>BSBN01000121.1:0-1271019 GCA_027924645.1 Cunninghamia lanceolata | reverse complement strand
ATGCACCTAGACCATGAGAAAGCTTATAATGAATGATATATTCCATGTGCTTCATTAATTCAAAGATTTTGAGAGCATTCTTTCCTAATCCACGATTATAGCATTCCATGAAATAACATCTCTTGAGACATTCTATCAACAATTCATGTGCCTTGTCTAAGTGTCAACATTTTTCTTATATGTATGTTAGAGGTTTCCCAACTAATCTATCTAAATAAAATCATCTTCCCATTATGGTCGATGGATATCCATACTCTGTTGCATAGCTCCTATTTTGGCACTTCAAAAATGCATAAGATTGTGATAGAACCCAAAGGACACAGATGTTACCCTTATTGGCACTAAGATCTTTTATTTTTTTATTTTATAATAAGTAACCGACATATATATTGGCATCAAGATATATATACTAACTAACTAATGGCGTCAAGATCTTGGTATATAGTTATGATAAAAAAAATACCTTTTATGGCTCTCAGGATTGATTGTAAAATCTGCCAAATTACTGGTACTTTAGATGTTTATGTTTGCCTTATATGGCACTTAAAGAATAAGTCAGATCGCCCATAAATTTGAGCTAAAGTTAGAAATACTTGATAGCATAAATATCTTCTTTTACTCTTCAGATATTGGCGTTGAAACTTCATTTAAATGTCGTGTTTTATCTAACTTTTTAAGGCATTAGGACTGCATTGCACTTTATGATTATACCTGATTTATTAAGTGTTAAATCCTCATTAAATTTAATGTTTATAACTGCCATAAAATGTTGAGAGATTTTCACATAGATAAATGGTTTCAACTAATAAAAGTAAAGGCGACTTAAGGCCGACCCTATACATTTAAAAGTTAAATTTATTCTTCAAAATTTGATTTTAGTTATCACTTGAATCATTAATGATGACCCCTCTTATATACATAGATTGATGTATTTCTCCTTGTTGCAAGTATGAGGTGATTCAGTGTTGTCATTGATGTCAACATACTCATATTGCATTGGTAAGAAGGATTTGATGAGCTGTATGCTGAGGATATTGAGAAAATTAGCCTCAGTCAGGAACAGTGAAAAACAGTGAAGAGAAGAAGGCAAATGTATTGTATAGGTTGAGAACCAGAGGATGCAGATTAAAGGGTTTATAGATATGAGTCTTGAGATGCTTCAGCCAAGATTTCAGAGGTCCGCACGAAGATCTGAAGAAGTTATGGCTATCTGTATGGAACCGGTTCAGGCAAGTGTTCAGAGGTGACAAAGGATCACAGAAAGGTCCGGTGAGGTCCGAAATTGTACAATCCTAATCTGCGGATTGGCAAGAGTGTTTGAGATGTCCTTGTGATGTGCCATCTCGAGTTGTGTATGATTTGGAGGTCCGGAAATATCTCTTGCATTATAACAGTAGCAACAGACAGTGTTCTTGGAGTTCCGGATAAGGAGGATAAGAGATTTCAGTAAGAAAATGAAATGCGGACGTACCTGGTCATTCAGGCAAGCTTGTGAAGGTTCTTAGATCATGTTCAGGTTGTGTTGTTGGTCCGCATTGATTTGTGTATGATTTGGAGGTCCGGAAGTATCTCTTACATTATGACAATGGTGACAGACTGTGTTCTTGAAGTTCCGGATGAGGAAGACAAGAGATTCCAGTAGGTAAAGGAAGTGCGGATGTATCCGGTCTTTCAGGCAGGCCTGTGAAGGTTCTTGGATCATGTTGAGGTGATGCTGTCGGTCCGCACTGATAGTAGAACCCGGAATTGAAGATATTCTTTCGGATGAAGTTCTTGCTTTGTTTAGCCGACCGGATGAGTTGTTCATCCTACGAATGCTCTTGTGGTGGCCGACCGGATGTGTTATTCATCTTGCGGATGTTCTTATGGTTGTTTGCCGACTTAGATGTTTGTTCCTAAGTTGATGTCTTGTATAAATAACGGTTTGTGAGTTCATTTCAGTGTGTGTGATGTGTAGATAAGTATGGCATAGCGAAGAGAAGTGCGAAAGACAGAGCAGAGGTTTTTGGGCTTAATTGGAACTGATCCGGACATGGTAGAGATGTCATTCTCCAGTTCAAGACTGTGATTTTTATCACTTTGTAGATAGTGTGTCTCCTTGTAGGCAGTGGGCCTCTTTGTGAGCAGTGTGCTCGGGCAGTGAGCCCTTATTGGCATGTGCCATTCATTTTTCTTTATTCTTCTAACAGAGAATAATCCTTGGGTTAATCACCCCGTGGTTTTTCCCTTAACCGGGTTTTCCACGTCAAAATCTTGGTGTTCAATGTGTTGATACTTATCTGCTCTTGTGTTTATGTATTATGCTTTCATGGATGATTATTTGATATGCTGCTAATTAACAACAAAGAATCAAGTGTTTGAAATAACAAGAAGTTTTATACAACTGATTCACCCCCCCCCCTCTCAGTTGTATGCCCTAGATCCAACAATTGGTATCAGAGCCAAGTTCCTCTGACAGGAGCTTAACCGCTTGAGGAGATCCAGGATGTCGTCATACAAGAAGGATAGTCCGAAGTTCGATGGAACCAACTTCACTCTCTGGAAGGGTCGCATGAAGTGTCACTTGGAATGTATGGGAAAAGCATACTTGGATATGGTTTCAAAACCATATGTACCTCCACAAGGTGGTCCGACAACTCTGAATGAAATCACAGAAGCTGAAAACAATCTGCGGACCAAGGAAGCTCTTCTAAGCGCATTGAATGACTCAGATCTCTCGAATGTTATTGACCTACCAACTGCATATGAGATCCTAACTAAGCTGGAACTTCTGTATGAAGGAGATGAGTTTGTCAAAAGTGCAAGGTTACAAAGCCTGAAAGGGAAATTTGAAAGATTGAAAATGAGAGATGATGAAAACATCACTACCTTCATGCCAAGAGTAAATGAGCTGGTATGTGGAATCAGAAATGCTGGTGGAACTTTAGATGAAAATGAGATTGTCTGCAAAATCCTAAGATCCCTTCCTGCTGCCTACAAAATCAAAGTTGCTGCCATTGATGAATTCAGAGCCCACACAACTGTCACAAGAGAACAACTGGCTGGCAAACTAGCTGCATTTGAAATGACCGAGTTTGGAGATGATCCTCCCAAGACTGAATCTGCTTTCAAGGCCAGTGCCTATGTGAAAGGCAAACAGAGATTTGATCCGGGTGAAAACTCATCAAGGAGAATGTCATGGTATGATCAAGCAAGAAGAGACATGGAAGAAGAAGAAGCAGAAACAGCTCAACTTGAAGCCCTCATTGCAAAGAGACTGCCAAGAGGATCCGGTAAGTATGAAGGAAAACTACCCTTTAAGTGTTTCAACTGCAATAAAATTGGTCATTTTGCCTCAAGATGTCCGGAGAGATCTGCAAGATCTAATACTCACAGACAAAGGTTTCAAAAGAATTGCTATTATGTTCATGAAGAAGATGACAATGAAGGAGTAACAGATGATGAATCAGAACTAGGAAGCAAATCCAGAAATGAGTGGGTGTTTATAGCCATCAAGGAAGAAGATTCAATACTCTCTGAATCTGTCAATCACAAAGTTGTTGAAAAAGCCTTGGCTGCTCAAGTGGAAGAAAAGGATGATTGGGTTATTGACAGTGGATGTTCTCACCATATGACTGGTGACAAGAATAAGTTCTTAGATTTGGAAAGATATGAAGGAGGAATGGTAAAGTTTGGTGACAATTCTGCTGGCAGAATCAGAGGTAGGGGAACTATTTCCTTTGATGGTAAGAGCAAAACAGGAAATGTACTGTATGTTGAAGGATTGAAGCACAATCTTCTCAGTGTTGGTCAGTTAGTGGACAAAGGTTATGATCTCCGGTTCAAGAATGGAAAATGCAGAATCTTTACAAGCTCCGGAACTGAAATTGCATCCGGTACTCAGACAAAAGGTAATATCTTTCATCTAGTTGGTTCAAACAAAAGTTGTTTGTTTGCTCAAATTGATCAGAGTTGGTTATGGCATAGAAGAATGTGTCATGTAAATTTTGATAACATCATCAAGATAAGCAATACTCAGGCTGTAAGAGATCTTCCAAAATTGATGAAACCTACAAATAGTTTGTGCAAAGAATGCCAGCTAGGTAAACAAAGCAGAGTCTCTTTCAAAAGCAAAGATCAGTCTTCTACCGGATTGCTGGAATTAGTACATACTGATCTATGTGGTCCAACAAGAATCAAGAGTCTGCAGGGTGATAGATATTTCATGTTGTTGATTGATGATCATTCCCGGATGATGTGGGTTACCTTTCTAAAAGAAAAGTCAGAAGCTTTTGAGAAGTTCAAAACCTTCAAAGCTATGGTGGAGAATCAAACCAGATTGAGACTAAAGTGTCTAAGGTCTGATAGAGGTGGTGAATTTACATCTGGTGAATTCATTGACTTTTGTGAGAAACAGGGTATAAGGAGACAGTTGTCTGCTCCTAAGACTCCACAGCAGAATGGAGTAGTTGAGAGAAAGAACCGGACCATCCAGGAAGCTGCCAGGACAATGATGTTGGAAGCAAATGTTCCTCAAATGTTTTGGAAGGAAGCTATCAGCACTGCAGTCTACACTCTCAATCGAGTTCAAATCAGAAACAACACCGGTAAGACCCCCTATGAACTCTGGTTTGGCATCACTCCTACTGTGAAATATTTCAGAGTATTTGGTAGCAAGTGTTATATTAAGAGAGATGAAGATCTAGGAAAGTTTGATGCTAGAAGTGATGAAGGAATTTTCTTGGGTTACTCCACTCAAAGCAAAGCATACCGGTGTTACAATAAGAGATTGAGGAAGATGATAGAAAGCACCAATGTGAAAGTTGATGAAGGAATTGAGAAGCCTTCAAGATTTTATGAGATTGATGAAGATGACCAAGAGAGTGTTCAAGGACCTCAATCCTCTCTGGTGAGACAGAGTCAGCCTGATCCGGTAAATCAGGAAGAAGAGATAGGTCTAAATGAGCCTGATCAAGAAGCAGCAGTACAGGATACTCCCAAAATTCCAAGGTATGTAAAACTGAACCACTCTGAAGATCAAATCATAGGTGACAAAAGCAAAGGTGTACAAACTAGAAGGAATGTTGCTCAAAATCAGAATGAATGTTGTCTGATTTCAAAGATTGAACCTAAAACAATAAATGAAGCCTGCAATGATGAAAACTGGACAAAAGCTATGGAAGATGAATTGATGCAAATTGAGAAAAATCATACTTGGGATCTTGTTCCCAGACCTAGTGACAGGAATGTAATTGGAACCAAGTGGGTCTTCCGGAACAAACTAAATGAAGCTGGTGAAGTAATCAGAAACAAAGCTAGATTGGTCTGCAAAGGCTACTCTCAAATAGAAGGAATTGACTTTGAAGAGACTTTTGCTCCGGTGGCAAGAATTGAAGCAGTCAGATTACTTCTTGCATTTGCTGCCTTCAAAGACTTCAAGGTATATCAGATGGATGTCAAGTCTGCCTTCCTAAATGGTGATCTGGAAGAAGAAGTCTACATTGAACAACCGGATGGTTTTCAATTGTCTGACAATGATGATATGGTCTGCAAATTGAAGAAAGCTTTGTATGGATTGAAGCAAGCCCCAAGAGCATGGTATGAAAGGTTGGATAAGCATCTTGTGCAGATTGGATTCAACAAAGGTACTGCTGACAGTAACTTATATTTCAAAATTGATCATGAAAATATTTTAATTGTTGAAGTGTTTGTGGATGATATCATTTTTGGAGGAAGAGATAGTATGTGCAAAACTTTTGCAAATCATATGAAAAGTGAGTTTGAAATGTCTATGCTTGGTGAAATGAATTTCTTCTTGGGTCTGCAAATTACTCAAACAAAAGAAGGGATCTTCATTTCTCAGACCAAATATGTGAAAGAATTGTTAAAGAAATTTGGTATGGAAGACTCAAAATCTATGAACACTCCTATGGCAACCGGATGTAAGTTAAGCAAAGATAATGACTCTCCAAAGGCAGATCAGATAAAGTATAGATCAATGATTGGTGGATTGTTGTACCTCACTCAAACTAGACCAGATATAATGCAGGCTGTTGGTCTTGTGGCAAGATTCCAGGCTGATCCTAGAGAATCTCATGTTATGGCAATCAAAAGAATTTTTAGGTACTTGAAAGGAACAGTGGAGTATGGTCTATGGTACCCTAGAGATCCGGACTTCTCTCTTCATGCTTACACAGATGCAGATTGGGCAGGAGATGTGGATGACAGGAAGAGCACTAGTGGTGGAGCATTCTTTTTGGGGAAGAGATTGGTTTCTTGGCTAAGCAAGAAACAAGATGCAATATCTCTGTCTACAACTGAAGCAGAATACATTGCAGCAGCAGGTAGTTGCACTCAAATCTTATGGATGAAGCAGATGCTAAGAGACATCAAAGTTGAATATGAGGAGCCTATCACAATTTTCTGTGATAATTCAAGTGTAATTAATATCTCGAAGAATCCGGTATTGCATTCTAAGACTAAGCACATATCTATCAAATTTCACTTCTTGAGAGAACAAGTAAACAAGGAAGAAGTCAGATTGGAGTATGTTCCCTCCAAAGATCAGATTGCAGATATCTTTACAAAACCTCTTCCCAAGGACTCTTTTAAATATCTCCGGGAGAAGTTAGGGGTCATGGCCCCTCCGGTGATGAACTAAGATGCACTAATGTGCATCAGTCCGGTGGATATCACAGTCATATCTTGTGATCCGGATTGATGATGGGGAGCTGCTACTAAGGGGGAGCAGCTGGTATGATTCTGATGTATTAGAATTGCAAGTATGAGCCCTTTGCCATTGATGTCAAAGGGGGAGAGAAGACATGTGAAAAACAAGTGGTTGATGACCAAAGGGGGAGCAGTAAAGGAAGAGAAGACATGTGAAAAGTTGTTGTTGATAGGGGGAGCTGTAACAGAAAGGAGAAGTTCTTGTCTTGATGGTTTTTCACATCATATGTTGCCATCAATGACAAAGGGGGAGATTGTTGCAAGTATGAGGTGATTCAGTGTTGTCATTGATGTCAACATACTCATATTGCATTGGTAAGAAGGATTTGATGAGCTGTATGCTGAGGATATTGAGAAAATTAGCCTCAGTCAGGAACAGTGAAAAACAGTGAAGAGAAGAAGGCAAATGTATTGTATAGGTTGAGAACCAGAGGATGCGGATTAAAGGGTTTACAGATATGAGTCTTGAGATGCTTCAGCCAAGATTTCAGAGGTCCGCATGAAGATCTGAAGAAGTTATGGCTGTCTGTATGGAACCGGTTCAGGCAAGTGTTCAGAGGTGACAAAGGATCACAGAAAGGTCCGGTGAGGTCCGGAATTGTACAATCCTAATCTGCGGATTGGCAAGAGTGTTTGAGATGTCCTTGTGATGTGCCATCTCGAGTTGTGTATGATTTGGAGGTCTGGAAATATCTCTTGCATTATAACAGTAGCAACAGACAGTGTTCTTGGAGTTCCGGATAAGGAGGATAAGAGATTTCAGTAAGAAAATGAAATGCGGACGTACCTGGTCATTCAGGCAAGCTTGTGAAGGTTCTTAGATCATGTTCAGGTTGTGTTGTTGGTCCGCATTGATTTGTGTATGATTTGGAGGTCCGGAAGTATCTCTTACATTATGACAATGGTGACAGACTGTGTTCTTGAAGTTCTGGATGAGGAAGACAAGAGATTCCAGTAGGTAAAGGAAGTACGGATGTATCCGGTCTTTCAGGCAGGCCTGTGAAGGTTCTTGGATCATGTTGAGGTGATGCTGTCGGTCCGCACTGATAGTAGAACCCGGAATTGAAGATATTCTTCCGGATGAAGTTCTTGCTCTGTTTAGCCGACCGGATGTGTTATTCATCTTGCGGATGTTCTTATAGTTGTTTGCCGACTTAGATGTTTGTTCCTAAGTTGATGTCTTGTATAAATAACGGTTTGTGAGTTCATTTCAGTGTGTGTGATGTGTAGATAAGTATGGCATAGCGAAGAGAAGTGCGAAAGACAGAGCAGAGGTTTTTGGGCTTAATTGGAACTGATCCGGACATGGTAGAGATGTCATTCTCCAGTTCAAGACTGTGATTTTTATCACTTTGTAGACAGTGTGTCTCCTTGTAGGCAGTGGGCCTCTTTGTGAGCAGTGTGCTCGGGCAGTGAGCCCTTATTGGCATGTGCCATTCATTTTTCTTTATTCTTCTAACAGAGAATAATCCTTGGGTTAATCACCCCGTGGTTTTTCCCTTAACCGGGTTTTCCACGTCAAAATCTTGGTGTTCAATGTGTTGATACTTATCTGCTCTTGTGTTTATGTATTATGCTTTCATGGATGATTATTTGATATGCTGCTAATTAACAACAAAGAATCAAGTGTTTGAAATAACAAGAAGTTTTATACAACTGATTCACCCCCCCCCCTCTCAGTTGTATGCCCTAGATCCAACACTCCTAAGCTTTATGTTTTTCCTAAATCGACTTAAAACCTACATAGTGAATGCTCCATACTGGGCTTACTTATCTTCCACCTTGTTTATGTATTTGTAGGCCACAAGGGTGCTAGCTAAAGGTTGATGAGAGGCATGTTAGATGCATTTGTTTAAGTGTTTCTACAAATTTGTTAATAGATCTATTTTGTGATGAGGATGATGACAAAAGTCTTATTGAGCATTTGTTTGACCATTCCAACAAAATCTACGCTCTACTTAAATATCATCCATTTCAATGGTCAAACAGTTAATAGCAATTTTACACCTCATTCATAATAAAGAGTGGTAAATATTTGTAGACTACATTTATTGAGACCAGGTTTCTTTGAGAGATGATGTCATATGGTCTACACACATTGCCTACCATGCAATTTACAGGCAAATGCCTCACTCCATATCAACATTTCCACATATTGTAATCTTCGAATCTGCTATGCAGCCTGTACATAAGTAAATGTTGTGGGTTTGGTTTTATGCCATTCATTTGCATATACTTGAGGGTTTTTTAAACTATTCAACAAGTTTATTTTCTGCATATTCATGCAATTATTACATTCCACAAAAGTACTTCTCTCTTGCTGGGACACAACATAGGCTTTAGGCTTGCCAATTAGATTTGCTTCAACTTTTCTAAAGTTTACTCAACAAATCCTTTCAGTGAATACCCTACAACGTTGTATTCCATGGACCGAGATCTTTTGGGTATTTTGTCAAACAATTCATGTAATCTTTTTGGGGCTCCCACATTTTAGATTCAATTCTCCTGACACACTTACAACTATAATTCGAGGCCATGGGTAAGATTATAGAATCTACCTTTACAACTACCAATTGCCCTTGTAAACGATATTTTTAATTCGTCTCCAACATATCCATTTTGTGTACAAGCTACAATCATTGCTTTGGAATAAGACCTTGTTAATCATTATTTCCTTGGGCATACACTCTTATGATAAAGGATACAATTATGTATTCCATACATCTATACATACATCTTCAGGTATTATTGATGTAAACAAAATAGAACCAAACTTAGGGTGAGAAATACTAGGAGACTAGTAATCACATTTATTCTTATACTTACATTTAATGTATTCATTGAACCATCTTCATAGTAGAGAATACTAACAAATTTGGAAACAATAGTTAGCTTTTATTCTTGGAATTACTAATTTAACCTACTTAAGGAAAGGGATACTGATGAAATTAGAAAACATGGGTTTTTTCTTTTACTTGACCATAGTTATACTATAACAAGCGAGACGCTCTTAGGGTAGAATATACCAAGTGATTGAAACTTGACCATTTGTATATCCTAGTTTTTACTTATGATTATAATAGAATGCTTACTTTGGCAAGTTATTGTGAAAGATAATAAGGTCTATATGAGCAGAGTTTAATGTGTTTCGCAAATAGAAGAAGTAATCCTAATGTAGATAGGATTGTTTTTCCCTATGAATTATATAAATTGTAATAGAAGACAATTTAAGATCATTTATGAAATTTATACATTCTACGAACATCTACTGTAACTATTTCTGATTATATAAATAAGATCTAAAGTTTTATTATGTTATTAAAGGGTTTGGTACCTTGTTAGGTAAATTCTATACATCACCTATGTGTTGTATTAGTCCTATATTACCCGTGAGTGTGTTAGTCTCTGCTTCCTACCTATCTATTTGATGTGGGACCTAGTGTTATCTCCTAGCACAAGGGGTGAACCTGAGGGTTCCACATGGCCGGGTGGATGTGCTTAATTTCCATTGGTTTTTTCCATTGCTAATGCTCGTGTGTAAAAAGGATGTAACTCATGTGGCAGATTCTAGATCATGTTCTTACTCGAGGAGAATGTATGTATGTTCATGTTCTAGTCCTGTGTATCAATTGAAACATGTACTGTATCTTGGTGTATCCATCCCAATGTAATAAAAAAGATGATAGTGTAAACAATGAATTGTTATACCTACATGTATGCGAAAATTATTTATGTACTTGTAGTGTTATTGTCATGAATTTAAGGATTGTTTATCTAATGCTGCAACATGGAAATGTGTGAGTATAATCATTGATGCAACAAATCTAGAATAAAGTATGGTTGTTAGATAATTCATAATGTATGTTTAGATCTTGATGATAGTTTGGTTAGTAATGCAGATGTGAAACCTTAGAGGACATCATGTTAGTTTAATGCTATGTGTAGATATGGTTTACAATACTTGTTATTTCTTTTATTTAAAAAAAAATATGTCCTATTTGTATAGCATAATTGTGTTGTTCTTTAAGGTTCCTAGGCGGGACATTACATCTAGTATCAGAGCCAAGTTGCAACACTAGGATCTCTGGTTAATGTTGTTGCCCATGTCTAGCTATAGTAATTCTTCTTATGCATGTGATATGAACTCTTGTGTTGGATAGATGATCATGATATTGACATTCAACATCATGTGATATGTAGAAAAAGTAGAGTGAAAGAAAACTGGAAAAGGAAACTGGATAATAGGTAATGTTATGATTTTGCAAAGGGAACCACATTGGTTATGGAAATAAATGTACTTATGGTGTGTAATCCTTGAGTAGTAATGGAATTGTGTTGGTAAATATAAACTTCCCCCTATAAATGTGGGAAACTAGTAACTATGCATTGGTTGAGTGTTGTGAATACCATGTACTTCCTTAGTGTGCTCATGGGATGGTGATACTGTGTACCCACCTATGGGAAATATGTTGTATTTTGGGTGTGGGATTAACCATACCATCATGTGTGCTTGTATGTTTGTTACTTGATTGAGGGCCAACCCGTGTGCGGTTGAAAATTATATATAAGAGTAGCCAAAAGTTAGATTCTCTTCTTTTGGTTCTCTAGTCCCTCAGTCCGTGAAGGGGTAGTAGTAGCCACAAAGTTTCCTAGGCAAAGTGTGCAACGTATGCATATTGTGGCACAGAGCGGTTCCCCACTCAACTGAACCCGAGAAAAGTACTCACTACTTCCCCTTATGATGGATCAGGGTACTTGATCCATATGTGCTAGCCTAATCCCCACAGTTCTTAATCATATTGATGGTATTTATTGGATGATCATCTACGTTGTCTTCATGAAAGGTATGATATGCCACATGAGTTGCTAGTTGGGAGCCGGGGACTAAGGTGAGAGGGACTTGCATGGACAACTCAACTAGATCTATGTGATGACATGTCTCGCTACTTGGGGGCCAGGGTCTAGGGTGAGAGGGACCTGGATGGACAACCCAAGTGAGACCATGCGCCCCATGCATATTTTGAGGTCCAACATGTGGAGGGAGGTTTGTTACCCATGTTGAGACAAATTTCGTATCTACACATGTTCCAACATGATGCAATAGGTACGATGCTACACACCACTGATATTCTGACATAGTGCTGGTGATGATGTCGTGTTGTTGATGGTAGAGAGGTGGGCTTAAGGACATGATGCCACGTGTATAGACACAAGAAGGTGCACTATGATATTGTGTTATGATGGGCTACTTGTCTGATGAGCGTAATGGGGCCTCACACACTTATAGAGGGATACTCATGTTTGCTTTCAATAATGTTTGGGTCGGTTAACATATGGGTATGTCCTATCCATGTATACCTCTGGCTATGGCGAGTACCTATGTGTGCCTTTTCCACGAGGTGTCGCTATGCAGGGCGTGTTCTGCACGTGCCTACTTCCACGGAGCCATGGACACACTGCCATGTTGTATATGACCAATATGTGCCTTCTCCGGCTAGCATATGACCATACCACACTGAGATGCGATGCAGGACGTGGCCGAGGTGTACATTCCATGCGGGCAACTAAGGAGTGCGTGGGCCAGTTGGCTATTCAATGCCACATGACGACATGAAGCAGGGTGTAGTCGAGGAGTACACTCTAAGCCATGTGGATGACATGCTCACTCTGCACCACATGAGGGCTACTAGTATAGCCTGACGATGTTCCCTCCTTTCTCATTTGGGGGCTAGTATCTAGTCACACAGTGTTGTACAGTGCAATTTCAAAGATTGTGGACTTTATTTATGGTTATTGATGACATTCTATTGATTTTAAACACTAGCACTTTGTTTATGTTTGAATGTGATGGTTTAGCCACACTTTGTGATCTTATTTGTTTGTAGCCCTCGTGGTTACATTTGATTTAGTGTTGAAATTGCATGCATTTCTTGCTTTATTATTGAAATTGAATTTTTATTTAACCTTTCTTTATGATTATGGTGGACAAACTAGTTTATCCTAATTGTTTTCGATGTCGACCATGTGTTGTATTGTGATTCCTCTCCAAGGATGAATGAGGTAGACTTGGTGAGTGTATATGAGGAAGCAGACATAGAGAAACTTGAGGATGGGGGTATGTGAGGCTGTTATACAACTAGGACCCACTACCCGCCTATGTATGATGACTATCTCTTGGAGGCTAAATCACCTTATACAACAAGAGAGATCATTATGGCTTGTTTGGATGGTCTCACCCTGTGAGTGTGGCCTAAAACCAACAAGTCATTGAGTGTTAGGTACGGATTATGTGAGATGGATTTTGGCTCTTGGCTCATGGATTATGTATCATGGATTAGTATGATACTTTCCGGTGTCCAGATGGACCCTTGTGTAGCCTTGTGATGTGATTCCCGATCATGTAAATTTGTGTGTATGAGAAGAATGTATGTTAAATCATGAATATAGTACTTATGAAATGATAAATTGTGTTTCCATGCTTCTAAAAGGTGTAAAAATCATGATCTTTTGTTGAATATGTTATGAGATTTAGTACTATAAAATAATTAAAGTGGTATGACTTGTTTATAAATAATGGATATTTAATGGAAAGTTTGTGCTTTATGTGTATAAATATGTTGTTATTTCATGAAAATGTAGCATTCTAACGTATTGATTGCTTAACAACAAATTGGAAGAGGAATTGTAATGGTGGTGTATTTGAAATTGAATACTTTATATATTTATGATATGAGAAATTCTACTAGTTAGGATTAAAAAGGGTGCAATGTTTCTTTGTCCTGAAAGAAACTGTTGGGTGTTAACACTAACATGTAAGGATTTTGAGTGGTTTATGAACTATGGAATTATTTTTGAAATGCAATTCTTGATTGTGTTACTATTGTGACATTGGAATTGAGAAGGGTAGATTATGTTTGAAATGGAGTATATAAGTTTATATTTTTTCTAAGATAAATCCTTTACATGGGCAAACTAGTGTATGCTATTATTTTTTTTAATGAAATGAGTCATCTTTGATGTTGGTACTAATGTGTTATGTTTCCACTGTAGTTTGTGACTTCTAGGAGTAAGTCAAGTTTTAGTGCCCCTCCGTATTCACCTTGGTTGTGCAAGTAGTCTGGATAAGGAACATGAAGATGAAGATGGAACATAAGCTTTTGTTAGTACTTTCATGGGTATGATGCATATTGTTATGTTATTATTATTATTATTACGCAGGGATTTATTTGGATAGTCAGGTGATACAGTAGTATGTTGTTAGGATAAGTGGAAAGGGTGACATCATATCATTGAACATATGGGGGACATACAGGAATGAGATACAAATGTTAGAGTTCCTTTCCGAGTGCTTCAGCTATTAAGAATTTGTGCTCTAATTGGTATGCTTGAGTGAATAGGTACTAGGTTACTTCTCCACCTAAATTGGTAGGTTTGAGCATACCTTAAAACCCAATGGATCAGTTGATCGAAGATAGCACTTGGTCCCCTAGTTAGCCATCATCCTTGAAAAGGATGAGTATCCAGTTTTGCACCCAATCAATATTGTCTGTATGGACATTATGTTTAGTCACTATCATTATGGACATGCTTTTGATCATACATTATGTCAGGTATGTTTGGCATTCTAAGATTTTCTACCAAGTTTTTAGAACCATATTCTAAGTATTCAAAAATCTATAAATTTCATGAGTTGGCTCTTTATTTTATGGCCTTTAATGTTCAATTCACATTCTCAACTTCCTCTTTTGCAGGCAAAAGAATGCTTGAAATTTCTCATATCTTTTCTAGTACATCGATTCTAAGCTTCATTGCAGATTTAATTTTGTGCATATCCTTCAACCATTGTATTCTACAAGATGTCATTCTATCAATCAGCTGGTGTACCTTGTCTGAACATTGTTAAGGGTTGTGGACCTTAGATTACGCCTTCCATTTGCATTTGCCTAAAGGTTTTAAGCTTCATCTTAGTACCGTTTCAGATATTATATCCATTTTATGATTGTCTTGAGGCTTCCTTAATGCTTTAGACCTTGCCAGCTTATAGAACATTTCTTATTATGGTGTTATTATATTTACAATAGACTGTATTACTTTTGATGACCTTTTACTTTAATATAGTGTTATTCTTCGAAGGACTTGCCGTTTCAACTATCTAGACATTAATGTCTATTGTGGATTCCTAATTCAGTAGTCATTAAGACCATCATGCATAGTGTTTAGGTAGTATCTCGTTGATTTGTTCTGTTACTAAATTTGTATAGCATTTACTTGCTATTTCCCTGCATGTACTGTCAGTTGTGATATCTATTTTATCTGTGCAGGCATATTTATAGTTAATATATCTATGAATTTTTACATGCCTAATTTTAATTCTTTTCAATCATTAATGTCCCTATGTAGCATGAGGTAATTTACATCTCCAACATTACTTTTTCTGAGTCAATATCCTTATTAAATCATTCTATATTACACTTAGTAGAGGGCGACAAAAAAGTGAATTATTGGGAGCCATTTCTAGCCACCATATTCTTACATTATTCATAACTTTTAATATAGTCTTCAGAGGGGGAAATGGTGCAGTCTTATTTAGCACAACAAGCTTTAATTAAGCCTTTCTTCATGGAATTTTACCATTGGGTTGCTATTGTATTGCCTTGGCCATGCCTTTGCACTCTAGTATTATTTGCCAGGCCACTCTTGTGACCTGGAAATCATCATCTTTTCACTTCTGGGAGAATAAATATGGTTTATTATTATCTACTGGGAGGCTCTCCATTCATTCACTTCTCATAGAAATTGTATATTATCTATTTCTTCGAAGATCATAGTATGGCACCGGGGAGAAAGTATGCAATGTGTTGGGAACTGCTTGATGGTTTGGACTAAATATAGAGGATAAATTGCTTCAAGGAGGTGTTCGTTGTAGGTATGTGGTCGATTCCTTTTGCAAATGCCTAGAATCTCTATTTGTGGGCAAAAGTAGAAAAGTGCAATGGCATTTATGAGTTTTGTGGAGTGAATTTAGATGCATATAAATATTTATCTACTCCTGCAGTCCTAACATCTCAAGATGTCACTTTTCTTTAAGTATTTTGTCAAAAGTTCTCCGTCCATTTGTGGTGACCTTTGAGTGTCTTCTTGAACTATACATGATACATGATTTATTGATCCATAGCCTTACAATCATTGCAAGCTATCAGATGACATATCTTGTGGCATTTCATCAAAAAACTGTTATATTGGTCTTTGTCAACTTTTCACTATGATTACAGAAAAATATTTCTACCTATGTCATTTCTTAGCATGAAGTAAATGTCTTGAATCTAGAAAATATCCTACTGCCTTCATCTTCTTAACCAAATACCTCTTGATGGGATAGATCTTCTCTACATATGAAGGTGATCTACAGGCACCTAGAAAACACACTGAGACAACTAGCATAGATTTAACATGCATCTCAATGAAAAAGTTTAGAGCGATTTCATGACAGCCCACACGGGCAAGAAGGTTAACCATGCACACATAATGATCAACTTAGGGCATAATGTAGTAAGGGTTAAAAATGTGATTGAAGTATGTACAACTCTCATCCGATTGAACCTACATGGCTGCATGCACCTAGGCCATGAGCAAGCTTATAATGAATGATATATTCAATGCGCTTCATTAATTCAAAAATTTTGAGAGCATTCTTTCCTAATCCATGATCATAGCATTCCATGAAATAACATCTCTTGAGACATTCTGTCAACAATTCATGTACCTTATCTATGTGTCAACATTTTGGTCATATGTCTATCAGAGGTTTCCCAACTAATCTATCTAAATAAAATTGTCTTCCCATTATGGTCGATGGATATCCATAGTCTCTTGCATAGCTACCATTTTGGTGCTTCAGAAATGCATAAGATTGTGACAGAAGACATAGGATATAGATGTTACCCTTATTGGCGCTACGATCTTTTTTTTTTAATAATAAGTAACTGCCATATATATTGGCATCAAGATATATATACTAGCTAACTAATGGCGTCCAGATCTTGGTATATCATTATGATAAAAAAAACTACACTCTACTTAAATATCATCCATTTCAATAGTCAAACAATCAATATCAATTTTACACATCATTCATAATAAAGAGTGGTAAATATTTGTAGACTACATTTATTGAGACCACGTTTCTTTGAGAGATGATGTCATATGGTCTACACACCTTGCCTACCATGCAATTTAAAGGAAAACTCCTCACTCCATATCAACATTTCTAGATATTGTAATCTTTGAATCTGCTATGCAGCCTATACATAAGTAAAGGTTGTGGGTTCAGTTTTATGCCATTCGTTTGCATATACTTGAGGGTTTTTAAAACTATTCAACAAGTTCATTTTCTACATATTCATGCAATTATTACATTCCACAAAAGTACTTCTCTCTTCTTGGGACACAACATAGGCTTTAGGCTTACCAATTAGATTTGCTTGGACTTTTTAAAAGTTTACTGAACAAATCCTTTTAATAAATACCCTGCAACGTTGTATTCCATGGGCTGAGATCTTTTCGGTATTTTGTCAAATAATTCATGTAATCTT
The DNA here is from genome assembly GCA_027924645.1 of Cunninghamia lanceolata. Taxonomy (NCBI): domain Eukaryota; kingdom Viridiplantae; phylum Streptophyta; class Pinopsida; order Cupressales; family Cupressaceae; genus Cunninghamia; species Cunninghamia lanceolata. Next base: position 1,253,719 of record BSBN01000121.1, on the reverse strand, counting down.
ATTGGGGCTCCCACGTTTTGCATTCAAGTCTCCCAACACACTTACAACTATAATTTGAGGCCATGGGAAAGATTATAGAATCTACCTTTAAAACTACCAATTGCCCTTGCAAACAAGATTTTTAATTCATCTCCAACAGATCCATTGTGTGTACAAGCTACAATCATTGCTTTGGAATAAGACCTTGTTAATCATTATTTCCTTGGGCATATACTCTTATGATAAAGGATACAATTATGTATTCCATACATCTATACATACATCTTCAAGTATTATTGATGAAAATAAAATAGAACCAAACTCAGGGTGAGAAATACTAGGAGACTGGTAATCACATTTATTCTTATACTTACATTTAATGTATGCATTGAATGATCTTCATAGTGGAGAATATGAAGAAATTTGAAAACAATAGTTAGCTTTTATGCTTGGAATTACTGATTTAACCAACATAAGGAAAGGGATACTGATGAAATTAGAAAACATGGGTTAGTCCTTTTACTTGACCATAGTTATACTATAACAAGCGAGACCCTCTTAGGGTAGAATATACCGAGTGATTGGAACTTGACCATTTGTATATCCCAATTTGTAATTATGATTATAATAGAATGCTTACTTTGGGAAGTTATTGTGAAAGATAATAAGGTCTATATGAGCAGAGTTTAATGTGTTTCGCAAATAGAAGAAGTAATCCTAATGTAGATAGGATTGTTTTGCCCTATGAATTATATAGATTGTAATAGAAGACAATTTAAGATTAGTTATGAATTTTATTCATCCTACGAACATCTATAGTAACTATTTCTGATTATATAAATAAGATCTGAAGTTTTATTATGTTATTAAATGGTTTGGTACCTTGTTAGGTAAGTTCTATACATCCCCTACATGTTGTATTAGTCTTGTATTACCTATGATTGTGTTAGTCTATTGCTTCATGCCTGTCTGTTTCATGTGGGACCTAGTGTTATCTCCTAGCACGGGGGGGTGGACCTAAGGGTGCCACATGGTCGGGTGGATGTGCTTAATTTCCATTGGTTTTTCCCTTTTTGATGCTCATGTGTAAAAAGGATGTAACTCATGTAGCAGATTCTAGATCATGTTCTTGCTCGAGGAGATAATATGTATGTTCATGTTCTAGTCCTGTGTATCAATTGAACCATGTACTATATCTTGGTGTATCCATCCCAATGTAATAAAAAAGGTGATAGTAAAAACAGTGAATTGTTGTACCTACATGTATGCAAAATTTTTTTATCTACTTGTAGTTTTATCTTGATGAATTTAAGGATTGTTTATCTAATGCTACAACATGGAAATGTGTGAGTATAATTATTGATACAACAAATCTAGAATAAACTATGGTTTATTTGATAATTCATGATGTATGTTTAGATCTTGATAATAGTTCGGTTAGTAATGTAGCTTTTGTACCTTAGAGGACATTATGTTAGCTTAATTATATGTGTAGATATGATTTACATTACTTGTTATTTCTTTTATTTAAAAACAAAATTTTCCTATTTCTATAGCATAATTGTGTGGTTCTTTAAGGTTTCTAGGTGGGGCATTACATCTAGTATCAGAGCCAAGTTGCAGTACTTGGATCTCTGGTTAATGTTGTCACCCATGTCTAGCTATAGTAATTCTTCTTATGCATGTGATAGGAACTCTTGTGTTGGATAGATGATCATGATATTGACATTCAACATCATGTGATATGTAGAAAATGTAGAGTGAAAGAAAATTGGAAAAGGAAAGTGGATAACAGGTAATGTTATGATTTTGCAAAGGGAACCACATTGGTTATGGAAATAAATGTACTTATGGTATGTAATCCTTGAGTAGTAATGGAATTGTGTTGGTAAATGTAAACTTCCCCCTATAAATGTGAGAAACCAATAACTGTGCATTGGTTGAGTGTTGTGAATACCCTGTACCTACTTAGTGTGCTCATGGGATGGTGATATTGTGTACCCACCTATGGGAAATATGTTGTATTTTAGGTGTGGGATTAATCATACCATCATGTGTGATTGTATGTTTGTTACCTGATTGAGGGCCAACCCGTGTGTGGTTGAAAATTATATATAAGAGTAGCCAAAAGTTAGATTCTCCTCTTTTGGTTCTCTAGTTCCTCAGTCCGTGAAGGGGTAGTAGTAGCCACAAAGTTCCTTGGGCGGAGTGTGCATTGTACGCATATTGCAGTTCAGAGTTGTTCCCCACTCAACTGAACCTGAGGAAAGTACTCATTACTTCCCCTTATGATGGATTAGGGTACTTGATCCATATGTGCTAGCCTAATCCCCACAGTTCTTGAGCATATTGATGGTATTTCTTGGATGATCATGATGCAGGAGCATCCAGTGGTGTAAGGGCAATCTTCCATCACCCAAAAAGAAGTTAATTCAAAATCATTGTAGTTGTTTTCATTTCTTTCGATAATTAGTGTTTCTGGTTCCATAATATCCAGAATAATAATGTAGGACTTTCATTTTTTCCAAAACTGCTAAAAATAGCAACCTGCCTATTTTGGAAAGTGTACTTGCTATTTTTAGAAAGTTTGCATTTGGGTACGTAATGAAGCAAAAACTTTCAAAAAGTTACATAATAGAAATATAAGACCTTTGGTGAAGGAATCAGGCAAAGATCATTTGTGAGCTGAAAGATATTAAAGTTTTTATTTTCTGAAAAGCCCTTGAAAATTTTCAGAATGAGATATGAGGCACTAAAAATTCCCATAACATCCCAAAAATTGACAGAAATCTATTTATAGATTTCTAGCGTGATAGTTCACATTACGAACTTTTCGGTGCTTAAAACGGTTCTTCAATCGGACACCCGGATCAAAAGTTATGCTTCCCAGAAGTTGACCTACTTTTAGAGGGAGTTGCAAATTTCGAAATTTAGCTAGAGGGCGCCAAAAAGTGCTATTTATGACTATTTTGGGAACCCTGGGTAGTAGTAGAGTTAAGGGGGCTAGTGTAGAGTTAAGGGGAGTATTTTGAGTATGAAGATGTGGAGGACCCAGATCGAGTTATGTTTGCAAAAACAAAGTTGAAGGGCCACGCCAATATTTGGTGGAAGGAGGTCCAATTAGAGAGGAATAGAAGAGGAAAAGGAAAGATCACTAGATGGGATCGGATGGTGGAGAAAATAAAGAAGCACTTCATTCCTGTGGACTATGAGATGGAGTTGCTAAAGAAGCTGCAAGGACTGAAGAAAGGTAACAAGTCTGTTAAGGAGTATACATATGAGTTTTATAAAATTACTATCAGCACAAGCCATGCAAAGCCCAACAAGGAGAAGGTAGCCCATTACATTAATGGGTTGAGGCCAAGTATTCAAGAGGAGCTAAGCTTGGTCAGAATGACCACCATAGAAGATGCATACTAGTTTTCCCTAAAGGTGGAAGAGAAGATGAATAAAAGATTTGATAGCAAGCAAAGGGGAAGAGGTCAAGGCGGAAGGACTGGTGGAAGACCCTATGGGGGGCGAAATGAAGATTTAAAGAAAAGTGAAGAAGCCGGCATGAGTTGAAATCAGAGAGGAGATAATACCTACCGCCCTCGTGACCAGAACAATGGTGAGCAAAGAGGAAGAGGAATAGGCCGACCTGGGCAAGGACCAGGAAGAGGAGGTTTTAGAGGAACTTGTTTTCAATGTGGAGAACAAGGGCATCGAGCATATGAGTGTCCGCAACATCAAGGAAGGAAAAATATAAGACCTAAAGGCAATGCACGAGTTGCACATGTAGATGAAGATGAACATTCTGAGCATTCTGAAGATGTTGAAAGGGGAGAAACCCTAGTTGTCAGAAGAACCTTGCTGAATAAAGAAAAAGAACCTAATCAGAGGAAGAGTTTATTCCACACAAGGTGCAAATGTGAAGGTAAGTGTTGTGATATTATTATCGATAGTGGAAGCACTGATAATCTTGTTTCAAAGGAGATGGTTGACAAGTTGAAGTTGACAAGAAGAAAGCATCCGCATCCATATCGGATTGCATGGTTGTAGAAGGACCATAGAGCTTTGGTCAATGAGCAGTGTTTAGTGAAGTTCAAGATTGGTGACTACCATGATGAGGTGTTGTGTGATATCATACCGATGGATGCATGTCATATGCTGTTGGGGAGGCCGTGGCAGTATGATAGGAGCACTATCTGTGATGGCCGTGCAAATACATATTCCCTAACAAAGGATGGAGTTCGTCATAAGTTGAAGCCCTTGAAGGAGGTGGAAGAAAAGGTATGTAGGACTGCCAGAATTTGTTTGGTAGATGGTAGGAAATTTTTGGAAGGTATGAAGCATGAGTGTCATTGCTTTGCATTGATTCCTAAGATCAGTCAAGAGAAATGTGAAGATGTACTAGTAGAAGTCTCAAATATGTTGGAAGAATTTCAGGACATTATCTCTGATAATGTACTAGAAGGTTTACCACTAGTAAGGAAGATAAGTCATCAAATGGATTTGATACCAGGAGCCATTTTGCCAAACAAGGCAGCCCATAGAATGACCCCTGTAGAGAATGAAGAGCTGAATAGACAAGTTCAGGAGTTGTAGAGGAAGGGACTGATAAGGGAGAGCCTAAGTCCATGTGCAGTACCTACAGTACTAGCACCAAAGAAGGATGGAGAATGGAGGATGTGTACAGACTCTCGATCCATCAATAAGATAATGATCAAGTATAGATTTCCATTGCCAAGAATGGATGACATCATGGATTGTTTGAGTGGAGCCAAGTACTTCACGAAAATTGACCTGAAGAGTGGATATCACCAAATCTATATCAGAGAAGGAGATGAATGGAAGACAACTTTCAAGACAAAGGAAGGTTTGTATGAGTGGTTAGTCATGCCATTTTGGCTAACCAATGCACTGAGCACATTCATGCGACTCATGAACGAGGTACTGAACAAATTTTTGGGAAGTTTTGTTATTGTTTATTTGGATGATATTTTGATTTTTAGTAAGACTTGCGATGAGCATCTGATGCATATCAAAAGAGTTCTAGAGAAGCTAAGGGAGGAGAAGTTGCTAATTAATCTGAAGAAATGTAGTTTTGCAAAAAAGGAGTTGGTATACCTGGGATTTGTTGTCTCAGAGGAAGGTCTTAAGATGGACCCAGAAAAAGTAAGGGCTATCATTGAATGGCCTACGCCAAGGAGTGCAACGGAGATAAGATCTTTTCATGGTTTGGCAAGTTTTTATAGAAAGTTTATTAGGAATTTTAGTAGCATTTGTGCACCCCTAACTAAGACAATGAGAGGAGATAGAAAAGAGTTTAGATGGACTAAAGGAGCAGACAAGAGCTTTGATACATTAAAGCAGAAAGTAGTAGAACAACCTGTTTTGGCACTTCCAGACTTCAATAAGGTATTTTAGGTAGATTGTGATGCTAGTGGTAGTAGTATAGGAGCTGTTTTGAGACAAGAAGGTAAGACCATTGCCTATTTTAGTGAGAAGTTTAATGATGCCAAGAAAAAGTATTCTATTTATGATTAGGAATTTTATGCAATAGTTCAGGCTTTGAAGAAATGGAGACATTATTTTTTGCCAAAAGAGTTTGTTTTATATACTGATCATCAGGCTTCGCAGTACCTTAATAGTCAAGGGAAGTTGAACCAAAGGCACTTAAAATGGGTTGAGTTTTTGTAGAGTTATACCTTTGTTTTGAAGCACAAGAGTGGGAAGTCCAATAGAGTTGCAAATGCCTTGAGCACAAGGCAAAATTTGTTGAAAGAAATGAAGATAGAGGTTGTTGGGTTCGATGAGCTCAAAAGTTTGTATCCTAAAGATCCAGATTTTGCAGAGGCTTGGAAAGCTTGTCTGGAGCCTGTTACTTTGGACAGGACAAAATGGTTGGATTTCATAATCCAAGATGGCATGTTGTTTAGAGGAAGCCAGTTGTGCATTTCGAGGAGTTCCATGAGAGAGAACCTGATTAAGGAGAAGCATAGTGGAGGATTGGCTGGACACTTTGGTCAAGATAAGACCATTTCTATTGTTGGTGAAAATTATTGTTGGCCACAGTTGTAGCAGGATGTGAGGAAGTTTGTGCAGAGTTGCAGAGTATGTCAGATGGCAAAAGGAACAAGTCAGAATATAGGGTTGTATCAACCACTACCTGTACCAGAGAAGCCATGGAATGATATTAGTATGGATTTTGTTCTTGGTTTACCAAGGACACAGAGAGGGCATGATTCTATTTTTGTGGTGGTGGACAGATTCTCAAAGATGGCATATTTTATTCTTTGTAAGAAGACTAATGATGTTGTTCATATTGCAAAGTTATTTTTTAGGGAAGTAGTGAGACTACATGGTCTACCAAAGAGCATAGTTTCAGACCAAGATACCAAGTTTGTTGGTTATTTCTGGAGGACATTGTGGAAGAAGTTAAAGACAGACTTGAAGTTCAGTTCTGCACACCATCCATAGACTGATGGACAAACTGAAGTGGTGAATAGGAGTTTGGGTAACCTGCTACAATGCTTAGTAGGAGATAAGCCCAAGGGATGGGATTTGATTTTACCATAGGCAGAATTTGCTTACAACAATTCTGTCAATAGGAGTACTGGTAAATCACCATTCCAAATTGTATATGGGAATAGTCCAAGAAATGATTCAGAGTTAAGGAACCTGGACAAAGGAGAAAAGACAAGTGCCGAGGCTGAAGACTTTGTAGAACACATGAAGAATTTGCATGAAGAGCTAAAAAAGCACATTAATAAGATGAATATTCAATACAAGGCTAAGTCAAATCAAAAGAGGAGATATAAGGAATTCCAGGTAGGAGATGAAGTCATGGTTCACTTGAGAAAAGAAAGGTTCCCAATTGGAACATATAATAAGTTGAAAATGAAGAAATTTGGACCATGCAAAATTTTGAAGAAACATGATTTAGGAAATGCATATGAGGTAGCGCTGCTGAGTGGGATCAACATTTCCCCTATTTTCAACATTGCTGATTTATCAGAATATCATGAAGGTGCAACATAGGATGGAACAACAGAAGAACAGTGGAGGATTCCGACATCTACTTCAACGGAGGAGATAGAAGAGATCTTGGATAGCCGTGTGGGAAGAAGTACTTGGAATAGGCAATATGAAGAATATCTGGTGAAATGGAAAGGAAGACCTATTGAAGATTTTTCTTGGTTGTCTAAGGCAGAGGTTGACAGTTTAGGTTTTCCTCACACAAACACCTGAGACGTGACAAGGTCACTTCTCAAATTACCCTGGGTGTCTGATGCAGGAGCATCCAGTGGTGTAAGGGAAATCTTGCATCACCCAAAAAGAAGTTAATTCAAAATCATTATAGTTGTTTTCATTTATTTCCATAATTAGTGTTTCTGGTTCCATAATATCCAGAATAATAATGTAGGACTTTCAGTTTTTCTAAACCTGCTAAAAATAGTGACCTCCCTATTTTGGAAAGTGTACTTGCTATTTTTATAAAGTTTGCATTTGGGCACGTAATGAAGAAAAAACTTCTAGAAAGTTACATAATGGAAATATAAGACCATCATTTGTGAAAGGAATTAGGCAAAGATCATTTGTGAGCTGAAAGATATTAAAGTTTTTGTTTTTTGAAAAGCCCTTAAAATTTTTTGGAATGAGATATGAGGCATTAAAACTTCCTATAACATCTTGAAAAGTTGATGGAAATCCATTTATGAATTTTCAGCGTGATAGTTCACATCGCGAGCTTTCCGGTGCTTAAAATGGTTCATCAATCGGACACCCGGATCAAAAGTTATGCTTCCCGAAAGTTGACCTACTTTTGAGGGAGTTGCAAATTTTGAAATTTAGCTGGAGGCTGCCAAAAAGTGCTATTTATGACTATTTTGGGAACCCTGGGCAGTAGTAGAGTTTAGGGGGCCAATGTAGAGTCAAGAATAGGTGGGAAAATAGAAACCCTAGCTGATTTGGGGTTATAGAAGGCTGAAGATTCTAGAGTCTTGAGGTTGGGAAAGTTGTAATGTGTTGTAGCCAGTAGAGGATTCATCCTCTGATTGTAATTGAGCTTCTGTAATGTAATGAGTTGCCCAGTTCAATAAAAGAAAGTTCTATTTGCTGTGTTCAATATCTATTATTATGTGTTTTGTGATTTACCCCCTTCATCAGATCATCTACCTTGTCTTCATGAAAGGTATGAAATACCACATGAGTTGTCAGTTGGGGGCCAGGGTCTAGGGTGAGAGGGACCTGCATGGACAACCCAACTAGAACTATGTGATGACATGTGTCGCTACTTGGGGGCTAGGGTCTAGGGTGAGAGGGACCTGCATGGACAACCCAAGTGAGACCATGTGCCCCATGCATATTTTGAGGTCCATCATGTGGAGGGAGGTTTGTTACCCATGCTAAGATAGATTCTGTATCTGCACATGTTCTGACATGATACAATAGGTATGATGCCACACACCACTGATGTTCTGACATAGTGCTGGTGATTATGTTGTTTTGTTGATTGTAGCGAGCTGGGCTCGAGGACACGATGCCACATGTATAGACACATGAAGGTGCACTCTAATATTGTGTTATGATAGCCTACTTGTGTGATGAGCGTAATGGGGCCTCGCACACTTGTAGAGGGATAGTCATGTTTGCTTTTGATAGTGTTTGGGTCGGTTAGGATATGGGTATGTCCTAGCCATGTATACCTCTGGCTATGGCGAGTACCTACATGTACCTTTTCCACAAGGTGTCGCTATGCGAGGTGTGTTTTGCGCGTACCTACTTCCACGGAGCCATAGACACACTGCCATGTGGTATATGACCAGTACGTGCCTTCTCTAGATGGTGTATGACCATGCTGCACTGAGACACGATGTAGGATGTGGTCAAGGTGCACATTCCATGTGGGTAGGCAAGGAGTGCATGGGCCACTTGGCTAGTCCGTGCCGTATGATGAGGCGAAGCAAGGTGTAGCTGAGGAGTACACTCTGAGCCATGTGGATGGTGTGCTCACTCCGCACCACATGAGGGCTACTACTATAGCCTGGCGATGTTCCCTCTTTCCTCGTTTGGTGGCTAGTATCTAGTCACACAGTACTGTACAGTGCAATTTTGAAGATTGTGGACTTTCTCTATGGTTATTGATGATGTTCTATTGATTATGAAGGCCAACAATTTGTTTATGTTTGATTGTGATGGTTTAGCCACACTTTGTGATCTTATTTGTTTGTAGCCCTCGTGGTTACATTTGATTCAGTGTTGAAATTGCACGTATTTCTTGGTTTATTGTTGAAATTAAATTTTTATTTAATCTTTCTTTATGATTTTGGTGGCTAAACTAGTTTATCTTTATTATTTTTTATGTCGTCTATGTGTTGTATTATGATTCCTCTCCAAGGACGTATGAGGTGAACGTCATGAGTTTATACATAGAAGCAGACACAGGGAACCTTGAGGATGGGGGTATGTGAGGCTATTATACAGCTAGGACCCACTACCCACCTATGTGTGATGACTATATAGTACTTATGAAATGATAAATTGTGTTTCCATGCTTCTAAAAGGTGTAAAAATCATGATCTTTTGTTGAATATGTTATGAGATTTAGTACTGTAAAATAATTAAAGTGGTATGACTTGTTTATAAATAATGGATATTTAATGGAAAGCGTGTGCTTTATGTGCATAAATATGTTGTTATTTCATGAAATACTAGCATTCTAACATATTGATTACTTAACAACAAATTGGAAGAGGAATTGTAATGGTGGTGTATTTGAAATTGAATACTTTATATGTTTATGATATGAAAAATTCTACTAGTTAGGATTAAAAAGGGTGCAATGTTTCTTTGTAATGAAAGAAACTGCTGGGTGTTAACACTAACATGTAAGGATTTTGAGTGGTTTATGAACTATGGAATCATTTTTGAAATGTAAGTCTTTATTGTGTTACTATTGTGACATTGGAATTTAGAAGGGTAGATTATGTTTGAAATGGAGTATATAAGTTCATATTTTTGTGAGATAATTCCTTTCCATAGGAAAACTAGTGTATATTATTTTTTTTTTAATGAAATGAATCAGCTTTGATGTTGGTAGTAACATATTATGTTTCCACCCTGGTTTGTGACTTCCAGGAGTAAGTCAATTTTTAGGGGGGAGGATGTAGTGCCCCTCCGTATTCACCTTGGTTGTGCAGGTAGTCTAGCTAAGGAACCTAAAGATGAATATGTAACATATGCTTTTGTTAGTACTTTCATGGGTATGATGCATATTGTTATGTTATTATTATACAAGAATTTATTTGGATAGTCAGGTGATACAATAGTATGTTGTTAGGATAGGTGGAAAGGGTGAAATCATACCATTGAATGTATGGGTGACATACAGGAATGAGATACAAATGTTAGAGTTCATTTCCAAGTGTTTCGTCTATTAAGAATTTGTGCTCTAATTGGTATGCTTGAGTGAACAGGTACTAGGTTACGTCTCCACCTGAATTGGCAGGTTTGAGCATACATTAAAACCCAATGAATCAGTTGATCAGAGATGGTACTTGCTCCCCTAGTTAGCTATCATCCTTGAAAATGATGAGTATCCAGTTTTGCACCCAGTCAATGTTGTCTATATGGACGCTATGCTCAGTCACTGTCATTATGGACATTCTTTCGATCGTACATTGTGTCAGGTATTTTTGGCATTCTGATGTTTTCTGCCAAGTTTTCAAAACCATATTCAAAGTATTCAGAAATCTATAAATTCCATGGGTTGGCTCTTTTATTTTTTGGCCTTCAACCTTCAATTCACATGCTTGACTTCCCCTTTTGCGGGAAAAAGAATGCTTGAAATTTCTCATATCTTTTCTAGTACATCAAGTTTAAGCTTCATTGTATATTTAATTTTGTGCATATCCTTCAACCATTGTATTCTGCAATATGTCATTCTATCAATCATCTCTTGTACCTTGTCTAAATGTTGTTAAGGGTTGTGGACATTAGTTTACGCCTTCCATTTGCATTTGCCTATTGGTTTTAATCTTCATCTCAGTACCGTTTCAGATATTATATCCATTTTTTGATTGTCTTGAGGCTTCCTTAATGCTTTTGACCCTACCAGCTTATAGAATGTTTCTTATTATGGTGTTATTATATTTACAATAGACTATATTACTTTTGGTAACCTTTTACTTTAATATAGTAGTATTCTTTGAAGGACTTGCCGTTTCAACTATCCAGACGTTAATGTCTATTATGGATTCCTAATTCAGCAGTCATTAAGACTTTCATGCATAGTGTTTAGGTAGTATCTCATTGATTTATTCTGTTACTAAATTTGGATAGCATTTACTTGCTATTTTCCTGCATGTACTGTCAGTTGTGATATCTATTTTATCTATGCAAGCATATTTATAGTTAATATATCTATGAGTTTTTACATGCTCGATTTAAATTCTTTTTAGTCATTAATGTCCCTACGTAGCATGAGGCAATCTACATCTCCAACATTACTTTTTTCTTGTCAATATCAATATTAAATCATTCTATATTACACTTAGTAGAGGATGACACAAAAGTGAATTATCGGGAGCCATTTCTAGCTGCCACATTCTTGCATTATTCATAAATTTTAATAGAGTCTTCAGAGGGGGAAATCGTGCAGTGTGATTTAGCAAAGAAAGCCTTAATTAAGCCTTTCTTCATGGCATTTTACCATTGGGTTGTTGTTGTATTGCCTTGGCCATGCCTCTGCACTCTAGTATTATCTGCTAGGCCACTCTTGTAACCTTGAAATCATCATCTTTTCAATTTTGAGAGAATAAATATGGTTTATTATTATCTACTAGGGGTCTCTCCGTTCATTCCATTCTCATATAAATTATATATTCTCAATTTCTTCGAAGATCATAGTATGGCGTTGGGGAGAAAGTATGCAATGTGTTGGGAGATCCCTAATGGTTTGGACTGAATATAGAGGATAAATTGCTTCAAGGAGGTGTTCATTGTAGGTATGTGGTTGATCCCTTTTACAGATGCCTAGAATCTTTATTTGTGGGCAAAAGTAGAAAAGTGCAATGGCATTTATGAGTTTTACAAAGAGAATTTAGATGCATATAAATATTTATTTACTCCTGTAGTCCTAACATCTCAAGATGTCACTTTTCTTTAAGTATTTTGTCAAAAGTTCTTCATCCATTTGTGATGACGTTTGAGTGTCTTCTTGAACTACACATGATACATGATTTATTGATCCATATCCTTACAATCATTGCAAGCTATCATATGACATCTCTTGTGACATTTCGTCAAACAACTGTTATACTGGTCTTTGTCAACTTTTCACTATGATTACAGAAAAATATTTCTACCTATATCATTTCTTAGCATGAAGTAAATGTCTTGAATCTAGAAAATATCTTGCTTCCTTCATCTTCTGAACCGTATACCCCTTGACGACATAGATCTTCTCTACCTATGAAGGTAATCTACAGGCATCTAGAAAACACACTGAGATAATCAGCACATTTTTAATAGGCATCTCAATGAAAAAGTTTAGAGCGCTTTCATGACAGCCCGCACGGGAAAGAAGGTCAACCATGCACACATAATGATCAAATTAGGGTATAATGCATTAAGGGTTACAAATGTGATTGAAGTATGTAGAACTCTCATCCGATTGAACCTACATGACTGCATGCACCTAGACCACGAGCAAGCTTATAATGAATGATATATTCCATGCACTTCATTAATTCAAAGATTTTGAGAGCATTCTTTCCTAATCCACGATCATAGCATTCCATGAAATAACATCTCTTTAGACATTCTGTCAACAATTCATGTGCCTTGTTTGTGTGTCAACATTTTGCTTATATGTCTGTCAGAGGTTTCCCAACTAATCTATCTAAATAAAATCGTCTTCCCATTATGGTCGATGGATATCTGTACTCTATTACATAGGACCTGTTTTGGCGCTTCAGAAATGTGTAAGATTGCGATAGAAGCCATAGGACATAGATGTTATCCTTATTGGCGTTAAGATCTTTTGTTTTATTTTTATTTTATAATAAGTAATTGCCATGATATATATTGGCATCAAGATATATATACTAACTAACTAATGGCGTCCAAATCTCCATATATCATTATGATTAAAAAAAACAACCTTTTACGGCTCTCTGGATTCATTGTAAAATTTGCCAAATTATTGGTACTTTAGATGTTTATGTCCGCCTTATATGGCGCTTAAAGAATAAGTTAGATCACCCATCAATTTGCGCTAAAGTTAGACATACTTGATAGCATAAATATCTTCTTTTATTCTTCAGATATTGGCATTGAAACTTCATTTAAATGTCATATTTTATCTAACTTTTTAAGGCATTAGGACTACATTTAACTTTATGATTATATCTGATTTATTAAGTGTTAAATCCTAATTAAATTTATTTTTATAACTGCCATAAAATGGTGAGAGATATTCACATAGATATATGGTTTAAACTGATAAAAGTAAATGCGACTGAAGGCCGACCCTATACATTTAAAAGTTAAATTTATTCTTCAAAATTTTATTTCAGTTATCACTTGAATCATTAATGATGACCCCTCTTATACGCATAGATTGATGTATTTCTCCTAAGATTTATCTTTTTCCTAAATCGACTTAAAACCTACATAGTGAATGCTCCATATCGAGCTTACTTATCTTACACCTTGTTTATGCATTTGCAGGCCACAATGTTGCTAGCTAAAGGTTGATGAGAGGCATGTTAGATGCATTTGTTTAAGTGTTTCTACAGATTTGTCAATAGATCTATTTTGTGATAATACTGTAATTTCTATCTTTTATGCTTTGCCACAAGTTTAAAACTTTTCCAAAAGTTTTACATTATGGTGTAGGTAGAGAGGATGATGACAAAAGTTTTATTGAGCATTTGTTTGACCATTCCAACAAAATCTACACTCTACTTAATTATCATCCATTTAATTGGTCAAACAATCAATAGCAATTTTACACCTCATTCATAATAAAGAGTGGTAAATATTTGTAGACTACATTTATTTAGACCACGTTTCTTTGAGAGATGATGTCATATGGTCTACACACCTTGCCTACCACACAATTTATGGGAAAACTCCTCACTCCATATCAACATTTCCACATATTGTAATCTTTGAATCTGCTATGGGCCTATACATAAGTAAAGGTTGTGGGTTTGGTTTTATGCCATTCATTTGCATATACTTGAGGGTTTTTAAAACTATTCAACAAGTTCATTTTCTGCATATTCATGCAATTATTACATTCCACAAAAGTACTTCTCTCTTCTTGGGACACAACATAGGCTTTAGGCTTGCCAACTAGATTTGTTTGGACTTTTCTAAAGTTTTCTCAACGAATCCTTTCAGTGAATACCCAGGAACGTTGTATTCCATGGGCTGAGATCTTTTGGGTATTTTGTCAAAATATTCATGTAATCTTGCTAGGGCTCCCACATTTTACATTCAAGTCTCCCGGCTCACTTACAACTATAATTCGAGGCCACGGGTAAGATTATAGAATCTTCATTTACAACTACCGATTACCCTTGCAAACAAGATTTTTAATTCATCTCCAACAGATCCATTGTGTGTACAAGCTACAATCATTGCTTTGGAATAAAACCTTGTTAATCATTATTTCCTTGGGCATACACTCTTATGATAAAGGATCCAATTATGTATTCCATACATCTATACATACATCTTCAAGTATTATTAATGAAAAAAAAATAGAACCAAACTCAGGGTGAGAAATACTAGGAGATTGGTAATCACATTTATTCTTATACTTACATTTAATGTATTCATTGAACCATATTCATAGTGGAGAATACTAAGAAATTTGGAAACAATAGTTATTTTTTATGCTTGGAATTACTTATTTAACCAACTTAAGGAAAGGGATACTGATGAAATTAGAAAAAATGGGTTAGTCCTTTTACTTGACCATAGTTATACTATAACAAGCGAGACCCTCTTAGGGTAGAATATATCGAGTGATTGGAACTTGACCATTTGTATATCCCAGTTTGTAATTATGATTTTAATAGAATGCTTACTTTGGGAATTTATTGTGAAAGATAATAAGGTCTATATGAGCAGAGTTTAATGTGTTTCACAAATAGAAGAAGTAATCCTAATGTAGATAGGATTGTTTTGCCCTATGAATTATATAGATTGTAATAGAAGACAATTTAAGATCATTTATGAATTTTATTCATCCTACGAACAACTACAATAACTATTTCTGATTATATAAATAAGATCTGAAGTTTTATTATGTTATTAAATGGTTTGGTACCTTGTTAGGTAAATTCTATACATCACCTACTTGTTGTATTAGTCCTGTATTACTTGTGATTCTGTTATTCTGTTGCTTCCTACCTATCTGTTTGATGTGGGACCTAGTGTTATCTCCTAGCATGGGGGGTGGACCTGAGGGTTCCACATGGTCAAATGGATATGCTTAATTTCCATTGGTTTTTTCCCTTGCTGATGCTCGTGTGTAAAAAGGATGTAACTCATGTAGCAGATTCTAGATCATGTTCTTGTTCGAGGAGACAATATGTATGTTCATGTTCTAGTCATGTGCATCAATTGACCCATGTACTGTATCTTGGTGTATCCATCCCAATGTAATAAAAAAGGTGATAGTATAAATAGTGAATTATTGTACCTACATGTATGTGAAAATTATTTATGTACTTGTAGTGTTATCTTGATGAATTTAAGGATTGTTTATCTAATGCTACAACATGGAAATGTGTGAGTATAATCATTGATGCAACAAATCTAGAATAAACTATGGTTGTTAGATAATTCATGATGTATGTTTAGATCTTGATGATAGTTCGGTTAGTAATGCAGTTGTTGAACCTTAGAGGACATCATGTTAGCTTAATGATATGTGTAGATATAATTTATGTTACTTTTTATTTCTTTTATTTAAAAAAAAATTGTCCTATATGTATAGCATAATTGTGTTATTCTTTAAGGTTCCTAGGCGAGGCATTGCATCTGGTATCAAAGCCAAGTTGTAGCACTGGGATCTCTGGTTAATGTTGTCACCCATGTCTAGCTATAGTAATTCTTCTTATGCATGTGATATGAACTCTTGTGTTGGATAGATGATCATGATATTGACATTCAACATCATGTGATATGTAGAAAAAGTAGTGTGAAAGAAAACTTGAAAAGGAAAGTGGATAATAGGTAATGTTATGATTTTGCAAAGGGAACCACATTGGTTATGGAAATAAATGTACTTATGGTATGTAATCCTTGAGTAGTAATGGAATTGTGTTGGTAAATGTAAACTTTGCCCTGGAAATGTGAGAAACCAGTAACTGTGCATTAGTTGAGTGTTGTGAATACCCTATACTTGCTTAGTGTGTTCATGGGATGGTGATACTGTGTACCCACCTATGGGAAATATGTTGTATTTTAGGTGTGGGATTAACTGTACCATCATGTGTGCTTGTATGTTTGTTACCTGATTGAAGGCCAACCCGCGTGTGGTTGAAAATTATATATAAGAGTAACCAAAAGTTAGATTCTCTTCTTTTGGTTCTCTAGTCCCTCGATCCATGAAGGGGTAGTAGTAGCAACAAAGTTCCTTGGGTAGAGTGTGCCGCGTACACATATTGCAGTGCAGAGTAGTTCTGATGCAAGAGCATCCCTATTTCAAGAGAAATCTTGCATCAACCAAAAACATTTGCATTTCAGTTCTTTCATTTTCTAGTTCAGTTCAGGCAGTTCAGTTAGTACCTGTTTTGAGCTTGTGGTCTGATTTTGGCAATTCACATCTTGCAGATCTAGACTTATCATCTACATTCATTCATCTACATCATATCAAGAATTTAGAGCATTTGTATCAGTTACTGGAAAGATATCTCTATTAGAAGTTGATTATTTTCTTAGAGAAGAGCATTCTGATAGTTCTTGATAATTAGCTGAAGGAGAAGGCTTGCAGATTGTTCCTTGACTTGCAAATCTCAATGACACATAATTTAATGTTCTTTGATTCATGGCTGACCTTCCCCAAGGGTCCGCACATTGTTCCATTAATTTGAGGAAGTGTTCTATGCATTTAGGTCTAACCTATCTATGAACACGTTATAGCTGTTCATTAGAGTTTTTGACCTTCCTTGGCCAACGCAAAGGAATCTATTGGTCTGGAAATGATATATAAAGATGTAATAGATCCTTAGGAAAGTAGTTAAAAGTTATAAATTGATTCATATTCTATAGTTTAGATTTTGTACGAAGGAGCCTCAAAGCTTTATCTTGCGCATGTATGTAATTAGGCCTGCGAGTCCTAATTGTAAGCCTGCATGTTGCCAGACGATCTCTAATTGAATTCTATGATATACTAAATGACTGAATCTACATTTTCTTTATTTCTTTGAGTTATTTCTGTTGTGTTTTCTCTTGTTGTACGGTTAGATAGTTCATTCTGTGAACCCTCCTACCATGACTGCACCAAGTGGTATTAGAGTGAAAGTTTGATTCTTTGGAGCAAATTGGCGAAGGGGATTCCATAAGATCTTGTTGTAAGTAGATTGCTAATCTAATGCAGGTTACTTGTTCAACTGATCATTGATTCAGAGGTAGTTGTCACTTGTAGTCCGATCGTTGAACCTGAGGCAATTTGCACTTGATCCTAGGAAGAACTGTGAAGAGTTCCTCCTATTGGTACAATGGCTAATAGAATGGATGAGATGATGGAATTGATGAGAACAATATGAATTCATTTGGATGTTGTTGAAGAAGATAGGCAAAGAGGATTGACACCAAGACCTAATGTTGAAAGTGATGATGAGGAAGAATTTCAATCTGTTGAACATACTGATGAAACCCTAGAAGGTGATGAAGAAGAAGAATCAAATCATATAAAGATGTTGCGAGCTATTTCAAAGATTGGAAAGAGATCTAGAGTTGATGTTCTGAACTATACTGGTAATTTGAATCCTGAAGAGTTGATTGACTGGATACATGGAAGAATACTTTGAATATGAGGAGATTGAAGATCTAGAGAAGGTGAAATTTGCAAAGACAAAGCTGAAAGGACATACTGCTATATGGTGGAAAGAAGTTTAGTTGGAAAGAAATAGAAGAGGAAAAGAAAAGATTATAAAGTGGGAGGAGATGGTGACAAAGTTGAAAAATCAATTCATACCTGCTGACTATGACTTGGAATTATTGAAAAGATTGCAAAACCTGAGACAAAAGGAGAAATCTGTGAAGGAGTACATTGAATAATTTCATAAGATGATCATAAGAATAGGACATAGTGAAGTAAGAAAGGAGAAAGTGGTTGGATATATCAATGGATTGAGATTGAACATTCAAGAAGAACTAAGTTCAGTAAGGATGACATCTTTGGAAGAAGAATATCAATTTGCCTTAAAATTTGAAGAGAAGCTGAATAAGAAGCATGATCAGAGACAGAGAGGCAGAGGAGGTAAATTTTAGAAGGGAAGATCATTTTCTAGTTATGATAGATCATTTGTGGAGCAGAACAAGTTTGATAGCCTAGTTAGAAAGGATGACAGAAATAACAATGCTTACCGGAGAGATGACATAAATATTTACTAGAGAGGAAACCCTAGTGCATACTGGAATGAAGGATATAGATGAGAAGGAAGAGGATATGATAAGAAGACATTCAGAGGTACTTGTTTCAAGTGTAAAGGTGAAGGACATAGAGCATTTGAATGTAATCAGGGTAGTACAAGAAAGAAGACAAAGAATAGTGGGAGAGCAGCCTATGTTGAAGAACCTGTTGGATCACCTTGTTCAGTTGGCAATCTGGAGAAAGGAGAATCATTGGTGATGAGGAGAGCACGATTTCAAGTAGAGACAAACGAGGAACCGTCATAGAGGAAAATTCTGTTCAGAACTAAATGCAAATTAGGAGGTAAGTGTTGTAAAGTTGTAATTGATAGTGGTAGTTCAGATAACCTAGTTTTAGAGGAGATGGTGACTAAGCTAAAGTTGGAAAGATTGAAACACCCTAAGCCCTATCAAATAGCATGGATTCAAGATGATCATAAGGTGCTGGTGAGTGAACAATGTTTGCTGAAATTTCATATTAGATCTTATCATGATGAATTCTTATGTGATATTATGCCTATGGATGTTTGTCATATCTTGTTGGGTAGACCTTGGCAGTATGATAGAAAAGCTATGCATGATGGAAGAAAGAATACATATACTATAACAGCAAATGGGAAAAGACCTACTTTGATTCCTTTAGAATATGATCCTAAAAATGTGGTATGCGGGAATGCTAGAATCTGTTTGGTAGATGGAAGGAAATCTTGGATGGTTTGAAATATGAAAGTATGTGCTATGCCTTGATTCCTAAGAAGCCAAAAGCGGTGAAAAAAGAAACTGAACTGGAGGAGATAAGAGAGTTGCTAACAAAGTATGAAGACATTATATTAGATAATGTACCTTATGGATTACCACCTATAAGGAGTATCAGTCATCACATGGATCTTATACCAGGAGCAAGTTTGCCTAACAAAGCAGCACATCGGATGACATGGGCAGAGAATGAAGAACTACATAGATAGATACAAGAGTTGTTGAGGAAAGGTTTGATTAAAGAAAGCTTGAGTCCTTGTGCCATACCTATAGTTCTTTCACCAAAGAAGGATGGAGAGTGGAGAATGTGTACTGACTCTAGAGCCATAAACAAGATCACAGTTAAGTATAGATTTCCTTTATCTAGGATGGATGATATCATGGATTGTTTGAGTGGAGCAAGATAATTCACAAAGATAGATTTGAAGAGTTGATACCATCAGATCAGAATCAGAGAAGGTGATGAATGGAAGACTGCTTTTAAGACAAATGAAGGATTGTATTAGTGGTTAGTGATGCCCTTTGGATTGACAAATGCACTGAGTACTTTCATGAGGTTGATGAATGAAGTCTTGAAGAAATTCTTGGGTAAGTTTGTAATTGTGTACTTGGATGATATTCTGATTTTTAGTGGGACAGAAGAAGAACATTTGTTGCTTACTAGACAAGTTTTGCAAAGGTTGAGAGAAGAGAAATTGTTGATAAACATCAAGAAGTGTAGTTTCATGAAGGAATAATTGGTATATCTGGGATTTGTGATTTCTGTGGAAGGATTGAAGATGGACCCTAAGAAAGTGAAAGCAATTTTTGAATGGCCTACACCGGAGAGGATTGGAGAGGTTAGATCATTTCATGGTTTGATTAATTTCTACCAGAAGTTTATCATAAATTTCAGTTCAGTTTATAACCCTATTCAGAGACAATGAGAGGTGATAGAAAAGATTTCAAATCAGGAGTAGGCAAAAGTTTTGAGTTGTTGAAGCAGAAAGTAATAGAGAAACCTATTTTGGCATTACTGGATTTCAATAAGGTATTTCAAGTTGATTGTGATGCAAGTGGAAATGCAATTGGAGTAGTGTTAAGTCAAGAAGGTAGACTTGTAGCTTATTTCAGTGAGAAGTTGAATGACGCAAGGAAAATATATTCAATTTATGATCAAGATTTCTATGCCATAATTCAAGCCTTGAAGAAGTGGAGACATTACTTATTGCCTAGGGAGTTTGTGTTGTATACAGATCATCAAGCTTTGTAGTATTTGAATAGTTAAGGAAAGTTGAATCAGAGACATATGAGATGGGTAGAGTTCATGTAGAGTTATACTTTTGTGTTGAAGCATAGGAGTGGTAAATCAAACAAAGTTGCTGATGCCTTGAGTAGAATAAGAAAATTATTTACAGAGATGAGAGTTGAAGTATTGAGTTTTGATGAACTAAAGAACATGTATGAGGGAGAGACTAATTTTGTAGAACCTTGGAAAGCATGTAAGGAACCTATTGTGGTACATAGAAGTAAGTGGTTGGACTATTTCATTCAAGAAGATATGTTGTTCAAAGGAAGTCAGTTGTGCATATCTAGAAGTTCAATGAGAGATAATTTGATCAAGTAGAAGCATAGTGGTGGATTAGCAGGACATTTTGGCATTGATAAGACAGTAGCCTTGGTAAGTGAAAATTACTTTTGGCCTCAGATACATAAGGATGTTTAGATATTTGTGCAGAGTTGTAGAGTTTGTCAAGTTGCAAAAGGGAGTAGTCAGAACACTGGATTGTATAAACCTTTGACAGTGTCGGAGAGACCTTGGGAAGACATAAGCATAGATTTTGTAATGGGATTACCTAAGACACAGAGAGGATATGATTCAATATTTGTAGTGGTTGATAGATTTTCAAAGTTGGCTCATTTCATACCTTGTAAGAAGACAACTAATGCAGTGCATGTAGCTGACCTATTTTTCAAGGAGATTGTGAGATTTCATGGATTACCTCATAGTATAGTTTCAGACAGAGACACAAAGTTTTTTAGTTACTTCTGGAAGACACTTTGGAAGAAAATGAAGATAGATTTGAAGTTTAGTTATACTTTTCATCCACAGATAGATGGATAGACAGAGGTAGTGAATAGGAGTTTGGGAAACTTGTTGAGATGTTTGGTTGGAGACAAAGCTGGAAGTTGGGACTTGATTCTTTCATAAGTAGTGTTTGCATATAATAATTTAGTAAATAGGAGTACCAGAAGAACAACTTTTGAGATTGTTACCAGAGTAAATCCTAGAGGAGTTGCAAAATTAAGAGATATTAGTACAGAAGCTGAAAGGAGTGTAGAAGCAAAAGAATTTGTAGATCATATGAAGATAGTGCATAATCAAGTGAAGAAGCATTTGGAGGACATGAAGAGTAAGTACAAAGAGAAAGTAGATGAGAAGAGAAGACATAAGGAATTTGAAGTTGGCAATGAAGTGATGGTGTACCTGAGAAAAAAAGATTTCGAGCTGGGACATATAACAATTTGAAGATGAAGAAGTTTGGACCTTGTAGGATACTCAGGAAATGCATATGAAGTGGAATTACTAGAGACATTGGGTATATCACCTATTTTCAACATTGTAGATCTTTATCAGTATCATGAAGCAGAGTTCAGTGACAGCATGGAAGAAGACTTGAAGAAGCAGTTACCACAACAAGCCCCAAAATAGATTGAAGACATTTTGGAAAGTAGGGTTGGATGCAACACTAGAGGAAAACAATACAAAGAATATCTTGTGAAGTGGAAACGCAGACTGGAAGAAGATTCATCTTGGATTTCTTAGGCTGAGGTGGACTGCCTTGGTTCTCCCCTAGCCCCAACAAAGTGAGGGACTCACTTTTTCAATAACCCTGGATGTCTGATGCAGGAGTATCCCTAGTTCAAGAGAAATCTTGCATCAACCAAAAACATTTGCATTTTAGTTTGTTTGCATTTCAGTTCTTTCATTTTTCAATTCAGTTCAGGTAGTTCAGTCAGTAGCAATTCTTAGCTTGTGGTTTGGTTTTGACAATTCACATCTTGCGGATCTGGACTTAGCATCTACATTCATTGATCTACATCATA
Organism: Cunninghamia lanceolata; assembly: GCA_027924645.1. Lineage (NCBI taxonomy): Eukaryota > Viridiplantae > Streptophyta > Pinopsida > Cupressales > Cupressaceae > Cunninghamia > Cunninghamia lanceolata. Next base: position 1,231,255 of record BSBN01000121.1, on the reverse strand, counting down.
TCAAGAATTTAGAGCATTTGGATCAGTTACCAGAAAGATATCACTATCAGAAGTTGACTGTTTTCTCAGAGCAGAGCATTCTAACAATTCCTGATAATCAACTAAAGGAGAAGGCTTGTGGATCATTCCTTGACTTGCGGATCTCAATGACACATCATTCAATGTTCTTTGGTTCATGGCCAACCTTCCCCAAGGGTATGCATGTTGTTCCATTCATTTGAGGAAGTGTTCTATGCATTTAGGTTTGACCTATCTGTGAACATGTTATAGCTCTTCATTAGAGTTTGTGACCTTCCTTGGCCGACGTGGAGGAATCTATGATATATAAAGATGTAATAGATCCTTAGGAAATCTGTTAGAAGTTATAAATTGATTCATATTCTATAGTTTAGATTTTGTACGAAGGATCCTCAAAGATTTATCTTGCGCATGTATGTAATCAGGACTATGAGCCCTAATTGTAAGCCTGCATGTTGCCGACTGATCTCTAATTGAATTCTATGATATACTAAATGATTGAATCTACATTTTCTTAATTTCTTTGAGTTGTTTCCATTCTATTTACTCTTGCTACACAGTCCAGAAAGTTCATTCTGTGAACCCACCTACAGTGACTACACCAAGTTCCCTACTCAACTGAACCCGAGGAAAGTACTCACTACTTCCCCTTATGTTGGATCAGGGTACTTGATTGATATGTGCTAGCCTAATCCCCACAACTCTTGAGCATATTGATGGTATTTCTTGGATGATCATCTACCTTGTCTTCACGAAAGGTATGATATGCCACATGAGTTGTTAGTTGGGGGCCGAGGTCTAGGGTGAGAGGGACCTGCATGGACAACCCAAGTGAGACCATGTGCCCCATGCATATTTTGAGGTCCAGCATGTGGAGGGAGGTTTGTTACCTATGCTAAGATAGATTCCACATCTGCACATGTTCTGACATGGTGCAATAGGTAAGATGCCACACACCATTGATGTTCCAACACAGTGTTGGTGATGATGTTGTGTTTTTGATGGTAGTGAGCTGGGCTTGGGGACGCAATGCCATGTGCATAGACACGTGAAGGTGCACTATGAGATTGTGTTATGATAGCCTACTTGTGTGATGAGCATAATGGGGCCTCGCATACTTGTAGACAGCTACTCATGTTTTCTTTCAATAGTGTTTGGGTTGGTTAGGATATGGGTATGTCCTAGCCATGTATACCTCTTGCTACAACAAGTACCTGCGTGTGCCTTTTCCATGAGGTGTCGCTATGCGGGGTGTTTCTATGCGTGTCTACTTCCACAGAGCCACAAACACACTTCTATGGGGTATATGACCAGTACGTGCCTTCTTCAGATAGCGTATGACCATGCCGCACTAAGACGTGATGCGAGATGTGGCTAAGGTGCACATTCCATGAGGGCAGCCAAGGAGTATGTGGGCCACTTGGCTAGTCCATGCCGCGTGACGACATGAAGCAAGGTGTAGCAGAGGAGTACACTTTGAGCCATGTTGATGGCATGCTCACTCTGCATGACATGAGGGCTACTACTATAGCCTGACGATGTTCCCTCCTTCCTCGTTTGGTGGCTAGTATGTAGTCACATAGTGTTGTATAGTGCAATTTTGAAGATTGTGGACTTTTTTTATGGTTATTGCTGACATTCTATTGATTGTGAAGGCTGACACTTTGTTTATGTTTGATTGTGATGGTTTAGCCACACTTTATGATCTTATTTGTTTGTAGCCCTTGTGGTTACATTTGATTTAGTGTTGAAATTGCATGCATTTCTTGCTTTATTGTTGAAATTGAATTTTTATTTAATCTTTCTTTATGATTTTGGTGGCTAAACTAGTTTATCCTTATTGTTTTTGATGTCGGCCATGTGTCGTATTGTTATTCCTCTCCAAGAACATATGAGGTAGACATGGTGAGTGTATACGAGGAAGCAGACATAGGGAACCTTGAGGATGGGGGTATGTGAGGCTATTATATAGCTAGGACCCACTACCCACCTCTGTGTGATGACTATCTCTTGGAGGCTAATCACCTTATACAACAAGAGAGAGGTCATTATGGCAGTTTGGATGGTCTCACCCTATGAGTGTGGCCTAACACCAACAAGTCACTGAGTGTGAGGTATGGATTATGTGAGATGGATTTTAGCTCTTGGCTCATGGATTATGTATCATGGATTAGTATGCTGCTTTCTGGTGTCCAGATGGACCCTTGTGTAGCCTTGTGATGTGAATTTGTGTGTATGAGAAGAATGTATGTTAAATCATGAATATATTACTTATGAAATGATAAATTGTGTTTCCATGCTTTTAAAAGGTGTTAATATCAAGATCTTTTGTTGAATATGTTATGAGATTTAGTACTATAAAATAATTAAAGTGGTATGACTTATTTATAAATAATGGATATTTAATGGAAAGCGTGTGCTTTATGTGTATAAATATGCTGTTATTTCATGAAAATGTAGCATTCTAACATATTGATTGCTTAACAACATTTATTGGAAGAGGAATTGTAATAGTGGTGTATTTGAAATTAAATACTTTATATGTTTATGATATGAGAAATTCTACTAGTTAGGATTAAAAAGGGTGCAATGTTTCTTTGTCCTGAAAGAAACTATTGGGTGTTAACGCTAACATGTAAGGATTTTGAGTGGTTTATGAACTATGGAATCATTTTTGAAATGCAAGTCTTGATTATGTTACTATTGTGACATTGGAATTTAGAAGGGTAGATTATGTTTGAAATGGAGTATATAAGTTTATATTTTTGTGAGATAAATCCTTTCGATAGGCAAACTAGTGTATAGTATTATTATTTTTAATGAAATGAATTAGCTTTGATGTTGGTACTAACGTGTTATGTTTCCACCCTAGTTTGTGACTTCCAGGAGTAAGTCAAGTTTTATGGGGGGAGGATGTAGTGTCCCTCCGTATTCACCTTGGTTGTGTAGGTACTCTGGCTAAGGAACCTGAAGATGAAGATGGAACATAAGATTCTCTTAGTACTTTCGTGGGTATGATGCATATTATTATGTTATTATTATTATACAGGGATTTATTTGGATAGTTAGGTGATATAGTAGTATGTTGTTAGGCTAGGTAGAAAGGGTGACATTGTACCATTAAACATATGGGGGACATACGGGAATGAGATACGAATGTTGGAGTTCCTTTTTAAGTGCTTCAGCTATTAAGAATTTGTGCTCTAATTGGTATGCTTGAGTGAACAAGTACTAGGTTACATCTCCACCTGAATTAATAGGTCTAAGCATACCTTAAAACCCAATGGATCAGTTGATTAGAGATAGCACTTGGTCCCCTAGTTAGCCATCATCCTTGAAAAGGATAAGTATCCAGTTTTGCACCCAGTCAATCTTGTTTGTATGGACATTATGTTCAGTCACTGTCATTATGGACATGCTTTCGATCGTACATTGTGTTAGGTATGTTTGGCATTCTGAGGTTTTCTGCCATGTTTTCAAAACCATAATCTAGGTATTCAGAAATCTATAAATTCCAGGGGTTGGCTTTTTTATTTTATGGCCTTCAACCTTCAATTCACATGCTTGACTTCTTGTTTTGTAGGAAAAAGAATGCTTGAAATTTCTCATATCTTTTCTAGTACACCGATTCTAAGCTTCATTATAGATTTAATTTTGTGTATCCTCCAACCATTGTATTCTGCAAGATGTCATTCTATCAATCAGCTCTTGTACCTTGTCTGAATATTGTTAAGGGTGGTGGACCTTAGTTTACACCTTCCTTTTACATTTGCCTAAATGTTTTAAGCTTCATCTCAGTACTATTTCAGATATTATATACATTTTCTAATTGTCTTGAGGCTTCCTTAATGCTTTAGACCCTGCCAACTTATAGAACATTTCTTATTATGGTGTTATTATATTTACAATAGACTGTATTACTTTTGGTGACCTTTTACTTTAATATAGAGTTATTCTTCGAAGGACTTGACATTTCAACTATCCAGACGTTAATGTATATTGTGGATTCCTAATTCAACAATCATTCAGACCATCATGCATAGTGTTTAAGTAGTATCTCACTGATTTATTTTGTTACTAAATATGTATAGCATTTACTTTCTATTTTCCTACATGTACTGTCATTTGTGATATCTATTTTATCTATGCAGGCATATTTATAGTTAATATATCTATGAGTTTTTACATGCCCAATTTTAATTCTTTTTAATCATTAATGTCCCTGAGTAGCATGAGGCAATTTGCATCTCCAACGTTACTTTTCCTTAGTCAATATCCTTATTAAATCATTCTATATTACACTTAGTAGAGGACGACACAAAAGTGAATTATTGGGAGAAATTTCCAGCCACCATATTCTTGCATTATTCATAAATTTTAATAGAGTCTTCAGAGGTGAAAATCATGCAGTCTTCTTTAGCACATAAAGCTTTAATTAAGCCTTTCTTCATGAAATTTTACCATTGGGTCACTATTGTATTGCCTTGGCCATGCCTCTACACTCTAGTATTATCTACCAGGCCACTCTTGTAAACTGGAAATCATCATCTTTTCACTTCTGGGAGAATAAATATGGTTTGTTATTATGTACTGGGGGGCTTTCTGTTCATTCCCTTCTCATAGAAATTGTATATTCTCTATTTGTTCGAAGATCATAGTATGGCATCGGGGAGAAAGTATGCAATGTGTTGGCAGTTGCCTGATGGTTTGGACTGAATATAGAGGATAAATTTCTTCAAGGAGGTGTTCGTTGTAGGTATGTGGTCGATTTCCTTTTGCAGATGCCTAGAATCTCTATTTGTGGGCAAAAGTAGAAAAGTGCAATGGCATTTATGAGTTTTGCGGAGTGAATTTAGATGCATATAAATATTTATTTACTCCTGCAGTCCTAACATCTCACGATGTCGCTTTTCCTTAAGTATTTTGTCAAAAGTTCTTCGTCCATTTGTGGTGACCTTTGAGTGTCTTCTTGAACTATACATGATACATGATTTATTGATCCATACCCTTACAATCATTGCAAGCTATCAGATGACATCTCTTGTGGAATTTCATCAAACAACTGTTATACTTGTCTTTGTCAAATTTTCACTATGATTACAGAAAGATATTTCTACCTATGTCATTTCTTAGCATGAAGTAAATGTCTTGAATCTAGAAAATATCCTGCTGCCTTCATCTTCTGAACTGAATACCCCTTGATGGCATAGATCTTCTCTACCTATGAAGGTGATCTACAGGAACCTAGAAAACACACTGAGACAACCAACACAGATTTAACAAGTATCTCAATGAAAAAGTTTAGAGAGATTTCATGATAGCCTGCATGGGCAAGAAGCTCAACCATGCACACATAATGATCAACTTAGGGTGTAATGCACTAAGGGTTACAAATGTGATTGAAGTATGTACAACTCTCATTTGATTGGATCTGCATGACTAAATGCACCTAGACCATGAGCAAGCTTATAATGAATGATATATTCCATGCGCTTCATTATTTCAAAGATTTTGAGAGCATTCTTGCCTAATCCACGATCATAGCATTCCATGAAATAACATCTCTTGAGACATTCTATCAACAATTCATGTGCCTTGTCTATGTATCAGCATTTTCCTTATATGTCTTTCAGAGGTTTCCCAACTAATCTATCTAAATAAAATCATCTTCCCATTACGATCGATGGATATCCATACTCTGTTGCATAGATCCCATTTTGATTCTTCAGAAATGCGTAAGATTGCGATAGAAGCTATAGGACATAGATGTTACCCTTATTGGCGCTAAGATCTTCTTTTATTTTTTTTATATTATAATAAGTAATTTCCATATATATAGGCATCAAGATATATATACTAACTAAAAAATGACATCTAGATCTCTTTATATCATTATGATAAAAAAAACTACCTTTTATGACTATCTGGATTGATTGTAAAATCTGCCAAATTACTGGTACTTTAGATGTTTATGTCCGCCTTATATGGCGCTTAAAGAATAAGTCAGATCGCCCATAAATTTGCGCTAAAGTTAGAAATACTTGATAGCATAAATATCCTCTTTTACTCTTCAGATATTGACGTTGAAACTTCATTTAAATGTCATGTTTTATCTAACTTATTAAGGCATTAGGATTGCATTTAACTTTATGATTATATATGATTTATTAAGCGTTAAATCCTCATTAAATTTAATGTTTATAACTGCGATAAAATGGTGAGAGAATTTCACATAGATATATAGTTTAAAATGATAAAAGTAAAGGCAAATGAAGGCCGACCCTATACATTTAAAAGTTGAATTTATTCTTCAAAATTTGATTTCAGTTATCACTTGAATCGTTAATGATGACCCCTCTTATACGCATAGTTTGATGTATTTCTCCTAAGCTTTATCTTTTTCTTAAATCGACTTAAAACCTACATAGTGAATGCTCCATACCGGGCTTACTTATCTTACGCCTTGTTTATGCATTTTTAGGCCACAAGCGTGCTAGCTAAAGGTTGATGAGAAGCATGTTAGATGCATTTGTTTAAGTGTTTCTACAGATTTGTCAATAGATCTATTTTGTGATAATACTGTAATTTCTAACTTTTATGCTTTGCCACAAGTTTAAAACTTTTCCAAAAATTTTCCATTATGGTGTAGGTAGAGAGGATTATGACAAAAGTTTTATTTAGCATTTGTTTGACCATTCCAACAAAATCTACACTCTTCTTAAATATCATCCATTTCAATGATCAAACAATCACTAGCAATTTTACACCTCATTCACAATAAAGAGAGGTAAATATTTGTAGACTACATTTATTGAGACCACGTTTCTTTGAGAGATGATGTCAAATGGTCTACACACCTTGCCTACCATGTAATTTATGGGCAAACTCTTCACTCCATATCAACATTTCCACATATTGTAATCTTTTAATCTACTATGCGGCCTGTACATAAGTAAAGGTTGTGGGTTTAGTTTTATGCCATTCATTTGCATATACTTGAGGGTTTTTAAAACTATTCAACATGTTCATTTTCTGCATATTCATGGAATTTTTACATTCCACAAAAGTACTCAATGAATCCTTTCATTGAATACCCTGCAATGTTGTATTCCATGGGCCGAGATCTTTTGGGTATTTTGTCAAACAATTCATGTAATCTTTTTGGGGCTCCCACGTTTTGCATTCAAGTCTCCTGACACACTTACAACTATAATTCGAGGCCACGGGTAAGATTAAAGAATCTACCTTTACAACTACTGATTGCCTTTGCAAATGAGATTTTTAATTTGTCTCCAACAGATCCATCGAGTGTACAAGCTACAATCATTGATTTGGAATAAGAACTTTTTAATCATTATTTCCTTAGGCATACACTCTTATGATAAATGATACAATTATGTATTCCATACATCTATTGTTGCAAGTATGGGCATAACTAGTGTTGTCATTGATGTCAACATACTCCTATTGCATTGATGATAAGGATTGGATGAGTAGTATATTGAGGACATTGAGAAAATTAGTCCTATCAGGAACAGAGAAGAATAAGATGAAGATCAGAGGATGTGCATCAAAGGGTTTGTAGATATGTGTCTTAAGATGATCCAGTAAAGATTTCAGAGGTCCTCATGAAGACTTGAAGAAGTTATGGCCACTTAAGTAAAACCGGTTTTGACAAATGTTTAGAGGTGATAGAGTGACACAGATAAGTTTGGTGAGATCTAGAAATGCAATATCTTGTTCTGCAGATTCTGTGGAGTGTTTAGGAAGTGAATGTGAATTGACAACTCAATTGGTTCATGGTCTGGAGGTCCGAAAGAATCTATTCCAATATGATAGTGATGACAGACTGTGTTCTTGAGGTTCCAGATGAAGAAGAGAAAGATTTTAGTAAGCAGAAGTAGTGTGGATGTTCTTGGTGATTCAGGCAAGCTTGTGGAGGTCTTTGGATTGTGTCCAGTTTGTGTTGGTGGTCCGCATTGAAGATTGAGCTCATATTTAAAGACTTACTTCTGGATGATGATGTTCTTCCTAAGTTTGGCCAACCCGGTGAGTTACACATCCTACTGATGATCTTGAAGATGTTCTGTGAAGAATGGCCTGTTCCTAAAGGAAGATTGAAGTCTTGGGTCTATGTGGCCAACAGTGTGTTGATCCATGTGAAGTCTTTTTGTAATTAGTCATGTTGTATTTATGTATTTTCTCTGTAATGTATGCCAACTTGGATGATTATCCTAAAGTCAAATGTCTTGTATAAATAAGAGGTTGTGAAGTCATTTCAAAGTATCTTGTGGAGATGACTATGTAGTAGAGAGGAGCAGAGTGAAAGGCAGAGCAGAAGTATTGGGATTAAATGGAACTGACTCAAGCATGGTGAAGATGCTATTCTTCAATTCACGTATGTAATATTTATTATTCTATAGACAGTATGTTTCCTATAGGCAGTGGGCCTCTTGTGAGCAGTGTGCTCAGGTAGTGAGCCCTAATTGGCATGTGCCATTTTGTTCTTCTTATTATTTTAATAGAGAATACAATCTTGGGTTAGTCACCCCGTGTTTCTTCCCTTAACCAAGTTTTCCACATTAAAATCTTGGTGTCATATGTGTTAATGTGTTTCTACTCTTGAATTGTTGCATTATGTTTCCATGATTAATTTATTATTATGCTGCTGAATTAAAAGAAGGATTTAGGTGATTAATTGGAAGAAAGTTTTGGACAACTGATTCACCCCCCTCTCAGTTGTCTATCCTGAATCTAACAATTGGTATCAGAGCTAAGTTCCTCCGAAAGAGCTTAACCGCTTGAGGAGATCTAGGATGTCATCCTACAAGAGGGATAGTCTGAGGTTTGATGGAACCAATTTTACTTTTTGGAAAAGTCACATGGAATGTCACTTACAATGTATGGGAATGTAATATTGGATCATGGCTTCAAAGAAGTATGTTCCTCCATAGAATGGTCTAAGTACTGTAGATGAAATCAGAGATGCTGAAAACAATCTGCAGACTAAAGAAGCTCTTCTAAGTGCCTTATCTAATTCAGAGCTGACAAATGTTATTGATCTAAGAACTGCATATGAGATTTGGCAAAAATTAGAACTTCTGCATGAAGGAGACAAGTATGTTAAATGTGTCAAGCTACAGAGTCTGAAAGGAAAATTTGAAAACCTGAAGATGAGAGAAGATGAAAATATCACTACATTTATGCCAAGAGTAAATGAGCTTGTTTGTGGCATTAGATGTGCTGGTGGAATCTTGGATGAAGATGAGATTGTTGCCAAAGTTCTTAGATCCCTTCCTGATTCTTACAAGTACAAGGTTGCTGCTATTGAAGAATTCAGGTCTTTTTCAAATATCACAAGAGATCAATTGGTTGGTAAATTAGCTGCATTTGAATTGGCCAAGTTTGGAGATGCACCCCCAAGACTGAATCTACTTTCAAAGCTAGTGCCTCTGTAAAAGGAAAACAAAAGTTTGATCCAGGAGAGAACTCTTGAAAGAAAATATCATGGTATGAAAAAGCAAGAAAAGATCTGGAAGAAGATGAAGCAAAAGCTACTCAACTTGAAGCCCTTATTGCAAAAAGACTGCCAAGAGGATCCGGTAAGTATGAAGGAAAATTTCCTGTTAAATGTTCTAACTGCAATAAGATTGGTCATTTTACCTCAAGGTGTCCAGAAAAATTTTCAAGAGCAAATCCAAACAGATCAAGATTCCAAAAGAAATGTTACTATGTTCATGAAGATGATGATGATGGAGTAATAGATGATGAATCAGAGACATGAAACAAATCTGGAAGTGACTGGATGTTTATTGCCATCAAGGAAGAAGATCTAATGCCCTCTGAATCTGTCAATCAAAAAATGGTAGAAAGAGCTCTGGCTGCCCAAGTTGAAGAAAAGGGTGATTGGGTCATTGACAGTGGATGTTCCCACCATATGACAGGTGACAAAAATAAGTTCATAGATTTGAAAAGATATGAAGGAGGAGTGGTAAAATTTGGTGATAATTTTGCTGGCAGAATCAGAGGTACAGGAACTATTTCTTTTGATGGAAAGAACAAAAACAGTAATGTACTGTATGTTGAAGGTCTGAAGCACAATCTTCTCAGTGTTGGATAGTTGGTGGACAAAGGCTATGATCTCTGATTCAAATATGAAAATGCAAGATCTTTGAAAGTTCTAGAACAGAGATTGCATCCGGTACTCAAACAAAAGGTAATATCTTCCACTTGGTTGGTACTGGTAAAATTGTTTATTTGTTCAAATTGATTAGAGTTGGTTGTGGCATAGGAGAATGTGTCATGTGAATTTTGATAATATCATCAAGATAAGCAACACTCAGGTTGTAAGAGATCTTCCAAGACTAGTGAAACCTACTAATAGTTTGTGCAAAGAATGTCAGTTGGGTAAGCAGAGCAGAGTCACATTCAAAAGTAAGGGAACAATCTTCTACTGGATTATTGGACTTAGTTTATACTGATCTATGTGGTCCGAAAAGAATCATGAGTGTGCAAGGTGATAGATACTTCATGTTATTAATTGATGATCACTCCCAGATGATGTGGGTGACTTTTTCTAAAAGATAAATCTAAGGCTCTTGAGAAATTCAAAATCTTCAAGGCTATGGTAGAAAATGAAACCGGATTGAACATAAAATGTTTCAGGTCTGATAGAGGTGGAGAATTCACATCCAGTGAGTTCATAGAATTCTGTGAGAAACATGGGATAAAAAGATAGTTGTCTGCTCCAAGGTCTCCACAGCAGAATAGAGTAGTGGAGAGAAAGAACCGGACCATCCAGGAAGCATCTAGAACAATGATGATGGAATCAAATGTTCCTCAGATCTATTGGAGAGAAGTTGTAAGCGCTGTAGTTTATACGCTTAATCAAGTACAAATCAGAAGCAATACTGGTAAGACCCCTTATGAACTCTAGTTTGGTATCACTCCCACTGTGAACTATTTCAGAGTCTTTGGTAGCAAATGTTACATTAAAAGAGATGAAGATCTAGCCAAATTTAATGCTAGAAGTGATGAAGGAATATTCTTGGGTTATTCTACTCAAAGCAAAGCATACCGGTGTTATACAAGAGATTGAGAAAGATTATAGAAAGTACAAATGTGAAGGTTGATGAAGGTATTGAAAAGCCCTCAAGATTTTATGAATATGATGAAGATGATCAAAATGATGTTTTGGTCCAAAAAGTCCAAGCCCCTTCTAAAATTTAGATCCAGACTGATCCAGAGAATCGAGAAGAAGAGATGAGTTTGAGTGAACCTGTTCAAGAAATAGAAGTGCAAGGAAATCCCAAAATTCCCAGGTATGTAAGACTGAATCACTCTGAAGATTAGATCATAGGTGATAAAAGCAAAGGTGTTCAAATAAGAAGAAAGATTGGTCAAGACTCAGAAGAGTATTGTCTGATTTCAAAGATTGAACCAAAGTCAATGAATGAAGCATGCAATGATGAAAGCTAGACTAAAGAAATGGAGGAAGAGCTGATGTAAATTGAGAAAAATCACACTTGGGATCTTGTTCCCAGACCTAAAAACAAGAATGTGATTGGAGACAAATGGGTCTTCCAGAATAAACTGAATGAAGATGGTGAAGTAGTCAAAAACAAAGCCATATTGGTCTGCAAGGGTTACTCTCAAGTAGAAGGAGTTGATTTTGAAGAAACTTTTTCTCTAGTGGCAAGAATTGAAGCAGTCAGATTATTTCTTGCCTTTGCTACCTTCAACGACTTCAAAGTATATCAGATGGATGTCAAGTCTGCCATCCTGATTGGTGACTTGGAAGAAGAAGTTTACATTGAGCAACCGGATGGATTTCAATTGTCTGATCATGGTGATATGGTCTGCAAGTTGAAGAAAGCACTGTATGGACTCAAACAAGCCCCAAGAGCCTAGTATGAAAGATTGGAAAAGCATCTTTTGAAGATTGGTTTCAACAAAGGTACAACTAACAGTAACTAGTACTTCAAAATTGATCATGAAAATATCTTACTTGTTGAAGTGTTTGTTGATGATATCATTTTTGGAGGAAGTGATAGTATGTGCAAAACTTTTGCAAATCAAATGAAAAGTGAATTTGAGATGTCCATGTTTGGGGAAATAAATTTCTTCTTGGGTCTGCAAATCATTCAAACAAAGAAAGGAATCTTCATTTCTCAGACCAAATATGTGAAAGAATTGTTGAAGACATTTGGGATGGAAGACTCAAAACCAATGAGTACTCCCATGGTATCTGGATGTAAATTGAGTAAAGATGATGACTTTCCTAAGGCTAATCAGACAAAGTACAGATCAATGATTGGAGGACTATTGTATCTTACTCAAACTAGACCTAACATTATGAATGTTGTTGGTCTTATTGCTAGATTTCAAGTTGATCCTAGAGAATCTCATGTCATGGAAATCAAGAGGATTCTTAGATATCTAAAAGGGATAGTTGAGTATGGTTTATGGTATCCTAGAGATCACAATTTCTCTCTTCATGCATATACAGATGCGGATTGGGTAGGAGATGTGGATGACCGGAAGAGTACCAGTGGTGGAGCATTCTTTTTGAGGAAAAGATTAGTTTCTTGGTTGAGCAAGAAACAAGAGGCAATATCTCTGTCCATGGCAGAAGTAGAATATATTGCAGTAGCAGGTAGTTGCACTCAAGTATTGTGGATGAAGCAAATGTTAAGAGACATTAGAGTGGAGTATGAGGAACCTATCACAATCTTCTGTGATAATTCAAGTGCAATAAATATATCAATAAATCTAGTGTTGCATTCAAAGACAAAACATATATCCATCAAGTTTCACTTTTTGAGAGAGCAAGTGAACAAGAATGAAGTCAGATTGGAGTTTTTGCCTTCTAAGGATCAGATTGCAGATATTTTTACCAAACCTCTACCTAAGGACTCTTTTGAGTATCTCAGGGAGAAGTTAGGGGTTATTACCCCTCTGGTTCTAAATTAAGGTGTACTGATGTGCATCAGTCCAGTGGATCTCATAGTCATATCTTGTGGCCTAGATTGATGTTGGGAAGCTGCTACTCAGGGGGAGCAGCTGGTATGATTCTGAAGTGATGCAAGTAAGTGCCCTTTGCCATTGAGGTCAAAGGGGGAGAGAAGACATGTGAAAAACAAAAAGTGGTTGTTGATCAAAGGGGGAGCAGTAAAGGAAGAGAAGACATGTGAATAGTTGTTGTTGATAGGGGGAGTTATGTCAATCAGTGAGGAGAATTTCTTGTCTTGATGGTTAAAACATTTTTTCAGATCGTATGTTGACATCAATGACAAAGGGGGAGATTGTTGCAAGTATGGGCCTAACCGGTGTTGTCATTGATGTCAACATACTCTTCTGCATTAATGATAAGGATTGGATGAGTTGTATGCTGAGGATATTGAGAAAATTAGTCCTATCAGGAACATAGAAGAATAGTGAAGACAGTGAGGTAAAGATCCCAGCTAAGATGAAGATCAAAGGATACGCATCAAAGGGTTTGTAGATATGTGTCTTAAGATGATCCAGTAAATATTTCAGAGATCTATATGAAGATTTGAAGAAGTTATGGCCACTTGAGTAAAACTAGTTCTGACAAATGTTCAGAGGTGATAGAGTGACACAAATAGGTCCGGTGAGATCCAAAAATGCAATATCTTGTTCTACAGATTTGGTAGAGTGTTTAGGAAGTCAATGTGAATTGACAACTCAATTGGTTCATGGTCTGGAGGTCTACAAGAATCTATTCCAATATGATAGTGATGACAGACTATGTTCTTGAGGTTCCGGATGAAGAAGAGATAGATTTCAGTAAGTAGTAGTGTGGATGTTCTTGGTAATTTAGGCAAGATTGTGGAGGTCTTTGGATTGTGTCCAATTTGTGTTGGTGGTCCGCATTTAAGATTGAACTCATAATTAAAGAATTAATTCTGGATGATGATGTTCTTCCTAAGTTTGGCTGACCGGATGAGTTACACATCCTGTAGATGATCTTGAAGATGTTCTGTGAAGAATGGCGTGTTCGTAAAGGAAGATTGAAGTCTCAGATATGTGTGGCTGACAGCGTGTTGATCCGTGTGAAGTCCTTTTGTAATTAGCCATGTTGTATTTATGTATTTTCTCTATAATGTATGCCGACTTGGATGATTATCCTAAAGTCAAATGTCTTGTATAAATAAGAGGTTGTGAAGTCATTTCAAAGTATCTTGTGGAAATGAGTGTGTAGTAGAGAGGAGCAGAGTGAAAGGTAGAGCAAAAGTATTGGGCTTAAATGGAACTTACTCAAGCATGGTGAAGATGCTATTCTTTAGTTCAAGTATGTAATATTTATTATTTTGTAGACAGCGTGTCTCCTGTAGGCAGTGGGCCTCTTGTGCACAGTGTGCTCAGTCAGTGAGCCCTAATTGGCATGTGCCATTTTGTTCTTCTTATTCTTTTAACAGAGAATACAATCTTGGGTTAGTCACTGCATGGTTTTTCCCTTAACCGGGTTTTCCACGTTAAAATCTTGGTGTCATATGTGTTAATGTGTTTCTACTCTTGAATTGTTGCATTATGTTTCCATGATTGATTTATTTATATGCTGCTAAATTAAAAGAAGGATTTAAGTGATTAATTGGAAGAAAGTTTTGGACAACTGATTCACCCCCCCTCTCAGTTGTCTGTCCTGAATCTAACATCTATACATACATCTTCATGTATTATTGATGAAAAAAAATAGAACCAAACTTAGGGTGAGAAATACTAGGAGACTGGTAATCACATTTATTCTTATACTTACATTTAATGTATTCATTGAACCATCTTCATAGTGGAGCATACTAAGAAATTTGGAAACAATAGTTATCTTTTATGCTTGGAATTATTGTTTTAACCAACTTAAGGAAAGGGATACTGATGAAATTAGAAAACATGGGTTAGTCCTTTTACTTGACCATAGTTATACTATAACAAGCAAGACCCTCTTAGGGTAGAATATACCGAATGATTGGAACTTGACCATTTGTATATCCCAGTTTGTACTTATGATTATAATAGAATGCTTACTTTGGCAAGTTATTGTGAAAGATAATAAGGTCTATATGAGCAGAGTTTAATGTGTTTCACAAATAGAAGAAGTAATCCTAACATGTAGATAGCATTGTTTTGCCCTATGAATTATATAGATTGTAATAGAAGACAATTTAAGATCATTTATGATTTTTATACATCCTACAAACATCTACTATAACTATTTCTGATTGTTATTAAAGGGTTTGGTACCTTGTTAGGTAAACTCTATACATCACCTGTGTGTTGTATTAGTCTTGTATTACTCGTGATTGTGTTAGTTTGTTGCTTCCTGCCTGTCTGCTTGATGTGGGACCTAGTGTTATCTCCTAGCATGTGGGATGGACCTGAGGGTTCCACATGGTTGGATGGATGTGCTTAATTTCCATTGGTTTTTTCCCTTACTGATGCTCGTGTGTAAAAAGGATGTAACTCATGTAGCAGATTCCAAATCATGTTCTTGCTCGAGGAGACATTATGCATGTTCACATTCTAGTCCTATGTATCAATTGAAACATGTACTGTATCTTGGTGTATCCATCCTAATGCAATAAAAAAGGTGATAGTGTAAATAGTGAATTGTTGTACCTACATGTATGCGAAAATTATTTATGTACTTGTAGTGTTATCTTCATGAATTTAAGGATTGTTTATCTGATGCTACAGCATGGAAATGTGTGAGTATAATCATGGAAATGATAGTTCGGTTAGTATGCAGCTGTGGAACCTTAGAGGACATCATGTTATCTTAATGATATGTGTAGATATGATTTACATTACTTGTTATTTCTTTTATTTAAAAAAAAATTGTCGTGTTTGTATAGCATAATTGTGTTGTTCTTTAAGGTTCCTAGGCGGGGCAATCCATCACATCCCTATCATAACATTAATTTGTATTAGTCATTTTGATCATAAGCATAGAAACATAGTACCAGCATCTCTTCAACTCACATCTCTATCATAACATCATTTTGCATCCAAAATTTTATGAATAAGTATCAAAACTTTAGTTCTTCCGTATTATTTTAATATTTTTTTCAAATTTCAAAATGATTACTAAATTAACCGTATTATTGTTGTCAAATGTTTTCCATGTTGTGTGTTTTATAGTTTTATTAAAATTATTGGATTAACTAATTAAGTTTGATTAGGATGAAAGGTAGAAAGCTAGTTCCTTTCCTCTCTTAGCATAATAAGTTTCAACAATGTTATTCAACAACACCATGTTTATCATTGTAGATGTAGGTTGTAGTGAATCTTTTCTAATGGTACCAAAGATTTGAAGACCATAGGTTGAGGCCACATGGAAAGGTCAAAACTACAAGATTTGAATGAAGTTTGTGCACAATGACATATTTTAGAAAGCACAACCATTTTAATAATTTTTTCTTAATTTGAATTTCATATATCCAATATTAATCTTCTATCACAATCTTTTTAGTCTCCTCTTCTCTAAAATTAAGGTACACATTTTCTTTTATTAATTCTATTTTAGATCCAATCATGTACGCATTTCTTAATCAAGATCCTTTATCCTAGTTAATTGTCACTTTGATTGCTTATTTTGAATTTATTAATGTAGGATTATTTTATTGCTCTATATAGATTTGTCAACATATTTTGATATCAATCCCCAAGGATTTAACCTTAGGGTTTATTCCTTTTATTTATTATTTCATATCAAATATGATTGATTATGATTTTCATCCATCTTTGTTTATTTTTCATTATTTAGATCTTTTTATCATGGATGGTTTTTCTATCTTTCCTATTAATATCATTTCTTATATTAACATTTTATATGATGATATATCTTGTGTCCTATAATAGTAACCTATCTCTTACTTTAGTCATATTCTCATTTTATGCATTTAAGGATGATGTTTTGTGTAGATGATTTCCATTGACTACTCATGATGTTGTTATACGAGTGAATACAAAAAATATGAGGGTGAAATTAGATGAAAGATTGGGGCACCAAATGTTTTTGGCAAAATGGAATATCCAATCAATCTAGACTAGATATTTGAATAAAACAAACATCTAGTCATACAAAACTAGATATCTATTACTGATTGACCAAATACCTAATCTATACACATTTTTGAACTTATATTTTCCCCCTGGATTGCTTTAGTTTTAGGCTTGGACCTACAACTACAAGTTCATGATGGCAACCATTGATAAAATTCACTTTCACGATATGGCTAAAATCTTTATATCGCATTATTTTGACATAATTAATAGGGCTTGTAGAGGATGATGTATACTTCTCAAATATCTTTTTTTTTCAAAATTTAAATCTATTTTTAAAATTATTTGAGATCTCAAAGACAATGTCTCACAAACTTTAAAAGGTACATCTACTTGTTTTTTAATACTTTTGATTGCCAAATCTATTTAAAAGAGCTATATGAGTTGATTTTAAACATCATGCTCTACACATTCAATACAAAATAATGTTAGGATTAACTGACGTCAAGTTAAGGTGGTCATACACAAAGCATTTGAGTTTTCTATCTTAGTCCTATTAAATTAAAAAAATAGATATTTCATAAAAAATATTAAATATATCCATAGCACACCTCAACATTAATTGTATTTGCTTACAAAAAATTATGAAAATTACTTATATACTAGTCCTTAAATTGTCTATAATGCACATATTTTTCAATACTCATTAGCTTACACTCATTTATACTTGATGTGTATTTTCTTTCTATATGTCATGATAGTTTTCCTCTTGCATATATGGACCCTCCTATATGTGCACATCTTCTTAACCTTTCCTTGATGAGTCTAGTGATGTGTTTTTACTTTGGGATTACCTATTTATGTTTACTACCCTAGTGACATGTTTTATTCAATTATATTTCTTCTACCACCAATGATGGGCTTCCACATGATAATGTCTTTTCTTTATCTTCTCTTGATGTCTTTGATGGCTCTTTGATTCATGATGACATTATTGTTATTAATGAATTTTAATAAATGTGATTATAATACAGTCATATTTCTAATACACACACTATTAACGACATATGCTATCTTCATCTAGTACATTATCCATAAGTTCTATCCATTTATGTAAGCACTATGATTCATGTAATGATGTACTTACTACCAATGGTGTTGATGTTCATAATGCTTATTTTTTATGATGATTCTTTACCTTCAATTTTTTACATGATGTTGTTATAATGTCCATGCATTTCATCTAACAAATTTGAGTGATACACATGTTGAAAACGTATCTTGTAATGTTTTACATGATATGTTTTATAGTTCTCAAATTATTAGATATCTAATGCATGATGCATGTAATGGTGATAGAAATGGATATCATAAAGGTGCATACTAAACATGCCAAAAAATAGTTCATGATATATTATGTAGATGTTGTTGATCTAATACATTACTAATAAAAACATGTAGAGAAAATTTTGAACTAATGAAGATTTATTATGGTTTTGCTTGTTTCATACTTCTTACACTCAATTGATAGATCATTTATTTTTTTTATAACGTTTATCTTAGTATTAATGAGTGTTGGTAGGTGATACTAATCTTTTAACATCAAGGGGCTAGGTGGCTCTATATGATGTAGGAGCATCCACTGGTGTAAGGGCAATCTTGTATCACCCAAAAAAAAAAGTGTGTTTCAAAATTGTTGATGTTCTTTCCATTTCTTTTCAAAATTTGTGGTTCTGGTTCCATAAT
The DNA here is from genome assembly GCA_027924645.1 of Cunninghamia lanceolata. Lineage (NCBI taxonomy): Eukaryota > Viridiplantae > Streptophyta > Pinopsida > Cupressales > Cupressaceae > Cunninghamia > Cunninghamia lanceolata. Next base: position 1,212,469 of record BSBN01000121.1, on the reverse strand, counting down.
CGCTTCAATAATGATGTAGAACTTTCAATTTTTCTAAACTACTAAAAATAGTAACCTGCTATTTTTAGAAAGTTTGCATTTGGGCATGGATTGAAGTGAAAATTTACAGGAAGTCACACAGTAGAAATATAAGACCTTTGGCGAAGGAATGACACAAAGATCATTTGCGAGCTGAAAGGTATTAAAGTTTCTATTTCCTGAAAAATGCCTGAAAATTATTCAAACTTAGGTTTGAGGCACTAAATGGCCCCGTACAGGCCCAAAAATGGTTAGAACTGGCAAAGCAGGTTCTTAGCGCGTAGAGTACTCCACGATCTTTTCGATGCATAAAACGGTTTGTCAATCGGACACGCGGATCAAAAGTTATGGCTCCCAGAAGTTGACCTATTTTTGGAGGGAGATGCAAATTTTGAAATTAGGTTGTTGGCCACCAAAAAAGCAATTAAGAACCATTTTTGGGAACCCTAAAGAGTAGTAGAGTTAAGGGGGCACGTGTGGAGTCAAGAATAGGTGGGAAAATAGAAAACCTAGCTGATTTAGGGTTACAGAAGGCGGATGATTCTAGAGTCTTGGGATAGGAAGCTGTGATGTGTTACAGCACGTGGAGGGTTGATTCCTCTGATTGTATTTGAGCTTCTGTAATGTAATAAGTTGTCCAAATCAATAAATAAAGTTATATTTTCTATGTGCAATTTTTTTTCTTATGTGTTTTATGATTTACCCCTTCATCAAGTGGTATCAGAGCCAAGTTCTAAAGTGTGTAGATAGATCGCCGACCGTGAGGCAGTTTGCACTAGGACTTGAGGTTGTGGGTTTGCTGCGGAGATCAAGATGCCTCCATGAAGAAATCATATTGGGAGGAATGCTTATATGAAAGAGGGTTTTAGAGCCCTACAAAGACAAATCGATGCATTACAAGAGGAGCTGCGAAGAGGGTTTGAATTGAGAAGGAGAGAGGAAAGCGAAGATGAAGCTGAAGAAGAGCTATCTGAGGAAAAACAAGAAGCTGCAGGAGATCCTGTAGAAGTTAGGTTGTTGAGGGCCATTTCTAAGTTGGAAAGAGGCCCAAGATCAAAGTTTCTACATATTCTAGATATTTGAATCCAGAACAGCTTATTGATTGGATCAATGACATGGAGGAATATTTTGAGTATGAAGATGTGGAAGACCCAGATTGGGTCAAGTTTGCAAAAACAAAATTGAAGGGCTATGCTAGTATTTGGTGGAAGGAGGTCCAGTTAGAGAGGAATAGAAGAGGAAAAGGAAAGATCACCAGATGGGATCAGATGGTGGAGAAATTAAAGAAGCAGTTCATTCCTATGGACTATGAGATGGAGCTACTGAAGAAGCTGCAAGGGTTGAAGCAAGGCAACAAGTCTGTTAAGGAGTATACAAAAGAGTTTTATAAAATTACTATCAAGATAGGCCATGCAAGGTCCAACAAGGAGAAGGTAGCCTGCTACATTAATGGGTTGAGGCTGAGTATTCAAGAGGAGTTGAGCCTGGTCAGAATGACCACCATAGAAGATGCATACTAGTTTTCTCTGAAGGTGGAAGAGAAGCTGAATAAAAGATTTGATAGAAAGAAAAGGGGAATAGGTCATGGGAGAAGGATTGGTGGAAGACCCTATGGGGGTCAAAATGAAGATTCAAAGAAAAGTGAAGAAGTCGGCACTAGTCAAAATCAGAGAGGAGATAATACCTATCGCCCTCGTGACCAAAATAATGGTGAGAAAAGAGGAAGAGGAAGAGGCAGACTTAGAAGAGGAGGTTTCAAAGGAACATGTTTCCAATGTGGAGAAGAAGGGCATCAAGCATATGAGTGTCCGCAACATCAAGGAAGGACAAATAGAAGACCTGAAGGTAATGCACGAGTTGCACATGTAGATGAAGATGTGCAATCTGAGCGTTCTGAAGATGCTGAAAGGGGAGAAACCCTAGTTGTTAGAAGAACTTTGTTGAATGAGGAGAAAGAACCCAATTAGAGGAAGAGTTTATTCCTCACAAGGTGCAAATGTGAAGGTAAGTGTTGTGACATTATTATTGACAGTGGAAGTACTGACAATCTTGTTTCAGAGGAGATGGTTGACAAATTGAAGTTGACAAGAAGAAAGCATCCACATCCATATCAGATTGCATGGTTGTAGAAGGACCACAAAGCTTTGGTCAATGAGCAGTGTTTAGTGAAGTTCAAGATTGGAGACTACCATGATAATGTTCTGTGTGATATCATACCAATGGACGCATGTCATATGCTGTTGGGGAGGTCATGGCAGTATGATAGGAGTGTTGTCCATGATGGCCGTGCAAACACATATTCCCTAACAAAAGATGGAGTTCGTCATAAATTGAAGCCCTTGAAAGAAGTGGAAGAAAAGGTATGTAGTACTGCCAAAATTTGCTTGGTAGATGGTAGAAATGTTTTGGAAGGTATGAAGCATGAGCATCATTGCTTTGTATTGATTCCTAAGATTAGTCAAGAGAAATGTGAAGATGTACTAGCAAAAGTCTTAGATATGTTGGAGGAATTTTAGGATATTATCTCTGATAATGTACCAGAAGGTTTACCACCGGTGAGGAAGATAAGTTACCAAATGGATTTGATACCAGGAGCTAGTTTGTTGAATAAGGCAGCCCACAGAATGACTCATGCAAAGAGTGAAGAGCTGAACAAACAAGTTCAAGTGCTATTAAGGAAGGGACTAATACAAGAGAGCCTAAGTCCATGTGCCGTACCTACAATACTAGCACCAAAGAAAGATGGAGAGTGGAGAATGTGTATAGCCTCTCGAGCCATCAATAAGATCATAATCAAGTATAGATTTCCATTGCCCAGAATGGATGACATAATGGACTGTTTGAGTGGAGCCAAGTACTTCATGAAGATTGAACTAAAGAGTGGGTATCACTAGATCCGTATCAGAGAAGGAGATGACTGGAAGATAGCCTTCAAGACAAAGGAAGGTTTGTATGATTGGTTAATCATGCCATTTGGGCTAACCAATGCACTGAACACATTCATGCGGCTCATGAATTAGGTATTGAAAGAATTTTTGGGAAGTTTTGTTATTGTTTATTTGGATGATATTTTATTTACAATAAGACTTGGGATGAGCATTTGATGCATATCAGAAGATTTTTAGAGAAGCTAAGAGAAGAGAAGTTGTTGATTAATTTGAAGAAATGCAGTTTTACAAAGAAGGAGTTGGTATACCTGGGATTTGTTGTCTTAGAGGAAGGTCTTAAGATGGACCTAGAAAAAGTGAGGGCTATCATTGAATGGCCTATGCCAAGGAGTGCAACGAAGGTACACTCTTTTCATGGTTTGGCAAGTTTTTATAGAAAGTTTATCAGAAATTTTAGTAGCATTTGTGCACCCCTAACTGAGACAATGAGAGGGGATAGAAAAGAGTTTAGATGGACTAAAGGAGCAGACAAGAGCTTTAATACATTGAAGCAGAAAGTCGTAGAACAACCTATTTTGGCACTTCCAGATTTCAATAAGGTATTTCAGGTAGATTGTGATACTAGTGGTAGTGGTATAGGACCTATTTTGAGCCAAGAAGGTAAACCCATTGCCTATTTTAGTGAGAAGCTTAATGATACCAAGAAAAACTATTCTTTTTATGATTAGGAATTTTATGCAATAGTTTAGGCTTTGAAGAAATGGAGACATTAGTTGTTGCCAAAAGAGTTTGTTTTATATACTAATCATCAGTTTTTGTAGTATCTTAATAGTCAAGGAAAGTTGAACCAAAGGCATTTAAAATGGGTTGAGTTTTTGCAAAGATATACTTTTGTTTTGAAGCACAGGAGTGGGAAGTCCAACAGAGTTGCAGATGCCTTTAGCAGAAGGCAAAATTTGTTGACAGAAATGAAGATAGAGGTTGTTGGGTTCGATGAGCTAAAAATTTTGTATCCTAAAGATCTAGATTTTGTAGAGGCTTGGAAAGCTTGTTTGGAACCTGTTACTTTGGATAGGACAAAATGGTTGGATTTTATAATCCAAGATAGCATGTTGTTTAGGGGAAGCCAATTGTGGATTCCAAGGAGTTCCATGAGAGAGAACCTGATTAAGGAGAAGCATAGTGGAGGATTGGCTGGACACTTTGGTCGAGATAAGACCATTGCTATTGTTGGTGAAAATTTTTATTGGCCACAGTTGCAGTAGGATGTGAGGAAATTTGTGCAGAGTATGTCAGATGGCGAAAGGAGCAAGTTAGAATATAGGTCTATATCGGCCACTACCTGTACCAGAGAAGCCATGGGATGATATTAGTATGGATTTTGTCCTTGGTTTACCAAGGACATAGAGAGGACATTATTCCATTTTTGTGGTGGTGGATAGACTCTCGAAGATGGCACATTTCATTCCTTGCAAGAAGACTAATGATGCTATCCATATTGCTGAATTATTTTTTAGAGAGGTGGTGAGATTACATGGTCTACCAAATAGCATAGTTTTAGATCGAGATACCAAGTTTGTTGGTTATTTCTGGAGGACATTGTGGAGGAATTTGAAGATAGATTTGAAGTTTAGTTCTGTACACCATCCATAGACTGATGGACAGACGGAAGTGGTGAATAGGAGTTTGGGTAACCTGCTACGATGCTTAGTAGGAGATAAGCCCAAGGGATTGGATTTAATTTTACCACAAGCAGAATTTGCTTACAATAATTCTGTTAATAGGAGTACTGGTAAATCACCTTTCCAGATTATATATGGCAATAGTCTAAGAAATGCTTCAGAGTTAAGGAATCTAGACAAAGGAGAAAAGACAAGTGTCGAGGCTGAAGACTTTGTAGAACACATGAAGAATTTGCATGAAGAGGTGAAAAAGCACATTAATAAGATGAATATTCAGTACAAGGCTAAGGCAGATTAGAAGAGGAGATATAAGGAATTCCAGGTAGGAGATGAAGTCATGGTTCACTAGAAAAATGAAAGGTTCTTGATTGGAACATACAATAAGCTGAAAATGAAGAAATTTGGACCATGCAAAATTTTGAAGAAACATGATTCAGGAAAAGCATATGAGGTGGAGCTGGCGAGTGAGATCAACATTTCCCCTATTTTCAACATTGCTGATTTATCAGAATATCATGAAGGTGGAACAGAGGATGGACCAATAGAAGAACAGTGGAGTATTTCGGCATCTACTTCAACAGAGGAGATAGAAGAGATCTTGGATAGCCGTGTGGGAAGAAGTACTCAGAACATGCAATATGAAGAATATTTGGTGAAATGGAAAGGAAGACCTATTGAAGATTCTTCTTGGTTGTCTAAGGAAGAGGTTGACTGTTTAGGTTTTCCTCACAAACACCTAAGACGTGACAGGGTCACTTCTCAAATTACCCTGAGTGTCTGATGCAGGAGCATCCAGTGGTGTAAGGGCAATATCACCCAAAAAAAAGATGTGTTTCAAAATTGTTGATGTTCTTTCCATTTCTTTTCAAAATTTGTGGTTCTGGTTCCATAATCGCTTGAATAATGATGTAGAACTTTCAATTTTTCTAAACTGCTAAAATAGTAACCTGCTATTTTTAGAAAGTTTGCATTTGGGCACGGATTAAAGTGAAACTTTACAGGAAGTCACACAACAGAAATATAAGACCTTTTCCAAAGGAATCACACAAAGATCATTTGCGATCTGAAAGATATTAAAGTTTCTGTTTCCTGAAAAATACCTGAAAATATTCAAACTCAGGTTTGAGGCACTAAACGGCCCTATACGGGCCCAAAAATAGCCAGAACTAGCAGAGTAGGTTCTTAGCATGTAGAGCATTCCACAATCGTTTTGACACATAAAACAATTTGTCAATCGGACACCCGGATCAAAACTTATGGCTCTTGGAAGTTGACCTATTTTTGGAGGGAGATGCAAATTTCAAAATTAGGTTGTTGGCCACCAAAAAGGCTATTAAGAACCATTTTTGGGAACCCTGGAGAGTAGTAGAGTTAAGGGGGCAAGTGTGGAGTCAAGAATAGGTAGGAAAATAGAAACCCTGGCTGATTTGGGGTTACAGAAGGTAGATGATTCTAGAGTGTTGGGATAGGAAGTTGTAATGTGTTGCAGCTTGTGGAGGGTTGATTCCTCTAATTGTATTTGAGCTTCTGTAATGTAATAAGTTGTCCAAATCAATAAAGAAAGTTCTATTTTCTATGTGCAATTTCTGTTGTTGTGTGTTTTATGATTTACCCCCTTCATCACTATATATACTAATCATTCTAGCCATGATGAGACACAAAATTTACATAAGTATAAGGTTACCCATTTTCTTGTCCAACTACCTTACATGAGTATAAGGAATTTTGGATTAGGGATTCAAGGGTTGTAACAAGGAGGCAAACAAGGAAGAAGGTTGGTGATGGTTTAATTGAGTGTGGTATAAAGCTAGGAAAGGACCCAAAGAATAGTATATAAGGCCAAAGTAGTAGATGAAGAATGATGTGAAGTGGAAAAGGGTCACAGAAAAATAATGTTGACAACAATGATACTTTAGTTTGTTTGTGAATGATAAAAAACTCCTAAATTCAAGTAGTGATAATGGTGACAAATCTCCTATAAATGCTTAATGTGTGTCCTCAATGGACAAATGAAACTCCTAAAATACTTCTATATCGGTGCAACTTCAAATAACCCAATACAAGTGGGAAAAGTTACAAATGTGCAAAACCTATAAACCTAGTAGATGTTTACAAAGCAAACAATGATCTTTTGTTCATACAATTCTTCTCAAACATGAATATGAAATCCATTTTTCACTTAACAAAATACTAGAAAAAATGTGAAAGCCAATTCCAAAATGTAATGAAATGTAGTAAATTTCTCTATCACAAACTAATAACCATAAACTAACAGATAAAAAAACCAACTGAAATGAATCCAAAAGTTATTATTTTTAGTGATGCAAGATTTCCACAATGGCTAGAGATTCTTTTGCATCAAGGGGTTCATGCTAGAAACCACATTGTGCTTTAAATTATCCATTTAGCCACACTCATTAAAGAGGGATAATCTATGCATTTCCTTAAGAAAACATCATGTTGTAGAGATAAATTATAAGAGAAAATATTTAATTTTGGACCCATGATCTTTATCACATGTGTATGTAGTAATGTACTATGTTTTTGGTTGGTGCTAGTATACTACTATGAACAAGAGAAAATAAGCATAAAACATAATAAATTAAATAAATACTAGCCTATTCTACTCACTAACTAATGCAACCTCAAGATTGAGCATGAAGGAATGCAAACATATGGAGTTAAAACACTTACTACATGCAACCTTTGTTATTTGGATGTACTCTTTTGATGTTGGATTGTTGATTGTTCCTCAATTTGACAACATAACATTGCACTTCATGGAGTCTTGAAAATGGCTTGGGTTGATAACTATTTATAGATTTTTGGGATACTAGATGAAGTGATAGGATTGATTTGGGAAATCAAGGGTTGAGGATGAATGAGAGTCTTGGATTGATGAGAGCTTGCCAAGTGGAAAGATTGGATTGGAGGAGAAGGATTGTTCTTGGATCAAGGTAAGATCAAGGGTGGAGGATAGTCTTGGAAGAAGGGGATGGATGACATCAAAGGATGACAAAAGGACCTTTTGTACAAAGGACTTGTCCATACCTTTGTAAGAGACCCATGTGGTCTTGTACAAAAGACCATACTTTTATACACTTTGGAGGATGTGTGATATTTGAATAGGTTTAAGCATGGTTAGGAATGTGCAACCATGAGATTAAGATGGCTAAGTGGATTAGACAACTTAACTAAAAGTGCACAAAATAGAGAACTAAACAAATAGAAATATTTACTTAATTCATGGGATGGGAAACTAGATATTAGATAAATAGAAATATTTATCTAATGTTGGACTATAGAAGGTGGATGATAAATAATTAATTAATCATTTATGCTAAGGATAGGGTACAGGTGAAGGTACAGATGAAGGTATGGATGAATAGTGAATAGCACATAAATGGTTATTTTAATAATAAAATATTATCTAATCACTGTCAAAAGGGGAATTGGATTTAATTAACTATCTAAATAGGTGTTTATTCAGTTAATTATGGAAAAAAGTTGTTTAGGGATGTCCTAATTATGGTTGGGTAGTGGTAAAATGATGAGTGGATGATTTTAGGTGTCTACATTTTGTCCCTTTTTGAGATGGTGTTGTGAAGCAACATCATTTCAAAGAAACATAGATAGCACTTAGTTGGATTGATGGAGATGGTTAGATTAGGGATGATGTCCTAGCCATTTGAAGTGAGAGTGACAAGGAGAGGTGATAGTAGGGATGATAGAGATGATGGTAGAGATGATGGTAGAGATGATGCCCCCTTGAGAGGGTAGGCAAGTGCAAAGAACATAGACCGTGTCCTCTTAAATAGATGAAGATAGTGGGATTAGAATGATGACAGTAGAATTTAGATAAAAATGGATTAGGAGGATAAAAGAGGTTGGATGCAAGGGATTAGAGGAAAGGGTCATGGGAGATAAATGATTAGATAGGTATGGAGAAAGGATTGGGGGGAATTGATGGAAGAGAATGTAAATGAATGAGGTGATAGTTATGTGTTTGTAATGTGTTAGTATTCATTTATGTTAGGGTTTTAAGCTTGAATGTTTGCAGGTTTTCTCTTTCAAACCCTGAGGTTTCTGTCTTCCTTGGTCCGTTGCATTGCTTTGTCTATTCTGATGTTGGCTTCCTGTAATGGGTTCCCTGCTACTAAGTTTCATCTCCATGCCTTAATGTTCATAGGTTAATCGGCCCAATGCAATGTGGAATCCACCTTCTCCTGTCGCGTGTAGGAAGATTGTCATGTTTTTGTATGTGCAACTGATCAAATATGTTGACAAGCTTGTGAAATCTCAATCGGCTTCCAGAAATGGTAAAAATTTTGAGTTATATGCATTTCTAAATGTATATCGGGTTGCATATGCATTGGGGGAATCTTCTGTAAGATTTTGGGAATATTCGCCATTTGTATATTGGCCCTACTTATATATCGGGCTTGTATGTAGAATATGCAAGAAAAACATACAAAGGAAAAGATACATTGCAGGAATATTCTGGAGAAGATTCCTTGCTTGTATGTGCAAGGGAATATACATTGAAAAATATACAAAGGCCCGCGACATGCAAAGTGAACTGTGCCATGCATATAAAAATGTCGATTGTGTATGCAATATACATTCGGGCGCATATACAATGGCTAGATGCATTCATCACATATTCTCTAAAGATTCCTTGTTTGCATGCAAAGGGCAAATGTATATTCGGTGATATACAATTGAAGATACTAGCAAAATATAAAAGGGACCTTGTATGTTTCGCAACATACAAAAGCAAAGGGTGCATTTGATGGGGTCTGCCACTTGTATAAAGTGATTGTATGTTCAAACATACAATGGAAGTGCATTCCAAAGATGCAAGGTGGACCTGAGGTCATTTTCATTTTGTTCTAAAGTAGTGTGGCATCCGCGGCTTGTACATTGCATTTGTCTATGCGATGTGCAAGGAAATGTGCAAAGGAAAGAGAAAATGGGTCGGGCCCACCACTTGTATATTTGCACTTGTATATGTGCCGATATGCAAACTCATGAGGATACAAAGCCTAGACCTGAAAGTTTTTCAAATCCGGTGGATAGATGTAGTGGAATCCACCTTGTCTTTTGTGCTTGTATGTGTGAAATATGCAAAGCGATGGATGTAGGATAGAGATACAAGCCGGACCTGAACTAAATTCTAGTTTGTTCTATAACATTTGACATATGCCTTGTATGTTGTATATGCATTTGGGTTTGCATTTACAAAAGTGATAAAGGTGAAATAAAAGGAGAAAAGGTTAGCGATAGAGGGTCAAGGTGCCTACGTGGCATGATATCATTGGCTAGTAACTCTTCATGCATGTTTTGGGACCGTTGATTTCGGCGATGGGTTTTTGATCAAAAGTCAAGTTTTGAACCTTCAGTGATGGTTTTTTCCTTGTGTCTGCAGTCCTTTTTTGAGAAAGAAATTTCCATGGGTGCGCTACTACAATTTCCAAGAGAAGCTATGGGTGGTTGAGCCATTAATGGTAGGATTGCAAACAGGCATGGGTCGATGGTCAAATAGCCAAGTACCTGGTTTATGACAGAGAGTCTTCCAGTGGTGGCACAGGGCTCGAGCTCAACTACTCCTTGCCCTTCTCTTGCTTCTTCCTATTTTGTCCCTTGCCGCATTTATGATTTTGAGCCCCATTTCTGGTGCAGTGTATCTGGCAGGAATTTTTGACCTTGTCATGTAATTAATTTTGCTGAGTTCATAGTCTTGGTATAAAAGTCAGACTGTGTTACTCATTTGTTGTTGAAAACTAGACAAATTTTGGTGCTGCAATAAGAATACAACTTTCTGGTGACTCTATTTCAAGTGTCTTTGTGAGTTTATGAGTTGTATGTTGTATGTATTATGCATATAATTCATCAGTTTCATGTTAATTTAAATGAGTAATGCTTTGTAGCATGTGTTCTGTTATTTGTCTCTAAGTTGAATGTATTTTTCTTCTGAATCTGAGCATCTAAGGGGTGTTAGAGATTCGAGGATATGGGTCTCCTATATTGAATGGTTAATCTTTTACTTCTGCTTGAGTAGATTGAATGTTTAGGGTTAAGTGTTGGGAAAAATACATTGCAGTAAGGATATTTATAAGAAGAAATAACTGAATACTTTGTCTTGGGTATTGTCTGTAAGGCAGACATTAGAAACCCCTTGGAATCTGATTAGTGTTGAGTCTATGATAAAAATTCACATATATATGTCTACTAACTCTAAGCCCTAGATAGGCACCGATCTGGTCTTGTATCTCTGTTGCAACCCAGAGTCCTAGTTTTGCATCCAAACATAGAATCAACTCAAACTTCATATACAAACCTTTTAGGACTTTAGAATTAGTTTTAGGATCCAAAATCCTCTGTCTACAACTGAATATAGGCTCGAAGCTAGCCCGTTTGCACTTATCTCACAGTTTTGGTTTGCGTAATAGAGGATTTATCTGCTTTGTGTCAGCATCCCGATCTTTTCATAGTTATATTTCATGGATGTTGAATAGGGAATACCCCCTTGGTTCTGCAGAGCCTAAAGAAGAAGAGGGGATATTTATAGAGTCTATCTCCTATACTGTTGGCCCCTGGCCTAGGAATCCTGTTGATCAATGATGTCTACCTTGTAGGGATAACTGGGAATAAGCATCCAGTCTGGGAAATTAAGACCTTAAGAGCAGAACTAGAATATCTGCAGGCAGTAAAGATCAGCAATGACATGAGACAGAAAGTGCAAGCTCTAAGAGTTTCTTAGAATGATTCAATTCCTACCCTTGAAAATGCAAATATGTAGAGAAATCAGAAAAGAAATGAAGTCCAAGATCAGCGTAATGAACAAAGACAAAATGCAAATAATGCTAGAATACCATTAGATAATGTAAGAAATTAGAATGCAAATAGAAATGCCAATGCTAATCAGTTTGGTAGATAGCCGATGCAGCTAGATAGATTTAGACAGCTTGTGTTTGATGGCATTCCTGGTTATCCAAATCCTATTGACAAACATGTGAGGCTGCAAGTGCCTAAATTCTCAGGAAATAATACCATATCAGGTGAAGACCATTTAAAAGCTTTTCAAAATATCATGGACAACTTTGAGATTGAGCATGAGGATGTTTTCATGAAATCATTTATGCAATCCTTAGTTGATGAAGCCAAGGAATGGTACAAAGGTCTACCTGACAGGAGTATTTCATCATGAGAGGACTTCAGAAGAATATTCAAAGAACAATATGGTGACAAAACTGATCCAAGTTTTTTCATTAATGAATTTACTGGCATTACCAAAGGATCAAATGAACAGGTTGTTGATTTCAATACTAGATTCATTAAGGTGTTAAACAAACTGCCACAGGACTTGAGGCCTAATGAACCTATGTGCATAGTGTTGTACATAAATGCTTTTGATGCCAAAACTGCATATGGATTGAGAGATAAGGGTCCTCACATCCTTAGGGATGCCTTCAAAATAGCAACTAATATTGAAAATAACAGAAAAGTGTCTGGTAAGACAAACAAAAGAGATGATGTGAAAATTCTACAAAATCCAAATACTAAATCTCAGAGTGTTCAAGGCAATGCATCTACTTCTGAGGATAAATTAGATAAGTTGACAACTACTGTTATTGACCTGAGCTATAGAATGGCTAAGAATGAAAAGGGGGTAGTGTTGGTGATTGTTTTGATGCAATCATAACAATAAGTTAAAATTCACATATAATGAACTAAAACTATACTTGAAAGATAAGAAGGAATCGTTTAAGATTCACTTAATCCCAAGTCTACAATGGTCAGGTCTTGACTTGTTGGTCAAATTCAATTGGTCAATGTGAAGCTGTAATGTTCAAGGGGCCTTACGTAGTTTAGGGTTTCTTTTGGTTTACTGGACTCAAACTATGCAAAAAGATCATGAGATATGTCAATACTTTTTCATTCCTTTGCATAAAAGTGTTACTGTGCTGCAAGACTTGAAAATGTATTCTTGAATTATTGTAGCTTTCCTCTTTATATATTTATGAAAAACTTGTCTACTCTTAACTCTATTGTTCATGCTTCTTCATATATGAGACAAATTTCCTTCAAATTTCTACGTTTTAAGCTAAGTATTTTCAGATGGGTTGGGAAAAGTTAGAAAGATCTAATTTAAACTCTATTTTAATCTACCAAAGGATCTAATTGTTCTGTTATGCACTATGTAAATCATACAGCAATTTGATCAAATCCACAGTTAAAATCTTAAATGTAAGTTCTGAGCATTTTCACAAACATACATTTAAAATTGGAAGCTCTCAAACAAAATATTTCAAAACACAAAGAAGAGCAGGAGAACACTCAGAAGATAAATACAGAACTCCAAATTCTATTGTATTAGAAACAAACAGTCATACATGATTTACAATGTTGGAATGACTCTTAGTTTCATTGATCAAATTACAGAGAACTTACAAGCTTTACAGATACAATAAGAAAGCCAGATGGTCCATGCACTCCTTATTGCAGACACAGGCGACCTCCTTCTTCTACTTCTAACTAAGAGGTCCCTCTATTCTAAATGCTGAGATAAATTACAACTGCTAGCTATTCTTCTAAGATTTCCTATGTAGCCCCTGTGTAAGTAATACAATGTATCAAGGCACAATATATAGACTTTCTGATTTTCCTCAATATAGCCCAAAACCCTAATGGTTAAGCAATGGTTCAAACCCTAGGTTACAACAATGAATGCAGGTGAACCAATTTCCCAAAAATATCTCCAAATATGTGTCAAATCTGGGTGAAAATATGCCCCTTTATGAAACCCTAGCAGTTCAAAAGTAAATTCTGCAACCTACCGTCATTATGTTTTATCTGCATTTTGGGTCTTCTCATTGATGTCCCTTGACTTTCTGCACTTCATCCTCATCTTCTCTTTGCTTTTGAAATTAGATTCTCCTTCCAGGACGTCACTGCCATTAAGTTTCAGCTTCCTCTTCCAGTTGCTGACCTGCAAAAATAAACCAGCAATAAGTACCATTGATTATTAAATAACCACATTCGAAACACCTGTTAGATCCAAGTGGGGCTAAGCAAAAAAAAATGGCTATCGGGTCAAAATCTACAAAAAATGCATTCATACGCTCATACTGTGCCAAAAAACTTACTGGGTCAACCATCGCAGACCAGAAACGATGCAAACACAGGGTCAAAGTGTGTCAAAAACCCTAAAAAACCTATCGCTAAACGCTTGTTGCCTATTGGCACCAAAAAACATCATTGGCGGGCCCTGAAAATCGCCCACCGACCTCCTATGTCTGGCTGAAAAATGGCCCTTTATATCCTATTTAAAGAAACGGTGCCCTAAGAGAGTGACACATGGCGCGTTCTGCGCGAGGGGCTTATGAAACTGTTGCTTTGTGCGGAAGGCGACACGTGGCACGCTTCGCGCTTCCATTTGAAACTATTTTGAAACCTATAAAAACTTTTAGATATACACAGAAGAAGACACGTGTCACCTTCCGCGTCTCTGTTAGGGGCCACCGAGAGCAAGCAGAAGCTCTCCCGAAACCATTTGAAACTATCGTGGAAAGTGACACTTGTCACTCTCCGCACAACTATTGCGACCCTTAGACACTTTTTGAAACTTTTGAAACTGTTGGCGGAAAGCACCATGTGGCGTCTTCCATGTAGCCGCTTGAAACTTTAAGGGGCCCGGCAGATCATACATCAGAGGGTGACACTTGTCACACTCCACGGGGCCTTGGAAACCTTTTTGAAACTGCAGAGGGACCTACGGAGAGTGACACGTGTCACATTCCGTGGGGCTTTGAAACTATTTGAAACTATTGAGGGTCTTGTGGAGAGTGACACTTGTCACACTCCACGAAGCTTTGGAAACTTTTTTGAAACTACTGCGAGTCTTGCAGAGAGTGACACTTGTCACACTCTGCGGAGCTTTGGAAACTTTTTTGAAACTACTGCGGAAGGCACCATGTGGTGTCTTCCGCACAACCATTGAAGCTGTTAAGAAACTTTAAGGGGGCTCTGCGGTGGGTGACACATGGCACACTCCGCACTGCCCTTGCAACTGTTAGAAACTTTTTAAGGAAACTTTCGAGAAACTTTGAAGGTCTTGCGGATAGTGACACATGTCACTCTCCACGTTGCTTGTTTGAAACATACGGGACTCTTCGCAGCTCTTGAAACTTTTAAAGGGACTACCGCGGAAGGCACCACGTGGTGTCTTTCGCACCACTCTAGAAACTATTTAGAAACTTTAACGGGACCCGCGGATGGTTTAAATTTTAAAGGGGCTATTGCGGAAGGTGACAAGTAGCACCTTCCGCGCAACACTGGAAACTCTTTGAAACCACTACGAAACTCATGAAACCATTGCGGAAGGTGCCACGTGGCATCTTCCGCTCAACCTTTGAAACACTTTAGAAACCTTTAAGAAACATTTGAAAGTTTGAACTATTTAAACCCCTGTAATGCACTTTACCAAAATGGGCATAACTTGAAAAATATGGCAAATTTTTAGATGATTCAAAAAGCAACCCTAGATCATTTTTGACAAGGAATCCAACCATACCATGCAATGGCACTCAAAATGCATTTTCTCACTAATTTTATCAAAGTTTGCAAATTTCACTCTCTTTTCCCTTACCACCAAGGACAGACCCACAAAAATAGAAGTAAAAAGCCAAGCCACAGCAGGGGTCCCTATTTTGCTAAGGAGTAAAATGGGGCATGTTGTGAACATCACAACAGGTAGGTCCTAACAAACAGGTTTACCAAAGGCAGGAAAAAAGACCATCATTACATGATATGCCATATAATACTAATTGGCATAATGGTAAACCCATCCTCCCACACCACAACACAAATCAAAGGACTCAAAATGTTAAAGAAACACCTGATCCTTTGAAGAAGGCTATAAATACTGTTAATGACACCCCATGGTGTATCATATGTCAAATGCCTCATTCATAGTCACAATGTATGATTGCTCAGTCCTTATACAACAATGCTATTACCTGTGATGAGTGCAATGAGCCGCATCGCATGGAAGATGATAATATCATTATGATGTCTACAAACAGAGAGTATCCCTCTCATAATGTTGATGCAAGTGCAAATGATGAGGTTCAGGTGTATTAGCAGTTTCCTTATGATGAAGATGATGAAGACAACTATGCCTATGCTTAGGACTCACACAATTTTTTGAATAACTTGAGGAGGCCTTCTGATGAAGAAATAAGAGCCCTCACAGTTGCAGCAGTAGCTCAAGTCAAAAGCAATTATAACCTAAGAGGTAAAGTTTAGGTAAGCAACTCACACCAACCAAAGAGTACTTTTATAAGCTAGCGAGTGCATAGTCATAAAGGGACTGAACCACAAAAGAAATAATGGAACACTACTAAACAAAATTTTAAGCAAAAAATAGGTCATGATTCTCAAGGCCCAGAAAATAGAATCCCCCAGATTGAGGATCAAAACAAAAATTTTCAGATTACGAATGACGGTCAAGCAGCCAAAAAAACCAAACTTAGATCATCTCAGGATAGAAATAAAACCGTGGATCAGTCCAGAACTGTCATACAAAATTATGCTCCTTTTGACATAGCTCAAGTCTTGTCTCAAGTAAAAGTCTCCGTTCCATTGAGGGAGATGATGAAAATTGAAGAATGCAGAAATAAAGCATTATCCTTGATTTCAGGAGTGCCTTGTCAAGCCAAACAAAGTGATGAACCTCAGGGTAAGAAACAGGCCCAGTGCATTGATGAGGATGAAGTTCCTAAGATATATTTGGGGATGACCATGATGAAATGCCCTTCACAAGTGGAACCATTTTATGTCTCCCTTGTCATAAATGGAAGAGTGATTAAGAACTGTATGCTTGACTCAGGAGCATCAATGAATATCATGTCTTTGACCATTATGCAACAAGTTGGGTTAAAGATAGATAAGGCAGGTGGGAAGTGCTATACCATGGATGCTAGGGAGGTACCTGTCATCAGAATTATGAAAGATGTTGATTTCAGACTGGTAGCATATTCTGAAAAGGCATAAAAATGAACGTAACAATTGTTGATATCAAGCCACAATATGGCATGTTGTTGTCAAGAAGGTGGGCAACATTGATTGGCGGAAGTATGTAATTAGATTTGTCATATTCTATGATCCCAATGAATGGCAAGGATGTCAAATTGATAAGAGAAGAAAGATCATCAAAAACGGTTGAGGATCAAGAATCAAAGGAGCATATATGTTTTGTGGATACTGACTGTGATAATTTCAGAGTTATCTCAAATGATAAAGGGGGTAAAGAGGGAGATATGTGCATTCAAGACCTTGACCAACAGGGTCTTTGGACCATGTATTTTGATGGAACTTGTTCAAAGGAAGGCTCTAGTGCTAGAGTTGTGTTTCTATCTCCAACTGGTAAGCTTCTAAAATTCTCATTCTTGCTGAAGTTTGCCTGCACAAATAATATTGCAGAGTATGAGGCTTTGCTATTAGGATTGAATGTAGCTTTGAGGTATGGAATCAAGATGCTCAAAGTATTTGGTGATTCAGAGCTTATTTTTTCCCAAATTAGAGATAAGTATGCATCAAAGAATAAGAGGTTAAAACAATATAAACATGTTGTTTGGGATACAATTGAATTGTTTGATGCATTTTCAATAAATTGGATAGAGATCAAAAAATATTAGGGCAGATTTTCTAGCTAATGTAGCTATCAGGCCAAATGATATCACTCTATCAGATGTCACAAATGTTGAAGTCAAGCTTAGACCTATAGTGCTAGATAATGTGTACAGCTGGCAAGTGTTTGATGATGATAAAGATTTACTGAGATTTCTACATTGTATTGATGAGTATGAGAACCAAGAAATGGATTTTCAGAACCTTGTAGAGGTCATAGATGGAAAAGAAACTCTCTTACGGAAGGAGGTAATTCAACTCAAGACAAATAAAATCCCTAGAGGGTTGGTTGCTTTAGAGAGAACTTTTGACAATAGGGACCAATTTGTTACAAAGACATCTCCAACAAATAAGAATGATCTAGAGGAGATAAACTTGGGAACATCTCATGCTCCCAAAAAGGTATATATTGGCAAACAGCTCAAACCACATATCAGAGCAATGCTGATTGCATTGCTGAGAAAATATAAGCATGTCTTTACCTAGTCATATGAGGACCTAAAAGCTTATAGAGAGGATTTATTCCAGCACGAAATCCCTTTGAAGCCCAGAGTTAAACCATTTAGACAAAAATAAAGACCTATCAACCCAACTTTAGCTCCTAAAATGTAAGAAGAGCTTATGAAGCTTAGGGAGGCTAGAATAATCATGCCTATTAGGCACTCAACTTGGGTGTCTAACCTTGTCCTAGTTAGAAAAAAGAATGGTGACATAAGACTTTGTGTGGACTTTAGAAATCTAAATGTATCTTCTTTAAAGGACAATTATCCATTGCCAAACATGGAGGCCATGTTGCAGAAGGTGACTGGCTGTGAGCTCTTATCCATGATGGATGGATTTTCTGGGTATAATCAAGTGAAAGTAAAGGAATTAGAACAGTTCAAGACTGCTTTCACTACTCCATGGGGAACATATGTATATGTGAGGATGCCATTTGGACTGACAAATGCAAGTGCCACATTTCAGAGGGCTATGGATGTTGCTTTTGTAGAATTGATTAATTCAATCTTGGTTATGTATCAAGATGACTTAACTGCCTTTTCAAAGAAAGAAGAGAAGTACTATATGCACCTGGAGCAGATTTTTACTAGAGCATTAGAGTATGGCATCTCACTCAACCCAAAGAAGTGTGATTTTTGGGTTGTGGAAGGAAAATTGCTCGGACATATTGTTTCCAAGGATGGAGTCAGGATTGATCCTGAGAGGGTGGATACAATTGACAAAATCTAGATCCCTAAAATAGTGAAAGGTGTCTAGTCCTTCTTTAGACAAATTAATTTTGTTAGAAAATTTGTGCCTAACTTTGCAGAGATCACCAAGGACATCTCTAAGATGTTGAAGAAAGGTGCAACTGTCAAATGGGAAGATGAAGCGACTAAATCATTTCAAAACATCAAGGAGGCAATAAATATGGCTCCTATATTAAAATCTCTAGATTTTTCGAAGCCATTCCAATTGTTTTCATTTGCTTCTTTCCACATTATTGTTGCTTGCTTACTATAGAAAAATGCAGAAGGTTTTGAACAACCTATAACTTTCTTCAGCACGTCATTACAGGCTGCTGAGTTGAAGTATAACATCATGGAGAAGCAAGCATATGCACTCATTAGAGAAGACAAGAGCTTCAGGCCATATTTGGCAGGCTCTCAAATAGTTGCATATGTGCCTCATGTAGCAATCAAAGATATTTTTACTCAACAGGAGGTAACTAGAAGGAGATGCAGATGGATAAATAAATTGCAAGAGTTTAATATTGAAATACAGATCACAAAATTGGTAAGGGGACAAGGTTTGGAAAAACTGATGACACTATCAAATCCAGAGGAATGCCAAGTGAATGCAGTACATAATGAAGTTATAAATATGTCAGGATCTGAGTGGTATAAAGACAGTGTATTATTTGCAAAATTTAAATTGTCCTACCCACCTCAATAATAATCAGATGAGGACCTTGAAGTTACAGGCTATTAAATACATCATTGTTTAAGGAGAGCTATATTAGAAAACCCTGATGGTGTATTGCTCAGATGTGTGGATGAGGATTAGGCTAAGGATATTCTAAATGACATGCACAATGGAGTGTGTGGTGGACACTATACAGCCCAAACAATAGCCCACAAAATTCTTAGAGCAGGCTATTGGTGGCCAACTCTCTTCTCAGATGCACACCAAATGGTAAGAAGATGTGATCCTTGCCAAAGGTTCTCAGGAAAGTTAAAATATGAAGGTGCATTACTCCTTAGGACTATAAATGTAGAAGCTCCATTTCAGCAATGGGGAATTGACTTTATAGGGGAAATCTCAGAAAAGTCCAGTGGAGGACATGGTTGGATTCTTGTTGCCACTGATTACTTCACTAAATGGATTGAGGCCATTCTGACTAAAAAAGCTACAAGCAAAGTGGTGATGGATTTTATTCTAGAAAATATTATTATCAGTTTTGGAGTACCAGTAAAAGTAGTCACAGATAATGCAATGTGCTTCAGGTCTAGTGAATTTATTGACTTTTGCAATAAATATGGAATGGATTTGTCTCATACATCACCATACCATCCACAGGGGAATGGTCAGGCAGAGTCAAGCAACAAAAGTCTCATGAAAATCATCAAAAGGATGGTAGATAAAAATAAGAGGTCTTGGGATTCAAAGCTAAAGTTGGCATTATGGGCTGACAGGGTGACAGTGAAAAGAGCAACTGGAAGGTCACCTTATGAACTAGTATATGGTACAGTAGCTAGATTGCCTGTGAACAACCTCCTACCAGTTTATAAATTCATCCAAGGGAACAATGAGGAGATTGGCGACCCAATGACTAAAAGAATAAATCAGCCAGTTGCACTAGATGAGATAAGAAGGGAAGCACAGAAAATAAACATCAAGACACAACGACATGTAAAATATTTGTTTAAAAGAAAGGTTACAGAGAGAAGCTTTCAAATAGGTGACTTGGTTCTTATGTGGAATGCTAGGAGTCAGAATAAGGGCAAACACGGTAAATTTGAGCCCTTATGGACTGGCCCATATCAAATTAGTAATATCTATAGAGATGATTCGTATTTTCTCTAGGCCCTAAATGGTGAATTACTGGAATTGCCAGTGCACAGTAAATTCCTTAAAACCTTTTTCTCATAAATGAATACTTTGTGTGCACACTGTAAACTAGTTGTAAGTATTCTATACATGCCTTGTATAGTCGATCATGTTTTGAGTTTTGGGTTTTGTCTGGTCTACCCCGGAGTAGTCTGGTCCTCACTGCAGCCTTGCACCTGCACGTCCCCAATCAGAGCCTATGTTAGTATTCATTTATGTTTAGGGTTTTAACCTTGAATGTTTGTAGGTTTTCTCTTTCAAACCCTGAGGTTTTTGTCTTCCTTGGTCCGTTGCATTGCTTTGTCTATTTTGATGTTGGCTTCCTGTAACGGGTTCCCTGCTACTAAGTTTCATCTCCATGCCTTAATGTTCATAGGTTAATCAGCCTAATGCAATGTGGAATCTACCTTCTCCTGTCACATGTAGGAAGATTGTCATGTTTTTGTATGTGCAACTAATCAAATCTGTTGACAAGCTTGTGAAATCTCAATCGGCTTCCAGAAATGGTAAAATTTTTGAGTTATATGCATTTCTAAATGTATATCAGGTTGCATATGCATTTGGGGAATCTTCTGGAAGATTCTAGAAATATTCACCATTTGTATATCAGCCCTGCTTGTATATTGGGCTTGTATGTAGAATATGCAAGCGAAACATACAAAGGAAAAGATACATTGCAGGAATATTCTGGAGAAGATTCCTTGCTTGTATGTGCAAGGGAATGTACATTGAAAAATATACAAAGGCCTGCGACATGCAAAGTGAACTATGCCGTGGATATACAAATGTGGATTATGTATGCAATATACATTCGAGCGCATATAAAATGGTTAGATGCATTCATCGCATATTCTCTAAAGATTCCCTATTTGCATTCAAAGGGAAAATGTATATTCGGTGATGTACAATTGAAGATACTAGCAAAATATACAAGGGACCTTGTATGTTCCGCAACATACAAAAGCAGAGGGTGCATTTGATGGGGCTCGCCACTTGTATAAAGTGATTGTATGTTCGAACATACAATGGAAGTGCATTCCAAAGATGCAAGGTGGACCCGAAGTTGTTTTCATTTTGTTCTAAAGTAGTGTGGCGTCCGCAGCTTGTACATTGCATTTGTATATGCGATGTGCAAGGAAATGTGCAAAGGAAAGAGAAAATGAGTCGGGCCCACCACTTGTATATTTGCACTTGTATATGTGCCGATATGCAAACTCATGAGGATACAAAGCCCGGACCTGAAATTTTTTCAAATCCAGTGGATAGATGCAGTGGAATCCACCTTGTGTTTTGTGCTTGTATGTGTGAAATATGCAAAGCGATGGATGCAGGATGGAGATACAAGCCAGACCTTAACTGAATTCCAATTTGTTCTATAACATTTGACATCTACCTTGTATGTTGTATATGCATTTGGGTTTGCATATACAAAAGTGATAAAGGCAAAATAAAAGGAGAAAAGGTCAACCATAGAGGGTCAAGGTGCCTACATGGCACGATATCATTGGCTAGCAGCTCTTCATGCATGTTTTGGGACCGTTGATTTCGGCGATGGGTTTTTGATCAACAGTCGGGTTTTGAACCTTCAGTGATGGTTTTTTCCTTGTGTCTGCAGTCATTTTTTGAGCAGGAAATTTCCATGGGTGCGTTATTACGATTTCCAAGAGAAGCTATAGGTGGTTGAGCCATTAATGGTAGGATTACAGATAGGCATGGGCCAATGGTCGAACGGCCAAGTACCTGGTTTATGATGGAGAGTCTTCTAGCGGCGGCACAGGGCTCGAGCTCAACTACTCTTCACCCTTCTCTTGCTTCTTCCTGTTTTGTCCCCTGTTGCATTTATGATTTTGAGCGCCATTTCTGGTGCAGTGTATCTGGTAGGAATTTTTGACCTTGTCATGTAATTAATTTTGCTGAGTTCACATTCTTGGT
This sequence comes from Cunninghamia lanceolata, assembly GCA_027924645.1. Taxonomy (NCBI): domain Eukaryota; kingdom Viridiplantae; phylum Streptophyta; class Pinopsida; order Cupressales; family Cupressaceae; genus Cunninghamia; species Cunninghamia lanceolata. The sequence goes on along the minus strand of BSBN01000121.1, from coordinate 1,190,166 downwards.
ATAAAAGCCAAACTATGTTACTCATTTGTTGTTGAAAACTGGACAAATTTTGGTGCTACAATAAGAATACAATTTTCTGGTGACTCTATTTTAGGTGTCTTTATGAGTTTATGAGTTGTATGTTGTATGTATTATGCATAGAATTCATCAGTTTCATGTTAATTTAAATGAGTAATGCTTTGTAGCATGTGTTCTATTATTTGCCTCCAAGTTGAATGTGTTTTTCTTCTAAATCTGAGCATCTAAGGGGTGTTAGAGATTCTAGGATATGGGTCTCCTATATTGAATGCTTAATCTTTTACTTCTACTTAAGGAGTAGATTGAATGTTTAGGGTTAAGTGTTGGGAAAAATACATTGCAGTAAGGATATTTATAAGTAGAAATAACTGAATACTTTGTCTTGGGTATTGTCTGTAAGGCAGACATTACAAACCCCTTAGAATCTGATTAGTGTTGAGTCTATACAAAACATTCACATATATATGTCTACTGACTCCGAGCCCTAGATAGGCATCGATCTGGTCTTGTGTCTCTATCGTAACCCAGAGTCCTAGTTTTGCATCCAAACATAAAATCAACTCAAACTTTATATACAAACTTTTTAGGACTTTAGAAGTAGTTTTAGGATCCAAAATCCTCTGTCTACAACTGAATATAGGCTCGAAGCTAGCCCCTTCGCACTTATCTCACAGTTTTGGTCTGCATAATAGAGGATTTATCTACTTTGTGTCAGCATCCCGGTCTTTTCACAGTTATATTTCATGGATGTTGAGTAGGGAATACCCCCCTTGGTTCTGCAGAGCCTAAAGAAGAAGAGGGGATATTTATAGAGTCTATCTCCTATACTGTTGGCCCCTGGCCTGAGAATCCTGTTGATCAATGATGGCTACCTTGTAGGGATAACTGGGAATAAGCATCCAGTCTAGGAAAATTACCAACATAATGTCCCTTTCTTAGTTAGTCTACTACTGAGTTCTTGTAGAATAATGAGGATGGTTAGAGAATCTATGTCGGTGACCATTGTGGGGGTCTAGTCAACTCAATTGTCATGGAGTTTTCTTTCTACCCTGGCGATCTTTCCATTCTGACTCTTTCTAGAGAACTTTTCAGGTTGTTAGGCCAAACTTACTATTTTTAGTAAGTGCATCAAGATCAGTTGCGAGTTGGGCAGTTTGACTTGGGATGTGTTCATTTTTAAATGGTGATCATGGTGGTGCTTCGAAATTCTAGTTCAGAGTATGTTCGAGCATTATTTTTAATGTCACAATAATTAAGTTAAGTTAAATTAAATATTTAACTTATGTATAATGTGTTAAAGTGACTATAAATGTGTGAAGACATGAGATATGTTAATTTTTATTAAAGTCACATAATTTCCTAGTTGGACACTGTAATGTCCCCTTCTCATCAATGATATCCAGGATTGACTGTTAGCCTATTCCGAAGGCCTATAGGCTAGTCGGAGGTAATAAATAGGGGTTCCAACTGTATGGTAATCTCTTCTAAGATTTTAGGGATCTATTTGTCAATGTATGGCAATTTGATTACTAGATTCCTTTTGGGTTTTCAAAGAGCTTCAGGGTGATATATCATGCATTGGCATCCGAGGACTTTCTTGAGCTTACTATTTTTAGTAAGTACTATTTCAGGCAGCATGATCTATGGCAGAGTATGGCATTGAGTTCTTCCTTGGCAATCCTTGCTTGGGATGGACAAAAAAAATCTAATATGGGCACTTTATTATTTTATTTATAAAATGGCAACTTTGGCATAATTAAATATTATAAAGTTAAGTTGTACCCCTATGCCTAGGAGACACAACTTAAAGTTGTTTTAAAAGGGGGTCATGTGAGCATTTAAAAATAAATTAATTATTTATGCCAAAGGGAAATGCCTAGGGAAAGTGGGAAAAAGAAAGGAAATAAAACATTTTTTCCTAATCCTAGGGAAAGTTAGAAAAAGAAAGGAAATAAAGTGTTTTTTCTAATCCTAGGGAAAAGTGAAAAAAGAAAGATTAGAAAAGGATAGAAAGAAATGTTTTTTTCTAATTTTTCAAAAGAATGTTTCCCTCTCATGTGTGGCACCCATATTGGGGAAGTTTCCCAAAGCTTTCAAGGAAGAAAATATAAAAGGATGTGAGGGCTTCTCTTTTCATTATGTTGAATATTGCTGATAATGAAATGTTGTTGGATTTTCCATTGATCTTAGTGGTTTGAAGATGAAAACCCTCATAGTTGACAATAGTTTCAGATTTGAAAGATAATCCCTAGCTAATTCTTTAGGAGCAACTTCATATAGAGGTTGCACATGTGCTTATTGGAGATTTCTGTGTTGTTGGTATTTACATTGTTGAATCGAAGATTGATTCGTGGAGAAGAATCGAAGATAAAGATCATTCTGGGTATTTGACCCATCTCTTTCTCATCCCAGGGCACCCCTTTGCTACATTTTTAGAAGCTTTGAGGGAGTATCTAATGTTTTGGAGCAATTCACCCTCTTGGGAAGGTATGGCCAGCCTAGTTGTTGCATTGGATCCATGCATAAATAATTATGTAACTTTCATCAGGGTCTCACCATTGGAGTTTGGTCGTCTAGGCTCTAGGAGTCATCTGCAACTGATTTGGCATCATTCATAGTCTAAGAGTGGATTTGGCAAGCATTTAAACGGTTCCCAACACTCATCCTGACAGGCTAAATTTTTTATCAGATTGTTGTTATTTGCATATTTTTAGTATTTGCATTTCTATTTTGTAAAAAGACTCATTGGGAGATATGAATTAATAAATCTATTGTTCCAATATATGTTTATCCTTGGTTTGTGTTTGAAAATTCAATGTTCCTATGTTGTTTTGTTGTTGTTAAATTATGAAATAAAAATAAAAAATAAGAGGGACATTACAGTTGTATTAGAACTGATTTTCCTACCAATTTGTTGGAATTGCTAACCCTTGTGCAGAAGTTCATATTAAAAATTTTAGTTGCATGTTGGTACCCAATACTTGCATGTAAGTTTTGAGACTACCCAGATGTTTACATGTCAATTTTGAGGGTTGCATGTTAGTGATCAACACTTGCATGTAAGTTTTAATGGTTGAATGTCAATGCTCAGTGCTGGCATGTGTGGTATCAGTTGTTGCATGTTAGTTTTATCAGAACATGATACATTTTCAGCTGCAGTTGCTGCTAGACAGCCCAGAAGTGTAGTTGAGACTAGTAGTATGGGTGATAGGAGGATTAATAGTCCAGAGCATGAGGCAGATTGTGATGTCTATGAAGCCCAAGATGTTATGAGAGGCCTTGCAGCAAGGCAACAACAGATGACCACTACCCTTTAGCAGCTCATAGCCACAATACAGAATTTAAATATAGGAGTTAGACCCAATCATGCAAAGGCCACAGTTGACAATAATGGTTCATCTCCATCTACAAAAACAACTAAGAGTTCTCATGCCTCGCCAACAAATAAAGCCATTATGGCCAGCTATGATAAGTATCTCTCTCTTCCTCAAATGATACAAGATATATTTTCATTCACACAATTTCTAGGTATACCGGATGAGGATGAAGAGGACTTGATGTTTACAAATCTATATCAACAACAAATAAAGGAATAAAAATCAAAAGATAGCAAAGAAAGAATTGGGAGAAATGAAGAGCTAAAGGTACAAGAACAAGGAAAGAAAGAGGAATTACTTGTTTGTAATTTGCAGCCTATAAGTGAACACAATCAATGCAAAAATTAGTTATTTGTTGGAATTAAGGAACATTAAGAGGGGGGGTAAATCAATGCTCTATAAAACTTCTTTGAATGTTCCTTAATTTATTTGCCACATACATTCAAAAGAAAAAACTATAAACATAAGAACAGAAACAACAAGATCATAATGCATGAACACCAGTATTTTTACGTGGAAACCAGGTTAAGGGAAAAACCACGGTGGGGGTTAACTCACAAGAATTTTATACTTTGTTAAAAGTATTACAAATGGGGAAGGCACATGCCTTCAGGCTCACTACCCAGATCTCACTGCTCAAAGAGGTTCACTGCCTATAGGAATGATTATAAGAGGATTACAGAATGTTTGAACTAATGAATAGCATCTACCAATGCAAGAATTTAGTTCCAGTTAAGTACAAAATACTGATCTTACACACTTCATCCTTACTCTACCCTATTTACTGTTATGTCATGATTTGAGCTTAGATCTTCACCTTCGTACTTCTTTCTACCTTTTTCGCACTTACTTCATCACCACATTACACACACTATAAAACACTCAAATCCATTGGCTATATATATTTGCATCAAGAGATTCAATCAATTGTAGTCAACATCAAGAAAACTTAGAACATTTATTAAGAACTCTGCTCTGTCGACTGAATCCATACACAAACAACAATGTAGACCAAAATCTTGTGTTCTCAAATCATCAATCATGTCAACCAATACCACTAATTATCACAAATTGCTTAACCAACATCTTTTCTTCATCTGGACCAAGATCAAATGCTAGGTCAACCTGTTCATCTTCTGACTATACTGACTAACTGGAACCCGATACTCAGATGCTTATAACTTTTAAATCCTTCATCACCAGAGGCTAAGATTCTAGATTTAGATAGTCCTGACAATCCTTATCACTTCCTCAGATCTGCAGCACAATGTGATTTACCACCGGAGAGATCTCGACCAAGATACCAGACCCTATCATATGCTTTGTTTCTGACATCCAGACTTAGACAAATCCTCACTCTGACTTCCGGTATGAACAAATCATGTAATGCAGATGTGTAGCATAGACTTAGTTGTAATTAATGACAACACCTATCATGAATAGCAGTGTCTCTTGCCAACAATCTCCCCCTTTAGCATTGATGGCAACACTTAGTGAAAAATGACTAAGTGTCAAAACAACTCCCCCTTTAGTAAGTATGCTTATGCTTTTCACTATTCTCCAATGCTCCCCCTTTGCTGGATTCCTCATTTTTCACTGCTCTTCACTCCCCCTTTGACATCAATGGAAAAGGGTGGGGTCCGCAAACCAAAAATTACACAAAAACTCTACATACTAGGCCGCATATGTACAAACAATCCTTAAGTCCTATTTACATAAACTTAAGTATATCACCAAAAAAGTTCTTCAATTGTGCTAGCTCACTATCCCAGCTCTTTTTCATAGTGTTCAAAATTGAGATGTGACCACTGAATAGGAATGCTTGTGATTCTGTCGTCCGCAGATCAATGGGGTCACTTGACTGGGCTGTAGCTTGGGCTTCGGTCAGAATATTGAACATTGCTTCTATTTTGGGGGAAATTAGTCCCTGGACCTCACTCATCCTTGCCTCTATGCTCTCCTTTTCTTTTGTCAATTTATTTATATCTTCAATCAAGCTCATTACCTAACTCTCCTTGCTTGTCACTAATGTTGTCACATGATCAAAAGATTTGGATACACTAGATAGTTTTTGCTTAGACACTTTTATTTTATCTTCAATATCCTCTATAACTTTAGGACAGGGTAAGCAAAATTTATATATGTTTCCTACTTTTGTAAGAGCATTCTGAATACTCTTTACACTGGCATCCAACAACATTCTATCTACTCCAATCAATCCCTTTAAAGAATCAAATATTTTATTATTGAATTCCTTTTGAACCTTGACTTCTGCAGATTTTTTAAGAGATACAAAATGAATACTTACAGAGTTTATCAATTTTTTTAAATGTCTGAAGGGGGATGTTGAATAGTCCTTCTAAAAAGTGGGCATAATATTCTCCAAGATCCTTGATGCCAGACCAAGTAGCTCACTGTCTTCTATGTGAGACTTTAGTATATCTTCTCTTGCTTTGGCTTGAGCTATAGAAGCCAACTTTATCTTCTGCATTGGAGATAAGGTATCAAAATTTTTGGATCTTGAATTATGTCTTGATCTTCTTCAATTTGTTTATCTCTTTCTAGAATTTCCTTCACTACTTCTATAGTGTCTCTTGCCCAAAATGATGATGTATCTATCTAATCCTTACCGATACTATCGACTAGATTGTCCTGCTTGGGCTCTCCATCAACCTTTGCAATCTCTTCTTTATTTTTATTTTTCTCGTTGGCCTTTTCTGCTTCTTGGTCCTCACGTTCTTCTAATTCATGCTCTTTATTCTTCAATGAATCATCTTCAATTTGATCATTTTCTTGAACATTCATCTCTGTATCTTCTTTGCAATCTTTTATTGCTTCTTCCTCAGTTTGTTGCTCATTGATATTTAATTCTTCAACATCTGGAATTGAGGAGTCAATCCCATCATCAAGCTCTTTTTCAACAATAGGTAGATTATGTATTTTCAATACATTCAGAAGAATCTCCTGAGTATCTTTGACTATCTCATATTTTTCACCAAGCATGAGTTTATTCATTGTCTTCTTACTCTTGAAGTCATCCTTCACTTCTTTGAATATCATGTTCATCTGATCTGGAATAATCTGAGGGCACAAATTTACCAACGCATGCTCCCTAATCTCAATGCCTTTACCTTTTGCATTTTCTTTTCTTAACTCTAGAATATCTGCAAGACTTTTTTGGATTTCAGAAGTTATTTCAATTAGAGCCTTATTGTAGATGTTCAAATATTTGACTATTGCTTCTTCTAGAACCCTCTTATCAGCATCATTGTAATAATCAAAGAATTCAGTCATTAGCCTTAAGTTACCATCTACAGTGACTAATTTGATGATGTCATCCACAAAGAGAGTAGGCTTTTCAATATATGTTTCAGTCTTTTGCCTCTTGCTTTCTCTTTTGCTTTCAGAGGACCTCTCCTTAGACACCTTTGCTTCTTTTGTACCTGATGCCTATAATTCTTTGACTTCAACATTAGAATCAATTTCTTCTTCATCATTATTCATGTTTTTATTTGTTTAGGAGGCCTTAGTTTTCACCCTTTTCCCTTCTTTTCTAGATGATTTGCCTTCTAGTTTCTCAGATTTGGCAGGTTTTGGGGGAATAGGGATAGCAGCAGAGCTTCTGGTTTTTCTAGGCTGGCTGGAGGAGACTTCTGGAGCACTTCCTTGTTTCTTATCCTGCTTCTCCTTCTCAACTTTTTCTATCCTTTCTCTGTTCTACTTCACAGCTTCCTTTGTTATGCTAATACTTTCAGCATACATCTCTACTTGCTTCTGAGCTTTCCTTTTGATTTCTAGTTTGCTGAGCTCAACATGCAATTTCATATTTAGCTCTTTATACATTTCAAATCTTTCAACTGTGGTATCTTTTGACTTGCTCAAAAGGTGTTGAGCATACATGTCTAATACTTGCTCATCAACTTCATAACCCATAGGCATAATCCATACCATTCTTGGTTCAACAGTTTCCATTAAAAACTGATCTATATCTACCATAAAACATACTATATCCTTGTATTTTTTAACTAGAGAAGAAGGAATTCTCTCCCTTGAATGCATCATGCTCTAAAAATTCTTGAAAAACCCTAGAGAGCTGTCCTTTGGGCATTGGCATCTCCAATACTGTTCAAGTGCTCTCTTATCTGAATAGCAATAGGTTTATTACTGGTCCAACACATGCTTTTCTTGCCGGGTGACTCGTTCATGAAGTAGAAGAACAAACATAAGACCAGTGTACCATATTTGAAGGTGTTCTTCTTATTCTTCTTTACCTTATTCAAATTTTCCATTAGCTAGTTCTACAACAACTCGCGCAAGTCATAATCAACATTCTCTCTCAACATCTGATAAGCTGCATAGATAGCTGTACCGAATATAGAATTTTCCCTACTGGAATGATAAATCTTGTATCCAATCACCATTGAAGCAAACTTAACATCTAGATCAATAATGTCATTGATAGTCATTGCCCTTTTGTCAAACTTTGAACTAGTAGCATCAGTCACAGTTTGATTTTTTATAGCCTTTAACATTGGCAGTCCACCAGATGAGTTTGACATTGTCATGGCTTTGATGGTGTCCTTGGTGATTTTGAAAGGTTTCATTAGCCACATAAACTCATCATGCATACAGCTTAAAACATACTGGATCCATTCATCTTCATCAAAGCATGGAAACCCTATAACCTGAATGAAATGTTTATCTTGCAATGCCTTATACTTAGGTTTAAGACCATGAGTTTCATCCCTCAGATGATTATTAAACAAATCTACAAACCTTGAGTCTCCAAATTCATCTATGCTGGCATGAATGTAGGCCCTAATATCCTCAACATGTAATATGCCATATGAAACACTTGAAAATGCACCTAACAGGTTGACTTCTACTGATTTGTGTGGATGCTTCTTGAATTTGGGTTGGGGCCTTTCAGTAATATCAACAACCAATGGTGTAGCCATTGTAAAAGATCATGAGTTCAAAGTTTCACAAAAAAATACCTTTTTCTTCATGGAGTTAGCGTTAGCAGATGAATTTGCTGGTTACACTTCAAATCCTTGAAATCTTAGCTCAGGTGCTCTTCTGCTTTCTTTCTTCAAATGCAAAGTGATCCAAATGCTTGAGTGAATGACCTTTTATCCTCAGTAAAACCTAATTCTTCATTGTAATAAATGCTCTGCCCTAACACATCCGGTTACACTATTTTTGCATACAATCGATCTTCAATTGCTCTACAATTAGTCACATTAGCTTCTTTTCTTCCAGAATTAGCTTCAATAGATCTGCAATAGGCTTCTTTAACTTCATTCATTGTGCCAAATTCAGGCACCCACTTATTGGCTGGGAGAAGTAGATTTTCAAAGCAGCTCCCCCTGAGCCAGAGCTCCTAATTCAATTCCTGGAGGAATTATCAGCACCAGATTCTAGTGCGGATCCATTATAACCATTCATTTCACCTTTCTTTACCAATTTTTTGCTCATTTCATTCTGGACCTCATCCACATCAATTTTACCCTTGCCTTTGTCTTGTCTCTGCATGTTTTGGTTTTTGTTTACTGGACCTTTTCTATTATTCATGCTTCTGCAGAGTCTTGCAATATGACTAGATCTATTGCAATTATAGTACACGACATTTCTTTGCTTATTTACTTGATTCCCTCTTGATTTGCACTGATTGACCATGTGTCCAAATCTATTGCATGTAAAATAGTAGCCATTAAAGGAATTACCATTTCCTCTATTGTTAGAGTTATTCATTATCATACTTCTGTATTCATTGGATCTATGACCATACCTCTTACAATTGAAGCATTGACTGGAGAAGGATGGACTACTTTGATTCACTCTACTTCTGCATTGAGTAGCTCTATTACCAAATTTATTTCACTTGAAACAATTTCCATTGAAATATGGATACCTTTGAGCATTGGGTTGTCTTACCGGAGGTCTTCTAGGATTCCTTTGATTTCTTGCATCAGGATTTCTTTGACCGGATCCAGAGCTTTCACCTTTCTCAAATCAGAAACCATGCTTATCATCTACCATCTTCTGATTGTCAAGAAACACCTCAAGTTTAGTTGAGCTTATCTTGAATTTCTCTTTATATTCATTTGCAACTTCTAGGTCATGTTAGAGAATGACAATTTGCCTTTCAAGTTCTTTTTCGTTGTCTCTACTTTCATGTAGATCAAACTCAAGATGGCCAGCAATTCCATCCAATTTGCAGTATTCTTCTATTCTTTCTCTTAGAGTTTGTTTCAGGTCTTCTTCAGTCTTCTTTCTTTCCTCAATTTCTTTGGTTAACCTCATCACTCCAAATTCCATTTCAAGTTTTAGCATAGAAACTTCTTTTGTCAGCTTCTCACATTCCTTTGTCTTCTTCTTTAGAGCCTCATCCATGTCATTGTCTACATTCTGATTCCCTAGTTGAATAAGTAGCTCCTTTCTCTTTTCATTAGATTTGCTCAATTTCTCTTTTAAGGTCTCAATGAAGTCTTCAGCATCTTTAAGGTTTTCTTGCAGTTCTTTGACATCTTCTCTAGGCTGATCAAGATCTTCTAAAGCAAGTTTAAGTTGTTCCTGAAGGTTGTATGAATCCATTTTAATACCTTCCCACATCTTTCTTAATCTGTTAAACTTCTTTCAAGGAACCAAAGCTCTGATACCAATTGTTGGAATTAAGGAACACTCAGAGGGGGGGTGAATCAGTGTTCTGCAAAACTTCTTGGAATGTTCCTTAATTTTTTCGCCACATACATTCAAAAGAAAGAACTACAAACACAAGAATAGAAATAGCAAGATCATAACACATGAACATCAAGATTTTTACGTGGAAACCTAGTTAAGGGAAAAACCACAGTGGGGGTTAACCCATAAGAATTTTATACTCTGTTAAAAGTATTACAAATGGGGAAGGCACATGCCTTTGGGCTCACTGCCTAGAGTTCACTGCTCAAAGAGGCTCAGTACCTACAAGATTGATTATAAGAGGATTACAAAATGTTTGAACTGATGAATAATATCTACCAATGCAAGAATTCAGTTCCAGTTAAGTATAGAATACTGATCTTACTTCATCCTTACTCTACCCTATTTACTGTTCTGTCATGATTCGAGCTTAGATCTTCACCTTTGTACTTCTTTCTACCTTTTTCGCACTTCATCACCACATCACACACACACTACAAAACACTCGAATCCATCAGCTATATATATCTACATCAAGAGATCCAATCAACTATAGTCGACATCAAGAAAACTTAGAACATTTATTAAGAACTTTACTGTGTCGACTGAATCCATACACAAACAAAAATGCGGACCAAAATCTTGTGTTCTCAAATCATCAATCATGTCAACCAATACCACTAATTATCACAAATTTCTTAAACAACAACTTTTCTTCATCCAGACCAAGATCAAATGCTAGGTCGGCTTGTTCATCTTCTAACTATACTGACTAACTGGAACCCGATACTCAGACTCTTATAACTTTTGAATCCTTCATCACCAAAGGCTAAGATTTTGGATTTAGATAGTCCTGACAATCCTTATCACTCCCTCAAATCTGCAGCACATTGCTATTTACCACCGGAGAGATCCAGACCAAGATATCAAACCCTATCACATGCTCTGTTTCTAACATCCGGACTTAGACAAATCCTCACTCTGACTTCCGGTATGAACAAATCATGTAATGCAGATGCATAGGATAGACTTAGTTTCCATCAATGACAACACCTATCATGCGTAGCAATTTCTCTTTCCAACATTATCATGTAGGAGTCTTAAAGAAGAAAAAACTTTGGCTCAAGAGGAGACACATAGTACACCGTTGAGTCTGTTGATAACTGAGAGGGGGGGTGAATCAGTTATCCTTAATTTGCTTTCAATGCAAAACACTAAATTCCACTTTGTTAATCAAGAGCATGGCAATTAATCATTCTTGAAAGCATAAGGCAAAAACACCAGAGCAGATTCACATCAACACAAGAGACACCAAGATTTTGACGTGGAAAACCCGGTTAAGGGAAAAACCACGGGGTGATTAACCCAAGGATTATTCTCTGTTAGAAGAATAAGAAAAATGGATGGCACATGCCAATTAGGGCTCACTACCTGAGCACACTGCTCACAAGGAGCACACTGCCTACAAGAGACACACTGTCTACAAGATAACAAGTATTACAAACTTGAACTGGTGATTGACATCTTTACCATGCCTGGATCAGTTCCATTTAAGCCCAAAAGCTCCTACTCTGCCTTTCACACTTCTCTTCACTATATCACTCTTATCACCACACAACACCCTCCAAAATGAATTCACAAACCCTTATTTTACAAGGCATCGACTTAGGAACAATCATCTAAGTTGGCAAACACCTACAAGATCATTTGCAAGACGTGTAATACATCTGGTCGGCTAGTCTTAAGAAGAACACCAAAATCTATGGTTATTCTTCAAATACAGACTCTAACTTCAATGCGGACCACCAACATGAACTGGACATGATCCACAGATCACCACAAGCTTTCCTGAATCACCAAAAACATCCACACTTCATCTGCTTACTGGAATCCTTCTCTCCTTCATCCAGAACTTCAAGAACACAGTCTGTCATCACTGTCATAATGTAAAAAGGTTCTTCTGGACTTCCAAATCATTCACAAATCTAGTTATCACTTCACACTAACTTCTTCAATACTCCTTCCAATCCGCAGAATGAGATAATGTAATTCTGGATCTTACCGGACCAATCTGTGACACTCTGTCACCACTGAACGCCTGCCGGAATCGGTTCTACTTGAGCAAACATAAGTTCTTCAGATCTTCATGCAGACCTCTAAAATCTAAACTGGAACATCTCAAGACTCATATCTACAAACCCTTTAATCCACATCCTCTGATCCTCAACCCATTGAGTACTTTTGCCTTCTTCTCATCACTATTCTTCACTGTTCCTGATTGAGACTGATTTCCTTAATAACCTCAGCACACAACTCATCCAATCCTTCTTATAAATGCAATATGAGTATGTTGACATCAATGACAACACTGGTTAACCTAATACCTGCAACAATCTCCCCCTTTGTCATTGATGGCAACATATGATGTGAAAAAACCATCAAGACAAGAACTTCTCCTTTCTGTCACAGCTCCCCCTATCAGCAACAACTCTTCACATGTCTTCTCTTCCTTTATTGCTCCCCCTTTGATCATCAACCGCTTGTTTTTCATGTCTTCTCTCCCCCTTTGACATCAATGGCAAAGGGCTCATACTTGCAATTCTAACAAATCAGAAACATACCAGCTGCTCCCCCTTAGTAGCAGCTCCCCATCATCAATCCGAATCACAAGATATGACTATGATACCCACCAAACTAATGCACATCAGTGCATCCTAGTTCATCACTGGAGGGGCCATGACCCCTAACTTCTCCCTAAGATACTCAAAAGAGTCCTTGGGAAGAGGTTTAGTAAAAATATCTGCAAGCTGATCCTTGGAGGGCACATACTCCAATCTGACTTCACCCTTGTTCACTTGTTCTCTCAAAAAGTGAAATTTGATAGATATATGCTTGGTCTTAGAATGTAATACCGGATTCTTAGAAATATTTATTGCACTTGAATTATCACAGAAAATTGTGATGGGATCCTCATATTCTACTTGAATATCTCTTAGCATTTGCTTCATCCACAAAAGTTGAGTGCAACTACCTATTGCTGCAATGTATTCTGCTTTTGTTGTAGACAGGGATATTGCTTCTTATTTCTTGCTTAGCCAAGAAACCAACCTTTTTCCCAAAAAAAACACTCCTCCACTTGTACTCTTCCTGTCATCCACTTCTCCTGCCCAATCTGCATCTGTATATGCATGAAGAGAAAAGTCATGATCTCTGGGATACCATAGGCCATACTCAATTGTTCCTTTCAAGTACCTAAAAATTCTTTTGATTGCCATGACATGAGATTCTCTGGGATCAGCCTGGAATCTTGCCACAAGACCAATAGCCTGCATTATATCTGGTCTAGTTTGAGTGAGATACAGTAATCCTCCAATCATTGATCTATACTTTGTTTGATCTATCTTAGGAGAGTGATCATCTTTGCTCAACTTACATCCGGTAGCCATGGGAGTGTTCATTGGCTTTGAATCTTCCATTCCAAATTTCTTCAGTAGTTCTTTCACATATTTGGTCTGAGAGATAAAGATTCCTTTCTCTGTCTGAGTAATTTGTAGACCCAAGAAGAAATTTATTTCACTGAGCATTGACATTTCAAACTCACTTTTCAATTAGTTTGCAAAGGTTTTACACATACTGTCTCTTCCTCCAAAGATGATATCATCAACAAATACTTCAACAATCAAGATGTTTTCATGATCAATTTTGAAATATAGGTTACTATCAGCAGTACCTTTGTTGAAACCAATCTTCAAAAGATGTTTGTCCAGCCTCTCATACCATGCTCTTGGTGCTTGCTTTAGACCATACAATGCCTTTTTTAATTTGAAGACCATATCACCATGCTCAGATAACTGAAATCCATCCAGTTGTTCAATGTACACCTCTTCTTCTAAGTCACCATTCAGGAAAGCAGACTTGACATCCATCTGATACACTTTGAAATCTTTGAAGGCAGCAAATGCAAGAAATAGTCTGATTGCTTCAATTCTTGCCACCGGAGCAAAGGTTTCCTCAAAGTCAATCCCTTCTATTTGAGAGTAGCCTTTACAGACTAATCTGGCTTTATTTCTGATTACTTCACCTACTTCATTTAGTTTGTTCCGGAAGACTCATTTGGTTCCAATCACATTCTTGTTACAAGGTCTTAAAACAAGATCCCAAGTGTGATTTTTCTCAATTTGCATCAACTCTTCCTCCATTACTTTGGTCCAATTTTCATCATTGTAGGCTTCATTTATTATCTTAGGTTCAATCTTTGAGATCAGACAACATTCATCCAGATTTTGAGCAACATTCCTTCTAGTTTGCACACCTTTGCTTTTGTCACCTATGATCTGATCTTTAGAGTGGTTCAGTCTTACATACCTTGGAACTTTGGGAGTTTCTTGCACTTCTGCTTCTTGATTAGGCTCATCCAGACCTATCTCTTCTTCCTGATTTACTGGATCAGTCTGAATCTGACCTTTAGGAGAGGATTGAGTTCCTTGAATCAGAACACCATTCTGATCATCTTCATCATACTCAAAAATTCTTGAGGGCTTTTCAATACCTTCATCAACCTTCACATTTGTACTTTCTATCATCTTTCTCAGTCTCTTATTGTAACACCGGTATGCTTTGCTTTGAGTGGAGTACCCCAAGAAAATTCCTTCATCACTTCTAGCATCAAACTTTCCTAGATCTTCATCTCTTTTAATGTAACATTTGCAACCAAATACTCTGAAATATCTCACAGTAGGAGTGATACCAAACCAAAGTTCATAAAGAGTCTTACCGGTATTGTTTCTGATTTGAACTCAATTGAGAGTGTAGACTGCAGTGCTAATAGCTTCTCTCCAAAACATCTGAGGAACATTTGCTTCCATCATCATTGTCCTGGATGCTTCCTCGATGGTCTGGTTTTTTCTCTCAACTACTCCATTCTGCTATGGAGTCCTAGGAGCAGACAACTATCTCTTTATACCATGCTTCTCACAAAATTCTATGAATTCACCGGATGTGAATTCACCACCTCTATCAGACCTCAAACATTTTAGTTTCAATATGGTTTGATTCTCTACCATAGCCTTGAAGATTTTGAACTTCTCAAAAGCTTCTAATTTCTCTTTCAGAAAGGTAACCCACATCATCCGGGAATGGTCATCAATTAGTAACATGAAATATCTATCACCTTGCATACTCTTGATTCTTGTCAGACCACATAGATCAGTATGAACTAATTCCAATAATCCAGCAGAGGACTAATCCTTGCTTTTGAATGAGATTCTACTCTGTTTACCTAGCTGACATTCTTTGCACACACTATTTGTAGGTTTTATCAATTTTGGAAGATCTCTTATAGCCTGAGTATTACTTATCTTGATGATGTTATCAAAATTTACATGACACATCCTTCTATGCCATAACCAACTCTGATCAACTAGAACAAACAGACAACTTTTATTAGCACCAACCAAGTGGAAGATATTACCTTTAGTTTGAGTACCGGATGCAATCTCTGTTCTGGATCTTTCAAAGATTTTGCATTTTCCATCCTTGAATCAGAGATCATAGCCTTTGTCCACCAACTGTCCAACACTGAGAAGATTGTGCTTCAAACCTTCAACATACAGCACATTACCAGTTTTGTTTCTTCCATTAAGAGAAATAGTTCCTCTTCCTCTGATTCTACCAGCAGAGTTATCACCAAACTTTACCACTCCTCCTTCATACCTTTCCAAATCTAAGAACTTGTTCTTGTCACCTGTCATATGGTGAGAGCATCCACTATCAATAACCCAATCATCCTTTTCTTCAACTTGGGCAGCTAAAGCTCTTTCTTCAACCTTATGATTGATAGATATTGGGTCTTCTTCCTTGATGGCAATAAACACCCATTCATTTTCGGATTTGTCTCCTACCTCTGATTCATCATCTGTTACTCCTTCATTATTAGCTTCTTCATGAACATAATAACAATTCTTTTGGAACCTTTGTCTATTAGAATTTGACCTTGTAGATCTTTCCGGACATCTTGAGGCAAAGTGACCAATCTTATTGTAGTTGAAGCATTTAAAAGGTAATTTTCCTTCATACTTACCGGATCCTCTTGGCAGTCTTTTTGCAATGAGGGCTTCAAGTTGAGCTGTTTCTGCTTCTTCCTCTTCCATGTCTTTCCTTGCTTGATCATACAATGACAGCTTCCTTGAAGAGTTTTCTCCCGGATCAAATCTTTGTTTGCCTTTCACATAGGCACTGGCTTTGAATACAGATTCAGTCTTGGGGGGATCATCTCCAAACTTGATCATTTCAAATGCAGCCAGTTTGCTAGTCAATTGGTCTCTTGTGATAGTTGTATGAGCTCTAAATTCATCAATGCAACAACCTTGATTTTGTAGGCAGTAGGAAGGGATTTGAGAATTTTGCAAACAATCTCATTTTCATCCAAAACTCCACCAGCATTCCTAATTCCACACACCAGCTCATTTACTCTTGGCA
This sequence comes from Cunninghamia lanceolata, assembly GCA_027924645.1. NCBI lineage: Eukaryota > Viridiplantae > Streptophyta > Pinopsida > Cupressales > Cupressaceae > Cunninghamia > Cunninghamia lanceolata. The sequence goes on along the minus strand of BSBN01000121.1, from coordinate 1,173,610 downwards.
TAAAGGTAGTGATATTTTCATCATCTCTCATCTTCAATCTTTCAAATTTCCCTTTGAGACTCTGCAACCTTGCACTCTTAACATACTCATCTCCTTCATGCAGAAGTTCCAGTTTGATCCAGATCTCATAGGCAGTTGGTAGGTCAATAACATTTGAGAGCTCTGAGTCAATTAATGTGCTTAGAAGAGCTTCTTTGGTCCACAGATTGTTTTCACCATCTGTGATTTCATTTAGAGTTATCGGACCACCCTGTGGAGGTACATAAGCTTTTGTGACCATGGACAAGTATGCTTTTCCCATACACTCCAAGTGACACTTCATGCGACCTTTCCAAAGAGAGAAGTTGGTTCCATCAAACTTCAGACTATCCTTCTTGTATGACAACATCCTGGATCTCCTCAAGCGATTAAGCTCCTTTTAGAGGAACTTAGCTCTGATACCAATTGTTGATAACTGAGAGGGGGGGTGAATCAGTTATCCTTAATTTGCTTTCAATTCAAAACACTAAATTCCACTTTGTTAATCAATAGCATGGCAATTAGTCATTCATGAAAGCATAAGGCAAAAACACCAGAGCAGATTCACATCAACACAAGAGACACCAAGATTTTGACGTGGAAAACCTGGTTAAGGGAAAAACCACGGGGTGATTAATCCAAGGATTATTCTCTGTTAGAAGAATAAGAAAAATAGATGGCACATGCCAATTAGGGCTCACTACCTGAGCACACTGCTTACAAGGAGGCACACTACCTACAAGAGACACACTGTCTACAAGATAACAAGTATTACAAACTTAAACTGGTGATTGACATCTTTACCATGCCTGGATCAATTCCATTTAAGCCCAAAAGCTCATGCTCTACCTTTCGCACTTCTCTTCGCTATATCACTCTTATCACCACACAACACCCTCGAAAATGAATTAACAAACCCTTATTTATATAAGGCATCGACTTAGGAACAATCATCTAAGTCGGCAAACACCTACAAGATCATTCACAAGACGTGTAATACATCCGATCGGCTAGTCTTAAGAAGAACACCAAAATTCGTGGTTATTCTTCAAATACAGACTCTAACTTCAATGTGGACCACCAACATGAACTGGACATGATCCACAGATAACCAGAAGCTTTCTTGAATCACCAAGAACATCCGCACTTCATCTGCTTACTGGAATCCTTCTCTCCTTCATCTGGAACTTCAAGAACACAGTCTGTCATCACTGTCATAATGCAAAAAGGTTCTTTCGGACCTCCAAATCATTCACAAATCTAGTTTTCACTTCACACTAACTTCTTCAATGCTCCTTCCAATTTGCAAAATGAGATAATGTAATTCCGGATCTCACTGGACCAATCTGTGACACTCTGTCACCACTGAACGCCTACCAGAACTGGTTCTACTTGAGCAAACATAACTTCTTCAGATCTTCATGTGGACCTCTGAAATCTTAACTGGAACATCTCAAGACTCATATCTACAAACCCTTTAATCTGCATCCTCTGATCCTCAACCCATTGAGTACTTTTGCCTTCTTCTCATCACTATTCTTCACTGTTCCTGATTGAGACTGATTTTCTTAATAACCTCAGCACACAGCTCATCCAATCCTTCTTATCAATGCAATATGAGTATGTTGACATCAATGACAACACTGGTTAACCTAATACCTGCAACAGAGTCTTCATGTTGATCACACAGTGGAAGAGATTACAATCATGGATCAGCCCATTAGAGATGTTGTAAACATGACACCAAGGTATGAGACCTATTCTGACTTTTGCAATAGCTATTCTAATCATGAGGTAGCATCCCTTTCCCATGAAGGTAATAGTGTTTATGAGTCTTCCTATGTTGGGACTCAAGTTGAGAATGTTACACATGAGATATATATTGTGAATTCAAACCAAAAAGGTCCTGATTTTGTTCACCATATTGTGGAAGATGTTAAAATGACACAAAGGTTTTGTTATGGATGGTCTCTAAGAGCTAAAAAGGCTAAGATGATTTCTACCCAAGCAAGACAACACTTACAATAAATCAAGGAAGGATGCAATATGATATATAATGAAAGAAGACAAAGAGAATCACACATTAGATCCTTATTTATTTTAAAAGAAGAATGTGTGGATGTTGAGTATACAAGGGAAGAACTTCTTGAGGTAAGCCCACAAGAAGATCATGTTGAGTTGTGTGAAGAAGAAAGGAGGAATGATTTAGTAAATTCAATTTGGGCATCTACTTTGCATCATGAGATCTATGACTTTCCTCTTTTAGAGAGCTATTTGAAGGCTCAAAACAATGGTGATATTGGTTGCACACTTGATGGATCAGCCACAAGTGTTGTATCCATTTGTGTGAAATGGAACATTATTGATTTCAATTTGGTTAGTCATGCATCATCTAAAATGGAAGGACAATTGTTAAGATCATATGAAGCATTTTGTCTTAGAGAGCTAAATAGGGAGACTAAGAGGTTGCTTACTAAGAAGATCTTGCATTTTAATAATGTTTGGTTTGTCTTGCATATTACACTTTGGAGTTTTCTAGTAAGGGAAAATATATTAGTTATGCAGGTGATGGTATGGATTAGAAAATGGGACAGCAATCTTTTGACATCACATGAGCATGAATCCAAGCTAGATGGCGGTGACAAGAAATGTAGCATGGTAGAGATTCATGAAAAGATAGATAAGCATGAGGTGATGGTAGGAACTTCTACTTACCAACAATTTGAATTTATAATAGCAGTGGGAAAAGAACATGAATCAATTTGCATGTTGATTCCTCACCCTTATGATTTTGATACTTTGATTGAGTATAAGGATGTCATAACTTCAAGATTTGATATGCTACAAGATTGAGCTGCCAAGTGTATGCAAGTGTACTCTTGTATTAAAGATTTCCAAGGTAATGAAAGAAAAGGTACAATCAGTCCTAAATCTCTAGTTGGGGATAGCAACATTATACTTTTTCATTTACATGAACTTGCAACCCCTAATCATGGAGTAATCGGTGACAATGAGCTTCCAAATGATAGCTTACATGATGCATTGGTTAAGCATGGCTATTTTGATGTTGTTTCTTCCAAGAGGACTAAATTTGTTTACTTTAGAACAACAACAATAAATCAATCCAAAGAAACACGTAACATACACCACTCCATACATGATGAGAAGTAGGATTTGTCTAATCCTGAGTTTGTAGTTGATATTATCAACATTAAGGAGAATGAAGTGGTGTTAGGTATTCAATGGTTGAAATCTCTTGGGAGGTTTGTCCAAGACTTCAACAAGATGGTGTTAGAGTTTACTCACATGGGTAAACATATTGTGCTTAAGGCAGTAAAGAATGAGACAAAGGATGGGACAACTAAGAGTATGTTCATTTGCTCTAACATGGATGACTTGAGAAGCATGGATAAAAGGGAAAGATTTAGTCGTAGTTTTTTTATTTTAAACAGAAGTGGTATATCCTCACTTTCTCATGATATTGTAGCTGCTAATCATTAAGAAATGAGTGATATTGATTCTACTTTGATTGGTACACAAGATGCATGCATTGATCATGGTAATGTATATGATGCATCACATTATGGGACTGATTTAAGACAATTTGGAGCAACTGAGATAAAACAACCCCAAGAAATGCTTGAAGGATGGCTTGACAAGGCGCTGAAAGCTAAGTTAATAGCACAACCAGCCAAGCTTCATCTTCAACAAGTTCATGACACTCACCACTCCATGGATGATGATAAGAAAAGGTCTTGTAGTTTTGAAATTGCAGTTGTTGTTGATCAATTCATTCATGAAGATGTTGATTTTAGTGATCACTTATAGTGGATCAGCCACTCAAGAGTTATCTTTGGTGAGTATTGATGACATCTGCACTACAAATTTGGGTCTGTCACCTATTCTTCATGGCATGACTGTGATTTATATGTTGATTGGTGACTTCATATTCATAGATTCATCATGGTTTAGTGACTGCCCTAGTTGGATTCATATGGTACTTCTGGATTTTCCTTGGTCTACACCAGCTATACAGTGGCTTGGGAGTGTGTGTAGTTATGTCTATTGGTTGGGCATGGAGTATGAGATAGATTTATTTGGTTTTAATTTGTTTGATGACATGTATGATATCATTCTTATCGCTGGCCTGGGTTATATCAGTGATGTTGAGAGACTTCATGTGTTGATCTATTGGCATGTGATAGAGTTCATTTATACATCTTTTTGCTAGACTTTCTTCATGGGTGGTTGTCTCATAGTATTTGGTTGAGATATTTCTTCCACACCTCATACAACAGGTTCTATATTTTGGTTTGGGATCCAAGTATTGATTTGCTGAGTGCATTGTTACACATGGATTCTATTGAGTTGCTTCATACTTTGTGGTTTTATGGCATATATATCATAGTGGAGCAGTAGATTGATTTTTGATTGCTTAAAGGAAAGCAATCTTGGAAAGGATAGATTGTAATGTCCCCTTCTCATCAATGATATCCATGATTGACCATTAACCTATTCCAAAGGCTCGTAGGCTAGTCGGAGGCAATAATTAGGGGTCCAGCTGTGTGGTGATCCGTTTTGAGCTTTCAGGGATCTGTTTGTCAGTATATGGTAGTTTGATTACTGGATTCCTTCTAGATTTTTGGAGAGCTTTAGGGTGATATGTCATGCATTGGCATCCGAGGACTTTCTTGAGCTTACTATTTTTAGTAAATACTATTTTTGGCAGCATGATCTATGGTAGAGTATGGCGTTGAGTTCTTCCTTGGCATTCCTTGCTTGGGATGGATAAAAATAATATATTATGGGCACTTTATTATTTTATTTATAAAAAGGTAACTTTGGCACAATTAAATATTATAAAGTTAAGTTGTACCCCTATGCATAGGAGACACAACTTAAAGTTGTTTTAAAAGGGGGACATGTGCGCATTTAAAATAAATTAATTATTTAAGCCAAAGGGAAACACCTAGGGAAAGTGGGAAAAAGAAAGGAAATAAAGTGTTTTTTCCTAATCCTAGGGAAAGTTAGAAAAAGAAAGGAAATAAAATATTTTTTTCTAATCCTAGGGAAAAGTTAAAAAAGAAATATTAGAAAAGGATGGAAGGAAATGTTTTTTTCTAATTTTTAAGAGAATGTTTCCCTCTCATGTGTGGCACCCATATTGGGGAAGTTTCCCAAAGCTTTCAAGGAAGAAAATATAAAAGGATGTGAGGGCTTCTCTTTTCATTATGTTGAATATTGTTGATAATGAAATGTTGTTGGATTTTCCATTGATCTCAGGGCTTTGAGGATGAAAACCCTCATAGTTGACATTAGTTTCAGATTTGAAAGATAATCCCTAGCTAATTCTTTAGGAGCAACTTCATACAGAGGTTGTAGAGGTGCTTATTAGAGATTTCTGTCTTACTGGTTTTCACATTGTTGAATCAAAGATTGCTTTGTGGAGAAGAATCAGAGACAAAAATCATTTTGGGTTTTGACCCATCTCTTTCTCATCCCAGGGCACCCCTTTGTCTACATTTTCAAAAGCTTTGAGGGAGTATTTAATTTTTTGGAGCAATTCACCCTCTTCGGAAGGTACGACCAGCCTGGTTGTTGCATTGGGATCCATGCATAAATAATTTTGTAACTTTCATCAGGGTCCCACCATTGGAGTTTGGGCATCCAAGGTCTAGTAGTCATCTGCAACTGATTTGGCATCATTCAGAGTCTGAGAGTGGATTTGGTGAGCATTTCAATGGTTCCCAACACTCATCTTAACAGGCTGAAATTTATATCATATTGTTGTTATTTGCATATTTTCAATATTTGCATTTCTATTTTGTAAAAAGACTCATTGGGAGACATGAATTAATAAAGCTATTGTTCTAGTATATGTTTATCCTTGGTTTGTGTTTTAAAATTCAAGGTTCCTATGTTGTTTTGTTGTTGTTATATTCTGAAATAAAAATAAAAAAATAAGAGGGACATTACAGGTACCCAAGTAATAGTAGTTGAAAGAATAATATTAAAACATAATCTTTCAAATGGGGCATTGAGGGAAATGTAAAGGGGGGAACAAAAGAAGACTTTCATGCTCATTTTGGGATTATTGGATATTTTGTGAATGAACATTTATGTGGAGAAAAAACCAAGGTTTGTTGAAGAATCTAACTAATGTGAGGAAAAAAAAGATTGCATTTGGAGAGTGCTTGCAGGAGTGAAAGATCTCACAAGGGCATTGTGAGAGCATTCTCTTTCAGAGGGTGTAGATTGTGCTTCATTTTCAGATTTGTGGGGTTGTTGCGGAGGGTCTTCCTTTGATGAAACCTTAGTTTTTTGGCATGGTAATTAAATGGGCATATTGAAGAATACATTCAAGGTGTAGTTATGAATTTTTATGCCATTTGTTAAGGGTTTATCACCCTAGGTTTGGCCGTACCAAGCCCTAATCAAGTTGTACCATCTTATGGTTTTTTGGACATGTTTTGAGGAGAAATAACCCTCATCTTGGGCATAGTGGACCTTTAGTGGGATATCAGCATTTAGTTACAGATTGAGGTCTTTGTGAGGGTTTTAAGGGTGTTATTGTTGTTGTTATATCCTATTCTAGGATGTACCAGCTGGAGGAGAGGATGTGGGTCTCTATTCATCCTATGTATGAGCATTTTGGTGGTTCTTGGAGCTGCAAACAAGGCATCACATTCACATATTTGTTGTTGTTCTTGTTATTTAATGTCACAATCCAAATTTTATGAATATGGCATGGATCTATGGACTTTAATTTGTTGTCACAGACCTGTACCTACATATCAGCACATGGGTATGTCTATATTTTGATGTATTTGCTATTTTCTCATATGGGTATTGATCATTAATGATATACATTACATTTTGGCCACTTTGAAGCATTTGGGTATTGTATATTTTTTTATTTTTGAAGTTGTACTTGTATGCAAAGAAACTCTATGTTATGCACAAAAACACAAAATGCATCAAGTTCAACTAAACCACAGAAAAGCAAAAAAAATTGGGTCTCAAAAAGGGGTGGGACACTACTATGGTAGCAGAGCTGGTTTTCCTGCCAGCCTATTAGATTTTTACACTTGTATAGAGTTGCATGTTAGTTTTTAGAGCACCCATATATTTGCATGTTTGTTTCATGGGCCTAGTAGTGGTTGCATGTGAGTTTCTATGAGAGGAAGTGATAGAGAGTGGAGCTATCTTGAAAGATTGAGAAAGAAAGAAGCCGAATAGGAATAGTGGGAAGAGTGGCCTTCAAGGATTGAGGAACAACAGGTAATACTTTACAGTGAAGAAGAAACTATTGAAAAAATAATGGGTGATCGAGAAGCCAAGTCTAGTAGAGACAAACCTTATGAGGGAAGAGGTGACATGGTGAGTATGTTGCATGCAATGAACGATTTAGATAGAGGATAGCGCAACATGTTTGATAGAATGGATCATTCACAAATAGAACTGACCCAAATCCTTTCCCGTTTAGTACCAAATAATAATGGAAACAATGACAACATGAATGGTGGAGTTGATCAAAATGACAGAGGGAACAATGGTCACAATAATAATGTAAATAATAGAAATCATGGAGATCACTCATTTAACAACCTGGTTAATCATTAGCGTACCTTTGTAGGATCAGCTAGTATGAGGCCTCTAATGCCTTAGTTTATTTAAGAAAACCATCCACTAGAAGAATTCTACGAGCCTACTGAACAAGTTCGACATGCTTAGTATTGGAGAGATTGGAGAGCGATGTATGCAGGATTCTATGTAGATATGCCTTTTCAAGCTTACTTGACTTTTAGGGAGTGCAGTAGACCTTAGGAAGAAGGAGTGAGACCTCTGAATGAAGACCTATAGAAGAAAAAGGGTAAGATGACCATTCCTTACTATGATAGTTTGGGTAAAACTTCAGCCAGAGCTTGGGTTCAAAAAGTAGATAATTACTTTCGACTCAATCCAGTGACTAAGAGAGATCCATTGAGTATGCTACTTTACACTTGGATAGGAGTGTGCATGAATGGTAATACCATGGACTAGTCACATTAGGCTATGATCAAATTTTTCCCTATGTTGAGTTTACAGAGAGAGACAAATTTGGCAAAGCGGACCCTGAATTGCATTTCAAGGAGCTAGCACAGCTTAAGTAGTTTGGAGGTGTTGATGCATGCATTTCTAATTTTCAGAGGTTGTCAGTTATGGTCACTGACATCTCAGAAAGGAGACTCATTATGATGTTCATAGATGGTCTATCTGAACCATTAAGAGGATGGATTAAGGGGTTCAATCCACCTACACTTCAGGAGGTGATCAAAAAGGCCAAGTCTATGGAGTTCTCAAGTAAATATCAGCCAAAGGGGTTCCTACACAAGAGAGATAAGGACAAGAAGAGTTCACATCGCAACATAGCTCAATAGATGAAACTAGATATGAGACTTGATGATGACTCTCTTAATGAGTATAAGAGGAAGAAATTGTGCTTCAAATGCAAGGGCCCATGGGACCATAAACATAAGTGCCCTATGATGGGGCAAGCAAAGCAGATTGATTTCTTTTAGGTAGAGGAGACCACTTCAAAAAAATCAGACTAGCACACTGCTTCAGAGGAGAGTGAAGTAGATAGCACAACAGAAGAGTCACAGGGTGAGCAAAATGAAGATAGACCCACAACCCACCTTTCTACTATTCAGAGAGAGGGTTCTTTTAAGATTCAGGGAGTCTTTGAAGGGTAGCAAGCTACTACACTTCTTGACACAGGGGCCACACATAATCTTATAGATGAAGGTCTAGTGGTAAGGAGAGGACTGAGGACTGAGGAGTTTCAGGTATTCAAGGTCAGGGTAGCTAATGGATTTATTATAACATGCAAACAACAAATCCCCAACTTAACCATTAGGTTAAGTGATTATGAATTCCAGGCTGATTACTATGTAGTGAGCATGGGAGACATGGATGTAGTCCTTGGCATGAAATCGCTTCTTGGAATTGGTGAGTTCTACCTTAACTTATGAGCCATGGAGATGAAGTTTGAGGTAGATGGGTGGAAGCATGTACTTAGGGGAATGTCAGATGGTGGACTTCGTGTGGTATCTCTTAGGAGAATGGAGAGATTACTTAGACATGATCAGGTTGAGTGGGAAGCAAAATGTGTCATTATGCCTACAACCATTGAGCAGTCAAAATTGAGCTACCACCAAGATATTCAAAAATTGATAACCAATCACAACAAGGTTTTCAGTAGTATACCACTAGGGAGGCTTCCTGAGAGAGGCATAGAGCACGTAATTGAATTGGAAGAGGGAGGCAAACTAGTTATCATAACTCCCTATAGGCACCCAAATAGGCTTAACAACGAAATAGAGAAGATAATCAACGAGCTTCTAAAGATGGGGCATATTAGACCCAGTAAGAGCCCCTTTAACTTTGAAGTAGTGCTAGTTAAGAAGGATGGGACATTGAGAATGTGTATAGAATATAGGGCTTTAAACAAGAAAATTATTAAGAATAGGTACCCCATCTCATACATAGATGAGCTCATTGATGAGCTACATGGAGCATGTTACTTCTCTAATATTGATTTGAGATCTAGATATCATTAGATTCAGGTCAGAGAGGAGGATGTGGAGAAGGCGACTTTCTGTTTCCATTATGGGCACTTCAATTTTCTAGTTATGCCTTTTGGTTTAACCAATGCTCCAGCTACTTTTCAGTCCTATATGAATAGAGTTTTTTGAGAGTAGTTGAGGAAGTTTGTCCTCATATTTTTTTATGACATCTTGATATTTAGCAAGACTTGGGAAGAGCACCTCCAACACATTGAGGTGGTATTGAGTATTCTAGAGAGGGAGTCATTGTATGCCAAAGAGTCAAAATGTGAATTTGGCATGATAGAGTTGCTTTATCTGGGTCACATCTTCAATGTAGAGGGAGTCAGAGTGGATCCTTGAATAAGATTAGGGCTATTGTTGATTGGCCACCACCCACGAATCTCTCATAGATCAAGGGATTCATTGGTCTATGTGGGTTTTACCATCTCTTCGTCAAAGGTTTTTCACAGAGTGCAACTTCATTGACAGATTTGACGAAGAAGGGGGCATTTGTTTGGACTAATGAGGCACAATAGTGTTTTGATAGGTTCAAGCAGATAATGAGTTCTTGCCTGGTGTTGACTATACTAGATTTCACCAAGCCCTTTGATCTTGAGTGCGATGCCTTAGAGGAAGGCATAGGAGTGGTATTAATGCAGGATAAGTACCCGATTACTTTTGAGAGCAGAAAACTTAGGAGTGCAAAGAGAGGTTACAATATTTATGATAAGGATATGTTAGCTATTGTTATGTAGAAAAAGAGGGTTTGTTGAGTAGGTTAATAGTTTGATTAGATCCTTCTTTTACTACATACATTCAAGGACATTGAACCGAGTTGAATCATAGATTTTGCAAGAGGACTCGGCTACAGGTTTGGTGTCACTTGGAATGAAAAGGAAATTTGGAATTTGTTAATTAGTTTGATAAACCTTAGTTTGATTAAGCCAAAAACCCTAAATATGCAAAATCATAAATAAATGGATGAAACTCGACAAATGTTCACATAGGAAGACACTAAATGCAGATTGGAGACATACTAGATTTTGGATTTCAGAAGGCAAAAATTTTAGAAACAAAAGAGCAGGTGCCCTTGTCTAGTGTATTGCTTTTTCTAAGGGCTTCAGGATATTTTCTGGCAACCACTTCAAAGATTCCCGATAGTGCTAAATTGAGGGACAAAAGAGTGGGTGCCCTTGTCCAATTAGGGATATTTTATGTCATTTTCTTCATATTTGGATTCTTCCTACTCTGCCCTAACCTCTTGTAACTCCTTTCCGCAAGATCCAACATCTATAACATGTAATCACAAGAGAGGGGTTGGCGGTTGTGGTGTTTAGGAGCTTGCCTCAGTCAAGCCCCAGAATGGCATTCAAGCCTTCCAACACCATTGCTAGATAGAGAGTGCATGTCCTTGGTGGAAAAAGACAAAAGAAATGATATGCTAGATGATTGAAACACAAAGTAAATGTCACCTTGGAGGTGAAGCTCTCATGGGGAGATGAAGATCTTTCACACCATGAGAAGATGGATTGATGAAGTCTACAAATCTGCAATAAACAAGTACAAACACAACACAATACTACTATACAACATAATGAAAGCCTTGAATATCCTTAGCACAAGATCACAAGTTTGCATTATCCATCTAGTTGTAAAATGAAATCCTAAACATACTTATATATGCATTCCCTCTAAACATTCATAATTCAAATTGAATAGGTTGACAAAGGAAAACCTTTTAACAGTCACTTTGCGGACATTTGAAATTGGGACCCTGACAAAATAGGGCAGGACAAGGGCATGGGTGCCCTTGTCCAGGGACCTATTTTAGGGTCTGATTAAGATTTAGGATTCACCCCTAGGTTCCATTTGACATAGGTTTTAGGGGATTTTGCTCTGGGATTCATTTTTAACATGCATGACTAAATCTAAAAGACCTGAGAGCTAAACATAGGAGGTAAAAGTCCTAGGGGGATATTTTATGACATAACAACTATAATACATGCCTTAGCAAAATTTAGGTAGTACCTGGTGGGAGGAAAATTTATGGTGAAAATAGATCATAATAGCCTTAAGCATTTCCTTAGTTAGTGTGACCTCAATGATAGACAACAGAAATGGGTTAGAAAGTTGCAAGCCTACGAATTTGACATAGTTTATGTCAAGGGGAAGAGAAATATCATTACTGATGCACTTTCACAGAGACCTCACTTTTGTTCTTTGGGAGAGATTGTAGCTGATTGGAGAGAGTGGATTTTAGATGAGTATGTAAAGGACAAGTGGGCTACATGCACTATTGATGGCACCATATAGGATGATAGGTACATAGTGGTAAATGATCTTATCATTTACAAGGGAAGGATACTATTGGTACTAGGATTAATATTGAAGAGGAGAATTATGAGGGCCTTTCATGATGTCCCTATGGCTGGTCATCCCGGATATTTCAAGACATACAGACGGATTTAGGAGAGGTTCAAGTGGAAGGGTCTCAAGACCGAGGTGTTGAAAAATGTGAGGGAGTGTCCTACTTGCCAACAAAACAAACATGAGCACTCTTTCCCAATTGATTTGTTGCATTTCCTACCCATTCCTAATTGGAAATGGGAATGCATCTCGATGGATTTTATCGCAGGCTTTCCCAAGGCCCAAGTTAGGGACTGTATTTACATTGTGGTAGATATATTGACAAAGTTTGCACACTTTTTTGCAATTTCAACCACATACATAGCAACCCAAATTGCTGATTTATTCTTCAGAGAGGTATTTAGGCTTCATGAGTTTCCACAAAGCATAGTTAGTGACAGGGAAAACAAGTTCCTAAGTCATTTTTGGAAGGAAATTTTTAGATTGAGTGGAACTAAACTCACTCCAAGCACTAGCTACTACCCACAAACATATGGCCAAATGGAGATTCTTAACAAATAGGTGGAAGGATACCTAAGGAACTACATCATAGGGTAGGAAAAGACATGGGTTAAGTGGTTACATTTGGGGGAGCATTTTTACAATACCACATTCCATATGTCAATTCAAATGTCGCCCTTCATGGCATTGTATGGTTATGAGGCATGAAACTTCATTGATTTTTTGTTTTAGGATAGAAGATTGCCTAAGGCCAAGGACTTGCTTCAGGAAAGTCAGGATATCATGAAGTCCTTGAAAGAAAACATCTAGAAGGCACATAACCAGTAGAAGTAGTATGTAGATTAGCATAGGGTTGAGCATTCTCTTGAGGGTGGTGACATGGTCTATTTGATGTTGCAACCTTATAGATAGTTCACTCTTAAGGCGAGTCGTACAAAGAAGCTTAAGCCATGATACTATGGCCTATTGAAAATCTCCAAGAAAATTGGAGAAGTGGCTTATGAGATGGAGTTATTCATAGAAAGTAGAGTGCATAATGTCTTCCACATGTCCCACCTCAAGAAGGCACTAGGACATAATGTGACACCTTCGATGGAGCTTCCCCCTCTTGATGAAGAGTGTAAGTTGATTCTTGTACCTAAGGCCATCATTAACACCAAGGACCGTACTATACGTATGAGGGTCATTAGGGAGTATTTGGTGAGGTGGAAGAATTTGCTAGTAGATGATGCTACATGGAAGAATGAGCAGATTTTATAGCATCCAGAGTTGAGATTGCTTGTGGGAAAGCAAATTTTGGGAGGGTGGACTGTAATGTCCCTTTCCTAGTCAGTTAGTTTATGGGGTTAGTCTACTACTGAGTTCTCGTAGACTAATGAGGATAGTTAGTGAATCCATGTTGGTGTCCATTATGGGGGTCTAGTCATCTCAGTTGGCATGGAGTATTGTTTCTACCTGGCAAGATTTCCATTCTGACTCTTGCTAGAGCACTTTTGGGGTTGTTCGGCCAAACTTACTATTTTTAGCAAGTGCACCAGGATCAATTGAGAATTGGTTAGTTGGACTTGGGATGTGTTTGTTTTTTAATTGGTGATTACATTAGTGCTTTGAAATTCTAGTTCAGAGTACATTTGGGCATTAATTTTAATGTCACGATAATTGGCTTAAGTTAAATTAAATATTTAACTTAAGTATAATGTTTTAAAGTGACTTTATAAATGTGTGAAGACATGAGATATGTTAATTTTTATTAAAGTCACATAATTTCCTAGTTGGGCACCCAAGTCATAGTAGTGGAAAGACTAATATTAAAATATAATCTTTTAAATGAGGTGGTGAGGGAAAAGTAAATGGGGAATAAAGAGAAGACTTTCATGCTCATTTTTGGATTATTGGATATTTTATGAATGAACATTGATGTGAAGCAAAAAACAAGGTTTGTTGAAGAATCTAGCCATTGTGAAGATGAAAACCTTCACGTTTGGAGAGTGCTTGCAGGATTGAAAGATCTCGCAAGGGCACTACAAGAGCATTCTCATTCAGAGGGTGTAGATTGTGCTTCATTTTCAGATTTGTGGGGTTGCAACGGAGGATCTTCATGTGATGAAACCTCAGTTTTTTGGCATGGTAATTATAGGGGAATATTGGAGAATACATTGAAGGTGTAGTTCTAAATTTTATGCCATTTGTTGAGGGTTTATTACCCGAGGGATGGCTGTACCAAGCCCTAGTAGGCTCTACCATCTTATGTTTTTTTGGACATGTTTTGAGGAGAAATAACCCTCATCTTGGGCGTAGTGGACCTTCACTAGGATATCAACATTTAGATATAGACTGAGGTCTTTGTGAGGGCTTTAGAGGTGTTATTGCTGATGTTATATCCTATTCTAGGTTGTACTAGCTGGAGGAGAGGACATGGGTCTCCATTTAACCTATGTTTGAGCATTTTAGCGGTTCTTGGAGCTGCAAACAAGGCATCATATTCACATATTTGTTGTTGTTCTTGTTATTTAATGTCATAGTCAAGATTTTATGAATATGGCATGGATCTATGGGATTTAATCTATTATCATAGACCTATACCTACATATTAGCACATGGGTATGTCTATATTTTGATGTATTTTCTATTTGCTCATATGGGTATTGATCATTAATGATATAAATTGTATTTTGGTCACTTTAAAGCATCTGAGTATTGTATATTTTGTTATTTTCTATGTTGCACTTGTATGCAAAGAAATTCTATGTAATGCACAAAAACAAAAAATGCATCGAGTTCAACTAAACAATAGAAAATTAGAAAAAATTGGGTCTCAGAAAGGGGTGGGACATTACAGTGTTATGCTGTATTGAAAATGTGAGCAATCTTATTTGATATACCATGAGACATTATGCACCAAGGTATAAGAAACTAGGGTGACAATGTGTCCCATGCGTAAAAGGATGCCCCAACACATCACAAGGTATTTGACAACCTTGATGGGTATTGTGATGGGATATACAATAAGGTCACAAGCAACCCTATGCCTTATAACACCATGATACCACCATGGTCAGTAGGTTATAGGGACCTATACAAATGAAAGATAAAATGATAATGCACACACAAGAAAGCATGCATGCACAAAATGATTCAAAGAGAAACATGATGTTGCCCTTGGTCGAGATGAAAAGCCAAAGATTGATGAATTGATGATGTTGGATGGTGTTGTTGATAATAAGAACATGAGGATTGGGAACGATATATCTTGATGATGATGATGGATGTTTGATCAAGGATTATAGTAAGGCTGGGAACATGACCATGGAGGTGATTGGAAGATTTTGTGTGGATTGTTAGCAAATGATGTGCACATTGATTAGCATCTTCTTGCAATGTTTGTATATTTGGGAGATTTGGATCACTAGGATAGATAGAATTGGTTTGAATGTAGGTAGCCTTTAGCTAGATACCAATGACAAGGGAAATTTGAGTCTATCAACAAGGGTTTTGTGGGATGATGGGGACAAGATGATAAGGGGATAATGGATAGTTGATAATGAATGGGATAATAAGAAGGATGGGTGTAGATAGATAGAGGGTTTAGGATAGATGGGTGGAGGGGACTCAAATGTGATGTCCAAGGACTATGTCAGATAGGGATAAGATGCCCCATTTTGGATGTGTGTCTCTCATGATGAGGCATTGGGATGTGTGGTGATGGATGGACATTATAGTATATGCTTTGAAATAGATGTATTTCAAAAGGTGTCCAAAGCATGTTTTAGATATTTTTCCCATGTCCTTATCAGGATCAAAAGTAAGATGGGAGATGATAGGATATTTAGGGAGATAGTGGATATGGTGGATTGAAGATGATATGATAAGTATATACAATGAGGGGAGATGATATGCTAACTGAGATTTACCTACAAGTGTAGGGTGCAAATGGATGGGGGATTATAGATGATGTCTGCGAAAGGTTTTCATCATGGTACTTTCCCAGGCACCACAAGGAGTGTTTTTCACCATTGGACAATTTTTTCTCATTACCTTTTTTTTTTAATTTTTTTAATTTTTTTTTGTTCACATTTTCTATTTCTTTTATTTTTTGGACTTTTGGCATTTTTTTATTTTTGGATGGGATGGGATGGTGGAATGATTTATATTGAGGATGGGGACTTGAGCTTCCACTTCCATAGGTGGTAGTGTCCCATTGAATGGATAGTTGGTGCACGTGGACCATGTCAAAGAACATTACACACATGAATGTTGGTAGATGATTGCATGAGATGGAAATGGAGTAGATGGGATAGATAGAGGATAGATGGATGATGGATAGATTATGGATGGATTATGTGAAAGCATGGATCATAGGGATATTATGGGGAATATAGGTGGGGTAAGGGAGAGAGGATGGGGGGATGGATGTGTAGGGCTAAAAACTCTACATTTTGTTTTAGATATATTGTTTCAATATTTCTAGTGACTATATATATTTGTGGCTATGTGTTTCTCGTGCATGGAACCACCATGTGTCATTTCCTTTTGGAGCAGTAGTTTTGAACAGATGTTCACATGCTTCTTTCTTTTCAGTTGCTTGCAGCAGAGTGTGCCACATGGCAGTTTCAGACTTCCTTTTATTAAGTTTCATGGTCTCAATAGAGTTTTCCACATGTTGATACCGGAAGCAGTTTCTAAAAGTTTCTTTTTGTGCCGCTTGCCAACGGATGTTGCCATGTGTCCTAATAGAAATATAGTTAAAGCGCCACATATTTTGTTCCTCAGCCAATGAGTGCATGGTATACAACAGTTGCAAATTCAAAAGATCTTAACTGTCAAGGACTTCCAGTTGGCTTCAGTTCTATTTTGTCGTTGAAGATTTGGGTTGTTGCGAGCAATCTTGGGCCAAGTTTGTGGCTATATATGTAGTAATTTTATTTGAACCATGGATTGAATTTTGATAAGTTTTTTATCGAGAATTAAGTAGAGAATTCACAGACTTTGCAATGACCAGACTGTATCATTTACCTTAATTTTGTTATTTCTGATAAGAAGGTTGATATACCTGTGCATGTTACTGTGCCTCTTGTATTTTCTAGAATATTAATGAAAGGAACTCTATTATGTGCCCTTGTTGATATTATCTGTGTCTTTGTAGAATTTGTCTGAGTTTTAGCCTTTGATTTTATTCATTCACAATCTGTTTATATTAATCATGCAATATTTGCTCTTTAATATAGTTGCATCTTAAGGATTGGTTCACTATGCTAATTGAGGGAATACATTTCATTCAGGTGCATCTCCATAGATTTAGATTTTTACTTATTATATCTGTAATCCTGTTTCTTTTTGCCCTTTACTCAAAACCCCATTTAAATTAGAAGAGCCAGCTTCTTTAAAATCTGGAGGTTGTTTCAAGTAGAAAGTCCCCCATTCTTGAAACTTCCCATGTTGGTGTTGGAACCTGCATAATTTTAAGCATCAACAGTTTTTGGCATGCCCTGTGGGACCTTTCTTGAAGTCTTGATCAAGATCGTATGAACCAGAGAGTGACAAGAAGTTAGAGCTGTGGACCTACAACACAAGCTCAATCTGCTGCTAATCTAGGTATTCTATTACCACCATTAGTTACTACTCCAAGAAGAAGAGTGAATCAAATTACAATAACACAAGGAGCAAATATGGGAGCACCTGTAGCCCCAAGGAACTATGCAAATCGGAACACTGGCAGTCCTCTCATTCTTCGAGTACCACTAGCTACTTGGGATCCAATTCCAACTAATGCTTTGAAGGCTTTACCTAAATTCAGTGGAGAAGATTTGAAAACACCAGGGGAGCATCTTCAAGATGTGTCAGATGTGTTTGCAGTGCATGTCATTACTGTGCAGAATGTAGCAATCAGATTGTTAGCAGCTTCTTTCAAAGGGAAGACTTTGGATTGATATAGATCTTTGACCCCAAATACAATATCTACCTAGGATCAGCTTGGTGATGCTTTATTTGCAAGATTTAGTGAGAAGGGTGACAAATCTTCCCCATTGCAAAAATTAATCACCATAAACAGGGCACCACAAGAAGCTATAATTGATTTCAACACAAGGTTTCAAAAGAATTGGGATAGAATTCCTGCTACAGGCAAACCACCATCAGGTATGGCAATTGTATTCTACCTCAAAGATTTCAATTCTGATATATCAGTAATGATTCAATCCTTGGGAGGTCAGACTCTGCCAAAAGCATATGAGTTGGTTGTTAAGTCTGAGAATAATCTAATAGATGCTGGAAAGTTGCCTCCAAGGCCTCCCATGCCTATGTTCCTAGAGATTTCAATTCCCTTGCCATAGGAGGTCCCTAACCCTACAGCTACACCTGTGTTTATGTATACCTTCCCAACAACCCAACAATCCATTGTGCCAACACCCTATGCCCCTCTATCTAAAATGGATGATATGAAGAACATTCTTAGGACCTTCTCAAATGAGATTATTAATATTAAAAGGTGACAAACTTCTTATCCAAAGCCTACCTATCAAGGTTTCTAAGGAAATAGACCCCCATATTAATCAAATCAATATCAAGGTCCTCAAAGACCAAATAACCCTCAGCCTTCAAACCAATTGGTCACAGTTCTCACACCTTTACAAACTATCCCTCATAATCCTAATAGAGAAATAGTCCCAGGACAAAATAATTTCACAGAAGATACCAATGCCTAGTGCTTCCCTTGTAACAATGCCCATATGCCCAGAGATTGTCCCAGAGGCAACTTGCAACAAAAAATAGTAGAACAGAGAAGGTTAGAAGGGCAAGTCATGATGTCTAATGCTCCTCCATACCAGTCACCCAGTGTCCAGAATGCAACAATGGTGGCTTAGATACAGGGGATGTCTATTCAGCAAGAAGAACAAATTACCTTTGAGAATGCTTTATTTTCATGGATTGAAGATGAAGATTCAGTGTTCTTAAATGAAGCATCAACTTCCAAGAAACCCTTAGTACAGTCAGATTATTATACTAGATCAAAGAGAAGAATGGTGGAGCAGCTTGAAGCCACAAATAATGAGACTACTAGAGTTCCTCCTTTCCAAAACCATTATAGTCTAGTTTCAAGGCAAGAAGTGCCACATCCAATTCAGAATCAAGCAGTCTCTGGCTAGATGCTACAAAAAGCAAGGTATCCTTACTACCCAAAGACACAAACACTGGGACTTATGAATGTGGTAGATGAAACTTAATAAAAGGAAGTCTGAAACTGCCACATGGCACACTTCGCTATAAGCAAATGAAAAGAAAGAGGCACTACAGAGCCAGGTGGGCTCTAAATCTACTAGTACTAAGGAAGGAGGTGCTGATAAAGGAAAGGCTCAACATAAAGACACCACCCAGTTGAAGATAGCAGCTCTATTGAACACTACGCCAAAGGTAGGCAAATCTAAGCCAGATCTATTTTATCTAACTTTAATAGTGGGAAAGAAATTACTGCACAACTCAATGATAGATTCTGGAGCTAGTACTACAGTTATGCCAAATCAAATAGTAGATGCTTTAAAGATAAAATATGAACCAGTTACTAGAGGAGTCATGCAATTAGATGGGAAGTCTATCCAAACTATAGGAAGGATCAAACAACTCCCATTGTAGTTGTATACCTACCCCAATATAACTGTTAAATAGGATGTGGTAGATATAGATATTCCCCCTGTCTTTGGTTTATGCCTATCTAGAGATTTCATAGCCAAGATAGGAGGATACATGTCACTAGATTGGCCACACCTAATATTAAGAACCAAGTATGGGACAAAGATGAAGGTATTGTCTAAACCTTTGTCTAAGGACCATATCACTGATTAACTAGCCTCAATGATTGAAGCATCCCATGCCATGATGAACAAGGAGGAGAGAGTCTTTGTTGAAGAACTAGGGGATTGGACTGAACATGACCAACAAGAAGAGGAAAATAGTCAATTGATGATCATGATGCAAAGTGATCCTTATGGAAACTATGACTCTACTAGTTTGGGCACTTATGTGATTTTTGAAGAAGTCTAGGAAATTCCAAATGTTATGAGAAAAGAAGTATCTGAAAAGGAAGAACCTGAAATAAACTCTAAAATCTGGACTTTAAATTTTGATGGGGCTAGGAGCAAAAATGGTGTTGGAGCAGGTATTTGCCTCACTTCTCTGAATGGTGAGAAAAATCTTAGAGCCATACGCTTTCAGTTTACTTGCACTAATAATGATGTTGAATATGAATCTTTAGTGCATGGTCTTATGATTGCCTAGAAGAGAGGAATCAAGAATTTGGTAGTTAAGGGAGACTCAGAAATAGTGGTAAAACAAATCAGAGAGAAAGTTGTAGTAAAGAATGTAAGAATGATATCCTACCGCCATAGGATTTGGGATCTAATAGATGGTTTTGATGCCTTCAACATTGAAGTTGTCCCCAAAACCCAAAACATTGAGGTAGACAGAATGGCACAAATTGTTCTCAATTTGACCCAGCAAGTGACCTACTTGTTAATAATGAGTCAATTAAAGTTATAGTAAGGCCAGCAATTCTAGACAATGATCAGAATTGGTAGGTTTTTGATAATGATCTTCAAGTACTCTTGTTTCTGCAACAGTCAGGAGAGTTTGTTGATCAAATACAGCCCAAGATTGAAGAAGCTTATAGTGATCAAATTATTCAGCTAAAGTCAAATAAACTCCCCAAAGGATTAATCACTCCAGAGAATTTATTTGACCCTGAAGATGTAAGCTTAGACAAAATGAAGTTTAAGGCAAGTAAAGATGATTATTCTGAAATTTAGGTTAGTGAAGGAAGGAAGCTAAAGATAGGAAATGCTACTACCCAAGAGGAAAAGGACAAGCTGATTTCTTTATGTAACAAGTATGATAGGGTAATTGTTTGGACCTATGAAGATCTTCATGGCTATAATCAAAACATCATATAACATACCATAGAGCTTGCTAAAAGATCAAAACCAATCCGATAGAAGCAAAGACTAGTGAATCCTAGAATTAAGCCACTAATGGTAGATGAACTACAAAAGCTTCTAGAATCAAAGATCATTTTTCCAATTAAACATTCAACCTAGGTGTCTAACCTAGTACCTATAAGAAAAAAGAATGGTGGCATAAGACTCTATGTGGATTTTAGAGAACTAAAAAAAGCATCATTGAAGGATCACTACCCCCTACCTTCTATGGAACATATTTTGCAAACTGTGGCAGGGTCAGAGAGGTTTTCTTTGCTTGATGGTTTCTCAGGGTATAATCAGATTTGGTTAGCAGAGGAAGACCAATACAAGACAACATTCACTACAAAGTGGGGAACATTTGCATATGCCAAGATGCCTTTTGGTCTTTCAAATGCTAGGGCTACTTTTTAGTGTGCCATGGATGTAGCATTCGGGGAACTTATAAATAAGATTGTTTTGATTTATCTGAATGATCTGACCATATATACCAAGGATGCCAAAGATCATTTTGGGCACCTAGAAGTTATTTTCCAAAAATGTCAGGAGTTTGGGATCTCCTTAAATCCTAAGAAATGTATCTTTATTGTGCCTCAGGGGAAACTTTTGGGACACATAGTTTCAAAGGATGGGATTTCCATTAACCCAGAGTGCATCATTACCATCATGAATTTATCTTTTCTAGTTAACAAAAAGGTAGTTCAGTCCTTTTTAGGGAAGATTAATTTTGTCAGCCTCTTTATATCTGATTTTGTAGGGCTAACCATGCCCATTACTTTATTTCTAAAGAAAGATTTGGTTTTCAAATGGAGAACAGAAGGGAGGTAAGCTTTTGAAGAGGTCAAGAGAGCCATTTCAAAAACACCAGTAATGAGAAACCTAGATTTGTCTAAGTCTTTTATAATGTACGTGTATGGAGGCGAATACAGTGTTGCCGCTGTTCTTACTCAGAAAGATGACAAAGAGGAAGGGGAACACCCAATAGCTTTCTTCTCCAGAACACTAAGGGAGTATGAATCAAGATATAATTTTGTTGAGAAAAAAACCTATGCTATGGTAAAAGCCCTTAAGAAATTCAGACACTTAGCAATAGGGAATAAGATTCTAATATTGGTAGCCCACCCTAGTGTAAAGGAATATATCATGGAGGGTGAGATCAATAAAAAAGGGCCAATTAGATAACCAAGATCTTAGAATATGATGTGGATATAAGGCCTACCAAATTGGTTATAGGCAAAGGACTATGTCAATATATGATCCAAGACATAGAGAGATCAGTGTTAGAAGAAGTAGAAAATGAAAAGGTGTTGAGACTCCAAGAGATTAACCAAGACTCTTGGGTAACAGACAGAATATAGTTTATGAGGACTGGTGTGTTCCCAAATGAACTCTCACCTAATAAGAAAAGATACTATAGGTAGCAAGGAGTTCATTTTGTATTGATTGATCAGATCTTATTTAGAAAGAATATTGATAGAATACTCTTAAGGTGTATAGAGAACGATGAGGCTCAAAGAGTATTACATGAGTTTCATCATGGAACCTTAGGGGGTCATTTTTCAGAAAAGACTACTACAATTAAAGTGACACAAGCTAGTTATTTCTGGCCTACACTATTTATAGATTTCTATCAGATGGTAAAAGAATGTCAAGCTTGCCAGTTCTATACTAGAAAGAGGAGAAATGCAGCATTGCCTTTAAGTCCCATAGTAGTGGATGAACCCTTTGCTCAATGGGGTTTAGATTTTATTGGCATGATCAATCCAATGTCAAATATGGGATACAAGTGGATCCTCACTACAACATATTACTTTATAAGGTGGAGTGAAGCAGTACCACTCAAGGAAGGTACTGAAAAGGTGATCCTAGAGTTTTTAGAAGGTATAACTTCTCAATTTGGTCCTCCCCACACCATCATATCAGACAATGCTAAGGCATTCTTAGGGACTAGACTGTCCGAGTTTGCTTTAAGAAATGGGATATATCTGAAAACTTCTTCTAATTACTATCCACAAGGCAATGGTTTGGTAGAATCCACCAATAAGAGCCTCAACAGACTCAAAAAGAATAGGAACTAATTATCAGAGAGAGTGGCACAAATTACTTAACACAACACTACGGGCTAACAAAATCACACCAAAGCAAGTAACTAAAATGTCTCCCTATGAGTTGGTTTATGGCAATCTGATAGTGATACCACTAAGTATAGAGATTCCTGCCTTACAGTTGTTGAAGCAATTGGAAATTGAGGAAAATGGCTCAATGCAAGTCAAACTCACTGAAAAGGCACATGAATCAGTAATGAAGCATCAACAGATCATTAAGAATTGGTTTGACAAGAAATCTTCCAATCCAAATTTTGAAGTTGGGTCTCTGGTGCTGAAGTGGGATGAAAGAGTTGCCAAACCAGCTCGACACACCAAATTTGAATCATTATGGACAGGTCCTTTTAGGATTTGTTCTTGTATGCAACAAAATTCATTTGAGTTGGACACTATGCATGGAGAACCTGAGGAGATTCTGGTAAATGGGATCTTTCTAAAATATTTTACCTAAGTCAGAGACTCACTCTGTATCATAGTTAGTTAGGCACTTTTAATTTCATTTCACATTTTTGTCTTGCTTTCACACTTTTCCCTTTTACTAAGTGTTCTGAGAACATGTGTCAGCAACACGAAGGTTCCTTTTCATTAGCAGTTCATTAATTTCAAGAAAGTACTCATCTTTTTAGAAGATTGCCACTCTTAGTACGAGTTTGACTCTCTATCCAATATGGATATCAAAAGATACACTAATTGTCTAATGGCATTAATGCCATTAATAAGACATGATGTGTCATTTATTGTTTCATAATGCCTCACTGAGCTAAGTTTTTTTATTCCCCCCAAGAGTTGCATTTTCTATTGTCATCGTGCATTCCTAATTGTCTACGTCAAAAGTCTCTTTCTCTGAGCTTGCATTTCCAGTTAAGTGCAGTTTCTTTTATAGTTTCTCATTTTTGTGTTAAGAGCTCCCAAGTTTCTCACAGTAGATACAGAAATGTCAAAGACACAATCACCGTAGGAGGGGTTAGGGATCTTTAAAGAATCTGATAAGTTAATGAATAACAAATCCTATGCTTCTACACCTGCACAGCCAATTAGAAGCTATCCAAGGAAGGGCCCCAGAAATAGGGATGAGCATAGACCTAACTTAGGTAAACGATTATGCTGATGGCATCTTCAATACACACATGCAAAAGAATACCAAGAGTCTCCGTGAGGGAGCTCATCAAAGATGCCTCACCCACATAGCAAAGGGACAATTGGAAACCTTCAGGATGAGAATATGGACATCCCAGTTGGCACAGTTTCTAGTTCCTAATGTACACCTGTGCCCCAAGATGATCGACTTGTGTGCAGAATTGTTTCACCCACCATCCAATTCTATTCAGTGTGGCCCATTTATGATTCAAATTACTCCTAAGGCAATTAGGGATATGTTGGCTTTACAGTATGATAGAACAACCACTTTTCCTAATATTACTAAATTGTAGGGCACATAGGCAAACGTCAATAATAAGGTGAAGTTTCAGAATGTTGAAATTTGTCTGGGTGAAGATAATACATAGTTACCTGTATTTCCTACTGGTCGTGCTCAATTCAACTCTAACATCCAAGATGCCCTTTCTATGTTGACCTTTATCTTTGGTCAGAATGAAGATTCTACAGTACATGATTGGCAGCTTGTAGTAATCTTCAGATTGAAAACTGTGGATAAGTCCCAAGAGTATCGGTTGGATTTTTCAGAACAAATCGTAGTAGCCATGATAGACCAACTCACAAATTTCCAGACGAAACATGTTTTTAGATATTCCACATATCTGTTCCATTTGATGTTATATCAAAATTTTTATCTCTTTAAGCAATACATGTCTCTAAATATGTATGACCCACAGTCTGCTAGTAATAGAACCATTCCTATGTCCGCATGGACTCATTTGCTGTCTGATACCTTAGATCCTTAAAAAAATTTAGAATGTTTTGTTGCTCCTGCTTTTAGTCATTTAAGCCCCGAGCCTATAGAAAATAGTATGACACAGAGTCTCAGAAGTTTCCTAACTAATCATCCAATTCCTTGTGACTTTTTCTTTGGGGTTCACACAACTATAATTAGAGTCCATAGTTTTAGTGGGGAACCTTTTTTATTGCCAAAGGTCTTGACCCCTAGGGTCACATTTTTAGAAGTAGCTCATCAAGTGTCTATTATAGACAATGATTATGGACACAAGAAGAAGAAAAATAAAATGTATGATGTCCCCTAGACAAGAGAGAAGATAACAATTAAAGTTAGAGGCACTGAAAATCTTCTGTTGAGGAAATTGGTTGCCTGTGGTTTCTTGATTATAGAAGATAAATGGAGATATGATCCAGACAATTTCCTAGTAGAGGAGCATAGAATGTAGAAACATGTGATAAGAATGTGAGATAGTTGGATATAGAGAAGACATAAAAGTCTAATCAAGTATGTATATAGATGGATGAGGCAGAGACTTAGACTTGTCAGAGGTTGGATGTATGACATTTGGTTAGTGTGTGTGTGTGTGTGTCTATATATATATATATGGAGATCTATGGGTTCTGGATAATTATTTGAATTGTATTGTTGTTTGTCTATGAAACTCTGTTATTCTTTGTGTTTTACTATCAATTTCTAACTACTTGATTGGGGTACAAATTGACTACAAAGACTTGACTAAGGACTAGATCTTAGGACTATTATCCCTCCCCATTTCTTGCCAACATTTGGTTCTGTTTCCTGGACCCTAGAAGAAAGTAGTTAAGGATTGAAGGGGAAAAACATTCAAAGTAATAGCGCAGAGTTTTGGAGAGAAGAAAAGGGTAGGTTGGCAGAGAAAAATTTCAAGTTCCAGAAAAATGTATGTCTCCTTAAGTTCCTACCTATATGAGGGGGAAAACACTTAAGGGATGGAAAGTGGAAAGGGGGTAGGATGTACAAGGATCCTTCAAGTGATGTGAATCTTCAAATAAGACTACCTTGGGATATAAAAGGACTAATAGAACACCAAACCAAGAGAACCCATGGCAAAAGAAGAGAAGCAGAATAAAAGAGAAATTGGTGAAGGCATCAGAACTGGAATGGAGATAAGTAGAGAAGAGATATTGAAGCAAACTCAGGAATGACAGGAATACTACCACAGAAGGATGGGAAGAGCACAAGAGATGAGAAAAGAGATGATGAAAGAAGCTGTGGAAGGAAAGGAGGAACAATTCAAGGAGCATGTCATGGAGGATGTTTCTAGAAGATAAGAAGAAGACACATGGGTCTAGGGGGATGTTGTTGAGCATGCCAATGTGGGTGTTGTTAGAGAAAGGAAGTTAGATGAAGAAGAAATAGAGCACATCATGGAGGATGGTACTGAGCACGCCACTGTGGGTGTTGCTGAAGAAGAATGTGGAAAGGAAAAAGAAGAAAGAGGTGAATGAGGGTTTATGCTACAGACTGCCAGAAAACTTGAATTAACACTAGAAACTTTGAAGATGGATGAGGAATATATAGAGGAGCTAATTTGCCAAAGTATAAAAGAGATAAGAGAAGGAGGAGAAGATGTAGTAAGCACGGAGAAGAGTGTTAAGTGTTTTAGAAGGTTATTTCAATCATCACTAGATGTCGACATAATGCGATTCACAAATGGAAGAATATCCCCTAATTTAAAGAGACATTATGAAGAGACACAACCCTTGGACCATGAGTCACCCTAGGTGGCATATAAAGCAAGAAAGATTTCAAGCAATGAAGAAGATATTCAAGAAAACAAGGAAGCAGACATAGCAAAAGAGATCTAGAGGAATTTTGTAGAAGGTTTAGGAGAAGAGTACATTGATATCTGACTACAAAGAGACAAGGGAAGAGAAAGGACAATTTGAGTTGATAGAATATGGCCTAACCATAAGAGTAGACTAGAGGAAACCTACCACAAATTATCAGAGACATTGAGAAGACCAATTATGGACACTCCAGTCAAGTTACCTATATTTGAGAAGGATACTACTGAAGTAGCAGAGCACATTTTTATTTTGGAGTCTATTTGGAACCAAAATAGGGTAATAAGGGATGAAATTAAGCTATTTAACTTAATAGGAACCTTGCAGAATGAAGCATTGGAGTGGTATAGGAAGACATGTCCAAATAGTGATAAGGAGTGGAATGAAATCAAGAAGCTATTTTTTGAGAATTTTTGAGTTCTGGATATTCCTACAGAAGGGGTAAGTAAGATGAGAGATTTGATGCCATTGGATAAGGAATTAATAAAGGACTTTGATAGAAGGTTCATGGAGACAACTAGGAAGTTGGAGGAACCACTGACTGAGAAGTAAAAGATAGAATGGTTTATTTCTAGAATAAGCCCTAAAATAAGATCCATGCTAGATGGAAGAACATTTGAAACATATGCAGAAGTAGTGACACTAGCCTATTGGATAGTCTCAATCTTGGCTCAGACAAGATAAGATGAAGGAAAGCCTAGAATTGGAGAAGCTGAGATTAGAATTAGAGTATTTGAAGCTAAAATAGGAGATTTTGGCCAAGTAGGAGGAGAATACATAGAAGCAAAGACCCAATATTTGATGTTCATACTGTACAACGGAAGGTCACTTGAGAAATAAATGTCCTAGGGTAAAAGGTGAAAGGCAAGCTGCTGCAATAAAGGTAGACATCAAATCAACAATAAAAAGAGTAAATTCAGTATATTGCAAACTATGTGAAGAATGGAATGACCGTGAAACACTAGATTATCCTTCACACAACTTCTGGAGGAAAAAAGAATTTGCTAATGAAAAAGATGAAACATGGTACACAAACTCGATGGAAAGCAACATGTCATATGTAGAAAGAAACTCATATGATCAAGGCTTCAAGAAACCAAATTGGAGAAACTAGAGGAATATCAATGCAATACAAAATTCAAGCTCTAGTAGTCCATCCTATGGGAATAGCTACAATAATGATGACAAAGAGCAATTCAGAGGCTATAGAGGAGGTAGAGGCCATAGAAGAAGTCCAAGAAGGAGGGAGGATTCCACATGTTTCAAGTGTGATAAGTTAGGGCACTTTGCTTATAAATATTAGGTTGAAAGGAAAACATGGTGTTCAATTTGTAGTAGCATAGAGCATGATCTATTTTCTTGTGAGAGAGCACAACAATACTTTTGAAATGCACAAACATAATCTAAGAGTGATGACCTACACTAAACCTGAATAATAAAAAAGAGGCCAGGATCATAAGAAGGGAACCAAAGGGTCAAGGGGAAAGAACTTTCTAGAATAATAGCACGGGGGAAATAGACACATCTTCAACTAAATCTATAGAAGAAGAAGAAGAAGAGGAATACTGGAGAAGAAAGCCAAAATAGACCGAAAAATATAAAAGAAGGAAGGAGAAGGATGTGGAATTTACAAGACAAGGAACAAATATTGGAAGACATTATATTAGTGAGATAGAAGAGGAAGATAGTGAGGAGGACGAAGAATTTGTTCCTACCAAGAAATAACATGAAGAAGTGTTGCAGTAAGCCAAACAAACAATAAGGAAGGAGAGAAAAAAGAAGCAATATACAAACAATTTTTCACCAAAGAAGTAACTCTCAAGTAGTTAGCCCAATCGACACAACAACATAGACTCATTGAGAAACTGAAGCAATTTTCTACATATTGGAATAAGGAACAAGGTTAAAAGAGTCAACTTTGAAGGATGGGAAGAGCAGATAGAGAATGGAAGAAAAATCCACTCATGGTGGATGTTCATATAAATCACAGAAAGTCTAGAATGTCATCATAGATTTGGGAGCAGATGTCAATATCATGACAAAGAAGTTGTGGGAATAGTTAAGAATACCTAAACTAACAGAGACAACTTACAACATAATCTTGGCAGATGGATCTAATATGCAAACAATGGGAACATGAAATCAAGTGGATGTTAATCTAATGGGGTTCAAACAAGTCTTAGACTTCATTGTTGTAGCCATGAAGGTTCAAGGAGAAGCTTTCAATGCACAGTTGGGTTTGAGATGATTTGTAGATGCAAATGGTATCATAGACTCTCAGAAAGAAGAGCTATCATTTGCTAATGATAATAGGAATGTCAATATTCCTTTTCAATCATGAATGGAGGAAGCATACATAGAAGAAGTCAATCACACAGAAGACTTTGATAAGGATTCCAAGAATGTCTACACATTTCAAGGTTGGATGCAGAAGAAACAACAGAAGAACCTAATTCTGAGGAAGAATTAGAGATAGAAGATGATCACTACAGTACATATAGTGAGGAAGTTCTAGAATCCTAGTTGAGAGAGGAACCAGAACTAAAAATATGGAAAATGGTCAGGTTATCGGAGTGTATTCATGATCAGGACTAGCAAGGAAGACATACTACAATCCTTTGCATTTCATCAAAAGTCACCACAGATCACTTGCAAAAAATTGAGGGACAAGAAGTCTATATTTCAAAAATTTCATCAAATGAAGCAAAGGAAATAGAGAAATTTACATACCAAGATGATTGAGTTCCTACAGATACAAACATGGTAGTTACATACAAAGAGAAAGAATAAAATGGGAAAATATACAAGGAAAACAATGTGGGGAGGTTATTTTAGATGCTTAACCACCAAATCATTAATCTCCAGAAGAAAGAAACTAATTGTAGAGAGATTCCACCATGGCAACATAGTGTATCATAGACTAAACACTAAGAAGGGATAGAACTTAAGACATAAAAGCAAGGAAATAAAGTAACAAATGAAAAGAATAAAAGGGAGAAGTGGGAAAAATTAGGGGAAAAAGAGGGGTATTTAAACCTAATCAGACCTTACAACCTCACTTTGCATTCATACTTTGACTAATTTCGAGCTCTAAGAGAAAACACAGTGGCAAACAAAGTAGTGAAGAGTACAAGAGCACAGATAACTAGAGAATATACAATGCCAACCCATGAAATAATTGTTGCAAGTATGAGGTGAGCCAGTGTTGTCATTGATGTCAACATACTCATATTACATTAGCAAGAAGGATTTGATGAGCTGTGTGCTGAGGATATTGAGAAAATTAGCCTCAGTCAGGAACAGTGAAGAACAGTGATGAGAAGAAGGCAAATGTATTGTATAGGTTGAGAACCGGAGGATGCGGATTAAAGGGTTTACAGATATGAGTCTTGAGATGCTTCAGTCAAGATTTCAGAGGTCCGCATGAAGATCTGAAGAGGTTATGGCTGTCTGTATGGAACCGGTTCCGGCAAGTGTTCAGAGGCGACAAAGGATCACAGAAAGGTCCGGTGAGGTTCGGAATTGTACAATCCTAATCTGCAGATTGGAAAGAGTGTTTTAGATATCCTTGTGATATGCCAACTCAAGTTTTGTACGATTTGGAGGTCCGGAAGTACCTCTTGCATTATAACAGTAGTAACAGATAGTGTTCTTGAAGTTCCGAATAAGGAGGATAAGAGATTTCAGTAAGAAAATGAAATGCGGACGTACCTGGTCATTCAGGCAGGCTTGTGAAGGTTCTTAGATCATGTTAAGGTTGAGTTGTTGGCCCGCATTGATTTGTGTATGATTTGGAGGTCCAGAAGTACCTCTTGCATTATGACAATGGCGACAGACTGTGTTCTTGAAGTTCTGGATGAGGAAGACAAGAGATTCCAGTAGGTAAAGTAAGTGCGGATGTATCCGATCGTTCAGGCAGGCCTGTGAAGGTTCTTGGATCATGTTGAGGTTATGTTGTTGGTCCGCATTGATAGTAGAACCCGGAATTGAAGATATTCTTCCGGATGAAGTTCTTGCTCTGTTTAGCCGACCGGATGAGTTGTTCATCCTACAAATGTTCTTGTGGTGGCCGACCGGATGTGTTATTCATCTTGCGGATGTTCTTATGGTTGTTTGCCGACTTAGATGTTTGTTCCTAAGTTGATGTCTTGTATAAATAACGGTTTGTGAGTTCATTTCAAGGGTGTGATGTGTGGATAAGTGTGGCATAACTAAGAGAAGTGCGAAAGGCAGAGCAGAGGTTTTTGGGCTTAATTGGAACTGATCCGGACATGGTAGAGATGTCATTCTACAGTTCAAGACTGTGATTTTTATCACTTTGTAGACAGTGTGTCTCCTTGTAGGCAGTGGGCCTCTTTGTGAGCAGTGTGCTCGGGCAGTGAGCCCTTATTGGCATGTGCCATTCATTTTTCTTTATTCTTCTAACAGAGAATAATTCTTGGGTTAATCACCCCGTGGTTTTTCCCTTAACTGGGTTTTCCACGTCAAAATCTTGGTGTTCAATGTGTTGATACTTATCTGCTCTTGTGTTTATGTATTATGCTTTCATGGATAATTATTTGATATGCTGCTAACTAATAACAAAGAATCAAGTGTCTGAAATAAGAAGAAGTTTTATACAACTGATTCACCCCCCCCCCTCTCAGTTGTATGCCCTAGATCCAACAATTGGTATCAGAGCCAAGTTCCTCTGACAGGAGCTTAACCGCTTGAGGAGATTCAGGATGTCGTCATACAAGAAGGATAGTCCGAAGTTCGATGGAACCAACTTCACTCTCTGGAAAGGTCGCATGAAGTGTCACTTGGAATGTATGGGAAAAGCATACTTGGATATGGTCTCAAAACCATATGTACCTCCACAAGGTGGTCCGACAACTCTGAATGAAATCACAGAAGCTGAAAACAATCTGCGGACCAAGGAAGCTCTTCTAAGCGCATTGAATGACTCAGATCTCTCGAATGTTATTGACCTACCAACTGCATATGAGATCCTGACTAAACTGGAACTTCTGTATGAAGGAGATGAGTTTGTCAAAAGTGCAAGGTTACAAAGCCTGAAAGGAAAATTTGAAAGATTGAAAATGAGAGATGATGAAAACATCACTACCTTCATGCCAAGAGTAAATGAGCTGGTATGTGGAATCAGAAATGCTGGTGGAACTTTAGATGAAAATGAGATTGTCTGCAAAATCCTAAGATCCCTTCCTGCTGCCTACAAAATCAAAGTTGCTGCCATTGATGAATTCAGAGCCCACACAACTGTCACAAGAGAACAACTGGCTGGCAAACTAGCTGCATTTGAAATGACCGAGTTTGGAGATGATCCTCCCAAGACTGAATCTGCTTTCAAAGCCAGTGCCTATGTGAAAGGCAAATAGAGATTTGATTCGGGTGAAAACTCATCAAGGAAAATGTCATGGTATGATCAAGCAAGAAGAGACATGGAAGAAGAAGAAGCAGAAACAGCTCAACTTGAAGCCCTCATTGCAAAGAGACTGCCTAGAGGATCCGGTAAGTATGAAGGAAAACTACCCTTTAAGTGTTTCAACTGCAATAAGATTGGTCATTTTGCTTCAAGATGTCCGGAGAGATCTGCAAGATCTAATACTCACAGACAAAGGTTTCAAAAGAATTGCTATTATGTTCATGAAGAAGATGACAATGAAGGAGTAACAGATGATGAATCAGAACTAGGAAGCAAATCCGGAAATGAGTGGGTGTTTATAGCCATCAAGGAAGAAGATTCAATACTCTCTGAATCTGTCAATCACAAAGTTGTTGAAAAAGCCTTGGCTGCTCAAGTAGAAGAAAAGGATGATTGGGTTATTAACAGTGGATGTTCTCACCATATGACTGGTGACAAGAATAAGTTCTTAGATTTGGAAAGATATGAAGGAGGAATGGTAAAGTTTGGTGACAATTCTGCTGGCAGAATCAGAGGTAGGGGAACTATTTCCTTTGATGGTAAGAGCAAAACAGGAAATGTACTGTATGTTGAAGGATTGAAGCACAATCTTCTCAGTGTTGGTCAGTTAGTGGACAAAGGTTATGATCTCCGGTTCAAGAATGGAAAATGCAGAATCTTTACAAGCTCCGGAACTGAAATTGCATCCGGTACTCAAATAAAAGGTAATATCTTTCATCTGGTTGGTTCAAACAAAAGTTGTTTGTTTGCTCAAATTGATCAGAGTTGGTTATGGCATAGAAGAATGTGTCATGTAAATTTTGATAACATCATCAAGATAAGCAATACTCAGGCTGTAAGAGATCTTCCAAAATTGATGAAACCTACAAATAGTTTGTGCAAAGAATGCCAGCTAGGTAAGCAAAGCAGAGTCTCTTTCAAAAGCAAAGATCAGTCTTCTACCGGATTGTTGGAATTAGTACATACTGATCTATGTGGTCCAACAAGAATCAAGAGTCTGCAGGGTGATAGATACTTCATGTTGTTAATTGATGATCATTCCCGGATGATGTGGGTTACCTTTCTAAAAGAAAAATCAGAAGCTTTTGAGAAGTTCAAAACCTTCAAAGCTATGGTGGAGAATCAAACCGGATTGAAACTAAAGTGTCTAAGGTCTGATAGAGGTGGTGAATTTACATCTGGTGAATTCATTGACTTTTGTGAGAAACAGGGTATAAGGAGACAGTTGTCTGCTCCTAAGACTCCACAGCAGAACGGAGTAGTTGAGAGAAAGAACCGGACCATCCAGGAAGCTGCCAGGACAATGATGTTGGAAGCAAATGTTCCTCAAATGTTTTGGAAGGAAGCTATCAGCACTGCAGTCTACACTCTCAATCGAGTTCAAATCAGAAACAACACCGGTAAGACCCCCTATGAACTCTGGTTTGGCATCACTCCTACTGTGAAATATTTCAGAGTATTTGGTAGCAAGTGTTATATTAAAAGAGATGAAGACCTAGGTAAGTTTGATGCTAGAAGTGATGAAGGAATTTTCTTGGGTTACTCCACTCAAAGTAAAGCATACCGGTGTTACAATAAGAGATTGAGGAAGATGATAGAAAGCACCAATGTGAAAGTTGATGAAGGAATTGAGAAGCCTTCAAGATTTTATGAGATTGATGAAGATGACCAAGAGAGTGTTCAAGGACCTCAATCCTCTCCGGTGAGACAGAGTCAGCCTGATCCGGTAAATCAGGAAGAAGAGATAGGTCTGAATGAGCCTGATCAAGAAGCAGCAGTGCAGGATACTCCCAAAATTCCAAGGTATGTAAAACTGAACCACTCTGAAGATCAAATCATAGGTGACAGAAGCAAAGGTGTACAAACTAGAAGGAATGTTGCTCAAAATCAGAATGAATGTTGCCTGATTTCAAAGATTGAACCTAAAACAATAAATGAAGCCTGCAATGATGAAAACTGGACCAAAGCAATGGAAGATGAATTGATGCAAATTGAGAAAAATCATACTTGGGATCTTGTTCCCAGACCTAGAGACAGGAATGTAATTGGAACCAAGTGGGTCTTCCGGAACAAACTCAATGAAGCTAGTGAAGTAATCAGAAACAAAGCTAGATTGGTCTGCAAAGGCTACTCTCAAATAGAAGGAATTGACTTTGAAGAGACTTTTGCTCCGGTGGCAAGAATTGAAGCAGTCAGATTACTTCTTGCATTTGCTGCCTTCAAAGACTTCAAGGTATATTAGATGGATGTCAAGTCTGCCTTCCTAAATGGTGATCTGGAAGAAGAAGTCTACATTGAACAACCGGATGGTTTTCAATTGTCTGATAATGATGATATGGTCTGCAAGTTGAAGAAAGCTTTGTATGGATTGAAGCAAGCCCCAAGAGCATGGTATGAAAGGTTGGATAAGCATCTTGTGCAGATTGGATTCAACAAAGGTACTGCTGACAGTAACTTATATTTCAAAATTGATCATGAAAATATTTTAATTGTTGAAGTATTTGTGGATGATATCATTTTTGGAGGAAGAGATAGTATGTGCAAAACTTTTGCAAATCAGATGAAAAGTGAGTTTGAAATGTCTATGCTTGGTGAAATGAATTTCTTCTTGGGTCTGCAAATTACTCAAACAAAAGAAGGGATCTTCATTTCTCAGACCAAATATGTGAAAGAATTGTTAAAGAAATTTGGTATGGAAGACTCAAAGTCTATGAACACTCCTATGGCAACCGGATGTAAGTTAAGCAAAGATGATGACTCTCCAAAGGCAGATCAGACAAAGTATAGATCAATGATTGGTGGATTGTTGTACCTCACTCAAACTAGACCAGATATAATGCAGGCTGTTGGTCTTGTGGCAAGATTCCAGGCTGATCCTAGAGAATCTCATGTTATGGCAATCAAAAGAATTTTTAGGTACTTGAAAGGAACAGTGGAGTATGGTCTATGGTACCCTAGAGATCTGGACTTCTCTCTTCATGCTTACACAGATGCAGATTGGGCAGGAGATGTGGATGACAGGAAGAGCACTAGTGGTGGAGCATTCTTTTTGGGGAAGAGATTGGTTTCTTGGCTAAGCAAGAAACAAGATGCAATATCTCTGTCTACAACTGAAGCAGAATACATTGCAGCAGCAGGTAGTTGCACTCAAATCTTATGGATGAAGCAGATGCTAAGAGACATCAAAGTTGAATATGAGGAGCCTATCACAATTTTCTGTGATAATTCAAGTGCAATTAATATCTCCAAGAATCCGGTATTGCATTCTAAGACTAAGCACATATCTATCAAATTTCACTTTTTGAGAGAACAAGTAAACAAGGAAGAAGTCAGATTGGAGTATGTTCCCTCCAAGGATCAGATTGCAGATATCTTTACAAAACCTCTTCCCAAGGACTCTTTTGAATATCTCCGGGAGAAGTTAGGGGTCATGGCCCCTCCGGTGATGAACTAAGATGCACTAATGTGCATCAGTCCGGTGGATATCACAGTCATATCTTGTGATCCGGATTGATGATGGGGAGCTGCTACTAAGGGGGAGCAGCTGGTATGATTCTGATGTATTAGAATTGCAAGTATGAGCCCTTTGCCATTGATGTCAAAGGGGGAGAGAAGACATGTGAAAAACAAGTGGTTGATGATCAAAGGGGGAGCAGTAAAGGAAGAGAAGACATGTGAAAAGTTGTTGTTGATAGGGGGAGCTGTGACAGAAAGGAGAAGTTCTTGTCTTGATGGTTTTTCACATCATATGTTGCCATCAATGACAAAGGGGGAGATTGTTGCAAGTATGAGGTGAGCCAGTGTTGTCATTGATGTCAACATACTCATATTGCATTAGCAAGAAGGATTTGATGAGCTGTGTGCTGAGGATATTGAGAAAATTAGCCTCAGTCAGGAACAGTGAAGAACAGTGATGAGAAGAAGGCAAATGTATTGTATAGGTTGAGAACCGGAGGATGCGGATTAAAGGGTTTACAGATATGAGTCTTGAGATGCTTCAGTCAAGATTTCAGAGGTCCGCATGAAGATCTGAAGAGGTTATGGCTGTCTGTATGGAACCGGTTCCGGTAAGTGTTCAGAGGCGACAAAGGATCACAGAAAGGTCTGGTGAGGTCCGGAATTGTACAATCCTAATCTACGGATTGGAAAGAGTGTTTTAGATATCCTTGTGATATGCCAACTCAAGTTTTGTACGATTTGGAGGTCCAGAAGTACCTCTTGCATTATAACAGTAGTAACAGATAGTGTTCTTGAAGTTCCGGATAAGGAGGATAAGAGATTTCAGTAAGAAAATGAAATGCGGACATACCTGGTCATTCAGGCAGGCTTGTGAAGGTTCTTAGATCATGTTAAGGTTGATTTGTTGGTCCGCATTGATTTGTGTATGATTTGGAGGTCCGGAAGTACCTCTTGCATTATGACAATGGCGACAGACTGTGTTCTTGAAGTTCCGGATGAGGAAGACAAGAGATTCCAGTAGGTAAAGTAAGTGCGGATGTATCCGGTCGTTCAGGCAGGCCTGTGAAGGTTCTTGGATCATGTTGAGGTTATGTTGTTGGTCCGCATTGATAGTAGAACCCGGAATTGAAGATATTCTTCCGGATGAAGTTCTTGCTCTGTTTAGCCGACCGGATGAGTTGTTCATCCTACAAATGTTCTTGTGGTGGCCGATCGGATGTGTTATTCATCTTGCGGATGTTCTTATGGTTGTTTGCCGACTTAGATGTTTGTTCCTAAGTTGATGTCTTGTATAAATAACGGTTTGTGAGTTCATTTCAAGGGTGTGATGTGTGGATAAGTGTGGCATAACTAAGAGAAGTGCGAAAGGCAGAGCAGAGGTTTTTGGGCTTAATTGGAACTGATCCGGACATGGTAGAGATGTCATTCTATAGTTCAAGACTGTGATTTTTATCACTTTGTAGACAGTGTGTCTCCTTGTAGGCAGTGGGCCTCTTTGTGAGCAGTGTGCTCGGGCAGTGAGCCCTTATTGGCATGTGCCATTCATTTTTCTTTATTCTTCTAACAGAGAATAATTCTTTGGTTAATCACCCCGTGGTTTTTCCCTTAACCGGGTTTTCCACATCAAAATCTTGGTGTTCAATGTGTTGATACTTATCTGCTCTTGTGTTTATGTATTATGCTTTCATGGATAATTATTTGATATGCTGCTAACTAATAACAAAGAATCAAGTGTCTGAAATAAGAAGAAGTTTTATACAACTGATTCACCCCCCCCCCCTCTCAGTTGTATGCCCTAGATCCAACAATAATTGACATCATACACAAGCAGAGGATGAACTTCAAGAAATACCCTTAGAAAGCCCTAGAAGTTGACAAAGATGACACATTCTCATTGATGCCAAAAGATGTGAGGAAATGCATTCACAATACCTTGGGGGAGATTGATCACATGAAATTTGAAGAGATAAGGGACACATCGATGGGAGACATAGGGTATCTTCTTGAGTATGCGAATATACTAGAAAAGAAACTAGATGTGTGGAAGGATTACCCTAATTTCACATATGCACGTGAATGGGTAAGAATCATTATGAGCTGAGTTCATGATGAATTATATATTTGGACAAACCATCTATAATCACAAAGGAGGCCATTAGGGCAGTCACAAGGTTAAGTATTGTAGGAATCCTACCGATAATGAAGGCCATCATAACGGATCAAGTGAGGGAATTGATCAAAATAACTACATATGGGAGGAACATGCATGTAAAGGACATCACTCACTCTAGGGTTAGATATGCCACCATGGGCATTGCATATAAAGTGTACTATACCAACAAGGAGGGTTGGATCATAGCCATTGTCATTCATACTACCTATCAAATGGTGAAGGAGGGAAAAGATTTTGATCTCTGTGAGGTAATCTGACAACAGTTGCTGGAGAATTTGTAGAAGATCAAGGATTCAAATTACAACATCCAATATGGTACTTTGATTCTTTGCCTTACATTTTATTTCTTAAATGAATTACTAGGGTTCAAGGGGAAACATTGGAAAAAAAACATACCAGTAGGGTTAGAAGTGAAGAGACATATAGCTCAATTTAGGGAAACAAAAGCATTCAGTGTTGCATATTGGGGTTTCTTCAAAACACTACAAGAAGAAATGAGGGCAAGAGAAAGAATCCCGTATGGGGTGGTCAAGCAATACATAAACTAGATTACATTTTTGGTAGACAAAGATTTCACTTACATGGAAGTAGTTGAACCAAGAATAGCATGGGTACCCCAGTTGCCCAATGAGATAACTACAACAGAGGCCAATGCTTATGCACAAAACCTATAAAACCCAAGGATACAAGTGCAGAGAGATTTGGCATCAATTCATAGGTGATGGATAAGCAACATAAAAAACATGTGAAGGAAAGTTTGGACAAGCATAGAGAGAAGTTGCATAAATAGTGGGGAGTTTTAGAAAAGGGAACTACCTCAGCTCTAAAATCTGCAACATCATCTCTGCTACCTACTAAGGAGGTTCTGCCAGTGAGAAGGTTAGAAAGAACTATATCATAGGCTCCATCATCATCAACCATATCATTTGAAGGAGGAGCAACATCAGAGGTATTATCAGGGAAGAAGAAGAACACACAAAAGAATGATCCCCAACAAAAGCAACAGGAAAAAAGAAAGAAAACTTAGGAAATGCCAAAGGTGACTGAGTCTAAAGAAGAAGAGGAATATGAAGAATCAAAATTAAAGAAAAGGAAAAGAGCACAATAGACACCAAATGAAGAATTGAAAAAACAACAAGTGGAAGAACCAGCACAAGAGCTATATAGATTGGATGCACTGCTCAATGCCATGGAGAATGTAGGTATGGTAAAAGAAACTATTGATTTGTATGAAGATTCATCCAAGGAGAATAAACAAATAATAGTTCAAGAAATGATCCAATACATGAGGGATAAATAAGACATTAGATGAAATAATGGGTGGATTTTCAAAGATATTGACAAAAGCATTGAGGCAAAGGAGGAATAAGGCACTCCAATTAGAGGAAGAAACAAGGAAAAATGCCATTGATAAGCTCAATGACACATTGTCACTGGAGAAGAAGAATTAATTGAGACAACTACAAGCCATAGAGTTGAGGAGAAAACAAAGAGTAGATACACTCATGAGTAGTATAAGAAGGAAAAGGAGAAGATACAAAACAAATACTAAAGAAATAATAGAAAAATTATATTAGTCTATCAAAGAACAAGATCAACAGTTGGCACCATCACCTTCACGCAACACTAAAGTATCGGTAGGAGGATAGGACAAAACAGAGGCAAGTCAAGAGAAAATTTAGCAGGAAGCTTCTACACAAGGGCACCTCCTCTGTAGAACACAAGGATGGAGGAGAGGAATACACCACAACAACAAATGAACACACAAACACATAATGCAGAGGAGAAGGAAGATGAAACACATGAGAATACATATGAGCAAAGGGGATTAGAACAAGTTGACAAAAGCCTCTTCATCTTCAATAGAATCCATCAAGGAGTTTTTGGAGCAATAAAAGTATATAACACCTATTGTAACTCCATAGTTGCTATAATTGTCGATGGTAGAAGGTTAGGTGAATCTAGCCAGAATATCTCCTTTACAGAAGTTGTAGTTAGGAGATATATTCCACTCCTCAATAAGAGTAGATATCTTAAAACATGTAGAGGGGAGTAAATTGCTTCAGGATGTGATGAATACATTACCAAGGAGATGTTGGAGACACCCATAGATACTACATTACCTTTGTCGCAGCAATCAAAGAAATTGACATAGGGATTCAAGGATTACTCTAGCCAACTAGAGAAGAAGATCACAGAGAAACTGAACAAGAAAAGATTGGTAGAGATGACAAATAAGTTTGTCAAGGCACACACACAATTAGAAACAAACATAAAGAGAATTCGACGAAGTATTAGGGAAGCAAATATTATTTATTAGTTTTGTTGAAAATGGCCACAATCCATGAAAGCAATAAAAAACTAGATGGATGCTCTGGAACTCCAAATAACAAATGTGGCAGCCTAGTATGATCCTCTAACTGATAAGGATGGAGTAATAAGGGCATAAGTGGAGACACTTCACAATCAGAATCAACAACTCCAAGACCAAAGAGATCAAATAAGGAGCCAAATAAAGCAGTTAAGGGAAGTAATCAACCTTAGACTAGATAACCTGACTGACAGTTTTGCAGAAGCTAAATAGACAACACAAACAATACAAATACCAAAAATTATAGCAAAAGTAGAGGATACGTATATAAAGATAGAAGGACAAATAACTATATTGTCTAAGGCCAAGAAGCAATGGGACACCAATTTGGCACATCTGAAGTAGATCTACAAGGCTATCTTGCCTAGTAGTTCATTTTGCATGTCTTGAGGAAAAGACATAATTTTGAAGATGCGATGATGTTAGGTGGGTGTAGTGCATAGAGCAGAGTTGACCACAAGCTGGTGCATGCACTATGCAGAGGCTGAAGCCAATAGAAGATACTATAGGACACATCCCTAGATGTAATAGATATAGTATATTATGATATAGTAGATCATAGAATGTAGAGCATGTGATAAGAATGTGAGATAGTCAGATATAGAGAAGACATAGAAGTTTGACCAAGTATGTATATAGATGGATAAGGCAGAGACTTAGACATGCTAGAGGATGGGTGTATGACATTTGATTGTTGTTTTTATATATATATATATATGGAGATCTTAGGGTTCAAGATAATTCTTTGAATTGTATTATTATTTGTCTATGATACTATTTTATTATTTGTGTTTTGCTATCATTCTCTAACTACGTGACTGAGGTATAAACTGACTACAAATATTTGACTGAGGACCAAATCTCTAAACTGGTATCCCTCCCCATTTCTTGTCAACATCTACAAATAAAGCTATTTTTCTAAAAGAGATATTGGTTACATTTTTTTACTAACTAAGAAAGCACATACATATTCTTTTGTTCATTTATAGATCTAGGGATAGGTGGAGAAGGTGACTCTAGAATTTTAGCAATTTTCAGATATGCTTAATCACTCAAGGAGTGCCTAGTGCATCATGGGTTAGGTTCCTCCTTATCACACTATTTACACCATGCCACTTCTACTAACTTGTAGTCATAGTTATATCTAATTAAATATTTGTGGTCATTTTCTACTACCTCTTGCATAGTTAGGATGGTCTATGTATCCAATCAAACCATGGTGATGCACTTGCCAATGTCGGTAATTCTACAAACTATGAATCCACCATGAACATTTAATCCTTCACTTGGATAGGGTGTTTTGTTCTTGTTGATTGTATAGAATGAATTGGTTAATCATGATGGGTGGGTGGTTCTAGACTTGGTAGAAAATGATTCTTAATGGGTTGTCCTCAAGAGTGATGATACTCGTCCAACACCCCTTGGCATAAATATATGTGCTTAAGTTGTGTTTTTTTATACACTCTTTTGGTCATTATTTTTTTGGGTCATGAATTCAAACAAGCCACCATTTTATTGTAAAATTTCTATGTTCTCTTAAATAAATTTAATTCTTAATATGAATTATTAGAACTGTTTCTAATATAAAAATATTTAAATCTTTCTAATTGTACATGTTAATTATTGTCTCATACACATGTGTATTGTTCAAGATTAAAAAAAGCGT
Organism: Cunninghamia lanceolata; assembly: GCA_027924645.1. Classification (NCBI taxonomy): domain Eukaryota; kingdom Viridiplantae; phylum Streptophyta; class Pinopsida; order Cupressales; family Cupressaceae; genus Cunninghamia; species Cunninghamia lanceolata. The sequence continues at coordinate 1,131,753 of BSBN01000121.1, read as the reverse complement.
ATAGTTGAATATGGTTAATGTTGGTTCCCAAAATAATTACAACCCAAAACTCTAAACATTCTCGAAACACCCAAGCTAGGGATTGTCATCAAGGTGAAAGGAAGAGGTTTATGAATAAGTTAAGGGGAATTTTGGTCAACTACAGGAGTCGGTAGACTCCTCTGCACTTTGAGCTTAGCTTAGACTCTAGAGGGATATTCCAAGGGGTATACTTGAATAGGTATTGGGTTCAAACTAGATGAACAACTAAAAATACTAGACAACCAAACCCAACTCATCATCTTGACTCCAGAGACTGTCACTAAATCAAGAATGATTGGATATCACATAACCTTTATATAGTTGATTCAAATGTGTAAATGTACATGCATAGGAAAAATGGTTTTTTCCCTAAACCATAGGTAAATGATTTGTTTGATTTATAAAAAGGGTTTGATCCATCTCCAATATGGACCAATTCCTATTCTATTGGGTAACAGAGTCATAGAATGCAAGGAGGAAAGGAAAGACACAATAAAGGATCAACCGAACCATATATACATTTACATAAATGAGTTTTGGATAGATCTTCATATAATGGACATACTTAATGATCTAAGAACTACAATGATCCATATGCAACAAAGAAATGACAATTATAAAGCTTTGTATTAACTTAGATATTGTCACACACCTCCAAACCTCTATTACAATCATACCAGCAAATGTGGCAAGGGAAATATACAACTGTGATTATATATTTACTAAAATCATTATAAACTCCCATGGAGATATACCATTACATTCAAATCTACATTACATAATCTTCCTACTCTATGCTGAATAAATCCCTTTTCTAACAAACTAGACAGCTCATGTGTTGATGCTAGAGAAACTACTTAGGCAATCCCAGACCACACAGTTGGCTCAAAGATCAACCCTGAGAATGTCACTCAAACATGTATATATAGTAATCATGTAGCTCATGAATGTTTGAAATCCTAGTCAACAAGCAACAACACTGCAAAGACTGAGGCGTGTGGCCATGTTAGAAAACTAGTAGAAAAGAAGGAAGCCTATGTCCTCCATACTGATATGCATTCTTGAGGTACCTATTGTAGACACCCAAAATTGACTCATTATCACTAGCATTCAAACATCGCATTAAACATCATCTGCATTTGTCTAACACACTTGAACAATATCCCTAACACATCTATTTCTTCTATTAATTAAATAAATTTATATTTATTTAATTAATTCATTAACTATTTGCCCTAAGCTATAATTAAACAATCTTTAATTATTTAATTATCTTCATTCTATCTATTTTTAATTAAATAAATTTTATTTATTTAATTAAAAATTCCTTTCATAATGGGCAGGGGCCCTAGCTCGATTGGCTAAGTAATTCCGTTGCGGTAAAGATGGTCACGAGGTCCAATCTCCCCCCTGCCCACCTGATATTGTAGCCGGTTCATAGCTCCAGTCAAAAGCGTTTACCCATGAATAAAAAAAAAATTCTTTTCATAAGCCCACTTTTCAATTAATTAAATAAATTGTATTTATTTAATTAATTTATGTTATCATTTATCTCATGAGCCGACATGTGTGCCTCTTTCATTTAAAAAAGATAAGTGGTACTACATCTTTTATTTAATATCCTTCACATGTAGTACTTTTTATGTACACAAGCACACATAAACCCTATCTTCTCTTCACTTGTCATCTACACATTCACCTATGTCTATCCTTCAATTTTAGCCATTCACATAGCCACAGAATCTCTACCATTGATTGATTTTGGTTGAGTTCCATATAAACACCCTCTCATTCTATACTACATATATCTAGCATTCGTATAGCGTCTACATTATCATCATGAGCATATTGAGCACTTGAGTATCTATAGCATCCATTGAGCTTATTATCATTATCATCCATCCATCATGGGAGCTTTTATCTTCATAATTGTTCATTGTTGAAGAAGCAATCCACATCATAAACAAGGAATCATACAATCTAGGTGATATTGTGCTTGAATTGCATGCTTTTGTTTTCATTTAGATTAGATTCTTTGATGATGGTAGAGTTAGATTTTTATGGCTATGCTTGATTTTATTAACCTAATTTTTTACCTATCACATTTTGGCACGCCCAGTGGGACTCACGTCCTTGATTAACTTTGTTGTTTGAAGTTGTTTTTATGAAGATCAGATTTTTCGAGTGCTTATGGCAAGTTCCAATCACTTTTGAGCAAAAACCTATCATTGTTTGAACACACACATCACTTCTGAGTTGAAACCTACTGCCTTTAGCATTTTCTGGATCACTTATAAGTGAACAGTGGTCGCTTTATGTCTATTTTGCATTGCTTTTACACTAACAGTGATCGCTTATGCATTTATCTGAATCACTTTTGATTTGACAGTGATCACCTTTAGCTAATCGAATCACTTATTGCAAATCTAGGGTTTTTGTTGCATGTTGTTTCTCTTGCAGATCTGAGTCTCTTACAATCCGTAACCAATTGCTTCCTACCAATTTGCATCACTTGTGAGCTTTAACAATCCACATCTGGCACTCTTGACATTGCTTATGATCTGTAATATTTCACCTATTACAAAATATAGATTGCTTTTGAATAACAGTGGACCGCCTCTCGTAAACTGTGTCGCTTTCAGTCTGTATCATTTGCAGTTTATTTTTCTTGGCTACTAATTAGGTATTTGTGCAGCATCTTATCGATTGTGCAAGAAAAGGAGGTTATCAAACTACTAACATATCTGTTGCAGCTTCGATAGGTCCAAGACTTATGGTTTTTCACTAAATTAGGAACATTTGGGCTTGGTGCTTAAAATGAATCATTGGTTGCTCCATGCTTGATTTATTTATTTTATTGCTTGCATGTGATTTATTGTAACCTAAATTTTATAACAAAAGTATCCTCTCCCCTTGCCTATCAAATGGATCTTGGGTGTATGAGAACTTGTTATTATCTTTAAAGGGCCTACCTTCTCGGTGTGAGAAGGGATATGACCCAAGTGGTAACGGGCTAAAGCCAAGTCCTTCTGAACTACTATATAAGAAAAGTGTTCATGTCAAAAGACACAAATAATGGGTGTTGTTGTGTTATACTGACAACCAACCTCCCCCAAAACCCTCCAAGGCATAACCCTTGAAGGCTGGGAGACTCCATAACGAAGAGTAGCGCTGTCGTACGTATAGCCACCCGAACGGATGCCCTTATTAGCAACTTTGTGTAGTAGCCAAAAACCTTCTATTTGTTGATGCAAAAGGTGGGACCTTTGAAGTCGCCCTGATTCACGTGGTTCTTAGAAGAGATAGTAGGGACAATCCTATGGTTTAGTGAGGGACAAACCTTTCGAGAAACGCAAATCTTGGTATGTGTGAGAAGTGTGTGCCATGGAGAGGTGCCGATGCTACCAAGATCCTGAAGCTATCCACTTTGAATAAGCACGGCCAGGGGATTCAACAAATACAGTCCTTTCCTAGCCTAGGTTGTACAAGTTTGTGATTGTTGTAAGTGTGAGTGACTGTAATTACTGTTTTCTTGTCAAAAATCACAAATCGAACATATTTCCTGACAGATACAATCGCTTTTGAGCTTAAACTACCCGCATACAGACAACAGAATCACTTTTAAATAGTAGTTAGCCACTTTCTGCCTAAACTGAATTGCTTTTAAACAGCAGCTAGCCGCTTTCTGCCTAAACTGAATCACTTTTAAACAATAGTTAGCTAATTTTTGCCTAAATAGAGTCACTTTTAAACAACAGTCAACCACTTTCTACCCAAATCAAATCATTTTAAACAACAGTCTATTGCCTCTGATCAATAGTAAATTACTTTTGAGTCAATATTAATCGCCTATGGAAAATTGGCTCACCTCTGGTTAACACTACAACCCACTGTTAGAACCTAAACCAGCTCACATTTAAGCTATTACTAGTTGCCTTTGGCCTTTTCTGAATCACATTTGAGCTATTACTCATTGCCTATGGTCTAATATTAGCAAATCCTAGTGACTCAGTCAAATTAGCCACAAATCTAGCTTACTTAGCCTCAGCATTAGCTTTCAAACCTGTCTCTAATCATTAGCAGATACCTGAACCATGTCTTCTACTTTGGGCTTACCAATCAATCAACTTTTATGAGCTTTTCATCTTTTTGAGATCCCAAATCAGCAAACCAACCATCAAACCAATCAATTCAATCAATCAGCAAAACATCATCTTCTAGCTTTAGCTTCAGCAACACCAACAACATAGCAACCCTTAGCAAACAACTTTTCCCTTGAGTGTGTGAGCTATTCTCTAGGGAAGATCAACCAAGCAACCAACCAACCAAAGAAAACCAATCAATCAAAGCAACTAGCAACCAACCAACCAGCAAACTATCATCTTTCTTTTGGATCTCAAAACCTTGACAAGATAAACTTTGGTTTAAACATCATGCCTCAAACTAGGAGTCAATATAGAGCTGAAATGGAAGCCAAATTGCAAGATGAGATGGGAACTAAAATGCAACAATCTAGATCAACACCTCTTAAAGATGTAACTCAATTTATGACTGGTATGCCTCCTCATATGTTTACGCCTCATGGGTATACCATTGGAGAGTCATCTTCACAACAAGTGCAACCTCAAACATTTTTGGAGACTTTTGAGGAACAATCCCAAGAAGATTTATCAGAATTTTAGGATACCCATGTGTGGGATCAAGTTGAGAGACTTACTTTATCCAAGCCTAATCACTACTTCTTGCAACTTGCTCGCATGGGTGCTAAATTACCAAGAGATTTTGACATATCCGCTATTAGAGAACATGATCCAAACACTCCCATTGTTGTTGCAAAGGGACCATCCACTATAGTCATATCATCCCCCATCATATCACAAGCTTTATCTTCCAACACATCTCTTTCATTGCCTATTGTTACTTCATTTGATCCACCACGTTCAAAGTACACTCTAGAACCTTTGATAACACCAACCAATGTGCTCCCTTTCATTTCACAAAATTTGACCATTCCACCTTTCCATGTTCCTCAACATAATCCTCCTACCATAACCATTTCCATGCCTCAAGTAACACAAGCTATCCATGTGGCCCAAGCACAAACTCCCCAAACATCACAAGCTATCCCCATATCCCATAGTGTGCAAGCCTCCCAAACTATCCCAACAACACCAATAGTCCAAGCTTCACGACCATCACAACTTGTTATATCCCATATGAATACCACATCTCATATACCAACTACTAATATGCTTTCCACTATCTCTACTAATCCCTCCATTACACCATATAATCCCAATGTTAGTCTTATTGATATGAGTGACCCTCCTATCATTTCTCAAGCCAATCCTAGCACTATGGTCACTTATGTTAAGCAACTTGCATCCATTCCATCACATTCTTCCAATCCTTCACAAACCATCAATTCATCTTATGCTACCCAAGGATTGCCTATTGTCACCCAACACATGACACATATCAATCCCCATGTTGTCCAAAATACAAACCCAAGTATCCATCCTTCTTTCACATCTACCAATCCTTCCATCACTTACCATGTCACAAACCCAACTCCAACTTCCCAACCATTAACTAGTGTCAATTCATCTTCCACTTCTCATGTGATGTGAAATCTTGGTGCCAATTCATCACAATATACCCAACCATCGCTTGTGTCTCAAGGATAGCACTCCTCAACCACATATGTGCCACATACCAATCCTTTGACATACATTGTGAGTACGCAACCTCAACAAATGGTCATGGCTTCATATATCCCACAACATCAACCTCAATATACATCATACCATGTTTCACACCCTTTGCAACAATAGCAATTATCTCCAGCGGATGTTTAACAAATGTTCAACCAAGTGGTAGGACAAGGAAAGAAGACATTTTCTCTAGAAAACATATGCACTTATCCATTTGACAAGTCTCTTCATATGACACCTTTTCTGCCACACTTTGAAATTCCACAATTGACAAGTATAAAGGAAAAGGAAATCTGGAAGACCATCTTAGAGCATTCTTTGTGGCATGTCTCGATGTGGCTCATGACGATACATATATTTTGAGACTATTTCCTCAAAGCTTAGCAGGACAAGCTCTCGAATGGTTCTCTCATTTACCTCTGGAAATTAAGTCTTTTTAGAATTAACAAATAAGTTTCAATCACACTTTGCTTTTAACATTGAACATGAGGTGAACATGAATGACCTTGTCAACAATAAATCATGCAATGGTGAAGCCTTTTCTTCATTTACTCAATGATGGCGTAATATGGCTAGCAAACTATCATGGGAAATACCTGAGAAGCAATAGCTCGATATCTTTGTTCAAAATCTCCATCCCAAGCTGTCATTCCAATTACAATTGCAAAGTGCTAGCACCTTTGATGAACTTGTTTCCAAAGGAACCATCATTGAATGAGATTTAATTGCTAAAGGAACTATCAAGATCTTTCGCGACAACAAATACTATCCTCAAAACTCCAATGATAATTCTTGCTTTTGGAAAAAAAATAAGAATGTTGTCAATGATGGTGTTATGGATAGAAAGAACATACAAACTATGAAAGCTCCCATTAACATTCAACTTGCTTCTACAACAACAAACTTCCAATCCGTGCCAACAATTTACACCATTAGCGGAACCTATGGAAGTTGTCTTTTGAAAGCTTCTCCAAGCAGGTGATATTATGTTACCGGATGCACCACCCAATGGTGAACCACTCTTCAAAGATCCTTCGTACAAAGAAAATGAGTACTACGATTACCATAGAGTTAAAGGACACAAAACAAATGGTTGTATGCGTTTAAAACATGTTATCCAAGATTGCATTGATCAAGGTTTAATCAAAATTATACCTTCAACAACTCAACCTGCACAACAATCAACATCAAACTATGATCTAGAGGCTTTCAAGAACCCACTTCCATCTCATGACAAACCAAGTAACCCTCATGTCGGTAATGCCATTCAGTACAACTATGAATCATCTATCATTGGCCGCATTGACCATGCTCACATTTCTACCATTACTATCCAAGGTAAAGCACCTAACTGCACTGTAACTACTTGAAGAGGTCGAGTCACCATTCAAGGAACACTTGTTCATCTTCCTCGACCATTCTCTAACTATAATATCTTGAATCACCTTGGCAAAACACCCGCGCACATATCCATTCTTGATTTGCTTCGCATATCCCCTGCTCACAAAGCTATCCTTGACAAAGCCTTACAAGAATCTTTGGTGCCCAATGATATTGATATCACACAATTCCAATCTATGGTTGCTAGCATTGTAGCCCCTTGTCATTTAACCTTCTCTAACAAAGATCTTCAGCCCTCCATTCATCTTTCACACAACGAAGCCCTCCACATTGAAGTATTTGTTAAACAACACCATATCAAACGAATCTTGGTAAATGGTGGAGCTGGTCTTAATATATGTTGTTTGAAATTAATAAAACAATTGGGATATTTTGAGAAAGATGTTGACACCTCCAAGGTTATTACTATCAAAGCATATGATGATGCCGAGCAAGATACTGAAGGCATTATTTTCTTGCCTATCCAAATTGGGCCGGTCACCATAGAAACCCATTGTCAGGTTCTTGATATTGACCTTGCTTATAATATCATCCTTGGTCATCCATGGATACATGCCCTCAAGGCAGTTCCTTCCACATACCATCAATGTCTTAAATTTCCACACAGTAGTGTTGAGATTACTATCCATGCTGATCCCAATCCATTTGAGTTTTGTCATGCCTTTCAATATAAATATCAGAGTCCAAATCACATTCCTATCAACATCGAGGCATATCCGTCTTCATCCTATAAAGAACCATCAGACCTACTTAAGCCATCATCTAGCAAAGTTGCTTCGAACCTTTGTATCAAGTACACCAAACATGGCCCTGGTGAATACACACTAGATGAATCTTGTGTTGGCATCCTTCACTTATCTCCAAAATCTTATGGTAAACCTTCTACATCTAAACCAACTTCATCCTCCATTGTCATCAAAGCCCCACCCATAGTATTCATTAAAGGCGGATTCCTGGATGATGAAGACATTGATGATATTGACTCTTGGATATTTTTTGATGAAAATGATCAAGTACAACTAGAGGTGGAGAGATACAACAATGGGTTCTGCATCACAAAGAACATGGGATACAAAGGACATGGTGGATTGGGATCCCAAGAACAAGGACCTATCAAACCCATTATTGTGTCTAAGAAGTTTAATAAGCAAGGCCTTGGTTATCAGTTAGAGGTACCACGACTCAAAGACATTAAGTGTATTTCCGATACTGATGTTGGACCTTCCTCAGCAAGAGAGACTTCTAGTTTGGATACTATCGATGATTCCTCCCTTCATATTATTGACCTTTTTCAAGAAAACTCCATCTTCATGATTTCCAAACCTTCCTCTAGCCATAACCATTCCTCTATTACCCTTTCACGCATATATCCTGACCTTGTCAATTGGGACCAACAGGGGGCACTGATATTAGATGCATTTGAAAATGATGAAGCTATTACAAATATCATGGGCTTACGACAAGGCAATCCATTGGGTGATCACAAAGCAGGTTTCATGATGGATCTACCTAAACTAGCATATTTTGGCAGAAGTATCAAATCCTTTAGTCGGAAAAGTGAAATAAACAAAATCAAACAAAATAGGTCACTAGGTGAAAACTGAAAGGCACCTCTTGACCATGAAAAAGTAAAAATAAAGGACGTATCCAAAGGTGAAAACCTCTTTGAGGCACCTAATGATGGGGGATTTGATCTTCCTGTTGCCACTTATTATCATGAGAAATCAACCGTGCTAGTTGAACAATCACAAGACATGAACTTGGGTACAGAGCAGAATCCAAAGATCACTTTTTTGGTAGCATCACTATTAGAGAAAGAAAGAAGAGAATTCACAGCATTTTTTATGAAAAGAGCTATAAATTTTGCATGGACTTATGCTGACATGCCAGGTCTAGATCCATCACTTGTGGTACATCATCTAGCAGTATCTTCTAATGTAAAACCTGTTAAACAAAAATTGCACAAAATACATTTGTAGGTAACTTTATTGGTCAAGGTAGAAATTCAGAAACTGTTAGAAGCAAAGTTCATAAAGCCTATTGATTTCCAGAATGGGTTTCAAACTTGGTACCTATAGCAAAACCTGATGGACGAGTTCATTGTTGCACAGACTTTAGAGATCTTAATAAAGCATGTCCTAAGGATGACTTTCCACTACCAAGCATAGACAACATTGTAGATCTTACAGCTGGACATGAAATGCTATCTTTGATGGATGGATTTTTAGGGTATAATCAAATCAGAATAGCAGAGGAAGATCAAGTTAAAACATCTTTTATTTGTCCATGGGGCACATATTGCTAGGTTGTAATGCCTTTTGGTCTCAAGAACACCAAAGATACTTATCAATGAGCTATGACAGTTATTTTTCATGACCTTTTTCATACTATTATGGAAGACTATGTTGATGACATCCTAGGAAAATCTAAGACAAGAAAAGGACATCTATAAGTATTAGCACAAATCTTTGATCGATTAGAAAAGTATCAAGTTAGACTAAACCTAAAGAAATGTGTATTTGGTGTAACATCTGGAAAACTGTTGGGATACATTGTGTCTCGACGAGGGATAGAAGTTGATCTAGCTAAGGTAAAAGCTATCATGGAAATACCTCCGCTAGCAAATCTCAAGCAGCTCCGTAGTCTACAAGGAAGGTTACAGTCCATCCCAGATTTATCTCACAACTAGCAAATAAATGTCATCCTTTTCAGCACCTTCTCCATAAGGGTGAACCTTTTAAGTGGGATGAAAAGTGTCAACAAGATTTTAATAAAATAAAGGAATATCTGGCAACACCTCTTGTGTTAGTACCTCCTATGCTTAACCGCCCATTATTGCTCTATATATCATCAACAACAATAGCACTGGTTGCCCTTCTAGCTCAATATGATGATTCAAGAAAAGAACAAGCCATCTACTACATCAACAGAACTCTTGTGGGATATGAACTCAATTATTCATCTATGGAAAAAGCATGTTAAGCATTAGTGTTTGCTTCCCAAAATTTGTGACACTATATGTTGAACCAAATAATAAAGCTCATAGCTAATGTGGATCCACTTAAATATCTTTTTTTGAAAGAAATCCTCACGGGAAGATTAGCAAAATGGGTCATGATCTTAAGTGAATATGACATACAATATGTGGATTGAAAAGCCATCAAAGGACAAGTCATCACTGATCAATTAGCTGCAACACAAATCACATTTATTCACCCAATGTATCTAGAATTCCCTGATGAAGGGTTGTTCAATTTAACTTCCCCAACATGGTGGCAACTATATTTTGATGGATCATATACACAACATGGATCAAGAGCAGGTATATTGTTTGTTACCCCTCAAGGAGATTGTATACCCAAGTCATACAGAATTGCATTTCCATGCACCAATAACATAGCAGAATATGGAGCTTTAATCACAGGATTACACATGGCAGTACAATGGGCCATCAAATAGTTACAAGTCTTTGGTGATTCTCAACTGGTTATTAAACAGGTCTTAGATGAATATCAAACAAAAGATGAGAAGCTTCTTCCATACAAGCTAATGGTTGATGATTTTAAAAAGTATTTTGACAATATAACTTTTGAACAAATCCCAAGACTACAGAACAAAGTAGCAGATGCCATGGCTATGATTGGGTCTCTTCTAGACATGCCATCTAATACACATAAATGTGAGTTTTTGGTCGAACAGCTTTTGATTCCAGCATTTGAAGTTCCACAGTCTGAGCTTATATGTGACATTGTTGGTCCCAATTCACCATGGTATGAGGATTTATATGAGTATCTCCGTAATCAAACCTTTCCACTTCAATTATCTAACACCCAATGCAAAACCTTTATCCATCAAGCCTCTCATTACACTATTTTGGGAGATACCCTTTATTACCAGAGTCTTGATGGTATCCTTCTTAGGTGTCTTGATTCTGAAGAAGCAAAAGTGGCCTTACATGATGTACATAAAGGTGTCTATGGCTCGCATTCCACTGGCCCAGGCCTTGTTAAGAAACTTCTACGAGCAGGATACTATTGGCCAACCATGGAAAAAGATGCGCAACAATTTGCAAAGAGATGTCTACAATATCAGAAACATGGAGATTTAATACATGCACCAGCACATGAGCTTCAGCCTATCATTATTCCATGGCCTTTTTCACAGTGGGGACTTGATCTCATAGGTAAAATCCATCCTAATTTATCAAATGGTCATAAGTTCATTATCATCACCACTAAATATTTCACAAAGTGGGTGGAAGCCATACCAATGACTTATATCATGGGCAAGCAAGTATCTAAGTTTATTCTACACTATATCATTTGCCGTTATGGAGTTCCTCAAGCTATTGTCATAGATAATGGTCGTCCCTTTAAGAATCAAGAGGTTAGAGATCTTTGTAACAAGTTCCATATCCAACATCGATTCTCTACCCCTTACTATCCTCAGAGTAATGGCCAAGCTGAGGCTTCTAATAAAATGATCATCAAAATTCTCAAAAAAATGATTAATGAAGCTAGTCGGGATTGGCATTTACAACTCCATCCTGCATTATGGGCATATAGAACAAGTATTAGAACTTCTACTGGGGCCACACCTTATGCTCTCGTATACGACACTGAAGCTATTTTACCTATTGAGGTTGAGATCCCCTCACTGCGAATATCCCTACAACATACCATTTTAGAGGAAGAATACCGAGTATCTAGACTCCATGATCTGGAGCTCCTAGATGAACGGTATCTTATAGCACTCAACCATCCCCAAGTCTATCAAAACCATCTACGCTGCAACTACAACAAAAAAAATCAGAGAACATAGATTTTAAGTTGGAGATCTTGTCCTTAAAGAGAATCAAAGGAATCAGCAGCATCATGAGAAACAGGGCAAGTTTGAACCAAATTGGCTTGGTCCTTTCATCATCATAGTAGTTTATGGATTAGGTACATATACTCTTTCAACACCTAAAGGCATTCCACTGGATGAACCAGTCAACAGCATTCATCTCAAGAAGTTTTATCCTTGAATCTCAGCTATCCCCCCCCCCAAAAAAGCCATCCAATAGTGAAAACTACTTTGTGGCACTTGGGATAACAAAAAAATAATAGTATAAGATAAATAATCCGTCCTCTGGTGAAAACCTAGTAAACAGGTGCCTTGGATAAGTACCATAGTGAAAACCTGGCAAACAGGCGCTATGTGTAGTGACCAGCTTCCATTGTCTGCTTGGTTTGTTTGATCATCACTCTTCCTACCATATTTGGCCATCCTATCCCACATAATCCATATCATAATCCACAAGTCATCGCAATAAACAACTTTTCCATCTTCACCTCTGTCAATGCTAGCTAACATACTTGAGACATTGTTGTGATAACTCATCGCAATAAACAACTTTTCCATCTTCACCTCTATCAATGCTAGCTAACATACTTGAGACATTGTTGTGATAACTATCTCTTTTGGCACCTTAGCATCTTGACCGCACACCTTCTTCATCGTCGCTCCTTCATAATAAACCTCATCCCGCACTGGGGGCATTTCTTGAGTCTTATTTGGAAGTGGATACCACTATCTCTAGCTCATAACACATTAAACACTTTAGCTCACAACACAGCAAACTTTCAACTTCAACTATAGCATTCATCCAATGACAAACATGGCAAAACAATTTGCAACCAAGATTCATCTCTTTGCAATTGATTCACACTCATCCAACATCCAAAATTGCAAGACATCACCAACACAAACATTTAAGTAATCAGTTGATTCTTTCAACATCACTCACCCATGTAATAAGTAAGAACTACATCCCAGCTCTATCGTTAAAGCCTTGATCCTGTGGATACAGGGTATGTAGGCAATCTGAGATGTGAAGGAAGCACTCTGATTCAGGCTAAGATGATAGCCCCTTCTCTTCATCATCCATCTTTCATCTTTCTTCTAATCATCCTTAAATATTTCATCTCACATTCTTCTATCATTCATCACACACATCATCAATAAAACCCAGAACTACATATTCATCATGTCTCATCTTCATCATAAATGTGCTTTGATTTCATGGATACAAGGTATGTAGGTAGTCTAGAATACGAAGGAAGTTTCCAGTACTCAAGCACAAATGATCCACCCCATCTTCCTCATCTTCTTCATCATTTTCCCTCATCCTCCATTTTCTTATCTTTGATCAGCTCAAGCAGGAAGTAGACTATGTGTATATTGAAAGCTCAAGCACTTTAACCAATCAAGAGTAAGCCAGAGGCTATTTGTTCGCATACCTTAAGCCAACATTTGATATAGCAGTTTATCAACATCTTTAGCCTTCAACAGGATGCAACTTTCCTCTTAACAAGGCGCCATCTTAATCCATCTAAGAGCACCTAAATTTGGCAAGAGAACATGATGACAGTATCTTTTGTTTTATCTTTGGATTTATCTTTTGTCCCTTTTCTATGCCTAATAAAGACTGCCTTGATCTATCTATATCTTGGTATGTTGCAATGAAGTGAGGAATGGGGCATGGTCATATTACTTTCGTATGCCGTGTTTGCGGGATGATCTTATTCTCTTTCTAAGCATATTGGTATCTTGTACGTGTTGGGATTAGCATCTTACATATCAATATCTCTAGCATTTGAGAAGCTAAACAGTCTCTTATGCACTTGAGACTATTCTATGTCAAGACTAGCTCCATACATATAACCAGCAAGGTGTCACTGTGCATAGTGGAGATAAGCTCAAACCCTTGCTTGTAGCGTCAAAGTCCATCTCAAAACACTAGCTATTATTCATATCTTGTGCATGTTTGCTCAACATCTTGACCTTATGTGTTCAGACAAGATTGTAGCATGCTAGTTGCACATTGGATATCTCAACACCTTGGTCTTCTATACCCTGGTGCATAACATCCATATGCTATATCAAACATAAGGATTGTATTTCTTTTCATTTTGAGTAATTACTTAAAAAGATTCCCATTGTACCATCTATTCATCCTATTATTTGCCTATGTAGTCTTCATCCAAGATCAATCCTTTCCATCATCCTTCATCCATAGCTCCTATCCTACAAAACAAGTGTGTTAGGCATATAGAGGTCCATCACATATCATATCATTACCATTTACATATTTTCATTATTATACATTTCCACTCATGTCATTTGCATAAACATCGATACATAATCCATGAAAATACAAATATAACATGCATAACCATCATAATACCAACAATGCATCCATTACATCATTATGTAGATCAGTAATACATCATCATCATCATCATCATATATATATATATATATATATATATATATATACATGTGTCAATATACAAGTGTACATGTACAAGCTGAGCCATAAAGAATGTATGTACAAGTGGCTCTAGGCCTCATCATGATACAACATAAACAAGGTAGCCCTAGTGACTACTGGTAGCTCCCTCACCCTGACCACCACCACTGGGTCTTGCAATTGTCCCCCTATCTCTCGGTGGCCCCATCACTGAGGCTACTGATCGAGATCCACCTGACCTCCATGAACCTAAAGCCCCTGACCTGCTCCTGAAGCTAGGCTGCCTCTACTCTGCTGGCACAACCCCATAGTATAAGCCTCTATAGTACTCCACCTCACCCTATACTCTCTGCAGCTCTACCTGTACCTGTGTCAACTGTGTGGCCAAATACATCGTATCCCCATCTGTCCCCAACACAGTCACTGCTCTATCTCGCTCACTAGCCATCCCCTGTAGCTACTGCACCACCATATCCCTGTCTTCCCATAGACCATCTCTCTCTGCTCTCATCGCCTGCACCTGCTGTACAGTAGTATCCTGCTCTAATCTCATCATCTGCTCACTCTCTCTAGCTGTATCTCTCTCCCCTGTCACCCTAGTAAGTGCACCATCATCCTATCCATCCCCAACCTACACTCTCACCTATAACTAAGCCTGGTATGTCTGAGCTTGAGCCCTAGCATGCCACAAGCCAATCACTGCCTGGTGTCTATCCAACTCCACCCTTCTCAATCTCATTTGAGCCTGCTACCTCCATCTCCTCTCCTCCCTGATCCTCCTCCGCAACTAATGAATACCAACATCATCACCTACTAATATCTACCCCTGAGGCTATGCAAGTATTTGAGACTGTCCCTGTATCTATATCCCTGGCACTACTGGTACAACGGCCTGCGCTGGTGGAGCCTATCATCACCTCCTCCTGACTGGTCTCTCCATCCCTTTCTCCCCTATCTCTCCAACTCGCGTCAGCCACGTTGGTCTCACTGTCACCCAGTATGCATCATAATCTGCTAGCGTGCTTGAATCTGCAGGACCCTATCCCAACTGCCATACAACTGGCTGTAGTCCCTCTTTCTCCACCAAAGCCGTGTCAACAACAACCTCCGGCCCCTAATCAAACATCTCTTGTCTAGTCCTCCCAAAAATGGCAACACCCACTGGTACTGCCTGTGGTAACCCAAACTGTCTCAAAACCCTCTCTGGCAAATAGTGCTCTATAATGTATATGCCGTGTCCAAAAATATATTTTGCCTACCTAGCATAGACAAGCTCAGTATCCTCCTCATCCCATATCTCACATCCCAGCCATGGCCTCCATATAAATCTATCTACCTCATCCAACCTCCTATGCCAGTACACTACTCCTCTGCACTACCGGTATGTCAAAGCTCCTCTATACATCCTATTATAAGGCTCTCCTGCTACTCTAGCCACCCATCCCTTTGGTCTCGTCACTCAAATATGCTCATAATCCCACACATGTAAAATATTAACTCCTGCAGACATACTAGCCCTGAACATATATGAGCAATCATGCAGGAAATGATAGAGCTATCCAAGCACACACTCTGCCCATGCATATCTCATCCCATAGGAGAACATCCCCTCCATCACTATCCCCCATCCTACCAGAAACCCTCTCACTCATTTATCTCCCACTAGCCATCTGATAATAGCTACTACCACTCACTGCAGTCTATCACATAACTCCTCCATCCTCGCCATAGGAATCTCTGAGCCCTCTACTCCAATATCTGGTGTCCCAAACAATCTCCTGAACGTAGCTGGACCCATATCAGGATCATAATCTACTCAGTCCCCATCTATAGGAATTCACAGAATCTGAAACACATCCTCTAGTGTGATCGTAGCCTCTCTTGTCGGCAACAAGAAAGAACTATGCTCGCTCATCCATTGCTCCACCATCGCCATCTCAGTCCTTGATGTACCTACACTGGCTCCAATCTTGACACATGTTCTAACCCGAGGATCTCTAACACTAGCCGCTCCTCTGCATCTAGCAATCTCACCAATCGCAAATCCCTAGGATGTGGCTCTTGTGATAACAAAGGCGGTAGTATATCCTGTATCATTTCATTCCTCATGCCAGTCCCTTGCGCTACATACAAATGCTATAAAATTGGATCGTTTATTGCTATATTAGCTTTTATCTACTATAAGCGACTCATTTTTCCATATGCACCTATCTGTTGATCACAAGCGACGTATTTTACTACATGCGCTTATATCTCGCTCATATGTGACCTATTTTCCCTATGCAACCGCTTCTTGACTAAATGTAAGCTGTATTTCTCTATGCATCTACCTTTAGCCCATAAGCGAGCTATATTCTATAAGCGAGCATTTTTTCTTTACATGCGAGTTGAGCCTATGCATGTGCTTGTTTTAAGCCCATAAGCGACTTGATCTTATTTATATGCACATTTTGCCTCTATTTACCTAGCCAATTAAAAGCGACCTAAACTACCCTAAGCGACCTATTTTCCTACACAAACGACCTGCACTGCCTATCCTAAGACCTAGTTGCTTATGGTGATGTGTGTGCATTTATGATGCTTTTAGCCTATCAAAATCACGCTTTTAGCAAAATTTTTGATACATACTGGTACCCCTGATCCCTCTAGTCGTCCATGTGTCCTCACTCACTCAACACGATGATCTCTGCATGGAATCACCATCTTGATAGCTCTCCAACTCTCATCACACACCAACTCTAAGGAGCTCTATATCTCTATAAGCCAATGAACACAACTGTACACAAATGAGCCTATTTGCCTTTAAGGAACCTATTTATTTCCCTTTCCCAACCCTAATTCTTCTATGCCAAAGCCTTTTTCTTCTGCCTCATCCCATTTTTTTCCCAACCCTAATTCTTCTATTCCAAAGCCTTTTTCTTCTGCCTCAACCCATTTTTTTCCCACCCAACCCCTTTTTCTTCGTGTCAACCTTGTGTCTTAGCTTATCTTCTATCGTGAGCCAACCCAACCCTTCCTGGTTAGCCTGGCTTACCTCTCGAGGGGGCATCACCTGCCAGTTACACTGGGGCATAACTTTGTTTATCGAAGGCATATCGTATCTTCTTTGACACAATGCTCTATCAAACATTGTATCAAAGAGGGGCAAAATGTAGACACTCAAATTGACTCATTATCACTCGCATTCAAACATCGCATTACACATCATCTCCATTTGTCTAACACACTTGAACAATATCCCTAACACATCTATTTATTCTATTAATTAAATAAATTTATATTTATTTAATTAATTCATTAGCTATTTCCCCTAAGCTATAATTAAACAATCTTTAATTATTTAATTATCTTCATTCTATCTATTTTTAATTAAATAAATTTTATTTATTTAATTAAAAATTCCTTTCATAAGCCCACTTTCCAATTAATTAAATAAATTGTATTTATTTAATTAATTTATCTTATCATTTATCTCATGAGCTGACATGTGTGCCTCTTTCATTTAAAAAAGATAAGTGGTACTACATCTTTTATTTAATATCCTTCACATGTAGTACTTTTTATGTACACAAGCACACATAAACCCTATCTTCTCTCCACTTGTCATCTACACATTCACCTATGTCTATCCTTCAATCTTAGCCATTCACATAGCCACCGAATTTCCACCGTTGATTGATTTTGGTTGAGTTCTATATAAACACCCTCTCATTCCATACTACATCTATCCAGCATTTGTATAGCGTCTACATTATCATCCTGAGCATATTGAGCACTTGAGTATCCATGGCATCCATTGAGCTTATTATCATTATCATCTATCCATCATGGTAGCTTTTATCTCCATAATTGTTCATTGTTGAAGAAGTAATCCACATCATAAACAAGGAATCATACAATCTAGGTGATATTGTGCTTGAATTGCATGCTTTTAGCTTCATTTAGATTAGATTCTTTGATGATGGTAGAGTTAGGTTTTCATGGCTATGCTTGATCTTATTAACCTAATTTTTTACCTATCACACCTGTAGAGGATATAGGATACTAGAACACACTGTTGGTTTCCAAATTTGCAGAGGGTTTGCCAGCTCCAATGCACAGGCGGATTTAGCCAACAGATTACGAGAGGTTGCGTGAGCTGCCTCCCCTTCACTTCTGGGTCTGCCGCACCAAGGGGGGTATCCCTATAACTCTAGATGTAACATTAACTAGCTCAAAGATAGAAAGATCTAACTTGACAACAACAGGCAGAATACTCTCATGTATGGACCAAGATCTGTATGATAGATCACAAGGTGGGCAACATTCTTGGACATATATGTCTGGTTGGGTATGAGAATATGTAGGGGGTTCTTATCCTACTCCTACAACTAACAGATGGAAGTGATGAAATGGGTGGACATTATGTCCTGGATGCAAGACAAGGGGTTTTGGCTCATAACTATTGACTCAGAAGCAGACTGGTGTCTATCCATTGGGCAAGGAGTCAACTAGACATATACAACAGATGGTTTGCAACTTTCACTTAAGTTTTAGGGGGTTGGACTGATGCTTGCCTTACAAACATCACCCAAGAATGGGTATCTAGCTGCCTCTACTTACAGATATCCCTGCTGACATGCAACCTTCTCCATGCATTGACCTAAAATAGTTTAATCCACTCCTTGAATGGAAGTTAGAGATCAAACATGTGATACAGAACCATGTACCCTAGAATCTATGAAACCCTTAGCAACCAAATTCAAAAGAAGGAGAATAACATGCAGCAAATGGAGACAAGCAGATAAACACATGCAATGAAGCATTTCTCATATAAAATCAACACTGAAACTGAAATATGTGCAAAATACACTCATGCTGCAACACATAAACTCTAAAATGGGATAAAACAACCAAAATCATGCCCTGTTCTTCATTATTTACACAAAAATGCCCCAGGCCTTCAACCACCTAAAAAGAGTGACACAGTCTACCATTTATAGCAAAGCTATGTACTGAACAAATTAATTACAAGGGAGGCCAAAAATCCCGCTAGATACACAGTATCAGAAAAATGGCACTCAGAACAGTAAATGCTGCAGCAAGAAACAGAGGACAGAGTAGGTGAGATCAGGATCTGGGTCGCCGCCTGAAGATTTTCTCTTAAATCTGGTAGTTGACCCATCAACTCGACCCATACCTTCTACATGAACTACCATTAAAGATTCATCTACTCGCAACCTCTAGAATACAGCCACAACAAGTTTCAGAAGTTTTCCCGCTCAAAAACATTCGCAGACGCTCAGGAGAAAACCCACGCTACAGGTTCAAAACGTGGTTGTCGATCAAAACCCATTGCTGAGATCCAATGGCCCCAAAAATGCTGAAAAGTCACCCACCAACTAAATCGTGCCACGCAGACACTTCATGTTTCAATTGCTAACTTTTCCGCAGCTCATTACTTGCTTCTCAAAAAGGACACGCGGCGGCCTTCGCAACATTGGCCATCGGGATAGGTGGCAGCCTCCGCGGTCTCCCTTGAAACACTAAGACCCTTCTTTGAAACTTCTGTGAAGGTCGACACTTGGCACCGCCCGTAACACTCATGAAACATTAGGAAACAATGTGGAAACTTACGCGGAAGCAGCCATGTGTCGGGCTCCGCAGCACCCATTAAAGTTGTGTCTTTAAATAAAGTGGCCCCCGCAGGTGACACTTGTTGCAATCTGCGGCGTTTGAAACATGAGACACATTCAAGAAACGGGGCCCACAACCTTCCGCGCCAAACCTTGAAGAAAAAAGAAACAACGCGGAGTCCGACACGTGTCAGCCTCCGCAGTAACCACAGAAGACACGTGGCACGCTCCGCCCCTGCTTGGAAACTTTTAGGAACCTCGACAGAGAGTGACACGTGGTGCCATCCGCAGTGAGCAGCCTGAAACACAAAGGAAACACTTGGGACTCCTGTGGAGACTGATACTTGGCAGGATCCGCGGCCACTTTTGAAACTCCTGCTGAGGCAGCCACTTGGCATCATCCGCTGCAGCTTAGAAACTTTAATGGGACCCACCATGTCTGCACCACACATTGAAACATGTAGAAACTATTACGGAGGCCGACACCTATCAGCTTCCGCGGCAACCTCAAGGGACACGTGGTGCTTTCCGCGCACCCACTGAAACATAAAGAAACTGTCCCGCACAGTGACACCTAGCACCTTCCGCGCTTATAGAAACTTTAAGGATCTTCGAAGCCCTTGACGGAGACTGAGAAACTTTTAGGGTCTTTCGGGTGCCTCCATGTGGAGCATTCCGCGGCACTCTTGAAACTTAAAAGAAACTTTATAGAAACATCGGCGGAAGCCTCCACGTGGTGCCATCCGCGCATTCAACTTAGAAACAAAACAAACACAGCATCTGCTACATGGCACACTCTGCGTTAAAGCTACATTCAAAAACAAAAGCGCAGCAATAAACTGGGACTCAACACTTGGCAGAGCCCATGGCTGTGGCACAATTTGACCCTTCTAGCCACACTTAGAAACATTTAGCGTCTCTGAAACTGTAGCCCGATATGCGTCTAAAACACATGAGACCCATTTTTTAATATTTTCAGGGGCCGACAGCGATTTCTCGACCCGCCACTGCATATTTTGACTTGCACCTTAACTAATTTCTTGCATTTTCACATCTGCAGAGGCTAAAACATTAGGATTTTTGGATTTTTTGGGAAGGGGCCTGCATATTTAAATGTTTGAAACTTGAATGTTTATGCAGGGACCACCACACACCATCCCATTGAATTTGGGTACCTGTACATTGATGGCAAACACTATTCCAACGATCACTTAACATTTGTATTTCTACAACCTCACGCTTTCATGGAGGCCAAAGAGAAGAAAGACAGCTTTAAATAAGAGCCCACCAATAGTGTTTGTGAAGCTTTTACAACACTTTAAAATTTTAAAGCCTTTATACTTTACAAATCCATGTTTTACATCTGATTCTACATTTAAATTTTGCCTCATCAGCAAAAGTCATCCAGTGGGAACTCACCTCTACCTGCACCATCGGTAAATTTCATCTTCTTCCTACCACCTTTGTTTTCACCTTATCTGACACATTAGTCAGCAAAATGTGATTATACCGAAATAAGTGGCTTTTTCTCTTATTGACAATTTTTGACATTCCAGAATTTGCCCATTTTTTATTAGTCGGTAAAAGACCACTTTTTCTAACCACATTCATTTTTCTTTTATCGGCAAATTCCTCTTTTGCTGAACTTCACTTTTTCGTTCTCTATTATTTTCCATATTGGCAAAAGTCAACCTTTTCAAACTTGCTGGTCTCTATCGGCAAATCTTCCATTTTCCAAACTCCAGTTAGCACTTCCTTGTCTTCCTTATCGGTAAAAACTGTTGGGAATTAAGGTGTCTCAACCTTGGTAATTCCTTACAATTGTAATGTTTGCAATTATTATTTAATTGCCTATGTTGTAAATATTTGGAAATTCCATATTGTTATATTGTGGGATGTAGCATGGTGATGTGTCAATCCTACATGGATTATGACAACTTGTATTTTTGTTCTCACATGAGGAGATAGGCATCCCACTTAGTGGTAGAATCTTTTTGTCATGTGTCGACATCTTCCATGTTGTGTAAGGGAATGTTTGACTGAAACAGTTATGACGGATTCCTATGACGAATCTATGGCATGTAAGAGTTGGAAATAGAAGGTTGTAAGACAGGAGATGACATGTGTCATGAAGCATCTTTGAATAAGGCATATTTGGGTGCCCCAAGGTGGAATATGACATGTTGTAAGAGAATATGCTATTTATAGCATGTGTATGATAGATTCTCTTACAGCTGTAAGTTGTAACCGCTATGACAGATTCTATGACGGTCGTAAGTGTCGTAAGAGCATCTATCATAGCCCATTTTCAAAATAGGTGACCTCTTTGGGATGGGAACTATCGACAAGTGTCAGGAACATTCTACATTGTTGACCAAGTGTCTTTGGGCATGGGTTTTGGTCCATGAAGCCATGCTGGACGCCCATTCCAAGAAAGGTCCAATATTGCCTTGTATTTCCTATTTAAACAGGTGCTTGGAGATGGAGTTTGTATCACAAGTTTACAGATACTGTTATGCTGCCAAATTGACTCCAGACATGAGTGTCAAAGACCATTGAAGCTTCCATTCCAAGTGTATTGTAAAAATTCTTTCAGATTTGTTAATACATTGTGCAGGTTTCTTAGTGTGGGGTTTTTCACCCGATAAGGGTTTTCCCCACCATAAATCTTTGTCTCTCTTCTTCTATCTACTTTCTGGCTCTTATGTTTTGCTACAATATCTCATGTTAATGGTTTAACATTACTGTAATAGTTAGGATAAATTTGAATTTGCATAGCCCTCTCCTCATTAGATTAGTGTAGGAAGTGTTTTCCGCACACCTAGCTTTCTTTCAAAAACTTGCTTTGCCGAAATACTCTATTTTCCTTTGCCATCACTTAGTCGGTAAAAGTTTAGTTTTCCAAACCTACCACCCTTTATGTTTCATGTCTTCTCTTTGTTTGCCTTTGTCGATAAAAGTGAAATTTGTCGAACCTATTCCCTTTTTCTTTTCACCATTTGCCTTGTCAGTAAATCTTCCCATTTGCAAACTTTACCTCCTTCAAACTTGCCCTTGTCAGCAAATCTTTCCTATGTCAAAATGGTATCCATTTCTTCTTCGCTATTCACCTTTTTTCTATAGTCTTTTTCCCTACTACCCTTAGTCAACAAATTCCTTATCAGCCAAACCTCTATTTGGCAAACTTGGAGGTTTGCGAACCTCCAAATTCACTGACAAAGCTTTCTTTTGTCTTCAACTTTTTCCTTGCCTTACCTTCATTCCACACCACAGTAGCTTCCTCCTTCTTCCTTTATTGGTGAAGTACGCCATCGACAAACCTATGAGTTCTCTAACTCAAAGCATTGCTAATAAAGGTGTCATCCTCCTTTGCCGCAAGCCTTTATTTCCTTGTTGCAAGCTTGTCTCCTTTTACCCTATATCACCTTGTCAATGAATCTTTCGTCAAGAGAACCTTCATTCAGTGAACCTAGAGGTTTGTAAGCCTCCAGTTTCATTTACCTTTTTTTCTTTTACCTCCTTGGAAAAATCCCCACCTTCGCTGGAGCTTCTATTTCTATTCCTTCAGTCGAGGAAGTGGTCATCAGTGAAACTAGCCATCGGCAAACCTCTGGATTCCCTAACTAAACATAAGGCTGACATGATTTTTCCACAACCTCTTTGCTGCCATCCTATGCTATATAGTTGATGGTAAACTTCATTATCGGTGAACCAGAGGAATATGAACTTTTGAACTGTTGAAATGAACTAGACAACTGAGAGGGGGTGTGATTCAGTTGTCTCAAATCTTTAACAATTTCTGCTGCTTAAAACATTAAACACTTGTTCACTGCTTGTTATGATTAAATCATGAAAACATAAAATCAGAAACATAAATACAGTTCCAAGATCATAAAAAAGAGACACCAAATTTTTACGTGGAAAACCCTGTTAAGGGAAAAACCATGGTGGATGTTAGTCCACAAGATATATAAGTTATAACAATACCAAAAATTAGACGCTCACTACCCAAAAAAGGCTCACTGCCAAGGGGTGGCTCACTACTAAAGGTTTTGAACTGATATGATAGCATCTACTCCATGCCTAAATTCAGTTCCATTGAAGCGCAATATTCTTCCTCTGCTCTGCTCTGCTCTTTACACTTCACTTAACTTTGCATCTTCACACAAGGACAACTTTTTCATGACTCAATTAAAAGTATATATATCATTCATCAACCTTGGAATGTACATCAAGGTCGGCTTTACATTCATCAACCGTTGGAAGAATCTCCAAGGTTGACATTACAAATGTTTACAAAATAGGTCTTGGCCTAATACAAAAATATCCTAAGGAAATGTAGTAAAGATGTATGTGGATCACACCACACCTTAGCTAGGACTTAGACATGATCTTCCATGCCATAACATGCTTCTACAATCTTCAATAAATCTCTGCAACCATTGGAATAAACCAAGTTGGCTAAGACTAGTTACACGCTACGTTATCTAGGGATAATCTTTAGATACAATGTCAATTTCTTAATGTGGACCAATGTAAACGCAGGAACATGATCATGATGCATCCACAAGCACATTGTAATCACCAAGAGCAACCACACAAACTCTAACAACTTTATCAATGAGATTCTTCACATCAGAGTACATGAACTTCACTGTCTTCAACTGTCATAAAAGAAAGATAGCTTGTGGACCACCAAATCATGAACCAGTGCAATTATAGGCACTCATCATCATCCCAGACTTTCCTCTAGAACCATAGAGCAAAATACTTCAATGCGGAGGAATGCAGAGAAAAACACTTTCTTTCTGTTACTAGTGAGTAATCAGAAAAAGTAGGTTTTACTCTGGTGAATGTAACTCACTCAATTCTTCATACCAAAGGCTCAAACTTAGGATTTTGCATCTTTAGACATGCCTTTAAATATCATCCAATCCAAAGACAAAGATATTCAATCAACAAGAAATGTTGAGCAATCTTCTGCACTATTCTTTTATCAGCAACACACTATCTTCACTATAATTTATTACAACTCACTATTTCTTCTGGAGGTGCAAATTTTCTCAATACCCTCAACATATAAAGCTTCTAAACAAATAAAAAATAGGATACAATTGACGCTAATGACAACAAAGATATGTTGACATAAATGACAACACCGATTAGGCACATACTTGCAACAATCTCCCCCTTTCTCATTAATGACAACATATGATGTGAAAAACTGTAACAGTCATCAAGACAAGATTCTCCTCCTATCTCTTTACATTTGCATTCCTTATTTTCTAATTTTTTCACATGATTTCTCTCCCCCTTTGACATCAATGGTAAAGGGCACATACTTGCAATCTGTTGGTGCCTGAATTCACTGACAGTTTCTGAGCAATTTTCATGCAGGCACCATCCCAAAAAATCTAAAATTTTTTCCAGTATTGGGGCCCCTCAGTGTTCTTCAACATCTGCATTCATTCTTTTTGAGGAGGTGGTCTTCTTGTTTTCTCCATCGGCATGAGTTTGCATGTGTCTTGGCGATCTTTTTGGTACCAATGGCGTGTTATCTTCTATCGCTGAGACTTTACCTATCGGCGTAGGTGTTTTGTGGCTTGCCGACAGTTTTGGTCTCGCCGGCGAGGGTTTTGGAGTGCTATCGCCAAGACTTTGGCTATCGGAGTGAGCGGGCAAGTGTTGGACCGACGTTGGTTGTCTGGCCGATGAGGGATGTTCAAGGTGGTCGTCGGCAGGAGTAATGCTATCGGTGAGAGAGTTTTCGGGTTCACCGACGCCTGAGGTCTCGTCGACAGAGTATAGTTTGTTGGCGCCATCGGTGTAATGGAGGATTATCAGGTGAACGAGCAGATTGTTGGCCGATGGCGCAGGTCTGGCCGATGGAGTTGCCATCGGCGAGTATGGGGTAGTGTCTAGCCGATGGTGGTAATAGAGTTTGGTTTCGGCGTGACAGGGGCTATCGGGCTAGCCGTTGGAAGGTCCGCCGATGGAGAGTGTCTGGCCGACAAGGGTGTCATCGGCGTAAGTCACACCGACAGGGGGGCAGTGTAGTGTGTGATCGGAGAGACTAGTGAGGTCGGGGTAAGTATTGTGGAGCTGGCCGATGGTTCTCCTCTGGCTGATGGGGATGTTGGTGACTTGTGGAGATGTTGCGATCGGTGAGACCACTGTGGTCAGCAGGAGATCTGTCGGGTAGGCCGATAGTGTATGTCATGGCAATGGGCTGTGGGCGAAGGGTCGTGTGTCGAGCGCGGCAAAACGCTCAACACTTGGTATGTATGCGACTATGTTTTTAAAGCGCCGAAGTTGTCTCCACACTATGCATATGGGACTAATCCCCTTGCATTATTTTTGAACCTACGGTGAAGTGCGTTTTGGCGGGAGGCTTCCGTTTGAAATTTGCGATGGTTTTCTCGATGGCTGCGGGTGGTTGATCCATCAATGGCGACAGTGCAGGGGTATGGGCGACGGTACAAGCGATTAAGATGCCTGATCGTGGATGAAGACTTTTAGATCACGGCGCAAGGCTCAAGATCCCCCCTGTCTGTCGCATTTAATCTGTGAAGGCCATTTTCAAATGGAAGAAATGTATCTGGCAAATTTTTGACTTCTGGCCATGTAATTAATTGCTGAATGTACACGGTTCTGTATAAATGGTCCGGCTGTGTTACATTTTGGGGGTTGGATGTTTTTTGGGCTTTCAGCTCTGACTCTGAACATAAGGTGTTCACATTTTGAAAGGCATTTTTTGCTATAGACTCGATCCTTAGTCTGGTGTACTAATCTATCTTGGATTGTAAATGATGATTTTCTCTGTAATGAACTTCTATGCAGATTGATTTTAAATGAAAAACACCTGTGTGTGTATTGTTTCTGATTGTCTCCTGTATGTCATTTGTTTTCCTTTCAAACAAGGTTGTCAAGGACTTCGAAGTTTTTTAGTGTATGCATACTGTGTATCTGATTTATTGCGTCTGCTCAAGGAGTGGTTAAATAGGCTTTTGATCAGATACAAAGGGAAATAGATTGCATCATAGGATCTGTTAAGCATGATCATTAATGATACTCTTTCTTGGACATGTTGTTGTCAGGCAGTAGCATTATTCTCAGGTCCTCTGGATATGAATTTATGTTGTCATGGGGAGACATTTACAGTCTTAGATATGACTCTGCTGCCCAGATAAGGCACTGGTTTGGGAATTTATCTGTTCAATGGGTCTAGGAAAGTCCCATCACTCCAAACACCATTTCAAACCATCTCATCCTTCCATCTGTTAGTTGTAGGATTAGGAGTAGGAAACCATTGCATGCTCTCATCCCTAACCAGACATTATGTCCAAGAATGTTGCCAACCTTGTGATTTGTTAAACAAATCTTGGTCCTTACATGAGAGTATTCTGCCTGTTGCTGTCAAGTTAAATCCTTCTGTCATTGAGCTAGTCAAGGTTATACCTTTATCAAATAGGGACACCCCCCTTGGTGCGGCAGAACCAAAAGTGAAGGGGAGGAGCTCACGCAACCTCTTGTATTCAGTTGGCTGAATCTGCCTGTGCATTAGAACTGGCAAACCCTAATGCTGATTTAGAAGAAAAAACCAACAAAATGGCGACTCTGCTGGGGATGTTGATGTAAAGTGATATCCTGCAGTCTCTGGTGAAGTTTTGCTCTGCTGGTGGAATGAACTCAGAAACATATTTGATGAGCTTTCAGCTGCTGTAAATTTTGTCCTCTTTAGAGAGGTGGCGACTCTACAAAAAATTCAAGTGCACATGAAAAGTTGATGTGTGTGTTGTGACAAAAAATGTGCTATTCAGACTTCAGCATCTGTATAAGAAAGGTACCTTGTTCCTTCCCCTTTATATTTGCTATTTTGCTGCATAGGTTAGATGCCAGGGGAGGTTACAGGTCTTAGGAATGTAAGGGATGTCTGAAAATAGAAATTTCATGAATCCAAGTATGAATTATCCCATACTCAGCGGTGAAATGTTGGATAAAAGAATAGAAGAGATAAGAAATAGGTTGATATTCTTAGAGGCTGAGCAGGCCCAGTTAAAAAGCAGTAACCCTGTTGTGTCTGCCAGTCAAAAGGCTAAACCTCTCCTCAGCCCTTTTGATCCTTTGTATGACCAACTGGATTTGTCATGGGTGGATTATAAAGTAGAAACTATGCCTGCTAGGATATACTATCAGATGCCTAGATTTAGTGGTCACAGTGTATGTGATGGGAATGCACATATCCAAAATTTTCATGAGTTCATGGGAAAACATTCATTCAAAGATGAGGATATGTGGATGAGGTTTTTTGTTAGGTCCTTTGATGCAAAAGCAAAAGACTAGTATTTGAGCTTTCCAAAGAGATCCTTTGCCTGTTGGGATGAGCTTACTAACTTTTTCAAAAAAGAATTTGCAAAAGAACCTGCTGATCTTGTTGTAGAATTGATGAGAATCAGAAAACAAGATGAAGAGCCATGTGTTGATTTCAGTCATAGGTTTGCAGTAGCCTTTTCACAGATCCCAGAAGTCTTCAGACCTGACACTTCAACCTGTGTTGGCATATTCTTTGAGGCTTTTGAGGAGGGCTCTAGTGCATTACTGAGGGATTTCAAGGTGACAAGTATGCAGATGGCATACAAGTTCATAGAAAAAATAGAAAAAATCAGAAATGTGCACCTGCTGAAATCCTTGTCCCCTGGCCTTGGTGTGAAAAATAGTTGTGAAGCTGCAAATGACCAAATAATTAAGGCATCATGTGTAGATAAAAATGAAAATGAAAGCATAGAGGTTGAGACTGCTGTATTTGAACATAATGCTAACAATACTGCTCAACTGGATTGTTCACCAGTTGAGGATGCCAGTGAAAGGACTAGTGAGGATTCCCATTGCAATGATGAGGCATATGAGCATGAAAACAATAACGAGGTTGTGGACAGTAATGAGCAACTTTTGGAATGGACCTGTGGAGACAATTGTGAGTATTGTACTCAAGACAGAGAAGGTATAAGCAAACAGAAAAACAGTCCCATGTGTGACCCATTGCCTACCTTTCAAACACTTGGAGATCATGAAGAGCAGTCAGAAATTGAAATAAGTGCTAGTGCAGAGCATGATTGTTTTTCATTTGATGGCTATTTTGTTTATGACACACAAGCTGATACTCCTCCACAAAGGGAATCCATTGGTGATGAAGATGCGTGTTCTGCTGCCCATGAACAAATGGCATACTATGATCAAGCGGATGTACCTGGATCACCCATCTTTGACACATATGGTGATGAGGATCTATTTGAGTATGGTGAGGATCTAGACATTGTTTTTGGTTTGGATTCTATTTCTCATCCTGATGAAAGAGGAAACAACATACATCAGGTAAGTGACTATGAAAATGTGCCTAATTTGAAAGAGATGCCAGAGCCTGATCTTTTCCAGGTTGGTGCTACTGTTGGTTGTGTACATGATGTACACAATTGTGAATTTGAAAGCTTTTCTTTTGAGAGGCCAGCATATGAGATGAGCTCTGATCTTCCTAGCTGCATGGTGGACTTTGAGTGTTTTCAGTTTTCAATCCAACTAGGAGATCATTTTGCAATGCATAATGCTAATACAAATGTTAACATGTGTTATATTCCATTTGAGTATGCATTGCCTGATACATTTTGCATCCACTTGTTGCCAGATGCTAAAGGTTATCTGCACAGGGATGACATTGACAAGATAAATCAGAAGGTTGAGTTTGCAGATGACAAGGTTTGTTTGTGGATGGATCTCTGCAGTATCTCCAAGCTTGACCCAGTGCATGCAGATGAGAATAAGGTGTTTGATAAAGGGAAATATTGGTTTTCCTTTTCTTGGTGGCCTTAGGCCATCAAGTTTGATTGGTGATGCAGATCATTGTAACCTCATGACTCTGTGCCCACTGGATAAGGCACTGGTCTGCATCCCAGAGATCTGGGGTTCTCGCTGCAGTCTTGCACCTGCACGTCCCCAATCAGAGCCACTGTTGGTGCCTAAATTCACTGACAGTTTCTGAGCAATTTTCATGTAGGCACCATCCCAAAATATCTAAAAATTTTTCCAGTATTGGGGCCCCTCAGTGTTCTTCAACATCTGCATTCATTCTTTTTGAGGAGGTGGTCTTCTTGTTTTCTCCATCGGCATGAGTTTGCATGTGTCTTGGCGATCTTTTTGGTACCAATGGCGTGTTATCTTCTATCGCTGAGACTTTACCTATCGGCGTAGGTGTTTTGTGGCTTGCCGACAGTTTTGGTCTCGCCGGCGAGGGTTTTGGAGTGCTATCGCCAAGACTTTGGCTATCGGAGTGAGCGGGCAAGTGTTGGACCGACGTTGGTTGTCTGGCCGATGAGGGATGTTCAAGGTGGTCGTCGGCAGGAGTAATGCTATCGGTGAGAGAGTTTTCGGGTTCGCCGACGCCTGAGGTCTCGCCGACAGAGTATAGTTTGTTGGCGCCATCGGTGTAATGGAGGATTATCAGGTGAACGGGCAGATTGTTGGCCGATGGCGCAGGTCTGGCCGATGGAGTTGCCATCGGCGAGTATGGGGTAGTGTCTAGCCGATGGTGGTAATAGAGTTCGGTTTCGGTGTGACAGAGGCTATCGGGCTAGCCGTTGGAAGGTCCGCCGATGGAGAGTGTCTGGCCGACAAGGGTGTCATCGGCGTAAGTCACACCGACAGGGGGGCAGTGTAGTGTGTGATCGGAGAGACTAGTGAGGTCGGGGTAAGTTTTGTGGAGCTGGCCGATGGTTCTCCTCTGGCCGATGGGGATGTTGGTGACTTGTGGAGATGTTGCGATCGGCGAGACCACTGTGGTCAGCAGGAGATCTGTCGGGTAGGCCGATAGTGTATGTCATGGCGATGGGCTGTGGGCGAAGGGTCGTGTGTCGAGCGCGGCAAAACGCTCGACACTCGGTATGTATGCGACTATGTTTTAAAGCGCCAAAGTTGTCTCCACACTATGCATATGGGACTAATCCCCTTACATTATTTTTGAACCTAAGGTGAAGTGCATTTTGGCGGGAGGCTTCCGTTTGAAAGTTGGGATGGTTTTCTCGGTGGCTGCGGGTGGTTGAGCCATCAATGGCGACAGTGCAGGGGTATGGGTGACGGTACAAGCGATTAAGATGCCTGATCGTGGATGAAGACTTTCAGATCGCGGCGCAAGGCTCAAGATCCCCCCTGTCTGTCGCATTTAATCTGTGAAGGCCATTTTCAAATGGAAGGAATGTATCTGGCAAATTTTTGACTTCTGGCCATGTAATTAATTGTTGAATGTACACGGTTCTGTATAAATGGTTTGGCTGTGTTACATTTTGGGGGTTGGATGTTTTTTGGGCTTTCAGCTCTGACTCTGAACATAAGATGTTCACATTTTGAAAGGCATTTTTTTCTACAGACTCAGTCCTTAGTCTGGTGTACTAATCTATCTTGGATTGTAAATGATGATTTTCTCTGTAATGACCTTCTATGCAGATTGATTTTAAATGAAAAAGACCTGTGTGTGTATTGTTTCTGATTGTCTCCTGTATGTCATTTGTTTTCCTTTCAAACAAAGTTGTCAAGGACTTCCAAGTTTTTCAGTGTATGCATACTGTGTATCTGATTTATTGCGTCTACTCAAGGAGTGGTTAAATAGGCTTTTGATCAGATACAAAGGGAAATAGATTGCATCATAGGATATGTTAAGCATGATCATTAATGATACTCTTTCTTGGACATGTTGCTGTCAGGCAGTAGCATTATTCTCAAGTCCTCTGGATATGAATTTATGTTGTCATGGGGAGACATTTACAGTCTTAGATATGACTCTGCTGCCCAGATAAGGCACTGGTTTGGGAATTTGTCTGTTCAATGGGTCTAGGAAAGTCCCATCACTTCAAACACCATTTCAAACCATCTCATCCTTCCATCTATTAGTTGTAGGATTAGGAGTAGGAAACCATTGCATGCTCTCATCCCTAACCAGACATTATGTCCAAGAATGTTGCCAACCTTGTGATTTGTTATACAAATCTTGGTCCTTACATGAGAGTATTCTGCCTGTTGCTGTCAAGTTAAATCCTTCTGTCATTGAGCTAGTCAAGGTTATACCTTTATCAAATAGGGACACCCCCCTTGGTGCAGTAGAACTAGAAGTGAAGGGGAGGAGCTCACGCAACCTCCTGTATTTAGTTGGCTGAATCTGCCTGTGCATTAGAACTGGCAAACCCTAATGTTGATTCAGAAGAAAAAACCAACACAATCTACTGCTCTGAACCAAACTCTCTCCATTTGACTACTCACCCTGATAAGTAGCCCTTACAGACATCAATCCAGATCTGGAGTTGGAACTCTAAGCACCACTAGACTGATGCACTCTTGTGCATCTTATTTTAAACTAGGAGGGGTGATAACCCCTAACTTTTCTTTGAGATACTCAAAAGTATCCTTAGACAGAGCCTTGGTGAAAATGTCTACAATCTGATCTTTTGTAGATACATACTCCAACTTGACTTCATTCTCTATCACCTTTTCTCTTAGAAAGTGATATCTTATGGATATATTCTTTGTCCTTCAATGCATTACTATTCTTTGATATGTTTATGGCACTTGTATTGTCACAAAATATTGCAATTAGATTTTCATACACTACTTTGATATCCTTCAATGTTTGCTTCATCCATAACACTTGACTACAACTGCATGCTACTGCAATGTATTCTTCTTCTGTAGTAGATAGAGATATTGAGTCTTGTTTCTTCCTTAGCTAGGACCAAACTTTTCCCTAAGAAAAATGCACCTCCACTTGTAATTTTTCTATCATCCACATCTCCGGCTGAATCTGCATCAATGTGTGCATTGAGAGTGAAATCATTGTCTTTTGGATACCACAAGCCATAATCCATTGTGCCTTTCAAATATCTCAGTATTCTCTTGACTACCATCACATGTGACTCTTTAGGATCTACTTGAAATCTTGCCACAAGACAAACTGCATGCATTATGTCAGGTCTAGTTTGGGTTAGATAAAGTCATCCTCCAATCATAGATCTATATCTTTTCTGATTTGCCATAGGTGGTGCAGGAGCACCTTCTCTATGGTGCAAGAGTCATGTTTTGTTTATGTTTTCAATAAGGCTTTTTAATCCACATCATGTTTGTAATAAGGTTTTTTAATGTCAATTTCGTCACTAGACCTATGTAGACCATGTTTGGTCAAGTTTGATGTAATCACACAATGAAAACATATAGTTTTCTTGTGAGAGGAGAAAACCAATGGCTAACTGACTTTCAAAATTAGTTTGTATGGTTGGGAGGGATGTAAATAAAGGTCTCAAGCCTTTTATAGGCGAGGATGGATGTAACCAAGAGGGGCATGAAGGAATGAATGAATGAAGATCTAGATTGTTGGGTGTGTTGAAACATTGTTCTTTTTGAGTATTTCTCTGTAACAGTCATTCTGTATGGCCTGTATGGATAGGTGATTTCCTAAAACTGACTGGAAGTATTCATGTATTGAAGTAGCTTTCATTTGGAAGCGGTTTGGTGTCTTGAAGTGTCATAGTCAGTGAGAAATTATTCTTTTTACAGAGACTGGTCTAAAAACCTAGAAACAAGGGTTTGGTGAATAAATGGACTGTTATTCCTTTGTCCACTGAAAGCAAGATTCTCATTTTTAGTGTGATGGAGTAATACAATGTATATTTTGTGTTTTTTGTAGTTCTGGGTCAAGGACTCAAGGATCCAAGGAGTTTGGCATGAGTTGACTAGGCATCTCTATGTGACTAGTCATCGAAATGATAGGAGAAGTGCTATTGTGGAGTGGCCAAATTGATGGGTGATCAAGTATTTACAGAGGATTATAGACCCCCTTCCATGCTGTCGAGTCTTTGTTTCTATTTCTAGTTTGCTATCTGCGTAGTTGCAAAGTAGCAAAGGTTTCCATCGGCGTAACACAACCCTCAGAGAAACTTTTTGAAGTTACACCAATCAACGGTGTTAGGCTGATAGAAAGTGTATCGATGAAGAACGAAGGAAGTCTCACTAAAGAAACATATATCGGCATAAGTTTCACATTATTTCATTGAATGTATATTGTGTATGCATATCACAAAAGCATGTTGATAATGTATGTTGAGAATGTATCTTTCATCGGATACAAACAATGACCGATCGTAACGGTGAAATCGGGGTAAAGAAACTTTAGTCCACCAGTAATAGCAAGTCATGCCAAGCATTTACTAAGTTGATACATTGGCACATTAGAAGGAGAGTAAAAGATCCCACCGACGAAGTAAGTCTTGCCGACGAGTGTGGTTCAGAAGTGTCATCGGAGTGATTGGTGTATTGGCAAGATAGATTCTAATGAAGCTGATAGCATTTTTCTTGCCAATCACTCAGATCACTCATCGGGAAGAGTTATGCTATTGGAGAGATAAGTTTCAAAGTGGCCGACAGGCTATGTTTGGCTAATAGGAATAGATCGCCAAGACATAGGCCACCCTCTCACTGATCAGTGTTTGTTGATAAGTGGTGTGCTTCCACTGTGTGCTCTGCATCATATTGGTATCAGAGCCAATATTTGAATTGGAGTAGTGTATGTCAGACGAGGAGATAGAAACTGAGGCTAGCACAATGCCTCCCAAGTCTATGAGCCAGGAAGCCATCAAGAAGATGGTAGAGGAGATGCTTGAAGCAAGGTTGAAGGAAGAGAGGTCCAAGGGTAAGAGTAAAGAGGATGGAAGTGCTTCTGATGTAGAAGAAGAAGAAGAGGTAGAGGTAGAGGTGGTGGTGCAAGCAGAGGACCCAGAGTTTTCACTGGTAGATGCTATGGCTACAATCAAGTAGGCCATACCATGAGCAAATGCCCTAAGAAGGCAACTAGTTCCCATGATGGTGGATAAATTTAACATAGAAATGATTCCTCATCAAACTCCTTATAGAGCATCTTGGGTAAGTGATAGCCAATCACTTTTGGTAGATGAACAAGCATATGTTGATTTTTAGATTAGAGAATATAAGGAGAGAATTTTATGTGACATTTTGCCCATGGAGTGTTGTCACCTACTTTTAGGTAGGCCATGGCAATTTGATAGGCAAGCATTATATGATGGATATGCTAACACATACACCATTAAGAAGGATGGAAAGACTTGTGATGACACCTTTGTAAGAGGGTGCTGCAACACAGCAGGCAGCCAAGATCATTTTGGTGGGTAAGAAAGAGTTTGTGAAGATGCATGAAGAAGAGACAAGGATAGTTGAGGATGCCTCAAGGAGTGGGGTTTCCAAAGATCATAGTTTGAAGGTGGTTTCAGTTTTGAATGATGAAGATCAGATGGTGATGTCTGAAATGGATCTGATGAAGGTCACAGAGCAGGTCTACAGGCAGCCACAAGTTGATTGGAAAGAAGAAGATGCTATCATATTAGGGACCATTGTTTGTCCTCTGGAGCCCACAAGAGTTGAAAGACAAACATCTTCTACCATAGCAGTTGTACAAGAAGTATCACACAAGGTTTTGGATGTAGGTGTTCAGGCAGATATGATAGTAAGCAATCATGGTATGCAACATCCAAGTTTGGTTGCAAGCACTCACTCATGGTAAGGTGTGAGTAGAGCCTACAATGCTAGGCATGAATTTTTTATTCCATGGAAGCAAGTTGTAGTCCAGAGATCATGGGGAAGGTGTGTTGCAGCAAAGGATGATGGTGGCACTAAGAGCTCTCTTGCAACTAGTAACCCAAGTCCGAATGTAGAACCTTCAACAAAAAGATATGGATGTGGCTACTTACACCGAGGAGTTTCACAAATACACTCTTCATTGTGGGTACATGGAGGATGAAAAAGCCAAGGTAGTAAGGTATCTAAATGCTTTGAGGATCAATATTCAAGATGAGATAAGTTTGTTTACCCCTAAAACCATGGAAAAATGCTTTCAAGTAGCATTAAGAGTTGAAGAGAAGCTGAAGAGGAAAGGTGAGTAGAAAAATAAAGGAAGAGGTGAAAGAAATTTAAGAGGCAGTTTTGGAGGAAGAAGTCCTAACCAGAGGCCTAGTGGTGAGTCTAGCCAAGAAGAGCAAGTTAGAGACTCAAGTAGCAGAGGAGGCTACCGAGGAAGAAGGCCAAATGAAAGAAGTGGGACAAATGGGTCAAGTAGAGAATCCAAGTTCTCCAATATGAGATGTTATAACTGTAATCAGATAGGACACTCAGCCTATAAGTGTCTAGAGAAGGCCTCAACTTCTCATTGTAATGAGAGAAGAACCACATTGACTTGAGAGGATGCAAGAAGTGTGACATCTCCTGAAGTGAATTTGACATCAGAAGTGGGAGAAAATCTGATGATCAAGAGGACACTACTCAAAGAACCAGTGCAGACTGAACCATCCCAAAGGAGAGCACTTTTCAGGATCAATTACAAAAGCAAAGGTAAAATATGCAAGGTAGTCATAGATTCAGGTTCTACTGAGAATGTAGTGTCTATTGAAACAGTAGAGAAGTGTAAGTTGAAAAGGCTGCCCCATGTTAGTTCTCATAAGTGCTCTTGGTTGAATAAGAATCAAAATTACATGGCCGATAAGAACAGTCTTACCGATAGGTGAGAAACATAGGTCACACATCGGGGAGAGTTAAGAGATCAGGGTGATAAGGTCGAAGGTGATCGATGGTATTGTTCTCACCGATGGTTAGAGTTGTTGGACCTCACGTCGGCGTGACTATAATGGTCTGTGTGACAGGTTGCAAGGTGGTCGACAGTGAAAGTCGTACCGACTGAGGCTCCTGATTCAAAGGCTACATGGATGAGTGAGGCAGACATTTTGAAGCATGGGAAGACACTCCAATAGTTGGCAACTCAAGGGACTTGATTTTTTCTTGCAGATGGAGTATGGTGTAGGAGCACCTTCTCTATCGTGCAAGAGTCATGTTTTGTTTATGTTTTCAATAAGGCTTTTTAAGCCACATCATGTTTGTAATAAGGTTTTTTTTAATCAATTTGGTCACTAGACCTATGTAGACCATGTTTGGTCAAGTTTGATGTAATCACACAATGAAAACATGTAGTTTTCTTGTGAGAGAAGAAAACCAACAGCTAACTAACTTTCAAAATCAGTTTGTATGGTTGGGAGGGATGTAAACAGAGGTCTCAAGCCTTTTATAGGTGAGGATGGATGTAACCAAGAGGGGCATGAAGGAATGAATGAATGAAGATCTAGATTTTTGGGTGTGTTGAAACATTGTTCTTTCTAAGTATTTCTCTATAACAGTCATTCTGTACGGCCTGTACAGATAGGTGATTGCCTAAAACTAACTAGAAGTATTCATGTATTGAAGTAGCTTTCATTTGGAAGTGGTTTGGTGTCTTGAAGTGTCATAGTCAGTGGGAGATTATTCTTTTTGCAGAGACTGGTCTAAAAACCTAGAAACAAGGGTTTGGTGAATAAATAGACTGTTATTCCTCTGTCCACTGAAAGCAAGATTCTCATTTTCAGTGTGATGGAGGGATACAGTGTATATTTGTGTTTTCTATAGTTCTGGGTCAAGCACTCAAGGATCCAAGGACTTTGGCATGAGTTGACTAGGCATCTCTATGTGACTAGTCATTGAAACAATAGGAGAAGTGTTGTTGTGGAGTGGCCAAATTGACGGGTGATCAAGTATTTACAGAGGATTATAGACCCCCTTCTATGATGTTGAGTCTTTGTTTCTATTTCTAGTTTGGTGTCTGCGTAGTTGCAAAGTAGCAGAGGTTGCCATCGGCGTAACATAGCCCTCGAAGAAACTTTTTGAAGTTACACCGATCAATGGTGTTAGGCCAATAGAAAGTGTATCGGTGAAGAACGAAGGAAGTCTAACCAAAGAAACACATATTGGCATAAGTTTCACATCATTTCACCAAATGTATATTGCATATGCATATCGCAAAAGCATGTTGAGAATGTATGTTGAGAATGTATCTTTCGTCGAATACAAATGGTGACCGGTCGTAATGGTGAAATTGGGGTAAAGAAACTTTAGTCCACCAGTAATAGCAAGTAACGCTAAGCATATACTAAGTTGATACATCGGTGCATTGGAAGGAGAGTAAAAGATCCCGCCGACGAAGTAAGTCTTGTTGATGAGTGTGGTTCGAAAGTGTCATCGGAGTGATCGGTGTATCGGTGAGATAGATTGTAACGAAGCTGATAGCATTTTTCTTGCCGATAGGCAAGAAACATAGATCACTCATCGGGAAGAGTTATGCTATTGGAGAGATAAGTTTCAAAGTGGCCGATGGGGTATGTTTGGCCGATAGGAGTAGATCACCAAGGCATAAGTCACCCTCTCACCGATCAGTGTTTGTTGATAAGTGGTGCGCTTCCACAATGCGCTCTCCATCAATAGGTGAGTCATCATTTTTGCTCAACTTACAGCCAGTTACCATGGGAGTGCTTACCAGTTTAGAGTCCTCCATCCCAAACTTATTTAACAATTCTTTCACATAATTAGACTAAGAAATGAAGATACCTTTATCTAATTCATTAATTTGCAGACCTACAAAGAAATTCATCTCACCAAACATGGACATTTCAAATTCATTTTGCATTTCCCCAGGAAAAACCATGCACACATCTTCATTGCCTCTAAAGATAATGTCATCAACAAAGACTGCAATAATTAAGATTTGTTCATCATTTATCTTGAAATAGAGATTGTTGTTGGTAGTGCCTTTACTAAACTCTATCTATATCAGATATTTATCCAATCTCACATACCAGGCCTTGGGGGCTTGTTTTAGTCCATACAATGCTTTCTTCAATCTACATACCACGTCACCCTAATCTAATGACTAGAATCCTTTTGGTTGTTCAATATAGACTTCTTCTTCTAATTCTCCTTTCAAGAATGCAAACTTCACATCCTTTTGATATACCTTGAAATCTTTGTAGGCTGCAAATGCTAAAAACATTCTTATTGCTTCAATCCTTGCCACTGGTGCAAATGTTTCCTCAAAATCTATTCCTTCAACTTGAGAGTATCCTTTGCATACCAACCTTGCTTTGTTTCTTACCACTTCACCATTTTCATTCATCTTGTTCCTGAAGACCCATTTGGTACCAGTTACATTTTTATCTGTTGGTCTGGGAACAAGATCCCAAGTCTGATTCTTCTCTATCTGCATCAGTTCTTCTTTCATAGCCTTTACCCAATTTTCATCATTACAGGCTTCATTTACAGTCTTAGGTTCAATCTTGGAGATCAGATAGAAATTCACTTGTTCTTATGTAGCTCTTCTTCTGGTCAGAACTCCTTTGCTATTATCTCCTATGATTTAATCCTTAGAATAATTAAGTTTTACATACCTTGGTATCTTGGTGATAATTTCTAGAGCTTGTTCCTCTTCATCTGAACTATCTTCATTTTGTACCACTTCTTTGCTTGCTGGAACATCTAGTTCATCTGATTCATATCCGCTTGATACCTTTTCTTTTCTTTCATCAACTTTGACATTTGCACTTTCAATGATCTTCTTCAACCTATTATTGTAGCACTGGTAGGCTTTGCTCTTGGTAAAATATCCAAGGAAGATACCTTCATTAGATCTTGCATCAAACTTACCTAGATCTTCATCTCTTTTGATATAACACTTACTACCAAAAACTTTGAAGTATTTCACAATGGGAACTTTACCATGCCACAATTAATAAGGAGTCTTGGAACTGTTACCTTTGACTTGAACTCTATTTAGAATGTATACAGTAGTGTGAATTGCCTCTCTCTAATATACTTCTGGTAGATCAGCCTCCTTTGTCATTGTTCTAGCAACCTCTTGAAATGTCATGTTCTTCCTTTCTACTACTCCATTTTGTTGTGGAGTCCTAGATGCAGATAATTGTCTCTTTATCCCTTGTTCCTCATAGAAGAAGTTGAACTCATTTGATGTAAACTCTCCATCTCTATCAGAACTCAAGCACTTGATCTTCAAATCTATCTCATTCCCAACCATTGCCTTGAATGCTTTGAACTTTTCTAGGGCTTCTGCTTTTTCCTTTAAGAAGGTAACCCAAGTAATTCTAGAATAGTCATCAATTAACAACATGAAACACTTGTCTCCTTGCAGACTTCTTACTCTGGTAGGCCCACATACATTTGTATACACTAATTCTAGTAGAACTTCAACATATTGGTCCTTGCTCTTGAAGCTTGTTCTTGTTTGTTTTCCAAATTGGCACTCCTTGCACAATGTATCAACAAGTTTCACAAGCTTGGGAAAATCTCTTACAGCCTGAGTGGAACTTATTTTCACAATGTTTTCAAAATTGATGTGACACATCCTTCTATGCCATAGCCATCTTTCATCAATCTAATCCAACAAGCCATAGTTATCATTTTCTTTCAAATGATAGATATTGCCTTTAGTCTTTTTACTAGTTGCAATCATTGTTCTGGAGCTTTCCATGATCTTGCATCCATTGTCCTGGAATCTCAAATCATAACCTTTGTTACACATCTAACCAATGCTCAAAAGATTGTGCTTTAACCCTTTCACATACAAAACATCTTCAGTATTATGCTTGTCATCAAAAGAAATGGATCCTTTTCCACAGATCTTACCAGTTGTGTCATCTCCAAACCAAACCAATCCACCATCATATCTTTCCAGAATTACAAACTTACTTTTGTCATTAGTCATTTGATGACAGAATCCACTATCAATAAC
This sequence comes from Cunninghamia lanceolata, assembly GCA_027924645.1. Classification (NCBI taxonomy): domain Eukaryota; kingdom Viridiplantae; phylum Streptophyta; class Pinopsida; order Cupressales; family Cupressaceae; genus Cunninghamia; species Cunninghamia lanceolata. The sequence goes on along the minus strand of BSBN01000121.1, from coordinate 1,091,010 downwards.
CCATTCATCTTTATCTTCATCAACTTGAACAACCAAGGCACTTTCTAATGGATTTTCTTCTTTCACACAACTAGTAGGATTAATAGACACGAGTTCTTCTTTAATAGCAATAAACAAGCATTCATTACCAGAAGTACTAGCATTATCTGGTTCACCATTTGATACTCCTTCATCATCATCAAGATCTTCAACATAGTAACATTTGTTTGGAATCCTAGGTCTATTAGGTCTAGGCTTGGGAACTCTTGTGGGTCATCTAGAAGCATAATTACCAACTTTACCACAACTAAAACATTTAAAAGATAATTTGCCTTTTAACTTACCAGTACCTCTGGGCAGATTGTTAACAAAGTTAGCTTCAAGTTCTTCAAGCTAATAATCTAGTTCCACCTTGTGCTTATTAGATCTGGGGGTTTTTTCTGAAGTGCTGGCCTTGAAAGTAGTCTCTGTCTTCAGAAGGGAATCACCAATTTCTCTCATTTTAAAGGCTGTCAACTTCCCAAGCAACTGATCTTTTGTAATCTTTGTCATTGTCATTATTTCTTCAATTGTGGCCACCTTATGACTATATGATCTAGGCAGTGATCTAAGAATTTTGTTCACAACTTCAATATCCTTGATTTTTCCTCCCACACTTTTAACGCTACTCACAAGTTTGTTAATCTTTTGCATGAAGGATGTTATGTTGTCATCTTCACTCATCTTCAAACATTCATATTTTGCCTTCAAAATCTGCAACTTGGTGCTCTTCACAGATTCATCTCCTTCATATAGATTCTTCATCTTATCCTAGATTTCATAAGCAATCTCTAGCTCCATGATCCTTGTTACTTCGATGCCAGATAGGGTTCTTACCAAGGCATCTTTGGCTTTTATATTGAATTCAAATTGCTTGATCTCATATTCAATTTGTGGACCATTCTTTAGTATTTCATACTTGTCTTCGGTTATTTTCCAAACACTATAACCCAAGTAGAGATGTGTTTTCATGCAAATCTTCCAGACATAGTAGTTCATTCCATAGAACCGCAGACTTTCCTTCTTATATGACATCTCGGATCAAACTCGAGCATTTAAGATTTCTTCTGAGGCACTTGGCTCTCATACCAATTGTTGAAATGAACCAGACAACTGAGAGGGGGGGTGAATCAGTTGTCTCAAATCTTTAACAATTTCCTCAGCTTAAAACATTTAAAACTTGTTCACTACTTTTTATGATTAAATCATGAAAACATAAACATAAACACAGTTCCAAGATCACACACAAGAGACACCAGATTTTAACGTGGAAACCCCTGTTAAGGGAAAAATTATGGTGGATGTTAGTCCACAAGATATATAAGTTATAACAATATCAAAAATTAGAGGCTCACTACCAATAGGGCTCACTGCCTAGAAAAATGCTTACTACCAAGGGGTGGCTCATTGCCAAAGGTTTTTAACTGATATGATAGCATCTACTCCATGTACCTGAATTCAATTCCATTGAAGTGCAATATTCTTCTTCTGCTCTACTCTACTCTTTACACTTCTTCACTTCACTTCACATCTTCACACAAGGACAACATTTTCATGACACAATTACAAGTATATATATCATTCATCAATCTTGGTATGTACATCAAGGTTAGCATTACATTCATCAACCGTTGGAAAAATCTCCAAGGTCGGCATTACAAATGTTTACAAAATAAGTCTTGGCCTAATACAAAAATATTCTAAGGAAATGTAGTAGAGATGTATGTGGATCATGCCACGCCTTAGCTAGGACTCAAACATGATCTTCCATGCCACAACAGGCTTCTACAATCTTCAATAGATCTCCACAATCATTGGAATTAACCAAGTCGGCTAAGACTAGTTACATGCTACGTTATCTAGGGATAATCTTCAGCTACGATCTCAATTTATTAATGTGGACCAATGTAAAGGTAGGAACACGGTCAGGATGCATCCACAAGCATGTTATAATCACCAGGAGCAACCGCACAAAATCTAACAACTTTATCAATGAGATTCTTCACACTGGAGCACATGAACTTCTTTGTCTTCAACTATCATAAAAGAAAGATAGCTTGTGTACTACCAAATAATGAACCAATACAGTTGTAGGAACTTATCATCATCCTAGACTTACCTCTAGAACTGCAGAGTAAAATTCTTCAATGCAAAGGAATGCAGAGCAAAATACTTTCTTCCTGTTACCAATGAGTAATCAGAAAAAGTAGGTTTTACTCTGGTGAATGTAACTCACTCAATTCTTCATACCGGAGGCTCAAACTTAGGATTTTGTATCTTTAGACATGCCTTTAAATATCTTACAATCCACAGACAAAGATATTCAATCAACAAGAAATGCAAAGCAATCTTCTACATTGTTCTTTTATCAGCAACACAATGTCTTCACTATTTCTTCTAGAGGGGCAAATTTTCTCAATACCCTCAACATATAAAGCTTCTAAACAACTAACAAAATAGGATACAATTGACACCAATGAGAACAAAGATATGTTGACATCAATGACAACATCGATTAGGCACATACTTGCAACACGAACAACTTCGTAGGTTAGGGATTTTGCCAATTTGTTAATAATAAGGCAAAATATGAAAAAAAAATCTAATGGTCAAAAGGGAACAAGAATTAACCATTTTGACCGAGGAAAAAACCATAAAGACCAAAGATTGAACGATGATAACTTTTTCAATTCAATGAATTTCAAGATGGTTCAAAAGGAAAAGTTGCTCAGAATTCAAATCTCTATCCAATGGTGACATTTGCTAGGAAATTTGCACAATATTTTATGGATTTTTGGGGCAAAATGGTCAATTTGGAATAGAATTTTTGTAGGTGCTAACACTGGCTCTAGTTGGGACATGTTGAAAGGAAGCAAGGTATGTGGAAAATGCTTCGTACACTAATCTACTGAGGAAAGATTTATGCAAATTTTAACCTTTTACAGTTATAGATTAAGATGCACATTAATAGGAAGGTAATAACAAAATTCAAATGCAAACAAAACTCACAACACAAGATATACGTGGGGAAAACCCTTTCAGGTGAAAAACCCTACACTCTAAAACCTGCACAATGTATTATCAAATCAAAAAGATGATTACAACACACTTGAAATGCAAGTTCTTTCAGGAGTACACACTATCGATTCTCATTCGCATCCCATGATCTTTCACACTCTCTAGGTGCTTATAAAAAGCTTTTAGAAGCTTCCAAAAATTAGGGCTTTACAATGTCATTTTTCATTTTGTCGATTAACAAAATTAACTACTGACTTATTTATCAAATAAAAGTCCTTTGAGGTTTCAGGGGTGCTGCCCCCAAGCCCCTGCGAGGGTGCTTCCCCTCAACCTCACCCTGTATTGTGACAGGGAGCATGCCAGGGGTGTTGCCCCTGGACCCCACAAGGGGTGCTACCCCTTGACCTTGTCTTGGGGGCACTACCGCCAAACCCCTGTTAATTATTCAAGGGGGAAACCATAGCTACCAAAGTCACCAAAATTTATCTTGCTATATGTACATAAGGTGTTGACTATGCCAACTCAACATGATATCTTACAACATAGTACTGAATAAATAAATACAACATTAGGAACTTGTAAAGGTTGAGACACATTAATTCCCAACACGTGTAACAAGCAATGTCAAAGACAAGCCTATTAAAGGAGAAATGAAGCTATGGGTAAAGATAATGGGATGAAGAATTGAGCAATTGAAAAGGGTTTTCCTTCCATCTCTAAGGAAGAAAAAGTTAAAATATCTAAAATTATAGAAAAAGAGTTCAGAACTAAAAGAAGATTGAGTATTCTAATGTCAAATGATGAGGAAGAAATAAAGAGATTAGAAAAGGAAACACTGAAGAAAACTATTGAAATTCTTAAGGAGATGAAAATTGATGGGGGAATCATTGAAGATATATCTAATCAGTCTGCCTTTAAAGGCAATGAGGAGAGTAGTGATAGGCCTTAGAAGAATCAGGAGATTGCTCCTCCTAAGGATACTGGAGTACCAAACACAGAGGGTTAAAATAAAATAAATCCACCTCCTTCAGATACCCCTATAGAACAAAATGTGTCCCCTACAAATAGCACTGGCACAAAACATAGAGGGTCAAGATAAAGGCAGTACTTCTCCTCCCAAAAACACTGATTCCAATGTAAAGCATGATGATTCTCCTCGAGAGAATACAGGGAATGAGGAGGAAAAGAAAGAAGATAATCCTAAGGAGAAGCAGGAGGAAAAGGAAAACAGTGATGAGGAATAGAAAGAGAAGAGGATAAGGAAGAAACAAATGAGGGAGAGCAATCAGAAGGAATAGAAGACAGAGGTCAAAATGCTTTAGAGATAGATTCATTCAAAGACCTACTGGACTTGCAAATACAATTTTAGCTAGTAATTACCCCTCAATTTCTACAAATCCCCACTCATGAAGGACAAATTGATTTGGCAAACATTTCTCCCCTTTAGAAACTGCAACTTGGTGACATACTATATCCCTCAACAAGGAAAGAATTTTTACAAGGAAACTTCAAGAAATCCAATGTAGTTGAGGATGTTGTGAAGGTAATTCAAGAAGGGTTACCAGAGGTAATCATTGACTCCTCTCTTCCTTGAGAGCAAAAGCTTAAGTTATTAATGGATTCCTTCAAAGACCATTCTTCCTACATTGACCAAAAAGAAGAACAAGAGGCAGCAAAAAGAATAAATGATAAGAGGATGGCTGAGATGACTGATAAATGTGCTAAGGCACACAAACAATTACAAGAAAACTTGAAGAAACTTAATAATTGCATTGATGAGGCCACAACATTGTATCTGTTCTACCTAAAATGGCCAAGTTCCACAAAAAATATCAAAGCTCAGATTGACTCCATTGAGTCACAAATCTCCAAACTATCTGAAACATATGACTTGTCAAAGGATAAGAATGGGGTAATTAGGGTACACGTTGAAAATCTTCATGCACAATTATCTCAACTACAAGACCAAAGTGAAAAATTGAAGAAACAATTTGGTCAATTGAGGGAGACATTAAATTTGAGACCTTCTTCATTGTCTGATTTGCTAGGGGAAGTAGAAAAGGTTGATCAAAAGATGAAAACTCCAAGCAGCATAGAAGAAGTTGAAGTACTATGCATGCAATGTGAATGTTAGAATCATATACTTGCTTTGGAAAGTACCAACTGGATATCCACTATTACACAACTCAAGGTAATCTAAAAAACCATTATACCTTCTAACTGAGTTGTAAGAGTAATGTAAATAAGACAAATTTTGATGTGTATGATTTTGCAGAGGACAGTAGTGTCATTATATACATAGCATCTATTTTTGAGGTATCTCTATCTCAAGGGTAGTACAATTTGTAGAAATCATTTTGTAAGGGAGAGTCTATATAGTTTTTGAATTGATATAAGTAGAGGATATCAGGCCCTTTTTCCTTGATGTCAAAGGGGGAGAGATATAAATATATATCTAAGGGGGAGTATATGTTGCCATAAAATGACAAAGGGGGAGATTGTTGGCAATATATGTTTGTCATTGATGTCAACATATTATATGGCAATATAAGGACAAACTTTTATAGAGTTTAATAGTTGGAGAAGTTGATGAATAATAGAAGATTTGAGATAGATGGTTTGACTAAGTTAAAGAATTAGGATCAGCATGCTCAGGTGAAACCAGTCTGAGAGAAGAGAAAATTGTCTAAGTATGATGTGATGATCAGACTTGTGTTTAAGAACATGATGTAGAACTAAATACTCATGTCTTGACATGTATTATATATCCCTACATTTTTATTTTATCAGTTTGAAGTACCTCACCCAGAGACAAGTTGCAAACTTTTTATCAAGGCATTCATAGTGTATATCTTAAGTTAGAACTATAATATTTTGGTCTGCATTTCTCTGCATTGCAAGATTTAGTATTGCGGTTTAGCAGATAACTCTATCCTGATACTAACATGATATATCCAAGATTTCAAGTCACTACACCTTCAACAGAAAAAGTTACAAGTGACAGAGTACTGATAACTACTTAGACAGGGTAAAACAATTGTAAAGACCTATTTAAATTCTCTGAATTCCTTTGAAAGGAATTGTTTGGTCATGTGGTTTTGAGTATAGGCTCAGGAAATATATAAGATGTGCTATATTGAAGCTTCAAGTGGTCTGGTGGTCTGCAAGATCTACATTCAAGTAACAAAGGTAATATAGACTGTTCTGGAAGCCTCAGAGCACATGTTTGAGTATTTGAGGAAGATGAAATACATATGGATCAACAATAAAACATTATGTGGAGGTTCTACATGCTCCAATATACCTTAGGTTTGAACAACACACAAATAACTCTTGTTTCTGGTACAATACAAGATATGTAAGTTAGTGAATGAAGAATTATATATCATTATTCTTCAGACTTTAGTATACCTTAGTCTATCTCTTGCTTTTCTCCAGAAATGATAGATGACATTGTGCGGATCTAGGAGTACGCATGTCATGATTTTTAAGTTCATCTCTAAAGGTTTCAAAGTTTTTGATGTACCACAATGCCATATTATAAATAGTGGAGTATCAAATTTAGTTTGGAATACTCTGTTTCTAGCAATTTATCATATCTCTTGACTTGCAAATGTTTAGATTGATATGATACTTCAGTAGGAAGGTTTTTGAATGATTTTAAGGTGATACAATGTGGAATGCTCTATCTGCATAATGTTATTGGCTTCTCCCCAGTGGTATGAAGATAAAAAGTTAGTAGTGTTTGTACAGTTTGGGTCGACAGACTAGTTTCTGTTATATGATGTGAATTTGGATCAAGTGTTTTGACTTTAGAAGATGTGAGGTGATGTTCCTTGAATCCCTTCATGAAGTCCTGAGGTCTACAACAAGTTTCCTTGACATATTGTGTATATTGAGGCTGACCTTTGAAGAGTTACACATTTCATCTAAAAGTTTTCATGGTGCCGACCTAATCAATGTTTTGATATGTTGCAGAGGGTATTTATAGGAGATAAAAGTCATTTGTGACATATAAGAGTGTGATAGATTGGTATGTGAAGCATGACGTGTGTAAAGTCAGTTTGAGAGTAGAATTTGAGAAGAAAATGAGGACTGCAATATCAACATAAGTTAGATGTTTTCTATATAGCAGTTCATGTATTCATTATCTCTATAATTTTTACACCAAGATAGTGAGTCTGTAGGGAGTTGTATCTTATTTGGGAGTGACCCTAAAAATTGTATTCAGGGAGTAGTAGCTTCCTTGGGTTGTAGCCCTAAAACAAAGTTGTAATACTTATTGTAGTGAGCATAATATATTGTGAGCTAACACTCACCGTGGTTTTTCCCTATTTTGGGTTTTCCACATAAAATTTTTGGTGTTCTTGTGTTGATTCTTATGTTACATGATTTACTTTTTGTTCTCTAAGTTATTCAATTTTATCTGCAAAATATTTGTTTGAAGTTTTAGTGTGTGTTGATTCACCCTCCTTCTTAGCACTTCATGATGTTCAACAATATGTACTTGTCTTATTCAACTATCAATCTACTTTGATCTAATACTTGCATTTGTCTCATTGATCTTGCATTACCCTCACTAAAGCATAATTTTCAGTCTGACCTACTTAGACCTAAAGCACTAACTTTATAAAGTTTGAATTTTTGGGGGGGAAATTAAGAGAAGGGTTATTCATGCACTCAACTTATAAAGTCTTGCTTTCATGTATTATTTTGGGGGGATTATGCATAGGCATTTTTTAATCATTGAACTAACATAAAGTTCAAAAGGGGGTAAATTATCTAAGTCAATTAATGGGGATAACGATTCATCTGTCTGTCACTACTTTGGAAAATGAAAACTATAAGTCCTAGCACAATGGTATCCTCGTGCACTGCTGATGCATTCACCTATTACCACATCTATATGGACTTATTCCTAAACCAAGAACATGTTGGCATAAAATTGTATGGGAAAATAAGAATAATTATGTCTTAGGATTAATTGGTTTAAGTGTTATGAACCACACTAAGTGGGTTCCCCTATCACACATCGACTGCCCTAGAGCTCTTTGAACCAAACTCTATCCCCAGGAAATGTAAGGAGACTCCAATGAACCTCCATTCCTAGATGACCCCACTATAGACATACTTCTTTCCCTTGATGATGTTGATGATCCTTTGTATGACGATGATATTGAAGAGGAACTTGCATATTGGGAAATTCTTGACTATACTAATGAAATAGAGACATACTCGCTTGCATCTCCTCTCTCTACACCTCCTACACTAGAAAATATTATGTCACCTCTAATTGCTTCATTAGATTCCAAAGTCGTTCCTTTGAGAGCTTCTGACACTTCTTTGCAAAAGGATATCAGTCTTCTTAGCATTGTTGATTGGGACAGATTTCTACCAGACATCACTTGTCTATTTATAGAGTCCTGCATTGCTGACATGGAAGCATACATTGAGGACATCAATGTTCTCTTTGATGAAGTTGCATCTCCATTATCCTCTTCAGATACTCATGCTCTACATTATTCTACACATGGTTTTGGATTGCCATCATCCTCATCTATTGGGCATGCACCTGATTTGATTATGGTATCATTTAGCATTGACATGGGGACACCTAAGCACTCTTTGAAGGAAATGACATGGGAATATCATCCTTGGATCAGCTTCAACATGATTCAAGATCATACATACGTCTTCTTGCATGGGAAGATATCCTGCATCTTCAGATGATTACATTTCTTCCCAAGGAAAGAAACATTGTTCAACATTCTTGCATCTACATATGCATCCTTTTTTGACTATCTAGCCTCACTATAGAAAGACATGTATTATGGGGGGTCTCATTAAACTTCTATCATTTTCTCTCCTATGGGGAGGAATCATATATTGTACTTAGTGAAAGAAGTATTACTTCTTCACTTGTATGATTTTCATGCATATTTTCTCTATTTTGGAGGGTAGTTTTTTTCCCATAGGGTTTTCTACCTTTCTTTACTTCATGAGAGATTATTTTGTAAATGGGTACCTCACTAGGCCTAGTAGCTAGAACCCATCCTTCTTGTACCCACCTAAGCTATGCTTAAAGGGGGTGTTGGTGTATATATATTTCATACACTGAGGCTTAAGCCTACTTAGGTGTGCCCTTATATAATCTTGACACATGTCTCATTGAGGTGTCAAGGTTTTTGGGCGGTTAGTAGAGGCGTCACCAAGTTGCCTACTAACTAGCCACTCACGCTAGTTTCGAGGAAGGCAACTCGCCACCACTCATAGTTGAGGAGTCCTTTCCTCAACTAACTAAACTTCCTCTCGTCACCTATATGTACTCATCTTATTAGACTATTAATCTACTTCGATTTGATACTTGCATTCATTTCATTGATCTTGCACTCTAATACAAATGACAACTGAAAGTGATTTCATTGCATTATAGTTCCTTTTAAAAAATAATAAATTATTACCTTTGTTCAAATATTTTCTTTGAATAAAGGACCTTTGTTTGAATGTAAGTTATGTGAAATATTTGAACATAGGTACCTTTGTTTGAAGAAAACCCTTTGAAGAAAGGTACCTTTGTTCAAAGAAAAACCTTCGAATAAAGTTAACATGAACTTTTTTGGCCCATTCGTGATCAAAATATTGATGTCCCAAGTTTGGGACTGAGTATTGTGGGCTCACTCCATATACATTCACATGTACACCAAAGTGGGGGCATAAAATGTGAAATGGTCATACCTTGCACTTTTACCCTTTGTTTTACACTACTTTGCATGGGTATCCTAAATACTTGGTCTCAGCACATGATTTTGGCTAATTTGACACTCCCATTGACCTTAGACCTATATTGACCATTAGAAATAGAACTTAATCAATGTTCACACATTATCTATCTCTTAGATGATTAAGTATATATATCAAGGTCTAATTGGTGGGTGCATAAATGCATTAGGTCAATTTTGTGATGCAAATTTAATCCTCAAATTCAAAGTTCAAATTGTACCCCAAGTACAAGCCACCCACCTTTGAACTTTATCAAAAAATATTGATTAAAATACTAAGGATTGACATAAGGAGAAATTTCTAGAATTCACCCATCACTAAAATGACCTCACCTTGTCTAACCATCATAAAAGCCACTCATCAATCATTATTCAACCTTCCACATTAGCTCTTGCATGAATATATGGTGAAACCTTAGCTCTTGTACTAGGTCATTGCAATATATGTTGTATTGCACTCCATCTGCATAAGGTCTCAAGTGCCACTCATCTAGTATTGAATCCTAGTAATTTTAGCATCATTTTATAAATTATCATTGGTTGTCTTCCAACTCTTTTCAAAATTATTAAATTGATCAATGGCACTTGACGAAGAAGAATGTCCTTTCATGCAACAAGCAATAAATGCTATCCATTAACACCATTATTTTTTCTAACATAATTTATTATCTTCTAAATTTAAACAAAATAAATTATATTTATAATTATAATTATTAAACTAAAATATAATTAAAATTTTTCATTTTATTTTCTTACAAATAGTGTGTCTACTCAATAGTTAGTTATCTCCATATCTAAACCCATTAGTGGACTGTATATCCTTACACTTAGAAACTACATGCAATTTCCCTCCTTTCTACTTTTTTTTCTTACGTCTTTATGCGAATCTTGCACGCAATTTCACACCTTTCTGCTTTTTTTCCCTACATCTTTCTACGACTCTTGTACGCAATTTCCCACATTTCTGTGTTTTTTCCCACGTCTTTCTACGACTCTTGCACCCAATTTCCCTCCTCTGTCTTGCTATCAGAGTAGAGAGCCACGAACTATAAGAAAAGCGATACTAAAGAATAGTCAGGCATGTTAATACCTACCTACATGTTAGTCCAAAAAGATAGCGTGGGTCCCACGGTGAGGTTCCCTCCATTTTCTTTCTGGGAAAGAACTCTGAAGTAAGTGGGCAGCATAGTCCATCTAAGTCTAAACCAAAATTTTGTCCAGATACAGAGTTTATGCAAGAAAAGCCATAAGGCAGAATAGACAGCCATAAAGATTGCGTATCTTAGACGATGTGCTTCCCCGCTCTACTTTTCTCCAACACAGCGATTCAGGGCATTTTAGTTTGTCATCTATGGGAAAGGAATTGTATTCATTACACGGGGATTGTATTTGGGTGGCACGGAAAAGTGAGCACTATCCATGATAACAATTTTAAAAAAAGGCTTATATGTCAAGATGCATTTGTCATTCCTCAGCGGTTACTTTCCCAATTTAATAGATCAAATGCATGCCCTTTCTTTTTAACACGGCGCTTTGTTATTTTTACATATTTTAAATTTAAATTGAAGAGTTATATCCGTAAAATAAATTATAGAACTAAATTAATTTTGAGAGTGTGTAATGGTAATAAGTGGGTTATTCTTAAGTATCATCTACTTCAAGAGTCAAAGGTCAATTTTGACTAATAAAAGTAGGACAAATATTTACCACTTTTTGTTGTGAATGAGGTGTAAAATTACTATTGATTGTAATATTTACCATTGCACTGGATGATATTTAAGTAGAATATAATAAGTGCATATATTGGACTGACTTTTATTTGGTTGTTTGTTATTTAATGTTTAGTAGATAAGTGATAATAATATGATGCATTTTTATTAGAAGATGGTAACTAATTTGAGTATATGTGATTTTATCTTCACATATTTTTATATATCAATTTTGATATACAATTTATTTGATTCTTTTTTGGAGTTAAATTTGGAAGTGCAAAATGAACCCAATTCATTTCTATGGTATATAATATTCTAGAATTTTCAAATTCAAATTTAAATTTAAACTCAATTTGATTCTCTTCTTACTAGTCATCACTTTCCAACTTAAGCACAAAAACTATTAAATTGTATGTTAGGGTGTTGTATAAAGTACAAACCCTAATTCATTATTGCCATCTAGAGAATTCAAGGAGATTAAAAGCAAACATCCAATGAACATCAATGAAACTTATCTATTGAATCATTATCAACATAGGCATACTGCATGATTGCTTGGTGTGTCTTTGATAATTATTCTACAATCATAAAATCAAATCCATATGTTTGACATTAGCAAAAGGTGGTCACTTTGCAAACCCTAAAAGGTGTTCATCAACATTGCCAGTCATTTGTTGCAAGTGAAGATATGGAGGCAATAACAAATTAGAGATTCAAAATTTACCAAATCGAATACATAGAACAAGATCAAATATGTACATTAGAGATACATTTTTTGTTCCTATAGATCACTTATGCAAAAGCAAAAGTGACCAAGAGCAAAAGTATGCTATGAAAATTACATTTGCTGCATATTTTTTTGTGTATTTATCCATGACTACATCAAGAAGCTATTGGCATCCACCCTAGAATGAATAATTTCATGACATGTGTTCAATTCCTTGCTTTAGTAAACCCTATGACATTTCATGATTGATTCAAGACACACCTTATGTTAGAGTTTCGTGTCACCTAGTTAGGGTTAGGACATATGGACTGATCTTTAAAAAATGACTAAATCATCTTATGCATATCCTAGCTCATGTGATTGTTTGTGGGCATTTATCTCATATGGTTATCACTAGCTAATCCAATAGAATCATTCAATTGGCCTATTCACTTTGGGTTTATGCATGTGGGGGTTCTTGTATATACTCATGCTTTTTGTTTTTAGCTTGATCCTAGGTTGAGCTTTGCGAGTACTCCCATAGTGGCCCTTAACCCCCTAAATCCCTAACTTGCTATGCCTTTTGCTTTGTACTAATTCATATCCCCTTTAGTGCCTTCATTTAAATTAGCATTCCCACTCAAAATTTCCCCTATGCTTTATCTATTTATTTGGTCACTTGCTTAGATGATCATAGTTGTTGTAACAAGATTCCTTATAACCACTAATAAATACAATTAATTCTTGAGGAAAGAAAGAATTTGTTAATAAGATTCTAACTATTTCCATCTCAAGACTTGTATATTTCTTTTACAATAACAAGCAATGAAGTTTCACAACTTAGGTAGAAAAATATACTTTACATTTAAAAACTTCCAAGTACATCACAATACATGTTTGAAAATGATACAATGTAATGCAAATCAAGATTAGGATTGTTGTCCTATATAGCATATACAAGAGACAATCATCTTTTCAAAGTTTCTCTTTCAAAAAATTACAAAATAGTAAGACCAACGGTCTTAATCATCTAATATAAGTGTAAACAATATGGCCACTATCGTAGATATAAGGAGGAGAGCATCATCCAAGTGCTTTACCTCCAACCACTAACCAAGAAGTCCCTCGCACATCTTCCTACCAGAAATGGCCCAACTCTTCAATGAGGGTGGCAAATAATGACATCTATAATAATTCCATAACCAAATCCAAGAACCAAGTGTATATAAGTATTTAATTAGTATCACATGAAGTCAGTCATGCAAATCTTAGATACTCTTTGGCTATTGATGACTTCTGACTACCATACAATCCTGAAAGTACAGTGAACTAAGAACACATACAACTATAGCATCACTTTCACAAAAGTGTTTAATCATAATCACATTCTAGTTATATAGAAAATGCCGTTCATCTATTCACAACACTACTATCTCTTTCTTGACTCATCAGAATGATCACATTGTATTTGTAAAAATATAAGGTACAAATCAAAACACAAGTTTCTATAAAATCAAATCATTTTCTAGGCTCCTAGTATACCCTACCTTTGATTGGGTAACATAATAATATATGTAAATAATGTCTATTTGTTCTACCAAATAGGTAAAATTCATATAACAGGCCCTTAAAAAGATTATAAAATCTTATAAATGGCTACCTACAAGGTTTCCACTTACCCAATGTGAGGATAGTCAAATATAGGATTGACATGATCTTGTTATTTAGAAGTCTAAAAAATAATAGTCACTCAATCTATTGTTTTGAAAAGATAACAGTCATAACAAAGTTTTATCCCACTCCTAGATATAAGAGAAAACCAATCATAAGTTGCTATAGTGCTATTTGCAAATAGCGTCACAACTATTCTGGATGCATAAATGAGAATATGGTTGATTATGAATAATTTTTTAGGTATTTAATAGTACAAATAACCCCATATTTTTCGCAACTCAACCTAAGTCTTTCCTTTCCTTTCATACACTCAAATAGTTTTCAAGTATTTCAACAAACAATTAGCATACTTGCCTTGTTTCTAGCAATTTTAAAACTCCAAGATTATTCTTTCATAATTGAATACTTGAATAGAGGTTTATATGTCTATACAAGGTTGACTTAATCCCTCATTAGCATGCAACAATTATTTAACTGATACACACAACCATATGCAATGCTCGATACATAATCCAATAACCTCATTTCCACGCCAAACTAGTAATACAATACGCAATATGCTATACACTTAAGCTAAGACTAATGGTTATACCATATAATAACTACATACCCACGCCCATCTGATAACACAATATGCCATACACTCAAGTAATAACTACTCATAAATATATGTATGTATGTATGTATGAGTGTGTGTATGTTTATACACACATGCACATTTATATATGCTTAAAATCACATTTTCTATAATATAAAATAGATCAATACTCAAATCTTTGAACAAACATAACCACAAATAGCTGGCATACAACCCCAAATGACTCATTTAAGATATTGAAGGTTGTATGTTCACATACAATGTTATTTCCCCAAGATAATTACATTTTTAGAAGTTTAGACAATAAACTTACACTTACTTTAACATATAATCCTCTAAATAGAATCATCATACTACCCAAGAATGATATATTATTTAGGTAGTTTATAGACATAGTTGTATACAATACTACTAAGGTAATCCCATGCTTGCCATTATGGAAATATGGATATCAAATCAAAACAAAATGATGACAAGTGATTATACCTACAACTAGTAAACAAAACTCAACACATACTTGATATGATAGTCTCCAATATTTGTTACGTACCAACCAAAATTTTTGAATCCTAGTTCTAGCCACAACCTCACATAGTAGTCCAGAAAAAAAACTTCAAAACTCTCCCAAAACGATGATACTTTCCAAAGGTGTTTTCCTCCTACAAAACTCTTGCTAGATTGCAAATAAAACTCCCCATTTTAGCACCTATCACACCATCTTCAACTCAATGGGAGACAAGAATTATTAAAAATTACCAACCAAACTCCACCAAGCTGTGTTTCACTCCTTGAAAATGTTTAATGGAAAGAAAATAATTCCAAAAATCTAGCATTGAGTTGGTCCTATCAGCTACCATAACCCAAAGAAAACTCCAACTAACCATCACAAATTCCTCTTGTAGGATTCAAAAAGGAAATCCTAGATCATGTTAAAATTAATACATATATGTTTTCAAAAATAATCGCTCAAAAAAAGCACAACCAAAACTAAAACTAAAACACTTTTAATTTCCCTTAAACTATATAAAACTTAAATAAGAGAAATATGTATACAAACTATGGCTTGTAACTTAATTTAGATCCAAAAAACACATAATTATACCACATAGAGAAACAATCAAAGAAACCAGACATCATGCAACCATACAAAATCAATCAAAGACTTCATACACATCTTGTGATGACACACATGCAAACCCTACTATTCTTATAATGCATTGTCAAACAATCATATTGCAAGCAAGTGTGTGGGTTCTCATAGAGTATGGTACAGTTGCTTGACTATCATGGTTTGCCTCCCCCTCCTAGATGAGGCTCTTCTTACAAGTGAGGGGAAAATCTAACAAGTGCATCCACCTCATGATAGTAGAGAATAGTTAGTTTGTGTCAATACCAAAAGATCATAACCAAAAAAAATAATAACAATTAAAATATCAATTGTGTATGATATATGAAATAACTAATTTCATCAAATTATTCAACCATTCCATAATTACAATAAGTGTGAACATTTTATACAACCGGTTATTAGTTCAAATCAAGAATATTCTATGGGTGCCTAAAAGAAAATGAGTCCACATTTCGTGGAAGTTATGCAGAAAAAAAAAACCTTGACAGAAACGGGTGCCCATTTTGAAAATAATGGGCACCTATTTAGGTTCAGGTGCCCGATCCTAAACGGGCACCTATTTGGAACAGGAACCCATTTAGGCTCAGGTGTCCATTCTTAAATACGTGCCCATTATTTGCAAAATGGGTACCCGTTTCTATCAGGATTTTTTGCCCATGCATTTCATTTTAGAATGGGAACCTGTTTCATTTTAGAATAGGTGATCATTTCATCTTAGAATGGGTACCCATTTTTAAGTGGGTATGCATTTCAAAAAAATTGAATTTTGAAACTTGTGGTCTTGCATTAGTTTTATGCTTGGAAACCCAACCCTTAGCCTTGAGCCTGCAAGTACAAGGCCACGTAAACACTAAAAGAAAAAACTAATTTCACCAATATGGCTGACGACGTTTTTTAGAATTTTTTGATAAAATTGAAACCCATTATTGGCATAATTTTCTATTTACTAACTATTTTTTAAATAAAGAGACTCATAAACTTGAAAGAACATACATTACCATTTTTTAATAACTTTTGATTTTGAAAGTTTCTTGAAAAATAATTATGTCTGACCAATCTAGACATCACTCTCTACATGATGAAAAAAAAAATACTATTATGATTATCTTAGCTCAAATTAAGTTGGTCATACACAAGGGGTTTTCAAAAACACTAATTAGGGCCAGTAAATTAACAGAAAAAATAATTATCAAAAAATTACAAAAAAATATCTTTACCAAACTTTAACATCATGTTCATCTTTCCATAAAAAGGTGTTATGGAGAATAAGTGGACACATGCCTTTTTACCTCCTAATTCAACTCCTAGGTCCTTGTGCTTACACTCTACAAGTAAATTATTCATCCAAATGAGAAATCCCCCGAAACCCATGACAAATGGGAACTAGGGGCCCATTTAAATCTTAAGTCCTAACTAAAAAGACCCCTTGGGACTTGGATGCTCATGCCCAAGTCCACCCTGATTGGTCAAAGTGAAATTTCGTATATGTCAACATAGAACTTTTAAATGGGTTCTTCCTTGTCGGCCATATTTTAATTAATTCTTGAATGTTTAATGGATAAGCATATATAAACAAGTGTTTGAATTCATTTTAATCTCGGTTGATGATAGCAAGGTTATGATATCATGCAAAGGCGAATTCAAGGCATTCATTGTGTTTGTGGTAGACTTGTGTTAGTATTGTGTTTGTTGTAGATTTGGAATCATCATCAACATCCTTATGAGTTCAAGAATCTTCATCCTCCTAAGGGCTTCACCACCAAGGTGACATTATCATCGTGTTTGAATTATTTCATCATCATTTGGATTATCTTTAGCCTCTATCCTACAAGGACACTCTCTATCATTAACAATGGTGTTGGGAAAGCTCGAATGCTAACCTGAGATTTGACTGAGGCAGATCCATAAACACCACAACCCCCAAACCCCTTTTCTTCTTTTGTGTAGGTTACAAGTGTGAGAATTGTAGAGGTGAAGGTACAAGAAGGTTGCTTTGGAAATCAAGATTCAAGATTTGAAAATAAAGTTTGGAAATTCACCCATAGTAGACTTAGGTGCTAGCCCCAGTGGCTAGCAGTATAAACAAAACCTGGATTCAACATCAGAGCATCATTTGTGGCATTTTTCTAGTTTTGAGCTATCGGATATTAGGACTTTCTAGACTTAGGCACTAGCCCTAGAGTCTTCTAACATTTTAGCTTATGAAGGATAGGTTTGGAAATCTCACTAATCATCATGATACTTTCATATCTTGACTTGTTTATGTTTCTCTGTTATAAGCTGATTATCCAAATTCTAGGGTTTAGTGCATTGATTGGCCTAGGGTTTGATAAAAGGATTAATTTAATCATATCTTTTCTCTGCAAACTAGAGCACAAAACCAGTAGTTGAGTCCTCTTCCATATTATAGTGACTTGGCTAGGTTTTGTTCTTGAATGTTGTAGTGAAAGGAGGGTTTGATCTAGTGTACTCACATGCTTTGCATCTCATCTCTCTTTTCCATACTTAACATTTTGGTGAACCCATAGTTTTAATGAAATTGCATCTTGCTGAGTGTTGACATCATATTTTGTATTACTTGATATCATATTTGCCATTCTACATTGGAAAATCTTGCATAAAAATTAAAAACAAATCTGAAAAAATAAGCATTCTAGGCTTGCATAAAGGCATAATTTTGCATTATTTAAATGCATATCATTGGTAACACTTAATTTTCTGATTTTTACATTATATCTGAATCAAATTACAACATTTATCTATTTCATGATATTACATCTTGCATTTGCATATCTCATTTGTTAGGGTTTTGTTGAAAATTTACATTTTTTGTTTAACCTAGTTTTTTGCAAAAGCTAGGGTCAGTAGTCAAAATCTTATTTTAGATTTTTCTACTCCTTTAAACACTCATTCAAATCTAATTTTGAGTTGTAGTGATTGCTTCATTCTGCATTCTTTAATTTAAATTTCAAATGTTGTGATTACACAATGCGTATTTCAACATTAAGGGTTTTGCACACTTTCTTCACACTTCTTGAAGAAAACTTTTAAATCATTCATCTTACCTTGGTGTGTAGCACTATTTCCATATTACTTTTTTTTCATGAAATCCATGTGTTTTTTCTATTTAAAAAACTAATTTCCTCAAACAAGTGCTTTGGTGTGAAACAGTCTCACATACATGGCTTCTCATCACAACACTAATGCTATGGCCTCTCCTCGAGTTTATAGGAAGAGGAAGACTCCTGAACCTAAAATAATATTTATACCACATGATAGAACTATTAGAGACATTGAGGGACCTCTTTACATCACCACACGTATAAGTGGAAATCCTACAAGAAGGCTCCTTATCAATCCTAACTGTATGACGAATGTGATTACTGAAGAATTCCTCTACATGCATGATTTGATACAAGAATCTTATGAGCCTACACATATGATGGTTAAGAAACATACTAGAGCTTTCCTCCTAGCTATAGGGAAGATTACATTATTGATTAAAGTAGTTGAGAAAGCTTTGGAACAATCATTTGACACCATTCCTACTTCTGACCTATTTCATTTGAAACTAGGCCACCCATGACTCAAGTCCATCAAAGTGGTCCTCTCTACAATTCATAAATGTCTAAAATTTCCTCACCAAAGGAGAGTGTATTTTTTCCACCATAGTAGATAGAAATCTATGGTTACTCATGGAAACTTTAACCTAGATTACTTTTGGCCACAACCTACTAAGCCTCCTCAACTAAGAGAAGATCAATTCTTCCCGGGATATGAAAGATAGAAAGCAAGTTAATAAAAAAATTAGCTGGACCTCCTATTGAACAAATAATAAGTGAAAAAAGCTTGAATTGAAAGAACCCCCTCGACCATGAGGTAAGGGAGTATTTTTCAAGGTTCCTCCTTCGCTATCCTTACAAGGATTAGGAAACACCCATAAAGAACAAAGCATTTCTTCATAGAAAATTAATTTTGTACTAGTTTCCTCCTCTGAGATGTCAATGACTATGGAAAATCATGAAAAAACTTTTGCAAACATCACTAATAAAACAAGAAGGAATAGGCAAGCAAGAGAAAGGAGGAAGAGACAAACCTTAGCTCAACAAGCAACACCTCAACAAGAAAACATTCCACCAACTAATATTTAATCAAACAAGGAAGAGCTAAAGGTTGAAGAGTTAAAGGACAATGATTTAAGTTGGGTAATTGTACCTTATGTACCCATTTCCTCTTGTATTCAAGATTGGGAGGAAGATGATCAGCTTGATGACAACTGCTAGCTCAGTTGTATAAACAGGTAAGTATTTCTCACTCCTTTTAGCCACCTCTTTGAGTTTCTCGCTTACGTGGCCTCCTCTTATGTCATGTCGTGTTCCCCTGTATTGTGTCATATGTTGTTTAGGTTTCTTTGGATGACCCTTGATACTCTTGTAAGATCAGGGATACAAGGAGACTGCCTCTATTGTGACCATTATTCTATTTGTTTCTCTATTCCTCTATCTTTTCTCTCTCTTTTATTGTTGTGTGTTGTTCCTTGGGGGTATAACATTGTGGAGAACATCTTGGGGGAATCTTCCCATGTTGTAAGCCCAAGTCACTATTGTCTCCTCTCTCATTTTATTGTTTCCATTTTTTAGTGACTCTACCTAGTTGGTGGATGACAAAAGAAAATAAATATTAATAAGGACCATGCATCCCTTCAACAAGAAAGTAAAAATGGACCTTGTCCATATATGAAGATGGGGTTGATTTATATATATCCGACACTTGACTAATAGAATCACTCCATGTGATGTATCATGTTGTGAAATTTCTTGTAACAAATGTTTGCAATACTCTCAATCTGCTCCAATGTACTTTGGATTGTTTTGTATCTCACCTTGTTGTTACACTCGGTTCTGAGACACCTGTAGTATAACCTAACGAGTATACTCAATTCTGAACACACAAGTGTAGCCTTGGTTTTTGATGTGATCTAATATATGATTTATGCATAGCTTTCATGAATGGATTTGGTTATTATCTTAGAGTAATATTTTCTAACCAAAGCTTATCTCTTGTTGATTATCTTAGCAAATGATATTGATGTGTTTGTGGGAACATTAAGTGATAGTGGCACATGTCACTTCGGGGCATGGGCTTTGCAAAAGCTCTTGTTCCCTTGTGTATTTTCACTCTACCTTAATATTCTTGATACCGACAAGTGGTATCAACCACCTTAAGGTGGGGGCATATATAATGGTATCTACTTGATTACTTTTGACACTAACAAAATGTGTTTGAAAGCCCTCATCACGAGGTGGGATGGAATATCTCTTGAGCTACTACACATCCTTCTAAGCAAAAAGGCCTCATCATGAGGCAATATGGTGTATCTCTTGAGCTAGTGTGTATCCTTTTAAGAAAAACCCTCATTGTGAGGCAAGATGGTGTATCTCTTGAGCTAATGCACATCCTTTTAAACAAAGTCCTCATCACAAGGCAGGGTTAGATCTTGAGTCATTCACCCTTAAGCGTGTCTTTGTCAGTTGTGGTAGCATAGCTCAACCATTAGGTGTGTTTGGCATGTTTTAGATAGTTGAGTGTAGTGACAAGCTCCTTCATATCACTCGTGTTTGTCATGTATAAGATGTATAGTGTGTTTATGGCATACTATGTGGTGCTCATATATTCTGTGTGTCTTCCATGTATTTTATGTATCTTCCTTGTGTGTCTTGCACGTTTGTGGTGTGCTCTAAAGACATGTGGCAATGAGCTCCCCCATGTTGTATGTGTTTTGTGTGTTTTGTGTGTGTTTTATTTACTCTAGTTAGTAATATATATATAGATATGTAATTGCTTAATCATGTCTTCTTTTCATGTCTTCTTTGTGTATTGCATGACTGTATTCATGTCTTCTCCATGTATTGCGTACTTCCTTACTATATTCACTTTGTCTTATGTGACTGTTAAGTGTTTTCTTATGTTTTCCTAAGTCTAGGGGCTAGAAATAGTCCTTCAAGCTTAGGATGTGTATTCATTCTAAGTGTTTGATGTGTTTAGGTATGCTTTGACTATACTTTAATGCATGTGTTGTATCATAGGATTGCACACATTAATGTTAGGGCTAAATGTTATGGAGTTAAAAGTGGACACATGCCTTTTTACCTCCTATTTTATCTCCCAGGTCCCTGTTCTTACACTCTACAAGTAAATTATTCATCCCAGTGAGAAATCCCTTGAAACCCATGACAAATGGGAAATAGGGGACCATTTAAAGCTTAAGTCCTAACCAAAAAGGCCCCTTGGGACTTGGACGCTTGCACCCAAGTCCACCCTAATTGGTCAGGTTGAAATTTATTATATGTCAGCATAGAACATTTGAATGGGTCCTTCCTTGTCAGCTCTTTTAATTAATTTGTGAATGTTTAACAGATAATCATATATAAACAAGTGTTTGAATTCATTTTAATCTAGGTTGATGATATCAAGGTTATGATATTGTGTAAAGGTGAATTCAAGGCATTCATTGTGTTTATGGTAGACTTGTGTTAGTATTGTGTTTGTTGTAGATTTGGAATCATCATCAACATCTTTATGAGCTGAATAATCTTCATCCTCCTATGGGCTTCACCACCAAGGTGACATTATCATTGTCTTTGATCATTTTATCATCATTTGGATTATCTTTAGCCTTTGTCCTACAAGGACACATTCTCTCATTAACAATGGTGTTGGGAAATCCTGAATACTAAACCAGGATTTGACTGAGGTACATCCCTAAACACCACAACCCCAAAACCCCTTTTGTTCTTGTGTGTAGGTTGTAGGTGTGGTAATTGTAGAAGTGAAGGTACAGGGAGGTTGCTTTGGAGATCAAGATTCAATATCAAAAAATAGAGTTCAGAAATTCACTCGTAGTAGACTTGGGCACTATCCCCAATGTCCAACAACATAAACAAACCTTGGATTCAACATCAGAGCATCATTTGTGACATTTTTCCAGTTTTGAGCTATCGAATATATCAAGACTTTATGGACTCCTGTGCTAGCCCTAGAGTCTTCTGACATTTTATCTTCTGAGGGATAGGTTTGGACATCTTGTTGATCATCCTGGTGCTTTCAGATCTTGACTTATTTTTGTTTCTCTGTTATAATTTGATTATCCAATTCTAGGGTTTAGTGCATTGATTGGCCTAGGGTTTTATAAAAGGCTTGATTGAATCACATCTTTCCTCTGCAAACAAGAGCAAAAATTTAGCAGCTGGGTCCTCTTCCATCTTGTAGTGACTTGGCTCAGTTTTGTCCTTGAATGTTGTAGTGAAAGGAGGGTTTGATCTAGTGTACTCACATGCTTTGCATCTCATCTCTCTTTTCCCTACTTAACAAAAGGAATTAGAATAATACCTTCATTTCTATCAAAATATGCTAGCGGTACACATGCATGCTTTTGGAAAAAATAGGGGACTTTTAAAACACCACTTTTGTACATCCTATAGAAAACCAACTTTCATCATCTAGGTATTAGAAAAAATACATATTTGAAAACTAGAAGCAAAATCCTACATTTCATATTTTTACAACTTATTAATATTCTATGTGTAAGTTCTTCAAATTTTTACTCCAAGTATGACAAAATTTGAAAAACAAGAAAAACACTTCCACTTTTTTGCCAAAGAGTGAACTCATATTCTTGCTCTTAATAAAAGCAATAAAAAAGAAGCTATCATAAAAAAAGCCATATAGATCATAATGTCATCGCATTTAATACATCATATCCAAACATTAAATATACACATGTTAAATTAGTTATTTTAAACATTATTAATTTTTCCATAATGAGCTAGTAAAAATGGGATGTGACATCCTTCCCCACTAGGACAAAGTCATCATCTTGATGGCTTAATTAAACATAAACTAAAATATTGTTTTGAAAGTATCATATACCAAAAAATACAATGCAAATAGATGAGTAAATACTCTATGAAACTCTTCACAATCCTTCCAAGTGGCACTATCCTTTGAATATTGGTCCCATTACACCTTGCACCAAGTTACTTCTCTACTGGAGCTTCTGAACCTCGAGCACTTTGAGAAGATCTATTATTACCACCCTTTGATCTAGAACCTGCAAAGAATTCTAGTCAAGAACATGAGCAAAATACGACACATAATTTTTTAGATAAGACACAGAAAACATTATGTGCAACTAAGTACGAGTAGGTGGTAAAGCTAGTCTATATGCAACTAGGTTAATGACTTTAAGCACTTAAAAAGTTCCTAAATATCTAGGAGGCAACTTTGTTGATTTATCAAACATAAATGAACTCTTATGAGGTTTGACTCTGAGAACAATTTTATCTCCCATAGTAAATTGCCTTGTTGTTCACTTCAATTCGGTGTAACTTTTCTACCTATCATTGGACTTAGACAACTATTATCAATCAGATATGCACCTAGACTAAGCTATTAACTTAGCTACCTATTGACACATGGGAACACTCCTAGGCCTATGGGTTGCCTAAAATTTGGAGTGAACCTCCAGAGCGGGCCGTTTCCCATGGTAAATGACCTAATCTAAAAGATTTTCTAAGCAAAAGGGATAGAAAGTTAACTGTAATTGAAATCCTAAACTCTAATAGGTGATGCACCAGAACTCTATCTATTCACTCACAATCAGCCTCACAAAGACTTTTAACTCTCACAATTCCATTGAAACTAATGTAATACATTAGTGATTTGTATGAAAGTTTGAAAAGCTAGAGGTTTTCGAAGGACAAATAGGAATTTTATCACAACTTTAACCCACTAAGCAAGCTAAACACAACATACAACCTATATCACATGCAACTCTTGCACTCAATTTTGCAATCATGAGACATAGAAAAGGACTCGAAACTGAATGACAATTGAATATCAGATCATTTACTATAAAATGAAGCAAAAAGTATGGAAAAGGAGAACGTTGCTGCTCTATTGAAACTGAAAGGAGTAGAAATGAGTACCAAAAGTGTTTATAAGCTCTCTACATGTGAACAAGAGAGAAGAAACACTAATCTGAACTCCCCCCCCAAAACAACTAAATATGTCTCCAATATATCCTCATAGGAAAACTACAAAAATCACTCCGAAAGCTTTGCCCAAATCATTTTCAAGATCCATCAAAAAGCCTTGAAAACTGTCAGAAAAAATGCCTCCAAACTTAAAGAGGCTGCCAAAAAGCTATCCAAAGTGATCCCACTAGAAAATACTAAAAATCAAGCTTTATTTGCTTCATAAAGGCTCTAGTTTGTCCTTATTTTCTCAATTTCGCCCACAGAAAGCAAATCTAAAAAGAAAGATCTTGTCTACTTTAACTGCATTAAAATAGCAATTTTTAAAAATAATTTATAAAACATTCCTTTAAATAATGCTTTACAAAGATCTCTAGTTTTATCTCCTGTCTCTTTCTATTTGATTCTTGTAAAAAATAATACAAGGCATTTTTTACTTGGAGAATTTGATTTTCTCTAAAAACCATACAAATCATGAAGGTATATTGTATGTTTTTTTAAAATAAAATCCTATAAGGCTTATCCTCAATCAAGTTTTTGCAAAAGTCCTAAGGGCATATGGGCATCATTGATTTGTTTTTTTAACTCACCTTCAAAATGGCAAAGGGGACCATTGAGGTTTCAAGGCATACAACCTAGTCTTTGAACATGTCTAAAAGGACATTGACACCCTTGATGGCATTAACAAAGACAATATTTTTAAATCCATCGTGACAAAAACACCATTGGATTAGGGCTAAGAAGAAACCCTAAACACAAATACAAATGAACCCTAAAAACTTAGCTCATTTTCACCTGGCATCTTTTCTAACAAGTCAACTCTGCACACCGCCGCCATGGACCCAGGGTATAGAGCTTGTGAGCCTCCATTCTCTTCTATGTTTGAAGAATTTTTATGCATTTTTTGACAAAAAAGTGAGAGGTAAGTCCCTCTGTAGATATTTGGTCAATTTTTTATTTTGGAGGTAAAACTTGGCCTTAATAGCTATGACTGAGACTATATTTCCTAATGCATCTCTATGTGACTTTACTGCTACCTTTTTCCTCATGTCTTGGGTCTGCCATGAAGGATATTTTTGAGCTCATTCAAAGCCATTGCAAAGGCAAAATGAAAGCAAAGATGGATAGAAACCCATGGCCTTGTGCACACATTTCTTCTTCAAAGAAAAAGGAAGGTAAGCTCAAAATCTACACTTATACTTTGTAAAGACAATATAATACCTTCCTTTGACCTCATTTCATTCTAAATCTGCAACAAAAAGAGTTTGCAACATACATGTTAATGGGGTTTCATAATGGGTATCTATATGTTACTTTTTGTCACGGGTCGCGGCCATAATTGTCATGCTTTCTAAACTTTTAACAAACCCCTTTGGGTTTGAAACTCTTTATTACTCTATTGATGTAGCAAGAAAATTTTGTTCAACATTGAACATTAGTCATATACTTACTATGGGTTTCCTTGATGAAAGGTCGCGAAGGACTGATAATTCTAAGTAATTTTTGGTTTATCTGTGGTTGAAAGCTTTCTATTACTCTATATCTACTCTTCTTTACCTGAACATTAGGCCACGACTTTATAGAATAGAGTGCTTTGACATGGAGCTCGAATACCTTTCTATCTTCTGCATTTATGATTTCCCTATGCAAATCATCCATTTTTTGTATAGTTGATGCAACCCGAAAGCTCTTCATTTTTCTACAAAAAAACAAAACTTTATTTTCTACTATACATGGCAACAGCTCTTGGTTTCTAGGTTTTTCGTTTAAGCTTGAAGATGTATTGCTTATTATGTCTTCAACAAACATGGCTATAGTCTCTTCTATTTTGCATAAATTGGGTTTGAAACCCCTTATATGGCATGAGGAGACTCATAAATTTGTTCAAATGCAATACTCTTGGCATTATCACTATGTTATGTTTCTTTCATGAAGGTATACTTGGCTTCGTTCAATGTATGGTAGATAGAGATGAATATTGTTTATTTCCAAACTGACATAAAAACATCTTTTTCTATTCTATACACATCTTTCAAAACCCCATAAGGTTGCCACTTTATTTTGACTGTTTTTATTCTTGAGCATCCTTTATGACTCGGACTTCCTCATCATTCCATGTCTGCAACCTTCTATTTGAAACTCAGATGGGTTTGATCTTTGACTGGGTTTTACCATTTTTCTATATATAGAAGACAGTATCATTACACTGCTCTTCATTCTAAATTTGCAAACTACAACTTTCATAAGTTCAAAACTCTTGATTTTCACTGTATTTGCAATCTTCCTATACAATTTGAAGTGCCTTTGACATTTTTTAAAGAGAAGAAACATTTGTGCCTTGCCTATTCTTGAGAACCCATATAAATTTTGTGTCTTATTCATTTATGTATGCCAGGGATCTTAATTCATTTGGCTATTTTGTTCTTGTAGCAGCATGTATGATGAACAATCAGCTCCATCTGATTTCCACTAAAGTCGAAACCCAACTGTTCTTTCCTAGTTTATCAATATGAGAAAAGTTATGATTTATTTCTACTACTCTAGCTGCATCCTGTTGTGACAATATCCATGCCATTTGTTTCTGCACCTTTATGGATGAACATGGTCACTAAGAATTCATTCCTCTTTGGAATGATAAATTGTATATTAATGTTTTAACTCATGTAGTTATACACCTATGCTTGACTTGATGACTGATTTACCTGTTCTGTATACACTCGGTGATCACACTCAAATTGGAACATGGCATTGATTACTTGTAATCAAGTTCACTATGTTTACAACATGGGTATATCTGCTATTTCAACTTGCAACTACAAGTGCTACCTCCTATAGATAAATATGAGCATTGAAACTTTATCTTCTTACAACTATCTCTGGACTAAAATATGCAATTTCCATGCTCATATTATTCTATAGCAGCATGATGATCTTATTATTCTGTAACATGGCATACTCTCTCACTATTCTAGTTTACTGTACCATTTCAAATGTATTCTCATACACACTACATTATACACAAAGGTAATGGCTCTTTCATTCACTATCTGAGGCATTTGATTTTATTATTACAACTATTCTATGACTTTTGTTGTCCCAAAATTATGATTTGAATGCATACAAAGGATGATACAATGATATTGGTCGTACCTGTACTCAATTTAATGCTTCATTGATTTGTCTTGAACAAGTTGCTCACTGTAGTCTATGGTTACTTCCTCATCTTTTGAGATGATGATCATAGAAGGGCAGTAAGTTCAAGGTTCATGCACTCTATAAATTATTCATTTCAGTTAAAATACTCCTTTTTACAAAACATGAATAAGTATCCCTATATCATTCCCCTTGAGATTCAAGAGCAGCACACTGAGCTCTACCCTTGTGGGAGCCCACTTTACACCACATGTTGAAATGGTCTTCAAAATAGCAACATAACTTCTCCTCTACCCGCACATGAAACAAACATGTTAGTTTAAACATTGAGGCTCAATGGTTGTTTCATTTTCAATCTCTCTTGCATATGGATGATTTGATATATGGCATAGTACATCATAGGCAATACATTATATTTCTATTGATAGGCACATAGGGACTTGTTGTGATGTTCACAACACGCCCCATTATGCTCCTTAGCAAAATGGGGACCCCTGCTGATGTTTTGCTTTTTTGCTTCTGCTTGTGTTTTTCTGCTTTCTGGCGGTTTGGTAAAAATGAGTCAGGTGCATCATCATCATGAAGGTTAGGATGAGGAAGATCATCATCATGAGGTCAATTTGTCAAAGTTCATATTTTGTTTCTGTGACCTCATATTTAGAAAGAGCTTGAAATTCCATGCAGGTTTGCCTTTTACATCACTTGAAAATTCGTCCATATGAGGGAGTTATGCACAGTCAAAGTTTTGGTCAAACCTGATAATCGCAAGAGGATCATCATATTTTTATCCTCAGTCATGTTGTCAAGATCATCCTGATCTTGGTCTATCACCCGATAAAAATCATGCAGTCGCAATATCCGGACGTCAATCTTAGGTGGTAGTGCCCTTTACCCGTCAAATGGCTTTATGCGCATCGTGAGCATCATGATTTTAGGAGGGTCACATTTTATAAACTCGGTTTTGCTGTATGAAGAACATCATCATCATATTTGAAATGCCCCCCCAATAATATCCTGAGGTTCAAATATCCGGACGTCAACTTTAAGTCATAGTAAGTTTTCCCCGTTGAGCGGTCTTTCGTGACAACGAGCATCATGATATTTTTACAACACCTGATATTATAATATCATGCTGATATTATAAGATCACCCTGACTTAGAAAATCCACCATCTGCATATTTGCATGCGCAGGTCAATATCCTGATGATCATGATCATCCTGATCTTTCAAGGGAGGATCATATTTGCTGAAATTCGCTAAGATGATGATGACGTCTTCATATCCTCCTGATCTCCTTTTGCATGATCATGATGATCAGCCTATCTTTTAAAGGGAGGGTGATATTCCATTCCTCAAACAGTATGATCATATTTTAAATATCACCCTAGCGCTAACCTGATGATGACCTCAACTCTTCCTCATGCTCCAAAGACGAAAGATGATGATTACGTCATCATGATGTTCGATGAGGAGGATCGTCATTTTTTTATCCTGTCCTATTGTCAAGATCATCATGATCTTGTTCGTCTACCCGATATTTCGTAAATGTCCTCCTGCCGAGAAATATGACCTTTAGCAAATATCCTGATGATCATCATCATCACATTTCCCTTCGGCAGGATATTTTCCAAAACAGGATCCGGTTCGCGAATATGATGATGACGTCTTATTCTAAGTTCGACAAAAGCAAATATCCTGATGATCATCATCATCCTGATCTTTCGAGAGGGTTACCTTGGCTGCAAAGGGGTCATATTACAATCATCATCCTGATCATGCTCCTTAGGTGACCCGATATTACAATTATCCCCTGATCTTAACTAAACATGACAATGACGCCATCTTTTGCATTTTAACGAAGCCCGAGTATGACGATGACGTCACCATCATATTCCATTCCTCAACAGCAGGATCACATTTCATATCCTCCTATTTTCCTTCAACATGAATATGATGATGATGTCATTCTTTTCCCCAATATACAGAAGCGAAACATCCTGATGACGTCATCTGGACCTTCGGAAGGGTGAGCATCATATTTCCAAGAATATCATGCAGATGAGGTGAACATCGGCCAAATAGAGAATATCGGCCAACATGTTTTTTGACACGCCGATGGCGATAGTCATGCCGATGGGCGGGAAATGAAACGGTGGAGTTTTAAACCATTTTTTGGCGCCCGTGGCATTTTTTCGGTCAGCGATGGTTGACCCGATGGGTTTTGAGCAGCCTGTATGCATTTTGAACGCGTTTTAAGAATATTTTGGACCCAATTTCCACAATTTTGCGCAGTCACCTGGATTTTAAACGATTATTTTAATTTCCTGCTGTTTATGTGATAAATGAAATACTTATTGCTTGTCTTGTCTTGCAGGCTTGCAGTTGAGGAAGTAGCTGGAAAGTCAACACAGTGACCTCATGGAGGAAGAAAATCTAATCTCAGGAGTAGGAAGATAAAGATGAAGTGCGAAGAAGTCAAGGCCATTCAAGTGAAGGACAGAGTTGCAGCTGAAGGTATTACTGCAACAGACAAACAAAAGTTATTGCCAAGCTGCCGGAACTTCTCAGAAGGGGCAATATTTCGCCCAGATTTGACACTGCTCAGAGATATTTTGAAGAGCTGGTTCACCTGTATTTATTGCTATAACCAGGGGTTCAGTTAGGTTTCTGCTATAGTGGGGACAATCAGAATGTCTTTATATTGTGCCTCCCTACACTGTAATACTTTACAACAGGGATTTTAGTATTTTGCCAGAATTGTAGAGTCTTTCTTAGCATAGTTTAGAAGTAGAAGAAGGAGGTCGCCTGTTTGTCTGCAGTAAGGTGCGCGTGGAATGTCTGGCTGCCTTACTGTATCTGTAAAGCTTGTAAGTTCTCTGTAGTATGATCAATGAAACTAAGAGTCATTCCTACATTGTAAATCATGTATGACTATTCGTTTCTAATACAATAGAATCTGGAGTTCTGCATCTATCTTCTGAGTGTTCTCCTGCTCTTCTTTGTGTTTTGAAATATTTTCTTTGAGAGCTTGCAATTTTAAATGTATGTTTGTGAAAATGCTCAGAACTTACATTTAAGGTTTTTACTGTGGATTTGATCAAATTACTGTGGTATTTACATAGTGCATAACAGAAACAATTAGATCCTTCGGTAGATTAAATGAGGTATAGATTAGATATTTCTAACTTTTCCCAACCCATCTGAAATATTTAGCTAAAAACGTAGAAATCTAGAGGAAATTGTCTCAAATTTGAAGAAGCATGCATAACAGAGCTATAAGTAGACAGTTTTCATAAATAGATAAAGAAGAAAGCTACAAAAAATTCAAGAAAACCATCTAAAACTTGCAGCCCGGTAACACTTGTATGCAAATGAACCAAAATACTTGTTGAAATCCATGACCTTTTTGCATATTCTTAGTCCAGTAAACCACCAAACAAACCTAAACTACGTAAGGCCCCTTGAACATTACAGCTTCACATTAACCAACTGAACTTGACCAACCGAACCATTGTAGACTTGGGATTAGTTGAATCTCAAATGATTCCTTCTTATCTTTCAAGTATAGTTTCAGTTCATTATATGTGAATTTTAACTTATTGTTATGATTGCATCAAAACAATCATCAACAGGACTCATATCTAAAGCTCCTAACAAATCTTCCTGAATCACTATAGGTTCTCATGAATATCAAGAGCAAGGATGGGACAACAACAATAGAAACAAAAAATATTAAACAGGCAATGATGGCTATGTTTCTCCTAAATGCTCTTTTCTTTACATATCCTCAGATGCATAGTGTATTTCCTCTGTTTATACTTTGGTTCAGCTATTCCCACAGCTTGTGTGGGACATTTGATATGTCATGTTTTCATTCAATGCAATGTTTATTCCATTTGTATATATCTCATTTGTAAATTGAATGATCATTGTACTGAAATGAAATAACTTATATCACTAATGATTGTTCTGCAATGCATTAAATGATGAACTAAAATTATTTCTCTTCTATCATATGAAAACATAACAGAAATGAACCTTTCCAGCACTTCAAACATTATAGCAGATAATGTTAGAAAATCTTTCATCTAAAAATAAAACTTGATGCACACTAGCTCTGCCAATTTGAGCTGTAGGCAAAAAATTGGTAACAATGACCTTATCGTAATTAGTTTGACTTGCTCATCCATCACTCATAACATTTTCAGCCCAATGCTCACACTATCTCCTAGTTTATCCCAACTAGTAGGTATCTTGCATTTTCTACCATACAATGCTTCAAAAGGAGCCATTTTTAAAGCAAAGTGAAAGGAATTATTATATGCAAACTTGACTAGTGGAAGGTATTCTTCCCACTTGTACTACTAGTCCATACAATGCATACATAGGAAATCTTCTAACACCTAATTTACCCTTTCAATTTAACCATCAGTCTTTAGGTGATAAGCTAAATTGACATTCAATTAAGTTCCCCAATACTGAAAACATGGTTTTTAAAAACCCTAAAGACATTCATGCATCTCTATGTGAGATAATATTTTCTAGAACTCTATGGAGCCTAAAGATCTCCTAAACAAATATTCTTAAAAGAACTAGTGCACCAATGATCAATTTCCCTAGTACAAAGTGGGCAACTTTTTTAAGCTTGTCTACTACAACCAAGATCATGTCATGGCAATTTCTGGACATCAAAAGACCCTACACAAAATCCATGCTATAACTTGTCATTTCAACTCTAGCACATAATGAGGATAAAGTAATCCTGGAGGGTGCATGTGTTCATCCTTGACCCACTAATTCTCTAGACATCTAGCTACAAAATTGGTTGCATCCTAGTTCATTTCTTTCTAAAAATATAGTGGTTTTAGATCAACCATCATCTTGGTTAAACCTAGGTGTCCAAAATAAGGTGCACAATAGCCTCTTTCATCATTAACCTTCTCAAACCTCCTTTATCTAGACCATATATTTTATCTAGGTGTCTTAATAGCCCACTAGGCTCAAGCTAATATCCATAATATTTGAAATCCCATGGATTATCTAAGAGAGCTTTCTTGACTTACTCATAGAAATCATCTCCTAAATATTTCTTTAAAACTTATTCCTAAAAAGTTGATCAAACAATAGCCATTAGGACAATATATCCTCTATAACTAAGAACATTAACCACTTGGTTTTACTCACCTTTAATAAAGTTGATGTCAAAATTATAGTCTAATAGGAATTCCATCCATCATCATTGGTGTACATTCAAGTTTGACTATGTGTAAATGTACTTGAGTCCCAATTATCTATCTTATGTTCAAATAACTTACTAAGAAAATAATGTCTCCACACTTGCAATGCGTGGACTATCACTGCAAGTTACAAATCAGGTGAAGCATAATTTAACTCATATGGACCAAGTTTTCTAGACTCATAGGCCATAGCTTAACCATCTTTCATAAGCACACATCCCAAGCCTTCAATCAATACAGCTGTAGCAACTACAAAATTACCTTCTAGATCAAGATCTCTAAAAATTGGTATGAAAGTTAATCTTTCCTTTAGGACCTAGAAAGCTTCTTCACCCTTATATAACCAAATAAACTAATGGCCATTCCTCTCGAGTGAAGTCATGGGGTTGGAGGTATCTTAGAAAAGTTTGACACAAACTTCTTGTAATAACCTACCAATCCCATAAAACTATCCATGTCATGGACATTTGTTGGTGTTGGCCACTTCATTATGGATTTTGTTTTTGTTGGGTTAATAGAAATTCCCTCTGTGAAACTGACATGTCCCATGTATTGCACTTCCTTCTGAAAGAAGCATCTTTCCAACAAAGGATCCATGTGGCATTTCACAATTACCCATCTGACTATCAAAGCACACCAATTGAGACAATAGGTACACTTATTGGTTTCCTTATTTCTATATTAATAGATACTAGGGCTATAGAAGGGTGTGTGCAAAAGGATGAGGGACCAAAAAGTGGCCAAACCACTTTTTGGTCCAAACAAAAAATAATGCAAGCGTGTTATAATGCACTCATGTTTTGAGCTCCTAAATTTAAAAAAAAACATAGACTATAGCACCCTCATCTTAACTCACAATCTCAAGTTGAGAGCTCCAAAATGCGACTAGGGTTATTGCACAAGTGTGTTTTGAAGAAATTGGAGGAGAATCCATGCTAACACTATGTCACCGCACCATTCCCAGTCTCAAGGATTTTGTGCATGAGCTCCATAGAGTCAACAAGATGAACAAGGTAAGGTTTCTATGTATTTTCTAAATTTGAAAATGAATCATTTTTTTCAATGTTTTGACTGCTTTTTTATTTTTAATTTTCAGCCAGTGAACCCCATGAAACACCCCCAAACCCTAATCCACCAAATAGAGGGAATGATGAGGTGAAGAGGAAGCTTAAAACAACCCTCATTAAACTCCTCCTTTAATTCCTTGACATCCTCATGAGACACAAGAAAAATTTATAAGGGAAATTAAGGAGAACAAAAGACAAATTGAAAGCTCAATTGAAACATTAAAAAATCTAAATGCAACCAATACTCACCTATGATCTCTTGCTACATCCCTAGAGTTCATTGTTTCTCATGCATCGATTTAGTGACAACCCAAATCAAAAAATGGGATAATTATAGGGAGTGTTGCTAGCAATACTATGCGAATAAATTATCATACAAACAAGTGAAAGACAAAAATTGAAATTTGATCTATGTGCCCTATTTGTTGATCCTATAAGTAATGAGCCATTACATGGGAATTGAAAAATATTCCTTGCTCACTAGTGTGTACATGATAGAATATCTAAAAAGAATTGGTATAGGTGGTGGATGGTTTTATGATACACCATGTAACAATAATGAGGTCCCATAGTATGTTTTGAGGAATCTCTATTGTGAGTTTATACTTAATAACATTCCAAACTATTTTGACATGCAAGATTTCCAAGATAGAGGTGATGGCTCTACACATGATAGGGAGGGGGCACATTGTACCTAGGACCATCCAACTAGACCCATAGTGAGGCCATCTTTTCAACACATCTCACTCCCTTCTACTTTGAAGGAGAGTTTTGAGGTGGAGATGCTACATTATATTAGTTCCCTCATTCTGTATTTACTATAGCATGGGAGCCATCTTTCATAGGTTGGTGAGGGTGAGACTAGTAGGCATCATTAATCTCCACATATTTTCCATTCATGTAGAGCTTTATGTGATTATCGGTCTGAGGACACTCTCGAGACAGACATTGGAGAGGATATTTCACAATTTTAGGACTATGCCACATCGAGACAAGAGAAGGGGCATGACACATCCATATTGGATAATGTTGTAATAACAAATGAGTTGCTAGATAGGACCTTTGGTATTGACACACATGTAATTTTTATAAGGTTTTGCAATTTATGATATTTGTATTTGAAATTAACTATATTAATCTATTATAATTCAAAAAAATTATTGTAAGTAATTGTATGCATTATGAAATTCTAGGGTCAAAATACTAATCCTACGTCTGGCAATTATCCAATGTGAACTTATGAGGTGATGTCGAGTCAACGGGCATGAGATTTTAAACAAGATAGTAAATATAGTACATGGACACTTTTTGTCATATATCAATGATAATCTTATTTAATGACAATTTGGTGATTAACAGTTGGATGTTGGACCTCCAACATCAGTAGTTGGTGGGGTCGGTCATAGATCTAGTTTCATTGAGGTAAATTTTACTATTTTTAATCATTATGCATTTAAATAGTTTTATGTAGATTTTCATCAAACAACATTTTTCTATATTATCAGTTGATGACAACAATTCAAACTCCTAATATTCGTGACACAGTGGAGGTGAATGTTTCTACAACTATTTTGTTTGCAATGCCTTTGATAAGGGTATGAGCTAGTAACATGTAAATGTCATTATGTATTTATTGTTTTATCTCAGTCATTTAATGTGCATAAATGATATTCATCTTTACTCTAATTTGCTTCTTCATTCATGTCACAGGAGGTCACAACTCCAACCCATCCATCTACAGATGAAGAGAGGCCATGAATGATTGACAAGGACTATTAGTATGTGGTAAGTGATTGATTACTTATGTCAAGTTGTATATTTCATGTTTTATATATTAATGTGGAAAATATTTAATTGTATGAATAGGTGGAGGTTAAAAAACTTATGAGAGGAGGTCCAGTCGATGGACAAGAGAGCATGAGTCATCGACTGCTTCTCCATCTTCCTGTCTAAGAAAGGGCTATTGACTATTTTAAAACACTCCATGAGACTTTTGATGTTGGGACATTTTGTTGTATGCCTATATGGATTTGTAATCATGTACATTTCTATTTTACCGATGTATATAATTATACATGGCTATATGGCTTTGTTTGTACATGCCTATATAACATTATATATACATTATATGGCATTTTCATGACAATATGTATATGCGATTTTACATTATATATGATGATCAAATATATGGTTACATGATAGATAATGTATCATACTTAAAAGTTTTGATATTATGTACTTGTTCTTCAAAATTTCCATGAACCTCTCTAGTGAAGAATGTCTCACATGCATTAAGAAAAATATTATTGTGAAGCATACGATTGAAATTGTATGACAAGATCCCTTAAGAAATTAATAATAGTCATAGAAGCATCTAATTATTAATATACAATAAGAGTCACAATATGAGTTACACAGGTGATTGAAGTATCTACAACACTCATCCACTAAACTTGCATGGTTGCATGAAAATAGAACACAAGTAAAGCTTACAATGTTTGGATATGTTCTAGAGTGTTTTACTAATTCAAGTATTCGGAGAGCATACTTGCAAAATCCATTTTGTTCACATCCTGCAGTCATGGAACTCAATGAGACCACATTCATTTGAGGCATTATGTCAAATAGTTCACATGCCTTGTCTATGCTTCCACATTTTGCATACTTTTCTCCTAGGGTAGTTGCAACTACAACATTTGAAAAAATTCCCATATCCTTTATGCTTTGATGGATGTCCATAACTTGTTCCAAAGATCCCATTTTGGCATAGG
This sequence comes from Cunninghamia lanceolata, assembly GCA_027924645.1. Taxonomy (NCBI): domain Eukaryota; kingdom Viridiplantae; phylum Streptophyta; class Pinopsida; order Cupressales; family Cupressaceae; genus Cunninghamia; species Cunninghamia lanceolata. Next base: position 1,054,112 of record BSBN01000121.1, on the reverse strand, counting down.
CAGGGAGGATTCTGGCAAAGGTTGTGGAATTTGGATTTACACTTGCCAATTTCATTTTCTTGAAAGTTTTTAAAGCCTTATCAACAAATCCATTTGGTGTATATCTTACAATCATTGCATTCCATGAGATGGCATCTCTTTTAGGTGTTTGTTTAAATAGTTCATGTGCCTTGTCTATGCTTCCACATTTTGCATACATGTCTACCATGGCAGTTGTAACTACAACATCTAACAAAATTCTCATATTCTTTATGCTTTAATAGATGTACATACCTTGTTCCAAAGATCCCATTTTGGAATAGGTAAGGAGGATGCTGGCAAAGGTTGTGGAATTTGGATTTGCACCAACTAGTTGCATTTGCTTGAAAGCTTCTAAAGCCTTATCAACAAATCCATTTTGTGCATATCTTGCAATCATTGCATTCAATAAGATAGAATCTCTTTGAGGTGTTATATCAAACAGTTCAAGTTCCTTGTCTATGTTACCACATTTTGCATACATGTCTACTAGGGCAGTTGCAACTATAACATTTGAAAAAATTCCCATATCCTTTATGCTTTGATGCATGCCCATACTCTATTCTAAAGACCCCATTTTGGCACAAGAAAGGAGGACATTGACAAAGGTTGTGGAATTTGGCTTTACACCTGCCAATTGCATTTGCTTTAAAGTTTCTAAAGCCTTATCAACAAATCCATTTTGTGCATATCTTGCAATCATTGAATTCCATGAGAAATCTCTTTGAGGGGTTATGTCAAACAATTAACATGCCTTATCTTTGCTTCTGCATTTTGCATACATGTCTACCAGGGTAGTTTCAACTATAACATCTGACAAATTTCCCATATCCTTTATGTTTTGATGGATGGCCATACCTTGTTCCAAAGATTTCATTTTAGCATAGGAAAGGAGGATGCTAGCAAAGGTTGTGGAATTTGGCTTTACACCTACCAATTACATTTGCTTTAAAGTTTTGAAAGCCTTCTCAACAAATCCATTTTGTGCATATCTTTCAATCATTGCATTCCATGAGATGACATCTCTTTGAGGTATTATTTCAAACAATTCACATGCCTTGTCTATGCTTCCACATTTTGCATACATGTCTACCAGGGTAGTTTCAACTACAACATTTGATAAAATTCATATATCCTTTATGCTTTGATGGATGTCCATACCCTATTCCAAAGATCCCATTTTAGCACAAGTGGGGACGATGTTGGCAAAGGTTGTGGAATTTGGCTTTACACCCACCAATTGCATTTGCTTGAAAGTTTCTAAAGACTTATCAACAAATCCATTTTGTGCATATCTTGTAATCATTGCATCCCATGAGACGATATATATTTGAAGTGCTCTATCAAACAATTAATGTTCCTTGTCTATGCTTCTACATTTTGCATACATGTCTACTAGGGAGGTTGCAACTACAACATCTAACAAAATTCACATATCCTTTATGCTTTCATGGATGTCCATACCTTGTTCCAAAGATCCCATTTTGGCACAAGCAGGAAGGATGCTAGCAAAGCTTGTGGAATTTATCTAAACACATACTAATTTCATTTTCTTGAAAGATTCTAAAGCCTTATCAACAAATCCATTTTGTGCATATCTTCCAACCATTACATTCAATGAGACAACATCTATTTGAGGTGTTTTGTCAAATAGTTCATGTGCCTTGTCTATGCTACCACATTTTTCATACATGTCTACTATGACAGTTGCAAGTACAACATCTAAAAAATTCCCATATCCTTTATGCTTTGATGGATGTCCATACCTTGTTCCAAAGATCCTATTTTAGAACACGCAGGGAGGATACTGAAAAAGGTTGTGGAATTTGGCTTTACACCCACCAATTACATTTTCTTGAAAGTTTCTAAATCCTTATCAACAAATCCATTTTGTGCATATCTTACAATCATTAAATTCCATGAGAAGACATCTCTTTAAGGTGTTTTATCAAACAGTTCAATGCTTTGTCTATGATTCTACATTTTGCATACATGTCTACCAAGGCAGTTACAACTACAACATCTAGCAAAATTTCCATATCCTTTATGCTTTGATGGATGTTCATACCTTGTTCCAAAGATCCCATTTTGGCATAGGCAGGGAGGATGCTAGCAAAGGTTGTGGAATTTGGCTTTACACCTGTCAATTGGTTTATCTTGAAAGTTTTTAAAGCCTTATCAACAAATCCATTTTGTGCATATCTTGCAATCATTACATTCTGTGAGAGAGAATCTCTTTTTAGTGCTCTATCCAATAGTTCACATGCCTTGTCTATGCTTCCACATTTTGAATACATGTCTACCAGGGTAGTTGAAACTAAAACATCTGACAAAATTCACATATCCTTTATGCTTTGATGGATGTCCATACCGTGTTCCAGAGATCCCATTTTGGCACAAGCAAGGAGAATGCTGGCAAAGGTTGTGGAATTTGGATTGTCACCTACAAATTGCATTTTCATGAAAGTTTCTAAAGCCTTATCAATAAATACATTTTGTACATATCTTGGAATCATTGCATTCCATGAGACAACATCTCTTTGAGTTGTTCTATTAAATAGTTCATGTTCCTTATCTATGCTTCCACATTTTGCATACATGTCTACCAAGGCTATTGCAACTACAACATCTGACAAAATTCCCATATCCTTTATGCTTTGATGGATGTCCATACCCTATTCCAAAGATCCCATTTTAGCATAGGCAGGGAGGATGCTGGCAAAGGTTTTGGAATTTGGCTTTACACCCACCAATTGCATTTTCATTAAAGTTTGTAAAGCATTTCAACAAATCCATTTTGTGTATATCTTGAAATCACTACATTCCAAGTGAGACATCTCTTTGTGTTTTTTTATCAAACAATTCACGTGCCTTGTCTATGCTTCCACATTTTGCATAAATGTCTACCAATGAAATTTCAACTACAACATCTAACAAAATTTCCATAACATTTATACTTTGATGGATGCCCATACCCTATTCCAAAGATCCCATTTTGGCACAAGTAGGGATGATGCTAGAAAAGGTTGTGGAATTTTGATTTATACCTACCAATTGTATTTGCTTGAAAGTTTCTAAAGCTTTATCAACACATCCATTTTGTGCATATCTTGCAATCATTGCATTTGATGCTATGACATCTCTTTGACGTGTTCTGTCAAATAGTTCATGTGCCTTGTCTATGCTTCCCAAATTTGTATACATGTCTATCAGGGTAGTTGCAACCATAACATCTGACAAAATTCTCATATCCTTTATGCTTTGATGGATGTCCATACCCTATTCCAAAGATCCCATTTTGGCACAAGCAAGGAGGATGTTGGAAAAGGTTGTGGAATTTGGCTTTACACCTGCCAATTACATTTTCTTGAAAGTTTCTAATGCCTTGTCAATAAATACATTTTGTGCATATCTTGCAATCATTATATTCCATGAGACAACATCTCTTTGAGGTGTTCTATCAAAAAATTCACGTGTCTTGTCTATACTTCCAGATTTTGCATACATGTAGATACCAAGGTAGTTGCAACTACAACATTTGACAAAATTCCCCCTTCCTTTATGTTTTAATAGATGTCCATGTACCCTATTCCAAAGATCCCATTTGGCATATGAAGGGAGGATTTTGGAAAAGGTTGTGGAATTTGGCTTTACACCTACCAATTGCATTTGCTTGAAAGTTTCTAAAGCCTTTTGAAATAAACAACATCTCTTTGTGGTGTTCTATCAAACAATTTGCGTGCCTTGTCTATGCTTCCACATTTTGCATACATGTTTACAAAAGTAGTTGCAACTACAACATTTGACAAAATTCCCCCTTCCTTTATGTTTTGATGGATGTCCATGTACACCCTATTTCAAAGATCCCATTTGGCAGATGTAGGGAGGATGCTAGTAAATGTTGTGGAATTTGGCTTTACACCTACAAATTGCATTTGCTTGAAAGTTTCTAAAGCCTTTTCAACAATAAGAGTTACACATGTGATTGAAGTATGTACATCCATTTTGTGGCTATGATTTTGGGCTTTTTGGTGATTTTGATTTTATAGAATGGACATGCATTTAACTATGTTTCTTGTCTTCTTCCTACAACATTTTTCCCCTATATGTTATCATTTTTTTTTTATCTAGTGTTGAGTGTTGAATTGCAAGAACAAGGCATAAATTGGAGAAGTAAATTGTAAGTTTAGAGATAAATTTGAATCGATAAACCATGTCATATCTCATGTATCTCTTTTGACTTATCCACATTTACTATATCACACTTATTTCTCACCTACATACCTTCCTTGCTATATCCTTGACCTTAAGTCATCTTACATATCCTATGGATTATGTTCTCATAGCTATGCATATGTTCTTATCTCTTATAGAACACTTATCTTATGTTTAAATGATTACATTCTCATGACTTCTTGACTATGTTTCCAAAATCCATCTAACACATTGGACTTTTTTATTGTAGCTCCATCGTAGCCACACATCAATTTGCTTTGCAATCCACTTCATATCCACACATTAATTTCTTGTCCATGATCCTTTACAACCACATACAATAGACTTATGTAGTCTCCTTCACAACCACATATATTGGTTTCCTTTGCAACCTCCTTTGAATCTACATACATTAGTTTCTTGGCTAGGTTCCTTCGCAACCACATATATTAGTTTCTTTTGCAGGCTCCTTTGTAGTTAGGTCACATATTAGTTTTGATAAGGGCATACTAGGCATTTACATTCTATTTGGTGTATCTTTTGATTTGTTTTTAGTCATTCAATTGATCCAAGGGTTTGAATAATAAAAAATGAATGGAATAAGTCACCTCTAACACCTAGCACAACAAACTCTAATGGGGCTTATTAGCATCACCATGTTCAAATATCATAAGAGAAAACACTTTTTAAGTTTTTAACCACATGACCTCAACCCTTAAATTCATCAATTTTAACACTTATTTATCAACATCTGTTTGTGTGGCTTGACTCAAACTTTATAATCTAGTTTTACCTTAGAAAATAATGACTTATTTTGAGAAGAAACCTCTTGCAATAGTTTATCTTTATTTCTCAATTGTAATTTCACTAAGTCTCTTCTCGAAATAGGATTGAAATTTTGCATTACATATCTCATGAGGCTGAACTAACTATGCCAACATGCCATGGTGGGTGGGTGAATACTAGCAGAGGTGACTTTTCAATGGTGAAGCCTCTTGGTCATTCTCAAATACATCAAACGGAGACAGTCTCTTAAGAGACCTAAGACAAAAAAGGTGTCAATCTTTAGACTGATTGTTCTCTCAAACTATAACACATATGAATGTCTTCTTTGCATGTATAGGTGGAGGTTAGGTCCACCTATAAATACCTACCTCAATTTTGAAATCAATTTCACTTTTTTATGGTGACAAGGAAAACAATGTTCCAAAATGCTTTAGTTTCATCTAGTGGAAAGGCGCTAGGAGTGAAATTTTGCATTATGCACCTTGTGAGGTTGAACTAACTACACCAACACATTGGGGTGGGTGAGTAAGTGATAGGGGAGGTTATTTTTCATACCCCAAGTGTTCCAATAATTCTAGACTACAGGCTTCTGGAAAATTCACTCAAGAGCCCTATGAGCAAAAAACTAACAAAATTTGATAGCATAGTTCTTGGAGTCCATGGCAGTTGGGAACGTTTCATTTGGACCTACAGCTACAAGTGGGGTTCATCCACAATAATCTCTCTTAGTTTTTGTCAACTCCAAATCATTTGACCACGTCAACATTAAATGCATTCTTGTAAAATGAATGAGTGGCATTAATCATAACCTTGATGGAAGCCATGTTTTTTTTATTTTGTACGTCACAAAATAATATTTTGGTTCATTTCATATGGGTAGTGATGAGGCAATATCAAAGGAAGAAGATTTTAGAGATGATGGCTGATATAAATGTGAGGCCAAATAGAGGGAAGAAAGTGTGGGTTTGGCAAGGGTGAGCCCATGAGAGAGGGCTTGATAGTTAATTTAGTTTGTTGTAGACAAAGAGAGAGGAAGAGAGCATCAAAGGATTGGAAGTGTGTAGATTTAGTAGAGATAGAGGAGTGAATAGAGGCTGTTGTAGATAACTAGAGGAATAGAGAAGATTGTTTGTGTGTAGGAAAGAGGCCATTGACAGGCCAGATTGTAATTTTCTCACAAAAACATTTTGTTTTCTGAATTGAATCAAATAAAATCAAATTTTATGCTGCAATCTTGACATGGTTGAATATTTAAATTGAGGCAGAGCATTGCTTGTGTGTGTTATGTGTTTGTGATAGAGTTTTGTGGGCCAAGAGGGGTTCTCTTGCATTAGGTTTACATATTTTTCAATGTTAATATGAAAAAATGCTAGTATGACTTCAAATTTTTATTAGCTTTCTAATCATGTATTTTTTAAAAATATGATAACATTAAGGTTCCCATCTTGAATTTCTTTTTCTAATGTATTTTTTTGTAGAAAACCTATGTCTAGCATTTTTAGTGTCTTTTTATTTTTATCAAAATTTGAAACAAATTACATTTTTAGATTCTAGAATAAATTCTATACGCATTGAAAAAAATTGATTTTTGATTAGTTTTCAAAAATATTAGGGGGGAGCACGCTCAAATTTTCATTTTTCAAGATGTTTCCACTTTGAAAATTCATAAAAAATCATATATTCATTAAAAAATAACAAAAAAATTAGGCATAAACTAAATGATGTTAGCTAATTTTCCACTAAAGTGATTTTTAAAATACTTAAAAAAAGTCAACATTTTAGGGGGAGCACACTAGAGACTGTTGTAGTTTTTTAATAAAAAAGGAGCACTTTGTATGTTCCCCCTATTTGAACTTCTTAAACTCTACCATCTTTAGAAAAAAAATACTAGTTTAAAAACTAGATTTCGAGCACTACAAATCTTGTTCTTATCACATCTTCTAATTTTAAGCATGGCTATCTTCAGTTTCTCATCTAAGATTAGTTTTTATTGATTTCAAAAAAAAAGTGGAAACTTTTGACCCCCTTTGGTCCCCCATTTTCATGCACATACCCAAAATGAGGAAGAGAATTTATATGATTGAAAGTTAGTGATGTAGTAGTTAAGCCTAAGCATAATCTTTATGGCAAGTTGTCCAAATGTTCTTTCTTTCAGAAGGAAGTACAATACTTGGGACATGTCATTTTAGTACAAGGAATTTTTACTGATCTCTAGAAAAACAAAATCCATACTAGACTGGCTAGAACCAAGAGTTCTTGGTAAAATTCCTAGAACAGATGGCTTTATAGCTAACTCTTGGTCTATACAATATGTAAATCAAGTAAAAGTTACAGTAGAGCAATGTTTGTTTGAAGCTAAGTTAAAACTACCTACCTTCTCCATTCATGTGAACTTATATATAGCACCCTTAGATTTATATGATGTAATCCTTGGGATAGATTTGATTTCGCACCATAGGGAAAAACTCAATCGTTTTATAAAAATTGTTGAATGTCTAGATGACTTAGGAATCTGACTTCAGATTAAGGGGGTTAATAGGAAGTTAAACTAAGGAAAGTTTCAGCCCTAGAACTTAATAAAACAAGAAGGAAGGGGTTCCAAATGTAGCAATTAATGTGGATCAATCAAAATATTCTAAGGAACTATTATCATTTTTTCACCACAACTTAAAATTGGCAGAGCTGATGCAAAAAGTTCATTTTTAGAGTGAAGGTTAACATTCTTCTGTTATAAGTTATTTGCATAGTTATTGTGTTTCAGTGATAATTACAGTGTTGTTCAGGGTAGGAAAGAGAAGGTCATAGACATCATTGTCTTGAAGGTCTTCAATCTTCGAAGTTGTCTTCTGTTCCTACTCCTGATCTCAACATGAACCTGCAAAAATGTGGGAAGGTCCTATTAGAGCTCTGGTTATGAGATCTCTATATCCTATTAGAAGAGGCATAACACTTTGTTTATAATGCATTGATCAATGAACATCATCCACATGCAAAAAGAGTTGAGAAAGAAACAATCATGGAATTTCAATGTTTTATTCTAATCTATTTGTTTCATGTGCAGGTATAGGATAAGTCATGTAGCTTTCTGAAGATAAATTAGAATGTGGAGTAAAATTGGCTCCCACAAGGGTTGAGCCCAACATGCTACCCCCAAGTTTTAAGAGGATTGTGGAAAGAGTCTGAAAGAGAAATAGTGTCACATAAAGACCCTGCAAAATAAAGATAGATGTCACGTGTTTCGATCATATCTTAAAAAATATGATTTGTGTTATTGAGATTTTTGGATATAAATTAGAAGACAATAAGACGCAAAAACACTTTAAATTTCTCACCAACCTAGTTTGTAGTTTTCAAGGAACCATCAGAAGCACAATACACAACAAAATGAAGATAGCAGTTGCATGTTATAATCATATCTCAAAAATTATGATCTAGGTTTTTGATATTTTTGGATAGAGATGAGAAGAGAATAAAGAGCAAAAACCTTTTAAATATCTCACCTACCTAGTTTGCAGTTTTCAAGGAATCTTCACAATGGTGGACCCTTTTTCTTTTGCAAATTTGAAGTTGCAAAAAAATTATTATAAAATGATATTTAAAGCAATATCCTATAAATTGCTTATAAATATTCATTATTTATGTAATTAAAACAAATTAAAGCAAACAATATCTTTCTTTTTTTAGTTTGCTTTCTTTTGGGAAGATATGGACAAAAATAAGCCTTGTAAGATTAGACAAATTAGAAGGAAAAGTTGCAGGACCTATTGTAAGACAAATATTAAAGCAATGTTCTTTATAAATTGCTTTTAATATTTCGTCATTTTATGCAGTTAAAACTATTAAAGCAAATCAAATATCTTTTTCTAGATTTGCTTTATTTTGAGGTAGATGAGGACAATAAAAAAAACTGAGCTTTTATTGAGCAAATAAAGCTTGTTTTAAAGCAGATTTTTGGTGAGGTCTACCTTGAGGAAGATTTTGGCAGCTTTCATATACAGATTGGAGGTGATTTGAAAGCTTTATTTTTGGTTTTACAGTGGAGCTTGAAAATGGATCAAATTTGCTATTCTAGGAAGATTTCTTAGCTTTTTCCTTGGGAGATTTTTAGAGTTATAAATAGGGGAGAAAGACTTAGTTTTTCTCAGTTGACATCTTTGTTTCTTCTCTCTTGAGCACAAGCTCACTCTAGAGATTCACTCTCACAATAGGTCACCCACAACCTGAGAGTGTTTTCATGTGTCAACACATAGCTAAGCCTTCTGTAAGCTTAGCATAGAGTGCATATCTGATTGATAACAATTTTTGGCACGCCCGGTGGGACTGATTGGACTATCTCAGTTGAATTACATGTTCATTTATCATTGGTATTTGGTGTACGTACCAATTATCTCAGCATTTAGAGGCAGGAAATTAGCATACTTGGCGACTCTGAATGTTAATCTTCTAGTTTCAAGACAATCGGTTCATATCATCCATCATATCGTGAAAGCATTGATGTCCCACCATCTTATCATCTATACCAGAGCAATCAGGCAGTTGGTTTTATTCTAAACAACCATGCAACAACCGTATACTAGCATGCACAACATGCTTGCCACCCACCCACCCCTACTTAGCTTCCTTACCAGTCATTTACAAGCAGTCATAATGCTGGTTTTAGCCCAAATACTCAGGATGCTTATCGCATGCCCGCTCCTTCCCAATCTCCTAGTAAGCCTTCTTACCAGTCTAAAATTAAAGAGCTTAATGACATGGTGAGAGACATTATGTTAGACTTTAATAGGCAAATGGAGGAGATCAAGAGGGAACTAGAGTATAAACAACACCAAGAGGAATTGGCTTACCAAGCCTATCTTCATGAGCAAGAGATTACAAGCATAAAGAGCTATCAGTATCAACAATGAGGGGGATTTCAAGCAAGGCAGTATGAAGAATCTAATTTGCAGCTACAAGAGTTGAATCGCCAAGTTTACTTTCAACTTCTAGAGCAACCACCCTATGTGACCTTTGTTTCTAATTAGGAGTGGGAGACACAAAAGAGATAGTTCGAAGAGAATCTTGAGAGAGAGAGATAGCTGCACAAACAAAGCTTTTGCTTGCTCGAGCCCAAGCAGCCTCTTCTATTCCAGAGCCACCGACTCAAGAAGAGTCCATTAATTGACAAAAGGAAGTGAGGCAAGTGAATTTATTGCATATAGCTATGGAGAAATATTGATTAGAGAAGCAGAAGATCAAACCAGAAAAAACTCCTGATGAACCTTTCGATATTTTCATTAATGATCCTCCTTGTTTTGTAAAAGACGATAAACATTCTTCAGAAAGTCATGTAGTGCAAGAGGTTAATTCACATGAAAAGGTTTCTTCTATTTGTGTAGGGCAAGTAGATTCAAATTTGATACTGAACCCTTTGAATTTTGATTCATTTGAAAAAATTTTTGATGATGTTCATAAGATGCACGAAAGCAGGGTGCAGAAGTCACAAGGTGAAGGCCTTTAACTACAAAGACTGAAAGCCAAAGCCTCATATGAGAAGACACTAGATAATGAGGAAGAATATGTAACCTTATTCAATCAGTTACCTAGTTTTGTAGAATCAGATGAAGATAACATGCTCATACCAAAGGTAGAAGTTTCAGAGTAGCATGAGGATCCTCAACCATCTAGTGAGCTGCTGATTGAAGCTGAGCAATCTAACAAAAAGGTCTTGGATCAAATGGAAAAGTGTGAAGATATGTCTGCCATGGAGTTTACATAGCTAACTGAAGACTGTCATGAGGCAAAATATAGCCCTCTTTTATCAGAAAATCAAGAGGATCTTGATGAAATTTCATTTTGGGATGACCTTGATGATTTTGTTGCAAATTTAGACAATGTGGAAAAGGTTTCAATTAGTCTGCATGATGAGCTTCCTAGCTCTAATGTTGGAGATGAAAATAACATGTCTATGCCAGGTTTTGACCATCAAAGTATTGCAGAATATTTGGATAACATGCTGATTCATGGACAAGTATGTGAAAGCAATCTTGTTTCGACTAAAGAGGATGACCCATTAACCGAAGAGGAGGAAGCCACATGGTAGGCTATCATGCAAAGTATAGATCATGTAATTGTTCGCAGTCCAAAATCTTCGAGGGTATGTCCTATCAGATATCTAGCTGGTTTAGAAATCAATAGGCAGGGACAACCTCATAGTGACACTGATTTGGATCATCAAGAAGGGTATCAAGTGGATCAGTTAGCAAAGGAAGTCAAGTGGGTAAGTGACTGTACTTTCTTTCTCAGAAAGGTGTCATAGTAATTTGCTGAGTTTTGATTGTTCTCCACCTTTTTGGGTTGATTAACAACCTTATGGAGTATTGGAGACTACACAGGAAAGGCAATTATTTTATTGAGCCAGTGAATGGGTTTGTTTGATCAGTGTCTCTAGCTAGTTATAGTAGGTTAGGGTAGTTTTTTCAGTTAATAAGTGCTCATGGACATTTGCTTTCAGTATTTTTGTTTTCCTAAGTACTGTTGCACAGGTTTTCTGGCCGTCAGGGCCTGTTAGTTTGCTTCAGTTTAGTTTGTTTTCATTTTCTTGCTGCTAATTGAACTAGTTGGAGAGCTAAATTTTAGTGTTTATGAGTTTGAGAAGAGTAGAGTATGAGTCAATGCCCAATGGATATTCAAGGCAACTGATCTGATGCTTAGCAGGCAAGCATATAGCAGAAGTCGCCAGAAATGTTACCATTTTTTCACCACAGCTTAAAATTGGCAGAGCTAATGCGACAAATTCATTTTTAGAGTGAAGGTTAACATTGTTCTGTTATAAGTTATTTACATAGTTATTGTGTTTTAGTGATAATTGCAGTGTTGTTTAGGATAAGAAAGAGAAGTTCATAGCCATCATTGTCTTGAAGGTCTTCAATCTTTGAAGTTGTCTTTTGTTCCTGCTCCCGATCTAACATGAACCTACAAAAATGTGGGAATGTCCTATTAGAGCTCTAGTTATGAGATCTCTATATCCTATTAGAAGAGGCATAATACTTTGTTTATAATGCATTGATCAATGAACACCATCCACATGCAAGAAGAGTTGAGAAAGAAACAATCATGAAATTTCAATGTTTTATTCTAATCTATTTGTTTCATGTGTAGGTATAGGATAATTCATGTAGCTTTCTGAAGACAAATTAGCATGTGGAGTAAAATGGGCTCCCACAAGGGTTGAGCCCAACATGCTAGCCCCAAGTTTGAAGAGGATTGTGGAAAGAGTCTAAAAGAGAAACAATGTCACATAAAGACCCTACAAAATAAAGACAGATGTCACATGTTTTGATCATATCTCAAAAAATATGATCTAAGTTATTGAGATTTTTGTATATAAATCAGAAGATAATAAGACACAAAAACCCTTTAAATTTCTCACCAACCCAGTTTGTAGTTTTCGAGGAACCATCAGAAGCACAATACACAGCAAAATGAAGATGGTAGTCATGTGTTTTAATCATATCTCACAAATTATGATCTGGGTTTTTGTGATTTATGGATAGGAATGAGAAGAGAGTAAATAGCAAAAACCCTTTAAATATCTCACCTACCTAGTTTGTATTTTTCAAGGAATCTTCACAATGGTGGGCCCTTTTTCTTTTGCAAATTTGAAGCTGCAAAACAATTATTGTAAAATGATATTTAAATCAATATCCTATAAATTGCTTATAAATATTCATTATTTATGCAATTAAAACAAAGTAAAGCAAACAATAGCTTTGTTTTTTTAGTTTTCTTTCTTTTGGGAAGATATGGACAAAAATAAGCCTTGTAAGATTAGGCAAATCAAAAGGGAAAGCTGTAGGACCTATTGTAAGACAAATATTAAAGCAATGTTATTTATAAATTGCTTTTAATATTTTATCATTTTATGCAGAAAACTATTAAAGCAAATCAAATATCTTTTTCTAGATTTGCTTTATTTTGAGGCAGATGAGGACAATAAAAAAAACTGAGCTTTTATTGAGCAAATAAAGTTTGTTTTAAAGCAGATTTATGGTGAGGTCTACCTTGAGGAAGATTTTGGCAGCTTTCATATATAGATTGGAGGTGATTTGAAAGCTTTATTTTTGGTTTTTCAGTGGAGCTTGAAAATGGATCAAATTTTCTATTCTAGGAAGATTTCTTAGCTTTTTCCTTGGGAGATTTTTGGAGTTATAAATAGGAGAGAAAGACTTAGTTTTTCTCAGTTGATATCTTTGTTTCTTCTCTCTTGAGCATAGGCAGAGTGTTTTTAAACTGATCTTGGCTCACATTTTTAGAATTAGATGTACCCCTTTCAATTCAATACAGCAAAGCATTCCTGTTTCACATTTGTTGCTTCTTTTATAACTTTGATTTGATGTTTTCAGTGTGATTATGATGTCTAATCCTCTGATTATGTCTCGATGTTATTGAAATTTGTTTAGCTATTGCCATCTAATCTAGGTTGTGTGTTATGTTTTAATTAAACCTTCATACAAGGTACTTTTGGATTGTTGGACTTACGTGAAACTGAAAAGGTTACAGGCTTGAGAGTTATTTGTGGGTAAAATTTTAGATTTTTAGACCATCTTTAGATAAAATAGAATTTCATTCTAGTTATTCCTCATCCCTTTTCTCAAACAAGTGACTAGATTAGAAAATCATAAGGAGAACCAGCTCACTCTAGAGATTCACTCTCACTATAAGTCACCCACAACCTGAGAGTGTTTCCATGTGTCAATAGATAGCTAATTCTTCTGTAAGCTTAGCATAGGGTGCATATTGGATTGATAATAGGAACCAAAGTTACAATATTACCCTTCTCCCTATGATTATCAAGATATTTTTCTTGAGGAATTACCTGGACTACCTCTTTAGAGGGAATTTGATTTCTCAATTGACATAATTCCAAGATTGGAACCTCTATCCAAAGCTCCTTATCAAATAATGACAATAAAGCTTATGAAGCTAAAATCTTAACTTTAGGAACTACTCTCAAAGGGGTTGATCTAACTAAGTGTGTCTCCTTGGGAAGCACTAGTGGTTTTTGTCAAAAATAAGGATGAGACTCTACATATATGCATAGATTATAGGATGCTCAATAAATTAATGGTTAAGAAAAAGTATCCTTTACCTCACATTGATGATCTCTTCAATCAAATGCATGGTGCAACCATTTTCTCAAATATATACCTAAGAGTGAGATATCACTAGCTAAAAAACAAAGATGAAGACATCCCTTAAATAGCTTTTAGAACAAGATATGGTAACTATGAGTTCACAGTGTTACATTTTGGGTTAAAAATGTGCCAATTGCATTAATGAACCTAATGAACACTGTCCTTAGGGATTAGCTAGATAAGTTTATTCTTGTCTTCTTAATATTTTGATATACTCCAAAAATAAGGAAGAACACTTATATCAGAATGATCACAACATATTTGTAAAAATACAAGGTACAAATAAAACACAAGTTTCTAGAAAACCATATCATTTCCAAAGCACCAAGTGTACCCTACCTCTAAGTGGGTAACATAATAGTACAACATGTAAATATAATCTATTCATTGTATGAAACATGTAAAATTCATATAATATGCCCTTACAAAGATAATATTGTCGTATAAAAGGCTTCCTATAAGGTCTCCACTTACCTAATGTGAGGACAATCAGATACAGGACTAACATAATCATGTTATCCAAAAGTCTAATATATAATAGTCACTCATCCTACTACTTTTCATAGTCACAACACAGTTTTATCCCACTCTTAGATATAATCTAGAAAACCAAGCATAAGATGGTATAGTATTATTTGCATATAGCTTCACAACTATTTCAAATGTATAAAGGAGGATATGGCTAATTATAAATAATTTTCTAGGTATTTAATAGTAAATAACCCCATATTTTTCACAACTCAAACTAAGTCTTTTCTTTTATTTCATATGTTGAGACACCTTTTATAGATTTCAACAAATAGTTAGCATACATGCCCTATTACCAACAATTTCAAAAATCCAAGACTATTTATTCACAATCGAATACTTGAATAATATTTTATATGTATGTGCAATGTCAACTTAATGTTTCATATGCATGCAAAAATTATTTAAGTAATACACGCAACCATATGAAATGTTGGATACATAGTCCAATGACCTCATTTCCATGTCAAACTAGTAATACAATACACAATATGCTATACACTTAAGCTACTTGACTATTGGTTATAGTATCCAATAACTACATAATCATGCTTGACTGATAACACAATTTATGATATACTTAGGTGATAGCTATATGTATATGTATATGTATATGTATATGTGTGTGTATGTTCATACACACACACCCACATATATATGCTTAAAAATCACATTTTCCACAATATAAAAACAATTTAATACCTAAATCTTTGAACAAACATAACAACAAATAGTTGGCATACAACCCCATATGACTCGTTTAAGATAATGAATGTTGTTTGTTCATTTACAATGTTGTTTCCCTAAAGCTGATTACATTGTGAGAAATTTAGACAATAAACTTACACTTACTTTAATATATAATCCTATAAATAGAGTCATCTTACTGCCCAAGAATTATATATTATTTAGGTAGTTTATAAACATAGTTCTATACATTACTACTAAGGTAATCCCATGTGTGTCATTACGCAAATACAACTATCAAATCAAAACAAAATGATGAAAATTTACTATACCTACAACTAGTAGACAAAACTCAACACATGTATACCTAATACGATAGTCTCCAACATCTATTATCTACCTGCCAAAATTCCTTCCTAGTTTCAACCATGATCTCACACAATATTCCCAAACAAAAGGCTTCTGAATTATCCCAAAATATTCCCAAACAAAATGCTTCTGAATTCTCCCAAAATAATGATACTTTTGAAAGTTGTTTTCCTTCTACAATACCCTTCTTGGATTACAACTAAAACTCCCCATTTTTAGCACCCACTACACCCTCTTCAACTTGATGGTAGACAAGAAAGTTATTAAAAATTCTCAACCAAACTCTAGCAAACTACATTCCACTCCTTCAAAAAGTTTAATGGTGAGCAAATAACTCAAAAAATACATCATTGGGTGTGCCCTCTCAACTGCCATAACCCAAAGAAAACTTCAACTAACCATAACAAATTCCTTTCAGTTCCTTTCAAAAAGGAAACTCTAGAACATGTTTAAATAAAGACATATATTTTCAAAAATAATCATTCAACAAAAGCATGACCATAAGTATAATAAAACCAAGCAAGTACTTTATTATGATAGTGTGAAAATATTATCAATGGATTGGGCTCGAAAAAACAAGTGCTTCAAAAAATGGCACTTAATTATGAGTAGCCAACCAAAAGTTACAATGATTTTGTGTTTTCCTATCTTGTCTAAGTTTGCACTCAAAAAATTTTAAATTATGCCTTTCAAAATAAAAAATAGAAAGGAGAAAGAGACTAGAGTTAAGCCCTCACTGGTAGGTTGTGACCATACCATATGACCAAGGGGCTAGGTAGTTTGGTGAGTCTCCCCCTCCCCTTGATGATGAAATCTTGGGGTAAATGTTGACCTCAGCAATTTCTCTAATGAATAGTGCACCTAGCTGCTACCTTGACTTTGACACCTTTTGTAAGGTTGTTAGGTGCCCATTTGAGGTTTTTGCCACCCATTTTAGGTTTGCAAGCCCCAAATAGACCATTCAACCTCTTCTAGCCATCATTTTAGGTTTTGCAAGCCCTAAACAAGTTGTTTGACCTCTCTTGGCCATGTGTGGCTTGCTTCCCCACTCATTTGGAAGGCCATGGATGTGGATTGAGCCTCTTTCATGTTGCAGCCAATCCCCCTTTACCAAAAGATGGGGTCGTGGAAAACTGCCCTCAACAAATTGGCCTTTGTTGGATGCTAAAATAACCTCTATTGATGAATCAACCTTTGCACAAATTGAGAGGTTGCTTGGGTTGACCTTTGAACATGGGTATAGGAAAAACAAATTGCTACAGTGCAATGTTGTTTTCAGATTAAACTACATGAAAATACTAGAGCAACGCTCAAACTAAATCTTCTCTGATACCATGTCAGAATGGTAGGATCTTCTAGATGGAATGTTGATACCGATTGGGCAATGAAAGTCAAGCAACTGCACATCCTACATGTTAGAAAACAAAGAATGCAAAGCAGAAATAAGAGACAAATGAAATTGGCTTAACCTCACAATATACATTTGTGATAAATAAGTTGTACATATATATAGGAGAGGGAAGAATCTGCCATGCATAATCAGTGGAGAAGAGTAGGTAGTCAACTCCTACTAACTAGCACTGGTGTCGAGTTAACTTCCTCAACACTTGCATGCAGGGGTGAGTGAACTCTCACTAACTAGGACACCTAAGTAGGGTCAACATTGTTGCAAGTATGGGCCTAACCAGTGTTGTCATTGATGTAAACATACTCCTGTTGCATTGATGTCAAGAATTGGATGAGTTGTGTGCTGAGGATATTGAGAAAATTAGCCCCATCAGAAATAGAGAAGAACAGTGAAGACAGTGAAGTTTTATGAAGCAAAGATCCCAGCTAGTTAAATATTAGAGTATGCGCATCAAAGAGTTTGCAAATATCTGTCTAAAGGTGCTCCAATCAAGATTTTAGAGGTCCGCATGAAGATTTGAAGAAGTTATAGCCATGTGAGTAAAATCGGTTCTGGCAGCTACTAAGAGGTGACAAAGTGACGCAAATAGGTCCAATGAGATCCAAAAATACAATATCATGCTCTGCGGATCTGGTGGCATGTTTGGGAAGCTAATTTGAATTGAAAACTCAATTGGCTCATAGTTTGGAGGTCTGCAAGTGATCCTTCTAGTGTGACAGTGATGACCGGCTGTGTTCTTGAGGTTTCGGATGAAGATGCAAATGATTACAGTAAGCAGAAGTGGTGCGGATGTTCTTGGTGCTTCAAACAAGCTTGTGGATGTCTCCAAATTGTGTCCAATTCATGTTGATGGTTCACATTGAAGATTGAGCTTGTAATTGAAGATTTACCTTTGGGTGATGGTGTTCTTCCCAGTCCTAGCCGACCAGATGATTTGCACATGTTGCGGATGATCTTGAAGGTGTTTAACGAAGCATGGGGTGTTCCTCGAAGAAGATTGTTGAAGTCCCAACTATGTGTGGCCGACAGTGTAGTGATGCGCATGAAGTTTTTGTAATAACTCAAGTTATTTTTGTAATTGCTCTGTAATAAAATAAGTGTATGTTGTGCTGACTTTAATGATCATTTCAAAGTTGATGTCATGTATAAATAAGAGTTGTGAAGTCATTTCAAAAGTATCCTATGTGGTCATGATGAGAAGGTGGTAAGGGAGAGAAGCAAAAAGTAGAGCAGAGGTGTTGAACTTTAATGGAACTGACTCAAGCATAGTGAAGATGCTAACTTCTAGTTCAAGTTTGTAATACTTATTTTCTTTTTATAGACAGTGTGTCTCCTGTAGGCAGTGGGCCTCTTGTGAGCAGTGTGCTCAGGCAGTGAGCCCTAATTGGCAGGTGTCATTTTATTCTTCATATTCTTTTAATAGAGAATATAATCTTGGGTTAGTCACCCCGTGGTTCTTCCCTTAACCAGGTTTTCCATGTTAAAATCTTGGTGTTATTTGTGTTGAGTTTGTTTCTGCTCTTAGATTATTGCATTATGCTTCCATGATTGAATCATTGATATGCTGTTGAAATATAAAAGGGTATTAAGTGAATAAGGAACAAAATTTTGGTGACAACTGATTCACCCCCCCTCCTCTCATTTATCTGTCCTTAAATTAATAATTGGTATTAGAGCAGGTTCCTCTAGAAGAAGCTTAACCATTTGAGGAGATCCAGGATGCCATCCTACAAGAAGGATAGTCCAAGGTTTGATGGAACAAACTACACTCTTTGGAAAAGTTGCATGGAATGTCACTTGCAATGCATGGGAGAGCAGTATTGGAACATGACTACAAATGAGTATATTCCTCCAAAGAATGGTCTGACAACTCTAGATGAAATTAGAAGTACTGAAAATAATCTTTGAGATAAAGAAGCCCTACTGAATGCCTTGTCTGATACAGAGCTGACAAATGTTATGGGATTGAAAACTGCTTATGAAATTTGGACAAAGCTAGAGATTCTACATGAAGGAGACAAATATGTTAAATGCGCAAAGTTACAAAGTCTAAAAGGAAAGTTTGAAAGCCTAAAGATGATTGAAGATGAAAATATTACTACATTTATGCCAAGGGTAAATGAGCTTGTCTATGGCATTAGATGTGCTGGTGGAATATTGGATGAAGATGAGATTGTTGCCAAAGTTCTCAAATCCTTACCTCCCACTTACAAACACAAGGTTGCTGCTATTATGGAATTCAGATCATTATCAAACATTACAAGGGATCAATTGGTTGGAAAGTTAGCTACATTTGAATTGGATGAGTTTGGAGATGCACTTCCCAAGACTGAATCTGCATTCAAAGCTAGTGTCTCTGCAAAAGGCAAACATAGATATGATCTGGGAGAAAGTTCCTCAAAGAAATCAACATGTTATGATAAAGAAAGAAAAGATATGGAAGAAGATGAGTCAGAAGCTACACAACTTGAAGCCCTTATTGCAAAAAGACTGCCAAGAGGATCCAGTAAGTATGAAGGAAAATTGCCTTTCAAATGTTTCAATTGCAACAAGATTGGTCATTTTGCCTCAAGGTGTCCAAAAAGATTTTCAAGGCCTAACCCTAATAGATCAAGATTTCAAAAGAAGTGTTACTATGTTCAAGAAGATGATGATGGAGTAACAGATGATGAATCTAAGATAGGAACCAAATTCGAAAGTGACTGGGTGTTTATTGCCATCAAGGAAGAAGATCCAATGCCTATTGAATCTGCCAATCATAAGATAGAAAGGGCTCTGGCTGCTCAGGTTGAAGAAAAGGATGAATGGGTCATTGATAGTGGATGCACTCACCATATGACTGGTGATAAGAATAAGTTCATAAACCTAGAAAGATTTGAAGGAGGAGTTGTAAAATTTGGAGATAATTTTGGTGGTAGAATTAATGGTAGAGGAACCATTTCTTTTTATGGAAAGAACAAAACCAGTGATGTTCTATATGTTGAAGGTTTAAAGCATAATCTTCTCAGTGTTGGGTAGTTGGTAGACAAAGGCTGTGACCTGTGTTTCAAAAATAGAAAATGCAAGATCTTTGAAAGCTCTGGAACTAAGATTGCATCCGGTACTCAGACAAAAGGTAACATCTTTCACTTGGTCAGTGCTGGAAAAAGTTGCTTATTTGTTTAAATTGATTAGAGTTGGTTGTGGCATAGGAGAATGTGTCATGTGAATTTTGATAATATCATTAAGATAAGCAACACACGGGCTGTAAGAGATCTTCCAAGATTGGTGAAACCTACTAATAGCTTGTGCAGACAATGTCATTTATGTAAGCAAAATAGAGTCTCATTCAAAAGTAAGGAACATTCTTCAACCAGATTGTTGGACTTGGTGCACATTGATCTATGTGGTCCAACAAGAATCAGGAGTCTGCGAGGAGATATATATTTCATCTTGCTGATTGATGACCACTCCTGGATGATGTGGGTGACTTTCTTAAAAGAGAAATCTAAAGCACTTGAGAAATTCAAAATATTCAAGGCTATGGTAGAGAATGAAACTGGCATAAACATAAAATGTCTCAGGTCTGATAGAGGTGGAGAATTCACATCTGGAGAGTTCATAGAATTCTATGAGAAACATGGGATAAAGAGACAATTATCTGCTCTAAGGACTCCACAGCAGAATGGAGTAGTGGAGAGAAAGAACCAGACCATCCAGGAAGCTTCTAGGACCATGATGATGGAAGTAAATGTTCCTCAAATCTATTAGAGAGAAGCTGTAAGTACTACTGTTTATACTCTTAATCGGGTACAAATAAGAGGTAAGACTAGTAAGACTCCTTATGAACTTTAGTTTGTCATCACTCCTACTATGAAGTATTTCAGAGTCTTTGGTAGCAAATGCTATATCAAAAGAGATGAAGACCTTGGCAAGTTTGATGCTAGGAGTGATGAGGGAATATTCTTGGGTTATTCTACTCAAAGACAAGCTTACCGGTGTTATAACAAGAGATCAAGAAAGATTGTGGAAAGCACAAATGTGAAGGTTGATGAAGGCATGGAAAATTCCTCAAAGTACTATGAGTATAAAACTGATGATCAAAATGATATCCCAGACAAAGAAGAACAAGTCCAAACTCCAGTCCAAATTTAGACTGATCCAGAGAATCTAAAAACACAAGAACAAGAGACAAGCTTGAATGAACCTGTCCAAGAATTAGAAGTGCAAGAGATTCCCAAAACTCCTAGGTATGTAAGACTGAATCATTCTGAAGACCAGATCATAGGAGATAGAAGCAAAGGTGTTCAAACAAGAAATTGCTCAAGACTTAGTGAAGTATTCTTTGGTTTCAAAAGTTGAACAAAAAATAGTAAGTGAAGCATGCAATGATGAAAGTTGGGTTAAAGCAATGGAGGAGGAATTGATGCAGATTGAAAAGAATCACACATGGGATCTCGTTCCCAAACCTAAGGACAAAATGTAATAGGGACTAAGTGGGTCTTCCAAAATAAACTAAATGAAGATGGTGAGGTAATCAAAAACAAAGCCAGATTGGTCTATAAGGGTTATTCTCAAATAGGAGTTGACTTTGAAGAGACTTTTGTTCCGGTGGCAAGGATTGAAGCTATTAGATTATTTCTTGCCTTTGATGCCTTCAAAGATTTCAAGGTATATCAGATGGATGTCAAGTCTGCCTTCCTAAATGGTGATTTGGAAGAAGAAGTATATATTTCGAAATCAGATCGATTTCAACTATCTGATAATGGAGATATGGTCTACAAATTGAAGAAGGCATTGTATGGACTCAAACAAGCCCCAAGAACCTGGTATGAAAGATTGGACAAACATCTTCTAAAAATTGGTTTCAACAAAGGTACTATTGACAGTAATCTATATTTTAAGATTGATCATGAAAATATTCTAATTGTTGAAGTATTTGTTGATGATATTATCTTTGGAGGAAAGGATAGTATGTGCAAAACTTTTGCAAATCAAATGAAAAGTGAATTTGAGATGTCTATGTTTGGGGAAATGAATTTCTTCTTGGGTCTGCAAATCACTCAAACAAAGAAGGAAATCTTCATATCTCAGACCAAATAAGTGAAAGAATTGTTGAAGAAATTTGGGATGGAAGATTCAAAGGCAATGAATACTCCCATGGCAATCGGATGTAAGCTAAGTAAAGATGATGAATCCCCTAAGGCTGATCAGAAAAAGTACAGGTCAATGATTGGAGGACTGCTCTATCTTACTCAAACTAGATATGATATTATGAATGTTGTTAATCTTGTTGCCAAATTTCAAGCTGATCCTAGATAATCTCATGTCTCGCAATCAAGAGAATTCTCAGATATCTGAAGGGAACAATTGAGTATGGATTGTGGTATCCTAAGGATCATGATTTCTCTCTTCATGCTTATACTGATGTTGATTGGGCAGTTGATGTGGATGACCAGAAGAGTACTAGTGGAGGTGCATTCTTTTTTGGAAAAAGATTGGTTTCTTGGTTAAGCAAGAAACAAGAGGCAATATCTCTATCCACTGCAAAAGTAGAATATATTGCAGTAGCAGGCAGTTGCACTCAAGTATTATGGATGAAACAAATGCTAAGAGATATCGGAGTGGAGTATGAAGAGCCTATCACAATCTTCTATGATAACTCAAGTGCAATAAACATATCAAAAAATTCGGTGTTGCATTCAAAGATAAAACATATATCCATCAAGTTCCACTTTTTGAGAGAGTAAGTGAACAAGAATGAAGTCAGATTGAAGTTTGTGCCCTCAAAGGATCAGATTGCAGACATTTTTACCAAACCTCTACCTAAAGACACTTTTGAGTATCTTAGAGAGAAGTTAGGGGTTATTACCCCTCCGGTTTTGAATTAAGGTGCATTGATGTGCATCTGTCTGGTGTATTTCACAGTCATATGTTATGATCCAGATTGATGCTAGGAGGCTACTACTCAGGGGGAGTAGTCAGTATGATTCTAAAGCATAAGAAGTGGTTGCAAGTATGTGCCCTTTGCCATTGATGTCAAAGGGGGAGAGAAGACATGTGAAAAACAAAAGTGGTTGCTAATCAAAGGGGGAATAGTAAATGAAGAGAAGACATGTGAATGGTTGTTGTTGATAGGGGGAGCTATGTCAATTAGTGAGGAGAAGTTCTTGTCTTGATGTTCAAAATAGTTTTTCACATCATATGTTTCCATCAATGACAAAGGGGGAGATTGTTGCAAGTATGGGCCTAACTGGTATTGTCATTGATGTCAACATACTCCTGTTGCATTGATGTCAAGAATTGGATGAGTTGTGTGCTAAGGATATTGAGAAAATTAGTCCCATTAGAAATAGAGAAGAATAGTGAAGATAGTGAAGTTTTATGAAGCAAAGATCCCAACCAGTTGAAGATCAGAGTATGCACATACAAGGGTTTACAGATATGTCTGAAGGTGGTCTAGTCAAGATTTCAGAGGTCCGCATGAAGATTTGAACAAGTTATGGCCATGTGAGTAAAATCAGTTCTGGCAGCTACTCAGAGGTGACAGAGTGACACAAATAGGTCCGGTGAGATCTAGAAATACAATATTATGCTCTGCGGATATGGTTTCATGTTTGGGAAGCTAATTTGAATTGACAACTTGATTGGCTCATAGTTTGGAGGTCTGCAAGTGATGCTTCTAGTGTGACAGTGATGACCGGCTGTGTTCTTGAGGTTCCAGATGAAGATGCAAATTATTACAGTAAGCAGAACTGGTGCGGATGTTCTTGGTGATTCAAGAAAACTTGTGGAGGTCTCTAGATTGTGTCTAGTTCGTGTTGATGGTCTGCATTGATGATTGAGCTCGTAATTGAAGATTTACCTTTGGGTGATGGTGTTCTTCCCAGTCCTAGCCGACCGGATGATTTGCACATGATGCGAATGATCTTGAAGGTGTTTTGTGAAGCATGGGGTGTTCCTCAAAGAAGATCGTTGAAGTCCCAGCTATGTGTGGCTAATAGTGTAGTGCTGTGCATGAAGTTTTTGTAATAAGTCAAGTTATTTTTGTAATTGCTCTATAATAAAATAAGTGTATGTTGTGCTGACTTTGATGATCATTTCAAAGTTGATGTCATGTATAAATAAGAGTTGTGAAGTCATTTCAAAAGTATCATGTGTGGTCATGATGAGAAGGTGGTAAGGTAGAGGAGCAAAAATTAGAGCATAGGTGTTGAGCTTTAATGGAACTAACTCAAGCATAGTGAAGATGCTAACGTCTAGTTCAAGTTTGTAATACTTATTTTCTTCTGTAGACAGTGTGTCTCCTGAAGGCAGTGGGCCTCTTGTGAGCAGTGTGCTCGGGCAGTGAGCCCTAATTGGCAGGTGCCATTTTATTCTTCATATTCTTTTAACAGAGAATATAATATTGGGTTAGTCACCCCATGGTTTTTCCCTTAACCGGGTTTTCCACGTTAAAATCTTGGTGTTATTTGTGTTGAGTTTGTTTCTGCTCTTGGATTATTGGATTATGCTTCCATGATTGAATCATTGATATGCTATTGAAATATAAAATGGTATTAAGTGAATAAGGAACATAATTTTGGTGACAACTGATTCAACCCCCCCCTCTTAGTTGTATGTCCTTAAATTAATAGACATCATGTGGAATTATCCATGTGCATGTAAATAATGCATGAGGTAATATATACACCAATAACCTATAGTTTAGGAAATGGATATATCTAGAAAATTGTACCACATAAAGATAAATATTTTTATGCTTACACTTGCATACATGGTCATTCTATAGATAGATACTTTACACTCACATTTACCTTAGACCTAGATGGACCATAAAAAATAGAACTTCACCAATTTTCACGCAATATCCATCTTTCAAATCATCTAATATGTTTGAGGGTTTTATTTGTGGGTGCATAAATGCATTAAGTGGATTTTGTGATTTATGTTTGATCGTCATATTCAAAATTCAAATTTTACCATAGGTCCAAGCCACCCACCTTCAAATATTATCAAAAATTGTTGATTACAATACTAGGGCTTGACATAAAGAGAAATATCTAGAATTCACCCATCACTAAGATGACCTCACCACAACTAACTATCATAAAGGAGCACTCATCAATCATTATTCAACCTTCCATAAATTAGCTCTTGTGTCAATACATGCAAAAACATTAGCTCTTGCCCTAGGTCACCGCAATATCTGTTGCATCGCACTCCATTTGCATCAAGTCTCAAGTGTCAATCATATAGAATTATCATAGTACCATCAATACCATTTTACATTGTTGTTGGTTGTCTTCCAACTCTTTTCAAATTTATTAAATTGATTAGTGGGAATTTACCAAGGAGAATATCTGATGCAGCACACAACATACACTCAACAGAATTGTGCCATTAATCTTGAGAGACAAAAATTTGGAAGCTGAAACATAACAAACTTCTATTCATCAACTCCCTTGCTACAATGAGAGAAAACTCTCTTATATCTAAGAAAACAAAAAAAATAAAAAATTACCTTTTTTGGCAGATTTCGACAATTGTCAGATTTTGCCATTTTAGGTAATTTTACAATCATATCTTGAGAATCCAGTTTTTTCCCAAAAAGCTCATAAAGCTAAGGTAGGACGAAAAACCAACTAACATCCTAAATTCGAAACATGAGTTTCGAGTTATTAAAAAAAGCAACTTTTAAAAAACTAGAAAAAAACACTAATTTGCCATTTTGAGGGCCAAGATGAAAGTTTCAAGCCCTGAAAAAGTGCCAAGACGAGGTCCAACTGACTAGGGTGGGTTGGGAAACCACTAGCCACCTCATAATGCATCCACCTGTAAAATTTCGTAGAAAACCCACATCCGAGTCAAAAGTTATGACCTCCGGAAGTCCCTGCATCATTCTCCTCTGGTTGAAAAGAACGCAGCTCCTGCAAGTGAGTGTCTTCAAACTGCTGCCATTTGACAGGATCTAACCTCTGCACTTCCCACTCTGTAATCCATGTGCTATCTGTTGGTGGCAATCCTTCCCACTGTACTAAATACTTGTTGTAACGCCCTTGCCGAGTGTAGATAGTGTTCTTATCAAGAATCTGTGCAATCTTTTCCTTCTTCTTATGGGGAATGTGGTTGTGCCATGCCACCTCTGGTTGACTATCTTCAGCATCATCCTCACCATGGAAGGCATATAAATCAGAAATATTAAACACGGGAGAAATAGCGAGATCATCTGGTAAACTGACCTCATATGCATTATCATTGATCTTCTTTGTAATTCTGCAAGGACCAATTTTCTTGTACTTCAACTTGTGATATGTTCCAGTAGGAAACCGCTCTTTTCTCAAATATACCATCACTAAGTCACCTTCACTGAATGTCTGATGTCGCCGACTAGTATCCACTGAATTCTTATACCTCTCATTACTGTCCTGTAACTTCTGTCTCACTTCTTGCTGCAACTGTTGAAGGTGTTCTGCAAATGCTTCCCCATCATCACTGACCTGATCTTTCATTGGTAGCTGGACCAAATCTAGAACACCCTGAGGATTCCTGCCATACACAATCTAGAAAGGGGACTTTCCTGTTGATCGGTTAATAGAACTATTATAGGCAAATTCGGCCTGGGGTAATGCCAAATCCCATTGTTTTGGCTTTTCTCCAACAATACACCTTAACAAATTTCCCAGACTCCAATTAACTACCTCTGTTTGCCCATCTGTTTGAGGATGATAGGCACTACTAAACTGTAACTTGGTCCCCATCTTCTTCCATAAAGTCCACCAGAAATGACTGAAGAATTTGGTATCCCTGTCAGAGGTAATAGTCTTTGGAACACCATGTAGTCTAACAACTTCTGAAAAAAATAACTCTGCTACAATCGTTGCATCATTAGTTTTCTTACAGGCAATAAAATGAACCATCTTGGAGAACCTATCAACAACTACAAAAATGGAATCATTACCTCGTTGAGTATGTGGAAGTCCCAACACAAAGTCCATGCTCAAATCTGTCCATGGTGCAGCTGGTACAGGTAAGGGCATATACAATCCTGTATTCTATGAATGTCCCTTAGCCACTTGGCAGATTCTACACCTTGTTACATACTTAGTTATATCCCTTTTCATCTTTGGCCAGTAATATTTATCTTCTATCAAGGCTATTGTCTTGTCCTTGCCAAAATGTCCAGCCAACCCACTACTATGAAATTCTCTGATAATGTTGTCCCTCATAGAGCCAGCCGGTATGCATAGTTGTTTTCCTTTAAATAGATACCCATCTTGCATAAAATATTCACCCCTAAAGTGATCCAAGTTACCGGATATTGGTGCCTTCAATTGTTCCACAACCTTCCAAAAATCATCATCAGACTCATACAAATTTTTGATGGCATCAAAACCAATCACCTCAGCTTCCATTGTGGTCAAAAGTGCAACACGCCTACTTAACACATCTGCAACCTGATTTTGTTTTCCAGACTTATGCTTCAGCACAAATTTGTAACCCTGCAAGAAAGAGACCCACTTGGCATGCCTACTATTCAACTTTTTCTGTGTGTTCAAGTATCTCAGTGCAATATGATCTGTAAACAATACAAACTCCTGGGGAACTAGATAATGTCTCCAATGCCTCAATGCTTAAACAATTGCATAAAATTCCAAATCATAAGTAGAATAATTCTTTCTCACTGCATTCAGCTTTTCACTAAAGAAAGCTATAGGTTTTCCAGCTTGGCTAAGCACAGCACCTATTCCCACATGGGAGGCATCACATTCTACTTCAAATACTTTATCAAAATTTGGCAATGCAAGTATAGGTGCTTTTGTTACCTTTTTCTTCAAGTACTTAAAGCTCTCCTCAGCATCCTTGGTCCATACAAACTCCCTCCCTTTGGTGCAATCTGTTATAGGAGCTACAATACTACTGAAATTTTGAATGAACTTTCGATAGAAAGTGGCCAAGCCATGAAAACTTTTTACCGCTGTGATGCTGCTTGGACTAGGCCATTCTAGAATTGCCCTGACCTTTTCTGGATCCATTCTGACACCATCTTTAGAAATGACAAA
The DNA here is from genome assembly GCA_027924645.1 of Cunninghamia lanceolata. Taxonomy (NCBI): domain Eukaryota; kingdom Viridiplantae; phylum Streptophyta; class Pinopsida; order Cupressales; family Cupressaceae; genus Cunninghamia; species Cunninghamia lanceolata. The sequence goes on along the minus strand of BSBN01000121.1, from coordinate 1,025,886 downwards.
GCCTAAAAAAACCAAACTGTCCTGCATGAACCTACACTTTTTCAAATTGGCATAGAGCTCCTCCTTCCTTAACACACCAAAGATGATCCTCAAGTGTTGTAGGTGCTCTTCTTTACTGTTACTAAATACCAAAATATCATCAAAATAAACTACCACAAACTTACCAATGTAAGGGCGTAGTATAGTGTTCATCAATCTCATAAATGTGCTAGGTGCATTTGATAACCCAAATGGCATAACCATCCACTCATATAATCCATCTCCAGTCTTAAAGGCTGTCTTCCACTCATCTCCTTCTCGAATCCGGATTTGGTGGTAGCCACTTCGTAGGTCGATCTTGCTGAAATATTTAGCCCCTGCAAGGACATCCATCATGTCCTCCATACGAGGTATAGGAAACTGATACTTGATGGTAATCTTATTAATTGCTCTGCTATCAGTGCACATCCTCCATGTTCCATCTTTTTTGGGGGTTAACAATGCAGGTACAGCACATGGGCTCATGCTCTCTCTCACCACACCTTTACTTAGGAGTTCTGTTACTTGCTTATTCATCTCTGCATGTTGTGTTGGATTCATCCTATAAGCTGCTTGGTTGGGTAGAGTTGCTTCTGGAATCAAATCAATATGATGTTGAATATCTCTCTTTGGCGGTAGACCATCAGGCAATTCATTAGGTAAAACATCAACAAATTCTTTCAATAGCTTGGCTACTTCTAGGGGAACTGAAATGTCTTCCTCTTCACCTTTTTTCACTACTAATGCATAGCAACACCCTGTCACCTTCATTTCTTTAACAAGATCTCTTTCAGACAACATGGTCTCACCTTTTCCTTCATCCTTGAGAGGCAATAAAATCACCTTAGCGCCATCTTTCCAAAAGGTGTATGTGTTTTTCTCTCCATCATGCATAACTTTTCTATCATACTGCCATGGCCTTCCCAATAACACATGACAGGCATCCATTGGGACAACATCACACCATATCTCATCCTGATAGATCTTCCCTATGCTAAACTTAATTAGGCATCTTTTATCAACAGTGACTTCATTTCCCTTTTTAAACCATGCAACGCGATACGGATGAGGATGTTTTTCACAGTGTAAATTCGATTTGTCTACCATTTCTTTAGAAACCATATTTTCACAACTACCTCCATCAACAATGACTTGACATACCTTGCCACCTGAAGTGCATCTGGTTCTGAAGATATTGGTTCGAAGCCATGAACCATCAGAGCTTTTGGCTTGTGTTTTCTCCTTCTCTGGAATCACCATTGCTCTTCTCATCATGAGACTTTCTCCCACATCTGGTGGAACCTCCAGTTCTGTCCCTTCCACTTCATGTTGCATTTGAATCATGTTCACCCTAGGTTGTCCTCCTTGATTTCTTTCTTGCATGTTATAATTGGAGCATTCAAATGCCCTATGACCTTCTTCTCCACATCTGAAACAAGTGAAAGGCCTTCTCTGGTTTTCCCATCCTCTACCGCTACCATAACCTCTACCTCTTTGAAATCCCATTCCTCGTTCTTGATTTGGAGGATCTTGCCGAGTGTCTATTTGTTTTTCCAAACCATGGGATGACTCTCCCCTGCCATAATTTGGACCTCCTCGAAATGGGGTTGATGTACCCCTTCTTCCTCCTCTATTCCTCTGATGGTACTATCTGTTTTGTTTTTCTTCAGCCTTTAGAGCCAATTGGTAAGCCTCTTCCATATTGTTGAGTCGATGCATGCTCAATTCATCTTGAATAGAAAATTTCAGGCCATTCACATATCTAGCAGCCATTTGTTCATCAATTTCTTGATGCTCTATACGTATAGACAGTGTATAAAACTCATTTGTATAATCTTGCACAGAAGAGAGGTTCTACTTTAAATTTTGAAACCTACGAAAAAGGGTTTGTGCATAATCTATGGGCAAAAATTTTTCTCTCAACTTCTTCTCCATTTTATTCCATGTCTTGATCTTATCCTTGCCTTTCCTTGTTCGTTCCTTTTGAAGATGATCCCACCAAATCATTGCATGACCCTTTAATTTGGTGCATGCAAATTTTACCTTCTTCTCCTCTGTCATGGATTTCCATTCAAAAAATTTTCTTATGCCATTCAACCAGTCTATCAACTCCTTTGGTTTAAGACTACCTGCATAATCTGAAACATCTACCTTGATCCCTTCATTTTTCCTTCTAAGGCCCTGAGAATCCTCTCTTCAAAACTCATGCCTTCTAATTCTTCTTCTTCATGTTCTGTATCTTGATTTGCACCTCCTTGACCTGTCTCTTCATCAGATTCATCTCCTCCTCTACCCAGTCTTTGGGTTTCCATCCGTGTTGTAAGTTCTGCTATTTGCCTTTGCAGATTTTGCATTTCTCTATGCATCTGGGCAAGACCACCTCTTCCTCTTCCTCTCCCAGCCATCTTCATGCTTTGATACCAAATGATGCAGCACACAACATACACTCAACAGAATTGTGCCATTAAACTTGAGAGACAAAAATTTGGAAGCTGAAACATAACAAACTTCTATTCATCAACTCCCTTGCTACAATGAGAGAAAACTCTCTTATATCTAAGAAAACAAAAAAAATAAAAAATTACCTTTTTTGGCAGATTTTGACAATTGTCAGATTTTGCCATTTTAGGTAATTTTACAATCATATCTTGAGAATCCAGTTTTTTCCCAAAAATCTCATAAAGCTAAGGTAGGACGAAAAACCAACTAACATCCTAAATTCGAAACATGAGTCTCGAGTTATTAAAAAAAGCAACTTTTAAAAAACTAGAAAAAAACACTAATTTGCCATTTTGAGGGCCAAGATGAAAGTTTCAAGCCCCGAAAAAGTGCCAAGATGAGGTCCAACCGACTAGGGTGGTTGGGAAACTACTGGCCACCTCATAACGCATCCACCTGTAAAATTTCGTAGAAAACCCACATCCGAGTCAAAAGTTATGACCTCCGGAAGTCCCTGCATCAATATCCTTGCATGTAACAAGCATCAAATGATATCCATTAATACCATTTATTTTTCAAATTACATGTGTAGGTACAAGTGACTCTTTGCCTTACAAGAATAAAATATTTATTATTATCAAGGTTGAATATGTGGTCAAAGATCATTTTCACAGCTTCTCTAAATCAAACGTCAAATTTACAATGCAGAATTGACCTCAAACAAATTTGGAGAATGACTTTATTAAATTTGATCAATCTACTCTTAATAAATCTAAATTTAACCCAATTTAAATAATAATTGAAAATAATAGACAACCACTTATCAAATATCAAAATTAACTAAATCTTTTCACTCCTTAATTTTTAAGTTTTAAAATTTCATAATATAATTTATTATAATTCTAAATTTAAATAAAATAAACTATAGTAATAATTATGATCATTAAATTTAAGCTTAATTAAGAATTTTCATTTTATTTCCTACAAATTTAAAGGTGTTTAACACATCTACTCAATAGTTACATCCATATCTAATCATGTTATTAGGTTGTATATCCTTGTGATTAGTAGCTACTTTACTTTCAGCAATACGTAACATTTACAACATGAAACAAAAAGGCTTTTTAACTTTTCATACTCCTTGACCTTCTATGTGTTTAGCTCTTTTCCTACTGTCTTTCTCACTCTTGCGTGCAATTTTGGTCCTCTGTTTTTCTATCAGAATAGACAGTCACTAAGGATAGAATTTTAATGGAAGAAAAGCAATACGACAGAATAGACAGCCATGTGAATAGGTCTGTACATGTCTTTACATGCAATTTCTCCCCTTTCTCTTTCTATTAGAATAGATAGCCACTAAAGGATACAGTTTTTGTCGTAGAAAATAATACAGCAAAATAGATAGCCATGTGAATAGGTCTTTATGCGTCTTTCTACAACTCTTGCAAGCAATTTCCCTCCCATCTTCTATTTGAATAGACATCCACTAACTCTAAGGACTCGTTACGCTGTGTGAATGGGTATGTGCGTGGTGGAAAATTGGCATGGACTGGTTACGTGAAAAATATGGCGTATCTCACACGATGAGCTTCCTTCCTCTACTATATAAAAAAAACAATCTTCTCTCCAACACGGGGAAACCCCTAAGATTTAGGGTGTTTCAGTTTGTCGTCCATGTGAAAGGAATTGTATTCATTAGAAGACAAGGATAAGAGTTTTTATAGAAGAAAATTAGAAGAGAGTTTCTATGCCACAAATGTAATTGTCAATGGGAAAACTACAAAATGACAATCAGATCTGAAAACCCAGATTTTACTGTAGTTTTGGCTTGACGCGAAAGACGCGTTACGGCAAAATAGACAGCCATGTACGCTGTAGACAATTCACTTTCTTTTCCGGAAGGAACTTGGAAGTGATATAAAACCCGGGTCTTTCCTCGGCTCGTTGCCTTCACAATTTAATAGATCGAAAATAGGCACTTCCTTTTTAACACGTCAATGGACAAGCCACTTGTTACTTTTACATATTTTAAATTTAAATTGAAGAATTATATTCGTAAACTAAATTATAGAACTAGATTAATTTTGAGAGTTTGTAATGGTAATATGTGCATACATTGGGCTCACTTTTATTTGGTTGTTTGTTTAGGAGGATAGGCATAACTACAATGGCAATGGCAATAAGGTGTGAGCTTATTAACAAAAACTAAAATACAACCAACATATTAAAAAAATTAAAACTATAAAATAACTACTAAATAAATCAAATCAAATCAAATAACTCTTAAATAAAATGGATGTCCACAAAAGTAAAATATAAATATAAATATAATTTAGAATAACTAGTGAAATAAAAAATTAAAAATTTAAGTAATTGTTTTTATTCATTTATCTATTTAAAACTTGAGAATATTTTTGATGATTTATTGTGTTAATATTGAAAAATAAAATAGCTCTTCAATAGAATAAAACAATATCTAAAATAAAATAATTCTTAAGTAAAACTTAAGATAAATAATTATTTCAAAGACAATTCTTACTAATGTTTTTATTAAATATTATTTCTTACTATTTTATATATCATATTACATGATAGTTTCAATATTTTTTAGTTATTAAAATAAAGTAAATAAACAAAGAACAATGTAAATAAATAAAAATAATTCTTAAATATTTCAAAAGTAAAATTAACATACATCTTTTAAAGAATCTATGTAAAAGATGTGGAGAAATATCATTTTTGACCTACCTATTCCACTTTAATGAGAAATTCAATCTCAAGATAATTTGAATTTATTTTGACTATACAAATCTAGAGTCTTTTTGAAAACTCTCTCTCTCTCTCTCTCTCTCTCTCTCTCTCTCTCTCTCTCTCTCTCTATATATATATATATATATATATATATATATATATATATATATATATATATATATATATATATATATATATATTACATATTTGTACATACATAATATATATTTGTACTTGGAGTTTGAATTACTTTTTTCTTATGTTTTTTTTGTTGAATTAAGTCTGAGTAGAAGAAAAAGGTGTAGATAAAATTTATGTGTCCATGTATGTATGTAGTAAATTAAATAGATCTAAAGTAAAATAAACTAGCATACCCATCTTTTAAAAAATCTATGTAAAAGATGCTAAGAGATGTCATTCTCAAGGCACCTATTTTTATTGGATTTATGATTAAAGCTGAATACCTCAAGAATGATATCTCTCGACATCTTTTACATAGATTTTTAAAATACAAGTATGCTAGTTAGTATATAAGTGACACTGATACATTTTTTATTAAAAGATGGTAATTAATTTTACTATAATGTGATCTTATATTCACATATTTTTATAGACCAATTTTGATATAAAATTTACTTAAATCTTTTTTGAAGTTAAATTTATAGGTGTAAAATGAACCCAATTCATTTTCATGGTACATAATGACTCTAGAACTTTCAAATTCAAATTCAAATTTAAGCTCAATTCAATTCCCTACTTACTAGTGATTACTTGTTGACTTAATCATAAAAATCATCAAATTATGTGCTAGGGTGGCATATAGAAGGATAAACCTTAATTATTTTTTCTATCTAGAGAATATAAGGAGATTCAGAAAACATCTAGTGAGCATCAAAGAAATTTATCTATTGAATCATCATCAACATATGCATTTTGTATGATTGCTTGGTGTGTCTTTGATCATTATTCCACAACTTTTAAATCAAATCCATGTGTTTGACAATAGCAAAAGATGGTCACTTAGCAAACTCCAAAGGGTGTGCATCAACATTACTAGTCATTTGTTGCAAGTCTAGACATTGAGAAAATAATAAATTACAAGTTCAAAATCTACTAGATCAAATACATAGAACAAGATCATATATGTGCACTAGAGATAGAATTTGCATTCAAAGATCATTTTTACATATGCAAAAATGATGAAGAGAAACATGTAAAATGAGCTTTATTAGATAAGCCACATTAGAAATTAGATTTATCCTTTATAACAATTTTGCCTATATATTGTAAAGCCAATCACTTTTGAAGGGGTTGGAAGAAAATCAAAGTTTTTCTTTTGGTTATATCTATGCTAGTGTCCTCTTAGTTAAGATTTTTCTTTTATTTGTTGCTTTTGTTCCAAACCCATCTATAAGTCTTGAGAAACTACAATAATTCATTAGAGAAGCTATAGTATAATTTTTCATGATATATCCTGAGTTTTAGAATTTGTTATTCTTTGTATATTTGACAAGCCAATGAAAAATGGTAGTTAAATGTATTAGTATTGCTTGTCTATTTTCCATTAGAAATTGTACAGTCTTAGATTTCTTGATTGAGCTACTACTATTTATACCATTGTTAGCTTCCTATTGATTACTAAATACTTCACTAAATCTTTTGATTTTATCAAGATAATCTAAGATTATTCTTTTCCTCTTTTCCCTCCTATTCTTTTGTAATTATTTTACATCTAATTAAATTAGTATTAGACTTAGGAATATCATGTGATCAAGATTTATAAATCTAAAATTTGGATTCTATTTGATTATAAGTGATTATTCATTAGAGTAAGTGCAGAAAGATGGGGAGCCAAAAAGGGGTCTTAAGTGGCCACTTTTTTTCTAAAATCAGAAAATGTTGGCCTTGGATGAGAAATTGAGCATCGTTACACTCAAAATTTGGAGATGCAACCAAAACAATGTTCGTAGTTCTCTGAGTCTACTTTCTAAATTACTTTTTTTTTTTAAAAATGGTATAGATTAAGGGGTTCAAAAGAAGAAGCCACAGAAATTGGTGTTGTTTCTGTCAAAAAAACATAACATAGCATGTTTTGTGGCTCCCTGAAAAGGTCAACTTTTTTTTGGTATTTTTAAAATAGCTTCAATAAGAAATTAGCTAACAGCATGTAGTTTATGCCCGATTTTTCTGATAATTTTTTGATGAATATTTTATTTTTTACTAATTTTAAAAGTGGACACATCATAAAAAAACATAATTTTGGCCGTGCTACCCCTATAAATTTTGAAAACTAGTTGAAAATATATTTTTTTTAATATGCGTAAAATGGAGTCTAGTTTCTAAATATGTAATTTTTTTGAAAATTCAATGAATGGTTAATTTACAATGAAAAAAGACCAAACAATGGTTTTTGCCCAAAAACTGACACACAAACCAAAGAAATTAACGATGAAAGTCTTAACATTGTCAAAATGTGAAAAAAATTACATCGTTAAATAGCTAAGAGAAAGCCTAACATTACCCAAGTGTTCGATTTGTTCGACCTTGAAACATGTGCAAATTTGAGGGTTAGCACGAACAAAATTATGTGAAATCCTATAGAATATGCAAAAACATGTATCTAGAGATTGGGAAGGCACTCCAAGCCTTTGGGTTGGAAATCCAAAGCAAATCCCAAGCCTAAGGCTTGGGATTCCCAAAGAAAAACATAACACGAGCACGTTATAACACGCTCGCGTTATGTTTTGTTTTGCATTTTTTTCTTTTTTTTACAAAAGTTTGCTAAATCTTTGTTAAGTTTGACATAACGCGCTCGAGTTATGTCCCCCTTAGATTTTTTATGTTCAAGGTTATTAATCATGTATGTATGTATGTTTGTATGCCTATATGTATGTATGTATACTTGTATGTATGTATGTATGTATGTATCTATGTATGCCTATATGTATGTATGTATGTATAGTGTCGAGGGTAGAGGAGGGTAGAGATGGGGGTGAGGCAGATAGGGGAGGAGAGGGGTGAATAAGGGTTGAGGGATTAAGGTTTAAGGTTGAGGGTTGAGGGTTTAGGGTTTTGGGTTGAGGCTTAAGGGATAGCGTTTAGGGTTGAGGGTCGAGGGATTAGGGTTAAGGTAGAGTGTTGAGGGTAGAGGGATTAGGGATAGGGTTTAGGGTTGAAAGTTTAGGGTTGAGGGATTAGGATTTAAGGTATAGTGTTGAGGGTTGAGGGTTTAGGGATAGAGTTTAGGATTTAAGGTTTAAGTGTTGAGGGTTTAGGGATAGGGTTTAGGATTTAAGGTTTAAGTGTTGAGGGTTGAGGATTTAGGGATAGGGTTTAGGGTTTAGGGATAAGCGATTAGGGTTTAGGGTTTAGGGATGTACAATTAAGGGGTACCATAAATAAACTAGAATTTAGGTAGGGTTGGAAAAATTTTGTGAATCATCATGGGCTGGAGATTGGAGATTTTGTTGTGTTCAAGTACATATCCAAATCATAATTTAAGGTTAAGATATTTCAAAGAACAGGGTGTGTAAAAAATATCAATGCTCTTCGGCTTATGAATACCAACATTGATATAGATAAAAGATGCCCTTCTTCTAACAGAGTATGCAGTTCAAGTCAACCAATGGGTAGCAAGTTGTTGAATGAGTTAGTTTAATGGGTGTGCCTCCTTCTTCAATGTTATGCTTGGATACTTTACACAAAAACTAGTAACTCTATACTTATTTTTCATTCGTTTATTTCCTTTACACTGTTAAGAACTTGTAAAATCTAATTGTGTAATGTGTTTATGGCAACACATTCCTCTTGCATTTGTTTCACAGTTTATAGACAACACAGATGAACATATGGTGTTGCAAGGCCCATGTGGGTATGAGTGGGATGTGCAATTAGGGGGTACCATAAATAAACTAGAATTTAGGCAGGGTTGGGAAAATTTTGTGAATCATCATGGGCTGGAGATTGGAGATTTTGTTGTGTTAAAGTACATATCCAAGTCATATTTTAAGTTTAAGATATTTCAAAGAACAAGGTGTGTGAAAAATATCAATGCTCTTCAGCTTATGAATACCAACATTGATACAGATAAAAAATACCCTTCTTCTAACAGAGGATGTAGTTCAAGTCAACCAATGGGCAGCAAGTTGCTAATTGAATTGGTTTAATGGGCATGCCTCCTTCTTCAAAGTTATGCTTGGAGTCTTTACACAAAAAATGGTAACTCTATACATTATTTTTCATTCTTTTATTTCCTATACACTGTTAAGAACTTGTAAAACCTAATTGTGTAACACGTGTTTATGGCAGTGCATTCCTCCTGCATTTGTTTCACAGTTTATAGACAACACAGATGAACATATGGTGTTGCAAGGCCCAGGTGGGTAGGAGTGGGATGTGCAATTAGGGGGTACCATAAATAAACTAGAATTTAGGCAAGGTTGGAAAATTTTTGTGAATTATCATGGGCTGGAGATTGGAGATTTTGTTACATGTTCAAGTACATATCCAAGTCATATTATAAGGTTAATATATTTCAAAGAACAGGGTGTGAAAAACACCATGCTCTTCAACTTATGAAAACCAACATTGATACAAATAAAAGATACCCTTCTTCTAACAGAGGATGCAGTTCAAGTCAACCAATGGACAACAAGTTGTTGAATGAATTAGTTTAATGGGCCTGCCTCCTTCTTCAAAGTTATGCTTGGAGACTTTACACAAAAACTAGTAACTCTATACATTATCTTTCATTCTTTTATTTCCTTTACACTGTTAAGAACTTGTAAAATCTAATTGTGTAATGTGTTTATGGTAGCACATTCCTCCTGCATTTGTTTCACAGTTTATAGACAACACAGACTAACATATGGTGTTGCAAGGCCCAGGTGGGCAGGAGTGGGATGTGCAATTAGGGGGTACCATAAATAAACTAGAATTTAGGCAGGGTTGGGAAAATTTTGTGAATCATCATGGGCTGGAGATTGGAGATTTTGTTGTGTTCAAGTACATATCCAAGTCATATTTTAAGTTTAAGATATTTCAAAGAACAGGGTGTGAAAAAAATCAATGCTCTTCAGCTTATGAATACCAACATTGATACAGATAAAAGATACCCTTCTTCTAACAGAGGATGCAGTTCAAGTCAACCAATGGACAACAAGTTGTTGAATGAATTAGTTTAATGGGCATGCCTCCTTCTTCAAAGTTATGCTTGGAGACTTTACACAAAAAATGGTAACTATATACATTATTTTTCATTCTTTTATTTTCTTTACACTGTTAAGAACTTGTAAAATCTAATTGTGTAATGTGTTTATGGTAGCACATTCCTCTTGCATTTGTTTTATAATTTATAGACAACACATACAAACATATGGTGTTGCAAGGTCGAGGTGGGCAGGAGTGGGATCTACAATTAGGGGGTACCATAAATAAACTGTAATTTAGGCAGGGTTAGAAATATTTTGTGAATCATCATGGGCTGGAGATTGGTGATTTCAATGTGTTCAAGTACATATCCAAGTCATATTTTAAGGTTAAGATATTTCAAAGAACAGGGTGTGTGAAAAATATCAATGCTCTTCAGCTTATGAATACCAACATTGATATAGATAAAAAATGCCCTTCTTCTAACAGAGGATGCAGTTCAAGTCAACCAATGGGCAGCAAGTTGCTGATTGAATTGGTTTTTGATGAAGAAAACAATGATGTTGAAGCAATGGAAGAAAATCAAAATTGTAAGTCTAATTTAATTTATTTCAACTTTTAAAGAAGGCATTTAAATTGTAGCTTTACCTGGAGAATTGGTATTAACAAAAATTTAATTATGTTACAGGCCTTTCTTTGAAGAACCCTGGACATTATGGACCCTATCATCTAGAAAAGCACATGACAGTGAACTCTGCCCCACCTTTCAAATCAGATATTTACCTTTTTATTCAATGAAAATGAAGTCACAGAATATAAACCAACCATGCATACTAGTAAGATCAAATTCTCTACCTTCTATTCTTATTAAGTACTCTTACTTTATTAAGAGAAGAGTGTCAAAAAGAATGGGTTTAATTGTAAGCTAACATAAGGCAAAGTAGTTTTGTTATTACATTTTTCTGAGGGGTCTCTAATAGTCTAATATAATGCAGTCTTCTATAATATGAACATCTGCATTTGTGTGAATGCTAAGCTTTAATAGTAGAGTATTAAATCAATGCAATCATCTATTTATTGGGTTAAAATAACTTAGTTTTTGTAATGGTTTGGGAATGCAGGAGTTTCCAAAAATAGGTGAATGTCCTCTACAATTACCAAGAGAAAAAAAGTTTAGTAGTTCTTGTGGATAGAGCCAGTAAACAATGGGAGATTATTTTCCTGTTTCATAACAATATACTTGCCCTAAGTGTGGGGTGGGCATATTTTATACGTCATAATAATATCAAGGAGACATTTGCATCTTTGAGCAGGTGGACAGTAAGAAACATAGATTTATGCTTAGAGTTCATATAGATTGAAAGATAAAATAAGGATCCTTCTGAAAGAACTTCTAGGAGGGAAAAGACAAACCAAAGATAAAAGGAGAAAATTATACAAGAAAAGATCTTCATGAGGATTGTAATATTTTGTCTAAAACAAACAAAAATTAGTTAATTAAAAATAGAAAATCAAGAAAGAAACGGTACTAAAATGTGTAGTTACTAATACCTATTTTTAAAAGACTGATTGATTTTTATGGCCAAAGTTGTTTATTTTATCTAGTTGATGGGTATAATTACACCTAGGTTATACATTAGGAGTAGATGTGTGCACATTTTTATGGCCTCGATTTAAATTTAAGCAAATAGGTGGAGAGAGTATGCTGATCTTTTAAAAAAATCTTAATAAAAAATGTTCACTTAATAAGGCATTACTAAAACATTACAGAAAACTTAAATTAGGATTTACTGTAGACATGCATAATTAAAAAGGGCATTAAGAAAAATACTTTAAAACTTAAGGGATTAGGGTTTAAGGTATAGTGTTGAGGGTAGAGGATTTAGGCATAGGGTTTAGGGTTTAAGGTTTAAGGGTTGAGGGTTGAGGCTTTAGAGATAGGGTTTAGCGTTTAGGGTTTAGGGTTAAGGGATTAGGGTTTAAGGTATAGTATCGAGGGTAGAGGTTTTAGGGATAGGGTTTAGGATTTAAGGTTTAAGGGTTGAGGGTTGAGGGTTGAGGCTTTAGGGATAGGGTTTAGGCTAAAGGGATTAGGGTTTAAGGTATAGTGTCGAGGGTAGAGGGTTTAGGGATAGGGTTTAGGATTTAAGGTTTAAGGGTTGAGGGTTGAGGCTTTAGGGATAGGGTTTAGGGTTTAGGGTTAAGTGAGAGACCTAGATGGCTAAGGACAGATGGAGGTTAAGTATAGGGTTGAGGCTATAGGGTATAGGATAGAGGTTTGAAGGTTGAGGGATAATGTTCAAGGTTGAGTGTCCAAGGTTAAGTGTATAGGGTATATAAGGTTTAAGGGTTTAAGGTTTGAGGGATTAAGGGTTTAAGAGTTGAGGGATTAGGGTTTAAGGTATAGTGTCGAGTGTAGAGGGTTTAGAGACAAGGTTTATGGTTGAAGGTTTAAGGGTTGAGGATTGAGGCTTTAGGGCTGAGGGTTAAGGGATTAGGGTATAAGGTATAGTGTTGAGGGTAGAGGGTTTAGGGATAGGGTTTAGGATTTAAGGTTTAAGGGTTGAGGTTTGAGGCTTTAGGTTAAGTGAGATACCTAGATGACTAAGGACAGATGAAGAGGCAGACAAGGAATGACTGAGAGACCTAGAGAGGGGAAAGGTAGAGAGGTGAGTGGGAGATAGAGGTGAGATATAGAGAGGTGAGGGGAGAGATAGAATAAAATGAGAGAGTGAAGTTGCCAACATGAGGGAAAGATGGGTAAGGAGGAGGGAGAGAGGTGGAGAGGAAGGGAAATATCTAGAGAGCCCTAAGAGATATACAAGTGAGAGACCTACAACCTAGGGAGAGAGGGGTGAGAGAGATAGGGGAGAGATGGGGGTAAGGCAGATAGGGGAGGAGAGGGGTGGACAAGGGTTAAGGGTTTAAGGCTTTAGGGTTTAAGGGTCAAGGGTTTAGGGTTTAAGGGTTGAGGTATTAGGGGTCTAAGGGTTGAGGGTTGAGGGATTAGGGTTTAAGGTATAGTGTCAAGGTTTGAACCCTAATCCATCAACCCTCGAAACTATACATTAAAACCCTAATCCCTCAACCTTAGGGTTTAAGGTATAGTGTCGAGGGTTAAGGGATTAGGGTTCAACCCTCGACACTGAAAGGAAGCTAGGTGTGTGGAAATCACTTCCTACACTAATCTAATGAGGGGAGACCTATGTAATTCAATTTAATCATTACAATTACAAAAATATTAAACCATTAACATGAGATTTGCAGCAATACACATAGAGCCAGAAAGAAGATAGAAGAAGAGAGAGAAGATATATGGTGGGGAAAACCCTTATCAGGTGAAAAACCCCATAGTACTCAGAAACCTGCATAATGTATTATCAAAATTGAATAATGTTTACAATACACTTGCAATGCAAGTTTCAATAGTCTTTGACACTCGTGTCTAGAGTCAATCCAGCAGCATAATAGTACCTGTAAAACCTATAATACGTCTCCTCCTCCAAGCACCTATTTATATAGAATATACAAGGCAAAATTGGCTCTATCTTGAGATGGGCGTCCAACTTGGCCTCATGGCCCAAAACCCACGCCTAAGGACACTTGGTCAATATTGTAGAATGTGTCTGACACTTGTCCACATCTCCCATCCCAAAGAGGTCACCTATTTCCAAAATGGGCTATGACAGATGCTCCTACGACTCTTACGATTGTCATAGAATCTGTCATAGTGGTTACAACTTACAGTTGTAAGAGAATCTATCATACATAGGCTATAAATAGCATATTCTTTTACAACATGTCATAGTCCACCTTGGGGTACCCAAAGATGCCTTTTTCAAAGATGCTTCATGACACATGTCTTCACCTGTCTTACAAGCTTCTATTTCTGACTCTTACATGTCATAACTTCGTCATAGGAATCCGTCATAACCGTTTCGGTCAATATTCCCTTACACAACATCTAAGATGGTAACACATGGAAAAATATTCCTACCACTAAGTGGGATGCCTATCTCGTTATGTGAGGATAAAATTACAAGTTGTCATCTTCCATGTAGGATGACACATCACCGTGCCACATCCCACAAAATGACAATATGGAATTTACAATTAATTTACAACATAGGCAATGAATACATAAATACAATCATAAATAATGCAAGGAATTACCAAGGTTGAGACACCTTAATTCCCAACATTCTCCCACTTGTCGAACACCTTGTAAGAGCTAATAGAAAAATAGAATTTAACTACTACAGGCTAAGAGGCCCATAGACTCCAAACACCATTTGAACTTCTCTGTGCTCACTGGCTTCGTCAATGCATCTACAACATTCTTCAAAGTATCTACCTTCTCCAAATTTACCTTCCCATCCTCTATCATGTCTCGCACAAAGTGAAACTGTACATCAATATGCTTTGTTCTGGCATGGAAAGTTAGATTCTTCACAAGGCAAATTGCACTCTGACTATCACAACTGATCATAATTTGACCTGCATCAACACCAATATCTGAACACAATCTCTTAAGCCAAATGGCTTCCTTACAAGCATGAGTTGCTTCCATATACTCAACTTCTGTCGTGGACAAAGCAACCACAGGTTGTTGCTTACTCATCCAACTAATAGCACCTCCAAACAATGTAAACACATAAGCACTGGTGGATCTCCTGCTGTCAATGTCACCTGCCTAATTTGAATCCACAAATCCACGAATATCAACAGAATACGAAGGTCCTGTAACATTACCATGATAGCATATGGAATACTCAGAAGTACCCCTCAAATATCTGAACACTCGCTTAACTGCATCCCAATGTACCCATCCAAGATTATCCATAAATCGACTAAGGACTCCCACTACTTGGGCATTGTCTGGTCTTGTGCAGACCATAGCATACATCAAACTACCAATAGCACTAGCATAAGGTACTCTACTCATGTCCTCCACCTCACTAGAAGATTTTGGACAATCCTCAATAGACAACTTCATCCCCAAGGAAACAGGAACACACAACGGTCTACAATTTGCCATGTTGAACCTATCCAACACGGTCTTCACATACTTACTCTGGCTTAACCAAAGTTTTCTGTTAGTTCTATCTCTTCTGATTTTCATTCCTAGAATGTACCTGGCTGTCCCTAAATCTTTCATTTCAAACTGTGCTGACAACTGAGATTTAAAATCAGAAATCATATTCTTACCCTTCCCAATGAGCAACATATCATCAACATACAATGCAACAATGAGAATACGATCACCATCAAACTTATAATACACACAGTGATCTAATTTCAATCTCACAAATCCAATTGACAACACAAAGGCATAAAACTTCAAGTACCACCTCCTAGGAGATTGCTTCAAACCATACAAATATTTCTTTAACTTGCAAACCAAATTTTCTTTACCTTTCACCATGTAATGCTCTGGCTGTGACATGTAGATTTCTTCCTCCAAATCACCATGAAGGAAAGTTGTCTTCACATCCATCTGTTCTACCTCTAAGTCATAAGCTGCTACAAGAGACAACAGGAATCGAATGGATGTCATCTTTGCAACAGGAGAGAAAATCTCACCATAATCTATACCCTCCACTTGTGAATACCCCTTCATAACCAATCTGGCCTTATACTTCTCAACATTGCCATCTACACCAAACTTCTTCTTGAACACCCATTTACATCCAACGGGTTTTCGTCTAGCAGGCAAAGGCACCAAGTCCCAAGTTTGATTCTTTTCCAAAGAAGCCATCTCATCCTCCATGGCCTCCTTCCAGGAACCTACATCTTTCATATCCATATCCTCTAATACAGTTCTAGGTTCATCACTATTAGTAAGCAAAGCAAAAGCATAACTAGAATCAAGCAATGTATAACCAAACCTTTCAGGTTGCTTTGTAATTCATGTAGACCTCCTCAAGAGCTGAGGTTGAGGTTCAGTTTCTTCATCTGAGCTTTCAGATCTGCTAGAGCTCTCCTCATCATCAGGTCCAACATTGTCTTTCTATTCAGTCTTCTCAGGGGTAGCAAGAAACTGAACAACATCCTCTTTCTTTTCTTTTTCTTCTGGCTATAAAACCGTGGAAGAAGGTGTAAGCTCTCTGAGGATGACACTTCTGCTATACAACACTTTTTCATCCACAGAGTCCCAAAGCTTGTATCCTTTCACACTGACACCATAGCCAATGAAGATACACTTAATAGCCTTGTTCTCCAATTTTGACCACTTCTTCCTAAGCACATGTGCATATGCCTCACAACCAAAAACATGAAGATGCCTTATTGAAGGCTTTATACCAGACCAACTCCCTTAAGCATACTCCACTAAGCATACTCCTAGCCTTCTCCATCAGTGTCCTGTTCATCCTCTCTGCAACTCCATTTTGTTGTGAGGTGTATGGAGTTGTCTTATGTCTTTCAATCCCAAGTTCCTTGCAATATTTATTGAATTTTGTAGAACAAAACTCACCCCCATTGTCAGTTCTTAAACATTTAATCTTTTTACCAGTCTGATTTTGAGCAAAGGCTTTAAACTTCTTAAACTTACGATAGACTTTAGATTTGCTTATGAGAAAATAAATCCATGTCGTTCTATTGTAGTCATCTATAAAAGATACAAAGTATACAGATTTTGATAATGAAGGAACATTAACAAGACCAAATACATCAGGATGAACAAGGTCCAACACACCAGAAGACTTATGAGAACTCGAATAAAACTTAACACAGTTTTGTTTTCCATATATGCAATGTTTGCAAAAATCAAACTCAAGATTACAATCATCTAACCCCTTGATGAGGTTTTTATTTTTTCAGGGTACGCAGACCCTTCTCACCAATGTGGCCAAATCTCTTATGCCATAACATTGTCTTTTCAGCAGGAAGCTTAACTTCCAAGGCATGAATACAACCATCAGGACTAGATACAATAGATTTTTTCACTGCTCGTTCAGATGGTGGGGATGAAGTGACTGCTGCCCTCTTCCTTGAGTGAGAAGAACTATTGCATTGTGAAATGCATGCCTCCAACTGAAACATAGTACCTCTCCTAGTACCCTTAGGAAGCACCATAGCTCCTCTAGTTATCTTGCATCCTTCTTTCAAAAAGACAACCTGCACACCTGCATCATTCAACATACTTATCGAAAGTAGGTTCTATGCTAAGCCTGGGATGTGCATAACCCCAGAGATCCCCTTCACTCATCCATTAGGTAATCAAATAGAGACTCTTGCATGACCAACAATCTTCAGATGAGAGTTGTCACCTAGGTACACCTTTCCACCATCGAACTCTTCATACTTAGTGAACTAGTCTTCATGTGAGGTCATGTGGAATGATGCACCAAAATCAATTAGTCACACATCATCAAATGCATGGATTGTCAGGGCTGCGATGAAAGCATCACCATCATCTTCTGACTTGTCAGAATTTGAATCTGGGTTCTTCTTCTTCTTTTTCTTTTCCTCTTTGCATTCTTTTAAGAAATGCCCAGTTTTACCATAGTTCCAACAGAGAGCCTTGGACTTTCCAGAAGATTTGGATCTCCCACAGGATTTGGATCTACCCTTCTCAGCTTTCTTGTCCTTCTTTTTCCCTTTCTCCTTGGGTCTTCCATGAACTGCAAGAGCCTCTTTGGCTACCTTACAAGACTTTCTCTGCATCTCTTCAGCTAACAGTGAAGAAACCACTTCATCCATTTTGAATGTGGATGTGGTGCTTCAAATAGCCATGACAAGATGATCCCACGAATCTAGTAGAGAACAAAGCAGGGTCATACAACGATCCTCCTCCTCCATCTTCACACTAATGGATGTCAATTGTGCAACCAGTATGTTAAAAGCATTCATATGTTCTGCAACAGATCCTCCATCCTCCATTCAAAGAGAATACAACTTCTTTCTCAGGAAAAGTTTGTTAACTAGGGATTTGGCTCGATACACATCTCCCAACTTATTCCAAAGCATGTTTGTAGTAGCCTCCTCATGGACTTTTAACAGGATAGAATCAGAAAGACTAAGTCTTATGAGACCCTTAGCCTTCCAATCCTTGAGATCCCAATTAGCTTGTGACATTGCAGCTGGTTTTATTCCACTGATAGTTTCCTAGAGGTCTCAGTCTATAAGCATGTCTTCCATCTTGAACTTCCACAGTTCGAAATTAGTGCCATTGAATTTCTCCACCTCTATCCTTCTGGATGTGCTTGCCATCTCCTTGTTGCAATAAGATTCAGAATACTCTGCATAGACTCCCACTCAACTTAAGATCAACTCAAAAAACACCTACCCAACAACTAGGACCAAAGGTGATCAAGCTCTGATACCAACTGAAAGGAAGCTAGGTGTGCGGAAATCGCTTCCTACACTAATCTAATGAGGGGAGAGCTATGTAAATTCAATTTAATCCTTACAATTACAGCAACATTAAACCATTAACATGAGATTTGCAACAATACACATAGAACTAGAAAGAAGACAGAAGAAGAGAGAGAAGATATACGATGGGGAAAACCCTTATCAGGTGAAAAACCACACACTCAGAAACCTGCACAATGTATTATCAAAACTGAATAATGTTTACAATACACTTGCAATGCAAGTTTCAATAGTCTTCGACACTCGTGTCTAGAGTCAATTTGGCAGCATAACAATACCTGTAAAATCTGTAATACGTCTCCTCCTCCAAGCACTTGTTTATATATAATATACAAGGCAAAATTGGCTCTATCTTGAGATGGGCGTCCAACTTGACCTCATGGCCCAAAACCCACACCTAAGGACACTTGGTCAACATTGTAGAATGTGTTTGACACTTGTCCACAGGTCCCATCCCAAAGAGATCGCCTATTTCCAAAATGGACTATGACAGATGCTCTTATGACTCTTACGACCATCATAGAATTTGTCATAGCAGTTAAAAATTATAGGTGTAAGAGAATCTGTCATACACAGGCTATAAATAGTATATTCTCTTACAACATGTCATAGTTCACCTTGGGGTGGTCAAAGATGCCTTGTTCAGAGATGCTTCATGACACATGTCTTCACCTATCTTACAAGCTTCTATTTCTGACTCTTACATGTCATAACTTCATCATAGGAATCCATCATAACCGTTTTAGTCAATATTCCCTTACACAACATCTAAGATGTTGACACATAGAAAAATATTTCTACCACTAAGTGGGATTCCTATCTCTTCATGTGCAGACAAAATTACAAGTTGTCATCTTCCATGTAGGATGATACATCACCATGCCACATCCCACAAAATGACAATATGGAATTTACAATTAATATACAACATAGGCAATGAATAAATAAATACAATCATAAATAATGCAAGGAATTACCAAGGTTGAGACACCTTAATTCCCAACAAACACTATACCTTAAACCCTAATCCCTCAACCCTAAACCCTAATCCCTCAACCCTTAGACCCTTAATACCTCAACCCTTAAACCCTAAACCTTTGACCCTTAAACCCTCAACCCTTATCCACCCCTCTCCTCCCCTATCTACCTCACTCCCATCTCTCCCCTATATCTCTCACCCCTATCTCCCTAGGTTGTAGGTCTCTCACTTGTATATCTCTTAGGGCTCTCTAGATATTTCCCTTCCTCTCCACCTCTCTCCCTCCTCCTTACCCATCTTTCCCTCAAGTTGTCAACTTCACTCTCTCATTTTATTCTATCTCTCACTTCTGTCTCCCCCTCACATCTACCTCTCCCCTCTCTAAGTTTCTCAGTCATTCCTTGTCTACCTCTCCATATGTCCTTAGCCATCTAGGTCTCTCATTTAACCTTAAACCCTAAACCCTATCCCTAACTCCTCAACCCTTAAAACTTAAATCCTAAACCCTATCCCTAAACCCTCAACCCTCGACACTATAACTTAAACCCTAATCCCTTAACCCTAAACCCTAAACCCTATCCCTAAAGCCTCAACCCTCAACCCTTAAACCTTAAACCCTAAACCCTCTACCCTGGACACTATACCTTAAACCCTAATCCCTTAACCCTCATCCCTAAAGCCTCAACCCTCATCCCTTAAACCTTCAACCCTAAACCCTATCCCTAAACCCTCTACCCTCGACACTATGCCTTAAACCCTAATCCTTCTACCCTTAAACCCTCGACCCTTAAACCCTCGACCCTTAAACCCTTAATCCCTCAAACCTTAAACCCTTAAACTATAAAATCTCAATCCCTAGATACCCTTAAACATTAAACCCTTAAACCCTATATCCTATACACTTAACCTTGGAGACTCAACCTTGAACATTATCCCTCAACCTTCAAACCTCTACCCTATACCATATACCTGCAACCTTATAGTTATGCCCTAAACCCTCAACCCTCATCCATATGCCTTATACCCTCAACCTTAAACCCTATACCCTATATCTTAGACACTCAACCTTGAACATTATCCCTCAACTATAAACTCTCAACCCTCTACCCTATACCCTCAACCATATACTTAAGCCCTAATCCATCAATCCTCAACCCTATACTTTAAACCCTGAAACCTACACCCACAAACCCTCATCCCTATACCCTATAACCTCACCCTTATACCCTTAATCCATATCATAAAACCTAAACCCAATATCCTAAACCCTAATCCCCATACCTTACACACTTAATCTTATACACTCAACAAGCTGAATATTATCCCTCAACTATAACCCTCAACCCTCTACCCTCTACCCTCTACCTATTACTTAAGCCCTAATCCATCAACCCTCAACCCTATACCTTAAACCCTAAACCCAAAACCCTTACATACATACATACATACAAGCATACATATATACATACAACCATACATACAAACATGCATACATATATACATACATACAAGCATGCATGCATACATACATACATACATACAACCATACATACATACATACAACCATTAATACATACATACAAGCATACATACATACATACATACAACCATACATACATACATACAACCATTAATACATACATACAAGCATACATACATACATACATATATAAATACATACATACATACATACATACATACAAGCATGCATACATACATTCATACATATAGGCATACATACATACATACAAGCATACATACAATTTGGCATACATACATACATACATAAATACAAATATATATACAAACATACATACATCAAACATACTTAACAAACTTGAACATAAAACATTCAATAAACAACCTCAAACTTGACAAAAATTGGGCAAACTTTTGCAAAAAAAAAAAAAATGCAAAGAAAAAATAATGTGCTCACGTTATAACGTGCTCGCGTTATAGCGCGACCGTGTTATGGTTTTGTGTTGCCGAGCCTAAGGCTCGGCAACACTAAGCCATAATGCGCTTGTGTTATGGCTTTTTAAAAAGTTTTAAGAATTTTGGCCACTTTTTGGCCCCCCATCTTTTTGCACCCGCCCATTACTAGTTTTATAATATGTTAAAGATGCTTTGTGTATGCAATTAATAATTTAAATTAGTTGAAACTCTTATCTAATTCTAAGAATATTGATTTCATGTAGTTTATGTAAGACCTTGCTTTTCTTCATTTGGATTCAACATAGTCCCTTGAATTAGAACATTATTTAGATAGGCCTCTACGTTATCATGCATAACCAAGACCTAATATTTTATGCCTTGGGGAGATTATTACCTGCTTTAAGAGAAGGGTTTCTATTTGCATCACTTGCCTATTGGTTTTGTGCCAAAACACCAACCAACAAGGTCCACTCTTTTATTTGTGTTTCATTGCTATTATTTTAATTAGGGTTTGTTCTTATCAAGAAATAGGTGGGTTGTACACCTTGCATAACATTAATTATTTTTATAAATATTTATTTCTCGTGCATCTTAATTGGTGTGTTTAGCCACATTAGATATTTATTTGGGTGCCACTTGTAAACATTGTATGTAACATTGGATTAATTATTTTATGTGTTTGGGACACATAGAATAATTAATTATTTATTTGGGAAAATATTTAATATTGGGCATAAAGTGAAAACTTAGTTGCAAATATTAAATGTGAGAGGAACCTATGAGTAGCAGAAACACAGAAGGAATTTATTGATCGCAGGCCACTTCGAGGGGGCAACCTCCTTTGAGCAAGCTCAATACAATAAATTCATGGATGCCTTCATTGGCCTCAACATGTACTTATATACTAAGTCTAATCTAAACAACTATTACTTCCCATGAATGTGGGATAATACAATATACTCATGGGATGAGTTACAAAGCATATGCATCCAAAAGAAATATACTAGCAAAGTAAGCAGAAGGGTTAAACATGGGTTCCTAACATCCCCTCCCTCTTAGAAAAGCTTTGTCCTCAAAGCTTAAGATGTGCAAATTGTTGTTGAATATGAAGGAGTGGTTCTGAGGTAGCATCCTCTAGTTGCATTCCGTGCCATTAAATTAAGACCTCTGTGATGGATCTAGAGCGAAGATGACGAGTACGTCTGTCAAGGAGTACCTCTGGCTCCAAAATGATGGATATTTCATTTTCTAGTTCTAGTAAACTAGTTTGTGCTCTAACGTTGGTGCCAAGAACTTTATTTAGACAAGAGACATGAAATATTGGATGACCGCAGGAAGGAGGAAGCTCCAATTTATAAGCAACTAACCCAATCTTCTGAAGAACCTTATATGGCCCATAGAACTTTGGAGCCAGCTTATGACGCCCTTTGAGTTTTAGGGATGATTGCTTGTATGGTTGTAGATGAAGAAAAAACATATCACCTACTTGAAAAGTGCGCTCAGAACGGTGTTGATCAGCATTCAATTTCTTGCCATGTGAAGATTGTCTTGCAAGATGCAAACAATCTGATCCCAAGTTCAGAGAACTGTGTCAGCTGCTTGAATTGGTGAACTGCTGGGGGTGTATGGAAGGAGCACTGGCGGTCCCTGACCATAGACTACTTCATATGGAGTCATTTTAGATGTAGTGTGGTAGGAGGTATTGTACCACCATTCAGCGAGAGGGAGCCACTTTGCCCATTGATGTTGTTCTGAGGTGAAGCAACAAAGATAAGTTTTCAAACATTTGTTGATAATTTCAGTCTAACCATCTATTTGTGGGTGATACCTAGAACTCATCTTCAGTTTGGTGCCAATGTGTCGAAATAGTTCTTGCCAAAAATGATTGGTGAAAGTTCCATCATGATCTGAGACAATCGAAGAAGGGGTGCCATGAAGATGGAAGATCTGGGCCATGAATATTTGGGCGACTGAGGAGGCTATATAGGGATGGATGAGGGCACAAAAATGACTATATTTGGAGAGGCGATCAACCACAACCAAGATTATTGTCTTTCCTCCAGATTTAGGGAGCCCCTCAATGAAATCCATAGAAATATCTATCCAAGTCCGTGTAGGGATGGGCAAGGGTTCGAGCAATCTAGGAAGGAGTGTCATTTCACCCTTGTTGCATTGGAAGGTATCACATTTAGCCACCATCTGTTGAATTTACCTTTTCATTCCCTTCCAATAGAAGTTACGTTGTGCTTGCTCATAAGTTTTGAGGAACCCAGAGTGCCCTATCGATGGAGAAGCATGGAGTTCATAGAAGACAGCTTTCTAAAAATCTGTGCTCTTGGGAAGCACCAAATGACCCTTGTATCACAGAGAAGCACCATCCCAAGAGTAATGTGGTACAACAGAAGGATTAGTGGCCAACTATTGAATGATTTGAGATAATGAAGAGTCATTGACATAGCCCTACTAGATAGATTCCAACCAATTTGGAACATGTATAGAAATAGCGAAAAGAGAAGCTTGACCATCAAATGTGCGAGAAAGAGAATCTGCCACAATATTGTCCTTACCCTTCTTGTAAGTGATCTCATAGTCATAACCCATGAGTTTGCTGACCCATTTTTGTTGTGCTGGGGAGGAGACTCATTGTTCCAGGAAATATTTCAGACTCTGGTGATCAGTCTTGATGAAAAAATGATTCCCTAGTAGGTATGGCTGCCACTTCTATACTGCATGCAAAATAGCCATCATTTCCTTCTCATATGTACAGAGTACTAAATTCTTGCCAGAAAGGGCTTTGCTGGTGAATGCAATGGGATGTCCATCTTGAAGAAGAACAACACCAAGTCCATTACTACAAGCATCACTCTCAATAGTGAAGGTCTCGAAAAAATCTGGCATAGCTAAAATAGGTGTAGTACACATAGCTTGTTTCAGCTTTTCAAATGCACACTTAGCAGCATGTGTCCAAATAAAAGCATCCTTTTTTAACATAGCTATTAATGGAGCTACAATCTTCCTGTAATCATTGACAAACTTGCGATAGTAGCTAGTTAACCCCAAAAAACTATGGAGGCTCTTGAGTGTCTGAGGATGCGGCCAATTTTTCATGGCATCTATTTTTGGAAGATCCACCGAACTCCTTGGGTTGAAACAATATGCCCGAGATACTCCACTTCCTCCTGGCCAAAAATACATTTAGACTATTTTGCATAGAGATGATTATTAGAGAGAAGTTCCAGCATGAGATCCAGATGTTGGAGATGCTTAACCCATGTTTTACTATAGATGAGCATATCATCGAAGAAGACCAAAATGAATTTTCGCAAGTAGGGCCGAAATATTTTATTCATCAATGCCTGGAATGTTGAAGGAGCATTAGTGAAGCCAAAGGCCATGACCAAAAACTCATAGTGGCCATCATGCGTGTGGAAAGCTGTTTTAGGGATATCATCCTCATGAACTCGAATTTGGTGATACCCAGAACGAAGATCCAACTTGGAGAAAAAATGAGCGCCGTGAAGCTCATCAACAATAGGAATCAGAAACTTATC
The DNA here is from genome assembly GCA_027924645.1 of Cunninghamia lanceolata. Taxonomy (NCBI): domain Eukaryota; kingdom Viridiplantae; phylum Streptophyta; class Pinopsida; order Cupressales; family Cupressaceae; genus Cunninghamia; species Cunninghamia lanceolata. The sequence continues at coordinate 1,000,686 of BSBN01000121.1, read as the reverse complement.
TTTGATTGTGATGTGATTAAGTGCTTGAAAGTCAATGTAGAGGTGCCATGACCCATCTTTTTTCAGACAAGAAAAACTGGTGAAGAAAAGGAACTGGTACCAGGGTGAATAATACCTTACTTTAGTAAGTCTCGAATGAGCATCTCAATCTCTGTCTTTTGGTGAAATGGGTAGCAATAGGGCCTGATGTTGGTAGGAATGCTTCCAATAAGAAGCTGAATATGGTGGTATTATGGTCGTGAAGGTGGCAATCCCACTGGTTCGGCAAAGACACATGCATACCTATCCAAAAATTGTTGTAAATCAGAAGGAGTAGTGGAGACCGCTGATGGTTGCATCTGAATGGAATGGAGCTGAGCAATGACACCTTGTGAATTCTTCTTAAGAAGTTTTTCCATGCGATGTGAACTTATGATGCTAAGAGACCCTGGTTGTAAGCCCTTCAATGTGTGTTTTTACCCATTGTCTGAAAACTGCATCCAAAGTTTAGCAAAATCCCATAAGATGGGTCTAAGTGTGCGTAACCATTGGGCACCCAAAACCACATCACATTTGCCTAAGGGCAAAGAAAACATGTCAGAGTGCAGGTTATAATCACCAATAGAGATACGCACATTGTGACACTTTCCTTTGCAAGTAATGTGCCCCCATTGGTGTCCCCATTGGCAATCATGACTTCAAAGCTGGAGCAAGGATGGACAAAACAATCAGCCTGTTTGGCGATCCGAGGGTCAATAAAGTTATGAGTGCTACCAGAATCAATAAGAATTGTAAGATGGAGCTTCTTGAAGTAACCCTTGACCCACATGGTTTGTGGGGTGGTGACTCCTGCTAAAGCATGGAGAGAGATCTCTGGGTGGTCTTCCTGAGAAGTAGGGTCAACAAGCGGCTACTGAGTATCGACCTGATCATCCACTCTATCATGAGCATCTACATAAACTTCAATTTCAAGCAAAAAATCCACATCCAAGAGATAGAGATTTTGCTCAACACATCTATGTGCCTGAGTGAATTTCTCATCACAATTATAACAAAGCCCTTTTTCTCTATGTGCTCACATCTGTGCTTCAGTCAAATGCTTGATAGGAGTTGTTCTAGGAGCTGGCGTTATTTGAGGTCATTGGGAAGCTGTATTTCTGAATGGAACAAAATTGGATTTGGAGCGTTGTTGAGCTATAATCTTATCCTCCACCAACTTAGCCAACCCTAAGGCTTCCATCATTGTGCTTGGACGGAACATTTTAACCTCAGAGCAAATTGCATCCTTCAGACCACTGACAAAACAACTCCTAAAGAATTCATCAGACAATCCCTCTGTGTGATTGGCCAGTTTTTCAAACTCTGTTTGACATTCTCTCACAGTGCCTATTTGACGCAGTTTAATGACTGCTCATGTGAAGTCATCAAAAGAATTTGTAAAAATTTGTCCATTTTGGCTCGTCATGAGCCTTGATGTACCAACAAAACCATTGAAGGGCTTCATGTTCCAATGAGAGGATGCAAGGGGGACTTTGTTGACATCAAAAGTATTATGCAGACTGAAATATTATTCTACCTGGTATATCCATCCAATCGGATCATCACCATTGAAGCGAGGAAAATCAAGCTTCGACCCACGAAAATTGCTAGAAGAGGAGAACCCAATGTATGCAGAAGAGTCTGGCTGTTGTCTATTGTTCATGGCTGAATGCTGACGATTGAGGCTGAGGATTATTTATCCAAATCTTAGAGTTTGGTCTTTGAGAGTTGCAAGTTCATCCTCCATGTTTTTTGCTTCTGCGTGGGTGACAACCATAACCAGGATTTTTTTTTCTTTTTTTTGGGAATGGGGAGAAAAACAAAAATAGAAACGTTTTTAGTAAAGGAAAATTTGGATTTGGGAAAAACTCTGATGGGTAATTGGGGTTTGACTAGGTTTTGGACACTTTCTAAGGGAAAGGGGAGAAGAAAATGGGGATTTCAGAAGTGGGGTGAAAGAATGGGAAAATTTGTCCAAGAAGGACAAAGGAGCAGAAATATGAAATGAACACTGTGGCAAGATTTGAAGGCTATTGGGTGAGAATCGAAGAAGTTATGGCAAACCCTAAAAAATTAGACAAATATGGGATTTCTGGCTTCAATAAGTGGAATTTGGGATAGGGTCCTCAAGGAAGGAAATATGCAGAATGGAATTTCAGGGGTTCCAATGGAGTTTGAGAGGAAACAGAGCTAAAGAAAGGAAGATATGGCGAAAAAACAATTTTTTTTTACTTTTTTTTTGGAAACTATCTGCCAACTGCTTTGGATGGATTCAATCTGTGATTTGTCGACTGTCAATAGATATGGGCCCCAGGTATGTTCGGCTTCCTAAAGGTTCAAGGGATTCACTTGGCTACCAATGCTGTCTAATGGCTTGCGTATTGGGGCAGTACCCCTCACTCCACGGCTCAAGTAAAATTAATAACCACTTTGCCACAAATGATAGCTCTTGGTTTACCTCACGGATGGGAACTAGTCAATCAGATAGGGGCCGTTGCCCTTTTCACTGGCAGGTCCTCTCAATGGGCCAGCTACTTCAAGGTTCCTATGGTACTCCTCACAATGAGTTTTAGGGATATGCCCAGGCAATTCCCACAGTTAAGCAGATAGGGATTATTCCCTGATCTAAACCTGCAATTGAAATGAACAATATAGATGCGAAAAAAAAAGAACTACTGCAATAATCACAATGCCTGGAGGCCACTACGGAAAAAAATTTGGCAAAAATTCCACCCAACGAGCCCAAGAAAGTGCTATGATACTAGATGAAAGGAACCTCCTGCAACAATATAATGAAAAATGCACGAAATAATAGAAATAGATATGAATAGTAAAAACACAAAAGGAATTTATTGATCGTAGGCCACTTCGAAGGGGCAACCTCCTTTGAGCAAGCTCAATACAATAAATTTGTGGATGCCTTCATTGGCCTCAACACGTACTTATATACTAAGTCTAATCTAAACAACTATTACTTCTCATGAATGTGGGATAATACAATATTCTCACGGAACGACTTACAAAGCATATGCGTCCAAATGTAATATACTAGCAAAGTAAAGAGAAGGGTAAACACAGGTTTCTAACAAAATGAGGGGTCCATGGTTTTGCGTATCCATGGTTTTGGAACACATGGTGTTCTCCATACATATTGTATCTATGTGATATTGATTCTATAAAAGCAAGCACATGGTTAGTAGTTGGGGTTGGCTAGTTGGCTATTGGTTGATTTGGTTGTAGGTTGTGTGAGAGGCTGTCATTGTATTTAGTTTCTCTTGTGAGTGTATTTTGTGAAACATGGAATGGGATGTGTGTATACATGCTTGGACACATGTAGGATGCATTAGAGGAGCTTGATGTTTCAGGGGTGTCCATGAGACTCTAAGCGTGTATTGTAATATTTCATTGTTGATTAATACATTGAGTATGGATGTTTTTGAAGGTTGGGTTTGTCCCCTATTGAGGGTTTTCCTAGAGTATATCTTGTGTCACCTTGATGGTATGTTTACTTATTCTTTTGCATGTGGATTTCTGAATACTATGTTTGCATATTAATCTCTCATAGGTTATGAGGAAATTGTTTTTAAGGTTGTATATTTCCTTCATTTGGTATCAGAGCCTAGTTGTCATGTTGTGGGAGGATATCCTTGTTTTGATAGCCCTTTCTATGAGTAGTTTTTGTGTATAATGGAATCCATGGCTTTGTAGGAAAGGATTGAAGGCATTTTTAAGGTTACAAGTGTGTTTACAGACTTGGGTTGTTGTAGATCTAGGTTTTGGAGTTTTGGTTGATGGATTTTTTATTTGGGCTCTTTGTATGGGGTATAGGAGGTGAGATTTTTGCAAGAATAATCTTGAAAAAAATAGACTTTGCCATTGGATTCAGAAGGCTCAAGAGGTGAAGAAAAACATATAATTCAACCATATTCAGAGACAAAAATGTTTTGGCCATTTTTGTGCCCTAGGAGGAATCTTGCAGGAGAATATTTTATATGGTTGTATAGAATATGTATGTCTATATAGCATGTCATTCACTAGAATATTCATGGAATATTTTGTAGAGCCTACATTAGTGCAAATATAATTTGCAGTAGAAATAAATAAAAAATATATTTTTTAATGAAGTCTGCAGATGGAAGAAAAATTAATTTTCAAATGAGGGTTGTCTAAGTGGGCATGCAGTCCCGGTCACCTGGGAGACCAGCACCTAGGATTGGCAACTAGTGGCCCATAGCTAAGCCCCTAGCTATGTGGCCACCTAGCAAGAAGGTACACCCAACCCTAGCTATTGGGAAGGTATTTCAATGAACTATGTAGTGGACCAAGTTTGGAAATGTTATTCTAAGGTTTGTTTAGTTGTTTTAGTTAGAGATATTATGTGGTTCCTTTAACTTTTGGTACTTTGTGAGTTTGTGGCAAACCGAATCTGAGGTGATTTGGTGTTTGAGTCATTGAAAACTTACACGTTTATCTCTAATTATCCTTGGTTGACATGCTTACCAATGTATGATTGAATTTTCATGTTGCATGTGAGATCTACAAACTATGCAATATTGTAGGTTGTATGTACTTATAGGTTGCATAGATGACTTGGATTTGGGTTGTCTATGCCCATAGATATTTCAGTGTTTATGTAGATTCTATTTGGTTGGCCTAGTTTGGTCAATTGGTTTATTGGTTTGGTTGTCATTATGAGAGATAGAGAGAGATGGTATTACCTGATACAGTCATGATATGGGACCTAGATTTGTTGACTATATGGTATAGTTGTGTGACTTTTTTGGAGTTGTTGATGTCACAATGGAATCATTTCATTGTGTTGGGTCCATAGATGATCTTCATTTAGGAGATGGTTATCATGATGTCATGTATATATTAGTTATGTATGATTTAGTGGGATCTTTTGATAGTGATGGTTTGATGTTTATCATGATGCTATGTATAGTTCGGTATCGTGCATTTCAGTGGGGTCTTTTGGCTATGATATGGATTCATCATTTAGGTGACAAATGATCTTCTACAGTGGTTGTTGGTGTCATGGAGGAGCTCTTGGATCCTATTTATTCTATGTAGTGAGAGTTCACTGACATCTTGGCTTCTATTGATAGGAGATGATTATCTTCATGTGATTTGGAGATGTTGACATCTTGGTGCCATGGAGGACTCTTGGAGTCTTGGTTGAGGTGTTGGTTATGGTTTGTCAGTTTGAACACGTGATCCTTTCTTATAGGATAGTTGGTATTATGTCTTGGATCACTCTTGATCATATTTTAGAGTGTTGTCATTATACAGATGCTCTTTGGAGTAGGATATAATCTTATGAGACATAGATCTTCCTTTGAGGAGATGATTAGATCATGATGTTATGATGTGTTGCTAGGTTATGTAGATGTGCGGTGGGAGATTTGACAATGGTCTTGTTGGCTCTTTTGGTATTAAGTACATTGGTCATTTTCTTTGGAGCTTCATGGTAGTGCGGTGTTGCATTTGGAGTTTAGCATGGACTGATCATGGAGGTTTTCGTGGATACTTGGAGACTTGGGTTAGGCTAGAGATCTCTTTTTCTTGGAGATCGTGTGTTGAGATAATTACTCTTTGATGAGATTTCAGAAGCAAGACCAAGGAGCCTACACCTAGATATGGACATGAGTTCATTATGGATCTAGAGGAGATTGTTCTTAGAGAGAATCATTGTGGCTTGGTGTATCCTAGAGGAGAATTCGCATTCCCCACTCTTGGTCTACTCGACAGATTATCATCTATGAGGTATTGCCCATCCTTTTCGATGCATTTTTCTTTGTGTTTTATCTTCTCATAGATATGGATATTGAACTATGGTTATTGGTTCTGAAGGGTTCATTTGAGGGATATTAGCATGGTTATCTTGTTGTTCATATCATTTGATTTATGATGTCTATTATGAGGAGTTTAGGAGATGTGATTGTGTTTGTTCCTAGTAATGGAATTGTTATGAGTTTGGTCTACCTTGGTTAGAGAGACTTACATCCATGTTGTTTACATGAACCATATGTTCATTTGATCTATTGGATTAAATGGTTGGATGTTGTTAAGGTATTTCATTTGGGGTTGTAAGGAGATCATACTTGACAAAGCTTAGCACTTTGAGGTGTTGGTACAAGGACATGTTATGATATGATTTATAGGTTTTCTCTCTTTATTTTATGGCTACTTTTTGAAGGTTCATGTTGATATGGTCGGACTTGGGAGAATTATCATGACATGTTGTGAGAGAGTATGCAGTGATTTATCTTGCATGTGTGGATTATTGTGGTTGTTCTTGGTACTACATTAGCCACACCTTGGTTTGAGTTTTGATTGCTATACTTGGTATGCATTGGATCTATTTTCATATTTGACATTACCCATGCAATGGGAGTTCTTGGATGTATGTGTTCTCCATTGACATGTTTTATACATGGAGCTTGTGATTGTGGTATATGGGTTGGATATGTTCTTGGCATGAGTTTACTAATGTTGTTGATACCTATGAGGTATGGAGGGTTAGACATATTATCATATGCTATGTGTGCTATTTTTGATCATGTGGGTTTTTACCTTTTAGATCAAATTGGATCCTTTGTTATCACATTGAATTTGATGCTTGTGTTAGTTAGATCGGTGCATCTTCACCTTGGCATGTTCCTTTTCTTCTATAGGTGGCATGATGGAGGATGAGAAGATTCATTTCTTGAGATGGTGGTTACTTTGATTTTATTATAGGTATCTTGATGGAGCATGAGAGCATGCTAGAGATCCCTGTGGTTTCATGTATGGCTATGATGACGTATTTCATTGATTGACCCTTATGCAATGTATACAATAAGTGGTAGAATGTTCAGAAATAGGTGTGTTGTACACCTTGCATAACATTGATTATTTTTATTTAGGTAAATAAATATTTATTTGTGGTGCATCTTAATTGACATGTTTAGCCACATTATATATTAATTTGGGTGCCACTTGTAAACATTATATGTAACATTGGATTGATTATTTTATATGTGTGACACACATAGACTAATTAATTATTTATTTGTGAAAATATTTAATATTGGGCATAAAGTGCAAACTTAGTTGCAAATATTAAATGAGGGGTCAATGGAATTGTACATATCCATGGTTTTGTACATATCCATGGTTTTGGAACACATGGTTTTCTCCATACTACATCTTGTATTTGTGTGAGCTTGATTCTATTAAAGAAAGCACATGGTTAATAGTTGGGGTTGGCTGGTTGGTTGTTGGTTGATTTTGTTGTAGACTGTGTGAGAGGCTATCATTGTATTAATTTTCTCTTATGAGTACATTTTGTGAACCATGGCATGGGATGTGTGGATACATGCCTAGACACAATGAGGATTCATTAGAGGAGATTGATGTTTTAGGGGTGTCCATGAGACTTTGAGAGTGTATTGTAATGTTTCATTGTTGATTAATACATTCAGTATGGATGCTTTTGGAGGTTGGGTTTTCCCTATTAAGGGTTTTCCTAGGGTATATCTTGTGTCATCTTGATGGTATGTTTGCTTATTCTTTTGCATGTGCATTTATGAATACTATGTTTTCATATTAATCTCTCATATGGTTATGGGGAAATTGTCTTTATGGCTATATATTTCTATCAGTTCCTTCATTGTGTTACATCTCTTTTATAACTACCCACCCACCTACTGATCATGTGTCATTTATACATCATTCACTATGGATTCTCATAGTCAATTACTCTAGCCTTTATGCATGTGTACCTTACATATTTTGATTTGTTTTTATTGGGTTAATTATCATCCTTCTTAAAATTTGGTTATCCTTGTCCTCATTTTTTGATTTAGGGTTTTTTCTTGTGGCTATATTTTTTATTACAATTTTGGATAATTATTCCCCTTAAAGGATTATCTTTAACATGTTAAGTTGGTGTTCAAGATTCATTTTATGTGTTAATGGTGGTCTCTATTACCTAATGATTATGTAATCTAAGTTTTTACTTTTAGTTAGCAATCTCATGATAATGAAACAATTAATTTGATTCTTATGTTTTAGTTGAGAAGTCAATGCTTTCTCTTGCAACAAGTGATTGGATAATTCAATTAAAATTTTGAATGAATAATGGTATGCTTTGAATCTTGACTAGATAACTAGATTATAAACTGTGTGAGCGGAAGTCCAAGATCATGGAAGCAAAAATCAAACACGAATGCAATGTATTGAAAATGAACTAAATTGATTTACAACCGAACAGGTATAAATAGGTCAAGCTTGAGGAAAATATCTCCACGAGAATAGGAAAGGTGGCGAAAATGGAACCAAGAGAATAGCTCAAGGTTCAACCACCCTCAAATGTAGCGGCAATGTGTCAAATATGAGGCGACACATCTACTAACAACTCATAGAGTGGAATTAGTCTTTCCACATGTGAGGAAATCTGCCTAACTATGGTTATGTTAGGAATAACTCATGTGAGTTATACACCAACACCCCCCCTTAAGCATAACTTAGGTGGGTTTATGAAATATGAGTCCTGGCTATGCGCCATTTTAGGTACTCATTTACAAAACATCTCTCATAAAATGGAGAAAGAAAGAAAACCCTATGGGAAAAAACTTTCCTCCTAAAGAGAGAAAACAAAAAGAGGACTTTAGATGGCCCCTCCAGATGATGATGATGCCGATGTAGACCCAGATGCTAATGTTGTGAACTCTCCAAGAAAAATATGTTGTAAATTCTAAATTTTCTGAATATTCAGAAAAATAGACAAATCATCTCCAATGTGTACAGAATTTGGTATACTGAAGCCTGATAAAAGGATGTACATATGCGCACATGTGAATGAGATAAAGAATTTATGTGATTCTTTGAGAAGTGATTGTTCCCCCCATTACACTTTATAATTCAGTGTATATCCAATTCCCAATTTTCATGATTGTTACACAAGTGATTTTTATTTGACACTTTTTTTAAGTGCAAGTACAAAAAAATAGCTTTATTGGAAACCTAATAATCAGTTATATTGAGCCAATTGAACTGAGCCTCGAATTGATACTAGTCTTTGAATTAACTTCTTCTTCATCCGGTGTAAAGTAAGAAAATATGAAGCAAGCTTCTAGATGGTAGACTTTACCAACTGCAACTAGTTTTCTATCTTTGGACTCTCTGATGAAGGCAACATTTGCAGTGAATTCTACCATCTTTTCAAAATCAATAAGTGCATATAGTGAGATAATTTTTAAATAAACCAAGAATATAGTATACATTATTTAGAATAACATTCCCTAGTTCAACTGTTCCTTTACCAATGACATCATAATACTTTTGGTTCATTAAAATCTTGTAGATTCTACAAGGTTCTAGTTTTATAAACATTTCCAGAAATGGTGACATATGATCACCAACAACTAAACTAATGACCCATCGGTTTAACTCTATTTTAGATGGTGGCATTTTTATCTCTTTTTATCCCTATTAGAGTTGATGAATGGATTTAGTTTTAAACTCAGTTTTGGGAATTAAGGTGGTACTTTAGTGATAAAAGAAGTGATTGTGTGCACTCTTCTTACTTATCTACCCCCTTAAAGTGGCACTTTATAAGTAGTGCATGACATCATACAATAATATTTTCCCTTTTTGTTTCTTTTCCAACAAGCTTGCAATTTGAGATGAAGTGTTTTTAAGAACCCTAAACCTAGCTTAAGTTGGCACTTTATAATGATAGTGCGTTGATAGGCTAGAATGATAGAGGATGAAAAAATAGGCACTTTTGCTTTTGGAATGACTCGATTACAAGATCGTTTGCGAAAGTTATAGCCTTTACAATTTTTGCATATGCAAAAAAAATACACCTTCAAAAGAAAATTTCAATGTACTTGAAAATAAAATTTTTGCATACTAATATATGGAGAAAAAAAAAACTTGGTAGGGAAAAAGATAAGCCCCCTATGGTAGAGAGTGACCAAGGGCTAAAAAACCATATGACCAGGGGCTTATTGTTTAAAATTTTTGTGCCCCCCCCCCAATTCTATTTTTCCTCTTCACTGATGTCACCCCCCCAGCTTCTTATGTCAGCAAAAGTGACAAAAATACAAATAAATAGTGATGAGGGTGCTCTCATTCAAATTGACGGTCGTCGCTACTGTTCATGTGCCTGCCTGCCTAGCTTTTTAAAACCAAATTCTCTCTGTTTACCCACCCAAATTGTGGCATGTGGTCCACATTTGGTGTGGGCGCTGAGTGTATGGAGTGAAATAGCCTTAGAGAAAGGTGGCAACATGGAGAAAATGCCACAAACAAGGCTAGTGACGTGGGCTGAATGCCACCAGATGGATCAAAAAATAAGGCACGGGTTGGACGGCGATGAGAGGGTCAGCCTCTGTGTGAGGTGCCAATCAAACATAGCAGTAGGGGTATTTCAGCCTCCTTCGATGAGGCATGAGAAGCATGGGTTTGGCCACGGGATGGGGCGGCATCACCAAATATGAATTAGCTTTTATGTGAGGCTTTCTCGGCAATTATTCGACCTCACTGTGGTGAGGGTCAATGAGCTCTGCCAATGATGATTATGACCTGCAAAAGAAAACCATTTCAAATGTGCTTTGAAACAAAATTTTACCTCCTCAATATGCAGTGATAGAAGGCCAGATTGAGCCTAGCATGCAAGAGAAGTTGCAGAGATTTGCTAATGGAGATGTAATCAACGACCAAATAATTTGACGCTATTCCACTCGCTCTGATACCATGTGTGAGCGAAAGTCTAAGATCATGGAAGCAGAAATCAAACACGAATGCAATGTACTGAAAACAAACTAAATTGATTTACAACAGAATAGGTATAAATAGGTGAAGCTTGAGGAACAAGTCTCCACGAGAATAGGAAAGGTGGTAAAAATGGAACCAAGAGAATAGCTCAAGGTTCAACCACCCTCAAATGTAGCAGCAATGTGTCGAATATGAGGCAACACATATACTAACGACTCATAGAGTGGAATTAGTCTTTCCATATATGAGGAAATCCACCTAACTATGGTTATGTTAGGAATAACTCATGTGAGTTATACACCAACATAAACTTGCCAAGACTAATCTAGGTAGTAAGAACTAATCTCTAGATAATCTAAATAAGGATTGAATCAATTTACATGTTGAAAATGAGTGTGTGCTTAAAGCCCACATGGACATATGTGATTCATTTACATCCATGAAAATTTTGAGTCAAAAATAATTTGGAGTTATGGTGTGATCTATCATCATTCAATGTTCAAAACTATATTGTGATACACAAAACTTTTCCACTAGTTTATGTACTTCTAAATATGTTTGTAAGGGATCCACCATCAAAGTCTTAATCACCTCAAACCATTGATTGATGATTACCTTTTCACTAGATTACTCCATGTAGTAATACTTGCCCCTTCTCAACACTTTTGAAGATCACAAGTGGATGGTTCTTCTCATCTTTAGGTTTACTGTAATATTTGATCTTCATATTTGTTTTCCAACCATTATCGATCTATCACCAACTTCAAAATATTTATGCTAATCGCCTCAAATTTTGAATTTTCAAATATTGATGTCTAGTGTGTAGAGGTAATAAGATTCATCTTTAATAAGAATTTATTAGTCCCTAAATCATAGTTTTTAGTTGATTATGATCAAATTAATGCTATTCTGAATTGTGTCAATATTCTAAGAGTAATTTCATGTGATTGACGGGCTAATTAAGTTCTACAAATGATTGTTGTGACAACATGAGTAGTGAAAAATGTGAACTATACATTTTCCTAGGTAAGAGTTGTTTCGCACCATGTATTTTAAATTCTATGATTGCATTTCTCAAGAATTGTTGGGAAAATGAATGAAATTTCCAAGAAAAGTGTTGTCTAAAATATGTGAGATGGGATACTAAGGTGTGTTGTTAAATTATGACTCTTCTAGTAGGACTTATCTTTAGAATTTTTCTTTCTTGTAACTTATTTCAAACCCCTAGAATTAGTTACCTCTAAATAATGAAACCCTACCATGGATTATAATTGAACGTTGAGTGAAGAGGAGGTTTCTACTTCTACCATGGATCTAAGAAGAAATATAATAAATCATCATCCAATAAGATTGAGTGATATGGGCACACAAGAATAGGTCATACAAGAGAAAATTTCCTCAACAAAATAAATACTATGCCTTCTTCATAACAAGTCTTATATAGAACTACAAAGATGCTTCTAGAAGAAGGAAGCTTTAAGAAGAAAGAAGTCGAAGGAAAGCACATGAAGGCTTCCAAAACAAGAAAAGTACAAAATTATAAGAATCTACTATACTAAGAAATTAGATATTATTTCTAATCTAGAGAATAAGCCTTATTGATTCCTCCTTATTTAGAGGAAAGTGTCCACACTTTCTCCTTAAGATGGGGTAAAATCTACTCAAAAGATAATTGAGATACCCACTTGTTAGGGTTGGTAGTGTATCCTTATGACTAATCAAGTATGTAGTGGTAGTTCATCTCCTAGTAGTGCATGTTTGAACATCAAGAATGGTGTCTACATCAAAAGGAGACTAAAATTTTGAAATGTTATTCTCAAGAAGAGAGTGGTTCACTTCTTCTTCCTAGTTTAAATGCATTGTCTCCAATTTTTTGAGTAATAGTATATGGTGCATATTGAATAAGTTTGAGCTTATGATAATGCTGACCCTTTAGTCTCTTCTCATAGATATAAATCTAGACTCTATCTGTTGCAAGTATGAGGTGATCCAGTGTTGTCATTGATGTCAACATACTCATATTGCATTGGCAAGAAGGATTTGATGAGCTGTATGCTGAGGATATTGAGAAAATTAGCCTCAGTCAGGAACAGTGAAGAACAGTGATGAGAAGAAGGCAAATGTGTTGTATAGGTTGAGAACCGGAGGATGCGGATTAAAGGGTTTGTAGATATGAGTCTTGAGATGCTTCAATTGCGATTTCAGAGGTCCGCATGAAGATCTGAAGAAGTTGTGGCTGCCGGTGTAGAACCAGTCCCGGCAAGTGCTTAGAGGTGACAGAGGATCACAGAAAGGTCCGGTGAGGTCCGGAATTGTACAATCCTAATCTGCGGATTGGCAAGAGTGTTTGAGATGTCCTTGTGATGTTCCATCTCAAGTTGTGTATGATTTGGAGGTCCGGAAATACCTCTTGCATTATAACAGTAGCAACAGACAGTGTTCTTGGAATTCCGGATAAGGAGGATAAGAGATTTCAGTAAGAAAATGAAATGCGGACGTACCTGGTCATTCAGGCAAGCTTGTGAAGGTTCTTAGATCATGTTCAGGTTGTGTTGTTGGTCCGCATTGATTTGTGTATGATTTGGAGGTCCGGAAGTATCTCTTGCATTATGGCAATGGTGACAGACTGTGTTCTTGAAGTTCCGGATAAGGAAGACAAGAGATTCAAGTAGGTAAAGGAAGTGCGGATGTATCCAGGCAGGCCTGTGAAGGTTCTTGGATCATGTTGAAGTTATGTTGTTGGTCCGCATTGATAGTAGAACCCGGAATTGAAGATATTCTTCCGGATGAAGTTCTTGCTCTGTTTAGCCGACCGGATGAGATGTTCATCCTTGTGGTGGCCGACCGGATGTGTTATTCATCTTGCGGATGTTCTTATGGTTGTTTGCCGACTTAGATGTTTGTTCCTAAGTTGATGTCTTGTATAAATAACGGTTTGTGAGTTCATTTCAAAGGGTGTGATGAGTGGATGAGTGTGGCATAGCGAAGAGAAGTGCGAAAGGCAGAGCAGAGGTTTTTGGGCTTAATTGGAACTGATCCGGACATGGTAGAGATGTCATTCTCCAGTTCAAGACTGTGATTTTTATCACTTTGTAGACAGTGTGTCTCCTTGTAGGCAGTGGGCCTCTTTGTGAGCAGTGTGCTCGGGCAGTGAGCCCTTATTGGCATGTGCCATTCATTTTTCTTTATTCTTCTAACAGAGAATAATTCTTGGGTTAATCACCCCGTGGTTGTTCCCTTAACCGGGTTTTCCACGTCAAAATCTTGGTGTTCAATGTGTTGATACTTATCTGCTCTTGTGTTTATGCATTATGCTTTCATGGATGATTATTTGATATGCTGCTAACTAATAACAAAGAATCAAGTGTTTGAAATAACAAGAAGTTTTATACAACTGATTCACCCCCCCCTCTCAGTTGTATGCCCTAGATCCAACAATTGGTATCAGAGCCAAGTTCCTCTGACAGGAGCTTAACCGCTTGAGGAGATCCAGGATGTCGTCATACAAGAAGGATAGTCCGAAGTTCGATGGAACCAACTTCACTCTCTGGAAGGGTCGCATGAAGTGTCACTTGGAATGTATGGGAAAAGCATACTTGGATATGGTTTCAAAACCATATGTACCTCCACAAGGTGGTCCGACAACTCTGAATGAAATCACAGAAGCTGAAAACAATCTGCGGACCAAGGAAGCTCTTCTAAGCGCATTGAATGACTCAGATCTCTCGAATGTTATTGACCTACCAACTGCATATGAGATCCTGACTAAGCTGGAACTTCTGTATGAAGGAGATGAGTTTGTCAAAAGTGCAAGGTTACAAAGCCTGAAAGGGAAATTTGAAAGATTGAAAATGAGAGATGATGAAAACATCACTACCTTCATGCCAAGAGTAAATGAGCTGGTATGTGGAATCAGAAATGCTGGTGGAACTTTAGATGAAAATGAGATTGTCTGCAAAATCCTAAGATCCCTTCCTGCTGCCTACAAAATCAAAGTTGCTGCCATTGATGAATTCAGAGCCCACACAACTGTCACAAGAGAACAACTGGCTGGCAAACTAGCTGCATTTGAAATGACCGAGTTTGGAGATGATCCTCCCAAGACTGAATCTGCTTTCAAGGCCAGTGCCTATGTGAAAGGCAAACAGAGATTGGATCCGGGTGAAAACTCATCAAGGAGAATGTCATGGTATGATCAAGCAAGAAGAGACATGGAAGAAGAAGAAGCAGAAACAGCTCAACTTGAAGCCCTCATTGCAAAGAGACTGCCAAGAGGATCCGGTAAGTATGAAGGAAAACTACCCTTTAAGTGTTTCAACTGCAATAAGATTGGTCATTTTGCCTCAAGATGTCCGGAGAGATCTGCAAGATCTAATACTCACAGACAAAGGTTTCAAAAGAATTGCTATTATGTTCATGAAGAAGATGACAATGAAGGAGTAACAGATGATGAATCAGAACTAGGAAGCAAATCCGGAAATGAGTGGGTGTTTATAGCCATCAAGGAAGAAGATTCAATACTCTCTGAATCTGTCAATCACAAAGTTATTGAAAAAGCCTTGGCTGCTCAAGTGGATGAAAAGGATGATTGGGTTATTGACAGTGGATGTTCTCACCATATGACTGGTGACAAGAATAAGTTCTTAGATTTGGAAAGATATGAAGGAGGAATGGTAAAGTTTGGTGACAATTCTGCTGGCAGAATCAGAGGTAGGGGAACTATTTCCTTTGATGGTAAAAGCAAAACAGGAAATGTACTGTATGTTGAAGGATTGAAGCATAATCTTCTCAGTGTTGGTCAGCTAGTGGACAAAGGCTATGATCTCCGGTTCAAGAATGGAAAGTGCAGAATCTTTACAAGCTCTGGAACTGAAATTGCATCCGGTACTCAGACAAAAGGTAATATCTTTCATCTGGTTGGTTCAAATAAAAGTTGTTTGTTTGTTCAAATTGATCAGAGTTGGTTATGGCATAGAAGAATGTGTCATGTAAATTTTGATAACATCGTCAAGATAAGCAATACTCAGGCTGTAAGAGATCTTCCAAAATTGATGAAACCTACAAATAGTTTGTGCAAAGAATGCCAGCTAGGTAAACAAAGCAGAGTCTCTTTCAAAAGCAAAGATCAGTCTTCTACCGGATTGCTGGAATTAGTACATACTGATCTATGTGGCCCAACAAGAATCAAGAGTCTGCAGGGTGATAGATATTTCATGTTGTTGATTGATGATCATTCCCGGATGATGTGGGTTACCTTTCTAAAAGAAAAGTCAGAAGCTTTTGAGAAGTTCAAAACCTTCAAAGCTATGGTGGAGAATCAAACCGGATTGAGACTAAAGTGTCTAAGGTCTGATAGAGGTGGTGAATTTACATCTGGTGAATTCATTGACTTTTGTGAGAAACAGGGTATAAGGAGACAGTTGTCTGCTCCTAAGACTCCACAGCAGAATGGAGTAGTTGAGAGAAAGAACCGGACCATCCAGGAAGCTGCCCAGACAATGATGTTGGAAGCAAATGTTCCTCAAATGTTTTGGAAGGAAGCTATCAGCACTGCAGTCTACACTCTCAATCGAGTTCAAATCAGAAACAACACCGGTAAGACCCCCTATGAACTCTGGTTTGGCATCACTCCTACTGTGAAATATTTCAGAGTATTTGGTAGCAAGTGTTATATTAAGAGAGATGAAGATCTAGGAAAGTTTGATGCTAGAAGTGATGAAGGAATTTTCTTGGGCTACTCCACTCAAAGCAAAGCATACCGGTGTTACAATAAGAGATTGAGGAAGATGATAGAAAGCACCAATGTGAAAGTTGATGAAGGAATTGAGAAGCCTTCAAGATTTTATGAGATTGATGAAGATGACCAAGAGAGTGTTCAAGGACCTCAATCCTCTCCGGTGAGACAGAGTCAGCCTGATCCGGTAAATCAGGAAGAAGAGATAGGTTTGAATGAGCCTGATCAAGAAGTAGCAGTGCAGGATACTCCCAAAATTCCAAGGTATGTAAAACTGAATCACTCTGAAGATCAAATCATAGGTGACAAAAGCAAAGGTGTACAAACTAGAAGGAATGTTGCTCAAAATCAGAATGAATGTTGTCTGATTTCAAAGATTGAACCTAAATCAATAAATGAAGCCTGCAATGATGAAAACTGGACCAAAGCAATGGAAGATGAATTGATGCAAATTGAGAAAAATCATACTTGGGATCTTGTTCCCAGACCTAGAGACAGGAATGTAATTGGAACCAAGTGGGTCTTCCGGAACAAACTAAATGAAGCTGGTGAAGTAATCAGAAACAAAGCTAGATTGGTCTGCAAATGCTACTCTCAAATAGAAGGAATTGACTTTGAAGAGACTTTTGCTCCGGTGGCAAGAATTGAAGCAGTCAGATTACTTCTTGCATTTGCTGCCTTCAAAGACTTCAAGGTATATCAGATGGATGTCAAGTCTGCCTTCCTAAATGGTGATCTGGAAGAAGAAGTCTACATTGAACAACCGGATGGTTTTCAATTGTCTGACAATAATGATATGGTCTGCAAATTGAAGAAAGCTTTGTATGGATTGAAGCAAGCCCCAAGAGCATGGTATGAAAGGTTGGATAAGCATCTTGTGCAGATTGGATTCAACAAAGGTACTGCTGACAGTAACTTATATTTCAAAATTGATCATGAAAATATTTTAATTGTTGAAGTATTTGTGGATGATATTATTTTTGGAGGAAGAGATAGTATGTGCAAAACTTTTGCAAATCAGATGAAAAGTGAGTTTGAAATGTCTATGCTTGGTGAAATGAATTTCTTCTTGGGTCTGCAAATTACTCAAACAAAAGAAGGGATCTTCATTTCTCAGACCAAATATGTGAAAGAATTGTTAAAGAAATTTGGTATGGAAGACTCAAAATCTATGAACACTCCTATGGCAACCAAAGATGATGACTCTCCAAAGGCAGATCAGACAAAGTATAGATCAATGATTGGTGGATTGTTGTACCTCACTCAAACTAGACCAGATATAATGCAGGCTGTTGGTCTTGTGGCAAGATTCCAGGCTGATCCTAGAGAATCTCATGTTATGGCAATCAAAAGAATTTTTAGGTACTTGAAAGGTACAGTGGAGTATGGTCTATGGTACCCTAGAGATCCGGACTTCTCTCTTCATGCTTACACAGATGTAGACTGGGCAGGAGATGTGGATGACAGGAAGAGCACTAGTGGTGGAGCATTCTTTTTGGGGAAGAGATTGGTTTCATGGTTAAGCAAGAAACAAGATGCAATATCTCTGTCTACAACTGAAGCAGAATACATTGCAGCAGCAGGTAGTTGCACTCAAATCTTATGGATGAAGCAGATGCTAAGAGACATCAAAATTGAATATGAGGAGCCTATCACAATTTTCTGTGATAATTCAAGTGCAATTAATATCTCCAAGAATCCGGTATTGCATTCTAAGACTAAGCACATATCTATCAAATTTCACTTCTTGAGAGAACAAGTAAACAAGGAAGAAGTCAGATTGGAATATGTTCCCTCCAAGGATCAGATTGCAGATATCTTTACAAAACCTCTTCCCAAGGACTCTTTTGAATATCTCCGGGAGAAGTTAGGGGTCATGGCCCCTCCGGTGATGAACTAAGATGCACTAATGTGCATCAGTCCGGTGAATATCACAGTCATACCTTGTGATCCGGATTGATGATGGGGAGCTGCTACTCAGGGGGAGCAGCTGGTATGACTCTGATGTATTAGAATTGCAAGTATGAGCCCTTTGCCATTGATGTCAAAGGGGGAGAGAAGACATGTGAAAAACAAGTGGTTGATGATCAAAGGAGGAGCAGTAAAGGTAGAGAAGACATGTGAAAAGTTGTTGTTGATAGGGGGAGCTGTGACAGAAAGGAGAAGTTCTTGTCTTGATGGTTTTTCACATCATATGTTGCCATCAATGACAAAGGGGGAGATTGTTGCAAGTATGAGGTGATCCAGTGTTGTCATTGATGTCAACATACTCATATTGCATTGGCAAGAAGGATTTGATGAGCTGTATGCTGAGGATATTGAGAAAATTAGCCTCAGTCAGGAACAGTGAAGAACAGTGATGAGAAGAAGGCAAATGTGTTGTATAGGTTGAGAATCGGAGGATGCGGATTAAAGGGTTTGTAGATATGAGTCTTGAGATGCTTCAATTGCGATTTCAGAGGTCCGCATGAAGATCTGAAGAAGTTGTGGCTGCCGGTGTAGAACCAGTCCCGGCAAGTGCTTAGAGGTGACAGAGGATCACAGAAAGGTCCGGTGAGGTCCGGAATTGTACAATCCTAATCTGCGGATTGGCAAGAGTGTTTGAGATGTCCTTGTGATGTTCCATCTCAAGTTGTGTATGATTTGGAGGTCCGGAAATACCTCTTGCATTATAACAGTAGCAACAGACAGTGTTCTTGGAATTCCGGATAAGGAGGATAAGAGATTTCAGTAAGAAAATGAAATGCGGACGTACCTGGTCATTCAGGCAAGCTTGTGAAGGTTCTTAGATCATGTTCAGGTTGTGTTGTTGGTCCGCATTGATTTGTGTATGATTTGGAGGTCCGGAAGTATGTCTTGCATTATGGCAATGGTGACAGACTGTGTTCTTGAAGTTCCGGATAAGGAAGACAAGAGATTCAAGTAGGTAAAGGAAGTGCGGATGTATCCAGGCAGGCCTGTGAAGGTTCTTGGATCATGTTGAAGTTATGTTGTTGGTCCGCATTGATAGTAGAACCCGGAATTGAAGATATTCTTCCGGATGAAGTTCTTGCTCTGTTTAGCCGACCGGATGAGATGTTCATCCTTGTGGTGGCCGACCGGATGTGTTATTCATCTTGCGGATGTTCTTATGGTTGTTTGCCGACTTAGATGTTTGTTCCTAAGTTGATGTCTTGTATAAATAACGGTTTGTGAGTTCATTTCAAAGGGTGTGATGAGTGGATGAGTGTGGCATAGCGAAGAGAAGTGCGAAAGGCAGAGCAGAGGTTTTTGGGCTTAATTGGAACTGATCCGGACATGGTAGAGATGTCATTCTCCAGTTCAAGACTGTGATTTTTATCACTTTGTAGACAGTGTGTCTCCTTGTAGGCAGTGGGCCTCTTTGTGAGCAGTGTGCTCGGGCAGTGAGCCCTTATTGGCATGTGCCATTCATTTTTCTTTATTCTTCTAACAGAGAATAATTCTTGGGTTAATCACCCCGTGGTTGTTCCCTTAACCGGGTTTTCCACGTCAAAATCTTGGTGTTCAATGTGTTGATACTTATCTGCTCTTGTGTTTATGCATTATGCTTTCATGGATGATTATTTGATATGCTGCTAACTAATAACAAAGAATCAAGTGTTTGAAATAACAAGAAGTTTTATACAACTGATTCACCCCCCCCCTCTCAGTTGTATGCCCTAGATCCAACACTATCCCTAACCAAAAAGTTCAAAGGGATGTGATGCTTATCACTGATCTCATTATAGTTAGCCTAAGAAGTTTGAACTACTACTTGAACTTGTCCATGAATCTTTGGTGTGTTTTGAATAAAATGAGAATCTTGGCCTTGTTCCTTTTGCAGGTGTGATGAAGAAGATGGAGGAAGAGAAAATTGAGTCTAATATGGAATACGAGGTTGATATCCATAACATACATGAAAAGGAGAGTGAATACTAGAGACGTGTAGCCCTATTATAGTTGTGCTACTAAACATGAAGATATCTGTCCCACTACTTGTTTTTGTTGTAGTATATCTTAAGAGAATAAATAGAATTTTGATTGATAACTTTAGTTTGGCAATCTATTTATGGATGAAGAGATATAGAATATATAAGTTGACACCCAAAAAGCCTTCAGAGAGACTTCTAAAAGTGTCTCAAAATTTGGAATCACAATTAGAAATAATAGAAAGGGATAAGCCAATATGACACCACACATTACCAAAAATTAATTTAGTAACCTTAGGATCATCAATGATTTTCTCCCAAAAGGATGAAGATGGACATTTTAGACAAGCTACACACTACCACAAAAAGAAAATTATTCTATTTGAAGTTAGTAGGCATCCCATTGATAAAATATATAGAGACAAACTCCCTTGTTTAAGAGTAATAGGAAGTCCACGACTGACATAAACCAAGTTTTCAATAAGAAATCTTATCTTGGATACAAAGGTAGCATCATCAAATGAAATCTTCTAGTTGCTTCCTCATGGAGGCCCAATAAAAATATAATTGTATTATTGTAGAGTTTTGGTGATGCCAAAGTGTCCCCAATAAGAAGAAGAATGTGCCTCTTTAGTTAGCATCATTTATGCAAAACTTGTAGGGATGCACAACTGATTCAACTTTTAACCAACCATCTCGAATGTTCTAGCCTAGGAAAGGTACTTGGTTGATGATAACTTAGGGTGTTGTCACTATTGAAATGGAAAAAGATATAACTAAACTAACTAATTTGAGAAAAGAAGGAAATTGAAGAACTATTTTACGAAAAGTACAGAAGTGAAAAAGTGGGTTAGAGAGGAACCTAGCACTGAAGTACAAAGGTTGCTATCTAAGATGCCAATGCTTAGCATGGATGTCTACACGCAGTCCTATCATCTGTATGGAACAATACAACAAAAAACCCTAATTCTTGATCTTTAGGTCAACCTTTTCGATCTTTTCTCAAGTTGTTGGACTTCTGAAAGCTACCTACAAACACACAAGACAAGGGAAAAGGGTTGGGCTATATAGAAGTCTTCCTTAGTCAAACCCCATCTTCAGTGTTTTAACCTCAACGATAGCCAAATTGACTAATGATAAAAAGTGCGTGCTCTTGTATTCTATGTGTATCTAGAACAACAGTGAGTAGTGACAAGCAATAAATGCAATATAAAAATATACTAAATCCTGCTCAATGAAGAGTAGATTTACGCAATAGCCCTATATGCAAGAGATAAAATGGGAAATATATGTATTCAACCCATGAGAGATGTACAATAATATTCAATAGGATTGTAAATAATCAAAGCACAAACAACAAGAACTATTGAAACTTTATCACCTCACAATGAGGAGGTGAAAGGCACTAGGCAGGCAATGGTTCCAATGGGACACCTTGAGAGTCTGTTGAGCTTCGACGACAAGAGCATAGAGCTTGGTAATAAATCTCAGTATTGTTGTAATCTCAATATTCACAAAGCTTTGTTCATGAAAGTAAAATCAATCTCTATTTTGGTAGAGCTTTTCTACAGAAGAGGATTGATCCTTTATAATGACAAATCTACTTGCTTTTATAGAGAGGGCAAGGGCAAAAAATCAAGACAAAGAGTCATTTGGGCATGGATAAGAATTAAAAACATCATGGTGAATCACGCAAGTGAAAAGGTAACTTCTAAAAATGATTTGAAGACTGACAAGAGACTTTCGAGACACCTATGCGTGACATAGACATCCGCGCTTAGCGCTGGAGTCTTAGCAAATGTAATTCTTAAAAGGCCTAATCAACTCATGATAAGACCAGGATATAGGACTTTTTACTATTTCTAGACATGGCAAGTTAAAATGGTCAAAGCAACGCAAAGGTACCTCTCATGGGTCGAGGGTAAGGCTAAGGATGGAAATGATCCTAAAACACGCTAGAGGCGTGGACACTAAAGAAAGTACCAAACATAGCGTGAAATTGTGGGCAAACACAATTTATGACATTACAAGTTTCTCCATGTAAACACCGTGTTATGTGTTTGATCTTCTATTCGGTTATTCCTTTGTGTTAATTTCATACTATCTCCATTTTGGTACTACACAGTTAAACATCTATATTATAGTTGTAAATAGATTTTCATTGATAGTTGTTTACCTTCATTTCTAACAAGAGGTAGAGATATAGAGAGATAAAGAGGGAGAGAGAAAGAAAGAGAGATGGTAAGAGAGACATAGAGAAAGATCAAAAAGGTAAATTGATCTAGGTGGAAGATGTGTAGAATCTAACATAAGAAAGAAGTGATGAAATGATTAATTCAATTGGAGACTTTGATTTGATAATAGGTAGAAGCCCTTGTAATAATATGACAGGCAACAAGTGCACAAGGGGAAGCAATCCTATATTTTCTATGAATTTCCATGGATTATCAATTACATAAGGTGTGCAATGTATTCAAACATAACTTGACAAACTAATATCATATTATTAAAGGTGTAACACATTCTTACAATTTTGTCTTACAATGCTCCTTTTGAGTCACTTACTTTACCTCTACCCAACAAATGTTTGGGGATATTCAAAATCTACTTAACTTAAAGTTTTTGTAACTATTCATTACATAAACAAATGGAAATAATTATATGAAAATAGCAAGGAGATGAAACAGTCATAAATTGGCTATTTGATGTAAAGTTTTCTCAAACAACAACCATCCATGGAATTTACACCATACATCTCTAGATCCATTGATAGACACTAGTGATGAAACTCCTTCTGACCGGGGGTATGCAGTGCAAGAAGATAGTCTTGATGAATATCAAGTCTTGTCAAGTCTATACCTAAGCCTGCCATTTTAGCTAGATGGGTTTGACATGCTTGTGAAACAAGAAGAACACTAGTTAAGAGCACTATCACTTGCAAATAATTGACCAAAAGAAAACAAAAAAAAAGGTTTCTCATATACATACTCACTTTTACCCACTACTATTCAAAAACAACTTAAATTGCATCCATGTCAACATATTTAATTTACTCCATTTTTATCTAATGTAAAACAACAACACATATCACTACATTCTTTCAATGTTCAAATGATGGATGGACCACAACCATTCAATGTTCAAAAGATTAAAAATTTGTATAACACTCCCCTCATTAGTTCGGTGTAGGAAGCTATTCCGTGTACCTTGCTTCCTTTCAAGGATCTCATATTTTAAAGAAAAAGGTTATACATTCAAACCTTAATATTTTACCTATTAAAAAGCTTAAACCATTTAATTTTTAAACAAAAGTGGCTAAAAGTAATATAGGGTAAAGTTGTTGACATTCACAACTTTAAAAGCACTCATATGCAAATTAAAATTTTTTATTTATTCCACTATCATCCTTATTATTTTGACATTCCAAAATTTGTTATTAGTTCCATTGCCATCCTTATTATTTTGACATCCCTCTAATCCTTGTGTAATCTAGCCCCAAATGTTTGAACTTTACTAAATTCATCTTGGTATTGCAAATAGGTTGTATTTAATAATATAGCCAACACATTCAATTTTGGATGATACACTCATAAAACCCTTTACAAAGAACTCAAGCTAATTGCTAACATCTAGATTTTCTAACATATACATGTACACAAATTGCAGGGAGAGAGTAGTCAAGTTTCGAGAAATACAAGGTTTCTTTGTACCCAAAATTGTCTATAATATGACTTATTCTCTTATCAAGCCTCTAGTTTTTCTTCAACATTCACCATAAGATTTAATTAACATTGATAATGCAAAGGCTTGAGGAATCAAGATTGATGAGCTTACCAAGCTCCATATTTTTAAATCCTAGACCATTCTTCTCTAACATGGTTGTAAAATCTAAAAATGCAACATTTTTACAAGGAATGGTGAATCTTGTATGATGATCAATTCCATAATCTTCCTCACTATTGTCCAATAATGCCTGAAGCATTTAATGATTCAAATAACTAGAGGGGATAATAAATCTATAGTGTTCACCACCAACATATACTACACAATGGCCCTTTGGGACATTAGATACAAAGTGAATCCTATTTATTGATTATATTAGTAATATCATCCAAGAATGAACAAATTTCCGTCCAAATTCTTCCCCCTTACAATTCATTTTTAAATTATTTCACCTACCAAAACCTATTAATGACTATTTTCTATTGATATAGAATTTTTCTTTACAAAGCTCTTAAATAGACATGTTTATAATATAAGTAAGGTCTTCATTCCTAAATATTTTTAAACAAGTTTAATTTAAACATATTGGCTAGCAATCATAATTTAGAATATAGCCACAAAAATGAAATAAAATGGGAATTTACCATTCTCTACTATACTTAAACTATACAAATCGAATGGAACTCACCATTCTCTCTTGAAGTTGTGAATATATTATAAATTTCTACCTTCATTTGTCATTTTATATATCATTTATGGAAAACAAATGAAACTTCAAAATAATATTTCCTACTATTTAAATCTAACATATTACATTTAAAAAAAATGTCTTTTATAATTTAAATGTTTTTTTTGTTATTTTTATATATATTGAAACAAGTTATATTACAAATAAATTAGCAGTCAATAGACTCAGAAGAGGAAGAATACAAACCTAAAGACAACTAGAGATAACTAAGACAGAATCATAACAAACAATAATAAAAGACTGCAACATACATATCACTGTACAAACCTATAAGGCAGTGAACAAAACCATACAAATTAAAAAAAAACAACAAAAAAACATTGAGAAATTCAAATATTAAACTTCCTTTTATAAAATGCTATTAACATTTTCTCATGAATTATTTTCTATGGTACAGATAACTAATATGAAATAAATTTTAAAAATAAAAGTAAAGTGTTACCTAAGCTCTTTCACTTGGTGGGAGGCTCCCACCATAAACTCAATCTAATAGCCTTTTTACTAATACAAATGGAAGTAGATGGGCCAAAAATTAAGATGATAATAATGAGAATTCTACCCATAATATGGACCCCACACGGAAACCTCTATTATTGCAACCCTTTGAAAATTGACCAATATGTCGTCGGTCTCACCTTTTCTGCTAGTGGCCGACAAAGTAACTTTCAAACCACTATCTACCATTCATTTCTACTTTAAATCAAAATCCAATTTCGCGCTTGTATGAGTAGGTCTTCTGTGTATTTTCTATCTATGCTAACTCCTCGTCGTTGAGGGACGAATGAACCCGCCTGCAACACCTCTGATTCTTATTCTATCTATGCTAACTCCGATCTACTGCAATTCACTCTTCTCTTCTCTTTCTCTTCCTCTTCCGCATAAATCCATATTTCTAAAAGTGCGGTAAGCGTTTGAGCTGAAACCAATGGCATCTTCTTCATCGTCCTACTCACAGAAAGGGAAAAATCCCGGTCTCTCAGGAATTGTACCTTCGGGCAGAGCGAGAAAGGTTTCTGAATCAACAAGATTGTATGATGTCTTCATCAATCACAGAGGCCCTGATTCCAAACACACTCTGGCTCTTCCGCTCTACGAATCCCTTGAAGCGTTAGGAATACGGACCTTTCTTGACATTGAAGAGATGGAACTTGGAGTTTCCTGTATTTCTACCATTGAGACTGCCATCAGCTCTGCCACAGTTCATATCGCTATCTTTTCCAAGAGATATGCCGAGTCCCCTTGGTGTTTGGAGGAGCTGGTTCTGATGATAAAGAGTCAAGCTAAGATTATTCCAGTTTTTTATGAGGTGGAACCCTCGGAACTGCGCTACATAAAGGGAGCGTACGCTGATGCATTCAATCAATACCAAAATAAATCCAGGCACTTGGAGAAGCTTGATGAGTGGAAGGAAGCCCTCCGATCTATTTCATGCATCCATGGTCACCAAATAAAAAATTTCAAGTATGATTTCTTTGTTCCAATTCTACTTTGTGTTATCTATGTTTCTATGTGGCTGCTTAAGTTATTTTTCTGCTTATAAGGAGTTAGAGTGGCTCCATGAACATTTACAATTCTCAGGAAAGGATAATATAGAATCTTTCCCTATTTTTGTAGAGCAGCTGCTGTTTAGGAATTGTAAATAAGGGGCTGAAAATAAATAGCCACTATATAATGAAAAATGTGCTCACATGGCTACATATATTTTCCTTTCAATTTTTTTTATTTTCTTTTAATTTAAAATAATTTATTTATTTATTTATTTTTGGTAAAAACTAATAACTAATGACTAATGAGAACCTAAAAAAAATTTGAGCAGTGACTGCTAGCTAAAATAAGGTTATAGTTATTAGTGAGCAAAATTTCTTTCTTATCAAATTTCCCTTTGTAAAGTGCCAGTGACCGCGAAGGAATAGTATCGGCAGTGCAAGAGGAAGTCCAGAGGACAAAACTTTTGCCAGTTCATGATTTTGAAAGGCGATGCCTTGATAAGCTTGTACAAGATTTTGAAATCCAATGCGGAATGAATGGAGGAGAAGGGAAGGCTAAGATCGTTGGCATTTACGGAATGGGTGGGGTAGGTAAAACAACTCTTTGCAAAGAGTTGTTTAACCGAAAGCGTCAACAATATAATCGAGCCTGTTTTCTATTTGATATCCGGGAAGCTTCAGCTCAAAGCAAATTACTTTATTTGCAAAAAGAACTCCTCAAAGATCTCTTCGGTCTAAGAGAGCTCAGTTTTGTAAGTACAGAGAAAGGGTCAATCTCTATCTCTAATTGTATAGAAAGAAGCAGTTCTTCAAGCTTCCTAATTGTTCTAGACGATATTGATCACCAGGATCAGTTAGATGCCCTACCAGTCACGCATATGACTGGCAATAGTCTGGTAATAATTACAACCCGGAATGAAGGAGTACTTATAGCCGAGGGAATTGAGGTACGTTATCATTTAAAAGAAATGGATAAAAAAGATGCCAGAAAGCTTTTTAGTTTGCATGCTTTCTCCCACTCGCATCCAGCTAGCGGATACGAGGATCTTGTTGACGGCTTCTTAGGCGTGTGTGGAGGCTTACCTCTGTCTCTACAAGTTTTGGGAAGGCATGTTCATGGTAGAAATGATAAATATTGGCGATCAGAGCTGAAAAAATTTAGTAGAAAGCTGCATCCAGACATTAAAAAAGTGCTTAAAATAAGTTTTGATGCTCTGGACTATGAGGAGAAACAAATTTTCATAGATATCGCCTGTTTTTTCGTGGACGAATTACAGTGCATAGCCGAAAGAGTCTGGGAGGCATCGGGATGGAGCGGGCTGCAAACATTAAAAGACAAGTGTCTGATAGAAACTGACGGAAGGCCTTTCCAGCTGATGTTAAATGATGCAGATGATATTGAAGACAGGATGCCCGTATTGAGAATGCATGACCACCTGCGGGAGTTGGGAAGAGAAATGGCAAATAAACGGAGCTATCCTCGTCGCCTGTGGCGTCCTCAGGAGCTTAAAAATTTGGTATGCTTGTTCCTCCTTATTTCTGCTATGTATCAAATCAAATGGTATTCTAAATCTTAATTTCTGTGAATCCAGGAATCAAAAGGATTTGAAAACATCGTTGCTCAAACCAGAGAAAGGTGTTTCCATTTCTTTTTTGACGAGTCCCTAAAATCTAGAATTAGATTCTTTTTGGGGGAATCCGATGATAGTGCTGCGACGTCAACTTCATTGCTATGGCTTCAACTGGACGTGGACGGGTATTCTTCCGATTCAATTCCTTCATGGATTCCACTTCAAAATATGCAGTGTTTTAGAATCTACAATGGTGATTTCAATAGATTGTGGCGGCAAGATATGCAGGTATTCTGTTCTTTTCCATTAAAAAATAAGTTTCCATTAATCGCATAATCAAATGCATTATGTTACAGTAATTTGCTGGCTACTATTGAAAGTTTAAAACAATTTTATTTTGATTTTCAGGCTCCCTCTCAATTGAGAGAGCTGGAAATTTTTGGAACTGTTTTGAAAGAGTTTCCAGATTGCTTAGGAATATTAACTAATGTGGAGAAGGAAGTTATTGAAGGTCCGCCATTATTAGGATCCTTCCCGACGAATCTTCATGTTTTAGATTCCAATGATGGCCGGAAGTCTGCTACTGTTAAGACCCCATTGAGCTTCCTTGAAGATCTAGTAATTAGCAAGCAAAAAAATATAATAAAGATTGTAATTAGTGGAAGTCATTGTCCAAAACTTCAGTCCTTGGAACTTTCTTCCATGAAAAATCTTATTGAAGTGAAGTTAAGCAATTGTGAAGATCTCAAAAGATTGAATTGTCTTAAGGTTAGCAAATGTAGAGTTCTCAAAAGATTGTCGGTGACATCCGATCTTACAAAGCTTGAAGAATTGAACATTAGTGCATGCTCTAACCTTGAGGAGGCAAGTCTTGGCCGCCTGGGCTGCCTGAAAAGGATTACAATTGCAGATTGTAATTTGAAAAGTGTGACAGGAATATCCGATTTTAGGATGCTCGTAGAATTGAACATTAGTAGATGTCCAATGCTTCATGGGTTAAGTCTTGCACGACTGGGTTGCCTGGAAAAAGTTATGATTGAAAACTGTTCAAATTTGAAATGTGTGACAGGTATATCTGATCTTCTAAAGCTTGTAGAACTAAGCATTTCTTTGTGCCGGAAGCTTCAGCTTGAGTTGAGTCTGGTGGGTTTGAACTTTCTAAAGAGGATAACAGTTGATTCGTCTCTCAAGGTTAAATGTTTTGACCTGAATGTTTGTAAAAGTCTGGAAACGGTATCAGGAGCAAACATTGATTTCCAAAAGATTCGAATAGTAAACATCAGTGACTGTCCGGAGCTTAAGGAATTGCCAGTTATTTGTGGTGCAAGTTGCCTGGAGAAAATTACAATTAACGGATGTGTGAAGCTCAATTACCTTGAGTTGACGGATTGTAGAATTTTGAAACGATTATCCGGTAACTTTGATATGGACGAATTGTCCATCAAGGATTGTCCAATGCTTGAAGAGCTGCCATGTTTTGGGCATGTGACATGCCTTAAGGAGATTCACATTCTTCGGTGTAGGAACCTGCAAAACATAACTTTGCCAATGACTCTGAAGTGTCTCGAGTTGAATGCTTGCGGAGAACTCAAAAGTCTCTCAGGACTATCTGTTCTTAAAGAATTGGTAGAACTGAATATTCATGCATGCCCTAATCTCGACGAATTGGGTGTTGCACATCTTAGCTGTCTAGAAAAATTAGCAATTGTAAATCTGGAAAAGGTATCAGGAATATCTAATCTTACCAAGCTTGTGGAATTGGAAATTTCTGGTTGTTGGGAGCTTGAGCTTGAGCTTTGTCTCTCGGGCATGAGCTATTTGAAAAATATTGCCATTATTGACTCTGGGAAGATGCACACAATAACACTGCCAACAAGCCTCACTAATCTCACATTGGAATCTTGCAGAGAATTGGAAGAAGTAGCAGGAATATCCGGTCTTATAAAACTTGTAGAGCTGGATATAAGAAATTCTCCTAAGCTTCAGAGTGATTTGCATCTTTCTGGATTGAATTGCCTGTATAGGATTTCTCTTGTGGAAAATTGGAATATGCACAACATGACACTGCCAGTGACACTCAGAGAACTCAAAGTGCAAAAATGCAGAAAATTGCAAAAGATTGCGGGAACGGAAGGTCTTACAGAGCTTACAGAGCTGTACATTAGTGAGTGTCCGGAACTTGAGGAGATACCAAGCCTTGCCCGAGCGAGCCACTTTGAGAGGATTAAGATTGACTCATGTGATAAAGTGCAAAACATAACACTACCAACAAAACTCATCAAACTTACTGTGCAAAGCTGCAGACATTTGCAAAGGATTGCAGGAATGGATGACCTTGCAGAGCTTACAGAGCTGTACGTCAGTAAGTGTTCGGAGCTTGAGGAGTTACCAAGTCTTGCCGGAGTAAGCAGGATGAGCATTACCATTGACTCATGTGATAAGCTGCAAAACATAACACTATCAACAAAGCTCATCAAACTCACTCTGAAAAGTTGCAGACATTTGCGAAGGATTGCAGGAATGGATGACCTTACAGAGCTTACAGAGCTGTACATTAGTGAGTGTTCGGAGCTTGAGGAGTTGCCAAGCCTTGCTGGAGTAAGCGGGATGAAAAGCATTAACATTGACTCATGTGATAAGCTGCAAAACATAACACTATCAACAAAGCTCATCAAACTCACTCTGCAAAGTTGCAGACATTTGCAAAGGATTGCAGGAATGGATGACCTTACAGAGCTTACAGAGCTGTACATTAGTGAGTGTTCGGAGCTTGAGGAGTTGCCAAGCCTTGCTGGAGTAAGCGGGATGAAAAGCATTAACATTGACTCATGTGATAAGCTGCAAAACATAACACTATCAACAAAGCTCATCAAACTCACTCTGCAAAGTTGCAGACATTTGCAAAGGATTGCAGGAATGGATGACCTTACAGAGCTTACAGAGCTGTACATTAGTGAGTGTTCGGAGCTTGAGGAGTTGCCAAGCCTTGCTGGAGTAAGCAGGATGGAAAGCATTAACATCGACTCATGTGATAAGCTGCACAACATAACACTGTCAACAACACTCAACAAACTCATTGTCGAGCGTTGCAGAGGATTGCAAAGGATTGCAGGAATGTCTAATCTTAAAGATGTTACAGAGCTGTGCATTCGTGACTGTCCGAAGCTTGAGCAGTTGCCATTTATTTGTGATTCAAGTAGCCTGGAAAGGATTACAATTGATGGATGCAGGAAGCTCAATCGCCTTCAGGTGAGTGGTTGTGGGATTTTGAAAGGAGTGTGGGGTAACTTTGATCTAGCACAGTTATCGGTATGGGATTGTCCGGAGGTTGAAGAGCTGCCATGTTTTGCACATCTAACTTGCCTCGAGGAGATAAGCATTTTCAGCTGTGGGAAGCTGCAAGAAATAACTTTGCCAACAACTCTGAAGCTTCTTCACTTGGATGCTTGTACAGAACTTAAAAAGGTGTCAGAAATATCCCATCTCAATAATCTTGTACAACTGATTATTTCTCAGTGTGCCAAGCTGCAAGAAATAACTTTGCCAAGATCTCTGAAGCTTCTTCACTTGGATGCTTGTACAGAACTTAAACAGGTGTCAGGAATATACCATCTCAATAATCTTGTACAGCTGATTATTTCTCAGTGTTGGCAGCTTGAGCTTCCGTTGAGTCTTGGGAGTATGAACTCTCTCGAGAGCATTACGTTTGATGAATGTGGGAAGCGCAAGTATTTTCTGTTGAACAAATGTCAAAATCTGAAGAGAGTGTCGGTAAGCTTTGATGTGGAAGATTTATCCATATTTGATTGTGCCGAGCTTGAAGAGTTATCTGTTCGTGATTGTTCGGGGCGCTTGTACATCAGATCATGTGATAAGTTGGAAAACATAACACTGCCAACTACACTCATCAAACTATCAGTGCACAGATGCAGAGGATTGCAAATGGTGGCAGGAATCGGCAATCTAACAAAGCTTACAGACATGTCCATTAGTGAGTGTCCTGAGCTTGAGGAGTTGCCAAGTCTTGCTAGACTGAGCTACCTGAAGAGAATTAGCATCGACTCTTGTGAGAAGCTGGAGACCATAGCAGGTATTGAAGAATTGCAGGCATTGAAAACACTGGAACTTTCATTTTGCAGCAATGCAACAATACAGAATTGCATTGGGAAGTTGAAGGTATTGATTTCAACCCTCCTTTTAACGTGCACTCGTATTTCTCTTTTTGACGTTAGAGGTTTTTGAGTTCATAATAAACCATCAATTTTATTCTCATTAATACTGTGTAGATTTTCTAAGTAATGTTTAAAGTGGATCTGCAAATGAAAATAATTTCCTCTGAATAAACTAAGAGTTTTTATTTTTTTCATTACAGAGAGTGCCGTCAGCCTTTATTCAAGTGATTGGAAAAGCAGCGGAAGGAGCGAAGTCAAATTTAAACCCTTCTCTGCTTTCTGAGGCTATTTTTTGCGAAGATGAAGCCACTCTCTATAGAACATTAGATGATCTTGAGGGATCAGTGAGTGCAATAATCGTATGCGGTGTGGTTGACGGAAGTAGCTCTGCTCTACTTCCCTTCTCTGCTCCACTTCGCAGCTCTGCTCTACTTCCCTTCTCTGCTCCACTTCGCAGCTCTGCTCCACTTCGCATTCCCAGCTCGGATCTACTTTCCACCATAAACAAGCAATTTAACCTGCGACAAGGAGAATGGATAATTACCGCGGTAATTACCGACATAAATACTGTAACACATTACTTTTGGCAATTTGATTATCTTATCAAGGGAGGAAAGATGAAGGGATGTAGGTGGGCTGTGATGGAAGGTGAAGATGGGGGGACTCTCCACGCTTTGACTACAATTATTGATAAGCTACATCAGAAATAACAACACGGTATTGTAGTCTTCCACTTTCGCATTGGCATGTTTGATGGTTTTCATTGAGAGAAGAGGAATGTTTTGTGATTAATCTCATAGTAACGTAAAATAAATATATTTCATTGCTCAAGTACAAAAGAAAGAATTTTGTATAAATTTTGATGCAATATGCTACTGTTTCCTATCTCATCTTCATTCAAATGGCCACTGATTTCGTAGTCGTAGCTCATCTCACTGGATTTAAGAGATTAATTTAAGACAAAATATTAATTTTGTCTATGTTTAAATTATTTTTTAAATTTTTTAATTGTCTTATTTTTTTCTAAAATAAATTTTTTATTTCTCTCTCTTCATTCATTTTCCCTCCCTCATTTGACATGCATTTTTTTTTTCCCTCCCTCATTCGATGTTGGCAAAGCTTGAGAACTCTGGCTTTGCACCTACCAATTGCTTTAGGTTGGAAGTTTCTCAAGTCTTCTGGACAAATCCATTTTGTGCAAATCTTGCAACCATTGCAGTCCATGAGATCATATCTGTTTGTGATTCTGTCAAACTCATGTGCCTTCTCTATGCATTCACATCTGCTGTCATAGATAATGAAATTAATCCCAACTCAAAGGCAACCATAGGCGTGGAGTTTCAGACAGTCATAGATCATGGAAAGCGACGGAAAGGAGATCAAATCTCAGATTTGGGGTACTGCACGCCAGGAAAGGTTCCGTGCTGTTACTTAAGCTTATTACAGGGGATCGTGGGGGCCCTCATTGTTTATGATATTAGCGGCAAGCCAACGTTTGAGAATGTTGGGCGATGGCTTGAAGAGCTTAAAAGTGAGTACTGTAAAAAAAAATTTAACCTAGGTTGGTGTTAATTCAAATTAGTTGCATTGCCACCCCGGTATTCGGCATTGAATTCAAGACGTTCCGTCTATAATATGACAGGCATTTATTGTCAACAACTATCTGTGGGAGTAGTAGGATTCGAGCTTGGAACCTTGAAGTTCTAATGTATTTTTTCCTTTGACTAAAGGGTTATAGCTTGTTTTAAACTTGGTGAGATGAATGCTCTTGTTGCAACCAGTCGCAACTTCAAGCAAGTAGCTTGGCTTCTGGGGCTGGACTCCAAGGTTGAACGGAGTCTGTTGATTCCTTTTCGTGAGATCAAGGTAAGATTTTAAATAAACATACCCTTCATTAGACTGTCAGCCACTGAATATAAAAATTGCATTTTTTTGAATGTCCGTTACTTTTTGATGTTATGGTCTGGGTCATCTTGATCTCAAGTGGGTGCTTGGGATTTTTCCTTTAACATGCAATCAGAGATATGCCAGTGCCTCTTATGTATAGTTTATTAATTGAACTACAATATTTTGTGGTTTGCAGCTTTGAATAAATCGTGCTTTGATTAGTTGCACCTAGAAGGCATGGTCTAAGTGGATATTGTTGATCTTGAATACGTGCAAAAATGTTCCATCAGCAGATTGTCTGTATTTTCTTACAAATAATCTTGAGAAAACGGTTTTGTATTTGTTCCTTAGGGCTGGTGCATTCATATCTGCCATAGTCTAGCCTCTGAAGGAGGCGAAAAATCCATTTCAATCCCATGACATGGACTTACCCAGGTGGCTGTCCAGAATCCAAATGCATTGTTGGTTAAACTTAAAATGTATTGTGTGGAAGTAGCCTAATGCTTTCTATGGTAATGGATTTCATGCGGTATATTGTGTTTCTGTTTTTCATTTCTTAAGGAATGATAGGATGAAGTTGAAACAAACTGTAATTGTTGAGATGCATTGTTACTGAGATCTACCTCTCAGTCCATAGGAGTCTCCCTGGTAGAATTTCCCAAGGCTTATCGACATAGTATCTTCTCCCCTAGAACAAAGGTTAAAGGAGATAGTACCTGACACTTCTGAAAAATCTGATTAGAAATGGAAGAATAGATTGTCATGTGCAGAAAGAGATCTATGCTTTTTAGATATAAATGAAGATCTTTATGCAGTTAAAATAAAGGCTTTAAAACCTATTCAATGTTTAGTCTCTATAGGCTGTGTATCATGTTCCTTTTGTTACAACAACGGAACTAAACTTGATAACCACATTTTTGGTCTTCTTTGAACATAAATCTTGCCATGGTAGGTTGAAAGAAGTGGTGTCAGGTCTGATGGTTCCCACGTAAAAACTGTCAACTGGAAGTAATGAAATTTTGATTCCAACTTCAGTTGCAGACACATCAAAGCATGGATACTGGTTGAACATGCAGTCAGCGAGGCTCATGTTTCATTATATTTCCTTCTTGCTGAATTTCTTTTTGCACTAATTTTTCTAGGGAAAATAATTCAACCTACTTCCTCCGCTAGTGTGTGGATCTTAACAAGGGGCCAACTGTTCTGTCAAATTAGGGAATCCAGTGGGCTGAGCTTGCATTGCAATTGAGTTGCCACTTCTATTGTAGCTTTGAGGTCTTTGCATAAATTATTCAATGTAATTTTTGTTAACTCCTGATTTGATCTGCACAGGGTGGTACGTGTAAGCTGACCTGTTTAGGGTAGTCCATGTAAGTTTTTTTTAACTTCTAACTTGGACAATGGTTCCCCCGTTAAGTTCCGCATTAATAAGAAACTGCAGTTGCAAGACTGCTGCACATTATTCTATAAAAAATAGTGTTTCTCAGGGACACGTCCCCAAGGGTTTGGGTAATGTTCTGGACATCCCCTGGACTTGGGGACTTAGAGGAGATGTCCCCTTCTTTCAATACTGGACAGCCTGCACTATTTGGTGTATAAACATATGAGGGGCAACTTTTTAAGAAAAGAATTGCCAAAAAC
Organism: Cunninghamia lanceolata; assembly: GCA_027924645.1. Classification (NCBI taxonomy): domain Eukaryota; kingdom Viridiplantae; phylum Streptophyta; class Pinopsida; order Cupressales; family Cupressaceae; genus Cunninghamia; species Cunninghamia lanceolata. Next base: position 965,009 of record BSBN01000121.1, on the reverse strand, counting down.
TCTTAAATAGCTAAAAAAACTCCTAAATAGCTAAAAGGGGAGAACTTTCATTGCAAATTTAGCAGATTATATATACTTTTTAAAATTTTAATTTCTTTTAATTTGTTTAAATTGTTTTAATAGTTGTTCCCAAAATTTCAGACTGCATTCTTATGTCCCTGCATCCCCCCATCCGTGAAGCTTAGAGAAACACTGATAAAAGGTACAAAAGGCAGTCTTCCTTTATTTATTTCTAAGATTAACAGAGGTGATGCTTGAGTGACACTTGAATAGTCTCTGAGGCTGTATTTTAATGTTTATTTTCTTAACTGGACACAATTTGTGTTATGTGGAACATATATCTTATTTTTATCTGCATACCTTCCAGTGTTGAGAGTCGCCGGGTCTTTTCCTTTTATGAATTGTTTTGTTGTGTTACTGTGTTCCATGGGGATGTGTCTCTGGCACTAAAACCAGCATCCGCATCTCACTTTGTGTTTCTGAGATGACAGGGCAGCATGGGACATCCCCTAGCCATCCCCAAATTTTTACAGAAAGGTGAAATGTCTCTGAAATAGTTCATGATGTTCCCGATACAGCAGGGGACATTTGGACATCCCAGGGTTGGTTGGGGACGTGTTGGTCATGATGTTAGTCACAAACAAACATAGAATAAAAGTACACATTAACCTTTATTCATCTTGAAAGATACTATGAATTCAAAGAATTCAGGATCCCAAGTCTCCAGTGATTAGGTCTTAATCGTTTGAAGTTACTCAGAGGTCAATGTGAGTTGCTGTTTCCATTTTGGGGCCTTACATGGAAATTTATCATCATCATGACATTCCTGCAGAAATTCCTTACAGAGAAGTCATATTATGCAGTTATTTGGTGAGAAGATGTGGAAATACCTCAATCTTTGCATGATATTTTCAATTGTGCATGCTTTGTATTCAGATATACTAAATATTTATGATTATCTACGGGATGTCTGCATATCTGTGTTATTTGCTTAAGATCATCAATTATTTGCAATTATGGAGATGAAATGCTCTGAAATTTTAAAGAAACTAAAAGGAACACTTCAATTTAAGGTTGAACCTTCAGCTTTTGAACCACATGTATATTAGATACTGTCATGAAGAGAAGAAAACCAAACCATATTTTCACCAGGACATTCCACAGCTAGATATAGTTGATGCTAACTTCAAAGGAATTTGTATGAAGACAACACATGTAAGTGGACATGCACTCCAAGGGACTCAGCAAATCACCACATATATCCAGAAATCATACACTGATTATTCAAGATTTACTATGAATTGTAATCGACACAGTCTTCTCATTCATTAAGCATGCAAGAATATAAATGTATACAAAAACTTTGAAATGAGCTCTGAATATTTCAGCAGACAGATTTCAATTAAGTTTCGAATGTTTACAACAAGGCATTCCACCACCTTTTATAGAATAAGGTGAGGAATCCGTTACAAAAGATCTACGATCCTGATTTATCAATACAAATCTATGGTCACCATTCACTTGACTTTGTCAACCTCTACAAAATGGCACAAGTTGCCAGCTGACAACTATCTACATTGCTTATGCTTATATCCCCTTCATGATGTATCCTCATCATGTTCCTCAGCTGATTCATGCAAATCATCATCATGTGCATCACTTCCCGAACTTTCACTATCCTGATGATGATGCTGCTGCATATGGGGCTGCATGCTATTTCGGATCTGCTCGTATGAATGCACAACCTAATCTATTCCTCCTCCATCTTGAGTCTTTGCTTTGACAATGGCGTGCTTATGTGCTTCATACTTATCTCTGCTGTTATCCAGCTTATTTTTTCTGTCCTGCAATGTCTCATTGTAATTCTCCATCTTGACCTTGATTCTCATTACTTTATTTATGACCTCTTTTGTCAAGTGGATAAGTGGACCATCTGCTTCTACTTGGAAGTTGCTGTGCAGAGTTTTGAGGGTAGAGTCTTCATCTTGATTTTCTATCTTTCCTTCTACTTTCCCCTCTAATGCTTCTAATACCTCTGCTTCAACACCCATTAAATCATGTAGCCTCATGCTGATATCTCTCAACTTATTATTGCATCTCTTGAGGACTCCGCATTCAAATTGAACATCCTTGTACCAGATGTCTATCAACAATGCGGTATTACTGTTCAATACCTGCTTACTGATAAGCAGTTGAGGATTTATATTCTTTATTTCTCCTAAAAGGCTCAGGACTCTCTCTAATTTGTAAGACCTCTTCCCGGTCTGCATCTGTAATTTATCCACCATAGTCTTGGTGTCACTCAAAATGCTCCACCTCTTCAGAGAGGCTTTTACTATCTCCTCTGCATCATCCAATGTGGATGATATCCATTTTCTGATCACAGACGCCTCATGTTTCATGAGGTCTAATTTATTTACCTCCTCCTGAGAAATGGTAGTCAATGGGACTGCATGTTCAGTTGTGGTATCATCAGGATCGGTCAGCCCTTTGATGTAGGCATGTAACTGAGCAATGTGCTCTTTATGTTGCCTATTCTTCTCCTTCTCTCTTTTCACCTTTTGAATTAGAGAGTCAATAATGTCTTTGCCCTCCTGACCTTCTTGGTCTTCATTGGCAAAGCCCAAATCTACCGTGCTGATTTGAAATTCATCAACAATAATTTTACCTTTTTCTTTCTCCACCACAGGTATGGCAATTTGTGCGGTCCTTCTCTCGGTTGCCGGATCTCTCTTGATGGCCGATGTCATTCTGGCCTTCCTCCTAGGTTTCATTATATCCGTGGAGAACAAGGTGGAGACATCGAATTCCTGAATTTCAAACTCTTCCTTAGTATTTACTTCTTTTGCTAACCATGGAGGCACCTGATCATGTTTTTCAGCATCATCATGATGTTCACCCATATCTCCCATTTCTATCAGCAGATGTTATGGAGATGGTGATTTTTCCTTTTCTTCCTCCTGATGCTCGCTTTGCTGTTGATCCTGCGGTACATCCTCCTATTGAGGAATCTCTTTCTCTAGAGGAGCATCCTCTTAGTGCGGAGAACCCTGCGGTGTATCTATATGTAGATCATGTTGATCATGATCCTTCTCCATCATTACTTCATCTATTTTTATTTCTTCCCCTTGTTGTTCATCTAATGCACTAGATACTGGGGATTCTGCCTGAGGTGATGGCATTTGTTCTGCGGCCATTATTTGTTCTAGGCCTGCAGTGTCAACCTCCTTTGTCTTAGCAGCTGGATCCTCTAGTGCTTCCTTCTTTTCATCAGCCTTCGCTTCCTGAACCTCTACTATAGCAGGTTCTTCTGATGTATCATGTGGGCTTTGTTGGCCTGATTCAAGAGCATGGCCCTCTGACTCTGCCATCTCTATCTCTTCTGTTGGGTGGCCTTTATCAGGTGATCCTGCTGGCTGTTCAGGACTTGCATCCTATTTTTCTGTCAGGTCCACCACTACAGGACTTGTCACCTCTGTGATTAATGCTTCTAGCCCTATTTCTTGAGCTACCTGCTCTGGGCTCTTTTCTTGCTCTTCTTCCACTTTCTTCATCTCCTCAAATATAGTTTGAACTGGTGGAGGCTTGTGAGGCGTCATACTTATACCAGCAGCAAGTGTTTCCATCTTCTGTGCAGCCACATCCTGCACTACCTCATCGTCAGATAGATTTATTGTCTCATCAAGCGAGACATGTCCTTCTGCTTGTGTCTGGGAGGTTTCTTTCATTTGTTCTTCTGCAAGTTTAGTTTTGAACTTGACGATGGTAGGAACTGGAACATTATGCTGAAGTTCCTTTGGTACTTCACTACCTGCCCCTTGTAATAGTGTAGGGGGTTGACTTATCCCACCTCTCATAGAGGTTCTTTGTTTCTTAGGTGTGGTAGAGACTAGCACTTGTGGAGCTCTCCTCTTTCTCTTTATTACTAATGGAGCCTCTTCCTCTTCAGGATCCTCCTCCATGAGGATATCCTCTGTATCACATTTCCCTGAGGATTGACCCACTTCTAGGGTCTTAGTTATTCTAGCCTCTGCTGTCTTACTCTTCTTGGGCTTTTCTTTCTTTGGAGGGGATTCTAACTCTGATCCTGATCCTGATCTTGATCCGGCTGCCTCCTCAGCTGTAAATACTGCTCTGTCAATTATAACCCCTTTGGGTTGTTTATCCACTTTCTTGCCCCTTGGGGGTCTTTTGCTCTGTTGTTGTGGTGGAGGTAACTTATCTCCCTTAGTCTTCCTTTTCTCAAGCAGGAAGTCATCATATACATCCCCAGGAATATCTTGTCCCTTCTTTTTGTTGTCCACCATAATGGCAACACCTTTCTTTTTCAATGCCTCCACCTGATCATCAACCCAAGCTTGAGTTAGTTGTATGGTCCTGGCAATGAATGTGTCCAAAGATATGTCTTCTTGCATGGTGAGGTCAGGTGCAGAGATGGTATCATTATATATCTTCTTTTGTTCATATTCATCTGCCATTATCCTGCCATCATCCTTCTTTAATTGTTGGGGAAGGGAGATGCAATCAAAAGTTCTCATTTGGTTCAGAGTCAACCTCTGATACCGTCTTCTCCTGGCTTCTGCCTCATCTTCACAGTCAGCCCAAAAATCTTCTAGGTGCCTCTGATGAATAGGCTTTCCTAGTATCTTCTGTATCCTGCCATAAGGATCATATGGTCTTGTTAGTGGGAAAGGCTGCAGATTCATTTTATTTAGGGTGACCATCACCTTCTTTATATTGTCAGAATCAGGGCACATATAGTTGCCAATGCTGACTGGGAACAAAATTGGTGGCAGCTTCTTGGCATCCTTGTACATTTTTATCATCACGGAGCCCTGCCTGATAAATTCCATTAATATTACTGCATCTGTAGGATACCTCGGCAGCATGAGGGGATGTTCCTCAAAACCTTCAACCCTTATGTAAGAAAAGGTTGCAAACTGTATATACCAGGCCCCATGCCTATAAACTACCTCTTGAGCCTCCATGCTCAATCTTTTTGTTCTATCCTCTTCCATGGTCCTCACCAGATGCATGGAGAATGCATCATTGACCAGTTTGTAATCTTTGAGGTAGTTGGTTCTCTGCAGCTGGGGATGATGATCCCAGATATATGCAGCATTTGTGCCTGTGAGCTTTCCATCTGTAACTAAGGCATCAAAAGTGCCTTTACAAGCACAAGAATAAACAATGTAAGATGTCATATAAAATGCACAATTTGAACCTCCCAGGTTCATCAGCTGCTCATGCAGAGCATCACTTATTATTTGGCCCCATAATGGCTTGATGTTTGAATACATACACATCATAATAATTCCATACATCCAATCCCTGAAACTACCAGCATCAGGTTGGCCCGTTACTCGATTCAGGAGTGCAATCATATATTGGTACTCCTCACTAAAATCATACCTGAACATGTGCATAGGGAGTTTGGCTGCCGCAGGATATGTGCTGTTCTCTGCTCGCCATTGATACATGTTCTTTCTGGCCGATTTCTTGTTGGCCTCATACTCTTTTTCTGTCTTCCTCAGGTCCACACTCTTAATTTTACTGCCCAACGGTAATCCAAATGTCTGGGAGAGACCCTTGATGGAGAGGTCTGCATATATCCTCCTATGCTTTACCACTTGCCTCGTCTGAGGATTATAATTTCGAGCACATTCTATGACCAGCTTCGGAGATTCCATAGAATATGGGAAACTAGTAGCGTTCCACATTCCTGACACAAACACCGCGTCCAGCACAGGGCTCTTGTCATGCCCATCATTCAGTTTAGCTGACTAGGCCTCCAGATTGGTGCTCCCCTGATGGGTATCTGTAATTGCTCCATATTTGAACAGGACTCCCCTCTGAGAAGAGAACATAGGCCTACTGAATTCCTCTTGACACTTAACGTACCGCTTGTCGGCCATGAGTACCTGCAATTAACAAAATCCTATCTCACAATGGATGTACACGTGCATGCATATTGCAATTAACTTCATAAATCACTGTGCCTACTATATTTTTTTCACCATTACTTAATCATATGGATGCATAAACCAGAACTTGCATCATCATACCTGAACAATAATAACATGATGAGGGTTTCATTCACTTACCTGGTTATGCCGATTTTCTTTTATACCAGTAGATTGCCAGAACGTTCTTAATTCAGCTGATGATCACCTACTTCCTTCTATCTGTGAGCTCAAATCGCGCAACAGTAGCTGGTATGCGGATATGGAAGTTGGTGCTCTGTAAAACAATTTTATCGCAAGGTAAACGTGAAAATGGTGGTTGAATTACCTTTTAACCTCGCAGTTAGGGTACATTTAGGGCAACTCTGACAAGTTAGATCATATTCCTTACTTATTCGTGCGAAAACGCAGGATCTCGCTAGGTGTTTCATTAGGTTCCGGGGTCGGCGGGAACTACCTACCATGTCTGTGCGCATTAAATGATAATGGCGGCAACGGGAGCGGGGGGATATCCATATGACAGGATATCATGAGGGCAGGAGGATATTCGCAAATATCAGGTCGAGTTTCAATATCATCCTCCTTTATTGAAATTATTATCGCGACAAGATTCGGGTGACAAAGCACCCTTTTGGTTATGTTTGGTACATCAGGAGGATATTTCAGTGTATCAGGTGATGTTTCAAAATATGATGATGACAAGACAAACTTACTTGTCTCCCTTTCAGAATATCGGGATGACGTCATCCTGATATTCGTTCTTTGTATCGGAAAGGCATCATGACGTCATCGTCATGTTAGGCGAACATGATCATGTTTGGAAAATATCCTGTTGAAATATGAATGTGATGATGATGTCATCACCATGTTTGTTTCTTCATTTATCCAGTTTGGATGACATCATCAGGATATTTGTTAAGGGTGATATTTCGCGTCAGGAGGATATTAAGAAATATCGGGATACATTCGAAAACATGACGTTCGCGATGCAAAAGACCGCTTGACGGGGAAGATTTACTACCACTTAAAGTTGACGTCTGGATATTTGAGCCGCATGGCATATTGGGGGATATTTCAAATATGATGATGATCTTCAAAATGATGATAGGTTATAAAAATATGATTCCCCCCCTTACGAATATCAGGTTTGACCGAAACTTTGACTGTTCATAACTTTCAAATCTTGAGGAATATCAGGATGATGTAAAAGACAAACCTGCATAAATTTTAATACTCTTTCAAACTATGAGGGCATAGAAATGAAATATGGATTTTGACAAACTGACCTCATAATGGTGACTTACTTCATCCTGACTCCAAATGATGATGCACCTGACTTACTTTTACCAAACCGCCAGAGAGCGAACAAGCCAAGCCAAAAAGTTGGGTCCCTATTTTGCCAAGTCAAAAATGGGGCGTGTTGTGTAACCACACAACAACTTGCCACCAAAGAAAAGAAACAAATCCTAATGATTCAAGTGATGTGATCACATTCATCTATAGTGTTTTAATTTCATCTACGCATAGGCATCATGATCCTCTGAATGATAAAAAAAATTTCATCATGGTAACAATGCTAACCAAAGATCAGGTGTGTGCATATGATTAATTATCTTCATCTTGAAAGTAAGTTGAAAACATAAGTAACTGGTGTTAAACTACATAGTGGGAGATCATCCCTCATAGCCAACCTGGATAGAGCCTTGCTGCTAGCAGGCGTCTATAGCCCTGGCAAGGTTATCTATACAATCTCCCTAAGTAGAGCCCCACTGCCAGCAGGCGTCTATAGCCCCGGTAGAGTTACTTAGATGGCCTAATTTTATTTCTTTTCTATTTTTCTCTTTAAAATTCGTATCTGGTATCATCATGTCAGCTCATTTGTACAAGGTATAGTCACTTGCAGCTTTAGGTTGGAGATTGTATTGGTAGCAAGGGAGTCCCTTTAGATTTTTCACTTAACACCTATACTTGTGTGCTCAGCAAACCCAAGGCTGTTAGGTGTTTCATTGTGATTGATTCATTTTGACCAAGAAAAGGCACCCTGATGAAAAGATATCACAAACCTAATCATGATACCTCTTAGAATGAATCATAACCTATGTCTAAATGTGATCTCATCACTTGAACCTTAACAATTTAGTTATTTTCTGGGGTGATGAAGTGCATCATCCTGACTTACCAGAACAAGGTCCCAACCAACAAAACAAAACAAAAAAATTGTACAAACAACTATACAAATATACACTATGATACATATGACTGTCATGAAGTCATTTAGGCTTGGAAATAATGTTTGAGGAATTATCCATTGACTGGCAATGGGACATCCTCACCTGTCAGGTTCTTAAGCCTATAAGTGTTGTCTCCTAGTATCTCAGAAATTTGAAAGGGACCTATCCATAATCCATCAAACTTACCATGGTCACCTTTCCTTTCATGGGCTTTATCCCACATCAGGACTAAATTAGATATCCTGAAAGCTTTAACTCTGGCTCTCTTGTCAAACCAGCATTTGACAACAGACTGATGTTTTGCAAATTGGTCAATTGCTTGACTCCTTTTTTCTTCCAGGTGCATCAACTGAAGCAACCTGACTTCTTGCTTATTGTCTATGCCTAGGTATTCTTGGATGAACTGCAGAGTAGGAATTTTTAAGTTTACAGGGAGGATGGGATCCACTCCATATACTAGTTGGAAAGGTGAGTTTCCTAATGCAGTTTTTATTCTAGTTCTATCAACCCATAACGCATACTTTAGAAATAAGTTCCATTCTCTAGGGTTTTTCTCTATTAGTTTCCTTATGATATTCAGTAGATTTTTATTGGTGGATTCTGCTAATCCATTCCCCTGGGGATAATAGTTGGATGAAAACTTGAGTATAATCCCGTGATCAAAAGCCCAACTTGATAACTTGGTAGAAATGAAGGCGGAACCATTATCACTTACCAATGCATAAGGAGTTCCATACCTGGTGACAATGTTGCTCTCCAGAAATTTAATGACATTGTCTGCAGTACAAGTTTTGCTGCTAATAGCCTCAGTCCATCTAGTACAATAGTCAGTAATTGTTAAAACATACCTATGACCTGAGTAGGATGGAGGGTTGATTGGTCCTATGAAGTCCATGCCCCACTGTGCAAATGGGCGTTCTTCCATTACTGGCTGCAATGGCTGTGCAGCATATTTCTCTCTGTTGGCAGCAACCTGGCAAACATGACAACATTTAACATGATCAGCGGTGTCTTTAAAAATGGTAGGCCAGTAATATCCTGCTCTGAGGATTGCATGTGTTGTGGCCAAGGATGATCCATGTGCCGTTCCAAACTTGTCATGTAGCTCTGACAGGACCTTATTTGCTTCTGGCTTTTCTAAGCATCTCAGGTATATTCCTTCATAATTCTTCTTGAATAGGGTTCCTTCCTTCATCATGTACTTTTGGGATCTTATCTTTAAGGCTCTTCTATGAGAAGCTTGCATCCTTGATGGACATCTTCCAGTAATTAGGATGTGCCTGATATCTGAATACCACTCTTTATTGTCTTTCTCATTGATCACATATTGCTGACTAGTGATGTTTGGATCAATTTCAGATATCATCTGGCTCAGAGCTTGTCCTCTACCAGCTTCATTGGTGTAATTTCCATATCATACTCTTGTAATACAGTAATCCATTTAGCTCTTTTTTCACCAGGTTCACTCTACATCAGCAGCATTTTCACTGCTGCATCTGGTACTACAGCAATCACTTTGCTTCTTAGTATGTAATGTCTGAATTTCTTTACTGCTCCGACTAATGCAAGTGCCTATCTCTCAACATCTACATATCTCAATTCAGCATCTCTGAAAGGACAGCTCATAAAAGCAATTGGTTTCTCTTCTTTCTCTTCATTTCTTTGAGTTAACACTGCTGCAGAAGTATGTTCTGAGGCAAATGAATAAATGTAAAAATCCTTTGTGTAGTCTGGACTAACAAGGACAGGAGCATCTGAAATGGCTTTCTTTATATCTTCAAATGCAGCTTTGGCCTCTGGTGTCCACTCAATCTGTGCATCCTTTTTCAACATAGCATTTAGTGGTCTGACAATCTCAACAAAGCCGGTGATGAACTTCCTCACAAAATTTATCTTGCCAAAGTAAGACTGGAGTTCCTTTTTGCTTCCTGAAAGTTGTAACTTCATGATAGACTCCACCCTATCAGGATCAATGATAATTCCATCTTCTGTGATCAGGTGGCCTAATAACTTTCCTATTGTCACCCCAAATATGCACTTCTTGGGATTCAAAGATATTCCATACTCTTCACACTTCTTCAGTACACTTCTGAGATCAGCAACATGATTCCCCCTTTCCTTGGAGAATACTGTCAAGTCATCCATGTATATGACTATACATTTTCCTATTAAGCCCCTGAAGGCTATATCCATGGCTCGCTGGAATGTAGCTCCAGTATTTATGAGTCTGAATGGCATACGTCTATATGCAAATATCCCCCACTTTGTGGTGAAGGCAATTTTCAATCTGTCAATTTTATCAACCATCACTTGGTTGTATCCTAAAAAGCCATCCAGGAAGGACATCATTTTGGCTCCATTTACAATCTGCAGAACTTCATCCAATGAGGGTAAAGGATAATTGTCCTTTTCTGATGCTCTATTTAGGTTCCTGAAATCTACACATAACCTGATGTCTCCATTCTTCTTTCTGAATGGCACGAGATTTGCCACCCAAGTGGAGTGCCTCACAGGAAATATTATCCTGGCGTTTAACAATTTCTTGACTTCTTCGAGAATTATTGGTTCGAGCAAGGCATTGACTGGCCTTTGCTTCTGTCTGAAAGGTTTAGCATCTGGCTTGAGAAGTATAGTATGAGTTATGATAGAGGTGTCATATGTTTTCAGCTCATCATAAGTCCATGTAATTACATGTATGTAATCCTTGAGAGCTTGAGTTATTCCTTCTAACTCTTTTGGTGTGCAAACCTTACCCAACAAGACATTTTTCTTGTCATCAGCTTGTTCAATATTCACTTGTGAATATTGACCTCCATCTGCCTTGGGCAGATCCTTCTGTTTAAGCATATTATCCAAATCAAAAGCTCTTTCTAATTCAATCATACCTTTGGGGATCCTGTTGCTAGGCAGCTCTAATATCTCATCTTCTTCCCAGACATGATCTTCCATACTATTCTCATCTATAATTTGAGCTTCGAAGATATTTCTATTTGAAATGAAGTCCAAAATGTGCTGATCGTCATCAAACACCTGGAGATTGGTCACATTATCAGGTACTGAAGGTACTGACACCAGTTCTACTGAAAATTTTTTCAGACCAGATATAGACAGTGGCCCCAATGTACTGGCAGCTTGGGCAAGTGCATCTGCCCTATGGTTTTGTTATCTTAGTACATGAGTGATATTAAAGGCGTCAAAGTCCTCAATCAGGTCCCATACACGATGTCTGTAATTGGACAGCTTTCTGTAGTTACATGAGTAAATTCCTCTTACTTGCCTCACGACTAGTTCTGAATCTCTGAAGACATGCAGAATCTTTATTTTCTTCTTATGAGCAAATAGCATCCCATGAATCAGAGCCTCATACTCCACTACATTGTTAGTGCAGGGGAACTATAATCTGTAAGCTGCTAAGTAGGATTTTCCGGTTGGATCAATCAGATCAATTCCTACCCCAGCACCTTGCTTGGATTTGGACCCATCAAATCTCAGGATCCAAGGTTTATCTTCAACAGGACATTTAGTTGAACTTTCTTTTCTCCTTGCAGCTCTGGGTGCTGCTTCGCCTGATATCCATTTTAACTTAGGGATATCATCATCCTCAAGTTTCTTCTTTCCCTTTTCTTGTGAGCCTGATGGCTTTTCTATTTTCTCTTTCGTTTCAATAGGAGGATGATCTTCTGGATTTGTAGCTGCATGTTTTTTCAAAATGTGTAAACATAGTGAACAAGTTGTTTCTGAGTGAGGTGCCTTGTGCAATCTACACCAACCCTTGATTAAAACCTCCTTTGGAGATTTATGCTGTCGTGTCATCTTCTTTATTTCCTTTACTAGAAATTCTTTGAACTTAGTCAGGTCACTACCTTTGTCTTCATCAAACAACTCATAATCTGGTTCCATAAAGCAATCACTACCAGGGGTGATCTTTTCTTTTATTTCATTGTTCATCCGATCAGAAACCAGGACTTCTTCTGTTTCCAGGATATGATCTTCATCATGATCTGTCAATTCTTTAGTTCCTGCAGAAGACAGATAAGAATTAGTATCGTCATCATCATCAGATGTAGCATTTACCTCAGAATATGATGATGACGCCTCACTACATGTCTGCTCCAGCATCATCATATCTAAGCATGTTTCACAAGTCTTTTCTGAATGTGCTTCATCGTGTAATCTGCACCATCCATCAATCAAAATATCATTAGCAGGTATATTTAATAATTGATGTTTTACTTGATTAGACAGATGCATCTCAAAGTCTCTGAAGCAATCTATTTCATTCTCATTATCAGGATTATTATCAGGTTCTACGACTGGCATGTCCTCCTGATGATCATCATTAGGATGATGATAAAGACCAAGCATCAGGATCTCTTCTATTTTGACCGTCTGTGGCCTGATGCAGTAAACTCCAGGTTCTACGTCTACATACAAGATCTCATTTGTTCTGTTGTACTCAGTGATCATATGTTTCATTCTAGGCTTAGCATAAATCCTGATCTGATTAGGTATACCCTTCCATGGTAACCACATGTGACTGAAATCAGTGGACATATATCCATTGAGCATCTTGGACCAGTCTCGGCTAAGCAACATCCCGTAAGTATCAGGTATGTCAACTACCTGAATGTCAATGTAATACTGGATCCTAGGATCAAATGCTAGTTGCATGTGGATGTGAGTTAACTCTCCTACTACACTTACTTCTGTTTTGTCCAGCTGTGTGACCTTCTTTAGGGATTTAGCAGGATGTAGTCCTAAAGCGTTACATATTGATAGGGGCATAACATTAGTGGAAGCTCCTGAATCAACCAGACAGTTGTGCAGGTTCTTGCTGAACATTCTTATGGTAAGGAGGAACGGGGGTGATTCAGTTTTATCTCTATACAAGGTCATGTAGGAGATTTCAGCAGCTTGGACTGTAGCTGACACTTTAGGCTTGATAATATTATCCCTAGAAGCATGATCCTTGCCACTGGATTGACTTGAAAGATGACTATCCTCTTTAGTAGTAGGATCATCTAGTGACTTCATGAATGCCTTTTTGATGGCAGGAGTTTTTAGTAACTCAGACAGGGACAGGCTGATCTTAATTTTCTTCATTTCATCAGCCAGATAGCTGACTAGTTTGTCGGATTCATGAGGTGCATTTATAACCTTCGATCCTGCGTTCTGAGGAGACAAGTATTGAGCATTTACCTTGGGGAACCCTGGGTTATTGCTAGCCTTAGGATCAGGAGGTGTATTGAAATTATTTGGAGGTAGGGATGATGTCAATGGACCAGCAGGTCTGTTGGCATTACTCCTAAAGTTATAATTGTGCTTACCAGGATATTGCTGCTGATATGCATGTACTTCCTCATGTTCTCTTGTAGGTTCATTTTCATCCTCAAAGGGGAAAACATAATTTGTTTCAAAGGTTAAGGCAGATTCTTCACATATCTGGTTGTGACTCTGATGAGGTTGGTTAATGTAGGTTTCCAGCACAAAAGCTGAGTCATATGCACAAGGAACAATCTCATTTCCTTCTGCATGAGGTGGATTTCTGGAAGTGTTAGACACTTCAGTCTGAAAGATGCTGGCAGCAATTCTAAATTGTGGACAGTCTAATTCTGCATGTGCATTTGTATTGTGGATCCTACACCAATTAGTAAGAGCTGCCTCAGCAAGATTGACTCTAGTAGTCTGTTCGGCTTCACCAGGAGGCTGATTGTCTAGGGGTGATGGTAATGAGCCATTATTTGGCCTAGAATTCCATACTCTGGGCTGTCTCTGAGGATTATTGTTACTTCCACCATTATTGGTGTTATATCCTCTATCAGGATAATTTGACCTATCATTGGAATAATTTCTATTTTGGTTTGACTGGGAATAGAAACCCTGATTTCTCAAATGTGTGACTTTTGTGGTGAGTTTTCCGAGTTGAGCAGAAATTTCTTTGATTTCCTCCTTTTCTTCTTGAGCTTTGGCTACCACGTTTTCAGTTTGAGGTTTGAAGAAAGAGGATCCATGGTTATTGTTAGACAAATCAGTACCTTGATGTGTCTGAGCTTGTGCAGGATATTGTGGCAATTGGCCATTTCCATTAGGAGGGGGCATAATGCTCAGTGGAGGTACTTGCAAAGGTGTAGGCATGACTGTTGGGGGACCACTGCTCCATTAGGATATTGTGCAGGATATTGTGCAGAATATGATGCAGGATATTATGAATGCATGCCAGGAAAGGTAGGAAATATCATATTTGGGGTAGGAGCAGGTATCAACTGCTGATTTACCTGTATAGCTTCTTGAAAAGCTAAGGCTAAAGTTGTGATTCGGGGATGTGTCCTCCTTATGAACATGGAAGTCAAAGGATCTAGAGCTGAATAATAAATGCTCCTTGCAGCTTCATCAGACACAGTATAAGGGGTGACCATTCTGGACAATATTTTCTGAAACCTAGCATTAAAATTGGCGATAGGCTCATTCTCAAATCTCTTGATAGTAGCAAATAAATGATAGTTTATTGAGGGATCGACAGGAACCTTGAATCTATCAAGAAAAGCTTTCTCTAATAAGGCCCAGGAATCAACAGAACCCTAACCAAGACTAATGAACCAATTATAGGCTTCCTCCCCTAAGGAAAAGGGAAATAATCTGCACACCACATCTTGATGTTCTATCCTAGCTCTGCAGCAAGCTTCCTTAAAAGTCCTGATATGATCTTCAGCATCTTGATAAGGATGATATTTTGGACAAAGTTTATCTAGATTCTTTGGTAACTCATGATATGTAGTGAAGGTCAAAGGTGACTCTACTACAAAGAAAGACATTGCAACCTAAGGAGGTTGAGCTGGTGGTGCAGCTGGCTGAGGTTGGACTAAAGGCACACCCTGAGGCTGAACAGGAGGTGTCACAGATATTCCAGAAGGTATTTGTAAACCAACAGGAGTTATAGGAGGAGGTTCTAGTGAAGCTCTTGATGCACTAGACTCTGGAGTATGATGAATGTCTACAGTCCTAGGTCTGAAACCTCTAACAGGTAATTCTTCAAAAATTCCACTAGGTCTAGACCTGGTATTTATCCTGTGAGCCAGGATTTCACAATTTTGAGGCAAATTGGCTGAAACTTTGCAAATATTGGCTAGATTTTACCAAATGAGGTGATATTTTCAGTCAGATGGCTGATCAGACTGGATATTTACGAAATATTTGCAAGATACTGCAAATATGAAAGGATATTTTGGGTATCTTGACCCGTATCACAAGATCTCAAGTGTCTAAGGCTTAAATTCTTCAAAGCTTAAACAAATTTACGTATCTTTGGCTGTCATTAGTGAATTCAGAATGATCTACTATAAAGCTTGCAATATTTATGTGAGATCTAGAAATCTTTACACAGAATGCGCATATTCGAGCCTTTTACAGTAAATATTTATGTAATATTTGAAATTCATAGATGATCGGAGGTTACCTTTCTCTCTGCCTCATCAAACCTAAAAATAATGATGATGAGCGTGGTATTCCAGATCATGGCCCTCCTAGCGTCAATTTATGTTGGTCATGATGTTAGTCACAAACAAACATAGAATAAAAGTATACATTAACCTTTATTCATCTTGAAAGATACTATGAATTCAAAGAATTCAGGATCCCAAGTCTCCGATGATTAGGTCTTAATCGTCTGAAGTTACTCAGAGGTCAATGTGAGTTGCTGTTTCCATTTTGGGGCCTTATGTGGAAATTTATCATCATCATGACATTCCTGCAGAAATTCCTTACAGAGAAGTCATATTATGCAGTTATTTGGTGAGAAGATGTGGAAATACCTCAATCTTTGCATGATATTTTCAATTGTGCATGCTTTGTATTCAGATATACTAAATATTTATGATTATCTATGGGATGTCTGCATATCTGTGTTATTTGCTTAAGATCATCAATTATTTGCAATTATGGAGATGAAATGCTCTGAAATTTAAAGAAACTAAAAGGAACACTTCAATTTAAGGTTGAACCTTTAGCTTTTGAACCACATGTATATTAGATACTGTCATGAAGAGAAGAAAACCAAACCATATTTTCACCAGGACATTCCACAGCTAGATATAGTTGATGCTAACTTCAAAGGAATTTGTATGAAGACAACACATGTAAGTGGACATGCACTCCAAGGGACGCAGCAAATCACCACATATATCCAGAAATCATACACTGATTACTCAAGATTTACTATGAATTGTAATCGACACAGTCTTCTCATTCATTAAGCATGCAAGAATATAAATGTATACAAAAACTTTGAAATAAGCTCTGAATATTTCAGCAGACGGATTTCAATTAAGTTTCGAATGTTTACAACAAGGTATTCCACCACCTTTTATAGAATAAGGTGAGGAATCCGTTACAAAAGATTTATGATCCTGATTTATCAATACAAATCTATGGTCACCATTCACTTGACTTTGTCAACCTCTACAAAATGGCACAAGTTGCCAGCTGGCAACTATCTACATTGCTTATGCTTATATCCCCTTCATGATGTATCCTCATCATGTGCATCACTTCTCGAACATTCGCTATCCTGATGATGATGCTGCTGCATATGGGGCTGCATGTTGTTCCGGATCTGCTCGTATGAATGCACAACCTGATCTATTCCTCCTCCATCTTGAGTCTTTGCTTTGACAATGGCGTGCTTATGTGCTTCATACTTATCTCTGCTGTTATCCAGCTTATTTTTCCTGTCCTGCAATGTCTCATTGTAATTTTCCATCTTGACCTTGATTCTCATTACTTTATTTATGACCTCTTCTGTCAAGTGGATAAGTGGACCATCTGCTTCTACTTGGAAGTTGCTGTGCAGAGATTTGAGGGCAGAGTCTTCATCTTGATTTTCTATCTTTCCTTCTACTTTCCCCTCTAATGTTTCTAATACCTCTGCTTCAAAACCCATTAAATCATGTAGCCTCATGCTAATATCTCTCAGCTTATTATTGCATCTCTTGAGGACTCCGCATTAAAACTGAACGTCCTTGTACCAAATGTCTATCAACAATGCGGTATTACTGTTCAATACCTGCTTACTGATAAGCAGTTGAGGATTTATATTCTTTATTTCTCCTAAAAGGCTTAGGACTCTCTCCAGTTTGTAAGACCTCTTCCCGGTCTGCATCTGCAATTTATCCACCTTAGTCATGGAGTCACTCAAAATGCTCCACCTCTTCAGAGAGGCTTTTACTATCTCCTCTGGATCATCCAATGTGGATGACATCCATTTTCTAATCACAGACACCTCATGTTTCATGAGGTCTAATTTATTTACCTCCTCCTGAGAAATGGCAGTCAATGGGACTGCATGTTCAGTTGTGGTATCATCAGGATTGGTCAGCCCTTTGATGTAGGCATGCAACTGAGCAATGTGCTCTTTATGTTGCTTATTCTTCTCCTTCTCTCTATTCACCTTTTGAATTAGAGAGTCAATAATGTCTTTGCCCTCCTGACCTTCTTGGTCTTCATTGGCAAAGCCCAAATCTACTATGCTGATTTGAAATTCATCAATAGTGATTTTACCTTTTTCTTTCTCCACCGCAGGTATGGCAATTTGTGCGGTCCTTCTCCCGGTTGCCGGATCTCTCTTGATGGCCGATGTCATTCTGGCCTTCCTCCTAGGTTTCATTATATCCGTGGAGAACAAGGTGGAGACATCGAATTCCTGAATTTCAAACTCTTCCTCAGTATTTACTTCTTTTGCTAACCACGGAGGCACCTGATCATGTTTTTCAGCATCATCATGATGTTCACCCATATCTCCCGTTTCTATCAGCAGATGTTGTGGAGATGGTGATTTTTCCTTTTCTTCCTCCTGATGCTCGCTTTGTGGTTGATCCTGCGGTACATCCTCTTGTTGAGGAATCTCTTTCTCCAGAGGAGCATCCTCTTGGTGCGGAGAACCCTGCGGTGTATCTGTATGTAGATCATGTTGATCATGATCCTTCTCCATCATTACTTCATCTATTTTTATTTCTTCCCCTTGTTGTTCATCTAATGCACTAGATACTGGGATTGTACCTGAGGTGATGGTATTTGTTCTGTGGCCATTATTTGTTCTGGGCCTGCAGTGTCAACCTCCTTTGTCTTAGCAGCTGGATCCTCTAGTGCTTCCTTCTTTTCATCAGCCTTCGCTTCCTGAACCTCTACTATAGCCGGCTCTTCTGATGTATCATGTGGGCTTTGTTGGCCTGATTCAAGAGCATGGCCCTCTGACTCTGCCATCTCTATCTCTTATGTCAGGTCCACCACTACAGGACTTGTCACCTCTGTGATTAATGCTTCTAGCCCTATTTCTTGATCTACCTGCTCGGGGCTCTTTTCTTGCTCTTCTTCCACTTGCTTCATCTCCTCAAATATAGTTTGAACTGGTGGAGGCTTGTGAGGCGTCATACTTATACCAGCAGCAAGTGTTTCCATCTTTTGTGCAGCCACATCCTGCACTACCTCATCGTCAGACAGATTTATTGTCTCATCAAGCGAGACATGTCCTTCTGCTTGTGTCTGGGAGGTTTCTTTCATTTGTTCTTCTGCAAGTTCAGTTTTGAACTTGATGATGGTAGGAAGTGGAAGATTATGCTGAAGTTCCTTTGGTACTTCACTACCTGCCCCTTGTAATAGTGTAGGGGGTTGACTTATTCCACCTCTCATGGAGGTTCTTTGTTTCTTAGGTGTGGTAGAGACCAGCACCTGTGGAGCTCTCCTCTTTCTCTTTATTACTAACGGAGCCTCTTCCTCTTCAGGCTCCTCCTCCAGAGGATATCCTCTGTATCACGTTTCCCTGAGGATTGACCCACTTCTAGGGTCTCAGTTATTCCAGCCTCTGTTGTCTTCCTCTTCTTGGGCTTTTCTTTCTTTGGAGGGGATTCTGACTTTGATCCTGATCCTGATCTTGATCCAGCTGCCTCCTCAGCTGTAAATACTGCTCTGTCAATTATAACCCCTTTGGGTTGTTTATCTACTTTATTGCCCCTTGGGGGTCTTTTGCTCTGTTGTTGTGGTGGAGGTAACTTATCTCCCTTAGTCTTCCTTTTCTCAAGCAGGAAGTCATCATATATATCCCCAGGAATATCTTGTCCCTTCTTTTTGTTGTCCACCATAATGGCAACACCTTTCTTTTTCACTACCTCCACCTGATCATCAACCCAAGCTTGAGTTAGTTGTATGGTCCTCGCAATGAATGGGTCCAAAGATATGTCTTCTTGCATGGTGAGGTCAAGTGCAGAGATGGTGTCATTGTATATCTTCTTTTGTTCATATTCATCTGCCATTATCTTGCCATCATCCTTCTTCAATTGTTGGGGAAGGGAGATGCAATCAAAAGTTCTCATTTGGTTCAGAGTCAACCTCTGATACCGTCTTCTCCTAGCTTCTGCCTCATCTTCACAGTCAGCCCAAAAATCTTCTAGGTGCCTCTGATGAATAGGCTTTCCTAGTATCTTCTGTATCCTGCCGTAAGGATCATATGGTCTCGTTAGTGGGAAAGGCTGCAGATTCATTTTATTTAGGGTGACCATCACCTTCTTTATATTGTTAGAATTAGGGCACATATAGTTGCCAATGCTGACTGGAAACAAAATTGGTGGCAGCTTCTTGGCATCCTTGTACATTTTTATCATCACGGAGCCCTACCTGATAAATTCCATTAATATTACTGCATCTGTAGGATACCTCGGCAGCATGAGGGGATGTTCCTCAAAACCTTCAACCCTTATGTAAGAAAAGGTTGCAAACTGTATATACCAGGCCCCATGCCTGTAAACTACCTCTTGAGCCTCCATGCTCAATCTTTTTGTTCTGTCCTCTTCCATCGTCCTCACCAGATGCATGGAGAATGCATCATTGACCAGTTTGTAATCTTTGAGGTAGTTGGTTCTCTGCAGCTGGGGATGATGATCCTAGATATATGCAGCATTTGTGCCTGTGAGCTTTCCATCTGTAACTAAGGCATCAAAAGTGCCTTTACAAGCACAAGAATAAACAATGTAAGATGTCATATAAAATGCACAATTTGAACCTCCCAGGTTCATCAGCTGCTCATGCAGAGCATCACTTATTATTTGGCCCCATAATGGCTTGATGTTTGAATACATACATATCATAATAATTCCATACATCCAATCCCTGAAACTACCAGCATCAGGTTGGCCCGTTACTCGATTCAGGAGTGCAATCATATATTGGTACTCCTCACTAAAATCATACTTGAACATGTGCACAGGGAGTTTGGCTGCCGCAGGATATGTGATGTTCTCTGCTTGCCATTGATACATGTTCTTTCTGGCTGATTTCTTGTTGGCCTCATACTCTTTTTCTGCCTTCCTCAGGTCCACACTCTTAACTTTACTGCCCAACGGTAATGCAAATGTCTGGGAGAGACCCTTGATGGAGAGGTATGCATATATCCTCCCATGCTTTACCACTTGCCTCGTCTGAGGATTATAATTCCGAGCACATTCTATGACCAGCTCCGGAAATTCCATAGAATATGGGAAACCAGCAGCGTTCCACATTCCTGACACAAACACCACGTCCAGCACAGGACTCTTGTCATGCCCATCATTCAGTTTAGCTGACCAGGCCTCCAGATTGGTGCTCCCCTGATGGGTATCTGTAATTGCTCCATATTTGAACATGACTCCCCTCTGAGAAGAGAACATAGACCTACTGAATTCCTCTTGACACTTAACGTACCGCTTGTCGGCCATGAGTACCTGCAAATAACAAAATCCTATCTCACAACGGATGTACACATGCATGCATATTGCAATTAACTTCATAAATCACCGTGCCTACTGTATTTTGTTCACCATTACTTAATCATATGGATGCATAAACCAGAACTTGCATCATCATACCTGAACAATAATAACATGATGAGGGTTTCATTCACTTACTTGGTTATGCCGATTTTCTTTTATACCAGTAGATTGCCAGAACGTTCTTAATTCAGCCGATGATCACCTACTTCCTTCTGTCTGTGAGCTCAAATCGCGCAACAGTAGCTAGTATGCGGATATGGAAGCTGGTGCTCTGTAAAACAATTTTATCGCAAGGTAAATGTGAAAATGGTGGTTGAATTACCTTTTAACCTCGCAGTTAGGGTAGATTTAGGGCAACTCTGACAAGTTAGATCATATTCCTTACTTATTCATGTGAAAACGCAGGATCTCGCCAGGTGGTTCATTGGGTTCTAGGGTCGGCGGGAACTACCTACCATGTCTGCGCGCATTAAATGATAATGGCGGCAACAAGAGCGGGGGGATATCCATATGATAGGATATCATGAGGGCAGGAGGATATTCACAAATATCGAGTCGAGTTTCAATATCATCCTCCTTCCTTTATTGAAATTATTATCGTGACAAGATTCGGGTGACAAAGCACCCTTTTGGTTATGTTTGGTACATCAGGAGGATATTTCGGTGTATCAGGTGATGTTTCAAAATATGATGATGACGAGACAAACTTACTTGTCTCCCTTTCGGAATATCAGGATGACGTCATCCTGATATTCATTCTTTGTATCAGAAAGGCATCATGACGTCATCGTCATGTTAGGCGAACATGATCATGTTTGGAAAATATCCTGTCGAAATATGAATGTGATGATGATGTCATCACCATGTTTGCTTCTTTGTTTATCCGGTTTGGATGACGTCATCAGGATATTTGCTAAGGGTGATATTTCGCGTCAGGAGGATATTAAGAAATATCGGGATACATTCGAAAACATGACGTTCGCGATGCAAAAGACCGCTTGACGGGGAAGATTTACTACCACTTAAAGTTGACGTTCGGATATTTGAGCCGTATGGCATATCGGGGGATGTTTCAAATATGATGATGATCTTCAAAAAGATGACAGGTTATAAAAATATGATTCCCCCCCTTATGAATATCAGGTTTGACCGAAACTTTGACTATTCATAACTCTCAGATCCTGAGGAATATCAGGATGATGTAAAAGACAAACCTGCATGAATTTTAATACTCTTTCAAACTATGAGGTCATAGAAATGAAATACGGATTTTGACAAATTGGCCTCATAATGGTGACTTACCTCATCCTGACTCCACATGATGATGCACCTGACTTACTTTTACAAACCGCCAGAGAGCGAACAAGCCAAGCCAAAAAGTTGGGTCCCTGTTTTGCCAAGTCAAAAATGGGGCGTGTTGTGTAACCACACAACAGGACGTCCAAGACATTTGTCAACTATCCCGGGGTGTCCAGGTGTCCCTGACGGAAAAGTGATTTTTTTGCATTAAAAAAAAAACTTTGATTTATGAAAAAAAAATATCTTAGACTGTATTGCTTCGAGTAGTGGCACTCATTGGCTGGCTGTCAATTTGTTTCAATGGAAGGTATTTATTGACTGTATATCTTTTGATACATTGTACCACTGTAGGTATCACTTGGTTGTGTTATTTGATATTATGTTAAAGTTCTCAAGGACTGTAGATACTCATTGATTGTGTATCACTTGATTATTGACTTTGTACACTTGATTTGTTGATATTTTGTTGACTGTATTAATGATGAATTCAAGAGTGCTTCTAGATTTAACTGGAACAAAAACATACACAGTTGAATTCAGAAGTGAAACAAAAACATACACAATTAAATCCATAAGCACTCTTGAATTTACGATTATGGACTGTGGAAAACTCATGCCTTGTATTAATGATATTATTTTATTGTTATCAGTTAAAGGATTATGAATAAAGACCTTCTTAAGGGAGTTATATTTCTGTCACTGTGAGTGATATAAACTTATCTTATACCTATGAATCTGAATCATGATATATTTATTGTTGTTATACTGTTGTCACTGCTGTCACAGTCTTAATTATGCATAGTCATACTGCTGTCACGGTCTTAATTATATATACAGCTGCCACTATCTTGATTTTGATGTCATGTATAATTAAATTTGTAGAAATTAGAGTTATATATATATATATATATATATATATATATATGCACTATCATCCCTCCACCGTCCCCCATCATCCCCCAAATATGGCCCCTGGCCTGTCATCCCTGAAATGCATCCCCTGCCATCCCGCGGCTCCTGTCCCCAAAATGCTGTGGATCATAGTTGTGGTAACTACCATCCCTGAAATGCATTCCCTGCCATCTTGCTGTCCCTGTCCCCAAAATGCTATGGATCATAGTTGTGGTAACTACCATCCCTGAAATGCATTCCCTGCCATCTTGCTGTCCCTGTCCCCAAAATGCTATGGATCATAGTTGTATTAACATTATACTTGATTTGGATACTCTTCATATATCTATTGTTTTTCATGCAATTATTTTTGTTTCTCATTTTTCCTTTGGTAACATGGAATTCAGGTTGAATGTACCATTCCTAGAGATGATGGATCATAAGCATCATATGTTGGCTTTAGTGTACAACATGATAATGCTCGAGGACCAATGAAGGGAGGGATACGCTACCATCCTGAGGTGAGTTGAGAATTATTAGCATTCGGGTATGCTTTGTTAATATATGTGTTACTCTTATTGAGTATCATGTCGAAGCTACTATATGTTATATCCAGTTTGCAATGCTTCACAAACATCTAGATATGATATTTGGCATACCAATCTTATTTTTTCACTGTTCTTTCATACTCCAATTAATATACTTCATCCGCAAGTAGTGTTTAAAGTTTCAGTGGTAGCTCTGTGATAGTTTAATTATTTTGTGTCTCTGGAGTTAATTTATATAGGAAGTGTCAAGATTGTTTTAACAGTATTCCCTTTGTCATTGCTTTGCTTATTAACAGGGCTCTCTTGGCAATTGATATAAACTTGTACTTGAAAGTTGATGAAATTCAAAAATAATGGTGCTTTATTTGGGGCCCGGGGTATATAATGTAGGTCTGGACTCTGTAGCTGTTTAATTCCATCGTTCTGAAGCTAGATATGCCAATATGCCCCCCATGGATAGAAATATGATGGTAGATTATTTGATGGTATATAATGCAGTTCTCTACCCGATTAAGAACATTTTTGTAATTCCTTGATTCGAAGTTAGATATGTCAACGATTATGCTCATCACAGATACATGCATGTATTTACCTAATCGACTTGCAATTGAAATTAGCATGACATAATTTTTATTTATGCTTTTGACTATTGTGGCATGCAGGTTGACCGAGATGAGGTAAATGCCTTGGCACAACTAATGACATGGAAGACTGCAGTTGTAAACATACCATATGGAGGGGCAAAGGGTGGCATTAAGTGAGTTCTTTCTGGAATGTTCTTTTTGCTTTTCTCCAAAGCATTTGTTTTTGGGGTTAACAGGAACGAATACTAATGCCTTACTGAACTATTTTTGTACATTGATTTGTTATATGCTGAGCTCTGTAAGATAATGTTGTTATTTTTAGGGGTTGTATGGGCTTGTAATTTGGCTATGCTTTTGTGCAGTATTTTGTTAATTTTTCTCATAGCAAGTGCATTTTGGGGGTGCTTGATGCAGGCCCATGTTTGGTCTTAGTAAGAATTCTAAAACATCTGCAGTGTTTTTTTGCCCAAGTGTTTTTTTGCCCATGACTGTGATTAAAAACAGTGCAGATTTAAAACTGGTATTGATTTAATTTTTTATTAACACTTTCTGAATTGGGGAGGAGCCCATAATTGAGCAAGGAACAATGATTGTAGCAGAGCTTGAGATTGTCCTAAAATAGGGGCAAGTGGCTGAACAAGGACAATGATTGTGTCTCTCTTCCCTTTCTTTGTTCTCCTCTTCCAACAAGTTTCTATATTTCTAAAATGCATCATTTCCATCCTGCTTCATCTGACAGTTTTGAAGACATTGGTTTATTCAACTTAACTTTTAAATAGTTACATTAAACCTCTATAAATAGAGGTCGAGAATCAGCAACAACCAAAAATATCATGCATGGAAGATTATAAACCTGGAGAGTATCATCCAGATTATTTCATGCAAACATGTAGTCTATCCTAATCTATGCAAATCTAGACAGTAGTTTATATTTCCTAATTTTCTCAAGCATGTTTAAAGATGGATTTTTCTCACTTGATTCTGCTTAGCTTGTTTCCAGTTTGCAAAATAAGAGAAAGTTCAGTACAATATGAACGATTTAATTTACTATAACTCCCCAGCTTTCTCATTAATACACCTTAATTAAAAAAAATCAATGAAAGATGGTTGTGAATATGATATTAGCATAGGTGGCATCCAACTTGTATGTTTTATCCCTTTCGGTGGCAGGTAGCTATACGTATCTATGTTATAAAAAATTTGACTGACTGAGAACTAAATGAAATCAGGTCTGCATAGAGAAAATTGGGATTAAGGTTTCAGGGATAGGAAATGTTATATTTTTATATAGTGATGAAATATCTTATATAACTTTCTATAAGGACAAAGATATATCTTATTCAGCTTCACAATGGCAAATAAATAAGAAAAAACCTTTGTTCACAAAGGATAACTAGCTTAATTTTTGCATGCTTTCTGTTTCATCAGATGGTATGCTTCGGTTGGAATTTAAAATATGAAATGTACATTAGAAATGCTATAAAAAATTCCCCACAGGAGACTAATTGAATAGATGCCTATCTCTGTGGAGAGCCCAGTACGACAGATCAAAAGAGTGAAGACATAATTACTATGAACATATGTTGAACTGGTTGTCAAGTTAATGTTTTATTAATGTGCTTTTTTGTCGATTTTCTTAGCCTTTTGGTGCAGGCAAGAAAATGGTCCAATAATGATGGGTTCTTAAGACATGGGGTTTAGAATGTGATGGCCTCTAACCATTCTATTTCTGGTAACTTAGAGTCCTGTGTATTAGTCTTGGCCTCTAATTTTGTCAAATTCTTCAGATTTACAGGTGGTGGCAATTACCACACTTCACATGGATTGTTTCTCTGAAGACAATATGAAGTTTAATACCCGGAACATCAACCCATCTGATTTTTTGCAATTTATGTTTTCATTTTAGTCAATTAAAATCTAAGTTATGTGTGCAATGATTTGAGTATGCCAGTATGGCAAAAAAAATTAGGGTTGAGTACATTTGAGTATACAACAAAAAATCTGGGGTTGGATAGATTTGTACAAAACACATATCATGATAATTGAGTTTGACTAGTCGACATCAACTCTTGAGTAGTATTTTATGTTTCAATCTAGACAGGAAGTTACTTATACTAGTACTATTATGGTTCAAGCATGTTTAAACATGGATTTTTCTCACTCGATTCTGCTTGGCTTGTTTCTAGTTTGCAAAATAAGAGAAAGTTTTGTACCTTATGAATGATTTAATTTATTATAACTCCCTAGCTTTCTCATTAATACACCTTAATAAAAAATCAGGGAAAAATGGTTGTGGATATGATATTCACTAATGCAATACCTTTCCTTGAAGGTGACACAATTCTTTTATCTATTTTTGCCTGTAATCCGGCCACTCCCAGCTAAGTCTTGGCTAAAGCATTCTAGATTAACCCTCCTGAGGTGGATACAATTAGGAAGAACCTCGGTGGCAACTAAGCAACTAAATGTATGTCTCCTCCCTTACCTTTTATAAATTTGATATGATCCATATCTAACCTACCTGGTTAACTGTCTATGTACATTCGTCTACGAGTTTTCCAACAAGAGAAAAATATGGTGTGGATATTTTGTTTTCATGTCTAATATTTCCAGGAACTTTGTAGACTATTTTGTAATACCTACATGCTAGGTGGATGGTATTATTACCATCAATATCCTCTTTTCAAATATCATTATTAGAAACTACATTTTTAAAAAATAGGGCCTACTGAATAAAATATTCAAAATTAAGTAACAGATATATACGATTGCAAAGGAGAATAAACTTTCTTTATAGGCTTTTCTGTCTTCTCTACTCCTATTTTTTTGTCTTGTTGTGTCTTTGTATTCGGCCCAAGGCCCCTTTGTTTTTCAATATATTCTTGTAACTTTATGAAAAAAAAAATTCTTATAGCCTTTTCCTTGGTCATAAGGCAAATAATGAGTTAGAGTGGAATGTTGTAATTGCAGGATTTTTTTTAGCTTCTTTGGCTAATTAAAACATCTAGTGGTTGAATATCACTCCTTGAATGTTACTGCAACACATATCCTACCACCCAAACCGTAATAGGCATTTAAGGGTTTTCATCCCTGCTTCAAATCAACACCATGATAACAACAATAACTGCTGGGTTTTCATCCTTGCTGTAAATCAACACTAACAAATGTTGCTTGAAAATTTGTAAATCCTTTTTCAAAATTCATTTTGTGCATATCCTACAATCATGGCATTTCATGAGACCATGCTTCTTTGAGACATTTAACATGTGGAAATATTTGGGCAAGAGTGTGGCACATGGTTTGTGGGTCAGCAAAGAAAATCTAAGTTATTTTATGCTCTATTTTGACTTTTAATAGCCTTGAGGGAGCAAAAGAACTTGTCAATTACAGTCTAACCAGCCTTATGTAAGTGAATTTTGTAATAAGATGTAAGTGAATTTTGTAATAAGCAATAAACTTGTGTCTACAATTTTAGATTTTTTTTTTTGAAATTCTATTTTGCTAATATAGTTATGCTTTTTTTGATCTTTTGTTAAAAAATGACGTACTTTTATAGATGTGCTTTTTTGAGCTAGTGCAAATTGTGTTATATTTATTTTAACCTTCTAATAATTTTTCCCTCTAGGTTCTGTTTGTTTTGAGCTGAGCAGTTGGAAATTGCCCCAATGTCTATCTGGCTACACACTTCCTAACCCTTTAACTGCATTTTCTAATGACTCATTTTGCGCAACCATAATGCAGTTGCATTAAGTAGGTAGCATAATATGCTTCATTCATGTGTTTTGTATTTTGTATATGGCTTTTGTACATCATCATATATAATAACTCTGTGATTGGGGCCTAGCCTATGCAAACACGAGAGCTCTAGAACAAAGTGTCTTATAAGCAACATTGCCATGGTATACATGCACTGAAAATATATATACGCATGCACTTATGCCATTTTTAATAACTATTTTTCTCCAATGTTAGGAGGACCCCTCCCCATACATGTATGTCAAACAACATATTATGTGCAAAAGTTGTTCCAATAAGTGATTAAAGTATTCAATCATCAAGGCAATAGTTAGTTACAAACAAACCATGCCTATAAATGCATGGGAAAGCCCATAGGCACAGTATAACTCTTGCACATCTATTTGATTTGGCAAGCATTTTCTATAGGTTAGCCCAATAAAACTACCTGTTGAATGCAAATTCCCTTCCAACTTCCAATAGTCAAACACCAAAATCAATCAGAGAAAGATAAATGTTAGTTTTACCTTGGTCATACATTAAACAAACACCAAAATCAATCAGAGAAAGATAAATGTTAGGTTTTAGCCTGATCATACATTAAATTTATTGATTGTTTTAAACTTTTAGGTCATACAACATATATGATCATAGAAATTGACCTTCAGGAATATCGGATGCAATGATAGGTACTTCTGCTAGCACCCATAGTATATAACCCACTAATCTTGGGTATTCTATTCTGCAGTGTTGAGAAAGGTGCTAACCTGTTGTATTGGCACCTAAAAGAATAAGTTTTTCTATTACAAATAAACCATTTTGATTTTCAGCCAAAGAGCAAAACAAACATAATTTCCAAAATGAATGCAAACATGAACTGACCTATAGCGGCCCCCAAGTTGGCTGCTAGGGACTGAACAATCAAGGAAAAGCATGATGCAAAAGAATGATCCACAGTAACTACAAAATTTAAAATAGTAAGATAACTCAATTCAAAACTAGGTTTCCTTTTACAGTAACATCCACAAAAGTATTCAATACTCTGATTTGTTCTTTTGTAATCAGATGCGATGTTCACTCTATAGAGTAACCCCTATGGAAATTGATGCCATGCCCTATCTCACAAATAGACTAGGATGCCACTTATCATTAGAAGAGAGGCTTTAGCCTCACTGTCATTTGCTAGTGTGATAACTGTCCCCTTACATGGATGCCATTGTCATCTCATTATAGACAGCCCTTCTAAATAAGTACTACATAATTAGACCATAGGTTTGTAAGTTGAGCCAATAAGATTGAGGGTAGCTGTAGACTGCATTTAGCAACTTGAGATACTTTTCAGTAACACTAGTGGAGACTAAAACATTCATCTCAAATAATTTGTGATGTCCCTTCCTTAGTGAAATGAATATTATTGGATTTTAGTGCTACTACCACTTCAGGAGGGCCACTCACCTTTGTTTTAATAGTTGTTGGGCCTTATAGTTACAAGACACAATTCTCTTCATAAGGTATTTCTAAGAGAAAATGACTGCTTTAGTGATGACATTCCTGTAGGTGTCTTTACTACCTTCTAATTACAAGATAGATCTCGATATTCTTCATAAGACTGTCACCTATGTTTCTTATATAATGGACTGTCTACTATTATCTCCACTTGGTTGCTAATAACATGACTACCCTTATGGAATGCACGAGCCATTAATTATGTCAACTATCCCTACTATCATGATTGTTACCCTTTGAAAATGCAGAGATTATCATAAGTCATTCATGTCGTTCCTATGACACATCCTTATAGGATTTGGTACATACTCATTTAATAGCAAGGATTGATCCTAATAATAAGATGAATTGTCCTCTGCCTATTTGAACTTGAAATAAGAATTTCATGTTGATAAAATGCAACCTCCATTTTCCTTTTCACTTTGGAGCCTCCTTCTAACTGTCATTGAAACACTTCTCTAAAGAAAGATAGATGATGAGAAAAGCAATTTACACTGAAGGTAGACCTGCTTCATGCTCAGACATACCTCTTCACTAAATGTTACCACAATCATTTATTTGATTAAGTAACCTATTATGACTCACGTTTTCACTAGGCTACTCCATAGACTGTCATTTTCCTAACTGTAACTCTCTACTCCTAAATAAAGTTGCTATGCATTCAAATGGTGATACCAAAGTCTATTCCATGAGTTTCAACTCTCTTTTGATTCAAGGACTCCAAGGGAAGCGTCTACTTCTGTTAGAATAGGCACCTTATACATGGATAGATAATAGTGTGTACTATAATCATTGCAGCAAGTTAACTTCATACTGCAACTAGAAAACTTGATGATTGATATCACATGTTAGTTCTCAAAAATTGGTTGACCTGTAGAAATGATCTTACCAACAATGTAGGAAGGTTGCAGGATCTATCCATTACTATTATACTTAACAGGTTCTTGTGTTGCTCCTCTGCAAAATAACCCACATTGGTTGCAACGAAAGATTCAAGGTCCACCTCTGAGCAAACTGCCTTCCATGTTCTTCATTGTTAATGCTTTGTTCACTGTACATTGTTAAAATTACGGTCATCTTTGAATATTGTTCATTGTCTCTCTTCATGCATACTTTCGCTTGTACTCTGCCTCTCATCAACATAGAACACTATCCCTCTATTGATTTCCTTGACTGTCCACGATAGTGTGACTATCCTTTTCCACTGTGTATTATCTTGGGGATTGACTTGTAACCATTTGAAATGACCTTCCATTATTAAATGCTTTGGTGTCTCACCATTGAAGTGATTGAGCTTCACTAAATAAGAATTGCCCTTTACAAACAATTGTAAGGTAACTGTGACATGTATGAAGACTATCCCCTTGACATTTTGTATACTTTTATCACTGTCACTTGAACCTTTATCCTCTGCCTCTCTACTTTTAAACTTCAAATGTTGTCCCTATCTTATACTTGACCTCTAGTTATCTTCTTCATGCGATGACTATCTGAGATGACCACTTTTAACTGCTTGTCTTTATTGATATTGGATCTTGTATACAAAAATGGCAAAGAAAACTATGTATCGAAATGGAACACCTTTGGACAACAATATGTCACACAGTATATCAAAAATGCATTGAATCTCCAAACCTTGCACATTTGCCTAAAAACTAGTAATAGAATCCACTGTTTCACTTTACCATAACTTGCCTCTCTACTTACTTCACTGTCACAATGACATTTATAGGGTTAATTTTATGGTCTTATAATGTTTCAGTGAGTTCTTTCTGTAGCACCCAAATTTGTTCCAAAAATGTCCATGTCCTGCAATACCTAGTCAAAAATCTTATTAGAGACATCATGCAACATTTTGTCCTATCCAACTTCTAATTCCACTTATTCGTTAGCCAATTAGTTAAATAAATCTTATTTATTTAATTAATATCCCATCATAATCCCATTTACCCTTCCATAGTCAATTAATTAAATAAATATAATATTTATTTAATTAATTTCCACTTTTCCTTCATCTAAATTAATAAAATAAATTAAATATTTATTTAATTAATGTATTCCACATCATTCCTTTCCGAAAAATGGAAAATTCCATATTGTCTCTATCTCCACATTTGTCTCCATGTAAGGTGGAAGACCATTTGACACTTGTCACATGACTACAATTCCCTTAAGGAGTGGGATAACCAAATCAATCCTAGCCATCCACATCGTTCAATTAGCCTTATAATCTCAACCATCCATCCAAATCATTTCAAGGCTATAAATCAACCCTCTCCCAAGCCATTAGAATCATATATTCTTCAAGTATCCTCATTCTATTAAAATCACTCTTGAATCTATCACATTCATCTCCATCTATCATCATTCATCTATCATACTCATATCATTGTTATGTTGCGGAATTGAGCAACCAACATATCAAATCAATCATCAATCTATCTTGCATCCATCAATGCATCTCTTCGAGGTATTGAAGGATTTGGATTGAGGTAATGCATTGTATTGTTTTTATCATTTTCAATTTATCTAAATTTTTCGATACACATTTCTGCTTGTCAAAGCTATCCTAAGGACTATCCTTGACACCAATGAAACTCATATTGAAGTGCCCCTACTCTACCAATATTCATTCACTATTTTATTCTCATTCTTACAAGTCTTCATAGCATCAGGATCAATAGGCAGTTTGCCAAACCTTTTTCTTATTCAACTGTCATACTCCATATTTTTCACTGTCGTTTGTTTCTCAGAAAGAAAATGCAAAAATGATTTCTTTTGCTGGTTTCATTTGCTTCCAGATGAAAATGTACCAAGAAATACCCTACTATAACATGCACAAGAAACCCTTGTTGATTGTTATCATTGTAGTTGTGTATTATCATCTCATTCAGGCATATATTTCAATGAAGTTTATGGCTTTACATTATTATCAATAGATGAGGACTTGACTGCTCTAAACAATTCACATACCACTAGGGTTTCCAACAGATAAGATGGGATTTGGGAGCTTCACCGTTATAATTTAAGTTTCTTCTTTCCTTTCCAAGGACTGCATTTTAAAACTAGAGGTTTTTTAAACAGAACTCTACAAACCCAAACTTCATAGGAGCTTTTGGACACCTTAAAAAATCTAACTTCCTCTATGATATCAGGCATATATCAAGGCATACCTAGTTGAATAAGCAAGGAAGAAGGGCAGATTTGACAACATGGATGAGACACGAACACCCCCTTGATTTTAAAACCCCTTCAATCTCCAACAACGTGCCATATTCTTCATGACTAGTCGTTGCAACGTGGTACTATTCTTCTTATCCTCCCTTATTCCTCTTATTCTTCTTAATAGTTAATATTTATATGAATTTAGGTAACATATTACAAAGGAATGTGGAATTTTGGTCATCATTTTTGCATAAAAAAGGTTGATGACAAGGGACAAACTTATGATTGTGGAATTTCAGCATCATTTGAGGTAGACTGTCGTTCACATGCAAATGATAAACAACCAATCACAAGCACATTTCGCTATTATGGAGTATTGGAGGATATTATAGAGCTTGATTTTATAGCTTTCAAGAAAGTTATTTTTCGTGTTCAATGGTACAAGCTTATCAAAGTAGGTGAAGATAAAACTATATTGTTGCGCAAGAATGGATTCCATATGATCAATACATCTAGGTTTGAAGCCACTTCTAAACCTTATGTGTTTCCAAATCAATGTGACTAGATATTTCTCATTCCAAATTTAGAACAACCTAGTTGGTCATTCGTGATTGATTATGATCCAAGAGGACGAAGAGTAACATTTGTTCAATATGTAGAGGATCATGATTTACTTGAAGATGCAGAAGTCCCCCTTGAAGACATAGATGGCCAAGATGGAGATGATGAAAACTTTATTGTCATTGATGCGTATGACCAAGATGAATATCATGATGAGTTTACTAAAGTGTCTGAAGGATATGAACAACCACATGGGCATCAAGTCCATGAAGATGATGAATTTATTGATTTTCATTTACTTGTAGCTGAAGGTGAAGAAGACCATGAAAACTATGGTATTAATTTATTTGTGGATTTAGGGCCCATTAATGATGTTGTATTTATGCCATCATATGAGGACATTTCATGTGAGAATGACATTGTTTGATCATTATGTTCACTTTAAGATGGTTGTGAGGATTCAGTACAATATAATTAACTATTTACAGGTTAAGTATTCAGTACAATATAATTAACTCTTTACAGATTAAGTATTGTGTTTTTAATTGTACACAAAATGTAATCAAAATTAAGTAATTTGAATGTTTTGAGTGTTCTATTAGTGGATCATGTTTGTAACGTTAATGAATATAGCTTGCAATTTTTTTTCAATTGGATAAGTTGTTTCATTTTATTTTTTTACTTCTTTAACAATTTACTTGAAAGACACTTTTGTGTTTGGAAGCTTTACACAATCAACACCTACACACTTTATGCAATTGACACCTAGGCAAGAGAAACACAATACCATAAAGCCAAAAAAACTTTGGAAGTTGAGCATTGTTTATGTTTTTCTTATGTATTGAAACATAATGAAAATTATGTATGTTATTGTTCATGTGCTAGTGAATTTGACTTATGTTACTAATATCACTTGCATATGTTCTCTAATCAATATTTTGTCATTTTATGTCATTATGTGTTTCTTTAAGAATGTGCCTATGGGTGCTCCTAATTCTACTATGGGGGATCCATTGATCCTAAATGGTCTAATTGAAATGCTAAGGAATGTGCAAGGGCAAAATATTACTATGATGGTGCATGAGGTAAGTTTGAAAATTGTCTTTTATATGTTCAATTATCTTATGTTCTATATTATATTATGTTAATTTATGTTTGTGGAATGCAAGCCATCTTTGAAGTTGTTCCAACCCCTATCACGCCCTTTAGTACATCTAGTATTATGTCAACGGTAAGATTTGATCTAGATTCTTGTGCATTTAATTAACTTATTTCACCTTTTATATTTTGTTAATATTTGTGTTTTTGCCACAGGGCATTTCTATAGTAAATCCACCGAGAATGCAAGATCCGATTATGCCATCTGATACACCCAATGTTATGCAAAAGGTAAGATTCAATCATATGTTTGTGTGGGTTTGATTATGTTATTTTCCTTATTATACCACTTTAATATTTATATTTGTACCTTGCAGGATGTTTCAAAATGATGTGTTATGCCCTCTACATCTAGAGCAGAAACACCTATCACAAGAGTGGCATCAAGCACAATACCTCATAGCATGCGCTCTACATCAAACATGAATGCTCTTAATATCCCTGTTAAAATAGACATGCATGTCCTTGTTAGGAGTACATCACAAATAATTAATCCATCAAGTCTGGGTTTAGTCAGAATTCTCCCACCAACACCTGAACAAGTTTCTTTGAGGAGTCTTATAGAATCACAATCAAGAATACTAAGACTCCTACCAGAAACTCTTGAAAATGTTGAAATTAGGAAAGAAATACTTAAACAAATTAAGTTATGGGAGAGGACATTATTGTTGGGGAGTGCAAGGCTTACTTCAGATGAACATGTAAAATTATTTGGAAATATTATCTTATTATTCTTTTCTAGTTCATATTTTACTTTTATCACTGTAATAGCATGTTGACTAGTAAAAGCATCATTGATGATTACATGGTTGCTTGATGATTACATGGTTTCTTTGTTAGATTTAGGAGCCATTACTAATCTATGTTTTTAACATTTTGATTCCTTATGTCCTTCAGGCACTTTGTTTCTCCATTCATACTCTTTTGTATTGGCTCTTGCACCTTATATCTGGTGTGGGTTCTTCTCTTGTTACAGAGAATTTTGGGCTGATTATTGGCCGGTTTCTCCTTAGCCTTTAATGCCAACTGAAAGTCTTCTACATAATCTAATTTGTGCAAATTGATCTCATCATGGGCAAAAATTCTCAAACCTCCAAGGTATCTAGCAACTTGTTCTTCATTTTCATTAATTCCATGTCCAGCACCATAAGCATCAGTATATCCACAAATACTAGCTAGCCTAGGTTTTGCCGCCTTGGTAGCTAGTCAATTGGTTTAATATGTAAGAAGTATGTGGCTCTTACGCCATAAGTAAGGTAATAGTGTACCCAGATAGGTATGTTTAGGTAGCTATACAGGGCAAAAGATAAGAGAAGTTGAGCTGATCAATATCAATCAACATTTGAATTTCGTTGTTGTGTGTATTGAAGTCATCTGATGAAACTTAAAAGCGGTGTTCTTTTCAGCCATCAATCTTTAACAAAATCTCCCATTATCTAGTACAACTTTGAAAGGTGCATATTAGTTTAAACTTTGATGTTTTATTTGCTAATAAGTCTTCTAACTTATCGTCACTCTCTTGATGTGTTAGTTATACAAATTCACATTAATTATATTAATGTACTTGCATGTCTAAAAATAATTTACATTACTATTTTCCAATTTTTGGCAATCGAACTTACAACTAGTACATCAACTAAAGTAAGGATTAGATTTGGCCCATCAAATTATCTATTTTGCATCTACATGGTAAATTGTGCTTATTTAGTTGTCATGGTATGTGTGTATCCAGTTGTCATGGTATAGGTTTTTAGTCCAATGTTCCACCAATGATTTGGGGTTGATATATTTGAATCCAAATATATTTTACATGAATTTAGTTTTCTTGATATAACATCTACAATATGAATATTTTGCAATAAACCATTATTTCTTGTTTTGACTTATACCTTTTTGTTAGGTTATGGCCAACCTTCCACCACCCCAAGAAATTATTAACATTTCAAGCACTGATTCTCATGCCTTGAAGAAATTAATTAGTTCATTTGGGGTCTACGTTCCCACAGAAGTAGAGCTTTTCTTTGCATTGGCATCACTTTATCAATAGACATATAGTTTGATAGGGATTGCTGAAATCTTACACTTATGGGGCCTCATAAGCTAATGTACATCTTATATGCTCAAAACAAAAGTTGAAAAATTTGTACTGAACTGCCCAAAAGGGCCAAGGAAACTTTCATTCTCAATACAAAAGTTGATAAATTTGTACTAAACTGCCATCTTAGCAAGTCACTAACTCTTTTCACTACGGAAAGGGGGCAGAGTGCTATGATCTTTATGCATGCAAAGATCACATGAAAATAATAAAAAACATAAATAAGTTTTAGATTTTTGTGTGTTATACCTAATTCACTCATATTTTGATTTTCTATTTTCAAAACTTTTATGCAATCTTCGTTCATTCCTCAATATTTGGGTTTCAAATAAGATTTTCCATGAGTGCATTAAGACATTTCTTGACCTGAAATTTAGAAGGGAAAATGCTCACAAATGGTCATGACATTTAAGTAATTGTCATCCCTTAAGTAGTTGAAATGTTCCTTCTATGAAAACTGTGTCAAATAATATTATCTCTTTAAGTTTTCTCTTGCAACAAATAAGATCCTTTACCAAACATTGTTACAATTAATCCTATATGGTTTGTTATTACTATTACTTTCAATTATCAGTTTGTAGTATTATGTGAATCTGTATATCACTATTGTTGTGAATGGAGGGCTTCAATATGTTTCTATAATGTTATAGTTATCACTGCTGTTGTGAAAGGAGGGTTTCAATATTTTTTCTTTTTGGAATTATTAAGTTAATATTGAATGGATACATGTTACTGCTGATGTTGTAAATGCAATGGTTATCATGAATGTTTCTACACACTTCCCTTCATACATTTATGGTTTAACAAAATCGCAATGTAAAACAAAGAACTCCTTACAAAAAAACACCTTCAAATTTCTAGTTACCTATATAATTCTATCAACATATTCCTTGAACCCCCTCTGGATGCAAGTGCTAGTTTTTAATACATTTTTTCATATTGTCTCTAGAGAGACAATAGTTGGGATCAAAGACATATTGTCTCTAATCCCAACTATTGTCTCTAAAGAGACAAAAATACTTTTGTTTCATATTGTCTTTATAGAGACAATTTTTTAAGATAATAATTTGAGACTCACTTAAAGACATTATTTAAGACAATACACAAGTTTTTTTTTGTCTCAAGTTAAGACAATCCACTCAAAAATTGTCTTAAACACCCCCCCCCCACTCTATGTAGTAGTGCCTTTAGCTACCAAATATTAAAGCTTGAATTAATTCTAAATAGCATTTAGCAACAAAAAGGTGATTTTTATTTCCTAAAAACTTTGAATAACTTTTTATTTTTGAACACTAAAACCAAAATTGGCTTTTGTCTCTTTGTCAACATCTTCCACGCATTAATGAGACTATACTAGATAAAAATGGTGCAACTTTTGATTACCAGAAACTATTTGAGAGGTGAAATATTTTTTTCCTTGCAATTAGGAGATGTTGGCTCTGCCTCAAACTGTGTTTTCTTCTATTCTTGAATTTAAGTTTTATATACATCATGGCTTGTAGGCTTGGATGTTACCTTCAGCCCCTGTATTTTTATTTCTCTTTAGCCTGAAATTTAGCCCTATCTATTCTTCTGGTCATGCTTATGTCCTAGTGAGTGTAGGATACCACTAATTATTCTAGTCTTGCCTTTAGTTTGGGTTTCATGTTTGTCATGATAATTTAGTTTAAATGGTTTGTGCCTACATTTTATAGCCATGTCATGTTCTCTTAGGCTGCCTATGTCTTGTTGTCAAGATTTGAATTTATTTCACAGTCTAGTCAGTGCCTCGCATCCAGATTCAAAGTTTATTTCATATCCTAAGTCATTGCGGACCTCAACTTTTATTCATTTGACTTGAGCAACAGATTGAACCTGAGGTAGCATAAAAGAATGTCATGTATCAGCAGATCCAAGCCCATTATATATCATGATATATAGGGTGAAGGAAAAAAAAAGAGAAAAGAAAACATAATGATGAAAATAGTTTTACATAAAAATCAAAGAGGTTCTACTCTTTTATATTTCCATAGTTAAACTAAACCATACAAAGATAAATTAAGAGAGTTGCTACTCATTTCACATAGAAATTTCTCATCCAAGATAGTTTTTGTTGATTTTAGAAAAAAAAATGGCCACTTTTGACCCCCTTTTGATCCTCCATTTCCATACACATGCTCCATATTGAATCTTTTCAAAATATCTTTGGCATATTTAGCTTGAGAAATGAATATGCCATTTTCAGATTGATTCACTCAATACTAAGAAAATGCTTCATGAGACCCAAATTAATCATCTCAAATTCCTTCTTCATGGCTCCTTAGAATCATTTCTACTATTCTCCTATCTTCAAGAGTCTCACCATGAGATCCAATTTGATTAACTAAACCAATTATTTGTATAAAAATGAAGATCTACAAATTTAAAATCTTTTTTTAACATTTCCAACTTTGCAATTTTTACCTTAGCCATTCCTCAATATGTAGTTTGGAGGATGTCCCATGCTTTCTTTGACTTTGTTGTTGCCGCAACTATTGGGAAAATACTTTCATGTATTGCTTGAAAGATGTAGAAGAGAGCCTTGGAATCCTTTTTTTGTTATCCTTGAGCACATTCTTCTCTACTTGAGAAAACAAATTGTACATTGTTGCATCTATAGGCTCAAAAACCCATTCTCCATAAGCTCTCATATATTTTGATAACTAAACAAAGCCTTCATTGTGATTGACCAATATTCATAATTCTTTCTAGTAAACTAAGGAATTTAGGGATTTGTGAGACTTATACTAGAAGAAGTTGTCATTGTTGGCTTTGATACCAGATGAAGGAATTAAAAAAAGATGCCACTATTGGCTCTGATACTAGATGACAAACTATTGCCACCCAACACAAACTTAAAACCACCTTCCATGAAACCCCCAACCTAAAATAAAATGTAGAAGTGGGGCTCTACAAGTTGTGTGGAATTTGTAGACACAATTCTTGGTTGCTTTGATGACTTTTCGAGCCATGCAAATAGGGCAACACATTTAATTCTTTTCATTGTTTTTCAAAAGGAAGACAAAATCAAAATATGTAGAAGGTGAATTGACAAATATAGAAAAAGGCATGGAGGAATTTTAGGAATTTTTTTTGGAAGAAATATATAGAAAAAGAGAGAAGGGTTGTAGGGGAAAATACAGATAAAATAAGAAGATGCAAGGAAGGAAGAGAAAAAGGTAGTGGGAAGTGTGAAGATAGAAGGAAAACAAAGGTGTTGACGAGAAGGAGGGAGCAAAAAGGAACAAAATATAGAGAATATATAAAAAATGAAAGTTGAAGAGAATGGGTTTGGATCGATCTCCAATATAGGAAGAAGAATAACAAGGTGCTTGATTTGGTGGTCTGAGAAGGCACCCAAATCTCATCTACACCATAATTCTTGTACTTTGATTTGGCTCAATTATTACAAGTAATTAGTGTAGCTTTAATCAAGTTGCTTTGATCATATACATATATTTTGGATGCATTTGATGTGTGTATGGAGTCTGCAAGTATTTTAACAAGTTGGTTGAAGGGATAATAAGAGATCATTGAGAACCTAAAGCCATCACACTTCACACAATGAAGTAACACAATTGACCATGTGGAAAGTAGGAAACCAATTATTTTGACTATGATTGGTTAAGACTCTTGTTTGAGCCTTGAATTTACCCATGAGCCTATAGTTTGATTTTATCTTCTTGTTATGATTGTTATTACCCTTAAGATGTATTTTTATGTCTTTTTAATTGTCAAAATTGTCAAACTTGGATTTGTGTATTTACCTAATTTTAGATATGTCATAATTATTATTTTTTAATATTTATATGTTATTTTAGACCCTAAGGGGTAGTACCTTGGGGTAGGGGCTCCTTTATGACATGATTTAAGTGGGACAAGTAAGTTTCCATCCCATCCCTATGGAAGACCATGCCATTAATAGGCATGGAAGGTTTGCTTGACAAACCCCTTCTTCCTTGAAAGAGTACGCATCCATGTGGGTGCATGTGTAAGCCCATGCATTACATTTATGAATTGTAAGAGGGGATGGATTCATATTTTTTCTCATTTTTAATTTTGGATATATTGGGTTATTTTTGGTGTGAGTAGTCCTCTTTAATGATTTTTTCTTGCATGTGTGGGATAAATTCTAAAGGATTCTTGGGAGGTAGTTGATTGTGAAAGAGGATTCATGAAAGGAAGGAGGATCTTCCTCATTATTGGAGGTACCTTGGGAGATAGACGCCATCCTCAATTGGTTATATGTTACTCTTATTTTCTTAATGTATGAGAATTGTAATAATGATACTTGTACTTGTGAATTCATGGATGTGTTGAAAAATTAATTTCTTAATTGTGATCTTTTATGTGTATATTTATGAACATGACTACTCTTCTCTTGTGAGTAGGAGTGTGTAATATAGAAAAAATTATACCTTTTTAACTTTTACATTACATTAAATCTGAGCTAGGATAGAAAACGCTAATTTATAGGAAACTAAAATACAAAATCAAAAATTGGATTTAGAATCGTAAATAGCATAAAATAAAGAACTTGGCACCAAAAGATGAAGTTCACTATCTCAGATCCTAGCATTGCACATAGACGTTCATGCATGGTACTATAGTCCAATCACACACTATCATCCCAATCTCACGCTGACATCTAGAAAAGTCACAAAACTCTAAGTTTTCACAATATTTCAAACTCATTTGTGTAATAGGGAACATGGACAACTAAAATAGAAAATGAAAGGATACCCGATAATATATAGAAATGATAAAATAGAAATAAACTAACTAAATCAAATGAATTAATAAAATAAATAAAAGAAAGGAAGAGATACTATAAAACCTTCATGTGATTGAATGCCTCCCAAAATACCTATAGATGAAACAAGATAAAATGTTAGGGTTGTTTGGGAGCTTGCCTTTAGGTCAAGCCCCTATGTTGGTCTTTCGATCTCCACAAATAGCAAATGATAAAGAGAGTATAAAAATAGTGTGTGCTCCTATTGTACGTGCATCTAGGAATTAAGAACAATGATAATAAAATAAATCTATAAGTATCAACCCCAGTCTAGAAGGAAGACTACCCTAGTGTGCATAAAAGATAAACAAGGTGGTAATGGTCACCAATAGATGTTCCAATAGAGGTGTACAATAAAATGATAAAGAAGAGCTACAATATTATTTAAAAGAATAATACTACCAGTGTGATGTAGAAGAGAGAGAAATGATCTCTTTAGAGTAGTCAACCAAAGTATAAAATTATTAATCATTGAGAGAGCTTAAAAAATGGTGTTATTTTACTAGCATGCAACTTTAACAAGTTCAACAATGGATGTATGTGCAACCAAGCATATCCAAGAGAGGAGAAGAATGAGATAGTTTGATAGAGATTCAAAAATCATTTTTGCATAAGGATTATGAGGAAGCTGAAGGGTCAAATTCGGATGTTGAAGACATTTTTCTAACAAAACAAGTATGTTAGACAACAAAAACCTCAAGGAGTGTACCAATAATGCAAAAATGGTAGATGAATGCCTCAAGGAGCATATCAAAAATGTTAAAATGGTAGATGTTAGCAATAAATGTGGAGGAGATATTAGTCTAGAGATCCGGTCCTCAGTCAAGTCTTTGTATTCAGTGTATACCTCGGTCAGGTAGCTATAGATTGACAACAAAACATACAAAATTAAACAAACATACCATATACATCAAAATAAGACAAGACACCAATCTCCCTGGTACTGATAGACCTCCATATAGATATATTAATAGTCATCAAATGAATACATCATCACTTCATCCTTCGGCAGGTTTGAATCTCTACCTTTTATGTTACTTATATAACTTCTATGTCATTGATTACATCAGAATATACTCCCATTCTCCTATCATGCTTTCTTACATTCTACTATCTCCTATATCTATATATATACTATATCTATTTCATGTAGGGATGTGTCTTCTATTAGCTCCAACCTCCACATGATGTGTAATCTCCTCTAGTCAGCTCTCCTTTATGCTCTATACTCTACTAACATCATCCCCCCTCAAAATTATGTCTTATCCTCAAGACATGTTTGCTCCGGCTGAAAATATTACTTGAGTCTTGCACCATTGACATAGCCAGTTGATATCTCATCCTCCATATTATTCAACTTGACTGCTCTAAAATTTGTAATTTATTCAATCCTTATTTTTTGTTCCTTGTTCTCCTCCTCCTGTTGTGTTGTTTTATAGCATTTGTGTCTCTCTGGGTATGATTTCTTATCCATCTATTTTATGATTTTCCATATGCCTTATGTTTTTGTCGGTGGTGAACTTTTCTCTAGTTTTGCTTCCTCTTCTCTTTTGAAAGATGATCTCCTTGATTTTGAGTAGTGTTTTACAGATATTCTTGTCTGGATTAAAGAATGAGAATGTATGAATGAAATCTTTTTGCATTTCTTACTAATATTTAGTTTCCTTTCTTTGTTCCTGATTTATATACCATGTTTGTGCAATTGGTAACAACATCCAATAGAAGAAATGAGTGTACAATATCTCATTATATTCATTTCTTTCTCTCCATACCATTGAACACATGGATAAATATTTTCATGGTGAGATCTGACCTAAGTATTTGGATATGATATCATATTCTCCTTCCTCCGACAAATACCTTGTCTTGACTAGTATTTTGAAAACTGGCCACCAGTTTATTGTCTCTTTGTGTGTAGATATATGTCTACCTTAAAATAATTTCATAGAATAAGTGTATGCAATTGATTTTAAGGTAGATGAAAGGGGATGAAGAAAGAAGAAAGTCTACATGAAGGATGCATGTAGGGCATCTACTTCCCTAATAAGTTGTCACTACCCCCAAAATATGGGCGAGAACAAAAAAGATGAAGAATGTTGTGTTTCTACCCAAGAAATAAGAATGTGGTTGCACCTGAGATTATCACCATGAATGACAACAAGAAAAAAGAGAAGGCTATGTGCCACATAATAGGTAACAACACAATAGAGTGATAGTGGAATCAATTAATGATAAAGGTGAAGTGATGTAAGGACTTATCCAAGTCCACATCACAAGGAGAATGAAGGAAAACATTCTTTGGATGTAGAGTTACAACATCAGTGAATATAGAAGTGTTATGTAGGAAAATTGAATATAGGGTTGATTTGATGATATGCCTAGATCCTCCTTTCACTACATACCATTCAAGGACATTTAACCGAGTTGAATCTCAACTTTTACAAGAGGATTCACCTATAGGTTGGTTGTCACTTGTAATGATAGGGAAATTTAGAATTTTTTGATTAATGTATTATTTAATGCTTGATTATGTTTAAACCCTAATTATGCAAAATCATAAATAAACAAATGAGTCCCAACAAATGCTCACACATAGAGATATGAAATGACAATTAGATACATACCATATTTCAAGATTCTAGATGTGGAAAGGTTGGGGGCTAAAGAGAAGGCACCGAAGCCCAAGGTAGGAACTTTGTCAGGGAT
The DNA here is from genome assembly GCA_027924645.1 of Cunninghamia lanceolata. Taxonomy (NCBI): domain Eukaryota; kingdom Viridiplantae; phylum Streptophyta; class Pinopsida; order Cupressales; family Cupressaceae; genus Cunninghamia; species Cunninghamia lanceolata. Next base: position 920,966 of record BSBN01000121.1, on the reverse strand, counting down.
TTCGAGAACTTGTCTACAACTAATCACCACTGTCTTAGAGATTTTTTGCCCTGCAAATCCAGAGGGCCTTAGGGCAGGTACCCAAGCCCTTGCAATGCTTTCTCCTTCAGATATAGGATCTCCACACTCTGTCACAACCTCCTGCAACTCCACTCCGCAAGATATGACACTTGTTACTTGCAATCACAAGGAATGGGGTTGGGGGTTGTGGTGTTTAGGATCTTGCCTCAGTCAAGCCCCAGAATGGCATTCAAACCTTCCAACACCGTTGTTTGATAAAGAGTGCATATCCTTATAGGATAGAGGCAAAAAAAAATTGATAAATGATTGATTCAACACAAATAGATATCACCTCGGAGGTGTAGATCGCATGTAGATGAAAACCCTTCAACACATGAGAAGATGAAACCAAATCTGCATAACAACACAATAACAAGACAAGTCTTCTTTGCCACAATGAATGCTTTGAATGCTCTATAATTATAACTACACCAAAAGTTCATGAATAATCATCTTCTAGTTTACAAATGAAACCCTACACATGCGTATATATGCATTCCTGCTACAAATTTCATAATTCAAACTTAAGATGTCGGCAATGGAACCTTTTAACGGCCACATAGTTTCGACATTTAAAATTTAGGTCCTAACCAAATAGGACAGAACTAGGACATAATCGCCAAGCCCTACGCCCCATTTTCAAGGCAGGATCAAGTCCAACAATGTTGCCTTAGCCCCATTTGACATGGGTTTTTAGGGATTTTGCATCGAGAGTTAAAATGAACATGCAATATGAAAAACAAGGGACCTGGGAGCTAATATTAGGAGGTAAAAGTCATAGGAGACATTTTATGACAACATTTAGCCCCCACTTTAATGTATGTATGATCTTACAAGCCATACATGCATTAAAGTACGGTCAAAACATAAAAAACACACCAGCCACCTGAAACTAATGCATACACAAAGATCAAGGAACTATTCCTAGCACCCAGTCTCAGGTAGACATTAGAGAAAACATGCCACAGACATACCAAACACAAAGAAGACAGTAACAGGTATGCAAAACATGGAGAAGATAGTAATAGGCATGCAAGGCATGGAGAAGATAGTATTGAAGACATGCAAAACATGATGAATATAGTGAATGCAGTGATTTTTTTTTTCATTTTACATATATATAAATGAATGTAGATACATGGAAAGTAAAAATGCAACACACAATCATAAAGGGAAAACATGCCAAACAAACCTCGAGTGTAGGTGGAGCCTGTCGCTACACACACACAAGAGGGGAAAACATTTCATACAAAGCCCAAGTGGGGTTTAACTACACAATGGAGAAAACACACGGAAGACACACGAAAAACATGAGCGCCATATAACATGCCAAAGACATACTATACGTCTAAAACACGACAAACAAGGTGATGGAAGGAATTTATTACTAAGCCCCCACCATCTCAAGCATGCTACAAGCACACCTGACAATTGGGCTTATGCCACAACAACCACCAAAGACACACTTAAGAGAGGATATTCTCGGATCCAACCCTGCCTACTCAGAGGGCTTTTGAACTGAAAGGATGTGCACTAGCTCAAGAGATACACCATCCTACCTTGTACATAGGGCTTTTCAATAAAAGGATATACATGATATCCCACCTCCGCAGAGGGCTTTTTGATTGCAATATAGATAAAGATGTGTACTCGTGTTGGAGATAGAACATCCTGCTTCCATAGAGGGCTTACAAACACTCTTCGTTAGTATCAAATTCATCAGACTACTTACCCTATATATGCCCCCACCTTAAGGTATTTGATGTCATGTACCGATATCAACCGTATTAAGGTAGAGAGAAAACACACAAGGAAACAAGAGCTCTCGCAAAGCCCATGCCCCCAAGGTGACATGTACTTTACGATCACCGAATGTTCCCACAAACACACAATATGCTAAGATAACTATAATGCATGAAAACAATCACATAAAGAGGCAAGGTTATGCAACGGGTTCGGAAACCAAGTATAATAGTGGGTCTATACTACAAAAATCTCATAACTGAGTGTAACCAAGGCAAGATTCAAAGTAATCAAAGTGCATGGACCAGATATGTTGTTACGATTTGTTAGCAAAATAAGACAACATAAAATATCACACGGAGTGATTCTACTAGCCAAGCATCAGATATATAAATCAACCTTGTCTTCATATATGGACCAGGTCCATTTTCGCTTTCCTTGTTGAAGGGACACACAGTCCATATCGGTATTTATTATTTTTGGTCATCCACCGACTAGATAGATCTACTAGAAGAAGGTAAACAATAAATCAAGAGAGGAGAACAAGTGCCTTAGGGTTGTCACGTAGGAAGGTGCCCCTAGGTCACCAACTGCAACGCTATGCCCCTAAGGCACGACACACAATATTAAAATAGAGGAGAGGAGCAATATAGAAGAATGATGATACAAATAGAAGAATGGTCACAATAGAGGTGGTCTCCTAGTATCCCTGACCTTACAAGAGTATCAAGGGTCATCCTAGGAGGCCTAAACAACACATATATCACAACACGGGGGGATCACAACACAGAGAGAAGGGTTAGAAATACTTACCTGATACAATCCAATGTTAAGAACATACATATCTAGGAGGAGGCCACCCTTGAGAGAAACTATAATAGTTGCTACAACGAGTGTGGCTTAAAGAGGGAGAAATACTTACCTACTTCAATAGGATATTTCCTGGCAGACAATTATTGTCTATGAGCCTAGGATATCTTGCATGTCATTTAAGTCTTGTTGATATTATATTAACATTAAGTTTAGGATGATGAGAAGCTTTAGTGGGTTTCAAATAATGGTATCTGATATCGGTTGTGTAGTTAATTCTAGCAACTTGTAAAGGTACTCTGATTCCTTGTTGATTTACACCACATTCATTACCTGCATAGTCACAATTTTTGTACAGAATCTAAAATCGATGACCATATAGAGAGTCCATTTCCTTAGAAGATGGTGAAGCCTCGTAGGTATCATAATCTGTAGTATAAGTAAGAGTACTGTCTTTGTTTTTTACCAAGGAGGCTTTGGTTTTCTTAGGTGTTTCAGAAGATTGCTTGGATGAGATCGATGTGACTTTTGACGTGTCAGGGTTATTATGTTTATATTCCCCTACACTACAAGGATTAAAATCTAATGAACCCCAATCATCACCAAAAAGTGCATTCAATGTTTTAGAGTCTTGAACAACATTATCTGTGGCAAGAGGTGTTGATGAATCAACCTGTAGGTTATTTAGCCTCGTATGATTGTTAACTTGTTTTTACTTTTCAATATGTAAACAATTATCTGGTTTAGGATCGGTTTCTATAGTGTAGAGCTTGTTTTGATAAATGAACTTTAGTGATGAATGAAGGATAGACGGAACTACCCCCATGGCATGAATCAACGATCTACAAAGAATTATGATATATGAAAATGAACCAAGCATGACATGAAAAAGAGTGGATACTATCGCGGGTCCAACCTTATAGGTAAAGTTATCATACCCGCAGATTGTCTTCCAACATTATCAAAGCCACGAATGCTTATTCTATCTGGCTTAATCAAAGAGGTATCAACCTTAATCTTATGTAGCAAATTAATACCATAAATATTAAGAGCTGATCCATTATCAATCATAACTTGCTTGATCAATTTCTTGTCTATTATAATGAAGATAATCAAAGGATCATACTAATTTTGAACTTCAATAGAAGGCAACTCATGTTGTTGAAACAAAATATCTATTTTTGTTGCATGCATACAATCTAATAGAGTTGATACATCATTTGGCTTAATAATAGGCAGTACAATCACCTTTTGTAAAGCTTCTTAGAGCATTCCATGGTATGTAGGCTATGTTTGTATTAAATCCCAAAGAGAGATCTTAGCCAGAGTAGCGCAAAGCTACTCGACAAGATCATATTCTTGACCTCTTTTAGGAGTAAGATGAGATGGTGGAGGGAGCATAGGTTGAGAACATGGAAGAGAGACAAGCACATGAGGTGCTTGCTTACTTTTCTTGTTATCACGGGTGTTGTATGTGTGAGAAATGACATTGTGATGTGGTTGTTGCAACACATTTTGAACACCTTGATTTCTTTGAGTGATTTGTTTTGCATAATTTAAAAAGTAATCCGGGGGTCGAGGTGGTTTTCGATCTCCTTGAACCATAATCATTGATTTTAAGAAAGAAGGTGCATTAGGTGCCTGCCACAGAACCATCTTAGGAATATTGCTACACTTATTTAGGAACCCCTTAGTGGGTGGAAGAAGTCTATTAGTAAAGATTGAATTAACATTGTTTTCCTCTCGATTATACCCAACATCTATCCCTAAAGGATTTAATGTGAGAGACCTTTTCTCATCCATTAATGCTCCATCCTGGCTAGGGAGAGCATTGGAATGAAAGAAAAGTAACCTGTAGTTAGGAAGGTTAGGTGTTGAATCAATAATAGAGCTATCCATATTCTTCTCATCTAGGGTTCTTGGACATTCAACTATAAGAGAAGTAGGATAACTTACGAAATCATCATCATCATCCTCATATATTTTAGCAATTATTTCCAAACCATTAAGAGAAATTTCACACTCATCATTGTTAATATGTTTTGTTAGATCTTCTACTACTGAAGGGTATATATTCATGAGAGATGTGAAGTTGTCAAAATCAGATACATAGTCAAGGATTTCAAATGAAGAGCATTTAAATATATCCTTATGATACATAGCTTGTACATAAGTGAGAGCATTAGGATTCATATTAAGAAATTTGTAGAAATTATCAAAGTTTTTGATATATGCATGTAAAGATACCAAAGAGAAATGAGATGAAGATGCCATAATGAAATGTCTTGTAACATCAATATCTAATAAGATCTAATAAGACAAGACTTGCAAAGTTATAAGATACTTAACACACCCTAGATGTGTGACTATTTCACTCCTAAGCACTTGTTTGAGGGAAAGGGCTAAAAGGACACACAAAGTCCATAACAAACACAATGGATAGGAGGAAAAGAGTACAACACAACAAGTCCCAATTGATGATTTTATGTATTTAGTTTGAATACAATGAAACAACACAAATTATGCTTGTTTATATACCTAAAATGTTCACTTTTTCACCTTATTTCAATTCAAATGCCTAAAATATGAAGAGTTGTAATGAAATTAAAACCTTAATATCAACCCAATAATGCAGCAATATCCTTGACAACACACATATAATGCAAATCTAGATAGATAATGAGTCAAAATCTAGTAAAAATGCAAGGATTTTAAACCCTAATTGTGAAATTAAGGCATGAACATATGCAAAATGATGTGTGAAACAACTCAGCTTAGGTCTGAAAATGATATTAAAGTCCTACAATGCTCAATGCAAGTGCAATTTTAAGGAAAAATGAGTGAATATGCTAGTTTTTGTTGAAATTGACTGTGTAAATGCAGAATCTAAGATGTAAATGCAAATAAACACTATAATGAAACACTAAAATAATAAATAAGTCCTAGAGGAGTGTTTAAAAGAGTAGTAAAATATGAAACAAAATTTTAACCACAAACCCTAGCTATTGCAAAGGCTAGGTTATATGAAAAAAGCACAATTTCAAGCAAACCCTAGCAATTTTAGTGTGAAAATGCTATGTAAATGATTGTAGAATGATCTATTGCTGTAATTTATATCATATATTAGAATGATTTAGATGAAATGCAATGCAAACTATGTCAAAAATGCAAGCCTAGGATGCCAATTTTTTTAAATTTTTTTTGTAGATTTTCAAATGCAATAAGATGAAAATGTAATGAATGCATGTAAATCTGAAGTACAACACTCAACAAGGTGCAAAATTCAATAAAAACATGGGTTCACCAAAATGTTATGTAAGAAAAGTGAATATAGGGTTGATTTGATGATATGCCTAGATCCTCCTTTCACTACATACCATTCAAGGACATTTAACCGAGTTGAATCTCAAATTTTGAAAGAGGATTCACCTATAGGTTGGTTGTCACTTGTAATTATAAGGAAATTTGGAATTTTTTGATTAATGTATTAATTTAATGCCCAATTATGCTTAAAACCCTAATTATGCAAAATCGTAAATAAATAAACAAATCCCAACAAATGCTCGCACAGAAAGATATCAAATGACAATTAGATACATACCATATTTTGAGATTCTGGATGCAAAAAAGTTAGGGGCTAAAGAGCAGGCACCCAAGCCCAAGGTAGGAACTTTGTCAGGGATTTCTGAAACTTGTCTACAACTGATCACCACTGTCTCAAAGATTTTCTACCCTACAAATCTAAAGGGCTTCGGGGTGGGTGCCCAAGCCCTTGTAGTGTTTTTTCCTTTAGATACAGGATCTCCACACTTTCTCACAATCTCCTGCAACTCGTCTCTGCAAGATATGACACCTGTTACCTGCAATCACAAGGAATGTGGTTAGGGTTGTGGTGTTTAGGAGCTTACCTCAATCAAGCCCTGAAATGGAATTCAAGCTTTCCAACACCGATGTTTGATAAAAAGCGTGTATCCCTATAGGATTGAGGCAAAAAAAAATTGATAAATGATTGATTCAGCACAAATAGATATCACCTTAGAGGTGTAGCTCACATGTAGATGAAAATCCTTCAACACATGAGAAGATGAAGCCAAATATGCATAACAACACAATAACAAGACAAGTTTGCTCTGCCACAATGAATTCTTTGAATGCTCTACAATCATAAGTATGCCAAAAGTTCATAATCATCTTCTAGTTTACAAATGAATCCCTAAACATGCTTATATATGCATTCCTGCTACAAATTTCATAATTCAAACTTAAGATGTTGGCAGTGAAACCTTTTAATGGTCACATAACTGACATTTAAAATTTAGGTCCCAACCAAATAGGACAGGACTAGGGCACAAGCGTCCAAGCCCTAAGCCCCATTTGACATGGGTTTTTAGGGATTTTGCATCGGGAGTTAAAATGAACATGCAATATCAAAAACAAGGGACCTGAGAGCTAAACTTAGGAAGTAAAAGTCCTAGGGGGACATTTTGATGCAGAACCATAGCTGGAAATGCTCAATAATGATAGAAGTTGATACTTCTCCTTACATCGGCAAGAGTTGATGAATGTCTTACCGATATACCTCTATCAGCCAGACTAACATCCATCGGCTTCTCCCAACTCTTTCACTCTGACACCCATCTCATACCGACGAGTGTGTCATTTGTAATCACCTATCGGCAAGATATCTCCTATCAGTATTGTCTAAACCTCACTGCCTGATGGTACCTTTCCTACTGATAAAACTTGAACTACTTTAGACATTGGTTGCCTATCGGCAACATAATAGCTATCGGCCCAACTTTCTGGCTATTCTCTGATGTCAAATGTCACACCGAAACACTTAACATCAAATTCTCCATTGATCTGACCTTATCCTTTGGTGGGACTTCCAAGTCTTCTCCCGACGGTGCTTCTTACACCGATATCCTTCATCGGCGACACTTCACAACAGTCACCCCGATCGGTGAAACCTTCTACTGTCGGCCCACTATCATTTCCTCAGCCTGATACCTATGCTCACACCGATGATCTCTCTATCGGCAAGTCTTTAACTATTGGTGTAACTTTTCCCTTATGCTCTGATAATGCTTCTCATGCCAAAAAGCATAACATGAACTTAGTCGTCGGTAAGACGGCCTCTATCGGCAGTGTCTCCATTTCTCTCGCCGACATGCCGATACACATTCTCCTCCAACACATGCACGCAAACTCCCCTACTTCACACTTGAATCCTCCTTCCTGAGGTCTCGACTCTATATTTTGACAATGATCACCACTCGAACTCGCACTCCTCTTACACAGTTAGGGTTAGGGTTATATCATACAATTTGTACAGGACTCATTCCATGAGGATTAGAATCTTACATTCATGGAACGGTCTATTATGACATTGTTACCCTCAAAACATAATAAGAACAATATGTGATCCTTTGCACCAGTCAAAACAAAAACAATACAGAACTGTCAAACTGAAAGGAAATACCAGGAATGTCTTAGTTTATTGTGTAATTAGATTCCAATTCACTCTATTACTCTCTCTACATGCTTTCTCGATCTCACAAGAGTGGTTTTATGATTCATTGTGTGGATGGCAGTTGTACCGGTGGGAATGCTAACCACTCTGCAACTGTCCATGAGACAGTTACATACAAGATCTTTTGCCAGTTACAACATCTACCAGACATGACTAATTCGAATACACATACAGCCCTCAGGCCTTACAATTGGTCTCTTGGACCTTATGGACTACAAAAATAGAAACTAACTAAATTATCTAGGTGCCCTTGCCCCTAGAGACACTATTGGACCAAATTACATCCTTTTTGGTCCTAGGGTCCTTACCAGGACCCTCAGGACATTTGATCATTATATCACCTTGACCATTACCACTTGTCATAACTGATTTTAAAATGCTCCAATTGATTTGGTTATCTCCATAGGATCTTCTCATGATCATAGGTGTCTTCTGATTCCAAGATGTTTCCTTAGGTGCTCCTGCACCACATTTTACAACATAACAAGAAGTTATTGGAGGAATATGAGAAATGGACACAACTTCTCATCACAAGAAGGGAGAAGAGCATCGACCATGATCATATTTAAGATGAGGGTGCTCTAAAAGGATTTGATCAACTTCAAGAGTGAAAAGAATTAAGTCAAAAAAAGAGCAAATGATGCAGGAGCATCCCTAGTTCAAGAGCAATCTTGCATCAACCAAAAATATTTGCATTTTAATTTGTTTGTAGTTTAATTTGTTTCTTTTAATTTTTTAGTTTAGTTCAGGCAGTTTAGTCAAAAGTAGTTTCTATATTTTGGTTCACATTCTACCACAGTTATATTTCAGATCATGCAGAGCTGGAGTTAGCATCTAGATTCATTTATCTACATCATATCTAGAATTTAGAACATTTGGATTAAGTACTGAAAGGATATCGCTATCAGAAGATCGACTGTTTTCTCAGAATAGAGCATCCTGACAATCTCAGATAATCTGCTAAAGGAGAAGATCTTCGGAGCAGTTCTTGACTTGTGGAGCCTAATGACACATCATTCAATGATCTATGGTTCATTTCTGACCTTCCCCATGATCAACACATCATTCCATTCATTTGTGGAGGAGTTCTATTCATTTAGGTCTTACCTATCCGGGTACACACGTTACAACTCTTCATTGGAGTTTGTGATCTTCCTTGGCCGATGCGGAGGAATCTTTTGTACCAAAGATGATATATATTGATGTAATAGATCCTTAGGAAAGGGACATTTAAAGTTCTCATGATTTAGAAGATAGATAGTTTGGATTCTTTGCGAAGGAGCCTGAAAGCTATATCTTTGCATATTCTGATATTCTATAATCAGTCCTGTGAGCCCTATTGTAAGCCCGCATGATGCTGGCCAATCTGAATTTGAATTCTTTGATATAATGAATGACTAAATCTACATTTGTTTCACATCTGTGAGTTGTTTCCATTGTGTTTACTCTTGCTGCATGGTCTAGATAGTTCATTCTGTGAACCCTCCTATCGTGACTGCACAAAGTGGTATGAAGGTGAAAGTTTGAATCTTTGGGAGAAAATTGAGCAAAATTGGTGAAGGAATTCTATAAGATTTTGTTGTGGATAGATCACCAAATTGAGTTAGGTTACTTGTGCTACAACTGATATCTGATTGTGAGGCAGTTGTCACCTTGTAGCCCGATCACTGAAGCTGAGGCAGTTTACACTTGATCCTAGGAAGATGCCGCTGAGGAGAGTTGTTGTTATTGGAACAATGGCTGGTAGAATGGATGAGATAATGGAAATGATGAAAATGATGCAAATTCACTTGGATGATGTTGAATAAGATAGGCGAAGAGGATTGACACCTAGACCTAATGTGGAAGTGATGATGAAGAGGAATTTCAATCTGTTGAACAAATTGGTGAAACCCTAGGAGGTGATGAAGAAGAAGAGTCAAACCAAGTGAAGATGTTGTGATCTATTTCAAAGATTAGAAAAAGACCTAGAGTGGATGTACTGAATTACACTGGCAATTTGAATCCTGAAGAGTTGATTTACTGGATAAATGACATGGAAGAATACTTTGAATATGAATAAATTGAAGATTCGAAGAAGGTAAAATTTACAAAAACAAAGTTGAAAGGACATGCTTCTATATGGTGGAAAGAAGTTTAGTTGGAAATAAATATGAGAGGGAAAGAAAAGATTAAAAAATGGGATAGGATGGTGACAAAATTGAAGAATCAATTCATACCCACTGACTATGAGTGGAACTATTGAAGAGATTGCAAAACCTAAGACAAAAGGAAAAATCTATGAAGGAGTATACTGAAGAATTTCATAAGATGATCATAAGAACAAGACATAGTGAAGCAAGCAAGGATAAAGAGGCTAGATACATCAATGGACTAAGATTGAACATTCAAGAAGAACTAAGCCTGGTAAGGTTGACATCTTTAGAGGAAGCATATCAGTTTGCCCTCAAAGTTGAAGAGAAGATGAATAAGAGGAATGATCATAGATAGAGAGGTAGAGGAGGTAAATTTCAGAGAGGTAGGACTTATTCCAGAGGAGATAGATCACATCCAGAGTAGAACAATTTTGACAACCCACTTAAGAAGGATGACAGAGATAATAATGCTTACTGGAAAGATGATAGAAATTTTTACCAGAGAGGAAACCCTAGTGCATACTGGAATGAAGGATACATAAGAGAAGGAAGAGGATTGGATAAGAGAACATTTAGAGGCACTTGTTTCAAGTGTGGAGGTGAAGGACATAGTGCATTTGAGTGTAATCTGAGTAGTACAAGCAAGAAAATATAGAACAGTGGAAGAGCAGCCTATGTTGAAGAAGAACCTATTGGATCACCTAGTTTGGTTGGTAAACTGAAGAAAGGAGAATCACTTGTAATGAGGAGAGCATTATTTCAAGAAGTAACAAATGAGGAACTGCCATAGAGGAAGAGTTTGTTCAGAACCAGATGCAAATCAGGAGGTAAGTGTTGCAAAGTTGTGATTGATAGTGATAATTCTGATAACCTAGTTTCAAAGGAGATGGTGACTAAGCTAAAGTTGGAAAGGTTGAAACACCCTAAGCCCTATCAGATAGCATGGATTCAAGATGATCCTAAGGTACTAGTGAGTGAAAATGTTTGGTAAAATTTCATATTGGATCTTATCATGATGAAGCCTTGTGTGATATTATGCCTATGGATGTTTGTCATATCTTGTTGGGTAGACCTTGGCAGTATGATAGAAAATCTATACATGATGGGAGAAAGAATACATACACTATAACAGCAAATGGAAAGAGAATTACCTTGATTCCTTTAGAAGATGACCGTAAGAATGAAGTATGTTGGAATGCTAGAATTTGTTTGGTAAATGGAAGAAAATTTCTGGATGGATTAAGACATGAGAATACATGTTATGCTTTGATTCTGAAGAAGCTTGAAACATTGAAGAAGGAGACTGAAGAATCACAATTAGAGGAGATAAAGGAGTTGTTGACAGAGTATGAAGACATCATATCAGATAATGTTCCTGAAGGATTACCACCAATCAGGAGTATCAATCATCACATGGATCTTATACCTGGAGAAAGTTTACCTAACAAAGTAGCGCATAGAATGACACCGGTAGAGAACAAAGAACTTAATAGACAAATAAAAGAATTATTGAGGAAGGGTTTGATTAGAGAAAGTTTGAGTCCTTGTGTAGTACCTGCAGTGCTAGCACCGAAGAAGGATGGAGAATGGAGAATGTGTACAGACTCTAGAGCAATAAAGAAGATCAAGAAGAAACACATTGGAGGATTGGTGGGATGTTTTGGTATTGATAAGATAGTGGCTTCGGTAAGTGAAAACTACTTTTGGCCTTAGATACATAAGGATGTCAAGAAATTTGTGCAGAGTTGTAGAGTTTGTCAAGTTACAAAAGGGAATAGTTAGAACACTAGATTGTATAAACCTTTAACAATACCAGAGAGACCTTGGGAAGACATAAGCATGGATTTTGTAATGGGATTCCCTAAGACACATAGAGGACATGATTCAATATTTGTAGTGGTGGATAGATTTTTAAAGATGGCTCATTTCATACCTTGCAAGAAGACAACTGATGCAGTACATGTAGCTGACCTATTTTTCAAGGAAATTGTGAGATTGCATGGATTACCTAAGAGCATACTTTCAGATAGAGACAATAGATTTCTTGGATACTTTTGGAAGACACTTTGGAAGAAGATGAAGACATATTTGAAGTTTAGTTTAGCTTTTCATCCATAGACTGATGGATAGACAAAGGTAGTGAATAGGAGTTTGGGAAACTTGTTGAGATGTTTAGATGGAGACAAGATAGGAAGTTGGGATTTGATTCTACCACAAGTAGAGTTTGCATATAATCATTCAACAAATAGGACTATTGGAAGAACACCTTTTGAGATTGTTACCAGAGTGAATCCTAGAGGAGTTGAAGAATTGAGAGATATCAGTGTAGAAGACAAGAAAAGTGCAGAAGCAAAAGAATTTGCAGATCGTATGAAGACAATGCATGATCAGGTAAAGAATCATTTGGAGGACATGAATAGTAAGTATAAGGAAAGAGCAGATAAGAAGAGAAGACATAAGGAATTTGTAGTTGGAGATGAGGTAATGGTATACTTGAGAAAAGAAAGATTTCCAGTTGAGACATATAACAAGTTGAAGATGAAGAAGTTTGGACCCTGTAGGATACTCATAAAATTTGATTTAGGGAATGCATATCAAGTGGAGCTACCAGAGACATTGGGTATTTCATCTATTTTCAACATTGCAGACCTATATCAGTATCATGAAGAAGAGTTCAGTGATAACATAAAGGAAGACTTGAAGAAGCAGTTACCACAACAAGCACCGGAGTAGATTGAAGACATTCTGGACAACAGAATTGGATGCAGCATTAGAGGAAGACAATACAAAGAATACCTTGTGAAGTGGAAACACAGACCAGAAGAAAATTCATCATGGATTTCCCAGGTTGAGGTGGACCATCTTGGTTTCCCTCTGGCCCCAGGAAAGTGAGGGACTCACTTTTTCAATAACCCTAGATGTCTAATGCAGGAGCATCCCTAGTTCAAGAGCAATCTTGCATCAACCAAAAACATTTGCATTTTAGTTTATTTGCAGTTCAGTTTGTTTCTTTTCTTTTTTTAGTTCAGTTTAGGCAGTTTAGTCAGAAGCAATTTCTATAATTTTGGTCTGCATTCTGCCGCAGTTACATTTAAGATCTTGCAAAGCTAGAGTTAGCATCTAAATTCATTCATCTACATCATATCTAGAATTTAGAACATTTGGATTAAGTACCGAAAGGATATCACTATCAGAAGATCGATTATTTTCTCATAACAGAGCATCCTGATAATCTCAGACGATCAGCTAAAGGAGAAGATTAGTGGAGCATTTCCTAACTTGTGGAGCCTAATGACACATCATTCAATGATCTAAGGTTCGTTGCTGACCTTCCCTATGATCTGCACATCATTCCATTCATTTGCAGAGGAGTTCTATTCATTTAGGTCTGACCTATCTGGGTACACATGTTACAGCTCTTCATTGGATTTTGTGATCTTTCTTGGCTGACATGGAGGAATCTTTTGTACCGAAGATGATATAATTGATGTAATAGATCCTTAGGAAAGGGACATTCAAAGTTCTCATGATTTAGAAGATAGATAGTTTGGATTCTTTGTGAAGGAGCCTGAAAGCTATATCATTGTATATTATGATATTTTGTAATCAGGCCTGTGAACCCTATTGTGAGCCATATTGTAAGCCCGCATGATGTCAGCCGATCCGAATTTGAATTCTTTGATATAATGAATAACTGAATCTACATTTGTTTCACATCTGTGAGTTGTTTCTGTTGTGTTTACTCTTGTTGCACGGTTTGGACAGTTCATTCTATGAGCCCTCCTGCCATGATTGCACCAACAAAACTACTCAAAAATCATAGTCTATTAGATATGTGGTAGAAAGTTCTCACAAAAGAGAGGTAGAAGATGGAAATTAAGGGAACAAAAACCCCATCGAATAAACAAGTATAAGATATGAGAAGTAAATTCCCTAGAAACTGTCATCAACAAATTGTTTACATTGTGCCACTTGTGTGTAAGAGAGACTCTAGGCTCCATGTTATATTGAAAGTGAGAGAATAATGCATGGGCAACATTAGAGAAGGAATGTAAGGAACTAGTAGGTAAGGTGAATAACCAGTCTAAGAAAATATCTCTCAATGTGGTAGGAAAGAATTTTGTGAAGACATAGTGATCACATGTATGAGTCAAGCATATGGTGGAAAAGTGTTTTACATGGTGCAACAAATAACCATGGCCATTATATTTATTAAAAGAAAGAGTTCTCATACCAACTAGAGAGGGGTATGAAAGAATCTCGAAAGATAAAGGAGAGCATAAACATGTAGATGTAGAAGGAGCTATAGAAGGTATCACACAAGAAATTAATGGAAATACCTCCAAAATGGAAAATGGTGTGGAAGTAATCGTAGGAAAAGAAGGTGGTTTTCCTTTTAGGATAGAGGTGATCTCAATGTCACAATAGAGGTAGTCCCAAAGTGATGACAAAGGTAAGATCGATGTCATAACCAAGGACTCTCAATATTATAATAGAGGTCAGATCAATGTCATATTAGAGGAATCTCAATGTGACATAGAGGTAAGCTCGATGTCGTAACTAAGGACTCTTAATATTATAACAAAGGTAATCTAGATGTAATAATAGGAGATTCTTAATATGATGACAAACCTAATCTCAATTTAATGTGTAATGTCAAAGAAGCATGAAATTTTGGGTGAGCTAGATAGAGTTAAATCTCAATGTCTTAACAAAATACATCTAGCCAAGAGAAGAAGAAAGAATATGCTATGGAGATAATAATGTTCCTACAATAAATATAGAAGATAGAGAAGGAACATCAACAATAGAATGAAACATTGACTTGTTAGAAGAGGTGTTTTTTATTATTGCATGAAGAGAAATATGAGAGTCTATATATTTAATAGAAATAGGCTCTAGAAATAAGAAGAATGAGCTAAGGGAGAAGTTGATGTGTGAGAAGGATCATAGCCAATATCATTTTCATCATGACCAAGGAGAGTGTCATGACTTTGTGCAAATTCATATACCAAATCAATATCATCATTTTAAAAAGAAGGAAAAGGTGGATCATAAGATGAGACATGAATGACACCTATGTCGGTAAGGTGTTGTATTATGCCTTTTAATTCTTGACATTGATTGGTAGAATGACTAGACACTCTATGCTATACACAAGAAGGAAGTGTAGAATGATTATGATTTAAAACATTCTTGTGTGTAGGAGGAATTTGAGTGATGAACTAAGTCTCCAAGAGAGTGGATAGAATACTCTTAGGAGAGTCATGAAGTTGTTTGTAGGACTAATTTCATGTTTGGACGAAATTGGAAAAGGTAAAAGATTTAGAATAGGATCAAAATAAATGGAGGATGTTGGATCTATGTTAGTTTGAGAAGGTCCAAGTAAAGGAGAATGAATGAGGGGAAGATATTCATTGGAAGAATACTCAATATCTATTGAAGGACGACTTTCAACCAATGTGACATTAAGGAAGTGATGAATGATACTAGCATGCTCACCATTATCTATAAGAGGGAGCTCATCCTCTAAATATTGAGGAGATGAACAAGAAAAGAGTTCATCTTGGAAAGATAAATGATCAATAAAATCATGAGCCTCATGATCACTTGAAGAAGAGTCATCAAAGGCACTAAAAGAGATATTATCAATAAAACTTTGAGAATGGTGTGGTAAAGAAGTATCATCAACCATAAGGATAGGATCCTCACAAGATATGAATGAAGAGAGAGAGAGAGAGAGAGAGAGAGAGAGAGAGAGAGAGAGAGAGAGAGAGAGAGAGAGAGAGAGAGAGAGAGATCTCCACACCCTTAGTGATGTCCAAGGGGCTTGAACATGCAACCAAAGGAGGGAGAGAAGAGAAAGAGGTCTCCACATCCTTAGTGATGTCAAAGGGGCTTGAAAACACAACCAAAGGAGGGAGAGAAGTGAAAGAGGTATCCTCATCCTTGGTGATGTTCAAGGGGCTTGAACACACATCTAAAGGAGGGAGAGAAATGGAAAGAGACATGGAACCATCATGGACTATAGAAGATGTATTAGAAGTGGAAGAACTATCAACATCATCTATTTCATGATAGGTCATGGAGATGAATATAAAGAAGTTCTAATATAGAAGGAGATACATGCATAAGAGCCATGAAGGTAGAAAAATAAATATACAATAAGGGATCTCATACATATGTAACATGTAGAGATATCCATGTCATAGATGACAGTTATATTCAATCTAAGACATATGGATAAATATTGATAAAATGAGAGAGTATGTCATAGTCCATGATGTATGCATGCATATATTCACAAGAGAAATAAATAGAAGAATCCATGATTAATAAAATTGATTAAGAAAGGTGTTGACAATTCAGCCAAAGGCCACCATTTTTCTCCTTTTTTTAGGAAAGATTTTTTTATTTCACTTTTGGAAGAAAATCGAATTAAAAATGAATATTTTTTGTGCTAAAGAAAAAGGTTCACCAAAATGTAATATAGAAAAATTAATACCTTTAACTTTTAGATTACATTAAATATGAGCCAAGATAGAAAATGCTAACTTATAGGAAACTAAAATACATAATAAAAAAACTAGATTTAGAATCCTAAATAGCATAAAATAATGAACCTAGCACCAAAATATGAAGTTCACTATCTTGGATGCTAGCACTGAATGTAGATTTCCACACAATGTAATGTAGTTCAATCATTTATTTCCATCCCAGTCTTATGCTATCATCCAAAAAAAATTCAAAATTCAAATTTTATGCCAGATTTTGAACTCACCTGTGCAACAAGGAATAGGGACAACCAAGATAGAAAACCAAAGGATACAAGATGATATATAAATGATAAAATAGAGATAAACTAAATAAATCAAATGATTTAATAAAATGAACAAGAGAAGGGAAGAGATACTAGCGAACTTCCATACGATTGAATGCCTCCCAAAATGCATGTAGCTGAAACAAGAGAAAATTTTGGGGTTTTTTGGGAGCTTGCATTTAGGTCAAGCCCCTATGTTGGTATTTTGACCTCCATGGAAAACCAATGATAAAGAGAGTATAAAAATAGTGTGTGCTCCTATCCTACATGCATCTACAAATTAAGAGTAGTGATAACAAAATAAATCTATAAGTATCAACCCTAATCTATAGGGAAGAATACCCTAGTGTGCATAAAATATAAACAAGGTGGTGATGGTCACCAATAGATTTGCCAATAGAGATGTAGAAAAAAATGATAAAGAAGAGTTACAATATTATTTAAAAGAACAATATTACCAACATGATGTAGAATAGGGAAAAGTGAGCTCTTTAGAGGATTCAACCAAAGTGTAACAATGTCAATCCTTGAGAGAGCTTTAAAAATGGTGTTATTTTAGCAACATGTAGCTTCAACAAGTTCAACAATGGAGGTACATGTGCAACCAAGGATATCCAAGATAGGAATAGAATGAGATAATTTGATGGAGATTCAAAAATCATTTATGCATAATGGTTATGAGGAAGATGAAGGGTCATATTCAGATGTTGATGGAATTTTTTTGACAACCAAGCATTATAGCAGGCAACAACAAGTGGCTGGGTAGGAAATCAATGTTTTAAATTTTTGGTACTCATGGGATAGTAGCATGTTGAACATACATCCATGTGTCGCACTAGTGTCCTAGAAAAATTACACAAAATTCAACATGTGTTCCCATGACAACAAGAAGAATTAGAATCTAATAGAAAAATTTGGCAATTTGGTGAAGGAAAAGGCTAAGGCTAGGCTAAAGTGATCCAAAAACACGTTAAGAGAATGGACACTAAAAAAAGAACAAAATATAGCATGAAATTGCAAGGATATGCAATTTTCTACATTAGAGAGTGATAACCCACTCGTCTCCTTCCTCCTTATTAAGTTTGTTGACTATGGGTGCAATCCTTTATCTTCAAATTCTAATCATGTGTACATGGAACCCACATCCTATACAATTCATTTTTTGGGGATATTACTTTATCTAACTCTCTACTAGCAAGGGATACTGATATTTCTACAATCTTCTCTTCCTTCTCCTATGGTTCTCCTACATCTTAAACTCTTTCTTCTTCTTCTCATATCTCCTCCTATAGAGAATCCTCCTCATTACTCAACTATCCTATAGCATCACCTATGGGCCTATGACATAATCTCAATTTCATGCCTCCTATTTCCTCTTATAGGGTATTCTCCTCCTCATCATTCCACTAAGGAGGAGGATGTCCTAATATCCAAAAAGTGTAGGATATCATTGATAGTAGAACCAAGATCCTCAATCTATGTCGAGATTCCAATGGATAGGAAAAGTATTCACATATAATGGAAATAATTATTTACTTCCCAATTCTCAAGTTAGGCCTCAATTACTCTAGGAATTCAATTCCTCTCTACTATAGGTTACTCAAGATTTTTGAAGACCTATCAAAAAGTCAAACAATATTTCTTTTGGAAAGGTCTTAAGTAGGATGTCAAAGTGTTTATCACAAAATGTGATCTCTGTTAATGGACTAACAAAGAATTCATCAAGTCCCCTAGATTATTTTAGCCACTTTCCATTCTTGATAAGGCTTGGATTGATATTTCTATGGATTCTATTGTGGGGCTTCCCACCTTTAGAGGTAAACAAGTCATTCCAATTATTGCTAAGGTTAGAAACCCTATATTGGGGGTTTTTAAATATCACAAAAGAGTTGCCATTTTGGTTCCATTTTTAGGTTAGAAACCATATTTTGGGGTTTTTTAAATATCACAAAAGAGTTATCATTTTGGGAAAAATTAGATTCCCCATAAAGGTTCCAATGAAGGGAAAAATGGTTACCTTCCAAAACCACAACATCAAATAGCTTTTGTATATGGCATTGAGCTTCCACATACCCTTGGGTATATTGGTAGAACCCCTAGGATTTTTTCATAACCTTAATCTATGCAACCTTCAACTATCTAAATTTTGTGATGCAACAGTAAGTGATTAGCCCTAGGATGTTATTCACCATGTACTTTAGAGATGGGTTATTGGGTTACATGTATGGTCCTAATCCTCCATAGTTAGCACTCAAACATTTTTCTAACACAATTTACAAATAGGTTCAATATATCGGTGAGGTCATAGACTAGAAACTCCTTATAAAGCCTCCCACCTTATCCCCACCAATGTGTCATAAAATCTAGGCTTTGGTCATCACTATTCATGTGGCTAGGTATTTTTTATCTATTAAATAGATATCAGTTTTCTATGTGCCACAAAAATTATTTCCAAGTGCTAGGATACACTTCCTTTCCACAAAAATATATTCCAAATTTCTACTCCAACATCCAATCTACTCATAGATCAGCAAATTTAAAAAATAGCAAATAACTCTCCACTCAGTTATAAATTAAGAAAAGATGACTACATTTCCATCCCACAAGGATCTAAAATCTCAAAAAACCATAGGTAAAAAATAAGTCTAGGAAAACTTTTACCTTTTTAGGTGAATTATCTTGTTGTGATCATTTTTTCAAGTTGGTCAATTTGATATATAACTCTAAGTAGCCTTTTTCTGTCCTATGCCCCTATTTTCCTCATTTAGGCACCTACATAGTTGTTCTCATCTTGGCCTCCTAATTAGTTTCCCATATAAATTCAGCTACCTTTTTCTACTACCTTAGTTTTGTCACTATGGTCATGGGTCATCACTCTTAGGACTCACCTAAGCTCTCAATGGAATCAATCTTGGTGCTAGACTTGACAACATAGAGGCTCAAGCAACAAAAAAGAAAAATTGGCAAATTCATCTTTTAGTTTTGAGAATTCAAAGCCTCCATGATTTTATAAAGGTATCATTCATCTACTAATATAGAAGGGGTCACTTCCCCAGCTTTGGGTCATCTCCCATGTCACCCTGAGCTTGAATTTTTGAAATTTGATGGTACTGACCCTACTAGTTGGTTGTACAAGACAAATCAATATCTTACAATTCATCACACTCCTCTAGATCAAAAGATTTCCATAAATTCTTTTCAATTTCAAAATTATGCCATTCAATGGTTTCAATGGTTGGATTGGCATCACTCCTTTCTCACCTGGGTAGGCTTTTGCAAGGAAGCACTCACCCAATTTGGTGCAAGTGCATATGACGATTTTATTGGTGCCCTCACTAAATTACATCAAAATCATTCCATGCAGACTATTGAACTTAGTTTGAGATATTGGCTAATCAAACCTATGGTCTTGATGAACAATATTTTAAATTCTATTTCATAAGTGGCCTTAAAAAAGATACCAAGGAAAAAGTTTTAATGTTTAAACTAGTTAATTTTTGTGATACTTTTTTTTTGGCTCACCTTGTAGAGGACAAATTTGTTGTCTATAAAAACCTCTTGAGTCCTTCTTCTCCTTTTAGCCTAAATGACATGTCCCAAATTAGCTAAAAAAAGCCAATGGGTTATTTTAAATTTGTGATCAAAAGTGGGTAAAAGGTCATAAACATAAGGAGAAACACTTATATCACATTGATGCAAAATGGGGACCCGATAATTTGGAGGAATCATCTATAAAGGAATAAAATGTGGCTCCACATAAAATTGAGTCCATTGAGAATTCTCATATTTCTATGCATGCTCTGATTGATTTCCCTTCCCCCAAACACTAAAATTCATTAGCTACATCGAACTCCAAAAGGTGGTGATACTGATTGATGGGGTTAGCATGTACATAACTTCATTAGTTGAAAGCTAGCTTACTAGCTCCATTGTTATATCAATGTTTGCAACAATTTTTAAACTATGGTAGCCAATGTTACTACTATGTCATATGGGGGAAAGTGCCAGAATGTCAAGCTTACTGTAGGGGACTATCAACTCAACATTGATATTTTTACTCTTTCCTTGGTTGGTGTTGATGTAGTGTTGGGTATTCAATGGTTGCAAACCATAGGGCCCCTCACTTGTGACTACTCCCAACTATGGCTCAAATTCACCTAGAATGGTAGTGAATATATATTACAAGATCTAAAGGTAGAGGATGTTTAAATGGTTAGTTTTCACCATATAGAAAAAATATTAAAAAGGGATACTCTAGAATTCTGGCCAAGTTCCACTCTATCAAATCTCACCCTTATCCTTCTCCTATTCATCATATAGAATTGCAAGGCCTCCTTGCTAAGTATCCCCGAGTATTTTAGGATCCCAAACTATTGCCTCTCCCAAGGTCCCATGACCATGCCATTCCCCTCATTCCTGGAAGAAATCCTCCAAATATTCAACCATATAGGTGTCACTTTGACCAAAAAGATGAAATTGAAAAGATGGTGCAAGAGCTACAAATGGTGGGTGTCATTCAACCCAGTACTAGTCCTTATTCCTCTCCTATATAATTATGCTTCCCAATAAATATGGTGGTTGGAAGATGTGCCTTTATTTCCATGAACTTGATAAATTAACCATAAAGATGAGTTCCCTATTCCAATTACTGATGATTTGTTGGATGATCTTCTAGGGGTCATTTTTTTACAAAACTAGACCTTCAATTTGGATATCACTAAATTTGGGTCAATAAGGATGATAATCCCAAGATGGCCTTCCAAACCCATGAAGGTCATTATGAATTCTTGGTCACACCCATTGGAATAACCAATGCTCCTACATTTTAGAGCTTGTGTTTCACTACTAATTGTGTAAATTTATCTTCATCTTGTTTGATGATATCCTCATCTATAGTCACACTTAGGGCACTCATCTCCACCATTTGGAACTAGCCCTTAATACTTTATAGGAGCATTCCCTTTTTTTTAAGAACTCTAAATGTGCTTTTTCCATACAATAGGTAGAGTATCTAGGCCACATTATGTTGATGGATGTTGTATAAGTTGATCTGTAGAAGATTGCAGCCATGAAAAATTGCCCAAAGCTTCCTCTATTAAAGGCTTGTAAGGATTTATAGGATTGACAATCATTACCACAAGTTTATTCACAATTATAGTAAAATTTCTAGCCCCTTAATATCCCTACTAAAAAGAACTCTTTTGTCTAGATAGATGAAGTCGATTTGACATTTCTTTCTCTCAAAACTATCATGTGTTCCACTCTAGTTTTGGCCATGCTTGATTTACCAAACCCTTCACTCCTAAATGTGATGCTTCCAACACTGGCCTTGATGTAATGTTAATGCAAGAAGGTAGACCACTCACTTTCCTTAGCAAGCAACTCATATGGTGCAATTTGGCTAAATCTACATATGAAAAAGAAATGTTGGTTATCCTCCATGTTATTCAACATTGGAAACCTTACCCCTTAGGTCACAAATTCCAAATAAAAAATGGTCATTGTAGCTTGAAATATTTCTAGAAGCAATAGGGGTCTTCCCCTAAATAGAAAAAATGGGTGACTAAAATGCAAGGTTATGCCTATGAGATTGTCTTTAAGAATGGTAACGATAATGTTGTTGCTAATGCACTCTCACATTAGTATGAAGAGGAAGGCACATTGTTTTCTCTTTTTGTCTTAGTTCCCACCTAGATGGATGAGATTTAGTAAGAATGGACCACTAACCAAAAAGTGTAGGCTATCATTCGATAGTTGAACTGACATCCTTAATAT
Source organism: Cunninghamia lanceolata (assembly GCA_027924645.1). Classification (NCBI taxonomy): domain Eukaryota; kingdom Viridiplantae; phylum Streptophyta; class Pinopsida; order Cupressales; family Cupressaceae; genus Cunninghamia; species Cunninghamia lanceolata. The sequence goes on along the minus strand of BSBN01000121.1, from coordinate 898,090 downwards.
GTGCCAAGGTTCAAATGGACAAGACAAGTATTCACATGCAATGGTAGGATTTATTTATTTGCCAATTCTCAAGTTAAGCCTCAATTACTCTAGGAATTTCATTCCTCCCATATTGTAGGTAACTTGGGATTTTTAAAGCTCTATCAGAAAGTCAAACATAATTTCTTTTGGAGAGGTTTTAAGTAGGATGTCAAAGCATTTGTCATAGAATATGATGGTTGTCAGCAGAGTAATGGGGAAACCATCAAGGCCCCTAGATTACTTCAGCCAATTTCTATTCCTAATAAGGCTTAGATTGATATTTCTATCAATTTTATTGTGGATTTTCCTACTTCTAGAGGTAAACAAGTCATTTTGTTTATTGCTGACTAGTTGACCAAATGCTCATTTTTGTGACTTGCCCCACCCTTACATTGTTGTACTAGTGTCTTAACACTTCTTGCATTCTATTTTTAAACGTCATAGGATGTTGTCCACTATTGTCAGTGATCATGATATTTCTTTTACCAACAAATTTTAGCAGGAATTATTTAAGTTGCAAGGAACTCATTCGACCATAATATTTCATCCTATCATCCTCAAACTGATGGATAAACTACGATTCTCAACAAATTCCTTGAAACTTATTTGTGTTGTCTTCTATCTAAGAAACAAAACCAACGGGATAGGTCATTAGCTCTTGTTGAGTGGTGGTACAATACTACTTATCATAGTGCTTCCAAGATGACACCTTATGATGCCCTCAATGATACTCCCCCAACTTCCTTGGGTACTTGTCTTCTAGGCTCTTCCAAGATTGCAGCAATTGAAATTACTCTAGCCAAGCGAGAGGAAATTTATTCCATCCTCAAATCCAATCTAGTGCTTGCATGAAATCACATGAAACAACAAGTGGATCAACATCAGACAAAACATACCTTTATTGTTGGTGATTGGGTCATTTTGTGTCTTTAGCCCTACAAGTAGATGTCATTACAAGACAAGTGTGTTCATAAGTTGGGTCCAAAATTTTATGGCCCTTATCAAGTGGTGTAGTGAATTGGTGAGATGACATACAAACTTGCACTCCCTCCCTCTTCTAAGATCCATCTAAGTTTTCATGCCTCTTGCCTCAGGAAAGTGCTTGGGATGACTACTCACATTTCTGGTGTTGGATGAGTAGGGCTCAATCTTTTTAGAACCTAGGGCTATATTGGACAAGCATACCAAGCACCTTCACACTCATTCGATTGAAGAGATTCTAATCTAGTGGAATGTTTTGCAACCTAAAGATGCCACATGGGAACCAACCAACAAATTGTATCTCAATTTCCTAGTCTCAAGCTTTGAGGAACAAGATTTTTGAAGGGGTGGACAATTTTACAAACCCCATTCTATTATATGTAATAAATATTAGTTGGTATTAACTTTGGGTGCATATGCTTTGTAAGTCACCCATAGTTATTAGTAAATAAAGTGGTGGATGCACATGTTTTGTAAGTCATCCCACCCATTAGTCAAAACAAGGTATTTATTCCACATGCATGGGATAATAGTAGATATCTTTAGCAAGAATCTATTTATTGTAATGACTTCCCAAGTGGAAGATACCTTGGATATATTGTAATTGGAGTGTAAGCTCTATTGGGAGATTGCCCCCTCAAAGTGTTGCTATGAAGATAATATCAACCATTTTGTTCTCTATATTCTATGTGTTTCTATGTGCATTATCTTATTTGTCTTGCAGGTTCATCAAATGACTCTTCTCAAGGTGACCATAGTATTGGTTCAATTTATACTTCTCATGGTAGCATGATTTTAGGTTCCACACTTCAATAGATTCACTAACCTCCATTCCAAGGGAGGTTCCTTCAGGTGTCTAGAATTCAAATGCACCAAACATTTTAATCCCCATCATAGTCACCAAAAAAATGTTAGCAACATTTTATATCACTTTATTTTATGTGGTTACTTCATCGACTCACCCAACAAATAGTGGCATAAACTTGAAACAATTAGAAAAATCACCAGATGATAGGTAATTTTCCTCTACATTTGAGAGGGGTCACTCCCTTGTATGATAGGGTTTTTTAGTACTTTTTACTAGAAAGCACAAAATGGAAATAAAATAGGAAAAGGGGATGATAGAAAGAGAGAAACACAAGAGGAATAAACATAGAGAACAACTTGGATTACACAAAAAAAATGGCAATGTAGGAAAAGTAAAAGTATTTGTATAAAATCAAATAGAAAGATGGAATTTATTTCATATATACACCATTAATGTTCATGTTAGTTTTGAGAATTCATCATTAATCACAAATACATAGGGAAAAGATGAAGAATGAGTTTCACATTATACTTAGGAATAACATAAAACTCATTTAGAATAAATAGAGTAAATAGAGGCACAAAGTCTTACAATTTACACTTCTTATTTCTCCAAAAGTGAGCCCAATGTCTCAACTCTCCTTTTCCTTATAAAATTTGTGTAATGTGCCAAAACAAAATCTAGTACCATTAAAAAGTATCCCAATAAATAGATAAAATAGTTAGTTAGGGATTTTGAAATATATTTTAGAAAATATAAACTAACTTTAAAAAAAGTGACTTTATATTTCATAATTCACTTGAGCTTTTTTATAAAAGTGACTTTATGAAAAGGAGTAAATTACAATAGAATGAAATGTTTTAAAATACTTTATTAAACATGATTCATTTTAATTATATATTTTTGTTACATCCTTTAAATAGGATAACATTTCATGGACATTGGAGAAATAGGCCGAAAGTGCCAAGTAAAAATCCCAATTACGTTAGAACATGGCAAGTTCATGGCGAGTTAGTGGGGTTAGGGGGACTTTGGCATCGATGTGACAAGGTTCTTAAGTTAGACTCATTTGGACTTGGTTGTTGTTTTAGGTAGCCTAGGTTGTGGGTTCAACTCATTATTTGCACACGGTGTGGATGAGGGTCCATTCCACACCGCTCGAAGGGATATGGGGGGCTCTCCCTGTAAGAGCTAAGCTCTGGGTTGCTGGGCTAAACCTTCAATTCTTCTCAAAAAAAAAAAAGATGAAAAGGTTCTTAAGTTAGAACAAGTTCCCACTAAAGGGATGGTGGGATTTTAGGGTTAATAGGAAGATTTGAATAGAAGGGAAATGGTGCCAAGGGACATTAAAATTTTGTTAACTTTGAAATTGGTGGGGTAATTGGGGATAGCATGGACACTAAATAGAAATGGTACTTAGGTGATAGGAAACCTTAGCATAAGATAGGTGTTTTAGGGGTTGGAAAGTATTTTGGTAGTAAGTGGAAAATGGCAAAGGGGTAAAAATCTTGATATGTTTTGAATAGTTGGGGTTTCAAGAATCAACCACACATTTGCACATAGTTAAAAAGTAATTGAAAGGTTTGATTTACTGCTATATGATACTTTTGTTAGAGTTTCAGGATTTACTTGCATGTTTACTTGGAAATGTGCAAGCAAACCTCTATTCCTCAATTTGCATTATCATTGATTTTTATGACTTCACCTTAAAAATTCCTAAATCACCTATGACCAAGACCATTTGCCAACTAATGATTTTACTTCAAAATGCCTAAATTTGAATTGATCAAACTTTCATAATGATCAAGTTGAACCACTTGTATAGTTTCCACCAAGACCATTTTGACTAATGCATTTAAGCTTGGACGACTCAAAATTTTTAAATGGGCTGGTCAAAACTTGAGTACAAAAGATTGGCAATGAGATCAATTCATGTGGATGTTGAATGGTCATAGTATGTGATATAGGTATAGATCAAAGGATGGGACAAATAAGTAATGCCCATGTGAAAAATGGGTCATGCCCCTAAGCGAAGATTAGAAAGAGGATAGATGAGATGGTAAGAAATGATCAACAATAAGGAGAACATGAAATGGTAAGTCTACATGGGCATAGGAATGCGATAAGAAGGGTAGGAACCAATCACTAGCATGTAGATGAAGGAACACCACCATAAGCTTATGCACTAGGATTGTGGAGAGGTTTGACTAAACTATAAACCTTCCTAGGCTGTGTGTATATAAGACTCAAGAGTATATGATAAGTAGGTGTAATGAGAATCCAACTAAAAAGAATACTATGAAGGAAGAAATGTGGGCCTATAGGTGAGCCAATGTGAGGCTATAGGTGAGCTAATGTGAGGCTATAGGTGAGATAATGTGAGGCTTTCCATAAATAGGTCAAGGAACAAGTCAAAAAATAGCTCTAGAATCTAAAGATAGAGGAAGACAAGTGATCATTGTTGGTAGGTGGTGACTGATCAGGAAAGTACTATACACTAGCCATGTATCCTCTCCGGGGTTCAAGGGTAGCAGCCCCTGAGAAATTTTTTTTTAGGGCCGACATAAAAAATTCTATTTTTGTGACCGACATAAGAAAACCCTATTTTTGTAACTAACAAAAGGGCTTGATAAAAAGCGGCTAAGCGTTAGGGTTTTATGATATGGTATTGTAGCATTTGCAATGGTATTGAGTTGTAGAGATTGTTGGTTGTAATCGGTTTGATTTACTGGATAATAATATTAGACTCTCTGTTTGGTGGATGTAGCCCGAGTTTGGGTGAACCATGTTAAAACTTGTCTCTCGCTATTATTAATTCTGTGTATTCCCATTTCTCTGTTTAATCTTTATTTGCATTTAATTGATATCTTCTGCCGGCTAACCCTAACAATCATGGTGATGAGTGTCATGTAGTACTTATCAAAATGTGCTTTCATATCTCCTTTTTTCTTTCTCAAATACCATTCCAAACTGCTGATTTGTACTTAAGACTATTAAAACCTTGTTTAGTTATGTTAAATTGAGATGTGTCATTGCAGTAGCAATTGTAGTTAAAAGGTTTCATGTCTTGAGCTTAAGATGACAAAAATGTGCAGAAGTATCTCTTTTTGATGACAAGAACTATTCATTGCAAATAAAAATGTTTTTGAAGACTCTAGAGTAGCTTTTTTGATCTCCGGAGCTGTGTAGAATGGATATGGTGAAGTCTCAAGAATTTTGTAGGAGTATGGAGGAATCTCTAAAGTTGAGTCCCATGGAGATACACATACATACAAGTTGCATCATCTTCGGAGCTATGTTCCATGGTGATGTTGTAGTTAAGCTGTTGCAAACATCTCTTGAGCTACTGCCCAGATAGATCGTGCAGAGTCTCCAGAGCTACTATTTAGATAGATTGCAAAGTCTTCAAAGTGGTTCTAGGAGTACCTCTAGAGTTCTGCATGAAGGTGCCAGAGTTTTTGGGAGAAGACTACAGTAGTGGCTCAGTTGAAGGACACCTGTTGACTATTTTTGCATGGATCAAGGACTTTTGTCAAAACAACTATTTTTAGTTATTTTCTTTCTCAGTGGCCTCCACGACCTAATTAAAATTTTAAATGAACATTTTAGTTATTTTCTTTTTCAGTGTCACTTTAAGTCTTTTTAAGTTTCTGCATGATGATCTTTTGAATGAATAGTAGCATGCTTAGAATAAGGAATAAAGATCTTTGTATCTACTAGAGAACTAGGAGTGATATAATAAGCTCTGATGATATTATATGAGCAAAAAAATACCTAATATATATTGAATAGAAATTAGAATAGATATAGAATAATTTTTGGAAAGAAAAGATATACTCTATTTTTCTACTCTATTTTGAAGAATTGGGAATAAGAAGCAAGTAGTTCTATATCTATGTGTTTTAAGGTGTTGAGTTAGTCTCTCTTCCATAGGTGTGGAGAAAGGGCCCACTCCCACCAAAAGGAAGGAAGGCTAGTGTTTTATGGGAAAAATGGGGAATTAAGGTAGAAGACTTCAAGTCCCACACTTTCACACACTAAAACATTAGGGAAGAAAGGAATAAGTTTAGGGATAAACTACTGATTTCCTAGGTTCCCTTTTTTGGCTAAATTATGTCTATGTGGATGTTTTGATTGGGTTTTTGCAAGCTAGTATCATTCACTAAGCATGAAACCCTAAATTACTAATCAGACTATAATAATTAAATTTCCAACATAGATATAGATGAAATGATTACAGAAATGCAGAGAACAGAGTATAGAGGAAATGTACACAGAAATAGAGGCTCTGATGGACTAGGGCACCTAGGGCAATGTCCCAAAAGTTTCTAACTATCATGATCTTCTGTAACAACTATCTAAAAATCTTCAAAGGCTTCAAAATCCTGAAGAAATCACCCAGTTAGACTAGGGCACCTAGGGCAATGTCCTGAAAGTTTCACAATCTCAAAATCTAAAACTTTGTGGCAACTATGTCTGCAATACCCATCTTTCTAATGCTCCTTTCAACTGGATCTCGATGACTTCAACTTGCACATGCAAAAGGAGGAGAAAGATGGTTGTGGCTATATAGGATCTTGCCTCAGTCAAGCCCCATTTTTGGTATTCCTACCTCAACAATAGCTAATGATAAAGATCTATAGATGTGTGTGCTCATCTAACAAATGTGTATGCAGAAATATAAAACCCCAGATGACTCAAGCATCAAGGAAAGATCAACAATTTTCTTCACTCAATGAACAAGCACAACTTCACCTCAAGGAGATGAAAGCAATGAAGACTTGCATGAACAAGAAGGCAAGGCAGGCGTATCCATGGAGGACTACTAAGCTCAATGTTGGAGGCTTCAACCCTTCTCTCGGTCATGCAAAAGGTGTACAAACCCTACGAAGAGAAAGATAGTCTCAAGATATTGATTCCTAATCTCCATCCATTGTCTCCATGATAGCAAATTCAAATAACTTCAAGAGCTTCAACAAATCACTAATCTTCAATGACAATTTTTGCAAAGTTTTGGCATAAAGATTGCATATATCTTGTGTGTAATAAAATGATTTTCAAATGTCTTAAAATATCTAACCTTAGGAATTTGAAATTTCAAAATAAGATGTTGACATCGCGTGAAAAATGAAATTTTGAAAATGGAATCCTGGAATGCATGGTGGGAGCCGCCATCCCACCAAAATTTAAAACTCTGAGAAATAGGGTAGGACAAGGGCACGAGTACCCAAGTCCAAGCCCTGATTTCTCAATTAGGTCAGCCTTAAGGGGGTCCAAGAATCCCAAGTTCAAACTTTCTTTTTCACCTTTAGTCTCCAGTTATCCTGAAACACAACATTTCTTTAGTTAGCCATAGGTCAATTAGGGTTTATGAAGGTCTAAAATAAACTAGGTTGAAAGGTCATGAAAGGAGAGGAGCTAAACCATGAGAAATTGTACCCTTCCATGCAGGAGGACAATTTTTGACATAACATTTAGCCCCCACTTTAGTGGCCATATGACACTACATGCATATGCAACTAAAGGAAAGTAAATACATCAATCATGAAAAGCATACCCAAAAGGATATTGTAGAGGATGCCAAAGTGTTTTCACAAAAAAGGAAGAAGCCCCCAAGTCTGTAATCCTGCAAGACCACAAAGTTAGGAACCACAACCTACAAAGGAACACTTATCAGAGAATCAAAATTAAATCAATCTGCAACCACCACCAATAAGTCAGTCCGTAAACACTAAGGGGTTAAGTGATGAGATATGATGAGGGAGGAAATCAAGGGAGATATATACCCCCTTGTTTCTGCTTGCTTAGTCTAAAAAGGAGAAATAACGAGATATCTACATGTGTCAATTTTAAGGAATCTTAATGAGAAATTTGATGTGAGGGTTGTTTGAACAAACAACATCCAAGCACAACACATTGGGTAGGATAGAGAGTAGAACCAGGATTCCAACACAACAAACGGTGTTGAAATCTAAGTAAGACAGCTCAAGAGTAAAATAATTCAATTTTGCACCTAGATAGTGATAGGAATTCTCATCCACTTACTATAAGTAAAGGGAGTTTTCACTTTTCACTATTCATTCTTATCACCTTGTGTAGAGGAGAGGAGGAAGAGACCAACGATGCTGACTTGACGTTGTAAGCACAAAAATCACGCACTACCTCCACGAGGATCCCTATGATGATTCAAATCCTTGTGACATACATGTAAGTGTGAAAATGAATCCTTTGGGCAGCAGGCCTCTTGATTACATGTCCTTTCTTCTTGTCTTGTGTCATTTCTGCTTTGTCGATTCCCTTCCTTCCCCATTTGTGACGCTTTTGGACAGTTGTTGCGACACTTATCGACTTGCATTTTCTGGCTTTCAACCTTGATCATAAGTCTTGTGAGTGTATTTTAGGTGAGTTTTCACCTCTCCCCTTTGTATTTCGTCTAGTGCACCTCATAGAAGCCTTCTAGAGGCCCCCTGATCCATCTCTCACTTTCTATTTTTGATTTTGACTAACCAATCCAAATCTCCCCCTAATATTTCTAGATCCCCACTGGGGATCTTGAGGACACAAGTGGAGATTTGGATTCTTCTGCATGATTGACCTATTTCTAGATGCAGAAACCATTATTTTCCACCCCTAATCCTTCTGCCAACCCTAGTTTCTGCATTCTGCACTCTAATCCAAGGTCGCCCCCATGGCAACCCATGATCCCCCTAGGCGACCTTGACTAATGAAGGTGGCGACCCTGCCATCTTTTGACTTGCAGAAAAACTAAAGTTTCTCTCGCATTTTAGCTCCATTTTTGTCTATTTTTCTTTCTGTTTGCACGATTTTTGATCCTTGATATAGAGTTAACTATTTCATGCACCCAAGCATGCATAATTATCTCTATTTGATCTTAAATTAGTTCTCTCTAATCAATCTCATACATTCTTCTAACTCCCTTTCCCTCTTCAGTGATAAGCTATCATTGCTTCATCACCCCCTTATTAGTTGAGTTCATGGGTAATCAACCTTGTTAACTCCCCAATCTATTCATGTTAACTCATCAATCAAAATGAGTTAACTCTCCCATCAATCCCTTCCTCAAACCTATAAGTACTCCTCTTCCCCAATGAAAAAGGGAAGCAAATTCATTGTGCACACAGATCATGCCAATTTTGTTCTCCAATCTATCCTTCATATGCTCTTATAGGACGAAAGTACCTTTTACTTTTATTGTTCAACCAAGTAACACTATGCTACTTCTTTTTCTATGCCATTGTGCTTAATCCAAGCTCACATTGAGCTCATACAAGCTTCACAAAAGCTTCTTTTCACTTCTTTGGGTCATTTTTGTCGTCAAGAGGATCACCTGCTATCACAAAAGGATTCGAGGTTGCCTACACAAGGATTACTAAGGGTAGTGGAGTCTTCAAATCTTCATCTATTTCAGGTTCTTTCATTGCTTTCATAGTAATTAGATAATCACACTTTAATCTTGGCAATAGTAACATTTTGCTTTTTCCTTGATAGGTAAGATCTTGCATGTTAGACTAGTCATTTTTTACATTCCTAGATCTACTTTGTTAGAAAAAGCATCTTCCCTTTTTATTAGATTAGATTGCATTGAAAATACCAAAAACCCACAAAAACATAGATTTAACTTTTTCATATAGGATTGCATGCATATTTGTTTCATAGATTAGTAGCATTTACATTTCCAAAAATACTCTAAAAATACCAAAAACATGCTTTACATATCATCATTTAGCTTGCATTCATATAGATCTGTTAAAATAGACAACATTGCAAAACCCTCAATTCCATCACAAGGTATTCACAGCCAAACAGAGACAAACCCTAGGTCAACAAAACCCTAGGTCAAAACCCTAGATCTGGTTAGAGTTAGCAATTACACAACTCCCTTTATCCTGATTCACGAATGTGTTTAGGAGTAGGAGGAGAGTAGGTAAGGGCTATCTAAGACAAGATCGAGGAGATCCAGCCATGACCTCAACAATAGACACACATTCCACTACATGAAGACCCATTTGTTCTATTGTTGATTGATGAAATTAGGCAATTGTGACTACATAGAGCATTTCTCAGAGACCTAGAAATAGTAGAAACCATCAACAAAAATAGTTGTTTGCCCACAGAAAGGTGGAATTCAAGGAATCCAAATAGAAGAGGAGAAACTAGTGACCCTTCAGGTCATAGGGTTATCTGAAGAACCACAAACACACAAAAACAAAGGCCACAGATCTTGCTGACCCCCCTTCATGAAGTCCAACTCTCAAATGAGCCAGACCCCCACCATGTCTCGCCTCCTCTCGACTGGCTACTTCCACGTGAGCGAGAGTGACATGGTGGATCACCCTGTGGCAAGGAGGTAAAGGGTCTGTGTGCATGCTGAAATCCAACCTGACAACCCCTAGGCAATCAGAGTCATGATTCCAAGCATACATATTTTGGTTAACCCAACGTGAAATTATAGAATCTCTAGATCTTGTAGTTTGCATTCCCATTGCAAAAAATATTTCAACAAAAACATTCAAACATTCTTTCGTTGCTTGTCATAGCTGCTTCAATCTCCATCATTTGCACCACAATCCATTCCATTTATTATGTGGTGTCTATAGTACCCCCAAATATGATGGAACCAGACTTGAACCAGGAAAACATTCCCTCAAATGAACCTAAAACACCTTCTTTCGATAGGTATGTGCTGCCTCATCCTGATGCACCTATTACAAATTGCTATGATTATGAACCTAATCCAAAAGAGTCTAGGTGTTCCCTATCCTTCAATAACCCAGCTTGGGAAAATGACTCCACCATACCAAATGCACTGCATAAGGCTAGGAGGATAAGATCAGAAGTGCATCGATCTGAACAACCCTCCACCAGTACATCGAATACTCAACTTGATGAAGAGGTTAGAAGGTTAGAAAGGTGTCTACGGGAAACCAAAGATACTCAAGAAGAGTTGATGATTTCCTTAGAAGAAAAACAAAAAGAGAAAGCTGCATGAGAGGAAGCCCATCACTATGAAAGTAGTCAAAGACAACATCCTAGAAATGAAGAAAAACCTAGAGCTACAACTCCTGTAGATGTAATTGCAACTCTAGTGCAAAGAATTAGGATCCTAGAAGAAAAACAAGCTGCTGCAGAGAAAAGAATGAAATCTCATGAACAGGACCAGGAGGCATCTCAAAAACCCCCCACCTCAATTACTATTTATGACATGCTAGTAATGAAACTTGTCTAGACAGGAATCCTCCTATTCAGAACAGTCCAACAAATCTGACAATGGGTTATCAAAACCAACCTACATGGTTATTACTAACAACCCCGCAGTCTCAGAGTGCTTTCTTAGGAGAATATCTTGAATATCTAAAAGAGCCTCTAGACTTGAATATAAGGAGTGTGCAACTACCTCGGCCTTTACTAGATCTCTCAAAGTTCAAAGGAGAGGGAGATCCAAACTCCCACATCAAAGCTTATACTACATCCATAAGAGAACTCCTTCCTTGGGATGGAGTTGTCATGAAAATTTTCCTGAAAATGCTTGAAGGCATTGCCTTAGATTGGTACTATTGCCTTCTAGAGGCTTCGATCCATTTGTTCAGACAAATAATCAGAGAGTTTTTCATGGCATTTAACATGAACAAATTTGTAAAAATAAGGATTAGAGAGTTCCTCATGATGAAACAAGAGATGAATGAATCCGTAGCACATTTTGTCACTGGATGGAGACAAGTACTCTATTCGTCAACCAGCGCTCCAAACATGGATCGCCGAGAACTATGTGACCTCTTCTTGCATGCCCTTAACAAAGACATGAGACAAGATGTTCAGAAACTACCATACAAGTCCTATGAAGAGGAATTGGAAAGCACTTTAAGAATTGATCAAGCTACCATCGATAGTCGATGAAACGTTTATGGTTCAAATGGAAAAATAACAAAAGAAGACATGGGAAACAATGCCCCTGTTGTTAAGAATCTCAAAAAAAATAGTAATGCAACCACAGATGGGGTAACAGATCAACCCCCAGTCAAAAGGATAAGACATGATTACAATGGGATAGCTTGCTATCCTCCTAACATAAATGCCAAAGATCAATCGAGAAATAATGGGTACTATCCTGGGGATAACTATAAAGCTGGAACCATGACAAAAATGGGAATAGAAATGATGGGAGATATGAGAGACCTACTTATGAATACAACCAGTATTATTCTTTTCATAGAACAAAGCGGCATAGCACATAATCTTGTAGGGAATACAATAGATTCATAGAAAATCTTCTAGAGGATCAACAACACTTGTTCATAGAAATGTTCTTAAACCCACAAAAGATCACTCTAGATATCAAAGATACAAGGCAGAATCAAGATCCTATAGCACCTCAAAATGCAAATATGAGGATTTATCAAGACTCATTCCCTACACACAAAAACTCAGAAACAAGAAATCAAGATAAAGTAGCACAAAATAGTAACCCCAAAGTCCCACCCCAACTAGGACAAAAGGGAGAAACTAAGTTGATGGGATTGGTTGAGATCATGCACAATGAAGAAAAATGGGAGAATCATGAGGAAGCTAATGAACAAATCGAAGCATGTGAAGGTACCATTTCAATAGTTGAACCAACACCAACTCCAATCAGGCCTTAGGAATTCATAGAAGACCTAAAGAAAACATTTGCTCACATCTCATTCATTGATTTGTTTAGAAACTCCCCCTCACATTGTTCAGCTTTGCTAAAAGACATAGGCCTGAGATATCTTGACCAAATCATGCCACCGCCTAGTGAACAAATCAATCATGTTGAGTAGGATCTCACCCCACCAAAATCAGAACTTAAGGATCCCAATTTCTTCTTTGATTTACAAAAGATGCCCTCCGAGGTAGAATTAACTAAAAAAGGAGACCCCACACTATATCTTCAAGTATGGGTCTATGATACATGTATCAAAAGAACATTGGTCGATGACGAAGCTGCAATGAAAATAGTGCCTTTCTCCCTTTTGGAGAGAATGGGCTATGGCACACCAACATCACCGCTTCAAGGGATACTTTGAGCGGATATGATAATTTGAAGGTAGTCACCATAGGGAAAATCACCCTCCTAGTGACCTTGGGTCCCAAAGCCATTCTGACTACTTTTTATGTCATCTATGAAAAGGACACGGGATATAACTTAATTCTTAGAAGGCCATGGATACACAGGATGAAAGTTGTGCCATCCACATTATTTCAAGAAGTTCAGTTCCTACACCTAGGGAAGGTATATGTTGCGCAGGGAGATCCAAAACCTTTCAACATGTTAAAGTCTCATACCCCAAACAAACGCATAGAAATTCCAATAGACTACGAGCTCCCTACCAACAAGTTAACCATCCCAAGTCCAACACCACAATGAATATGTGTCAAAAGGATGGTAACCTTAGAAAAGACCGTAAATATGGCAGACATCAAAACTTTAGAGAATGGGCCACCACCAAAGCAGAAAGAGGTAGTCCCCAAAGACAAAACAATCAAAATCATGGAGTTGATCGAAAGGGATGGACCACTCCAATTCCCCCTAGAGATACTCACCATAGACATCCAAGAAGTCTATAAACTCTTCCCATGCATAGGGGAAAATCTCCTAGAACTGAAGGGTTAGTATTTCAGACTGCCATGTTAGATCTGAGAGATGTGGCCCCACATGCTTTCTTGGATGCAGAGGAAGACATAACAGAGGGTTATACTCCACTGTCACCACTAAGTAAGTCACATCTCCCAAATACACCTGGAGAAATAGAATCATATGAGCCCCTTACACTAATGGAGGACTCACATCAATCGATATTACCCATGGAAGAATCATATTCCATAGACAACGAGTCAACTAACGCTATAGGGGTGTTACCTAGGATATTTGTAGTCGCCAAGCCATAGGAAGGACCAACAAATTCTACCTTGGTTTAATCAAATGAACTTGGTGAATGGGAAGTACCTCGAGTACACACATAAATGGTGGAGAGATTGCCTAATGAAGACAAAGAAAGTGAGGGAATCTTTCACAGAGTTTGGAAGATGAGAGTGACAGTTGGTATTGACGACCCTGTCATTTTTGAACTACCAAAAAGTTATATTGGGTATGCCATGGACTTGAGACCAGAACCCAATGGGAGGACAAGTGTAAGATTTGTCCCCCCTGATGAACAAAGGGAGCCACAAACCCCTCTGGAACTATTCCAATTCTGGCAAAGAATCCAAGATAGATCAGAAATAAAAATCTACATGCAAGAACAATTTGATCTATTGATGGAATTATTCAATTGCGAAGGAGTCCTATATTGGACCCCCTCCCACCAACATGCCTTTCAATATTTACTGTGTCTCACAATGCCTAGAGAAATAACTGAATTGGAGACAAAAAACTTAAGTGATAAACCATACCAAATAGGAGAACTAGTCCTAAGAAGAGGTAGCATGAAAAACAAGAAAAGGAGATGAAAAAGAGCCTTCTCGAAAGACTAGAAAGGCCCCTACATGGTTAAAGAAGATATCTGAGACAATGCTTATCTCTTGTGCACAATGGAGGGAGAGGAATTTGGTGAAATAGTCAATGCCTTTCACCTCAAGAAATATTATGTCTAAAAAGAAAAAAAAATAGAAAACATAAAAATACAAGAAAAATTATAAAAACTCAAAAATGTCAAAAACAATTTGTTTCTTGCATTTCAGTTTCATTTTGTTCATCTTGCATTACAGTTCATGACTTGCTCTTATACTATTTTCCTTAAGTAAGGAGTTTAATGTTGCCTAGATATATGTTATCCTTTTAGGACCTAGAGATTCCTCATTTTTCACAATTTTCCATTATCCCCCTTCACTCCTAGTGATTCTAAATTAAAGCCTATCTCTTAGCTTTACACTGATACCAGTCTTAATGAGTCAAGATGTTAGGTCTAAGAAAAGTCAGTATTCAAACCTACAGTGTTCAAAGGAAGCTTGCAAGTAGACCTTCCCAATTCTTCCCTAGTAGAAGAGAAGTCCAACCAGATTATGAAAACTTTAGGTGGCGTTCAGCCCCTTATCTTTCTTGGCCAAAAACACCAAGAGGATCAAAACTCTGAAGGAAGTAATCTAAGATACGAGTGAATAAAAGAAAATGAGTGAACAAAATAAGAGTGTAGAAAAGTGAGAATTGAGAGATCAAATCAGTGGATAGCAATAGTTCCAAAATCATTCATTTCTTGAAAAGTCAAAAATAAAAATAAAAAGTGAGAAAAGATAAGTGAGGAAAATACAAAAAAAGAAAAATATAGAAAAAGAAAGAGAGATACAAAAAAAGAGTGAGAGAGAGAAGATTGCTAAATGTTCGTACTCTTGGTGGAGATCAGTCTAAGCTTGAAGCCTCAAGAGTGACATTCTAATAGAGAAAGAAAGGTACAAAGCACACACATGCACTAGCTGAGCAAAGCCAAAAAGTCTAGTTGTCTCTAGGATTATCTTCTATCTAAGGACTCTTGTTCTTTCCTATTTTAGTCTTTACCCCGGGTCTACTTTGCTTATCTATTATCTAAGTCTAGCAAACACCTACAAAACTTGATACTCGTCTAAGTTGAAATCTTATCAAATTATCTTATCTAGATAAAGATTAGTGTTTAGCCTTTAGCGAAGCCTAGAAATTAGAAGCACTCCATGATTCATTTCACTCCCCACTTGAGTTACAAAATCCCATCTCACAGCCCTGAATAGCTTTCTTATATCAAGACAACCCACAATCCCCCAAATTGAAAAGCGTATTAAAGAGAAGTCATTTTGTTTGTTCCACATTGTATACATATCAAAATTAGAAAAGGAGTCTCAAAGAAATAGAGTCAATGTGATAACTCATGGCATTCCATAGAAGTAAAAGTTTCATTTTGGCATTTTTTGTGTTCTTGCATTATCATATTGTAAACTGCATATCATATATTTTTTCTACAAAATTACAAAAAAACATGTCATCGTTGTCATACTTGCATTTTTTAAAAGAGTTGGAAAGGTCAAACATAATCAAACAAAATTCCCAAAACTTCCAAACATGCACAAGAGATGAGTACAGAATTTGACAAAGAGAAAAACCATAGAAAAGGATAAACTTTCATAGATACATCCGAAGTTTATATATACAATAGGTATCAAAGAGCTAAAGACAAAATCCTCTTGAAAGAAGTATCGGCTCCCCGTGCAAGGGGACACAGAGTTTGAGAAAGGTAAGTCAAGGTTGGTTCCCTCCAACAGAACCCTCAGGGCTCCGGCTCCTCCATCTACGAGTACTGCTCATCACTCCATGGGACCTATGAGAATGATGTTCTCTGCTATGGGCATGTGATTGTGAAGGCCCCACCATACTAGTAGAACTCCAAACATTAAGGCAAGCCATCTCCTGTAGTAGTTTATTCTCACCCTAAAGCATGTTAACCTGGGCCCTCAACTCTGTGATCATCTCACACCCATGGTAAATAGGAGCAAAAATGTCTGTGTATCATCCTGCAATAGGGGGCACACCAGGATCATCCAACAGAGGATCATGGGGCATCCTAGTGAAAGGAAAGGTTAATCCAACATTAACCTCATGAACTAAGTCCCTCCATTCTTTAACATTGCCTAAAAATGCCAAATCAAAGTCAAGACCAAGTCAGTACCACATGAAAAGAGAGAACAGAGAAGCCAAAATCAAAAATAAAGTAAGAGCAAGTAAGCAGAAATTATGTGGATCTCTAGGCTGCCAGTCAAGGTTAAGATGACGCATCACCTCATCTGAATGAGGAGGTCAAGGAATAGTAGGAGGACCCTCAGGGATATCAGGAACCTCATGCAAGACATCAATGTCATCAAAATCCTCATCCTTGAGGGGGGCCTCATCTGACGAACCATCACTATCAGGAACATAGTCCTCGTCAGTAGACTCTGAGTCAACCATCATAGTCATAGATCAAGGAGTCCCTCTTGCTCCCCTCCATCATCCTCTAGAAGATCTAGTGATAAAGACACTTGGAGTCAAAGGTGTCCAAATGACGCTCCTCTGTCCAATCCCCCCATCTCCTAAACAGTCTTATAGCAAGTGGACACTGGGGGTAGGTCCTCCAGGACCTCCTCGCCAAACTGCTACAAGACTGGGTCCACATGATGAGCCTCAACCTGATCATTGTGATCTGTGATCTCTAAGACCTCACAGTAGTATGCTCTCACCTCGACATCTCAGGTCCAAATCCCCTCCATGTCATGATAAGGATTAGAAATCATCTCATCATCCATAAGGGTGGAAATGGTCGGAAGAGTAGCATCATAATGTCCAACATGTGCCCACCTCACTGCTCTTGGAATTCATTTGTCTAGAAGAGGAATATGCTTATGATAAGGTCTCATATGCTCAAAGATCCATGTCATAATCAAGGAAGAGTGGCTGATAGCTAGATCCCCTCGTCGAGAGATCCGATAAAAATCTTTGTAGACCATGGCCAGGATATCAAGTCCCCATGCATAAACTGTACCCTCCTCCAATCCACGAATGATAGGTACCCAACACCATCTTAGTTGAGCTGAGGCCTTGTCTCTCGACAACCTTGAAGCAATCAAACCTATCAGGAACCTCCTCAAAAGTGGGATGCAGAGTCACGGTACAGAAGAAAGGACTCCTATCTAGTCCTTGGGGTGATTGACCCCCATAAAAGCAACCCAAGTAGCCTTGTTCTCATGAGACTCACTAGCAGGAAGAAATAGAGTCTGACCCCTCATAGGAACCCTGAGGATACGATACACATCATAAAGAGTGATAGTCCACTCTCTGGAAATCTGTGGGAACCTGAATGTGTTCCTATCTACATCCCAATAAGTCATACTATCACAGCATATGTGAGATACAAGATGGATCATGGGAACATGCCAAACTCTACTAAGGCCTGTCCTCTTGAGTATGGCATGATCATCTGCACTAAGAGAAGTGAGCATACCTGAGAGCCACCATTGATCTCGGCAAGCATTCCATCTAATGCGCATCTCCTGCAAATCAAAAGAGAAGTTTAGGTCAGACCTCGTAAACTCGTAAAAACATAAAAAAAGCATATAAACCATCAAAAATTGTAATAAACAGATAGATTAAGTAACCAAATCATTTCAGTTCAGAGTGAAAGAAGCATTAAACAACATCAAATGTAGCCAAAAATTAGCCCTACAGGGTCACCCCCCAAGCGACCTAGATACTAGTCAGGATCCCCCAGGGCGACCCTGTTGTTAGGTAGGATCCCCATGGGTGACCCTACCTACCAAAAGGGGTGACGTTAAAGAGTGCCCCCCTTAGGCAAAAATCAATCCAAAAACACCATTTCTCAACCAATTTCAAAAAATGAAAGATCAATTTGGCTCTAAACGATGAAACGAACGCAATGCAACAACAAAAATCACCAAAAATAGATGATTTCAAGAGGTTTTCATAAAATGCAACCTAGGGTTTAGAGGAGAGTCTTTTACTAATTACTCACCTAACTCTCTGTAGCTGAGGAAGAAGCGACCATCTCTGCGATCCCCTCAACGATACCTTTTTAATGACTGCTCATGCAAACAATTCCATCATTGTTTCACTTTGATCTCACAATTTAACTCTCTTTGTTTTTCCTTAGTTTAGTTTCATTTCATGCATTTACCTTAATTTCTTGATTTTATGATTTTTTTCATGCATTGTTTCACGTGCTCTCATGCCCACAGGTCCAAACTGACAAAAGCAAGCAACTAGTCAAACTCAAATGATCCATGGTAAGTTCATCATTTCAGTTTTCATTATTCATTTTGATATATTTAGATGTCAGACTGACACTAGTTATTGTAGGTACAAATTGCAAGAAAATTGACAACAGGTAAGGCCTAGTTCAAGAACGGTATCTACCTTTCATGTAGACTATCATCCCCGAAGGGGGAAAATATGTAAGTACAAAAATCACGCACTACCTCCACGAGGATTCCTATGATGATTCAAATCCTTGTCATGTACATGTAAGCATAAAAATAAATCCTTTGGGCAGTAGAACTCTTGATGACATGTCCTTTCTTCTTATCTTGTGTCATTTCTGCTTTATCGATTCCCTTCCTTCCCCATTTGCGATGCTTTTCGACACTTGTTGCGACACTTGTCGACTTACATTTTCTAGCTTTTGAACTTGATCCTAAGTCTTGTGAGTGTCTTGTAGGTGAGTTTTCACCTCTCCCCTTTGTATTTCATCTAGTGCACCTCATAGAAGCCTTCTAGAGGTTCCCTAATCCATCTCCTACTTTATGTTTTCCATTTTGACCAACCAATCCAAATCTCCCCCTATGATTTATAGATCCCCACTGGGGATCTTGAGGATGCAAGTGGATATTTGGATTCTTCTGCATGATTGACCTGTTTCTTGATTTAGAAACCAACCTTTTCCTCCCCTAAGCCTTTTACCAACCCTAGTTTCTGCATTCTGCACTTTGATCCAGCGTCGCCCCTCAGGGGACCCATGATCCCCATGGGTGACCTTGCCGTCTCTTGACCAGTGAAAAAATTGAAGTTTCTCTCGTGTTTTAGCTCTGTTTTCATCCATTTTTCTTTCTGCTTGCATAATTTTTGATCCTTGATATAGAGTTAACTATTTCATGCACCCACACATTCATAATTAGCTCTATTTAATCTTAAATTAACTCTCTAATCAATCTCATGCATTCATCTAACTCCCTTTTCCTCTTCAATGATAAGCTATCATTGCTTCATCACTCCCTTATTAGCTCAGTTCACTGGGTAATCAACCTTGTTAACTCCCCAATCTATTCTTGTTAACTCATCAATCAAAATGAGTTAACTCTCCCATCAATCCCTTCCTCAAACCTATAAGTAGCCCTCTTCCCCAAGCAAAAGGGCAAGCAAATTCATTGTCCACACAGGTCATGCTAATTTTTCTTTCCAATCTAGCATTCATATGCTATTGCAGGATGAAAGTGCCTTTTACTTTTATTGTTCAACCAAGCAAAGCTACGCTGCTTCTTTTTCTATGCCATTGTGCTCAATCCAAGCTCACACCGAGCTCATACAAGCTTCACAAAAGCTTCTTTTCACTTCTTTGGGTTGTTTTTGTCATTAAGAGGATCACCTACTATCACAAAAGCATTTGAGGTTGCCTACACAAGGATTACTGAGGGTAGTGGAGTCTTCAAATCTTCATCTATTTCAAGTTCTTTTATTGCTTTCATAGTAATTAGATAATCACACTTTGCTCTTGGGAATAGTAACATTTTGCTTTTTCCTTGATAGGTTAGATCTTGCATGTTAGACTAGTCATTTTTTACATTCCTAGATCTACTTTGTTAGAAAAAGCATCTTCCCTTTTTATTAGATTAGATTGCATTGAAAATACCAAAAACCCACAAAAACATAGATTTAACTTTTTCATATAGGAATGCATGCATATTTGTTTCATAGATTAGAAGCACTTTCCTTTCCAAAAATACTCTAAAAATCCTAAAAAGATGCTTTGCATATCATCATTTAGCTTGCATTCATATAGATCTATTAAAATAGACAACATTGCAAAACCCTCGATTCCATCACGAGGTATTCACCGCCAAATAGACAAACCCTAGGTCAACAAAACCCTAGATCTGGTTAGAGTTAGCAATTACATAACTACCTCTATCCTGATTCATGAATGTGTTTAGGAGTAAGAGGAGAGTGGGTCAGGGCTATCTAAGATGAGATCAAGGAGATCCATCCGTGACCTAAACAACAGGCACACATTCCACCACAAGAAGACCCATTTGTTCTATTGTTGATTGATGAAATTAGGCAATTTTTACTACATAGAGCATTTCTCAGAGACCTAGAAATAGTAGAAACCATCAACAAAAATAGTCGTTTGCCCACACAAAGGTGGAATTCAAGGAACCCAAATAGAAGAGGAGAAACTAGTGACCCTTCGGGTCATAGGGTTATCTCAAGAACCACAAACACATAACAAAATGCACAACAACAAAGGCCATAGATCTTGTTGACCCCCTTTCATGAAGTTCAACTCTCAAACGAGCCAGACCCCTGTTGTGTCTTGCCTCCTCTCGACTAGCTACTTCCACATGAACGAGAGTGACGTGGTGGATCACCCCGTGGCAAGGAGGGAAAGGGTCCATGTCGAAATCCAACCCGAGAGCCCCTAGGCAACTCGAGTCATGATTCCGAGCATACATATTTTGGTGAACCTGACATGAAATTATAGAATCTTCAAATCTTATAGTTTCAGTTCCCATTGCAAAAAACTTTTCAACAAAAACATTCAAACATTCTTTCGTTGCTTTTCATAGCTGCTTCAATCTCCATCATTTGCACCACCATCCATTCCATTTATTCTATCGTGTATATAGCACCCCTGAATATGACAGAACCAGACTCGAACAAGGGAAACATTCCCTCAAATGAACCTGAAACACCTTCTTTTGATAGGTATGTGTTGCCTCATCCTGATGCACCTGTTACAAATCACTACGATTATGAGGACTCTGATTATGAACCTGATCCAAAAGAGTCTAGGCATTCCCTATCCTTTAATAACCCAGCTTGGTAAAATGACTCTACCATACCAAATGCACCGCATAAGGCTAGGAGGATAAGATTGGAAGTGCATTGACCTAAACAACCCTCCACCAGTACATTGAATACTCACCTTGATGAAGAGGTTAGAAGGTTAGAAAGGCGTCTATAGGAAACCAAAGATACTCAAGAAGCATTGAGGATCTCCTTAGAAGAAGAACAAAAAGAGAAAGCCGCACGAGAGGAAGCCCGTCACTATGAAAGTAGTCGAAGACAACATCCTAGAAATGAAGAAAACCGTGGAGCTACAACTCCTGCAGATGTAATCACAACTCTAGTGTAAAGAATAAGGATCCTAGAAGCAGAACAAGCTGCTCTGGAGAAAAGAACAAAAGCTCATGAACAGGACCAGGGGGCATCTCAAAAACCCTGCTACCTCAATTACTATTCATGACATGCTAGTAATGAAACTTGTCTAAACGATAATCCTCCTATTCAGAACAGTCCAACGAATCTGACAATGGGTTACCAAAACCCACCTACAGGGTTATTATTAACAACCCTTCAGTCTCAGAGTGCTTTCTTAGGAACATATCTCAAATATCTAAAAGAGCATCTAGGCCTGAATATAAGGAGTGTGAAACTACCTCGACCTTTACCAGATCTCCCGACGTTCAAAGGAGAGGGAGATCCAAACTCCCACATCAAAGCTTATACCACAGCCATAGGAGAACTCCTTCCTTGGGATGGAGTTGTCATGAAAATTTTCTTGAAAATGCTTGAAGGCATCACCTTGGATTGGTATTATCACCTTCTTGAGGCTTCGATCCATTCATTCAGATAATTAATCAGAGAGTGTGTCATGGTATTTGACATGAACAAACTCGTAAAAATAGGTATTAGAGAGTTTCTCACAATGAAACAAGAGCTGAGTGAATCCATAGCACATTTCATCACTCAATGGAGACAAGTACTCTATTCATCGACCAATGCTCCAAACATGGATCATCGAGAACTATGTGACCTCTTCTTGCATGCCCTTAACAAAGACATGAGAAAAGATGTTCAGAAACTACCATACAAGTCCTTTGAAGAGGCATTGGAAAGTACTTTAAGAATTGATCAAGCCGCCATCGACAGTGGATGAAAAGTTTATGGTTCAAACAGAAAAATAACAAAAGAAGACATGGGAGACAATGCCCCTATTGTTAATATTCTCAAAAACAATAGGAATGCAACCACAGATGGGGTAACAGATCAACCCCCAGTCAAAAGGATAAGACATGATTACAATAGGAGAGATTACAATCCTCCTAACATAAATGCCATAAACTGACCGAGAAACAATGGGTACTATCCTCGAGATAACTATCAAAGCTGGAGCTGCAATAGAAATGGGAATAGAGATGATGGGAGATATGAGAGACCCACTTATGAATACAACCGGTATTGTTCTTTTCATAGAACAAAGGGTCATAGCACAGAATCTTGTAGGAAATACAACAAACTCATAGAAATGCTTCCAGAGGATCAACAACGCTTGTTCATAGAAATGTTCTTAAACCCGCAAAAGATCACTCTAGACATCAAAGATACAAGGCAAAATCAAGCTCCTATAGCACCTCAAAATGCAAATATGAGGATTTATCAGGACCCGTTCCCTACACACAAAAACACAAAAACAACAAATCAAGATAAGCAGCCCAAAATAGTAACCCCGAAGTCCCACCCCAACTAGGACAAAAAGGAGAAACTAAATTGATGGGATTGGTTGAGATCATGCACAATGAAGAAAAAGGGGAGAATCATGAGGAAGACAATGAGCAAATCGAAGCATGTGAAGGCACCATTTCGGTAGTTGAACCAAAACCAACTCCAATCGGGCCTTATGAACTCATAGAAGACCTAAAGAAAACATATGGTCACATCTCATTCATTGATTTTCTTAGAAACTCCCCCTCACATCATTCATCTTTGCTAAAAGCCATAGGCCTGAGATATCCTGACCAAATCACGCCACCTCCTAGCGAACAAATCAATCATGTTGACTACAATCTCACCCCACCAAACTCAGAACTTAAAGATCCTAGTTTCTTCTTTGATTTACAACAAATGCCCTCCGACAAAGAATTAACTAAAAAAGGTGACCCCAGATTATATCTTCAAGTATGGGTCTATGATACATGTATCAAAATAATGTTGGTCGATGATGGAGCTACAGTGAATATAGTGCATTTCTCCCTTTTCGATAGAATGGGCTATGGACACACTAACATCACCACTTCAAGGGATACTTTGAGCGAATATGACAATTTGAAGGTAGCCACCATAGGGAAAATCACCGTCCAGTGACTTTGGGTCCCAAAACCATTCTGACTACTTTTTATGTCATAGACAAGGACACATGATATATAACTTAATTCTTGGAAGGCCATGGATACATAGGATGAAATTTGTGCCATCCACACTATTTCAAGAAGTTTAGTTCCTACACCTAGGGAAGGTATATATAACATAGGGAGATCCAGAACCTGTCAGCATGTTAAGGTCTCATACCCCAAACAAATGCATAGGAATTCCAATAGACTACGAGCTCCCTACCAACAAGTTAACCATCCCAAGTCCAATACCACAATCAATATGTGTCAAAATGATGGTAACCTTAGAAAAGATCGTAAATATGGTAGACATCAAATCTTTGGAGAATGGGCCATGACCAAAGCAAAAAGAGGTAGTCCCCAAGGACAAAACAATTGAAATCATGGAGTTGATTGAAAGGGATGGACCACTCCAATTCCCCCTAGAGATACTCACCATAGACATCCAAGAAGTCTATAAACTCTTCCCATGCATAGGGGAAAAATCTCATAGAACCCAAGGGTTGGTATTTTAGACCGCCATGTTAGATCTGAGAGATATATCCCCACATGCTTTCTTGGATGCAGAGGAAGACATAACAAAGGGTTATACTCCATTGTCACCACTAAGTAAGTCACATCTCCCTGATACACCCAAAGAAACAGAATCGTATGAGCCCCTCACACCAACGGAGGACTCACACCAACTGATATTACCGATGGAAGAAGTAAATTCCATGGACAACGAGTCAACTAATGCTATAGGGGTGTTACCTAGGATGTTTGTAGTGGCCAAGCCATAGGAAAGACCAACCACTTCTGCCTCAGTTCAATCAAACAAACTCAATGAATGGGAAGCACCTTAGGTACAAATATAAATGGTGGAAAGATTGCTTGATGAAGACGAAGAAAGTGAGGGAATCTTTCATAGAGAATGTAAGATAAGAGTGATAGTCGGTATCAACGACCCTGTCATTTTTGAACTACCAAAAAGTTATATTGGGTATGCCATAGACTTGAGACTAGAACCCAATGGGAGGACAAGTATAAGCATTGTCCCTCCCGATAAACAAAGGGAGCCACAAGCCCCTTTTGCACTATTCCAATTCTTGCAAAGAATCCAAGATAGACTAGAAATAAAAATCTACATGCAAGAACAATTTGATCTATTGATGAAATTACTGAATTGCGAAGGAGTCTTATATTGTACCCCCTCCCACCAACATGCCTTTCAATATTTACTACGTCTCACAATGCCAAGTGAAATAACCGAATTGGAGACAATAAACTCAAGTGATAAACCATACCGAATAGGAGAACTAGTCCTAAGAAGAGGTAGCACAAAAAACAAGAAAAGAAGACAAAAAAGAGCCTTCTCGAAAGACTGGAAAGGCCCCTACATGGTTAAAGAAGATATCGAAGATGGTGTTTATCTTATGTACACAATGGAGGGAGAGGAATTTGCTGAAATAGTCAATGCCTTTCACCTCAAGAAATATTATGTCTACAAAGCCAAAAAAATAGAAAACATAAAAATACAAAAAAATTTATAAAAACTCAAAAATGTCAAAAACAATTTGTTTCTTGCATTATAGTTCATGACCTACTCTTATACTATTTTCCTTTTTGTAAGGAGTCTAATGTTTCCTAGATTATCTTATCTTTTCAGGACCTAGAGATTCCTCATTTTTCAAAATTTGCTATTATCCCCCTTCACTCCTAGTGATTCTATATCAAAGCCTAGTTCTTAGCTTTACACTGATCCCAGTCTTAATGAGTCAAGATTTTAGGTCTAAGCAAAGTCAATATTCAAACCTACAGTGTTCAAAGGAAGCTTGCAAGTAGACCTTCCCAATTCTTCCCTAGTAGAAGAGAAGTCCAACCAGATTACAAAAAGTTTAGGTGGCACTCAGCCCCTTATCTTTCTTGGCCAAAAATGCCAAGAGGATCAAAACTTTGAAGGAAACAATCTAAAAGATACGAAGGAATAAAAGAAAATGAGTGAACAAAATAAAAGTGTAGAAAAGTGAGAATTGAGAGATCAAATTAGTGCATAGCAATAGTTCCAAAAGCATTCATTTCTTGAAAAGTCAAAAATTAAAAAAAAAAAAGTGAGAAAAGACAAGTGAGGAAAATACAAAAAAATAAAAATATAGAAAAAGAAAGAGAGATACAAAAAAAGAGTGAGAGAGAATATTGTTGAATGTCCATACTCTTGGGTGGAGATCAGTCTAAGATCAAAGCCTCAAGAGTGACATTCTAATAGAGAAAGAAAGGTACAAAGCATAGACACGCACTAGCTGAGCAAAGCCAAAAAGTCTAGTTGTCTATAGGATCATCTTCTATCTAAGGACCCTTGTTCTTTCCTATTTTATCCTTTACCCCGAGTCTACTTTGCTTGCCATCAATGATCTAAGTCTAGCAAACACCTACAAAACTTGATACTCATCTAAGTTGAAAGCTTATCAATGTATCTTATCTAGATAAGGATTAGTGTTTACTCTTTAGAGAAGCCTAGAAATTAGAAGCACTCCATGATTCATTTCACTCCCCACTTGAGTTACAAAATTCCATCTCACAGCCCTGAATAGCTTTCTTCTATCAAGACAACCTACAATCCCCTGAATCAAAAAGCGTATTTAAGAGTAGTCATTTTGTTTGTTCCACATTGCATACATATCAAAATCAGAAAAGGAGTCTCAAAGCAATAAAGTCAATGTCATAACTCCTGGCATTCCATAGAAGTAAAAGTTTTATTTTGGCATTTCTTGTGTTCTTGCATTATCATATCATAAACTACATATCATATATGTGTTCTACAAAATTACAATAAAAACATGTCATCATTGTCATACTTGCATTTGTTAAAAGAGTTGAAAAGGTCAGACATAATCAAACAAAATTCATAATAACTTACAAACATGCACAAGAGATGAGTACAGAATTGGACAAAGAGAAAAACCATAGAAAAGGATAAACTTTCATAGATGCATTTGAAGTTTACATATACAATAGGTATTAAAGAGCTAAAGACAAAATGCTCTTGAGAGAAGTATAGGCTCCCCATCCAAGGGGGCTCGAAGTTTGAGAAAGGAAAGCCAAGGTTGGTTCTCTCCAATAGAACCCTCAGGGCTCTAGCTCCTTCATCTACGAGTACCGCTCATCACTCCATGGGACCTATGAGAATGATGTGCTCTACTATGGGCATGAGATTGTGAAGGCCCTGCCATATTAATACCAGAACACACAACATTAAGGTGAGCCATCTCCTATAGTACTTTGTTCTCACCCTGAAGCATGTTAACCTGGGCCCTCAACTCTGTGATCATCTCACACTCATGGTAAATAGGAGCAAAAATGTATGTGTGTCGTGTTGCAGTAGGGGGCACACTAGGATCATCCAACATATGATCATGGGGCATCCTAGTGAAAGGAAAGGTTAATCCAACATTAACCTCACAAACCAAGTCCCTCCATTCTTTGACATTGCCTAAAAATGCCAAATCAAAGTCAAGACCAAGTCAGTACCATACGAAAAGAGACAATAGAGAAGCCAAAATGAAAGCTAAAGTAAGAGCAAGTAAGTAGAACTCATGTGGATCTCCAGGCTGCCAGTTAGGGTCAAGCTGATGCATCACCTCATCTGAATGAGGAGGTTGAGGAACAGTAGGAGGACCCTCAGGGATATCAAGAACCTCATTCGAGAGATCAATGTCATCAAAATCCTCATCCTCGAGGGGGGCCTCATCTAACAAACCATCACTGTCAAGAACATAGTCCTCGTAAGTAGACTCTAAGTCAATTGTCATAGTCATAGATCAGGAAGGAGTCCCTCTCCCTCCCCTCTGTCCTCCTCTAGAAGCTCTAGTGATAAAGACACCTAGAGTCAAAGGTGTCCAAACAATTCTCCTCTGTCCAATCTCCCCATCTCCTGAACAATCCTATAACAAGTGGACACTGGGGGTAGGTCCTCTGGACCTCCTCGCCAAACTGTTGCAAGACTTGGTCCACCCGATGAGCCTCAACCTAACCATTACGATCTATGATCTCTGAGAGTTCATGGCAGTATCCTCTCACCTCGGCATCTCGGGTCCAAACCCCCTCCATGTCATGATAAGGATCAAAAATCATGTCATCATCTGTAAGGGGGGCAATGGTCAGAAGAGTAGCATCATAATGTCCAACATGTGCCCTGTTGCAAGTATGAGGTGAACCAGTGTTGTCATTGATGTCAACATAATCATATTACATTGACAAGAAGGATTGGATGAGCTGTGTGTTGAGGATATTGAGAAAATTAGCCTCAGTCAGGAACAGTGAAGAACAGTGATAAGAAGAAGGCAAATATATTGGATAGGTTGAGAACCGGAGGATGCGGATTAAAGGGTTTGCAGATATGAGTCTTGAGATGCTTCAGTCAAGTTTTCAGAGGTCCGCATAAAGACATGTAGAAGTTATGGCTGTCTGTGTGGAATCGGTTCCGGTAAGTGCTTAGAGGTGACAGAGGATCACAGAAAGGTCCGGTGAGGTCCGGAATTGTACAATTCTAATCTGCGGATTGGAAAGAGTGTTTGGGATGTCCTTGTGATGTGCCATCTCGAGTTGTGTATGATTTGGAGGTCCGGAAGTACCTCTTGCATTATGACAGTGGCAACAGACTGTGTTCTTGAAGTTCCAGATAAGAAGGATAAGAGATTTCAGTAAGTAAAGGAAATGCGGACGTACCTAGTCATTCAGACAGGCTTCTGAAGGTTCTTGGATCATGTTGAGGTTGTGTTGTTGGTCCGCATTGATAATGTATGATTTGAAGGTCCGGAAGCACCTTCTACAGTGGCGACAGACTATGTTCTTGAAGTTCTGGATGAGGAAGACAAAAGATTCCAGCAAGTATAGGACGTGCGGATGTATCCGGTCTTTCAGGCAGACTTGTGAAGTTTTCTGGATCGTGTTGAGGATGTGTTGCTGATCCGCATTGATAGTAGAGCCCGGAATTGAAGTTATTCTTCCGGAAGAAGTTCTTGCTCTGTTTAGCCGACCGGATGAGCTGTTCATCCTGCGAATGTTCTTGTGGTGGCCGACCGGATGTGTTATTCATCTTGCGGATACTCTCGTGGTTGTTTGCCGACTTAGATGTTTGTTCCTAAGTCGATGCCTTGTATAAATAACGGTTTGTGAGTTCATTTCAAAGGTGTGAAGAGTGTATGAGTGTGGCATAGTGAAGAAAGGTGCGAAAGACAGAGCAGAGGTTTTTGAGCTTAATTGGAACTGATCCGAACATGGTAAAGATGTCATTCTCTAGTTCAAGACTGTGATTTTTATCACTTTGTAGACAGTGTGTCTCCTTGTAGGCAGTGGGCCTCTTTGTGAGCAGTGTGCTCGGGCAGTGAGCCCTCATTGGCATGTGCCATTCATTTTTTCTTTATTCTTCTAACAGAGAATAATTCTTGGGTTAATCACCCCGTGGTTTTTCCCTTAACCGGGTTTTCCACGTCAAAATCTTGGTGTTCAATGTGTTGATGCTTATCTGCTCTTGTGTTTATGTATTATGCTTTCATGGATGATTATTTGATATGCTGCTAACTAAACAACAAAGAATCAAGTGTTTGAAAGAAGAAGAAGTTTTATACAACTGATTCACCCCCCCCCTCTCAGTTGTATGCCCTAGATCCAACAATTGGTATCAGAGCCAAGTTCCTCTGATAGGAGCTTAACCGCTTGAGGTGATCCAGGATGTCGTCATACAAGAAGGATAGTCCGAAGTTCGATGGAACCAACTTCACTCTCTGGAAAGGTCGCATGAAATGTCACCTGGAATGTATGGGAAAAGCATACTTGGCTATGGTTTCAAAACCATATGTACCTCCACAAGGTGGTCCGACAACTCTGAATGAAATCACAGAAGCTGAAAACAATCTACGGACCAAGGAAGCTCTTCTAAGCGCATTGAATGACTCAGATCTCTCGAATGTTATTGACCTACCAACTGCATATGAGATCCTGACTAAACTGGAACTTCTGTATGAAGGAGATGAGTTTGTCAAAAGTGCAAGATTACAAAGTCTGAAAGGGAAATTTGAAAGATTGAAAATGAGAGATGATGAAAACATCACCACCTTTATGCCAAGAGTGAATGAGCTGGTATGTGGAATCAGAAATGCTGGTGGAACTTTAGATGAAAATGAGATTGTCTGCAAAATCTTAAGATCCCTTCCTGCTGCCTACAAAATCAAGGTTGCTACCATTGATGAATTCAGAGCCCACACAACTGTCACAAGAGAACAACTGGCTGGCAAACTAGCTGCATTTGAAATGACCGAGTTTGGAGATGATCCTCCCAAGACTGAATCTGCTTTCAAAGCCAGTGCCTATGTAAAAGGCAAACAGAGATTTGATCCGGGTGAAAACTCATCAAGGAAAATGTCATGGTATGATCAAGCAAGAAGAGACATGGAAGAAGAAGAAGCAGAAACAGCTCAACTTGAAGCCCTCATTGCAAAGAGACTGCCAAGAGGATCCGGTAAGTATGAAGGAAAACTACCCTTTAAGTGTTTCAACTGCAATAAGATTGGTCATTTTGCTTCAAGATGTCCGGAGAGATCTGCAAGATCTCATACTCACAGACAAAGGTTTCAAAAGAATTGCTATTATGTTCATGAAGAAGATGACAATGAAGGAGTAACAGATGATGAATCAGAACTAGGAAGCAAATCTGGAAATGAGTGGGTGTTTATAGCCATCAAGGAAGAAGATTCAATACTCTCTGAATCTGTCAATCACAAAGTTGTTGAAAAAGCCTTGGCTGCTCAAGTGGAAGAAAAGGATGATTGGGTTATTGACAGTGGATGCTCTCACCATATGACTGATGACAAGAATAAGTTCCTGAATTTGGAAAGGTATGAAGGAGGAATGGTAAAGTTTGGTGACAATTCAGCTGGCAGAATCAGAGGCAGAGGAACTATCTCCTTTGATGGAAGAAGCAAAACAGGTAACGTACTATATGTTGAAGGATTAAAGCACAATCTTCTCAGTGTTGGTCAGTTAGTGGACAAGGGTTATGATCTCCGGTTCAAGAATGGAAAATGTAGAATCTTTACAAGCTCCGGAACTGAAATTGCATCCGGTGCTCAGACAAAAGGTAATATCTTTCATCTGGTTGGTTCAAACAAAAGTTGTTTGTTTGCTCAAATTGATCAGAGTTGGTTATGGCATAGAAGAATGTGTCATGTAAATTTTGACATCATCAAGATAAGCAATACTCAGGCTGTAAGAGATCTTCCAAAATTGATGAAACCTACAAATAGTTTGTGCAAAGAATGCCAGCTAGGTAAACAAAGCAGAGTCTCTTTCAAAAGCAAAGATCAGTCTTCTACCGGATTGTTGGAATTAGTACATACTGATCTCTGTGGTCCGACAAGAATCAAGAGTCTGCAAGGTGATAGATATTTCATGTTGTTAATTGATGATCATTCCAGGATGATGTGGGTTACCTTTCTAAAAGAAAAATCAGAAGCATTTGAGAAGTTCAAAATCTTCAAAGCTATGGTAGAGAATCAAACCGGATTGAAACTAAAGTGTCTAAGGTCTGATAGAGGTGGTGAATTTACATCTGGTGAGTTCATTGACTTTTGTGAGAAGCAGGGTATCAGGAGACAGTTGTCTGCTCCTAAGACTCCACAGCAGAATGGAGTAGTTGAGAGAAAGAACCGGACCATCCAGGAAGCTGCCAGGACAATGATGTTGGAAGCAAATGTTCCTCAAATGTTTTGGAAGGAAGCTATCAGCACTGCAGTCTACACTCTCAATCGAGTTCAAATCAGAAACAACACCGGTAAGACCCCCTATGAACTATGGTTTGACATCACTCCTACTGTGAAATATTTCAGAGTATTTGGTAGCAAGTGTTATATTAAAAGAGATGAAGATCTAGGAAAGTTTGATGCTAGAAGTGATGAAGGAATTTTCTTGGGTTACTCCACTCAAAGCAAAGCATACCGGTGTTACAATAAGAGATTGAGGAAAATGATAGAAAGCACCAATGTAAAGGTTGATGAAGGAATTGAGAAGCCTTCAAGATTTTATGAATTTGATGAAGATGACCAAGACAGTATTCAAGGACCTCAATCCTCTCCGGTGAGACAGAGTCAGCCTGATCCGGTAAATCAGGAAGAAAAGATAGGTCTAAATGAGCCTGATCAAGAAGCAGCAGTGCAAGATACTCCCAAAATTCCAAGGTATGTAAAACTGAACCACTCTGAAGATCAAATCATAGGTGACAGAAGCAAAGGTGTACAAACTAGAAGGAATGTTGCTCAAAATCAGAATGAATGTTGTCTGATTTCAAAGATTGAACCTAAAACAATAAATGAAGCCTGCAATGATGAAAACTGGACCAAAGCAATGGAAGATGAATTGATGCAAATTGAGAAAAATCATACTTGGGATCTTGTTCCCAGACCTAGAGACAGGAATGTAATTGGAACCAAGTGGGTCTTCCGGAACAAACTAAATGAAGCCGGTGAAGTAATCAGAAACAAAGCTAGATTGGTCTGCAAAGGCTACTCTCAAATAGAAGGAATTGACTTTGAAGAGACTTTTGCCCCGGTGGCAAGAATTGAAGCAGTCAGATTACTTCTTGCATTTGCTGCCTTCAAAGACTTCAAGGTATATCAGATGGATGTCAAGTCTGCCTTCCTAAATGGTGATCTGGAAGAAGAAGTCTACATTGAACAACCGGATGGTTTTCAATTGTCTGATAATGATGATATGGTCTGCAAGTTGAAGAAAGCCTTGTATGGATTGAAGCAAGCCCCAAGAGCATGGTATGAAAGGTTGGATAAGCACCTTGTGCAGATTGGATTCAACAAAGGTACTGCTGACAGTAACTTATATTTCAAAATTGATCATGAAAATATTTTAATTGTTGAAGTATTTGTGGATGATATCATTTTTGGAGGAAGAGATAGTATGTGCAAAACTTTTGCAAATCAGATGAAAAGTGAGTTTGAAATGTCTATGCTTGGTGAAATGAATTTCTTCTTGGGTCTGCAAATTACTCAAACAAAAGAAGGGATCTTCATTTCTCAGACCAAATATGTGAAAGAATTGTTAAAGAAATTTGGTATGGAAGACTCAAAGTCTATGAACACTCCTATGGCAACCGGATGTAAGTTAAGCAAAGATGATGACTCTCCAAAGGCAGATCAGACAAAGTATAGATCAATGATTGGTGGATTGTTGTACCTCACTCAAACTAGACCAGATATAATGCAGGCTGTTGGTCTTGTGGCAAGATTCCAGGCTGATCCTAGAGAATCTCATGTTATGGCAATCAAAAGAATTTTTAGGTACTTGAAAGGAACAGTGGAGTATGGTCTATGGTACCCTAGAGATCCGGACTTCTCTCTTCATGCTTACACAGATGCAGATTGGGCAGGAGATGTGGATGACTGGAAGAGCACTAGTGGTGGAGCATTCTTTTTGGGGAAAAGATTGGTTTCTTGGCTAAGCAAGAAACAAGATGCAATATCTCTGTCTACAACTGAAGCAGAATACATTGCAGCAGCAGGTAGTTGCACTCAAATCTTATGGATGAAGCAGATGCTAAGAGACATCAAAGTTGAATATGAGGAGCCTATCACAATTTTCTGTGATAATTCAAGTGCAATTAATATCTCCAAGAATCCGGTATTGCATTCTAAGACTAAGCACATATCTATAAAATTTCACTTTTTGAGAGAACAAGTAAACAAGGAAGAAGTCAGATTGGAGTATGTTCCCTCCAAGGATCAGATTGCAGATATCTTTACAAAACCTCTTCCCAAGGACTCTTTTGAATATCTCCGGGAGAAGTTAGGGGTCATGGCCCCTCCGGTGATGAACTAAGATGCACTGATGTGCATCAGTCCGGTGGATATCACAGTCATATCTTGTGATCCGGATTGATGATGGGGAGCTGCTACTAAGGGGGAGCAGCTGGTATGATTCTGATGTACTAGAATTGCAAGTATGAGCCCTTTGCCATTGATGTCAAAGGGGGAGAGAAGACATGTGAAAAACAAGTGGTTAATGATCAAAGGGGGAGAAATAAAGGAAGAGAAGACATGTGAAAAGTTGTTGTTGATAGGGGGAGCTGTGACAGAAAGGAGAAGTCCTTGTCTTGATGGTTTTTCACATCATATGTTGCCATCAATGACAAAGGAGGAGATTGTTGCAAGTATGAGGTGAACCAGTGTTGTCATTGATGTCAACATAATCATATTACATTGACAAGAAGGATTGGATGAGCTGTGTGTTGAGGATATTGAGAAAATTAGCCTCAGTCAGGAACAGTGAAGAACAGTGATAAGAAGAAGGCAAATATATTGGATAGGTTGAGAACCGGAGGATGCGGATTAAAGGGTTTGCAGATATGAGTCTTGAGATGCTTCAGTCAAGTTTTCAGAGGTCCGCATAAAGACATGTAGAAGTTATGGCTGTCTGTGTGGAATCGGTTCCGGTAAGTGCTTAGAGGTGACAGAGGATCACAGAAAGGTCCGGTGAGGTCCGGAATTGTACAATTCTAATCTGTGGATTGGAAAGAGTGTTTGGGATGTCCTTGTGATGTGCCATCTCGAGTTGTGTATGATTTGGAGGTCCGGAAGTACCTCTTGCATTATGACAGGGGCAACAGACTGTGTTCTTGAAGTTCCAGATAAGAAGGATAAGAGATTTCAGTAAGTAAAGGAAATGCGGACGTACCTAGTCATTCAGACAGGCTTCTGAAGGTTCTTGGATCATGTTGAGGTTGTGTTGTTGGTCCGCATTGATAATGTATGATTTGAAGGTCCGGAAGCACCTTCTACAGTGGTGACAGACTATGTTCTTGAAGTTTCAGATGAGGAAGACAAAAGATTCTAGCAAGTATAGGACGTGCGGATGTATCCAGTCTTTCAGGCAGACTTGTGAAGTTTTCTGGATTGTGTTGAGGATGTGTTACTGATCCGCATTGATAGTAGAGCCCGGAATTGAAGTTATTCTTCCGAAAGAAGTTCTTGCTCTGTTTAGCCGACCGGATGAGCTGTTCATCCTGCAAATGTTCTTGTGGTGGCTGACCGGATGTGTTATTCATCTTGCGGATACTCTCGTGGTTGTTTGCCGACTTAGATGTTTGTTCCTAAGTCGATGCCTTGTATAAATAACGGTTTGTGAGTTCATTTCAAAGGTGTGAAGAGTGTATGAGTGTGGCATAGTGAAGAAAGGTGCGAAAGATAGAGCAGAGGTTTTTGAGCTTAATTGGAACTGATCCGGATATGGTAAAGATGTCATTCTCCAGTTCAAGACTGTGATTTTTATCACTTTGTAGACAGTGTGTCTCCTTGTAGGCAGTGGGCCTCTTTGTGAGCAGTGTGCTCGGGCAGTGAGCCCTCATTGGCATGTGCCATTCATTTTTTCTTTATTCTTCTAACAGAGAATAATTCTTGGGTTAATCACCCCGTGGTTTTTCCCTTAACTGGGTTTTCCACGTCAAAATCTTGGTGTTCAATGTGTTGATGCTTATCTGCTCTTGTGTTTATGTATTATGCTTTCATGGATGATTATTTGATATGCTGCTAACTAAACAACAAAGAATCAAGTGTTTGAAAGAAGAAGTTTTATACAACTGATTCACCCCCCCCTCTTAGTTGTATGCCCTAGATCCAACATGCCCACCTCGCTGCACTTGGAAGTCATTTGTCTAGAAGAGGAATAAGCTTTTGATAGGGTCTCATATGCTCAAAGATCCATGTCATAATCAAGGAAGAGTGGCTAAAAGATAGATCCCCTCATTGAGAGATCCGATAAAAATCTTTGTAGACCATGGCCAAGATATCAGGTCCCCACGCATAAATTGTACCCTCCTCCAATCCACGAATGATGGGTGTCCAACACCATCTTAGTCCAACTGAGGCCTTGTCTCTAGATAGCCTTGAAGCAATCAAACCTATCAAGAATCTCCTTAGAAGCGGGATGCGGAGTCGCGGTACAGAAGAAAGAAGGACTCATGTTTGGTCCCTAGGGTGATTGACCCCCATAAAAGTAGCTTAAGTAGCCTTGTTCTCATGGGACTCTCTAACAGGAAGAAATAGAGTCTGACCCCTCACAAGAACCCCAAGGATACAATACACATCATAAAGAGTGAGAGTCCACTCTTTGAAAATTTGTGGGAACCTGAATGTGTTCCTATCTGCATCCCAGTAAGTCATAATATCACAGTATATGCGAGATATAGGATGGATCATGGGAACATGACAAACTCTACCAAGGCCTATCCTCTTGAGTATGGCATGATCCTCTAAACTAAGAGAAGCGAGTATTCCTGAGAGCCACCCTTGATCTCAGCAAGCATTCCATCTAATGCGTATCTCTTGCAAAATCAAAAGAGAAGTTTAGGTTAGACCTCGTAAACTCATAAAAACACAAAAAAACCATATAAACCATCAAAAATTGTAATAAACAGGAAGATTAAGTAACCAAATCATGTTAGTTCAGAGTGAAAGAAGCTTTAAACAACATCAAATACAACCAAAAATTAGCCCTACAGATGCCAGTCAGGATCCCCCAGGGTGACCCTACTTGCCAAAAGGTGCGACCCTAAAGAGTGCCCCCCTCAGGCAAAAATTAGTCTGAAAACCCCATTTCTTGATTGATTTCAAAAAATGAAAGATCAATCTGGCTCTAAACAATGAAACAAACTCAATGCAATAGGAAAAACCACCAAAAATAGATGATTTCAAGAGGTTTTTCATAAAATGCAACCTAGGGTTTAGAGGAGAGTTTTTTACTGATTACTCACCCAACTCTCTACGACTAAGGAAGAAGCGGCCATCTCTGCGATCCCCTCGATGATACCTTTTTAATGACTACTCACGTGAACGATTTCGTCATCATTTCACTTCAATCTCACAATTTGGATTTCTTTGTTTTCCCTTAGCTTTGTTTCATTTCATGTATTTAGATTAGTTTCTTTCTTTTATGATTTTGTTTCGTGCATTGTTTTGCTTGCTATCATGCCCACAGGTCCAAACTGACAAAAGCAAGTGACTAGTCAAACTCAAATGATCCATGGTAAGTTTGTCATTTCAATTTTCATTGTTCATTTTGATATATTTAGATGCCAGACTAATACTAGTTATTGCAGGTAAAAATTGTGGGAAAATTGACAATAGGTAAGGCCTAGTTCAAGAATGGTATCTACCTTTTATGTAGACTATCGTCCCCGAAGGGGGCAAATATGTAAGCACAAAAATCACGTACTCCCTCCATGAGGACCCCTATGATGATTCAAATCCTTTTCATATACATGTAAGTGTGAAAATAAATCCTTTGGGCAGCAAGCCTCTTGATGACATGTCCTTTCTTCTTGTCTTGTGTCATTTCTACTTTGTCGATTCCCTTCCTTCCCCGTTTGCGACGCTTTTCGACACTTGTTGTGACACTTGTTGACTTGTGTTTTCTAGATTTTGACCTTGATCCTAAGTCTTGTGAGTGTCTTGTAGGTGATTTTTCACCTATCCCCTTTGTATTTCGTCTAGTGCACCTCATAGAAGCCTTCTAGAGGTCCCCCGATCCATCTCCTTCTTTCTATTTTTAATTCCGACCAACCAATCCAAATCTTCCCCTATTATTTCCAGATCCCTACTGGGGATCCTAAGGATGCAAGTGGAGATTTGGATTCTTCTGCATGATTGACCTATTTCTTGATGCATAAACCATCCTTTTCCTCCCCTAAGCCTTTTGCCAACTCTAGTTTTTGCATTCTGCACTCTAATCTAGAGTCGTCCCTGGGTCACTCCTGGGGTGACCCATGATCCCCCTGGGTGACCTTGACTGAAAAAGGTGGCGACCCTACCATCTTTTGACCCGCAGAAAAACTAAAATTTCTCTCATGTTTTAGATCCATTTTCATCCATTTCTCTTTCTGTTTGCATGATTTTTCATCCTTGATATAGAGTTAACTATTTCATGCACCCACACATGCATAATTAGCTCTATTTGATCTTAAATTAACTCTCTAATCAATCTCATACATTCTTTTAACTCCCTTTTCCTCTTTAGTGATAATCTATCATTGCTTGATCACTCCCTTATTAGCTGAGTTCACTGGGTAATCAACCTTGTTAACTCCCTAATCTATTCTTGTTAATTCATCAATCAAAATGAGTTAACTCTCCCATCAATCCCTACCTCAAACCTATAAGTACCCCTCTTCCCCAAGCAAAAAGAGAAGCAAATTCATTGTGCACATAGGTCATAATCTAGCATTCATATGCTCTTATAGGATGAAAGTGCCTTTTACTTTTATTGTTCAACCAAGCAACGCTACGCTGCTTCTTTTTCTATGCCATTGTGCTTAATCCAAGCTCGCATCAAGCTCATACAAGCTTGACAAAAGCTTCTTTTCACTTCTTTGGGTCATTTTTGTCGTCAAGAGGATCACCTGCTATCACAAAAGGATTCAAGGTTGCCTACACAAGAATTACTAAGGGTAGTGGAGTCTTCAAAGATTCATCTATTTCAGGTTCTTTCATTGCTTTCATAGTAATTAGATAATCACACTTTGCTCTTGGGAATAGTAACATTTTGCTTTTTCCTTGATAGGTTAGATCTTGCATGTTAGACTAGTCAGTTTTTACATTCCTAGATCTACTTTATTAGAAAAAGCATCTTCCCTTTTTATTAGATTAGATTGCATTGAAAATACCAAAAAACCCACAAAAACATAGATTTAACTTTTTCATATAGGATTGCATGCATATTTGTTTCATAGATTAGAAGCATTTTCCTTTCCAAAAATACTCTAAAAATATGAAAAACATGCTTTGCATATCATCATTTAGCTTCGATTCATATAGATCTATTAAAATAGACAACATTAGAAAACCCTCAATTCCATCACGAGTTATTCACAGCCAAACAGAGACAAACCTTAGGTCAACAAAACCCTAGGTCTGGTTAGAGTTAACAATTACACAACTACCTCTATCTTGATTCATGAGTGTGTTTAGGAGTAAGAGGAGAGTGGGTAAGGGCTATCCAAGATGAGATCAAGGAGATCCATCCATAACCTCAACAACAGACACACATTCCACCACAAGAAGACCCATTTGTTCTATTGTTGATTGAAGAAATTAGGCAATTACGACACAAAGCATTTCTTAGAGACATAGAAATAGTAAAAACCATCAATGAAAATAACCGTTTGCCCACACAAAGGTGAATTCAAGGAACCCAAATAGAAGAGGGGAAACTAGTGACCCTTCAGGTCATAGGGTTATCTCAAGAACCACAAACACACAACCAAATGCACAATAACAAAGACCATAGATCTTGCCGACCCCCCTTCGTGAAGTCCAACTCTCAAATAAGCTAGACCCCTGCCTTGTCTTGCCTCCTCTTGACTAGCTACTTCCACGTGAGCGAGAGTGACGTGGAGGATCAGCCCATGGCAAGGAGGGAAAGGGTCCGTGTGCGTGCCAAAATCCTACTCGATAGCCCCTAGGCAACCAGAGTCATGATTCTGAGTGTACAGACATTTGTATCAGCTTCCTAGACTAGAGATGCTTCGAGCCCGAGTGGAAGAGAGACACTTCGTGGTTGAGGTAGAGTCATAATCCTTTCTTCTATCATCATTCTCTTTGTATTCTTTGGATTTTGTCATTTTCCATGCTGCATAGGCCTTTCTAGACAAGGGTCCCCAATAGGGGCACCCAAGTCCACTCAGGGCCCCTGTGTATCATCAGGGTGACCTAGTCCACCTGGGGCACCCAAGTTTGAATAGGACAAGGGCCCCAGGGGTAAGGTACTGATTATTATTGTAGATACTAAGTGATGATTTTATGTTGTATACTGATTCAACTTCTCACTATTTGTCGTGCAGGTCATCCCTGAGATGTGAGGGCATACAGGTGGTCGCCTAATGTTGTTTCTTTGAGATCACATCGGTACCATGGCCAACGTAGAGAGAGGTCACCTATAGACCATAGGGCTGTGGTGGGTGTCTGACATGTCCATGATTAAATTTCATTGCAGTATGCTTATGGCTTTGATGGAGAGGTGGAATGAGGATACTTCTACATTCCATCTACCCATAAGGGGGATGACTGTCACACTAGAGGATGTCTACCGGATCCTACGGCTACCCATATGTGGAGCGATAGTGAGGATTGTAGAGTGTCACTCAGTAAAGTACACACAAGAGAGCTAATTATTCTATCTAGGCCACACAGTCGATCGGGTGGAGTGAGGGCACATTCAGCTCTGATTACTAGAGTAGTGATGTGCTGACATCCCTATGATTTAGAGGATTATGATGGTTATAGTTGCATTAGAATTCACACCAGATGGACAAGGCACTCACCTTCATGGGGGCCTTGTTCACACTATCAGGGCGATGGAGGAGTAGGGGATAGTCTATGCATGGGGGCACAATATGCTTGTGCACCTCTACTGCAGGTTGGGATGATATGTCCATTATGAGGCATAGAGAATGAGCACTATACTACACGTTTGGGCATTTGAGCATATCAGATGTATGTGGCCTATAGGTTTTCCCATAGAACTAGCATTTACTCATCCACATGTCCATGCATATCCTCTTGTCAGATGCTAGAGATATGGTGATCTACTATACTAGAGAGTTGTATTTGACAGACTACAACCCAACGATATCATTTGGAGACCATATCGTGGGTATATAGCATGGTTAGGTTAGAAAAGATAGTTAGCAAGGATGCAAAGGGATCAGTCAATGGCCAGTCGCCTCGATCACATAGTCATATGGTTTTACTTTGATAGGGTGGAATGATAGTTTGGATGCCGACAAGATATCCCTATGATGTATTCAAGCTATGTGTGCGCAACACAATCAGGGTGAATAGTGCTTGATGACCGATAGTAGCTAATATAGCAATTAGTGATGATGATGGTTCAGAGGATGCAGAGCTGATATCTGATGTAGATGACATTGGAGTTACTCAAACATACCAGATTTGGTGGTAGATAGTGCTTCCTGCTCCTATCTATCCTCCCAGTCACCCCACAGGTGATCCTCGACCTTGGGCCAGTCACATTAGTGACACAAGGGTAGAGGATGACAATATTGACATCACAGGATATAATGATCTAGACGAGGAGGAGGATGATGACGATGATGAGGAGAAGATCCTGTCATAGTACGTCTTTAGGGAGAGACTGCAGTGAGATCAACAGGAGGCAAACATTGATGAGGAGGCCAAGTTGAGGCAACAGTCAAGAGCTCAT
Source organism: Cunninghamia lanceolata (assembly GCA_027924645.1). Taxonomy (NCBI): domain Eukaryota; kingdom Viridiplantae; phylum Streptophyta; class Pinopsida; order Cupressales; family Cupressaceae; genus Cunninghamia; species Cunninghamia lanceolata. Next base: position 857,088 of record BSBN01000121.1, on the reverse strand, counting down.
GGTCTAGTTCCTACAGATGTGAGGAGTTCAAGCTAGCACGAGTGAGGGGAGACTAGTAGTGAGATGCCCCCATCTACAGAGTCAGTTGCAAAGCTAGTCACACCACCAGCTATCTAAGATCCATCTTGGTGAGATGGAGATCCAAGTAAGATGCTTATTATAGATGCATGTATGTTTAATTATTTATTTATGATGTCTATATGAGATATTGATACCTATTTTGTTTCTTTTTACAGTTGGGACAGATGCATGGTGCGACCTTGTGAGTTGCATCATAGCAGAGATAGTTCCTACTGATGTAGCTAAGTGACAGGTGTGGATGGGGTATTCGCCACAACCATTTGTAGGGTGGCATGTGGAGATATTCATTCCTTTTGTGAGATATAGGTTATCTATAGAGTCTATTATAGATTAGGCTATTCAGAGAGCCAAGCATGCGGAGGCGGAGCTCCATATGCTATGAGATCATGTTGTTGTAGTACCCACACCTAAGAGAGATCCTATTGCAAGTGAGATCTTACTTCCTGAGTTACGCTAGGAGAGAGATGACAGGGACAGGATCTAGGCAGAGCCTGAGAGAGACATATCTGAGAGAGACCAATATCAGTAGATGTACCAGGAGTCACATGATGAGGTGCTAGGATTGAGAAGAGAGATCAGGGGGTTACGATCATGAAGTGTCTCTAGGAGTCATTCGCGGTCCGTAGCCACACATGGTTAGGCCTCCTTCACATGTACACCATGAGGTCCCAAGGGCACAGGTGACCAAGGTTTAGCTATGTGATGTATATTTTGTACTATAACATCCCATTTTGATGCATGAGATAGTCGACTCTAATGTATATTTAAATTGATGATATATATATATATGATGTTTTCTTATTACTATTTCTGATGTTGTCTAACCTATCACATGCAATTTATATAAAATGAAACTAGTGATAAATGTATATACTTATGTGGAAATGTAATTAATGCTAATGTGATACTAAACAATTCTTTGTAGAACATTTAGTAAAAAGCACAATGATTAATGAATTTCACACATAACCAACATTCTATGCTATACACATTTAATACGAAGGTGATCTTAGTAAAGTATGTTTAAGCAAGATACCACAATGATTAACTAAAAAAATGTGATGTTAAATGAATTAAGACAAAATAATCATATCTTGTCGAAGTTGAAGCTAAAATAAGTAATAAGCTTTCTTTTTAAAGTAACATCTAACATATAATCTTAAGCTTAAAAGTTCTTGAGGTGTGTAGCATTAATAGGTTCTTTAAGTGGTGTACCTTGTTCATCGACTAACTTATACACTCTTTATCCAAAGGCTTCAGTAACAACATACAGTCTGAGCCAATTAGGGTTGAACTTTCCTTTTTCTCTAGGAGGTGTATTTACATTGCATTAATTCTCATATAGTACCAAATCACCAATGTCAAATGAATGATGTATGACACGTTCATTATACAATTGTTGGATACTCTTCTGATGGGCCTTAAGATGCTAGAGAGCATTAATACGTTATTCATCCAGTATCTCAAGTTGTTGTAATCTCTTTTCATGTTCCATGTCATTATCAATAATGTCTCTCAAGGAAACTCTCAATGATGGAATTTTGAGTTCCAAGGGCATTACTATGTCAGCACCATAAACAAGATTATACGAAGTAGTTCCCATAGTCATGTGAATGCTTGTTCTATAATCCCATAACACATAAGATAATTGAGTATGCCAATCTTTTTGATGTTTTTTAATAGTTTTTTGTAAAATTTGTCCAATAACATTGTTTGAAGCTTCTGCTTGGCCATTCGATTGAGGATAGTAAGGCGTAGAGTTCAGCGATCTTGAATATGATATTTTTCAAGAAATCTCTTCACATCCTTGTTCTTGAATGGCGTTCCATTATTAGAGACCAAGGAGGAAGGAATACCAAACCAAGAGATTATGTTATCTTGGATAAAATGACAAATTACTTTATCAATTGTGGGTTGTAAAGGAACAACTTCAACCCACTTCATAAAGTAATCAGTAGCGGTTATTATAAAGGTATGTCCTTGAGAAGAGGGTGGAGAAATTTTACCAATTAGATCAAAGCCCCAAATAGAAAATGGCCAAGGTGAAACTTGGGCACAAAGTTCCTGGGCAGGTGCTCAGATTAGGTGTTGATGTTGTTGAAATTGCGGGCATTTCTTGACATAAATGAAGGAATCTTGTTCCATGCATTGCTAATAATACCCCATATGTATTAGTTTTTGTACTAATGATTTTCCTCCAAAATGCCCTCCACATGCACCAGAGTGAGCTTCTTCCAAATCTATCAAGATCTCCAAATTACTAAGACATCAGAGAAGAATACGATTATAACTTCATTTGTATAAGACATTAGATAGGATGATATAGTGCGCTGCAAGTTTGTGTAGGCCATGTAGACACCTAAAATTGACTTTCTCTGCAAGCCAATATCCTATATCTCTACAGTACCAATTACCCTCCTATTAATTAAATAAATCCAATTTATTTAATTAATTTATCCCTAATCATCTACCCTTAGCCATTTATCCATCTGTTGTGATCAATTAATTCAATTAATTTATCACTATACCTTATAACTATATCCTCATTGATTAAATAAATATTCTTAATATTTATTTAGTTAATTTCTCCATCTCCTAATCCTAATTAATTAGATAAATCATACTTATTTAATTAATCCGCCATACTAATCAACCTAAACCTAGCCTAGTTGATTAAATAGCAATTATTTAATTAGCTACCCTAGCCTACATGACCCCTAGACCTAAATTAATTAAATAAATCATTATTTAATTAATTTTAATCCTCCATAGCCCACTAACTAATTTACTACAGCCATATTAATTAAGTTAATCACTTGATTAACTTTGTCAAACCTTGCTTAACCCATCCTCCCACACACTTTGAATAAAAATCAATTTTTTATTCAAAAGGTCACATGACCCTTCCAAATCACCTTTCTATTTTCATGTTAAAACACTCCCCATGAAATTAGCTTACACACATGTAAGACCCCAAAAATATGCATGTGTCATAGGTCCTTACACTCCTCAATAAAACTTATTTTTTTATTCAAACACTCCCCCACAAAAATAATTTTTTAATTCATTGACAAGTCCACATCATCCTCACACTCTCCCATGGAAATAAATTTTTAATTCATTCCTCATCCTTCCCAATGTGAATTAAAAATTCACATTTAATCTCATCCATCCAATATTGTTGATGAGATCTAAGCCCTTGATCCCATCCTCTCATCTCAACCATTGACCTCTACTTTTAATCCTAGCCATTGGATTCAAATCCCTCCAAATTTGCCTATAAATACAAGGCCAACCCAAGCCATTTTCATCACTTCTTCATAGCATCCTTACTATGCCCAAATTTCTATCTTCTCATCTCATCATACCCTCATAATGCCAAAATCCCCATAGCTAAAACCATCTCTCACCCTCATCTCTATCAAATCCTTTATCAAATCCATCACTATCCTCATCATATTGTGTTGGAATACATTGAGCAATTCACATATATTACACATACACACAATCATCTTCTTGGGTAAAGTTAGGAGGGCTCTTGGGTGCACTCTCCTCAACCTTATCAAGGAGTGAGGGAGATTTGGAGCTTTTGAAAAGTATAAATCACTCTTTTTGTGTTTCTTTTCTTGTTTATTTTGTTATCTAATCTTTTCTCATCTTCAGTTACCAAAAAAAAAAGAGAAAATATAAAAATTAAATGAAAAAATCAGAAAAGATACTACAAAATATAAAAAAAAAAGAAAAAACAAATAAATAAAATGAGAGAAAAATAAAATAGAGGATTTTTTATGTCTGTACTCTCAAGTGGAGATAAATCTAAGCTCAAAGCTACGTCGGTGGCATCTATTGAAGAAAATAAAAAAAAGAAAGGTACAAAGCACACACATGCACTAGTTGAGAAAAGCCAAGAGTTTAACTATCTTTAGGACCATCTTCTTCTCTAGACCCTTTCCTCTACCCCAAGTCTATCTTGTTGGTCATTTTGATCTAAGTCTAGAAGGTACTAATAAAACTTGTTGCTTTCCTAAGTTGAAAGCTCATCAAAAAAATTTGTCTAGACAAGGATCAGTATCTAGCCTTTTACAAAGCCAAAATTAGAAACTTTCCATCTCCCTCCCATTCCCACTTTTATTCTCCACAAAATACCATCCCAAGGTTTAGAAGGTCTCCTTGTGCTGAGTCAACTTGCAATCTCTTAAGTCAAAAATCCTATTTAAGAGCAGTCATAATGTTTGTTCTGCTTGCATGCATCATATCATAAAGAGAAAATCAAAAGAAATAACTCATGACATACCATAGAAATAGAAAAATATGTTACATTTGTACCTTCATGTGTTCTTGAATCCATTTATTTCATGATACATCTCATACATTTTAAAATAGATGGAAAACTTTACATAATCATTTTTTTATTTATAATAAGAATCCTAAACTATCCATGTGCACAAAAGATAAAAGAAGGGGGCATGCAATATCAAACACAAATTGAACTTGAATGGAGTCATCATAACACATATCAAGAGTCTAAGTTTATGAAACCTCACTAGTAAGGTTCTAAGTGCTAAACAAAAGTGCACTCAAGTGTGCAAGTCTCCCCATTCAAGGCGGAAAAGTCAAAACTTAAGAGTAGACACTTCAAGGATGATTCTAACCAATGGATCCCTCAGGGCTCTTGCTTTGAGGTATCCTCCAACTATCCACCACCTAAGAAGGTATATAAGTCATGTGAGAATAGGAAGGCATCTAACTAGGATTACGTGAATGGGATGGGCCTACTGTCTAAGTCTACCACTAAACCCCAAGGTTAGCCATCTCTCAAAGTAAGGCATTATCAACCTCAAGCACACTAATCCTAGCCATCTAAGAAGCAACTTCTTGACCTATATATTAAGTGGGAGATGGGATATCTATATGATGACCCATTGATGATGGTAAGTAAGCATCAACAAGGAGAGTCTCCCTCAATTAACCAGTAGCAAGGAGTAGCATGTTTAAGTAAGCATTACAAAAGAGTTCCCTCCATCCATCTACCATACCTATGAAAATACAATGAAGAGATGATGATTCAAGGGTTGGTTCCACATCACTATTTTGAAATGATCAAAAGAAATAAGGAGATAATAACAAGTCAGTAGAATACTCACACAAATCACTTAGTTGCTAAGAGGGGACACTATGCCTCATATCCTCCTTTGACAACTCTAAAAGTAGGCCATGCATATGTCTAGGAGAGTTACCTCTAGTACTATATCCTCCTTATCTACAGGAACCTCTACATCCCCTCTGTCACATTCATCCTCATTAGGATCATAATCCTCATATGAAGATTCATCACTCTCTTCCTCAATAGCAATAAGTCAACAAGATCAAGATATCTACACTCACCTGCAACCAATCTCACAAATAGTCCTAGAAATTAGGACCCCAGGAACTAAAGGAACCCATAAAAGTTCCCTATGTTGAGATTTAACCATCTCCTATACAAACCTATAGTAAGTGGGTACTAGGGAAAAATCCTCAAGATAGTCTTCTCCAAATTGCAGAAGAACTTGTCTTACGTGATGAGCCTCAACCAAGCCATTCTTGTTAGTCAGAAGATGTTCTGGAAAGGAGGAATTGTGAGAATAGGAACTGAAGTTATCTAAACACCAAGACAATCTTTAGGATAGTTAACCCCCATATAAGCATCCCAATATAATATTTCCCTCTCTGATTCACTCTTAGGAAGAGCAAGCTGATCACATGTGACAGGAACTCCTAGAATGAGGTAAACATCATACAGAGTGATTGTCCACTCTCTAGATACCTGAGGAAACTAGAATGTGTTCTGATTAGCATCCTAGTATGTCAATATGTCACAACATATGCAAGAAGAAGGAAGTGTGATAGGAACATGAGCTATCTTGTCCAAACTCATCTTCTTCAAGATAGTAAGATTTCTAGTAGATAAGGACTCAAGGGACTCCGCAAACCAAAATTTCTCATGGGTTGCATTCCATATAATGCACATAGATACTATCAAGAATGAAGAAATGACATGTTAGATAGTTGGAAAATCCAAAAAAAATAAAAATTAAAAAAAAAAAGTATAAAACATTCAAAACTTTCACAAAAAATCATATATTAGCTAAAAAAGTGCAATAAATGAAGAAGTTGGTATCAAAAAGTAGAGAAAACTAAGTGATGAAAGTATCAAAGCATTCAAAATTTCTATCTGGAAAGATTTTGGTGAGTCACCCCTTTTACTAGGGTTGATCTCTAGGGGTGACCTAGAATTGCAAGCTAAATCTCCAAGGGTGACTTCCCCTGATGAAAGGGGTGACCAACCCCATGCACAAACATGATAAAAATTGCCTAGAAAATTTTAAAAATGACAACATTTTGACAAACAAAAACTCACTAAAAGATAAAAGGAAATAATCTAGGCCATTACAATGAAGAAGCTTGGAAAAAATGGATTCATAGAAAGAAGTCAACAAAAGATAAACTGAGGGTTTCAAAAGGGTTTTCTCATTTCTTGTACCTAATGACCAATAGGTAAAATATTAGTATCAATAGTAATGATCTCCTTTTTGATCTCTCTCACTTGTACACTCACATGATTCTATCATTATTTGATCACTCTACCTCTTGATTCACCTCTTTCTTCTTCTCTTAGTTTTCTTTACATTTATGTACTTGGGTTGTTTTAACTTTTGTAGTACTTTCTATGTCCTCATTTTGTGTACATTTCATTCTTACAAATGCTCAGGATGAAACAAAATGACTCAGGTATATCTCATGCATCAACAATACATCTTTTTTATTTCTATTGCAGTGACTTATTTTGTATACATCATGAAGTCAAGCTAACCATTGTTATTTCAAGTACAAATGTTGGACAATTAAAATAGGTAAAGGTCTAGTTCAAGAATGGTACCTACACTTCATGTAGACTATTGTCCCTGAGGGGCGAAATATGTAAGTATTAATAGGATGCACAAGTCTACATGGTGGCCTGAGGATGAGCTATAGTCCTGATCATGTGCATGTAAGCATGAATATATACCTATCAGAATTATTCCTCTTGGTGACATGTCTTTCTTCATTTTTCATTTTTTTGTACTTTTCTAACCTGTAGACTAAACTTCTACGGTCTTGCACACCTTCTAACTTGCCTTCTGACCAAAGTTTGACAAATATTTTCTCACTTTCTAGCCCAATAACCTCATCAATCCACTTCACAAGAGGGGAAATTCATGTTCCCTAAGGGTGTTTGCATCATTTCATCCCTTTAGAATCATCTAATTAACCTCCTCATTTCATACCTGGCTTCAATATTCATATTGTAGCTTCCTTTTTGGGTCACCCCTATCACTGTAGGAACTCCCTAGGCAACCCTGTAGTTAAATCAAGAACTCCATGGGTGATTTTCCCCAATGAAAGGGGTGACCCAACCTATAGAGACCTTTATGGAGAGTTTTGGTATCCATTCTTACACCTCATAGATCATTCTCCACCCATAAAACCACTTGTGCAAAACCTCCTCTATGGGTCGCCCCCTATGACTTAAGAATATCCCTAAGTGACCAAACAACTTAAACATGATCTATAAGGGCAACTTTCCCTAGTGAAATCTGAAATAGAAAGTACATAGCATGAGATGATTACCTTCTTAAGCTTAACTAAAGCTTCTTGTGTTCTCCCCATCTATGTAGAAGCTTCTTTCTTTGTCATGTTGATTAAGGGAGTTGCCATATAAGATGATCCTTTGGAAAACCTCCTCTTATGGCTACAAAAACTAAAGAATCTTCTCAAAAGAGTCACTGTGGTTGGGAATGACCAAACAAGAAAAAATTGAATATCCATCTGCATGTCTTGATCAATAAATACATAGACCAAGTATAAGATATTTGTGATACCAAACTCATACTTACATTCTCTCAAAAATAGATCCCTTTGCTCTAGAATCCTAATGATCATATTTTGGTACCTCAAATGGTTCTTCCATCCTTTGCTACACATCAACATATCATCAACATGAATCAAAACAAATTGTTTCAATTTATGTACTAAATACTTGATTCACCCTAGATTGGAAGATGGTTAGTGCATTAGATAAACCACACAGCATGATCATGAAATCAAAATTCTTGAAGTGGCTCTTGAATGTCATCCTACGCATATCTACTTCCCTCACCTAAATCCAATGGTATCTTGTTCTCAAATTAATCTCTGAGGAATAAACTACATCCTGTAATTCATCAACAAGTTATGCAACCCAAGGAATTTTGTTCAAATCTCCATAGATGGTACACACCCTTATGCTTCAACTACCAAAAATGAGCTCATCCTCCTTTGCTAATATAGGAATTGCAGAGATACCTTCAACACTTCCATCCTTGTAACTCAAAATATCTTCTTCAAATGCATATCCATCCATCATACTATTCTGAAAATTAATCATTGGCTCACCTTTTAAAAGTTTGTAGAGGATAGTGCATGTTCCTCCATCTTGAACTCTTTGCATCCAACAAGTAAAGCCTTTTCTTGCTTGTCTAGATCACCATATTTTTGACTCATGCAATCATTAGAAGTCAATAAAACATCTTCTATTACCAAAGAATTTTTACCTTCAATCTATATGTTGGATTTGGCTAAATCACCTAGATCCCACACCATCAGTATGAAACTTTTTGATGTTGAGAGAAAGGATCTACCTTCTAACAAGGGTCGGTGTACCTTGGAATTTAATCATGTTTTTCATGTGTCAAATATAGGGCTATGTCTTAGGTTGTTTGCATTAAGGAACTTCATAACCAATATTCCTTTAGCTAATCATATTGATTTGATTGTCCTATAAGATCAATGTTACTAATCATCTACTGTGAAAGGAAATTCTATTCTAAAAACCAAAATTACACTAAAGTAGGAAATTGCTTGGAAGAATCTATTATGATTCGCACAAGGATGGAAATATGCGTTTATTCAAAAACAACTATTAAACAGTAATTGGCCTATATTATGAAAGTAGGAAGATTGTACTTCTAATGAAAAATGTAAATGAGACAATGAAGAAAAGATACTAGCCTCCTTTCTGTTGGTGGGAGTGGGCCCTTGCTCCACACCTTTAGAACCAAAGGCTAAACAAAAAACTCAGAATAGAAATGCAACAACACAACTTTCCTTTAATCCAGTCTCATCAAAGTATGTTGTATTCAAAAGTATATGCTCTATTCTGAAAATGAAATTACAATAATACTACTAAAAAAAATCTACATATCCTTTTGTTGTTCCTATCTAAATATATATTAGTCCAAATGGCATGATATCATTGGAACTAACTATTTTATCTATTAATTCATCTTTGAGATATAACCAATCTCTTATTCTAAACTAAGACATACAATTGTCCAACTGAAAAGTATAATCATGTAAAACTTGAAAAGGCTTTAGTGGTACTGAAGTTCCACTAAATACAGAGTTTAAATTAAACAATAATGGGTAGTGAGGCCTTAAAATAGTGGTCTTAAAGAAGTCTTTGAAATCATGCAATATCAAGATAAAAGGGGATCAGATCCCTATAGACAACTGGAGTCCTCAATAGAACACTTTAGACTGGATGAGTAGACTCCATAGCACTGCAGTCACCTCCACATATGTAGGTTGTTAGTAGCATCGAAGACTCTGTACTTTTGCCAGCATCTCCAAAGATGCATCCATGAATCTACCGAGGCATTGCTCTGGAGATCTCTATCTTCTTTTCTCTCCTACTCCTTCTTCCTTGGAATTTCTCCAACAACTAGAAAACATTAGAGTTCATTGCAATGTCATTCATGTCTGGCTCTGGAGATAATTAGGATTACCTTCAGAGTTCTTTAAAAATTGCTCCCACCTATGTAACAACACCTGTGAAACCCAAAAAGAGATTTTTTTGCACAATTTCATTAATTTCACTGCAACATCAGTCTTTTCAGCAAAACAATAATCTTCAATAATTCATCTCTTATTAGTATAACTAAAATAGGACTTCACAGTTTCTATAGTGCAAATACTTAGGACAAGCAGAATGAAAGGAGGGAAAAAAGGAAGTAAAAATGTATGTTTAGATCAGTGCTACCTGGCACTCATCATTTCCCCTAGACTTAAGGTTTTGCAGGTCTTCCTGAACCTCATAATCTTGACTTGTTGAGGTTGTATATTTAGTCAATGAGGTTGTACTCCTTATTAAAGCTTGTCCAAGTTGTGAGATTGGTGTTTGCATTCCCTCTGAATCCTTCAACCTGTTTTAGCCACTCTTTGAATTTCTCATCCTCCATCTGCTCAGCCCATACGGCTAAAGGATCAATGATGAGGGGTGGCCTAAAGCATCCCCCCATCCAATATTGCTTATACTTGTCCATTAATTTGGACACTGCCCTCTCCTTCCTCATTAACCATCTAAGGTTAGTTGGAAATGCTATGTCCTTCAGCTTTTGCTCCTAGGTGAGAGTGCTCCATCTTTTTCTACAAATGACCATGATTTGGTTGGAGGAATTATGCATGAACAATCCAAATTCAATGGCACACTCTTGGAGGTGCTGTTGGTACAGGGGTATGAGTGTTGTTTTTCCTGCTGGGGAATAGAGTGCCACCCTAAAATGAATTTCAAAAGCATGAAGATTTGGACAATTCCTTCTCATTAACAGGCTCGTACCTGTTTCCTTCTTTATGTATGCTTCCATTCTCTCACTCTAGATCTAATGGTTCCTCATCATTGACATAAATTTCCTCAGTTGGCATTCTCCTACAAAGAAATTAATAAAGAATGTGTGATCTTCTATAAATAAATTATGTACATACATTTCACACAGAATAATTTTGTGTTCATCTGAACTTCTTAAGTACACTCCAAGGAAATCCTTGCCATCCTGAATATTTTCAGTTAGATCAGAGAGGACTAATGATAATTTCCTCTGGAGGATCCTCTCCTATAAAAATAGATCATAGTTGCCACTGGGGGGTCTGTAGGCTAAAATCTCAAATGAGAGGGTGGCTATATTGATGACTTTTTCTTCTAAAGTTTTCACCTTTTCTGACATGGTTATCACTACCCTTTGCAATTGCAAAATTACTATTGTTCCCTCTAACTCCTTGCAGCTTCTTTCCCAATGATACAAGGCTCTAGGAATGTCTATCTGAAGTGTCCCCAGATAGTCATCTATTTGTGTACCTTGTTCAATAGTGGCAACTGGGACAATAAATTCTTGGAGTAACTTTACTTGGTCATCTATTCCATTGTTAGCTTTTGTTAACTCCCAAGCCTGACTCTATATTTTCTCAATCATGGTTGAGATCAATGTGATGCAATTATCTCTAGCTTTGATAATACTAGAAATATTATGTGTTTCCTCTTCATCCCTTTTCTTGATCTCAGCCTCTTTATTTTTAATGATTTCTTATTTTTCCTTTACTTCCTTTTTCAGCTTCTTAACTTCTTTCTTCTAATCTATTTCTTTTTCTTTCATGACTTTATTGAAGTTAGTGATAATCAAGTTTTTGCCCCATAGCATTCTCTTTAGATTTTCAATTTCCTCCATCAAATGGTGCTCTCTTGGGATCTCAATATCCTCTTAGTCAAAGGGGTGTGAGTAGCTCCCTATTTCTCCTCCCTCTATCAATTCTACATCTAGAATCTCCATATGCCCCTATTTTGCACTATCAGCCTATTCCTCCTATTCTCCTGCCCCCTCTGGCTGAGCCTCATCCTGTTGCTCCTTTTCTTGGTCTACTGCTAAGGCTAGAACAGATGATGGTCTAGCCTATGCTTGGGGAGGGGTCATAGAGGTCCTAAACCCCACAAGAACTTCTGCCATGAGGGCAATATCCTTTTCTTCCTGAGTAGGTTCCCTCATCTGTTTGCTCCTCTGAAGCACTAGTTTTGAGTGTGTCTCCAACATTGGTATATCTCCCTCAGAATCAAAGAAGATAGTAAGAGCCTCACTATATGCTACCTCTGGAGCTTGGGGATCATGTGGCTCAGGGATCTCTAGATTTTGAGCAGTTGGAAGGTTAGAGGTCTCTAAAGTACTTCCCTCAATCAGTTTTCTCCTTGTGCTTCTCCTTATTAAAGGGATTTCATCTGAATCCTCTAAATCTTCCTCTACCCTTTTGTGATTGCTAAACTTAGGGGTTTTTGGATTCCTTTTTCCTTTCTGCTCTATTTTTCCTTTATGTTTCTTAGTCCTAGGAGTTTTGACAGACTCCCATGATTCCTCCTCCTCAATAATGATAGCATCCTTTTTCTTCTCAGCTAGGGTGGACCCCTCAGCCAGGGTCACTTTTCATTTTGTTGAGTGAGTTATCCTTGAGGTGTTCTCTAGAATTTTTTCTTCCACCTATTCAACTGGAGCTAAGGGTTCTCCAACAGTTTATTTGCCTTTTCTCCTCTTCTTAGTAGTTGATCCCACTTGTGTTGCCTGTGGAATGGAAGTTGGGGTTTCTTCTACTGTTTTCTTCTTTCTCTTACTTTTCCTAGTAGGTGGGGATGAAGTAGAGGGTGCCTCTCCTTCAATCCCCTAAGTGGAGGAAGGTGGTTCTTTAGTAGTCTCCTTAATTGTTCTTTTTTGTTTTAGGTGTGTCATCCAAAAAATGTCTAGTACAAGGCCTCCCCTTCTCTTCTAGACACAAAAAGGTATTTGACAATTAACTGGGTGAGTCCATGGTACTTTATAGGACCTTTCCCCTACTAGTATTTGTCTGTTGAAGCCACTATGGAAAAGTACATCAAATTGGGAAGGTTTATGTTGTATTCTAGATGGGCATGCCCATGCCTTAAGAAAATCATCATTTTCATTATGGGTCCTAGTACTAGGGAGAATTGTCCATCATAGGTGAATAATTTCATTAGCCACATGGCCAAAGATTGCCACGACTAAGGAAGTGAAGTCCTTATGATCCCTTTTACTTCACCTTTATTTAAGTGTAATTGCACCTCAAGGTCATTATCTACTGACAAATTTTTGATTAAATCAAAATAGAGGGTTGTAAGATGGAAGAACCTCTCACCTTGTTCTAGCAAGCTTGAGATGCTATTGATGATGGAGTTTGAGAGAGAAATTGTCACTTCTTGTACCTTTGTCTAGTTATTCTTCAAGTTAGAAAGGAATTCATTGACTATGTCTTCATGGTACCCCTCAAATTTTTCCAAGAACTCCAACCACCCTACATTTCTTAGTACATTTGTTGAGGCTTGATCCTGAAGAAATCTCTCTGGTGTTTTAGGCTCAGATTTCTTTTTGACTCCCATGCTACCTTGACAGTATCATTCCCTCTTCCTATTTGTATTGATTATGAAACCATAACCTTTAAATTCTTTCCTTGAGTCCCCTCTGGAGCTCTTCTTTTTGTGGTTACAAATTCACCCCAACTATGGAGCTCCCCTATTTCTATAGAAAGGCTTTGCTATGATCATTGTTACGCTACCTCTAGAATTTGAAAGCTTTGCAATTCTTGGAGTTTGGAAGATCTTTTTGTTTGGATATTACTAACAGTGATTGCTTAATTCTAGGAGGGTTTGGTTACTTGAATAATTTTGAAGTAAGGTGTCAAGTCATAATTGCAAGGAGGGAGGTAAAGGTGAGAAAGACAGTCATTTTACTCATTTTCAATCTTTCCCTTTTATTTTTATCATTTTTTTTTCTTTTTTTTTAAGAAGGACCGCCATTTATTGGTTTTCAACCCCCCTTTACATATATATATGTATGTATATATATATATATATACATACATATATATATATACATACATATATATATATATATATATATACATACATATATATATATATACAAACATTTATATATATATGTATACATACATATATATATATATATACATACATATATATATATATATATACATACATATATATATATATATATACATACATATATATATATATACATACATATATATATATATATATATGTATGTATATATATATATGTATGTATATATATATATATATATAATTTGTCCTTTGAATCTCTTCACCCTATGGTAGGGGTTGTGACCTCTATCATCAAACACAAGTCTTTGGTAAACTCTTCTTTGGTAGCTGGCCTTTGATAAGGACAAATTCCATGACCATTTACTAAGAATGTGGTTTCTTCTCCATCAATTGGTGCCAGCAATATTGTCCCATTTTCATAGACTTTCCTGATTTGGTAAGGTCCCATTCAATGGGTTTGTAATTTCCCTTTGAATTCTTTGAATTTGGAATCATACAAGAGAACCCAATCCCCTTATTGAAATGTCCTCTTTTTGATGTGTTGATCATGCCATTATTTCCTCTAATGTTGAATAAGTTCTGTTTGTTGTATGGCCTCTATCCTGATTTCATCTAATTCATTGAGTTGAAGAATCCTATCTTGTTGCACTCTAGATAATGGCAGTCCAATGTCCAATGATGTCTTTAGTGTTTGCAATTCAAATTCTATTAATAGTATGGGTTTCTTCCCATAAACCAATTCATATGGTGAAAACTTGGTTGTTGACTTCCAAGTTGTGTTATAAGCCCAAATTGCTTCAGGTAACTTGCTGGCCCGATCTTTCCTATTCATGGCCACTATTCTTTTCAAGATGTTTTCCAACTCTCTATTTGTCACCTCTACTTGCCCATTGGCTTGGGGCTGGTAAGGTGAAGACATCCTATGCATAATCTGGTATAGATCTATGAAGGCTTGAATTACCTGAGAAGTGAATTATGGCCCTCTGTCTGAAACTATTGATCTTGGGGCTCCAAACCTGAAGAAGATTCTATTACAAAGAAAATTACCAACTCTTTCTTCCCTTGCAAACTGTAATGCTTGAATTTTTTCCCATTTGGTTACGTAATCGGTGCAAACCAAAATTTATTATTTGCCTGAAGATGGTGGAGAAATTGACCCTACAAAATCTAGGCCCCATTGCCTAAATGGTTCCAAAACCACTTGAGGTTGCAGTGACATCTCCTGGGTGAAGGTTGGTTGACCCATCCTTTGGCACTGATTATTGAGAATAGGTGACTTAATCTTACTGGAATCACTATGACAACCTTGTTTCGGCAGGACATGGAAACTAGTCCCCTCAATGATCTGATAGCTCTTCACGAGTCTGGTGTTATGTGTTCGGTAGGACTTTGGATGGTGTCCCTCGATAGCCTGATATGAAACATTGGCAGTAGGGACCACGTCGACCATTATGAACTTCATCGAAGTGACATCTATGTATTGGTAGGAGGCGATATGTTGTCTCTTCGATATGGCAATTTATTGAACTACAAGTGTCTTGGTGGGACCTAACTAGTGCTAAGCTGGAGAGTGACTGGATGATGTCAATGGAGGATCTTTGACCTAAGGTGATTTGGTAATATCGGTGTAACAATGTTGTTTTGGTGGGAGTCTCTAAGTTATCCCTTTGACAGCTGATACAAAGGTTAGCTCTCCATCGGTCTAACCTTGTGCCATCGATGGGACTCTATTTTGAGTGTCCTCAATAGCCTGATGCAAGGCTAGGAACTCTTATCAAAAGAAGTGGACATCACCAGGACACAGGTTGTAGTCTCTTCGATATCCTGATGGCGGGTGCTGGTAGCAGTGATGTGTTAGGCATATTTGGGTGATAGTTAGGAGTCAGAGAGACATGGTTTCTTGTCTCTTTGACATTCTGAATAACTATATTGAATGCCGGTAACTATTTAGTTCATTAGGAAGTTGATGTGGCTGTCACAATGGTGGTGGGGACCATGATGGTGTAACCATAACTCCTTGACATGGTGAAAGGATAGAAAAGCCAATATTGTATTGGAAATGCATATCACAAATATTGTCTCTTTGATGTTCAGGGAACTAAATTGATTATCTTTTGCAACTATCTAGTCTATTGTGGTAGTTGAAGCGATTGCTCTCCTTTGTAATGTTGTAATATAAAATGCATTGTAACAAAGGGTAGAGAAGTGAGAGAGTTATGTGACAGGTATGACTGTCAAATTATCTCCAGATGGAACAGGATGTTAATCTCCATGAAAGGCTATGAGTCTGTAATTGTATTGTAACTATTTATGCTGTTACTAAATAATACAATGAGCTCTATGTTTTAGACTATGGGGTTTTTTACCCGAAAGGGTTTTCTGCATGTAAATCTATGTTCATCTCTTCTATTCTATCTTTCATGTTTAATGGTTCTATTATTGAATCTATTTTCTGCTTGTTGTTGAAACTAGTTAAAGCTTGCATGAACTTTTCTCAGTAGGATCAATGATGGGGAAATGAACTATGTTTGATTCTACTTTGTGGCATAGTTGTGAGTGTTTTTGAAGCAATCTAAAGAAATTTAAACCTACCGAAGATACTACTATTCTCATATGTTTGTTCTGAGATGATATCATTTCCTTACAAGTGGTATCAGAGCCTTTTACTAGGATTTGTTTGCTCCTGGTATTTCTAGTTCTAGGTATTCCTTCTGTGAAGATTTCTAAGTCTAGAAAGCTTGAGGAAATTAGAAGGAATTAGCTGATGATTAATCCTTGTTTGAGTGGAAGCCTTGTAGTTGATCTAGTCTTCATGTTACAACAAGCACTTGAAGGATGGTGAAGATGGAGAAACTGGAGCTGGTCATGTTGAAATGATGTGGTCTCAGGCTCCTAGTTGACAATGAAATAATCCTGATGCATGGGGTGGGATTCTTTGTTTTGTGGTTGTGTTGCAGCAAAGATTTCATATTGGGTGTCTGTGTGAGAGGCTCCTTGGTGATATGGAGAAGATTGTGTTGTTGTTCAGCCATGGAGTAATGTGTTTATGCTGGGAATTTATTCCTGGTATTGGAAGGCATAGTTTTTTGTTACCCTAATTACATAAAGTCTATGGAGTTAATCATTGGTTGGACTGAAAGCTTCTATAATAACTTGTCTCCCTTGGATGCATGTACATGTTGGTGGTTGTGGAGTGGGGCTGAAATGGGCATGGAGTGCCTAAACTGTTGTTTCCTTTTAAGGATATTTTGTACTTGCATGGATCAGATTCACGTTCCTTGGATCTATGGTTATGCATATTCATGATAGTCCATTATTCTGGTTTAACTGTTACGATGTTTTTTGTTTTAGACTTTTGAGTTGTCTAGATGTGAAGTGGGTATGGATGTGCATGGGTGTTCTTAAAACACAGTGATTTTGCAAGTTTTACATGGTCAACAAAAAAACTTGTGGTTTGTGAAGCTGCAGTTAAGCTATTTTCTACACCCTGGCTTTTGGGGTGTTGTTGGATGAGATAGTTGTAGTTTTAGAATCATGCTCCATGCATGGTGTGAGGAGGTGAGATGCTTTCTCTACATGGGAGTGTTGGTAAGTGGTCTATCACTTAGCATTTCTATCATGATGCTTGATGGATTCCTAGACTATGGTGCTCGAGTCATGGACGTATTTGGCGAATTGCATTTGTAAGTAATCTAGTGCTTGAGTCATGTTGTCTACATGGTAATTCTCTTTTGAATCTTAATTTGCTGATTACTAGTGCAATGATGAGTTGTCATGTTACATTTGTATTGGATCTACAAGTTATGTAGTTTTCTTGACTGATCACCTATTAAGCTATAGTGGGATAACTTGGAAGTGGACTATCTATATCTACAAGATTGATTTAGTGTTTATGCAGACTTGTTAGTTGGCCTTGTCTGTGGTCACTTGTACATTGGCGAGTTGCTTTGAGATGAGAGGATAGATGATATAGAGTACCTAGATAGTCGGTTAAGGGGACATGTAGCATGTGTATCACAATGTCATGAATAGCTTGGATACATAGGTTTGTATAAGATTTTGATAGTGATGGTATATTTTCTGCTTTGTTTGAAGATCTTGGTGTCATGTGGTATGATTGTTAGATGGACATGATGGTGTGTGGACTTGGAGGTTTTTCAAATTAGTAGATGTTTTGTTCATGGTGCTTGGAGAGCTTGGTTGTCATGATGTAGTGGGAGCTTTAGCATTGATTGTGAGTTCGTCACTTACTGGTGAATGATCTTCCTTAGTGTTGCAGATGTTACTAGGAGGGACTCTTTGTTCCTTTTTCTACAGAAAGGTTCTTTCACATTTACATTGACACTATGTGAGGATGTGTAAAATCTTGAATGCCATGAAACTTGTGGAGTCTTTGGTTGAGGTGTTGATGGTGCTTCACAAGTGATGTTGGTTTAGAGTTTGGTTTGTTTCATGTGATGGTATATTATTGTTTTGGATTATAGTTTGACATGATACATTGCTCTTGAGACCATGTTGTGTTCACTTGGAGCATGGATTCTCCTAAGGGGAATGGTAAGATCATGATGTCATGAGAAGTTCCTGATTCAGAAGATTGGAGCTTTGACAATGGTTTAGTAATTCTCTATGTTTTGTGTGCATTGGTCATATGCTTGAGAACTTCATGATGGTGCAGTCATGCATTTGGAGTTTAGCATGAGATGATTGTTTGAAGGTGCTCATGGATGCATGGAGAATGAGGTGAGGTTGTATCTCTCTTAAGAGGAGAGAAGTGTTGTTGAGATGGTAAGTCTTGATGAGATTTCAGTAGAAAGTCTGAGGAGCCAACACCTTGGTTGGACGTGACTTTAATAGAGACCTGTGAGGAGATTGCTCTTGGAGGAGTCATGATGGCTTGCATATCCTGGAGGAGCTTTCTCATTCCCCACTCTTGATCTATTCAGAAGTTTATGATTTGAGAGGTATTTGCCCATTATATCTTTCAGATGTATTATGTTTCATGTTTTGATTCTCATAAGATTGAGTTGGTACTATGGAGACTCATTTGAGGATAGTTTAGCATGAGTGTATATACTTCATCTTTCATAGATATGTATCTTGAATTGCTATTAGATGGTTCTGGATGATTCATTGTGAGAGATGGATAGCATGGTTATCTCCTTGGGATTGCATTTTCATTTATGATGATTAATAAGAGATGGTTTATGGGCTGATTTCTTGAGATGGGAAATGGAGTAGTTTGATCTTCTTTGAGAAGCTTACATCCATGTATTTTACATATGTTGAGTTTGATCTTTTGAGATTGTACATGTTTGGGTATTGTTATGTTGTTCTTTTTGGGGTTTAGTGGAGGAGATCATACTTGACACAGTTGGCAATTAGAGGTGTATGTAAAATGATTTTCTATAGGTATATGATGTGTAGAGTTGCTCTCTTTGTTTCAGTTATCTTCCTAGATGGTTTGTTTCACATTACATTGGTTTGAGGTTATGTTATCTCTTTCCTTTATGGGGTGTGGAGAACTTGGGAGAGCTATGGAGACTTGTGGTGATACTTGTTCTTATAGGTTTTGCACATCATTGTGGATGTTCTTTGGTGCTACATGATGTTTACACTTTCTATATGATGCTATTGGTAGACTTGGTATACATTGATCTTTTTTAGATTTGCATTACCCATGCAATTGGAGTTCTTGGATGTGTTTGGTCTTCTTTAATTGGTTGACACATGGAGCTTGTATTTGTAGTTGATGGGTTGGCTATGTTAGTGGCATTAGTCTACTATGTTCTTTCATACCCTAGAGGTATGGATTGGCTGGATGTTTTAGCACTGGCTATGTGTGCTATTTTCAGTCAAGTGGGTTTTTTAATTAGTTGGATGAGAATAGTCAATTTGTTGGTTGTAATTTTGATTGTTAATTCTATCTTATTTTCTGGAGAAAGACTTCATGGTTGTGTTTAGGTTGAAGCTTTAAAATAGATGTTGATTCTTTTGTATAAGCTATGAGCACAATGGAGTAGTGGCAGTATGTTGTATCCTTTGCTATCAGTTGGATCTGTTGTAGGTGTCTTGGTTTAAACTATTGTAGATACACCATGGCTCATTCCTTTCATATGGAGGATGGCTAGAACTATTGCCTGAGATGGTGGATATCTTGAATGTTGCTATAGTGACTTTGAGTGTTGATTGGTAGCCAGTAAGTTCTTCGTCAAGTGGGAAAATGTTGAGAATAGGTGACTCAATCTTACTGGTACTGATGTGACAGTGTTGTTTGTAGGAGTCCAGGACAACACTGAGAGGGGGGAGTGAATCATTGTTGTGTAAATTTTCAAATCTTTTTACAAACTTTAACTTTCAAGACACAAAGAGAGAAAGATATAATTGATTTGTCAAACACATATGCACATGACTGAGAGTGAAGAAAGAGAACAAAACCTCATGAGTAAATCATACACATGGAGAAAAGATCAATATACATCATGACACAAGATTTGCAAAAGTGGAAAACCCTCCAGGGGTAGAAAAACCACTCCAAAATTGCCTCACTAGCTTTATCAAAAACCTCATTGGTTAGAATGTTTAGAAGCACTAACTTCAAGGAGCACCAACCCCTAATATTTTAGAAGCACCAATTTCAAGGAGCACCAACCCCTAATACAGAAAAAATTAAAAACAAGAACTCAGAGGGTTTCTCTGTTTCAATACAAATCACTTCTTTCACATGTGTCTATCATATGACCATTCTTCTCATCAACCCAAATCATATACAAAACTCATCTAAATTTTCTCTTCAAGAGGATATTCAAAATAATCAACCCTGTATACTAATCCACTCAACAACTCATCCATCAATCCACCTGTGAAGCCATTATATACAAGATAACTTTTCATATTTAGTTTTCTCTCCACAATTATTTTAATCCTTGATATTCTTGCATCTGCAAAAATGGTCTCTTCAAATTCTCTGTCCTGCAAATCAATTTTAGTGAGCATAAAACCTTTCATATTCTGAAAAAGAAATTCAATGATTTTCAATATCTTATTGCTTCCATCATATCTGTAAATGCCTCTTCATATTCAATGACATTTCAACCTAAACAAATTTGTCCTCAATAAAATTCCTGCATAAAAAAATCTTCAATATTGCCCCTGTCAAAAACAATTTCTTTCCAGAAAACTTTTCATATATCTCTTTTCAATAAAATCATTTTACCCGTGCAAATTCAATCTGTAAAAATAACTCCCATAAAAAAATTGTCTTCAACTCTTGATCCAATTCATATTCTTCTTCCCAAACAAAAACCTCTTCATTTTCCATTGCATTGCAAATATTTGTTCATCTTCTATGGAAAAGAAAATAAAATATGTCCACCATAAAATTGTCTTCATTTTTCTTCATACCCATTCAATTCCCTGTAGGAATCTCTATTCTTAAAAAAATGTCTTCAAAAATAAAATCTGTTTCAATATGCTCTTGCAAAAAAACAAAAACAACTTCTAATCCATTCATCTTCATCTGCAAAAAAAAAAAATTCAAACAAAAATCTTCTAATATTAGCCTTTATAACTTCCTCCTTTTGTCATGAGGAATAATTCACAAGAAATTGCCCTTTTAGAAGCACTAAAAAATCTCCTTAAAAAAACTTTATCATCTCCATATTATTCAATAGGAAATAGAAAATTTCTAATTATAAAGCATTCAATGCTCTATACAAAACATGCTCCTCCTTATAACATGGTCTCCAATTTAAAACATTCAATAGCTTTTTATTACCTCAAGGCATAAATCATGCCTTTTACTAAATGCATTTCATGCTTTATAAAATAAAGCTTTCCACCGAATAGAAGCCTTTAGAGATAGACTTAAAGTAGACTTCAAAAAAAAACTTTTTATGACATTCTAAATTCACACCCAATACATACAAAATAAATTCTTTTAAGGATTTTTGGTGGCATTTCAAATAAAAGGAAACCATTTCACTTGGTAAATGGAAGAGAAGAGGTCAGTTTCTTCACGGCACTTAAACCCTTTAGAAAGTCACTCAAGTGATTTTTACCTGTAACTGCAGGTCAACCTCCTTTTATAACAAAAATTGCTACTTGTTTGTGATAGGAGAGAGTAAAGAGGTAGCCATGTTAGGATTTAGTATTTTTAAACTCCATTCAAAACCTTTGATCACATAAATATATGTGAATCATCAAAACAACATAAAATCTATCTGTCTTACAACATCTCTGAAATATTCTGCCATTCATACTTTGAACATTTGATGCACTAATATGATCATGAAGACATACCTTGTAAAAGACTTGAAAGCCACTATATACCTCTGCATATGTCACAGCTATCAACATCAACAAATGAAGATCAAATGTAAATACAGACCATACCACCAAACCACTGTCATTATGAAAACCATGCCATTGTATATCAGATATCAACTGCAATGTCAATCAACTGTAACTGTATATCAAAAATAACATTAATGTCCTATGTCACAAAGATGAGAGCATCATATATACCATACCAATGCCATATGATAGTAACTCCCACATGGAGAACACCATACTATCAACACTGAAAACATTATGAAGGCCAAACTTGTGAAGATCAAGAATATAAGTCCAACACAAACAAGTTAGCATCAATTTATTATGTAATCAACAATTGATGTAATCAACCTGATCAAACAAGTCCTGTGATCATGAAAGAAGATGATCATCAATGGCTAACATCATAAACCAAAACTGATAACTCCAAGGACCAATATGAACACCAAACACCAAGAACATTAGAATCCATCCTAAAGCAAACTTGAAATATCATGATCAAACAGAAGCATCTCATCTCTAACCATATATGCATATATGACTACACTTATCCTAATGACATCCTGAAATCCTCTAAAGACATCTCGACATGATGAACACCATGAGGCAACTCCACCAAGAATCCTTTTTGACATCAATGACAACCTAACACCATCAATCTCCCCCTTTTTCATTGATGGCAAAACTCCATTAAGAATTCTTTCTTTCTCCCCCTTTTTGACATCTGATGACAAAGACACAAATCTATTTTCTCCCCCTGTGTTGAAGTACACAAACAAATTACTACTCATAAATATCACTGGTAATCACACTAACCACTATCCTAATAGAATGAAACATGTATGTCAACCTCAACATAATATCACTTCTTGACACAATACCAACTAGTATTACCATTATCAGCTGATTCAAGACCTTTACTTGCCTCTAATTAACTGATGAACTCCCTGAAACAAATTAATGATGAGAACCATCAAAGAACCATGTCAGATTATCACATCAAGAACACTTTCATATAAGCATGACTTGACATCCCTGAGCACACTCAAACCAGTCTACATTAACAAGTACTTCCTGCAACAACACTTTGCAATAATCAAATGTAGAGATAAGTGCTATGAATTGAATTTTTTATTTTAAACCACCTTAGCCAACACATGCTAATATCTGATAAGAGCTTTTTGGAAACATCTTAATTTCTTTGGCATGACAACAAATACTTCACCATATCAAGATCCCATTGAACTGCAACATCATACCAACTCAACCAAGTTATTCAATATCATCAAACTCTTTGAGCATTGAACTCCTAAACATTCTTTCAACATCTTATTTGCATACAGAACCAAAGATCATCTGTATCACTAAAAAGCACTGAAGATCAACATAGTTAGCAATACCATCATAAATTTTATTTCAAGAATCAACATGACAAGATCACCATCTCCTCCTAAAACTTCTTGGGAATAAATGATAGGACAAGAACAACTCCCCCTCACATCAAGCTATCTATTATTCAACTGATGATGTAACTTGTGCAAGATGCACAAGTTTAGGATTTGCCTTCTCATGACTCTATTTTTGCTTCCACACTTTTACAGGTTCTTTCTTTCTCCAAACCTTTATACCTTCTTTTCTTTTCAACTTTTTCAAATCATGTGATGCTTTCCTGCAACTGTGTGCTTTATGACCAAGAGAGTTGCAATTATAACAAATTATGTTTTAATCATAATCAGATGAATGATAGTACCTTTTTGACATCCTTTGAGCATTTATGATATGCTTCCATGTAGGATCATACATTCTATTCAATTTGCAATTTCTTTGAATGTGACCAGCATTATTGCACTTGTAACAAACAATATCAGTATTCCTTCAGCAATCGACTGCTTTATGTCCAAAATAATTATAGGTATAACAATAACCACTAAATGAATAATTATACCTGTACATGTATGCTTGTCTTATAGGAGCATTTCTTCTAAAATTTCTTCTCCTTTGATTATGCATTTTAACAAAATCATCTTTAGTATTTATTTTAGTTTCTGACTTCTTTTTGTCTTTAGGAGCACTAGCATGAAGATCGATTTTCTTTTTGGGAGTTTCTCTGGCTTTTGAACACTCTCCTACAAATCCTAAACTAGTAGTGTCCTTATGATGCTTCTGTTTGCCCAACATCTCATGCAACTTGTTTGAGCTATCTTCAAACACTTGATATTTCCTAGATAAAGCCTTGAGACCATCATACTCTTTTCTCAGATTGATAATATCACCCTCTAATTTCATATTCTCAATCCTTCTAACTTCAAGGTTAGATTTTGAAACATCTGCTATCCTCTTGGTTTCCTCAATTTTAGTCTTTAATCTAGCAATTAATTTGTCTGAATCATCAATATATGTCTTTAAACTTATAATCTGACATCTGGCCTCTTCAAGATCTGTAGCTACACTTTCAAGGTCTGAAAGTGCTTTGTTTTTAGATTCTCTTTCTTGTTGCAACTGCAACATTAATTTATGGTTCTCCTTCTTATAATTATTGAGTTCACTCAGAGCATATATGAGCTCTCCTTCCATATCAATCTCACAATCTTGTTCATCATATTCCTGATCATCATCACTTGTGATGTTAGCTTCTTCTAAATCTGATTGGGTTTGAACTACTTCATGTGGTTGTCTTCTTTCATGGTCACTTTCTTCACACACCAAAGTGTCCTCTTCTTTTATCATCATCTTGATAAATTCTTTTCAATTATTTCCAGACATCCTGAGTTGTTTCACAATGTATAACATGACAAGAAACATCATTAGATAGAGTAGACAATATGGACTTCTTTGTAATATAATTAAATTCAATAGATTCTTTGTTATTTGCAGTAATACAATACCCATTCTCAACTGACATTAAAACATAATATCCTAAAGAGGATAAATACACTTGCATTCTAACATACCAAACTGAAAAATCTAAACCATCAAACTGAGGAACTCCTGAAACTTTTTCTTCTAATACAATATCAAATCCAACTTGGGGAACATGTATATCAACAGGTTCTATATCACCGTTCGAATTTGACAAAGATGAAGAGTTTTGACTAATTTGAGACTTGAAAATTTTCTTGCTCTTATTTCTTTTGCATTTACCCATGGTACTCCACACACAAGACCTACCCAAGCTGATTAAGCTTCAAAAGGGAACCTAGGCTCTTATACCAATTGTAGGAGTCCAGGACAACACTAAGAGGGGGGGTGGATTAGTGTTGTGTAAATTTTCAAATCTTTTTGCAAACTTTAACTTTCAAGACACAAAGAGAGAAAGATATCATTGATTTGTCAAACACATATGCACATGACTAAGAATGAAGAAAGAGAACAGAACCTCATAAGTAAATCATACACATAGAAAAGATCAATATAAATCATGACACAAGATTTGCATGAGTGGAAAACCCTCTAGGGGTAGAAAAACCACTCCAAAACTGCCTCACTGGCTTTATCAAAAACCTCACTAGTTACAATGTTTAGAAGCACCAACTTCAAGGAGCACCAACCCTTAATATTTTAGAAGCACCAGCCCCTAATACAAAACAAATTAAAAATAAGAACTCAGAGGGTTTCTCTATTTCAATACAAATCACTTCTTCTTTCACATGTGTCTGTCATATGACCATTCTTCTCATCAACCCAAATCATATACAAAACTCATCTGAATTTTCTCTTCAAGAGGATATTCAAAATAATCAACCCTGTATACTGATCCACCTGTGAAGCCATTATATACAAGATAACATTTCATATTTAGTCTTCTCTCCACAATTATTTCAATCCTTGATATTCTTGCATCTGCAAAAACGGTCTCTTCAAATTCTCTGTCCTACAAATCAATTTTAGTGAGCATAAAACCATTCATATTCTGAAAAAGAAATTCAATGATCTTTAATATCTTATTGTTGCCCTCATATCTGTAAATGCCTCTTCATATTCAATGACATTTCAACCTAAACAAATTTGTCTTCAATAAAATTCCTGCATAAAAAAATCTTCAATATTGCCCCTGTCAAAAATAATTTTTTTCCAAAAAACTTTTCATATATCTCTTTTCAATAAAATCATTTTGCCCATGTAAATTTAATCTGCAAAAATAACTCCCATAAAAAAATTGTCTTCAACTCCTGATCTAATTCATATTCTTCTTCCCAAACAAAAACCTCTTCATTTTCCTTTGCATTGCAAATATTTGTTCATCTTATGTGCAAAAGAAAATAAAAGATGTCCACCATAAAATTGTCTTCATTTTTCTTCATACCCATTCAATTCCCTGTAGGAATCTCTATTCTTAAAAAAATGTCTTCAAAAATAAAGTCTGTTTCAATATGCTCTTGCAAAAAAACAAAAACAACTTCCAATCCATTCATCTTCTTCTACAAAAAATAACATCAAACAAAAATCTTCTAATATTAGCCTTTATAACTTCCTCCTTTTGTCATGAGGAATAATTCACAAGAAAATTGCCCTTTTAGAAGCACTAAAAAATCTCCTTAAAAAAACTTTATCATCTCCATATTATTCAATAGGAAATAGAAAATTTCTAATTATAAAGCATTCGATGCTCTATACAAAACATGATCCTCCTTATAACATGGTCTCCAATTTAAAACATTCAATAGCTTTTTATTACCTCAAGGCATAAATCGTTCCTTTTACTAAATGCATTTCATGCTTTATAAAATAAAGCTTTCCACCAAATAGAAGCCTTTAGAGATAGACTTACAGTAGTCTTCAAAAAAAAACTTTTTATGACATTCTAAATTCACACCCAATACATACAAAATAAATTCTTTTAAGGATTTTTGGTGGCATTTCAAATAAAAGGAAACCACTTCACTTGGTAAATGGAAGAGAAGATGCTAGTTTCTTAACGGCACTTAAACCCTTTAGAAAGTCACTCAAGTGATTTTTACCTGTAATTGCAGGTCAACCTCCTTTTATAACAAAAAGTGCTACTTGTTTGTGATAGGAGAGAGTAAAGAGGTAGCCGTGTTAGGATTTAGTATTTTTAAACTCCATTCAAAACCTTTGATCACATAAATATATGTGAATCATCAAAACAACATAAAATGTATCTATCTTACAACATCTCTAAAATATTCTGCCATTCATACTTTGAACATTTGATGCACTAATATGATCATGAAGAAATAACTTGTAAAAGACTTGAAAGCCATTGTATACCTCTACATATGTCACAGCTATCAACATCAACAAACGAAGATCAAATGTAAATAAAGACCATACCACCAAACCACTATCATTATGAAGACCATTCCACTATATATCAGATATCAACTGCAATGTCAATCAATTGTAACTGTATATCAAAAATAACATTAATGTCCTATGTCATAGAGATGAGAGCATCATATATACCTGTTATCACTAAGTTTTGCACCCTTGCATACAACTGTGAAGCCTCTGCAAACTGGAGTAACATGGGACTGATCTCTAAGTGTGGGACTTTGCTAAGTAAGAATAGACCTCCGGAGAAGGCCGGCTTCCTTGTCTAGTTATCACCTAAAACTACTGAATTTTGAGGGGGAAAAAGGAGAGGGAATGCTTGTAATGAAAATGAATGCTTGTAATGAAAATGAATAAAAGCTTGAAAACATAAAGGGTGATGAACCAGACAGATTAAAAGAGACTTCCACAACACTGAGAAAATGCACAGTATAATCAGATACAGCAAGTAAACATACATAGTTTAGATGACCCTAGCAGAGGTAAGGAGCAATATGGTTGAGAGGAACAGAATGTTCATAAACAACCTCATGCAGATTCACACAGAACTAGAAAATTCAGCAAAAGAGGTAAAATAACTTGCATATATCCGATGAAAAGGCAAGGTTACAGTACATGAAAACTCTATTTGGAAACAGAAAAACCTTAATGCCAAAAAATTTGCAACCTTATTTACAACATTTGAATGCATACTTATAGCATTCCAAAACTATCCTAAGTTGGTTACAAAATTTGCCGTGAGCTGTCATAAAAAAAGATCTCCATCGATGACTATCCAGCTGCATCAGTTATGGCATTGAAATCTAGAACTGGGTGGATGGGGAGATATTTAGAGTCTTTATTGTAGCTGCTTACTCATCGTCCATCTGGAGATGAAGAGGTGGAAAGATATTCTTTGTTGTTAATGTGAGCTGCTTTTTCTGTCTGCTGCAATGAATGCCCAAAAATATCTCCATCTGCTAAAAGTCGTCTCTGAGATGTTCATCACTCAAAAATATGCATTTCCAGATCTGAAATTTGAAAAGTGATAAAGCTCCTAAAAACCCTACCAAATGAAAGAGGGGACCAAAATATGCAACTTTGCTTCTTGGAGCATGCTGAAATTCACCAAAATGGAGGAGATACAGGCGGTCAAACTTTCGGTCAATTGCTTGTATATATTGCTTTTGCATTTTTGTGTATATCGCTACATCTTGGCACCTGAATCGGCATTCAAAAACTCATCTTGCAACTCCTTCTACACATACATGGCACTTTGCATATCAGCCCCTGTGCATCCCTTTGTTTTTCAAAAATTGCATATACATACAATTTCCCCTTATATTTGCGGGCCCCACCATTTGTATGTCTCCTTCTGCATATGCAAACATACAAGCCACGGACCCCAAATAACCTTTAGCTGCTTTTCATTGTTCTGCCAGATCTAGCTTGTATATTTTCTCCTTGTACATTTCTTTGTATATGCAAAATATACAAACACCTATTCATACAAAGCGGACTCCAAACTCTTATGTGCTGAAACTGATCCTTGATTCAAATCCACCTTGTATATCGCAATGCATCTTTCACTTGTATATCACAATATATAAGTGCCATATACATACAAATCAGACCCCAACTGACCTTTAAGTATATTTTATTACCTGTCAGGTTCGGCTTGCATCTCTTACTCTTTGTATTTTTTCTTGTATATCGTAATATACAAATGGCCTCATACATACAAAACAAACCCAGAGCCTGAATGAGGCAGAAATGATATCCATTTGAAATTCGGCCTTGTATATCGGCTTGCATATTTTTTTGTATATGTGCGATATACAAGCCACTGTTCACGAGATCCTTTGTATGTCGAAACATACAATCCTGCTTGTATATGCGAGGGACCCACCATTTGTATCTCCCCCTCTAAATATGCAAACATACAAGCCACGAACCTGACACCTGAATATGCTAAAATTTACCTCTATTTGAAGTCTGGCTTGTATGTCTTTTCCTTTTTTATTTGCTTGTATGTGCGAACATACAAGCTGCATATACATACAAGTCGGATGTCAAATGGCCATTAACTGTATAAGATTTCTCTATCGGGTCTGGGTTGTATGTCTGACTTGCATCTTTGTTTGTACATTCCTAATATACAAACCCCTTTGTATATTGTCTTGTATATCTAGTTGTATGTGCAAACATACAAGCCAATATACACTCCACTGTTCACTCTCCTTTGTATGTCGAAACATACAATCCTGCTTGTATATGCGCGGGACCCACCATTTGTATCTCCCTTTGCGGCACTGTAGCAAATGCACATTTGTTTGTATATGCGGATATACAAACACAAATATACAAACTCCCTTACATACAAATAGGGAATCTTTGATGGAATATACCCACGATGCATATCTTCATTTATATATAACTGATTGTATGTGCAAACATACAAAGCAATATACAAGCCTTTTTATGCATACAAGTGCGGAATATTCTGAGGAATCTTCAATGTATATTACCTTGTATATTTCAGCCTTTGTATTTTTGGTGAATGTACATCCACTGTAGCACATGTATATCTGTCGGTCTTGTATCTTTTCACTGCATATTCCTTTGTATCTCCATTTGTATATCTGAATGTACAAGCCCCTATATACATGCAGACCCGATATACATTTAGCGAATATTCTGGGAATCTGTGGAAGATTCCCTAAATGTATATGCATTTCCTTGGCTTGATATACATTCAGAAAATGTATATAACTCAATTTTTTTCATATTTTCTAAGGCCGATATAGATTTGCAAGCTTGCCAAATGTATATTTGAACTGTATGTTGACCAAAGCTTTGACCATCAATAACTTCTTTATTTGGCCAAATTTCAGGGTGATGTAAAAAGTAAACCTACCTATTTTTTCAAGCTCTGTCCAATGGTAAGGTTTTTTAGGCAATTTGGCACTTTTCATTTTTAGGCAACATTTTCCAAAGGCTTTTCAAGGAAAATACCAGGTTGACTATTTGGCTCTGGTCAGAGGAAAAAATGGGTCAACAATTTGGCAACCTCTATGGGATGTTTGCCTGCTAAATAGTTAGATCAGTGGCCTATACATCTATTGGGCATAGAGTCACACAGAGACTAAAATATAGATATTTATGACCTTAGAAAAACAAGATAGAAGCAATGAAGAACACTTGGAAGGCCAAACCAAGACAAAATGTTGAAAGCAAACTCTTTCAACTATGCTAGACAACATTTGGGGAAAGCAAAAGTAGATATAAACTAATGTGCAATAGCACTTATTGAAAGCATAAAGACCTAATTTACTGATTTACAAGGCACTCATACCTCAAAACACCTCTTTAGGTGTATCCCATTGACTAGGATAGGCAGATTTTGTCCATCCATATTTGATAACTGAAATGCATTGTGCTCCTTGCATTCAGTAATGAGAAATGGACCACTCCACATGTTGTCAAACTTGGAATGCTTTCTTGGTCTGCTTTTTAATTCATCCCATTTAAGCACAATGTCACCCATTCTAAAGCTTATGGGGGTGGCCTTCTGATCGAAATTTCTTTTTGTTTGAAGCTAATGATATTCCACAGTCTTTATAGCCTTGTCTCTGATTTCTTCAAGCTCCATAAGCTGAGCATATCTGACAGCCATGGGATTCTCTTCTTCAAACATCTCCAGCTGGTTCATGATGTCCAGTGCTGGCAGTTCTATAGAGATAGGCAATCTTGCTTCCTTCCCATATACTAACATATATGGAGAATTTCTAATGGACCTCTTAGGAGTTATTCTGTCTACCCATAAGGCATACTTCAAATTAGTATGCCAGGTCCTCTGGTTGTCCTCCATTGATCTTTTAATAATCTTTATGAGATTTTTGTTGGTAGACTCAGCCAAACCATTACCCAGTGGGTAATAATTAGAAGAAGTATTCAAATAAATCCCATTTTTGACAGCCCAATCAGTTATCTTTAGGCCAACAAAGGCTAAAGTATTGTCAGAAATTATTGACTCAGGCACTCCAAATCTGGAAATCAAGTCATGATAAAAATTTAAAACAACATTTTCATTTGATTCCTTTAGCGCTACTACTTCAGTCCATCTTGTGAAAAAATCTGTAGCTATAAGAATCCACTTGTGGCCTGCACTTGATGGTGGATTATTAGGACCTATGGAGTCCATACCCCATCTCATGAAGGGTTGCTCTATTTGAATTGGCCGTAAAGGTAAGGCTGGTAGCCTTTCTTTTCCTGCAAAAATGACACATTTTATACACTTCCTAGCCCATGCATGGGCATCCTTAAATAAGATGGGCCAGTAATAGCCAGCTCTCATTACTTTCCAAGCAGTAGTCTTCAGGGCAAAATGACCCCCCACTGCTCCATCATGAAATTCATGTAGTATCTTGTTAGTCTGATCTTTATCAATGCACCTTAACAATACACCATTAAAGTCCTTTCTGAAAAGGATGCCATTTATTAAAACATATGGAACCGATTACAGTCTATAATATCTTCTTTTAGTTCTATCTAGACCTGCTAGACATTTGCCAGTTTGCAAAAATTTATTCATATTAGTAACCTAGCTTGTGTTTTCTACTGCTGCATTATCTTGAGGTGCATCCTCAATGGTCAAAAGCATCTCATCCTCCTTATTGGAACTAGTAGTGAGCTTCTCGCTGAGTCCTCTGCCTCTAACAAGCTTGGCTACTTGGATATCCAAGTCATATTCCATGACCTTGGTGATCCAACCAGCTCTTTTCTCATTTATATCTTTGCTCAATAGGAACTCCTTCATGCTGGGATGAGCCACCATCAAATGTATCTTGTTAGTAGAAACAAGATGCCAAAATTTCTTGAGGCTCCCTATCACTGCAAGGATGTGCTTCTCAACAAAGCTATACTTCTGTTCATATTCTTCCAGCCCCTAACTGAAAAAAGCAATTGGCTATTCAAAGCTGCTACTCTGCTTCTATACTAAAATTGCAGAGACTGTATCTAGGTTGCCATAAGCATATAGAATAAAATCTTTGGAAAAGTCAGGATGTACCAAGGTTGGCGCAACTGACAATGCTTCTTTTATAGACTCAAAGCTGAGTCTGGCCTCTTTTGTCCAATTAAAGGCTATATTCTTTTTCAACATGGATGTCAAAGGTTTCAAAAGGTTTGTGATATCAGGGATGAACCTTCATAGAAAATTAATTCTACCAATAAAACTTTGTAATCCCTTCTTATGACTTGGTAAAGGCAGCTCCAAAATGGCCCTTACTCTTTAGCATCAATAGTAATTACTTCTTTTGAGACAACGTACCCTAACAACTTGCCTTCATGGACATCAAAAATGCATTTGTTTGGATTAAGGGATGTTCCAAACTCTCGGCATCTCTCAAAAACTTGCCTTAAGTGGGATAAATGCTCAGATGCATTCTTGGAAAAAAATTGTTATATCATCTAAGTACACCAGCACCAATTTGTATAGCAAACCCTTGAACGCCATATCCATGGCTCTTTGAAAGGTTGAGCCAGCATTAGAGAGACCAAAAGGCATCCTCCTGTAGGCCATAGTGCCCCACTTGGTAGTGAAAGCAGTTTTGAACTGATCCTCCTCCTTGACTAACACCTGATTGTAACCAGAAAATCTGTCAAGCAAAGAAAATCTCTTCGAGCCAGCCACTACTTATAAAATCTGCTCCATTGATGGAAGTGGGTAGTGGTCTTTTAGGGAGGCTCTGTTTAGGTCCCTGAAATCAACGCACAGCCTGATTTCTCCATTCTTCTTCCTCACAGGGAGAAGGTTTAAGACCCAAGAAGTATGCTTGATGGGAAAAATGATCTTTCTCTCAATTAACTTAGTCAATTCTTTAATCATCAGGGGCTCTAGCTTTGGATTTAGGGGCCTCTGCCTTTGCCTTACAGGATTTGCACCTAGTTCCAATTCTATGGCGTGCTAGGCAATATGAGGATCAAATCCCTTTAGGTCTGAATAATCCCAAGCAAATACCTTCTTAAATTCTTGACAGAGTAATAAAAGCTCTCCTGTCCTCGGCTGAACAGATTTTACCTATTTTGAGGAGTTTTCCCTTAAAAATTTCTAACTCCTCATAATGTTCCTCTTTTATTTGCATACTAGTCTTAGTCTTCTTCATCTGATCATCAGTGCCAAAAATAGACTCCAAAGTCACCAATCCCTTGGGCAGCTTGTTTGTCTTCAGCTGAATAATCTAATCATTGCCATACTATTGTTTGAGTTTATCCTGATTCATCATGGAAAACTCATCTTCCTCTAATAGGAATCTCATAATCTGTTCATCACTTTCAAAGACCTGCCAATGAACATTATTGTCGGGGATAGAGGGTCTGTCAACTATTTTTACATGAGGCTATATTTTCTCCTTTTGAATGTCACTAGGGATGTCAAACTGTGCCCCAATTGCAGCTAATCTATCAGCATGGGAGTTTTGATTTCTTGGAATGGAAATCAGATTAAAAGCATCAAACTCCTCAATCATGTTCCATACCCTATGCTTATAGCACTTCAAGGTATCATTTTTGGTAAGATGTAGTCCTCTTACCTGATTTACAATTAGTTCACTATCCCCAAATACTTGCAAATAGCCAATTTTCTTCCTTCTTGCCCATTGCAATCCCTGGATTAGCCCCTCATATTCAGCAGTGTTATTGGTACATGAGAACGCAAAACAGAAAGTAGCATAATATTTTTCACCCTATGGTGACACCAGTATTGCACCACCACTGGATCCATTTCTGCTCCTTGAGCCATCAAATTACATTTTCCGTACTTCTCCTTGCTGCTCTATCTACTGTTCTGCATCCTTTACCATACTTGGAATTGCTGCCTTAGGCTCATGAAGTATATAGACCCCCATACCATTTTCTTGAATATGTGCTTCAGGATCATCTACAACATCTTCTGAGGACCATTCCCTTAATAACACCTCTGGTATACTCTCAGCTTGTAACTCTTGAGCTGCCACAAGTTTAGGATCATCAGAAATAATATGATTTGCATTAACCACACTTGGTGTATAGGGCTCTATGTGATGATTTGAAAGCAATTCGGATATTAGGGTCACCTTAGTGCCATATCTGGTCCTAAAAAACATATGGGACCAGTCAGAGGATATGTATCCTCCTATTTTGGCTGTGAATTCTCTTGATAGGCACATGGCAAAAGAGGGAGGCAAATCAATAATGAAGACCTCTTGGAAGGTGGAAACATTGGGACAGGTATGTAGAGTAAGACCTAGGTCTTTTATTACACCCACAGTACTAACAGTTGTGCCATCTAATTGGAGTACACCCTTCTCAAGAGTCTGGTACTTGAGCCCTAATTGGTCTGCAATTTGTTTAGGCATCACAGAACTGCTTGCTCCACTATCCACCATGCAATTATGAACTAATTTATCTCCAATTATCAATGATATATAGAATGGGAGTGGCTTAGTACTTTTGTTAGGCTGTTTGCTGTTATCCTCAGAGGAATTAGTAAGGACAACCCTATTTGGGTCAACAGTTGTATCTTTGGACACCTTCAAATCAGACAAGGCAGATTGCAATATGTCTTTTTGGCCTGGGATGGCTAAAGAATCCCACATAGACATTGTCACATTCATCTTTTTCATATTTTCAATAATATTGAAAGGTGGAATGGCACTCACCTTCTGATTTGATTTTGTAGCAGCGACGTCTGGTTGCAAACGAGGCATCTCCCTTGCTTTTGCTGGGTCATTTCTTTGTAGAATATGGGGAAGTTGGGGTGCAGGAACATCAAAAGACGCTTTTCCTTTATTTGTTGCTTGTTCTACCTCATAACCCCTTTTCTTTGCTCTTGTATTTGCTGCAACTGAGGTGTTATCACTGTTTATGCCACAAAATTCACCTTCCTACCAATTCATGAAAGCGGAATCACTCTGAGGTTGTTCCTGTTGTTGCACAACCCCATCATTTGGTGTACTTGGCTGTGAGGCTGACATATTTTGCACCATTAGAGCCTGATTTATGACTCCATTTGAGTAGGCTACTTGACTGTATGGCTGATTGCATGGGTAGCACCACTCATATTCATCTGCTAGGTTGTTCTGAGTAGGGACAAGGTCCCTTACGGTGTTAATAGGTGCTAGATTATAAGGCAGAAAAGGCCTTTGATTTACATTCTGTCTAGCACCTTGATAGTTGCTTTGATAAGGCAGCCTATTAGCTTGATACGACTGATTTTGGCCTTGAAATGGTTGATTCTACCCCTGGCTAGATTGCTGATAAGGCTGAAAGGGCCTCTGGGACTATTGCTTCTTTATGTTTACCAGTTCATTTCCAAAAGTTTGAAGGATATTCTCAATCTTTTGTTGACTATTTTCAATCTCTTTCAACTCTTGAGATGAACTAGAGGCAGCAGGTTCTGAATTAGCAATATTTGGTAATGCTGCAATAGTAGGCACAGGGGGAAAACATGGAATTGGCAAAGGCATAGAAGCCTAAATCTCAGGAAAGATAGGCACTGGTGGTCTGGGTGCTATTTTTCCAGCCTGAATGAGATTATTCTCTGCCCTAATTGCTAATTCATACGCATCTGGTAAACTATTACCTCCTAGTGATTGAATCATTACTGAAATATCACTATTTAGGGCTTTCAAAAAATATAGAAATGTATATTCAGCTAGAGGTCTTACCATGGCAGGGATTCTGTCCCATGTCTTCTGAAATCTAAAGTTAAAATCCATCATTTGCTCTTGTGGAGCTCTCTTTATGGTGGTCATTTATTCGACCAATGATAGATTATCTAATTTTTCTTGAAATTGCTTGTTTAATTTCTCTCCTAGCTCATCCTAGGTTCCTATAGTCTGCACTAGTAGACTCCTAAACCACTGCAATGCCTTCCCTTTGAAGGAGGCGGCCAGTAATCTAATGGTTACATTCTCCTGAGTGACATGATGAACCCCACACAGAGATGCTATGTCTCTAATGTGCTTGATCGGAGTAGTCTAATTTTCCCCTGTAAAATAGGGTAGACTCTTCAAAGCTGCCATTGGTATCACATCATGCACCATTAGATTCAAAGGACTCCTCCCATCAAAAGTCACAAATGGATGATATCTTGCCATCTGAAGAGCTATAGGTAGATTCGCTTGAGTTACTGCAGGAACTACAGAAGCAACTGGTCTGAAACCTAGTGGAGTTGACTGTACTCTTTTGGAAATTGGAGTCCTTGTTGTAGCTCTGCTCTGTCTTCTGGGTGGAGAGAGCTGCAAATATTCAAATGAGCCTGAACTTGAACTCCTGGTTTCTATCTTTCTCATAAAACATGTATCAGCAAAACTGGTCTGTTTGTCTTTCCTCAGTCTGAGTCACCAGATGTGTAAATTTTAACCTCTTAAAGGTCTGTAATTATTGGTTGCACATCAAAACTAGCAATAATGGCTGTTAATTTGATTATTACTCTGATCTCTTGGGTCCCACTGGGCATCCCAAAGTTGTTATCACCTAGTTTTGCACCCTTGCATACAGCCATGAAGCCTCTGTAAACTGGAGTAACATGGGACTGATCTCTAAGT
This sequence comes from Cunninghamia lanceolata, assembly GCA_027924645.1. Classification (NCBI taxonomy): domain Eukaryota; kingdom Viridiplantae; phylum Streptophyta; class Pinopsida; order Cupressales; family Cupressaceae; genus Cunninghamia; species Cunninghamia lanceolata. The sequence continues at coordinate 820,065 of BSBN01000121.1, read as the reverse complement.
GTGGGACTTTGCTAAGTAAGATCAGACCTCTAGAGAAGGCTAGCTTCCTTGTCTAGTTATCACCTAAAACTGCTGAATTTTGAGGGGGAAAAAGGAGAGGGAATGCTTGTAATGAAATGAATAAAAGCTTGAAAACATAAAGGGTGATGCACCAGATAGATTAAAAGAGACTTCCACAACACTAAGAAAATGCACAGTATAATCAGATGCAGCAAGTAAACATACACAGATTAGATGACCCTAGCAGAGGTAAGGAGCAATATGGTTGAGAGGAATAGAATGTTCACAAACAACCTCATGCAGATTCACATTGTAGACACCCTAAAATGACCGTGTCGTCGAACCACTTGCATTTCATAATCTGTCTAATCACCTGCACTCAACGTTAATTAAATAATCTAATTATTTAATTAATTTTCATCAAATTCTTCTAAATCACATATTTTCAACATTAATTAAATAAATCCTCTTTATTTAATTAATTAAATTAAATTCCTCTATATTCTTCCACAATTAAATAATTTTAATTATTTAATTAGTTCATTATCCTCTTTCCAAAAATTAAATCCACATTAATTAAATTAATTATTTAATTAATTCAACAAATTCCCTCTTATCTAAAATTAAATAATTCTTAATTATTTAATTAAATCAAAATCATTCTTCCAAAATCATGCACAACAATTAAATAAATTTATTTATTTAATTTGCTTTCCAAATCTTCTAAATTAAATAATTCTAATTATTTAATTACTTCTTCCAAAATATCTTCTCTAAATTAAAATAAATCAATTATTTATTTAAATTGTTTTTTCTTCTAATTTGAGTTATCTCTAAAATAACTCAAGCTTTCTTGCTCATGAATTAAATATTTCTATATTTAATAAAGAAAAATATCTTCTTTTCTCATGCAAATCCCTTCTTCTTGTTTTAAATCACTTAACTGATTTCTTTTTTTCTTTTAATTGATTTATCTCTTTAGTTAACTCATTCTTCTATTCTTGATAACTCCTCTCATGCAAAAGAAAGCAAGACACATGTCTTCTTCTCATTCGTTGCACATTCCTCAACTTATCTCCTCCGTTGATTCTTTTGAATTACCTGGACCATTGATCGATCTTCCTTGAAATCTATATAAACCCCCCTCATCTCCTTCATTATCTCTCTCTTCGATCGTATTCTCAGGCATACTTAACAGAGCTTTGAGCATACAAAACACGTCAATTGAGCACTATCACGATCTTTTGACATTGATCTCTTGAGCACACTACTTGCTTGTTGCGGCTATGGCTTCGCAACTTCATTGAGCAATCCACACATCTCTAAAAGGAAACAACACAGATCTCGGTAAAAGTCTTTATTTCATTGAGTGTTTGTCATGGCTTTTATTTAGATTCGTTTCCTTTATGTTATTGGGTTCTTTGATTTTATTTAGTTCAAATTTAATCGATTTTTCCTCATAACCATTCTGGCACGCCCAGTGGGACCCACTAATCCCTTTGTTTCTTTGAGAAATTTGTTTTTTTTTTAAGTCACAGTACGGCACAGCGGAAATGACACCCCACAGTGCTTCTGGCAGGATCTTTGAGCGCTTCTGGAGGCACAGTCAGGCACTTTTGGAGGCACTGCGGCTCTTTCGGCAGCGCAACACAGCGCTTTTGGCCTGACAGAATGGCGCTTTCGAGAGTATTATACAACGCTTTTGGCTAAATTAGGTTTTTGACTTGGTTCACTGTCTTGCAGGATTTTCACGCCATCTATCTTATTAATTTGTATGACAAGCTGTTGTATTTGTCAGATAAACCTATTTTTTTTGGACATCCTAAGCTAATTTATTTAGGAGTACCTTTGATTTTTGTGTTAATCCTTGGTGTTGTTACAGCATTTGAGTTTTTTAGATTGCAGAACACAAATCTCTTAGCTACCACTTCTCAGAACAGTCGATCAATCATGGAATTTTACTTTAGATCTGATTATTTTGAAAAAGTTCCCATCTTTATGATCTGAGACAGTGTAGCGCTTTTGGTTATATTGTATCACGTGTTTGGTAACACAGCTCCACGCTTCCGGATATTCTTCAGCACGTCTGGTATTATTGTATTGCGCTTCTGGTCTGCATCATAGCACCTTCGAAAACATAGTGCAGTGCTTCTGGTTATTTTGCTCCGCCTCTGGTAATATTCTGCAATGCTTCTGATCTGTCTTACAGTGCTTTTGAAATACAGTGAGTCGCTTCTGGTAAGATTGTGCAGCGCTTTTGGTCAAAGTTGATTTGTTTTTTGGCTAACTTGTGAATTTTTGGTGGAACTAACTCACTTGTTGCAGCTTCTTATTACTCACACAGAGCCAATAGGTGTTTTCTTAACATGTTCATGCAGGACGAGCGTTGAAGACCTCTTTTGATTTATCTCACTAAGTCTTAGAAACACATTGCATGCTTAAGAGGATAATTGAACAAATCTTTTCTTGCAATCTAAGTCTTAGGAATATACTGCTTTTTCTTAAGGGACAATGGACATGTATGAACAAACACCTCAATTTTCTAAAAGACAATGGACATGAATGCCAAACACTTCATTTCATAAGGGACAATTTACAACTACAAATGTGTGTGTGCCTAGCTTAGTTGCACCTTATTTTTCTTATAACGGGACAATTGAACCTTTGTTTGATGTGCTTGCTCTTACTTTTTTGTACTTCCTTTAGAAGGGCCTGCTTTTGGATTGTGCTTCAGCCAAAAGGGACGACACTAAGCAGAGTTTTCCTTTGAACCACTATATAAGAGGGATAAGGCGAAAGCCAAGTCCTAACCGACGTCAGCCTTACCTTGTGGTGCCAAACTGAAAAGAGGTGTACTAGCTCTTTGTGGAAATGATTTGCACATTGAGCGAACTGTTTGAAACTCTTAGTAGGATTGGTTAAATCTTTTAGTAGCTTGTTGCATTGCTCGTAAGGCGTTGGTCCCTCAAAGTCACTAAGAACCATTTTAGATAGAGACTACCTGACCTACCTCCGAACATTGCGGTAATCATCAGTGCAAGGGAAATCGATTTAAACCCTTAAGATACTCACCATTGGCTCCCTTGAGAGGAGATAGTATTCCCTTGGACATAAAGCTCTTGTGACCTACTTGAGCTTTCCAAGGGGAGGGTGAGATATCCCTACCTATCGTCTCTCACAAAGATACTAAATATCTGACACCTTTATGGAATGATATTTTTATCGACGGAGTATTAAGCTGTGAGCTGATCTACTGCAATGAAACCTTGTCTCTAGGGATAAAAAGTGCTTGTTATTGATTGCAAATTGTCTTAGACCTGTGGAAACATTGGGCTTGTTTGGAGCCTTGAACATACACTATCTGTTGTATCAGTCCTTGTGCCTTTTTTGACTGCTTGTTCGCTGTGTTTTCTCTTGCCAACCAATCCAATCAGAAACAGAAAAATCTTGCCTTTGAAAAACATCAGACACTACTTTAGCGCCCCTGGTATTACAGCAGCTCACCTTTGGTAATACAGTAGATCGCCTTTGGTCAGCAGTAACCCGCCTCTGGTAAAACTCTACTTCAGCGCCCTTGGTATAACAGTAGCTCACTTTTGGTCACTGTAGCTCACCTTTGGCATAGCAGTAACTCACTATTGGTAGCTCAGTCCGTCGCCTCTGGCCCACAGTAGCACGCTTTTGGTAGCACAGTCTTGTGCCTCTAGTCAAATAGTATAGCGCTTTTGGTCTAGTACTTTGTGCATCAGAGTTTATCCCTTTCCCAAAGCATCTCATAGATTCCCAGCATTACATTGTGTCCTAGTGTATCCCATGGTCACCAGTAGGCTACAACAAACTATGAAATCTAGGCAAGTTGTCCCTAAGAAGCACAAGTCGCCTCCTCGCACACCACAATCAGGTCATCTCAACATTACTCCCAAGGTGACTCCTAGTACACCTGCAACAAAACCAAATAGCTCTCTGAACATGCTGCACATAGATGAACCAAGCAATCCTCCTGAGGACAGAACCCCTTTGATAAATGCGCCTCAGTATACCACAGGCTTGCCTCCAGATTTTGTCCTGCAAGGTTATATCGTAGATCAAACCCCATCTCAAGAAGAGCGACACTTTGAAATAGGTCAATCCTCTCAAGAAGATGGGCAAGATCTTGATGAATTTATACAAGATCCTAGAGCTATAGCTGCCTTTGATAAAATCCTTAGTGAGAACCAGGATCATTTCTTTCGCTTGCTTGCAAAGCAAGGCGCCAAGTTACCTCAAGATTTTGATGTGTCCACTCTCAAGGAGAGCAACAACACCCAAGGAGCCATGCAAGCGGTGCAAACCATGTCCACGGTGACTACGCCCTTACCTACTCAAGGCTCGCAATATAGGAATCCCCTTTTTCAAAATCCAATAGAGGAGAGGCCCATATCCCGCTGTTGACTCCTATGGAGATCTATCAAAACCAACAAGAAACTCTCCAACGTCAAGCAGAGTTAGCTAAGCAAGCCACCTTAGCTCAATCGAATGTGCAACCACCTCCTAAAGTGTCCACCCCAATCGCAAGTGGAATCTTGGTTACCCCATCATGCGTAGGTTTCCCACCCAATTACAATCCGGGGAACACTTATGTAGCCATGCAACAAGGGTCTCAACAAATGCCACCTCGTATATCATCACACCTGCATGTCTCTCAACCAATTAGAGTCACGCAGCCCCAACCACAACATTCTTCTACTCTCATCCTCAAGCAGCCCCAACCACAACATTCTTCTACTCTCATCCTCAATCAACCCCAACCATCGCAAATCACTTCTACCTATGTTCCTCCTCCACAATGTTCATCCTCGCTCAACTTCTTTCATACATTGCCTAGCCACTATCAACATTCCCAACATCAGGTTTCCCAAAGCTATGTGCCACCATCACAACCTAATCAAACGCACTTTAGCTTTCCTCCCCCCAATACTTTTCTTCAACCATCTCAAAGCCAACACTCTTACCTAGTGCCACCTCTGCCTCTTCCAAATCAAAACCTCCAATTCCAACCCAATCTAAACCAAACGTACAACCCGTATGTTCCCAATCAATCTTACGACCCTTATAATACCGGTGCGCATGGCTTACACTATAATCTTCCATATGGACAACACCAACCACTCTTTGGACAATAGGAGACGTTACCAACCCCTCCCACGACTATGGAGCTAAAGATTGCAGAAGTTCAACAGCAGCTATCTGATCTTACGTTTGGCCACACCAAAAAGACCTTCTCTTTAGAGGAAGTGTGTCCTTATCCTTTTGATCAGTCATTACCAATGATCCCTTTTCCTCAAAATTTCACTATTCCCAAGTTCGATAAATATAAAGGAAAAGGTGACTCAAAAGACCATCTTAGGGAATTCTATCTTGCTTGCTTCGAGGTCTCTCACAATGACACATATCTTATGCATCTCTTTCCTTGCAGTCTGGGAGGTCAAGCAATAGAATGGTTCTCACACTTATCTACGGGTATCAAGTCTTTCAACGAGCTAGCAGAAAAGTTTGCCACCCATTTTTCTTACAACGCAGAGCATGAGATTTCCATGACAGACCTATGCAACAATAAACAGAAAAATGGGGAAACTTTCATTTCTTTCCTTCAACGATGGAGACAAATGGCTAGTAAATTCCCTTTCAAGATTCCGGAGAAACAGCTTGTTAGCATATTTGTGCAGAACCTCAACCAAGAGTTAGGTTTCCATTTGCAAATTCTTAGTGCTACAACCTTTGATGAAATCACATACAAGGGTATCAACATTGAGAAGGCCCTCATTGCTAAGGGTGTGGTCAAAATCTTTAAGGAGACGAAAGATAGCAATTCTCATCAACAGTCGAACGATAAACCCAAATATTGGAACAAGAACAAAAATGTGGTCAACAATGGGGTGGTCGATACTAAGCATGTCCAAACGTTGCAAACACTGCTGCAGCTCTCCAAACCAAGTCAAGCTCCACCTCAACAACAGCAGCAACAAAGGCAGCCTTATCCGAACCAACAGCAATGACAACAAGAGCGGTCCCAACAAGATTACCCTCTGCGACGTCAATTCACTCCCTTGGTAGTGCCCATCGAGTCAGTCTTACAGCAAGCTTTGCAGAAAGGGCTCATCACCTTACCTGATGCTCCTCCCTATGGAGAACCTGTCTACAAAATGGCACGTTACAGAGACAATGAGTATTGTGAGTTCCATAGGAGCAAAGGTCATAGAACTGCATCTTGCATGAAGCTTAAGCACCTCATCCAAAACCTCATCGACAGTAATCAAATCACTTTTGAGGATGAATCACCAACGCAACACACGAACAAGGATCTCGATATGTACAAGGAGCCATTCCCTCATCACGGTCCACCTCCTCCTCAGGATAGAGGTAAAGGTATCAATCACGCTTCCACGTCTTTCAATTCCATTGTAGGTCATTTTGAAGAGAGTTGAGTGTCTACCCTCATGATCAAAGGCAAATCTACAGATTGTGCTGTTACTACTCGTCGAGGTCATGTCACCATCCATGCACCTACACCTAGGCTTTCGGTTCAATCTCATTATAATCTTGTTGAACATCTAGGGAGAACACCAGCACAAATCTCTATTTTGGACCTTCTACGGTCATCACCTGCACATAGAGTGGTGCTAGAAAAAGCCCTCCAAGAGTCTTCCGTTCCTAACAACATAGCAGTCGCAGATTTCCAAGCTATAGTGGGTAATATTGCTTCACCTTACAACGTAGTCTTCTCTGAGAAAGACCTCCCCTCCCACGATCCTTGTCACAATGATGCCCTTCATATTGAAGTTCTCATCCATAAGCGCAAAATCAAACGCATCCTCATAGATGGTGGTGCTGGTCTCAACATCTGTTCTTTAAAGTTACTAAAGCAATTGGGATACTCTGAGGATCACGTCAACACTGATCATAGTATTACAATCAAGGGGTATGATGATGCAGAACGCCGTTCAGAAGGTGTTATTCACTTGCCTATTCAACCAAGCCCTGTTATGCTTGAAACCAGGTGCCAAGTTCTTGATATTGAGCTGCCTTACAACATTATCCTAGGCCGCCCATGGATCCATGCTATGAAAGTTGTTCCCTCCACGTACCATCAGTCCCTCAAGTTCCCATACAATGGTACGGAGATCACCATCCCAGGAGACCCTAATCCTTTTGAATTTTGCCGTGTCTTGCAAGGAAGCTATAAGAATTGTAACCAAGTGCCTAAAAATTACAAAGCCCTTGAATCCCCTCTCTATGTTGACCCTGAAACTCACACGTAAGCCTCTACCAATGAACCTACACCCCTCCCCAAAATCACAGCTCGCGTCCCAGATATAGGCTTTGGCACTTATGATATCTCAGAATCTTGTTGTGTAGGGCGGATGCCTTTATCTCCAAAATCTTACGGCAAACACCCATTGCCAAAGTAACCAAAAAAGTAACTATTCCTCCCCCAACATTCCTAACCCAATTCCAACATGGACGGTTATTAGAAGAGGAAACTATTGAGGACATCTCTTCTTGGCTCTACAAGGAGAAAGAACCAGTCACGATACCAGTCAAGCAATATGGCAATGGCTTAAGGATAGTGAAAAACATGGGCTATAAAGGCAAAGGTGGCCTTGGGAAACAGAATCAAGGCACCATGTAGCCCATTGTGGTAACAAAGAAGCTAGACAAGAAAGGATTAGGATTTGGTAAGAAGGTACCACGCGCCTCAGACATCGAGTATATCCTCGATGAGGTATCTGACACTTTTCCCACCGATACGATGTCTACAGAGGATATCATCGATGACTCTTCCTTCCACATGACCAATCTATTCGCAGAATCCTCCATTTTTATACTATCCTCCGTATCTTTAACTTCCACCACCAGCACCCAGAATGTCACGCTTGTCTACCCTGAACTTATTGATTGGGACCAACAAGGGGCCCCCGTTATAGATGTATTTCAGAATGACGAAGCTCTAGCTGAGTTCATGGGACTGCGAGAAGGTATCCCTCTTGGCGATCACAAAGCAGGTTTTGTAGTGGAACTAGAGCCCACGGCTTATTTTGGTCAGAATGCCAAATCCTCCAGTCGTAAAAGTGCAAATAAAGAAAGATCTCTAGGTGAAAACCACACTGTGGCACCTCCTGATCACAAAATAGTAAAAATAAAGGATGTATCCAAGGGTGAAAACCCAACTGTGGCACCTGAGGATGGAGGATTTGACCTTCCCTTACCATCTAAGTATCAAGAGAAATCAGCTCTCCTAGTGGAAGATTCTACAGAGATCAACCTGGGTACAGAACAGAATCCAAAGACAACATTCCTAGCAGCATCACTATCTGACACAGAGCACAGAAATCTTAACAACTTCTTCTTACAACGAACCATCAACTTTGCATGGACCTATGCAGATATGCTAGGGCTAGACCCTAAGCTGGTAGTTCATTATCTCACAGTTGATCCCAAGGTGAAACCAGTCAAGCAGAAATTGAGAAAGATGCACCCACAGATAGCTCTCTTGGTGAAGGTGGAAGTACAAAAGCTGTTAGATGCAAAGTTCATACGACCAATTGACTATTCAGATTGGGTCTCAAACATTGTACCAGTGTCTAAACCTAATGGGCGCATCCCCATGTGTAATGATTTCTGAGATCTCAATAAGGCATGTCCTAAAGATGATTTTCCACTACCAAACATTGACATTATAGTGGACTTGACAGCAGGTCACGAGATGCTTTCTCTCATGGATGGATTTTTGGGTTACAATCAGATAAGGATAGCTGAAGAAGACCAACATAAAACAACCTTTACTTGTCCTTGGGGCAATTATTGTTGGTGTGTCATGCCATTTGGTCTGAAGAATGTAGGAGCAACCTATCAGAGAGCAATGACAGTGATATTTCATGATCTGTTTCATCACATCATGGAAGACTATGTTGATGATATATTGGCTAAATCTTCTCAGGCGGATCACATACAAGTTTTAGGACAGATCTTTGACAGGCTTGAAAAATACCAAGTAAGACTCAATCCAAAGAAGTGTGTATTCGGTGTAACATCAGGAAAGCTGTTGGGATACATTATATCTCGTAGAGGCATTGAAGTAGACCCAGCGAAAGTAAAGGCTATAGTGGAGATGCCTCCACCAAAGAACCTAAAAGCATTAAGGAGCCTCCAAGGAAGGTTGCAGTCCATCAGGCGTTTCATCTCATAGCTAGCAGATAAATGTCAACCCTTTCAACACTTGCTCCGAAAGGATGTCTCATTTCGATGGGACAATAAGTGTCAAGCAGCATTTGATCAACTTAAAGAGTACCTAGCTACACCTCCTGTATTGGTTCCACCAGTTACGGACAAACCTTTGATCTTATACATCTCCACTACAAATTCAGCCCTAGGGGCCCTACTAGCACAGAATGATGACACAGGAAAGGAGCATGCAATTTATTACATTAGTAGAACCTTGGTGGGATACAAGCTCAATTATTCACCAATGGAAAGGGCTTGTTTAGCAGTAGTGTTTGCCTCCCAAAAGTTGTGACATTACATGTTGAACCAACACACAAATCTGATAGCCAAGATTGATCCCTTGAAGTATCTACTAGCAAAAGCAGCTCTCACAGGTAGACTAGCTAAATGGGTTATGATCCTTAGTGAGTTCGATATTGAGTACATGGATCGTAAGGCAATCAAAGGACAAGCCCTCGCGGATCAACTAGAAGATGCACCTATGAAAGATACACATCCTATGGTAGCAAACTTTCCTGATGAGAACCTCTTCACTCTTGCTACCTCCGTAATGTGGAAGTTATACTTTGATGGTTCTTACACACAGCATGGATCAGGAGCTGGCATCTTATTTGTTACACCTCAGAATGACTACATTCCAAAGTCATATCGGCTAGCATTCCCTTGCACCAACAACATAGCCGAGTATGAAGCACTCCTTATAGGTCTCAATATAGTAGTTCAATGGGACATCACAAAATTACAAGTATATGGAGACTCACGGCTAGTCATTCGCCAAGTCACAGATGAATACCAAACAAAGGATGAAAAGTTGGTCCCCTACAAGAAACTAGTGGATGCCTACAAACCACACTTTTCTAGCATCACATTTGAGCAAATTCCAAGAGAGCATAACAAAGCTGCAGATTCTATGGCTTCTGTAGGGTCACTGATTGACATGCTTGCTAATACACAGAAGTGTGAATTCTTGATCGAGCAATTGTTGATACTAGCCGTCGATGTTCTAGTTGCTGAAATCATCTGCGAACTTATTGGTCCCAATTCCCCATGGTATGAAGATATCTATGAATACCTCAAGAACAATACCTTTCCCCTTGACCTATCATCCAACCAACGCAAAACTTTTATCCGTCGATCCTCTCGTTACATCATTCTGGGTGATACACTATATCGCCGGAGTCTTGATGGTATCCTCTTACGATGTCTTAACGCGGAAGAAGCCGAAGCTACCTTACGAGACATACACGAAGGTGTCTGTGGCGTGCATTCTACTGGTCCTAATCTTGCTAAGAAGATACTTAGAACAGGTTATTACTGGCCTACAATAGAGCAAGATGCTGCACAGTTTGCTAAGAAGTGTCTACAATGTCAGTAGCATGGAGATCTGATTCACGCACCAGCTCATGAATTACAACCTGTGACAACTCCATGGCCTTTTTCTCAATGGGGTCTCGACCTCGTAGGACAAGTCCACCCTTCCTCCTCCAATGGCCACAAGTTTATCATTACCGCCACTGAGTATTTCACGAAGTGGGTGGAAGCCATTCCTATGACCTATATCACCGATAAGCAAATAGCCAAGTTTATCCTAAACTACCTCATATGCCGGTATGGTATACCCCAAGCCATTGTCACTGATAATGGGAGACCATTCAAGAACCAAGATGTTCGTGCCTTATGCATACAATACAATATCCAACATCACTTTTCAACTCCCTACTATCCGTAGAGTAACGGCCAAGCTGAGGCTTCCAATAAAGCCATTCTCAAGATCCTCAAGAAAATAGTCAATGAAGCTGGTCGTGATTGGCACTTACAACTCAATCCTGCCCTCTGGGCCTACCGTACTAGTATCAGAACACCAACTGGTGCCACACCATATGCCTTGGTCTTTGGCTCTGAAGCCATCCTACCCATAGAGGTCGAGATCCCATCCCTCAGAGTATCCATGCAGGACCTGATCGGCAGAGATGAGTATCGCACTTCCAGATTAGTTGAGCTTGAACTACTAGATGAAAGGCGCCTTGCCGCACTTAATCATCTCCATGTCTATAAAAACCGCCTCCAGCATAATTACAACAAAAAGATCAAAGAAAGATGGTTTCAAGTTGGTGATCTTGTACTTAAGGAGAATCAGAGAAATCAAGCAGATCGAGAGAAGAAGGGCAAGTTTGAGCCTAACTGGTTAGGTCCCTTTATTGTGATAGCAGCATATGGATCAGGAGCTTATACTTTAGCTACACCTGACGGTATTCCTCTAGATGAGCCACTTAACAGTGTCCATCTCAAGAAGTTCTATGCCTGATCCTCAGAGTATTCTAAAAAAAATCCAAAAAAATCCGTCCTCTGGTGAAAACCTGGCAAACAGGTGCCTTGGATAAGTACCATAGTGAAAACCTGGCAAACAGGCGCTATGTGTAGAGTCAGCATCCATCATCTATCGAGTCATGTCCACTCCTTGTCCAGTTCGCAACAACACGCTTCATCCATCTATCCATAATAAAACCATTGACTTTGTTTGCATTTCCATCTCCCTATCTAGTATAGCTTGGAAATTTGTCATTGTCCCTCGTCGTCTTCCCATGTCTTGATCTGTGTCTACAGTTAGCACTGTCTTGTCCTAGGTCATGCCTTTCTGTGTCTCTGTCGGTAGTCACCCCTACAGTTTCCTCTACCAGAATGGGGGCAACTCTTTCTTTAGCTTCAGTCTAGGATTGGTTCCTTGTTCGTGGTTCGCAGCATGTCCTTTAATCTTGTCTCATTTCCACAGGTAACACCCTTTAACGGACACATCGCTCCTACGATAAGGCTGTTATCCTCTCAACGCTTTTCCCACATCATCACTCCAACTAGAACTACCTCTATCTCTTCTCAGTCTTAAAGTACCTTGATCCCATGGATATGGGTATGTAGGCAGTCTGGATTCTGAAGGAAGTATCCAGTACTCAGGTACATAAGATCACCTCTTCTTTGCACTTTTCCCACATCATCATGCCACCCAGAACTACATATTATCTCTTCTCAATCTTAAGGTACCTTGATCCCATGGATATGGGTATGTAGGCAGTCTGGATTATGAAGGACGTTTCCAGTACTCAGGTACATAAGATCTCCCCCTTCCACCTTGACCCATTCATCACTCTATCCAGAACTACATATTTATCACGTTCACCTTCCATCATCGTGTGCCTTGATCCCGTGGATACAGGGTATGTAGGCAGTCTGGAATACGAAGGATGTATCTAGTACTCAGGCACACATGATCCATCATTCTCTACCCGTCTCAATCCATTGCCACTGTCATCCTTCTAGTCTTCCGTTTGTCAAAATCCATTCGCCTCAACTTGACTAACTCAAGCAGCAAGCTAGTGCATCCTTTCAAAGCAAAAGTCCTTAGCAAACCTGAAGCAAAGCAGCTTTCTTCCAGAGTCATCTACTATCCTGCATACCGATTGCCAACATCAGCTACGTACCGCTTAACCAAGCCCTAGATCAACAATCTTGTCTTTTGCACAGTGTTCCATTGTCGAGACCAACACACGCATCTCCTGTGACATTTGGCATTTCCCGCAGCAAGACATTGTCTTTTTAGGTAGATAGCACCCTTTAACGGACACAGAGTTCCTACGATAATGCTGTTACCTTTCCTATCTAATCTATCCTGAGAAACCTCTTTGGCAAGAGAATATGTTGCCTGTATGTTTACTTTGTAAGTCAGTCAATTTGTGTTATGGTTTATCTTTTGTCGCTTTATCTAATACCTATTCAAAGCTACCTTGATTTATCTATAATCTCGGTATGTTGCGATGCAGTACGGATTGGGGGCATAGTCATTGCTTTCTGTGTGCCGTTTTTGAGGAATGATCTCTAGTATCTTTCTTAGCATTCTATTTATCTTGTGTGTATTACGACCTAGCATCTTACATATTAATATTCTTCTTGCATTTGCATGTATGGAAGTTTATTTTATGTTCAAGACTACGACTCATTCACACGTTCCAACAAGGTTATATTATGTCTAAAGGATCTAAGTTCAAACCGTTTGCTTGCAGAGTCAATGTCCACGCACTCGGATATTACTGCACCTTGGTCTTTTATACCTTGGTGGCGAACTATCCATGTGCTATATCAAACTAAGGATTGCTCTTTATATACAAATGCAAAGCTATTGCAACAAGCTCACCTTTCATCCATTTCCACAAACCTTTATATCGCTTTCATTGCAGTAATTGATCAACAGTCTCTGTCTCCATCTCCTCCTATTCTTCTCTCTGGTGCATATCTGCAAAACCCACATGTCAGATATCACTAGTCATCACATCTATATCATCATATATCTCTATCATCATACATCTATAAGCATCATATACGCAACATATATCATCACATGAATTCATAATCATACATACATATCATCACATCCATGACATCAGGGAATGCATACACAAAAGCATGAATAGCTGTGAGTCGAACAGATCATCATATATATATATATCATAAAATGGCCATCATAATACAAAATCTCTGTGTCTACATCAATAATACAAAAATGTGTATACATCCAAATATACACCAATATAGTACATCACGGCTATCAAGAGCCCTCAAAATATACATCAGAATGCACGCAGGGTTCTGTCCAAAATGATACAATATCATACAATACAAATGTATGTGCCCTAGTGGGTAGAGCTGCCCTCCTGCTGTGGCCCCTGTCCTCCCCCTGTGCTCAGTGGAGGTCCCCCTGATGGTCCTCCTCCTCCCCCTGGTGGCAAAAGTGGCCCTCTAACTGAGGGCGCTAACTGCCCTGTCCTCCGGGATCCTGATGCCCCTGACCTACTCCTGTCTCTATAGCTCGGTGCCTGCTGAGCTGCTGGCACCTCTCCCACGTACAGGCCCCTATAGTACTCTGCCTCTCTACCGGCTGATACTAGCTCGCCCTGCACTCGGACGAGCTCGCTGTATAAGGTCCTCTGGTCTGCACCCAGTGCACGGCGTGCCTCCTCTCTCTCCCGCCTCACTCTAAATAGTGTGGCCTTTGCTGTCAAACACAGCTGCACCTCTGCGTCTCTCTCTCTCCTAGCCTGTGCTAGCCCATCTACGTCTACTGCTGGTGCGGCTAGCGGCTGCACCTGTACCTGTGCCTATGCCTGTATCTGGGCCTGCAGCTATCTGTATGCCTGCACCTGTGCCTATAGCTATGCCTACACCTGTGCTAGGGCTGTCTGTGCTGCTGAGGCTACCTGTGTCTGTGCCTGGGCTGTGACCTCTGCCTGCCTCGCATCTACCCGCGCTGCATCCCTGTCTCTCCTCAGTCGTGCCATCCGGAGCTCTAAGTGAGTCCTCCGGGCAATCTCCTCCTGCAGCAGTCGCTCTGCTCTCTGTAAGTCAGTCTCTACGACCAGGCCCGCTGCCTCTGCCATCTCCACATCAGCCTGCTGGCCACTGCCCTCTCCACCTGTCTGCTGGCCCGCTGCCTGCTGCCTGGCTGCCCTGGCCTGCCGCCTCATCCTGGCCTCTCCTCCAAGAACTAGCACCTCTCCCACTACCCTTGCTACACCTGGTGTAGTCAATCTCATCGGCCTGTGTGTTTGCCAGTACTGATCATACTCTGGCAATGTCCTTGGGTCTGCTAGCCCAGAGTCCCAATCCCATCTCACGAGGATGAGACCCCGTACCTCTGTCAAAGCTGTCGCCACTGGGATCTTGGCATCCCAGTCTCCAACCTCCCTCCGTGTCCTGGCATGAGTGGCCTCCCCCACTGGTAACCCCTGCGGTAATCCAAACTGCCTGAGAACTCGCTCGGGTAGGTACCTCTCTATCATATCTGTCTGTCTACCGAACAGATAGCGAGCCTGTCTATAGTACATAAGTTGCTCATGCTCGTTAGCCCACTCCTCGCATAGTAACTAGGGCCTCCATATAAATATGTCCATCTCATCTATCTGTCACCTCCAGTAGCTAACAGACCCCATCCTCCGATGTGTCATCACCCCGTCATATAGGAATACATATGGCTCGCCTCTGTCTTAGTGGCGCTGTGCCATGGGTCAGATGACTGGAATATGCTCCCACGCCCATATCTGTAACAAAGTCACACCTGTTGAGAGGCTCCTACCTCTCCTGTACACATAATGGTGCATATCATGGTATAGCTGTCCTAGCACGCAGGGTCCCCACGCATACTGTCTGCCATGGGTGAACATCCCTGATAGCACGGTCCCCCAGCCCACTGATAATCCTCTAGATCTCCTGTCCAGGCACAGGAAGCCGCCAATCAATGATGCAACGATCCATCTGATCCTATCACAGAGTCTCGGGACGTCTGCCCATCGGATCTCCCCATCCTCTATCCACAGGTCGTCTGTACAGAAGACCTCCTCCAAGCCTGCCTCGCCCCGTACTGGGTCAAAGTCCACTATCTCACCATCTATCCGGATCCTCAGGATGCGGTACACATCCTCCAGTGTCACTGTCGCCTCCCCCATCAGAAAGTGGAATGAGGAGGTCTCGCTGTGATACCTCTCCACGACTGCTGTCACTAGGGCGAGATTTGTCCTAATGTGTGTCAAATGTGCCACATGCCACAGCCCCGCATGCTCCAAAAATGCGTCCTCCTCCCATGTAAGCTGAACAACCTCGTACGCGATGGCGTGATGTTGCTCCCGCGACATCAGTGGTGTCAAAATCCTCTGCATCCATAGCAAGTCACTTGTCAGTTTCTTTCCCAAATCCCTCAAAACCTATCTACCATAAGTCCCTAAAACCCCCCCACTTTCCCTTTCCTCTTTGGTAGCCTAACTTTTCTGTTGCAGCCTAACTTTTCTTCTATTCAAACCAAAAGCGCTTTGTTTTATACAAAAGCGTTGTCCCTCTCTACCAACAGCGCCATACTGTTCATCCAGAAGCGCTATGTTTTTTAAACCACATGCGCCTTGTTTTTCTAGAAGCACCATTCTGTCCTACCACCCACGCCACTCTGTCCTACCAGACGCGACGCGCTTTTTTCACCTTCCCACCACTTGCGCTAACCTGCTTTGCCAAGTGCGCTGCACTGCTTAGCCACGTGCGCTGCGGGATTTCCCAAATGCGCTGCGGCGCGAGCACCTAATACCAAAAGTGACGCGATTTTATCAAGTACGCTGCGTGCGACTACCACCCGCGCTGCGGAGCGCCAAAAGCGCTGCCGCCCTACACCAAACGCGTTGCGGCCTCCTAAAGCGCTTTTGCTTGACCTGGCTAACCCTACCTAAACCTAGCCCTAACCGACCCTAAACGACAAATGCAAAGGGGGTTTTCGATCACTTACCGCTGCCAGAGCTCCTGCTGGCCTCCTGTAGGTCCGTACCAGCTCCGCCCGATGACTGTGCGCTGGAATCGGCATCTCTCCATGCTGGCTGCTCAACTCACTCCAACTAGGTTTGCTTCTCTCCTCTCTAAATTTAGATTCTCCAAGGGTGCAAATGAGGATTGTGGTCCCCATGGGACCTATTTATAGTGTCCCCCCCTTAGTTTTTCTTTCCCACCCCTTCTTCTGCTTTTCCTTCTCTCTGGTCGCGTCCTCTTCTGGTCGAGCGTCAACACCTTCCTCTGTCGCTTCCCTGTCTTCCTGCTCGAGGGGGCATACACTGGGGTAGCTACCTACACTGGGGCATAAAACATAAAAATTGTATCATGTATTCAACTATCAATTTCTTTGACGCAATGCTACATGCTGCATTGCATCAAAGAGGGGCAAAATGTAGACACCCTAAAATGACCATGTCGTCGAACCACTTGCATTTCATAATCTGTCTAATCACCTGCACTCAATGTTAATTAAATAATCTAATTATTTAATTAATTTTCATCAAATTCTTCTAAATCACATATTTTCAACATTAATAAAATAAATCCTCTTTATTTAATTAATTAAATTAAATTCCTATATATTCTTCCACAATTAAATAATTTTAATTATTTAATTAGTTCATTATCCTCTTTCCAAAAATTAAATCCACATTAATTAAATTAATTATTTAATTAATTCAACAAATTCCCTCTTATCTAAAATTAAATAATTCTTAATTATTTAATTAAATCAAAATCATTCTTCCAAAATCATGCACAACAATTAAATAAATTTATTTATTTAATTTGCTTTCCAAATCTTCTAAATTAAATAATTCTAATTATTTAATTACTTCTTCCAAAATATCTTCTCTAAATTTAAATAAATCAATTATTTATTTAAATTGTTTTTTCTTCTAATTTGAGTTATCTCTAAAATAACTTAAGCTTTCTTGCTCATCAATTAAATATTTCTATATTTAATAAAGCAAAATATCTTCTTTTCTCATGCAAATCCCTTCTTCTTGTTTTAAATCACTTAACTAATTACTTTTTTTCTTTTAATTGATTTATCTCTTCAGTTAACTCATTCTTCTATTCTTGATAACTCCTCTCATGCAAAAGAAAGCAAGACACATGTCTTCTTCTCATTCGTTGCACATTCCTCAACTTATCTCCTCCATTGATTCTTTTGAATTATCTGGACCATTGATCGATCTTCCTTGAAATCTATATAAACCCCCCTCATCTCCTTCATTATCTCTCTCTTTGATCGTATTCTCAGGCATACTTAACAGAGCTTTGAGCATACAAAACGATCTTTTGACATTGATCTCTTGAGCACACTACTTGCTTGTTGCGGCTATGGCTTCGCAACTTCATTAAGCAATCCACACATCTCCAAAAGGAAACAACACAGATCTCGGTAAAAGTCTTTATTTCATTGAGTGTTTGTCATGGCTTTTATTTAGATTCGTTTCCTTTATGTTATTGGGTTCTTTGATTTTATTTAGTTTAGATTTAATCAATTTTTCCTCATAACCACACATAGAACTAGAAAATTCAGCAAAAGAGGTAAAATAACTTGCATATATCTGATGAAAAGGCAAGGTTACAGTACATGAAAACTCTGTTTGGAAACAGAAAAGCCTTAATGCCAAAAAATTTCCAACCTTATTTACAACATTCAAATACATACTTATAGCATTCCAAAACTATCCTAAGTTGGTTACAAAATTTGCCCTATGAGCTGTCATAAAAAAAAAGATCTCCATCGATGACTGTCTAGCTGCATCAGTTATGGCGTCAAAATCTGGAACTGGGCAGATGGGGAGATATTTAGAGTCTTTATTGTAGCTACTTACTCATCGTCCATCTAGAGATGAAGAGGTGGAAAGATATTCTTTGTCATTAATGTGAGCTGCTTGTTTTGTCTGCTGCAATGAATGCCCAAAAATATCTCCATCTGCTAAAAGTCGTCTCTGAGATGTTCATCACTCAAAAATATGCATTTCCAAATCTAAAATTTGAAAAGTGATAAAGCTCCTGAGAAACCCTGCCAAATGAAAGAAGGGACCAAAATATGTAACTTTGCTTCTTGGAACATGCTGAAATTCACCAAAATGGAGGAGATACAGGCGGTCAAACTTTCAGTCAACTGCCTGTATATATCGCTTTTGCATTTCTGTGTATATCACTGCATCTTGGCGCTTGAATTGGCATTCAAAAACTCATCTTGCAACTCCTTCTATACATACATCGCACTTTGCATATCAGCCCCTGTACATCCCTTTGATTTTCAAAAATTGCATATACATACAATTTCCCCTTATATTTGCGGGCCCCACCATTTGTATGTCTCCTTCTGCATATGCAAACATACAAGCCACAGACCCCAAATAACCTTTAGCTGCTTTTCATTGTTCTGCCATATCTAGCTTGTATATTTTCTCCTTGTACATTTCTTTGTATATGCAAAATATACAAACACCTATTCATACAAAGCGGACTCCAAACTCTTATGTGCCGAAACTGATCCTTGATTGAAATCCGGCCTTGTATATCGGCTTGCATATTTGCTTATATATGCACGATATACAAGCCACTATTCACGAGATCCTTTGTATGTCGAAACATACAATCCTGCTTGTATATGCGCAGGACCCACCATTTGTATCTCCCCCTCTAAATATGCAAAAATACAAGCCACGGACCTGATACCTAAATACACTGAAATTTACCTCTATTTGAAGTCCAGCTTGTATGTCTTTTCCTTGTTTATTTGCTTGTATGCGCGAACATACAAGCCGCATATACATACAAGTCGGATGTCAAATGGCCATTAATTATATAATATTGCTCTGTCGGGTCCGGCTTGTATGTCCGACTTGCATCTTTGTTTGTACATTCCTGATATACAAACCCCTTTGTATATTGTCTTGTATATCGGGTTGTATGTGCAAATATACAAGCCGATATACACTCCACTATTCACTCTCCTTTGTATGTCGAAACATACAATCCTACTTGTATATGTGCGGGACCCACCATTTGTATCTCCCTTTGCGGCACTGTAGCAAATGCACATTTGTTTGTATATGCGGATATACAAACGCAAATATACAAACTCCCTTACATACAAACAGGGAATCTTTGATGGAATATACCCGCGATGCATATCTTCATTTGTATATAGCCAATTGTATGTGCGAACATACAAAGCAATATACAAGCCTTTTTATGCATACAAGCACGAAATATTCTGAGGAATCTTCAATGTATATTACCTTGTATATTTCAGCCTTTGTATTTTTGGCGAATGTACATCCACTGTAGGACATGTATGTCCACCGGCCTTGTATATTTTCACTGCGTATTCCTTTGTATCTCCATTTGTATATCTGAATGTACAAGCCCCTATATAGATGTAGACCCGATATACATTTAGCGAATATTCCAGGAATCTGCAGAAGATTCCCTAAATGTATATGCATTTCCTTGGCCCGATATACATTCAGAAAATGTATATAACTCAAATTTTTTCATATTTTCTAAGGCCAATATAGATTGGCAAGCCCGCCAAATGTATATTTGAACTGTATGTTGACCAAAGCTTTGACCATCAATAACTTCTTTATTTGGCTGAATTTCAGAGTGATGTAAAAAGTAAACCTGCCTATTTTTTCAAGCTCTTTCCAATGGTAAGGGTTTTTAGGCAATTTGGCACTTTTCATTTTTAGGCAACATTTTCCAAAGACTTTTCAAGGAAAATACTAGGTTGACTATTTGGCTCTGGTCAGAGGAAAAAATGGGTCAATAATACCATACCAATGCCATATGATAGTAACTCCCACATGGAGAACACCATACTATCAACACTGAAAACATTATGAAGGCCAAACCTGTGAAGATCAAGAATATAAGTCCAACACAAATAAGTTAGCATCAATATATTATGTAATGAACAATTGATGTAATCAACCTGATCAAACAAGTCCTGTGATCATGAAAGAAGATGATCATCAATGGTTAACATCATAAACCAAAACTGATAACTCCAAGGACCAATATGAACACCAAACACCAAGAACATTAGAATCCATCCTGAAACAAAATTGAAATATCATGATCAAACAGAAGCATCTCATCTCTAACCATATATGCATATCTGACTACACTTATCCTGATGACATCCTAAAATCCTCTGAAGACATCTCAACATGATGAACACCATGAAGCAACTCCACCAAGAATCCTTTTAAACATCAATGACAACCTAACACCATCATTGTTTCGGTGGGACTTGGAAACTAGTCCCCTTAATGATCTGATAGCTCTTCATGAGTTTGATGTTATGTGTTCGGCGGGACTTTAGATGTTTCCCCTCGATAGCCCGATATGAAGCATTGGTAGTAGGGACCACATTGAAGGTTATGACCTTCATCGAAGTGACATCTCTATATCGATAAGAGGCGATATGTTGTCTCTTCGATATGGTGATATATTGAATTGCAGGTATCTTGGCGGGACCCAACTAGTGTTAAGATGGAGAGCGATTGGACGATGTCGATGGAGGATCATTGACCTAAGGTGATTTGGCAATATCAGTGTAACAATGTTGTATCACTGGGAGTCTCTAAGTTGTCCCTTCGATAGTCAATTCAAAGGTTAGCTCTCTATTGATCTAACCTTGTGCCATCAACGGGACTCTATTTTGAGTCTCCTCAATAGCCCAATGCAAGGCTGAGAACTCTTGTCAGAAGGAGTGGAGGACATCGCCAGGACACAAATTGTAGTCTCTTTGATATCCTAATGGCGGGTACTAGCAGTAGTGATGTGTTAGGCATATCAGGGTGATAGTTAGGAGTTAGAGAGACATGCTTTCTTGTCTCTTTGACATTTTGAATAATTGTATTGAATGCTAGTAACTATTTAGTTCATTGGGAAGTTGATGTGGCTGTCATGATGGCGGTGGGGACCATGATGGTGGTAACTATAACTCCTTGACATGGCAAAAGGACAGAAAAGCCAATGTTGTATTGGAAATACATATCACAAATATTGTCTCTTTGACATTTAGGAAACTGAATTGATTGTATTTTGTAACTATCCAATCCATTGTGGTAGTTAAAGTAATTGCTCTCCTTTATAATTTGTAATATAAAATGGATTGTAATAGAGGGTAAAGAAGTGAGAGAGTTCTGTGAGAGGTGTGATTGTTGAATTATCTCTAGATGCAATAGGATGTTAATCTCCATGAAAGATTGTGAGTCTGTAATTGTATTGTAACTATTTATGTTGTTACTAAATAATACAATGGCTCTGTGTTTTGGAGTGTGGGTTTTTTTACCCGAAAGGGTTTTCCCATGTAAATCTGTGTTCATCTCTTCTATTCTATTTTTCATGTTTAATGGTTCTATTATTGAATCTACTTTTTGCTTGTTGTTGAAACTGGTTAAAGCTTGCATGAACTTTTCTCAGTAGGATCAATGATGGGGAAATGAACTATGTCTGATTCCACTTTGTGGCATAGTTGTGAGTGTTTTTGAGGCAATCTAAAGAAATTTAAACCTACCGAAAACACTACTATTCTCAGATGTTCATTCTGAAACGATCTCATTTCTTTACACTGATCACCCTACTGCACATACCTCTTGGCATCCTTATGGAGAGATGGCTAGTAGTAACTAGCTCCTAGAATTTTGTGGATTGTCCTTTGTGAGGAATAATGTCCACCTAAAGGTTCATCATGACATGCCCTTAATACATCAAATATTTCATTAGCTCTTAAACACTTGCATAACACAAAGTCAGGACCACATTTAAATAGCAAACCATTCAACCATTTGTAAGACAAACTTTCTTTTACCAATCATTTTTTCTATTTAGAGGTGAAATAAGACCTGGAAACAAGCTTGTAGCCAAGAAATTAGCTATGTCAACAAACCAAGGTGTAGTAGAAGAAACAACAAAGAGATGTTCATCTGGAAACTTATCCTCCACTAGTTGGTTTTCCCCACCTGTATGCAACCTTGATAGAAAGTTAGGAACCAAATTAAATTTTCCTCGATTGTTTATGATAGTAATGTCAAATTCTTGCAATAGTAATAGCCATCTAATTATTCTTGTACCTACTACAGGTTTGTTCATTAACTATTTAATGGTTGCATGATCAGTGTGCACAAATATTTTATATCTTGTGATATAATGCCTAAATTTGTTAATAGTATAGATGATTGCCAAGAATTCCTTTTCAGTTGTTGTGTAGTTTTTTTCCTATAGGGGTAAGGTTCTTACTAATATAGTATATTGCATGCATACCTTCCCCTTCTTCTTTTTGTCCTAAGACTACCCCAATTGATTCATTTGAAGCATCACTTTGTATGTGAAAGGGCAAAGTCCAATTAGGTCCCATAAAAATAGATGTGACTATAAGTTTCTCTTTAATGGTTTCAAATGATGATTGGTAGTCCTCTATCCATAGAAAGTCATCATCCTTGGTTAGCAAAGAAAACATAGGGGTAGCTATCTTGCTGAAATTTTCTATGAATCTCCTATAGTACCCTACATGACCTACGAAGCTTCTAACATTAGTTTGGTTCCTGGGTGAGGGTAATTGCTTTATCACTTCTATTTTATTTTGATCTACTTTGATCCCTATTGCTGATATGTGGTGTCCAAGGACAATTCCTTCTACCATCATAAAGCATTTCTCATGATTCAAGGACAGTTGATTTTTCTCACAACATTGAAACACTTTATCTAAGTTCTTGAGGACTTCAAAGGTGTCCTCATACAAAGTAAAGTCATCCATATAGACCTCCATACACTCATTAGATAATTCAGCAAAAATGGCCAAAAAAACCCTCTAAAAGGTAGGTGGAGCATTACATAGGCCAAATGGAAGGACTCTATATGCAAAAGTTCCCCATGAACATGTAAAGGTGGTTTTATCCTAGTCCTCCAGTGCTACTTGAATCTGGTTATATCCACTAAATCCATCTAGGAATGAGAAGTACTTTTTCCCTGCTAGGTTATCCAGCACTTGGTCAATGAATGGCAAGGGAAAATAATCCTTCTTTGTGGCTTTGTTTATTTATTTATAATCAATGCATAGTCTCTATTTTCCATTCTTCTTAGGCATTATAACTAAAGGTAAAACCCATTGACTATCTAAAATAAGATAGATGAACCCTGCTTGTAGCAATTTCTCTATTTTAGTTTTAACAATATCTTTCAATGTAGGGTTCAGTCTCCTTTAGGGTTGTCTAATAGGTTTGATGTATTTGGTGTATATATGATGGGTAAGTATCTTAGGAGGATGCCTTTCATATCCTGATATTCCCAAGAAAAAGTTGTTGAATAGGAGAGAAAGAGATTAAGAAGTGCTTCTTCCTATTTTCGTATTAGCTGAGTGTTGATGTTCAATGTTTTCCTAGGTAAGATCATGACCTATTTTTTAATCTGATCGATAGATGTCCCTACCACATATTCTGGAGCCATAGTGTTAAGAGGACAAGAATGTGGAAGTAGCATATGAAATGTGGCCAATTCTCTATAGAAGGTTTCTCCACAAGGAATGATATTTGCAAAGGTACAATAGGTAGTAGTCATAAATTCTCTCCTCAATTGTTGGGCTAATTCCATTGTATCTTTCCCAATGAGAATGCGAGTTATATCTTTAGGTGTGTCATAGTTTATTTCTTCTTCTAACTCATCCAAATGTTCCATGTGGTAACTATAGCTACTAAGGCACTATTTTCCATGTTATTAGTCTCATCTACCCACACTTTTCCTGCATAGTGTATGGATGGTTTAGCTGGAGAATACAAGGAGATTTTCTTCATGTCTAACCCATTTGAAATGACCATGTCCCCAGTTCTGCAATCAATAGATGATGCTATTGTAGCTAGCCATGGCCTTCCTAGGATCAAGGGATAAGAATTTATTTACTTTCTAGGCTCTAATATCAGAAAGTCTTCCAAAAATTCCCATGATTCCACAACAACTGGAACATCAGTTAATACCCCTTTTAGAATAGCCATTGACCAATCAGCCAATTGGAGGATTGTGGATGTGGCCTAGACACTGGTCAGGGATAATTTATCTAGGATGTGGACTGTTATTACATTTATTGTTGCCCCTAGATCAACCAAAGCATTAAATATTTCTATTTGGTGTGGAGCCTGATCAGTCTCCAAGTGGGAGATTGTTGGTAGGTGGTGACTGATTAGGAAAGTACTGTACACTAGCCATGTATCCTCACCAGGGTTCGGGGCTGGGCCAGGCCCGGAGCGGGGGTTCGGGGGCGCAGCCCCCGAGAAATTTTTTTAGAGCCGATATAAAAAATCCTATTTTTGTGACCGACATAAGAAAACCCTATTTTTGTAACTGACAAAAAGGCTTGATAAAAGCGGCTAAGGGTTAAGGTTTTGATATATTGTATTGTAGCATTTGCAATGGTATTGAGTTGCAGGGATTGCTGATTGTAATTGGTTTAATTTACTAGATAATAATACTGATATCTTATGTTAGCTAACCCTAACAAGTGGTATCAGAGCAGGTTGCGTTCGATTATCATCTGCAGGAAGGTCTCACAATTGAGTGGGAGCAATCACAGACGAGGGTAAATTGAAGGTCGATAAATTCAATGGGTAGAACTATCAGTTATGGAAGATGCAGATGGAGGATTACCTCTATCAAAAGGATTTATGGAGGCTGTTGGAAGAAGTAGCCAAGAAACCAGCAACAATGTTTGATGAGGATTAGAATCTTCTTGACAGAAAGGCATTGGGAACCATTCGGTTGTGCCTGGCACCATCGGTGGCATTCAATATAATGGAAGTGAAGACAACAGATGGTCTGTGAAAGCTTTGGCAAAATTGTATGAAAAACCCTCAGCCTCAAATAAGGTATTTCTCATGAAGCGTTTGTTTAATTTGAAAATGGTTGAAGGTGGATCTGTGATAGGTCATTTAAATGAATTTAATACGATTGTCAGTCAATTGACTTCTGTAAATATAAAATTTGATGAAGAAGTTAGAGCTCTCTTGATATTATGTTCATTGCCTGAAAGCTAGGATAGTTTGGTAATGGTGGTTAGTAACTCTGTTTCTGGTTCAAATACCTTGAAATTTGATGATGTTGTTGGTGTTATTCAGAGTGAGGAAATTCGTAAGAAAAGCTCAGGTGGATCCACATCAGGCAGTGTTTTGAATGCAGAAAGCAGGGGCAGATCAAAGGAGAGAGGAAAAGGTTCTGGAGGTCATGGGAAGTCACGAGGAAAATTAAAGGACAAAAGATCCCAAACCAGAGGACAGAAGGATTGCTGGTACTGTGGGAAACCAGGTCATCTGAAGAAAGATTGCTGGTCTTGAAAAAATAAAGGAGACAAACAAGAAGGCAATAACGAAGCAAATGTGGTAAGCAATAAATCTAAAGATGATGCTTTGATTTTTTCCCTAGATAATGCTGATGATTCATGGGTTTTAGATTCAAGGGCCTCATTTCATGCTACGCTCCATAGAAGTTATTTTCTTGATTATGTGTAAGGAGATTTTGGGCTAGTTTATTTGGGAGATAATGAACCCTGTTAGATTGTTGGAAAGGGAAGAATCAAGATTAAGTTGCAAAATGGGAATCATTGGCTACTACAAGAGGTAAGGCACATTCCAAGGCTCAGTAGGAATTTAATTTCAGCAGGGCAGCTAGCTGATCAAGGTTGCATTGTTATATTTACTGATAAAAATTGGAAGGTTTCAAAAGGTGCCTTAGTAGTAGCAAAAGGTGTGAAAGTAGGCACCTTATATCTTTGTACAGGTCATACTGTTCCTTCTACTTTAGTTGTTGCAGAGAAAAAATAAATAGGTTCAGGAACAGTTGCTGCAGGTTCTGAGACAACGCTGTGACATAAAAGACTTGGGCATATGAGTGAAAAAGGTATGAAGGTACTTCATTCTAAGAAAATTTTACCAGGTCTAAAATGTATTAATATGGATTTCTGTGAAAGTTGTGTATGGCAAAGAAAAGAGAGTCAATTTTCTCAAGGATGGGAAGCAAAATAAAAATGAAAAGTTGGAGCTTGTGCATACAAATGTATGGGGACCAACTCAGGTATCTTCTCTTGGTGGCTCTTGGTATTATGTTACATTCATAGATGATGCAACTAGGAAGGTCTGGATTTATTTCCTTAGATAAAAATCTGATGTATTTAAAACATTTAAGAAATAGAGAAGCTTGGTTGAGAATGAGACAGGTAAAAGATTAAAATGTCTCAGATCTGATAATGGTGGTGAGTATTGTAGAAAAGAATTTGAGGATTATTGTTCCTTTAATGGAATTCATAGGCAGAAAACAGTTCCAGGGACTCCACAGGAAAATGGAGTGGTTGAACACATAAATAGGACAATAATGGAGCGTGCAAGGACCATGAGATTGCATGCTGGGTTGCCTTTAAATAGGTGGGCAGATGCTATCAACACTACTATATATTTAATTAATAGAGGTCCTTCAGTTCCTTTAGGCTGTGGTATTCCAGAGGAAGCATGGACAGGTAAGAAGGTGAGTTATTCTTTTCTCAATACTTTCAGATGTGAAGCATTTGCACACGTAGATTCTAAAAATAGAACCAAGCTGAATGTAAAATAAAAAAAGTGTACCTTTGTTGGATATGGCATTGATGAATTTGGTTATAGGCTTTGGGATTTTGAAAATTAGAAAATTGTGAAAAGCAGGGATGTCATATTCAATGAGAAGGTGTTGTACAAAGATCAGTTGCAGCAACATGAGAAGAAAGCAAAAGATTATGTGGTGCTGGATGATACTCCAAATAGTGATGATCCAATGGTTCCTCATGCTCCGCAATAGCAATCGGAAATACCACAAACTCCAGTGAATGTTAGACGGTCAACAAGGCTAAGTAGACCTCCTGAAAGGTTTTCTCCCTCTTTGTATTCTATTTTGTTAACAGATGCTAGTGAACCTAAAGGGTATGATGAAGCTATGCAGGTGGATACACAGGTTCAGTGGGAGCTTGCTATGAAAGAAGAAATGGACTCTTTGCTGAAAAATCAAACTTGGGAATTATGTAAGTTACCTACAAGTAAAAAGACTTTACTGAACAAATGGGTTTACTGGATGAAAGAGGAAGATGGAGGTAAGAAAATATTTAAGGCCAGGTTAGTTGTAAAAGGATTTGCACAGAAAAATGGCATTGATTTTGATAAGATATTTTCTCCGGTTTTCAAGATGACTTCTATTCGTACTGTTTTAAGTATTGTGGCTGCTGAAGATTTGCATTTGGAATAGCTAGATGTGAAAATTGCCTTTCTCCATGGTGATTTGGAGGAGGAGATATACATGGACTAGCCCCATGGATTTGAGGTCAAAAGTAAGGAGAAACTAGTGTGCAGATTGAAAAAAAGTTTGTATGGCCTAAAAAAAGTACCTCGGCAATGGTATTTGAAATTTGATAGTTTTATGGCTGAGCAAGGCTACAGACGGTGTAATTCTGACCATTGTGTTTATTTTAAGAGGTTGGATAATGACAGCTACATTATTTTATGTTTATATGTTGATGACATGCTTGTAGCTAGGTCTAACATGGATCACATAAGAGAGTTAAAACAATAGTTAGCACAATCATTTGATATGAAGGATTTGGGGGCAGCAAAACAAATCCTTGGTATGAAAATTTGCAGAGATAGGAAGAACAAAAAATTGACTCTATCTCAAGTTGCTTATGTTGAAAAGGTGTTGCAGAGATTCCATATAGAGAGTGCAAAAGCTGTCAGCACACCTTTGCCTAGTCATTTGAAATTGACTAAGGAGATATGTCCTAAGACACAAGAGGAGGAAGAGAAAATGTCCAAGGTACCATATGCTTCAGCTGTAGGAAGTTTAATGTATGCCATGGTATGCATGAGACTAGATATTGCACATGCTGTAGGAGTTGTTAGCAGGTATATGAGTCATCCTGGTTTGGAGCATTGGAATGTGGTAAAATGGATTCTCAGATATTTGAGAGGTACATCCAATACATATTTATGTTTTGGGGGCTCTAATACTAATTTAGCAGGCTATGTAGACTTAGATTTGGTAGGGGATATTGATACCAGGCGGAGTACTACAGGTTATGTCTTTACTGAAGGTGGGACAGCAGTGAGTTGGATCTCACGGTTGCAAAAGGTGGTTGTTTTATCCACCACAGAGGTAGAGTATGTAGCTGCAACAGAGGCCAGCGAGGAGATGATATGGATATAATCTTTTATGGAAGAATTGGGCAAACAATAGGCTAACAGTTCTTTGTATACTGACAGTTAGAGTGCCATAGATCTTGCAAAGAATTCTGCCTTGCATTCAAAGACCAAACACATATAGTTGAGGTATCACTTTATTCGGTTGGTGTTGGCTAATGGACAGTTAAGGCTGGAAAAGATACATATAGATGAAAATCCAGTGGATATGTTTACAAAGGTAGTGACAAGGGAGAAGCTAAGCTCCTCCTCAGCTTCGGTTGGTCTTCTAGACTGAAAACCATAAAAATAGAATAGTAGAGTCCAGGGTGCTTATTTCCAGTGGGAGCTGTACACGCAGCGGTGTCGTCCAGGATCAGTCTCTAAGTGGGAGATTGTTTGGTGTGGAGCCTGATCAGTCTCCAAGTGGGAGATTGTTGGTAGGTGGCGACTGATCAGGAAAGTACTGTACACTAGCCATGTATCCTCGCCATGGATGTTTGAAATGCAGAATTTAGAATCTAGATTGTAATGTGACTTCCTTGATGCTTATGTGAATTAGTGATATTTTATGCGAGTGCATGTTTTTATTTTCTTCGGCTATTATATATATGTGGAATTAACTTTGCAATTGAGTGCACAGGTATTTCTAACAAGCCATAGAAATTAGAGATCAGTCCACACACGATGTTGTTATCCCTTGTGAAGTCGATCTAGTTCCATGAGGAACCAAGATCAACTATGTGTATGATGAAATTCTATAATGTGGATTGCATGTTTTTAATCAGGTTAAGTCTACCCCTCTTTTAATTTGAATTCTAATTGGTGTTCTAAGAGTTTTGTCTTTGAATTTCATTTTTTTTTTAATTTTAAATTTTGAGACCCCTTTTCATGTGCTTTAACTTAACCCTAGGTGCTCTAACTAGGCTAAACTTGACTCTGGGTTGTACCCCTTAGGTCTAGGGACCTTTTTGACTTGGTAACCCTTGGTAAACCTCCATATGGTCACCTTAACTTCACCCTGAAGTTAAGTGACGAAATTGGAGGCATGGGAGGGAGAGGATGAGTAGTCCCAACACTCAACTCTATCTCTTTTTACTTCCCAAGGTTGGAGATGTCTCCAAGACCCACCAATTATGGAGGACTTGACTCCAAGTCTCTCTCACAATTGGTGAGGGTACCTTGGAGTTATGTGGTCCCTCTTGGGAGGAAAGGAAGGGGACATATGTGTCACCTATTCCCTCTTAAGCTCCACTTTTTCTCCCACATGTTTGAGAGATGACAAGTGGAAAGGGTGAGAGAGACTTGGGGATGGGTGAGTGACATGTGTCAACACCCATCCCATGGGTCTTTCTTGTAGTGGGGAGGAAGAGTGAGGAGGTGACAAGTGTCACCTCCGTATTCCTCTAAGCTCATGGGTTGAGCTTATTTTAATCCCACTTGGAGAAGGTTATGGGTTGTTGAATTTTTAGGAAATTTTAATTGTTTGAATTTTACTTTGGGGAAAAAGATAGAGAGAGAGTTTTGTGGCTTATGTTGGAGGAGGATTTGGAGAAGCTCTACATCAACCTTCTTCCATAATTAGGATTTTAAAGGTTGGCTTCAAGGCTAAGGCCTTCCCTTTGTATTTTTAATTGCTTGCATGATGCATATGTGTGAGATTTATTTTCTTGAGTTTTATTGTTATTATGGGAAAAATTTGTAGGGTGTTGTAAGAGCCCCTCCCACTTGGGAGAAGATGATCAACAAGTGTGGGGTAGGGGAGGAGTGATCCTCCTCGGGGTCATTACCTTGTTCTTGTGGTATTGTAAGCCTTGAGGGCAATATATGAGATTTTGAGTAATATGAGAAATGGCTTAAGAGCCAAAATATGGAAACTTTTAGAAATTGTGTTAAATGTGTTGGCTTGAGTCCATAAGAGGAATTTGTATTGGGATATTTGTAGGAGTGGCACTCTTGAGTTGAGTGTGTCCACTCCCCTACCCCTTTGAACTCACCTTGGTTGAGTTCTTGTGCTGTGATTATCCATGGGTGTAAAATTGTGTTTGTTGATAAATACCTTGTTGTGAAGTAGAATGAGTTCCCTAAGTGTGTGGATGACCTCCCTAGCACGGGAGTGACCCTCTTGCAGGTCTATGGTAGGAAGGAGAGAAAGATGTGTGGTTTTCTTTCCCCTTGTTGTGATATGCAGGTCCATTGTCTAGCTAAGTGTGAAGTTGAAGAAACTCCTTGTTCTTGGAGTTAATATTTTATTTTCCTTTACTCTTTAAGCTCTTGAGAGAGAGCTTGGCCTACTTAGGAGATTTTACTAGTTGTTAGTTGTCAAAGATGAGAACTTGGTTCTCTCTTTTGTTGTAAAATTATATTTTCTTAAGTAGTGTGTAAGCCATTTTCATTGTATTGAAAGTTATAAATTGTTGATTTAATTCTTATCCTTCAAAAAAGGTTGAATGAAGAAAATTAGTTTTATAAGTTAATTCATTTGTATGTAAATTTTAAGCATTTGTCAATTAGTAAAGTTGTGGTTTTTATTTTGTGACAAACATGAAAATTGTTTATTGTTATTGTGAATAAAAGAGAAAATTTAGATGGTGTTAAGTTTTGGAAGAATTTACTAAATTGTATTTGTTTCTTCCCTTACAAAAATGTGAATATCAATATATATATATATATATATATTTTAAAATGAGTTCTTGCCTTATAGAAAAATTGATAAAAGAAAATATATGTATATATCTTGTAAATTTGTTTAAAATAGAAAATCTATAAGTGTTTAGAAGGAAAAATTATAGTATGTCCATTTGCATCTTTTCAATATACAAGCCTATATCCAATGGGTTATAAACAATGTTACCCCTTTTCTTTATATCAGCCCTTATATCTTTTGTTTGTATATCATAATGTATGTAAAATAGATACAAGCGCTTATACAATTGCAACCCATACAAATCCTCTTTACCTTTTATCTCTTTAACGATGTCCTTTCCTTTCTTTGTATATCAAGATTGTATATCCTCAACATACAATTGCTCAAACATACAAAGCCTTACCTTTATTTAATTTCTTTTGAAATCCATCTTGTATTGCAGCTCCTTGCATCTTTACTTGTATATCAGCTTGTATATGCGTCTGTCGGTACAATATACAACATCAAGATACAACTTGTGGGACCCATTTTACCTTCCCACTTGTATCTCGATGAAACAACAACACTTGTATCTACTCTTAGATACAAGCCTCCATACATGAAAACTCTTTTGTACAATCATCTCAGACTCCTCATCTTTTCTTAACCGTATTGCATAACCTCTTCGGATCCACACATGTATATAAAGTGAATACATCTTTTCAATATACATTAAGGTATGATGCATCACTTACATCTGATTTAATTACTTTTTGACATCTGTGTTGTATGTATACCAAAAGGTGCAAACCCGAAATATGCAACATACAATCAACGAAACATACCTTAATAAAACCAAATTTTATATTCTCCTCGGGTCTGCGACATGTATATCGTGTTGTATATTGCCTTGTATCTTTCCTTTCGACAAACATAGCAACTCAAGATACAATGCAAACTTAGCTAATTATCCACTCCACTTCGGAAACTCATTGGGTCCGACTTATATGCAAAGAATAAAATAGTAACCACATGCATACAAAGTACCATGATACATGAACCCGACCACTCCATGTGACTAATACAATGACTCCACATACAAACGACCTTGTACATGCAACATACCAAAACCCTTCTATAATACATTTTACCAAAAACACACATATCTTGCAGAATATTAGGAATTTTAAAATGGTTCAAAAAGCAACCCTTATTCATTTTGGACAAAGAATTCACCTCTATTCCACTCTAGTACTTAATGCTAATTTTTTCAATTTTCAACATAGTTTGTAACCTTTACCTCTTTTCCCTTTACCACCAAGTAGGCCCACACACAAGAAAAAAGCCACAGCGACAGTAGGGGTCGTCATTTTGCTAAGAGGTAAAATGGGGCGTGTTGTGAGTGTCACAACAACTAGCAACCAAACAAAACAAACTAAATTAAAACCATTAAAGAAAACTAAATGAAATAAATTCATAACTTCCAACTTTCTTTTCTACAGATCATTATTTAACTTGAGACTTAATGTATTCAATAAGGTGCATGAATCTCCCAATTGAGTTTAAGTGGGTGCATATGATTAATAATCCTCATCTTGAAAATAAGTTGAATAAACCAGTGACTGATCTTAAACTACATAGTTGATGTCATTACCTCATAGCCAACTGGATAGAGCCTTGCTGCCAGCAGGCGTCTATAGCCCCGACAAGGTTATCATTACAATTCTCCTAAGTAGAGCCCTACTTCTAGCAAGTGTCTATAGCCCCGATAGAGTTACTTAGATGGCTTAATCTAGATTTTTAGGAAAATCCATTTTATTTGCTTACTTATTATTATATATTTTTTATTTTGTGTAAGATAGAGACTTTATAAGATATTACCATTGTAACTTCATGATGCAAGGTGTGATCACTTGCTAAAATTAAGCTGAGAATTGTAATGGTAGTAAGGGTGACCTCTGATTTTTCACTTAACATCTACACTGGCATGTTCAACAAACCCAAGGATTTTAGGTGTGTCATTGTGAGAAACATGTTATCTCCCAAATTTGCACCCTTGCTAAAGTTGTAAAACTTCAACAATCTGGAGAAACATGGGAATGATCTCGAAGTGTGGGACCTTGCAAAATGAGATTAGACCTCCAGAGAAGGCTGGCTTCCTCTTTCTAAGCCTAATGTTTAGAGAAATGCATCTAAACCTAGTGCTAATGCTTGTTGGGAAAAGGGTTAGAAGGAATACTGAAATAAAATAGGAGTGATACACCAGATTTAGTGAGTGATGGTGATCTTGGTGTAGACACAACAATGATCTCAATGATGAAGGGGATTCACACAGACTTATGACTGATTGAGGCTTCGGTATGAAGGTTAAACCTACAGAGGGGCCTATTTTACTCACAGAGCAGACTATAACTTCAACTAAAACACATAAATTGAGACCCAAGAGAGGCAAGAAATCATGCATATATTGATAATGAAGGTCAAAACCATTGCAATATAGAAATATTCAATAGCAGAGGTATACCAGCATAGCTAATCACATTCATTGGTGATAAAAGGAAGATAGCAAAGGCCAGATTCAAGCATAGTGAGTCACATTCCCATACCCTTGCAATTACACTAAGAGGTCTGACTACAAAAAAATTGACAGCATAGGAGCCCAAAAATAAAACCATCCTCCTTAATACATCTATGTTTTCATGCATATATAGCATTTTACATTTTTAGTCGGTCACCATCAATTTGCCCATGGGCTCTGTCAGAAAACATCTGCCTGAAGGGACATCCACCTGTAGAAGTTATTGAATAAAAGATCTGGAATAGGGCAGGTAGAAGATATTTTTGGTCTTCAATGCAAACTGCTACATCCATAAATGCAACAAATATCTGTATTTGTATTTTTCCAAAAAGACCACTGAAATGTCTAGTCGATTCAACGTGCAAAGCTAGATCTAATTTTTTGAAAGTGGAAGAAAACCCCCCAAAAAGCCTGCCAAATGAAAGAGGAGGCAAAAACATGCACTTTTGCCTTTTGCAGCATGTGGAAATTTGCTAAAATGGAGGAGATATGGGCGGTCAAAGTTCCAGTCAACTGTGTGTATATATCACTTTGCATTTGTGCTTGATATCGCTGTATCTCGCCATTGTATATACAATGACGACTGCACCTTTAGGTTTACTTGGTGCAAGCGTGCTTTCCCTCCCTTGGTATATTCAAACTAAACTCCATATGCCTTGAAATTCCCTCTAAAAATTCCTTGTATGTGCAACGGCCCTTGTATATGCATCGCCATCCGTGCCACGTGGCACCACCTGATTCGTTGCTGCATTGAAGCTGGGACCCATTGCTGAAAAATGCATCTTCTTATCGGCCATCAAAATGACTAAAAATAGAGCCGTCGATATATGCTGTTACGCTGAAATCCCTTTGCATGTATGTTTTGTATATGCCTTTGTATATCAGATTGTATGTGCAAACATACAATCTAATATACATACAATGCGTGGAACTCAAACGACTATCCATTGAATTTGATCCTCGGGTCGTGTCCTGATTGCATGTTTGTCTTGTATATGCCTTTGTACATCGCACACATACAATGCAAATATACAATCAAAATTCATACAATGGCCTGTGCCTTTTGTGGACCCCACCATTTGTATCTCGCTTGCATGTTGACTTTGCATAAGACTCCTTGCATCTTTTCCTTGTATATCGCATTGTATATGCGAATGTACAATCTGGATATACATGCAACTGCTTGTGCCTTTACCTTGTTTCCTCTTGTATGTACTATTGCCAATGTATGTTCCCACCTTGTATATCGAATATACAAGGCCGATATACAAGCAAACCTTTGTATATGGCCTTTAAATACTTTCTTTGCATGCATTCTCCCTTGCATCTTGCTCTTGTATATCGCATTGTATATTGGCACATGCAATCGCCTACATACATACAATGTGGACTTTAGTAGATTATCGGCCACTTTTGAACTTTAGAACAGGTTCGGGTTGTATGTTGCCATTGTATCTTTGCCTTGTATATCGCATATACAAGCGGTGGACTTCAAAAGATTATCAGATGTATTTGATCTCCATTCAGATCCGGACCTTGTATGTGTGACTTGTATATCACAAATATACAATGCACTATGCATATACAAGCCGCAAACCCCAAATTTTTATAAAACAAGTTGAAATTGACATCGGGTCTGGGCCTTGTATCTAACTCCTTGTATGTGACTCTTTGTATATGTGCGATGTACTTTGTAAAATGTACATTCATTCTTGTATGTCAACCTTGTATGTTTGCCGATTGCATCTAGGCCTTTGCATATTGCGAATGTATGTTCCAAACATACAATGGCGAATGTATATGTGAATATACATTCAAAAATGTATATTGAAATACAAGCATGAAACTAAGAAATCCCAGCGATAGAAAATACTTGAAGCTAAAAGATTTCTAGGTTTTTCTGGGTTTTTTGCAAAGACTCTCTAGACTAGATTTTGGGAAATTTGGAAAGGCAGAGCATGAGTAATTGAAGAATTTGAGCTTTGTAAGGTCATTTCTAATGGATTTTCAAGGAAAATACAAGGTGAACTATTTGGCTCTGGACAGAGGAAAATAGGTCAACAAAACCTCCCTTGAATACTCAACCCACAGTTATTGAATACAAAATTTCACGAGCCAAACCATTTTCTACATTCATGACAGTCACAACAAGTTATGCATAAGTTTCAAATAATTAGTCTGAATGTTCTAAATTTTCTATTATTTTTAGTGGTTGTTAATCTGCTCCTGTATACTTCAAAACAAAACAAACATCCCTACCAAGGAAACACAACACATAGACCAACACAACAACAAAACCAAACAAGACAAAACAAAACCCAACAAACAGTTGTACATTATTTACACTATGATACATAACATGACAACTACCATTACCTCAAGCCTAAAAGTAATGTTTCAAATGTTGGCCATTAATAGGTAATGGCACATCTTCTCCAGTCAAGGTTTTAAGTTTGAACATATTATGTCCTATTATCTCTGTGACCTGTAATGGACCTAACCACAATTTGTCAAACTTTCCATGATTTCATTTATTTTCATGTGCTTTATCCCAACACAACACTAAGTCTAATATTCTAAATGTTTTGACTCTTTCTCTTTTGTCAAACCATCTTTTGACCACTGCTTGATGTTTAGAAAAATTTTCAATAGCTTGATCTCTCTTCTCATCCAATTGTAACATTTGGATTATCCTGGCTTCTCTGTGATCATCAAATCCTAAATACTTATTAGAAAACTTCCAGATAGGTATTCTTAAATTCACTAGAAGTATGGGATTAGTCCCATAAATTAGGTGATAAGGTGCATTTCCTAAGGCTGACTTAACCTTAGTCCTATCTACCCATAATGCATATCTTAACAATGTATTCCACTCTCTGGGATTTTTTACAATTAGTTTCTTGATTATATCCAATAAAATCTTGTTTGTGGAATCAACTAAACCATTCCCCTAAGGATAATAATTTGAAGAAAATTTTAAAATTGTCCCATATTCAAATGCCCATTTAGAAAATTTTAGAGAAGAAAATGTAAGGCCATTATCACATACTAGCGAATATGGAGCTCCAAACCTTGTTATGATATTTTCTTCAAGAAATTTGATAACTACCTCAATAGTAGAAAACTTGCAACATGTGGCTTCAGTCCACCTTGTACAATAGTCTGTCACTTTCATTATAAACTTATGTCCTACAGATGACGGATGATTTATAACTCCAATGAAATCTAAGCTCCACTATGCAAATGGCCTAGACTCAATGACTGGCTGTAATGGATTAACTTGATTCATTTCCTTGTCTACTATAGTTTGGTAGCTGTGACAACTTTAAATGACTCTCTGTATCTTTAAACATTGTTGGCCAATAATATCCCACTTTTAATATCTTATATGTAGTAGCTAAATGAGAACCATGAGCAGTTCCATACTTATCATGCGACTCTGACAATACCTTATCTACTTCAATTTTGTTTAAACATCTTAAATATATATCTTCATGGTTCTTCTTGAATAGAAGACCTCCTTGTACCATGTATCTCTATGCTTTAATCTTTAAAGCTCTCCTCTGAGAATACTTCATCTTACTTGGATATTTACCCGATATCATAAATGTATTCAAATCATCATACCAGCCTGATGCATCATTAGAGTTTAATACATACTGCTGCTTTACCAAATTTGGATCTGTGTTTGTTATAGTCTGTACTAATGCATGTCCTCAAACCAACTTCATTGGGATGATCTCCATGTCAAACTCTTGCAATATTGTAATCCATTTAGCCCTTTTCTCTCCAAGTTCATTCTGTAGTAGTAGCATTTTTACTGTTGCATCTGGTACTGTGGCCTTGACTTGACTTCGTAGGATGTAATGTCTAAACTTTTTAACTGCCCTTATTAATGCAAATGCTTGTCTTTCTATGTCTAAATACTTCAGTTGTGCATCTTTCAACGGTGCACTCATGAAAGCTATGGGCTTTTCTTCATTATCTTCTCCCTTTTGTGTCAAGGCAGCTACAATTGAATGTGTGGATGCAAAAGAATATATGTAAAATGGTTTGGTATAATTTAGACTTGCTAACACATGAGCATCAGAAATGGCCTCCTTAATATCTTCGAATGCGGCCTTGGCTACTGGTGTCCATTCTATCTTTGCATCTTTCTTGAGCATTGCATTTAATGGTTGCACAATCTCTGCAAACCCTGTAATAAACTTCCTGACAAAGTTAATCTTACCAAAAAAAGATTTTAATTCCTTCTTACTGATAGGTAATTGTAATTTTCTTATTCCTTCTACTCTGTTGGGATCAATGGATATCCCATTTTCAGAAATGACATGTCCTAACAATTTTCCCTCAGTTACACAGAATGAACATTTCTTTGGGTTAAGAGAAATCCATACCTTTCACATCTTTTAAGTACCCTTCTCAAATCTTCTACATGAGTGGATGCATCCTTAGAGCACACAGTTAAATCATCCATATAAATAACAATACATTTACCTGATAATCCACGAAACGTAATGTCCATGGCTCGCTGAAAAGTGGCACCTGCATTGAGCAAACCAAAAGGCATTCTCCTATATGCATAATTACCCCACTTGCAAGTAAAAGTAGTCTTTAGCCTATCTTCTTTATCAACCAAGACCTGATTATATCTTGAAAATCCATCTAATAAAGACATCATCTTAGCCCCATTTACTGCTTGTAGTACTTCATCTATTGGAGGCAAGGGATAATTATCATTTTCAGAAGCTTTGTTCAAATTTCTAAAGTCAACACATAATCTAATGTCTCCACTTTTCTTTCTCACGGGTACGAAATTAGCTACCCAGGTTGAATGTCTTACTGGGAAGATTATCCTAGCCAACAACAATTTTTTCACTTCCTCAAAGATTAAAGGCTCCAAAATAGCATTCACAGGCCATTATTTTTGTCTAAATGGTTTAACTTCTAGTTTTAAGGGTATTACATGAGTTATGATGGACGTATCATACGTCTTCAAATCTTCATATGTCCATGCTATTACATGTTTGTATTCTTTCAAAACATCCACAATTTCTTTTCTTAACTTCTCAGAGCAAGCCTTTCCAATCAATACATTATGTGGACTTTGCTCTATTCCGAGGTTATAGGGATCACATTTACCTCCTTCAGTTTTGGCCAAATCTTTTGGTGCAGGAGCACCCGCACATGATCAGGATATAGGTCCGCATGATGACATACATGATTAGGATATAGGATAGTTATCAGGATGATGACGGGATAGTCTATTTTTAGTATGTTTGACTTTGTCATGTAATAAGGTCCATTGGACTGATGCTATGTATTAGATCCGCATAGGAGTATGTGTAGGCAGTTAGAGATCGGGATAAGGTATCTGAGTTGTCCTCTCTTCCCAGCCGCTTGGAAGCTCCCAGCCGCTGGGAAGTGAGTTGGTAGTACTCGAAGGATTTGTTTTATATACCTTCGATCTGTTAGGGTTTAGACACATTGACATTGAGATTGATAGTTCATATTGAGTTTGATAGGTGTTATGTTCAGGAGAGTAGTACTGGTGATATGCTGTACTGGTGGCCAGTCCAGATATTGTGAAGCAGAATTGTAAAAGCAAGACATTTGTATCTCAATTGAATAAGATCTCATCCTTTGCATTACTTGAGTTGTTCAGTTGTATCTGTGTTGATTTCCTTTTCTGTTTGCAAGTTAATGGGCACTTTCAACCCTTCCACCGGTTGATCCTGCAAATCGGTGGAATGGTCCTGTATCATAGCTTAGGTTGCTTTTGTGTTTTCTGTTTATGCATTGCATTGTTCAGGAGATCTGTTAGGAGCATGCTGTGAATCAGCCTATCATCATCATCATGATATTCAACGGGCGCAAACATCCTCCGGTTGCACTATTCATCGGGTGCCAAATACAAGCGGCATCATCATGATATTCAATATCACCTTCGTCAGCAGGATATCCAAATATCCGGTTGCTCCAAATATCCTGATGACGTTCCACTTCAACAACTTGCCTTCGATGCTCCACTGCCCGACGATACAAGCAACAGCATCATGATATAATTTATCCGGTTCTTCGAAACCTCCTGATGATGCTAATACACTTCCTGCCTTCGCCGATACTTAACCCCTTAGCGACAACAGGATAAACTCACATAGAGGGATTTCTTAATATCCTGATGACGATGACGTCATATCCTGATGACGATGACGTCACACATCATCCTGATGAACTCTCCAACACTTAGACAAAAAAAACTTAACTTTCACACCCGCATCAGCTAGCGATATGCTGATGATGAGCTTCCTCTGAGAGATGATCCTGACTGTGATATATACACTGAGAGTGGGACGCAACGGAGGCTAACTAACAGGAAGAAGTAGCCAATAAAGCAAACAGCATGATAAAAATGTCTATCGGCTTAGCATCATCATATTTCCTAACAACACCAACAGCATCATCATATTTCAACAACATCATCATATTTCGGATGATCGCTAACATCCTCCTGTCGACTACTATTCACCTCCTCCGCTTGTCGCCTATCATCATCATCATGATATTCAACGGGTGCAAACATCCTCCGGTTGCACTGTTCATCGGGTGCCAAATACAAGCGGCATCATCATGATATTCAATATCACCTTCGTCAGCAGGATATCCAAATATCCGGTTGCTCCAAATATCCTGATGACGTTCCACTTCAACAACTTGCCTTCGATGCTCCACTGCCCGACAATACAAGCAACAGCATCATGATATAATTTATCCGGTTCTTCGAAACCTCCTGATGATGCTAATACACTTCCTGCCTTCGCCGATACTTAACCCCTTAGCGACAACAGGATAAACTCGCATAGAGAGATTTCTTAATATCCTGATGACGATGACGTCATATCCTGATGACGATGACGTCACACATCATCCTGATGAACTCTCCAACACTTAGACAAAAAAAACTTAACTTTCACACCCGCATCAGCTAGCGATATGCGGATGATGAGCTTCCTCCGAGAGATGATCCTGACTGTGATATATACACTGAGTATATATCCAACTCAAAACATCATGATGCACCTGCAACATGCAAACTTCAACAGCTTCATGACTCGATCCTGATGACGATGGATTCGCAGATGATGATGCGGCTCGCTCCGACTGGAAACACACATGCAGACTCCTGTGTATCCTTCCACTGCATGTAAACCCTCAGAACCGCATAATCTTCACAAAGATCATGAGACGACCGGGCAGGATCACCTTCAAAACAAAGTCTAACACTTATCTTCTAGACCTAGCACATGAGGATGCTAGGCTGATTCACAGCATGCTCCTAACAGATCTCCTGAACAATGCAATGCATAAACAGAAAACACAAAAGCAACCTAAGCTATGATACAGGACCATTCCACCGATTTGCAGGATCAACCGGTGGAAGGGTTGAAAGTGCCCATTAACTTGCAAACAGAAAAGGAAATCAACACAGATACAACTGAACAACTCAAGTAATGCAAAGGATGAGATCTTATTCAATTGAGATACAAATGTCCTGCTTTTACAATTCTGCTTCACAATATCTGGACTGGCCACCAGTACAGCATATCACCAGTACTACTCTCCTGAACATAACACCTATCAAACTCAATATGAACTATCAATCTCAATGTCAATGTGTCTAAACCCTAACAGATCGAAGGTATATAAAACAAATCCTTCGAGTACTACCAACTCACTTCCCAGCGGCTGGGAGCTTCCAAGCGGCTGGGAAGAGAGGACAACTCAGATACCTTATCCCGATCTCTAACTGCCTACACATACTCCTATGCGGATCTAATACATAGCATCGGTCCAATGGACCTTATTACATGACAAAGTCAAACATACTAAAAATAGACTATCCCGTCATCATCCTGATAACTATCCTATATCCTGATCATGTATGTCATCATGCGGACCTATATCCTGATCATGTGCGGGTGCTCCTGCACCATACTCCCCAAAAGAAGAAATCTCAAGTCCACTTGAGATGAGAGTATCAAGGTCGGCACCATGTTTCTGTATCTGTTTTGCAGTCATCCATACTGCTTCAGAGTTCGGCTGTCCCTTCCAAGAGACGAGGTACTCCAAGTACTTTTTGTTCCTGGTCTGTTTGACCACTCTGGTATCCAAAATCTGCTGTATCTGTGGAGGATCATGTGGAGGAATGTCTTCAGCAACTGTATCCTGTAGAATATCCTGATCTGCATCTGGATTAGCCTTGTATGGAGTTAGATCACATACATTGAAGATAGGAGATAAACCAAGATCAGGTGGGAGTTGGATCTTGTAAGCATTCTGTCCATGCTTTTGCAAAATCTGACATGGTCCAACTTTCTTTTGCATGAGCTTAGTATACTTCCCCTTAGGAAGCCTGACTTTCTTCAAGTGAACCCAAACCAAATCTCCAACAGCAAATTGAACATCCTTCTTCTTCTTGTCAGCATACTCCTTATATTTCAAAGTGGTCTGCTGGAGTTGGGTCTTGACCTGATCATGAACTTCTTTGATGGCTTCAGCAAAAGCTTCTCCATCTGCACTAACAGGATCTGTTGTAGGTAAATCTCGCAACTCCAAAATACCTCTGGGATGCATTCCATACACTACCTGAAAAGGCGATTTCCTTGTGCTCCTGTTGACAGTATCATTATATGAAAACTCAGCTTGAGACAGAATATTGTCCCACTTCTCTCCATGCTGTTTTGTCAAGCATCTAAGTAGATTCCCCAAGGAACGGTTTACTACCTCAGTCTGGCCATCCGTCTGAGGATGATATGCAGAGGAAAAAGATAAATTGGTTCCCAGTTTCCTCCAAAGTGTTCTCCAGAAGTGACCCACAAACTTCACATCCCTGTCTGAAACTATGCTCAAAGGCAACCCATGAATTCTTACAATCTCCCTGAAGAATAAATCTGCAATATATGAGGCATCTGCAGTGGTTTTGCATGGCAAGAAATGTGCCATTTTACTGAATCTGTCCACAACAACAAAAACACTGTCAAATCCTCTCCTGGTCCTTGGTAAACCCAAAACAAAATCCATACTGATGCTTTCCCATGGTCTGGAAGGAATGGGTAAGGGCTGATATAACCCTGCATTAGTTGACCTGCCTTTAGCCTTCTGACAAATTACACAGGTTTCTACAAATTTCCTGACATCTGACTGCAACTTAGGCCAGAAATAATGCCTCCTGACCAGCTCAAGAGTCTTGTCTAGACCAAAATGACCTGCCATGGCTCCACAATGTTTCTCCTTGATTATATTTATCCTCATAGAACATCTTGGGATACACAACTGTCCACCCTTGAACAGCAATCCATCTTGGATCAGGAATTCAGAAAACTCAGCATGGTACTTCTCCCCAAAAGAAGTACAGACCTGATATATTTCTCCAAAATCTGCATCAGACTCATACATTGTCTTGAGTGAATCAATACCAACACTCTCTAACTGAATCTGATTAACTGTGAGGACTCTCCTGCTCAAAGCATCTGCAACTTTGTTTTGGACCCCTTTCTTATGCTTCAAGGTAAAAGTGAAAGCCTGTAAGGTCTCTACCCATTTCATATGTCTGTGGTTCAGCTTCTCCTGGCTGTTGATGAAACTCAAAGCCTGATTATCTGTGAAGACTATGAACTCCTTTGGCAGCAGGTAATGCCTCCATTTCTTTAGGGACTGAACTAAAGCATACATTTCCAGATCATATGATGAATACCTTTTCTTAGCATCATTGAGCTTTTCACTGAAAAATGCAATTGGTCTACCCTCTTGACTGAGTACTGCTCCAATGGCCATGTGACTGGCATCACACTCTACCTGAAAGATCTTGTTAAAATCTGGAAGTGCAAGGACTGGCTGCTGTGCCACCTTCCTCTTCAATGCCTCAAAGGAATCATCTGCTCCTTGAGTCCAAACAAACCTGCACTTCTGACCTCCTTTGATGGTATCCAGCATGGGTGCACAAATATGACTGAACCCTCTGATGAACTTCCTGTAGAAGGTTGCTAACCCATGGAAACTTCTGACTTCATTCATGGTCTGTGGAGTTGGCCAATTCAATATGGCACTCACCTTCTCCTTATCCATCTACAACTTTCCTTGTGAAATGACAAAACCTAAATATGTGATCTCCTGTTTCATGAACAGACACTTGTCCAAGTTGATCATCAGCTTCTCTTCATGTAACCTCTTGAGAACCAGATCTATATGCCTGAGATGTTCTTCTCTGGTGTTACTGAAAATCAGAATGTCATCTAAATACACTATGACAAACTTACCAATGAATTCCTTCAGCACTTCATTCATCAGCCTCATGAAAGTACTAGGGGCATTAGACAAACCAAAGGGCATAACCTTCCATTCATATAACCCTTCATTTGTTTTGAATGCTGTCTTCCACTCATCACCTGGTCTAATCCTGATCTGATGGTATCCACTT
The DNA here is from genome assembly GCA_027924645.1 of Cunninghamia lanceolata. Classification (NCBI taxonomy): domain Eukaryota; kingdom Viridiplantae; phylum Streptophyta; class Pinopsida; order Cupressales; family Cupressaceae; genus Cunninghamia; species Cunninghamia lanceolata. The sequence goes on along the minus strand of BSBN01000121.1, from coordinate 775,561 downwards.
TTCAAATCTATTTTGGTAAAGTACTTAGCATTTCCCAAACAATCAAGTAAATCCTCAATTCTGGGGATTGGAAACCTATACCTGATTGTGATCTTGTTGATGGCTCTGGAATCTGTGCAAAGCCTCCAAGTGCCTTCCTTCTTAGGTGCTAGTACAGCTGGTACTGCACATGGGCTCAAACTCTTCCCAATCAGACCTGAATTCATCAATTCTTCAATCTGCCTGGCTACTTCTGCATTCTGCTCTGGGGTAAGCTTATAAGCTGCTTTATTTGGAAGTGTAGACCCTGGAATCAAGTCTATGCAATGACTGATATCTCTGACAGGTGGTAGGGATCTTGGCATACCCTCTGAAATAACACCTTTGTACTTATCCAATAACTCTTGGAAAGCTGGGTCTATCAACCTTGGCTTCTTCTCCTTCTTGGCTTCTTGCTGTTGTTTCTTATTCACACTCAGACATGGGATTAGGGCATATGCAACTGCACCTTCTGTTGCTACTTCTTTCATGAACTGTTTGCCTTCCATCAGCATGACCTTTACCTCTTTTCCTTTAGACTTCTCCTCTTTCTCCTTCAATGGGAATAACGTTACTTCTTTACCATCTTTGGTGATTTTATAGGTGTTTTTAACACCATCATGCTGTGCCTTCAGATCATACTGCCATGGTCTACCAAACAAAAGGTTGCAAGCATCCATCTTGGTGATATCAAACAACAATTTATCCTTATATCCACCAATCTGGAATTCTACCCAAGCCTGCTCTTCTACAGTTGTCTGCTGACCTTGAGTAAGCCATGAGACTTTATATGGTGATGGGTGAGGCAATCTCTTAAGCTTCAGCTTTATCACCATTTCTTCAGACACAAAGTTCTCAGTAGAACCAGAATCAATCAAAACTTTACAAGCCTTACCTCCTGCTTTGCAAGTGGTTCTGAAAAGAGACTTTCTCTGAGGGGCTTCTTTATCAGGTACCTTCATGGTAGTCACTGTTCTTCTCATCATCAGGGACTCTCCACTTTCTGGATATCCATAATTCTCTGGACCATTCACACTCTGAAATTCATTAGAGCTTGTCCTGCTTTGATTATCAGGTTCATTGACCAGATTTGTCCTCCTTTCTCCTGCTGAGCTAGTGGCCTTGTCTGGACATCTGCTGGCTATATGGCCTTCTTTGTTGCAGTTATAGCATCTGATGGATCCTCTGCCCTGGGATCTTCCTCTGTAAGGCCTTCTACCTCTGAAGTTTCCTTGCTGACTGAAATTCTCTCTCTGATTCTGACTATTGTTGCCCTTGCTATTGTCTTGACTGGACTCTCCTTGATATCCCTGTCCATGTCCTCTGCCTCTGAAAGGACTTCTTCCACATCTTTGTTGTCTTCCTCCTCCTCTATTGTTTTGGTCTTGTTTTCTTTTCAAATTTTCTTCCACTTTCAATGCCAACTGAAAGCTTTTCTGCACTGTATCTGGGTTATGCAGACTCAGATCTTCCTGAATATTAAACCTCAGTCCATTAAGGTATCTGGCTACCTTTTCTTCTTCACTTTCTTTCACCTTTGTCTTCATACAGAGTTTCATGAACTCTTCTGTATATGAGCTGACATCTAGCTCCTTCTGCTTCAGGTTCTGCTTCCTCTTGTGTAACTGGATACTGTAATCCAAAGGAATATAAGCTTCCTTCACCAATTCCATCATCTTCTTCCATGTGGCAACTCTACGTTTTCCCTCCTGCACTCTATCATCCTGAACAAAGTTCCACCATGTCAAGGCAGCTTCTTTCATCTTTGACTGTGCTATCTTCACTCTCTGCTGTTCTGGTATCTCCTCTGTCACAAAGAAATTGTTCAAACAGTCTATCCATTCCATCACTGAATCAGGGTCCATCTTGCCTGTAAACACTGGCAAATCCAGCTTCACATCCATGGTTCTCCTCTCCATGGCCTTGAGGGCGTTCAACAGCGGTCTCTGGTCTGCAGGAACGACCTCCTCGCTCCAATTAGGGACATCTTCTTCTTCCCTATCATCTTCTCTACCAGAACCTACTTTGCTCCTCAACTTTGCTAACTCATCTTTCAACTCCTGATTCTGAGCCTTCACGGCCTTGCTTTCTGCAATCTGTTTCTTCACCAGAACTACCAACTCAGCGTTGGTCATCCTTGTTGGAAACTCAGATGTTCCTTCTTCGTCTGACATCCTGCTTATCTTTTCCAGAAGATCCTAACCTTTGCTTTGTTCAGTTGTATCTGTGTTGATTTCCTTTTCTGTTTGCAAGTTAATGGGCACTTTCAACCCTTCCACCGGTTGATCCTGCAAATCGGTGGAATGGTCCTGTATCATAGCTTAGGTTGCTTTTGTGTTTTCTGTTTATGCATTGCATTGTTCAGGAGATCTGTTAGGAGCATGCTGTGAATCAGCCTAGCATCCTCATGTGCTAGGTCTAGAAGATAAGTGTTAGACTTTGTTTTGAAGGTGATCCTGCCCGGTCGTCTCATGATCTTTGTGAAGATTATGCGGTTCTGAGGGTTTACATGCAGTGGAAGGATACACAGGAGTCTGCATGTGTGTTTCCAGTCGGAGCGAGCCGCATCATCATCTGCGAATCCATCGTCATCAGGATCGAGTCATGAAGCTGTTGAAGTTTGCATGTTGCAGGTGCATCATGATGTTTTGAGTTGGATATATACTCAGTGTATATATCGCAGTCAGGATCATCTCTCGGAGGAAGCTCATCATCCGCATATCGCTAGCTGATGCGGGTGTGTAAGTTAAGTTTTTTTTGTCTAAGTGTTGGAGAGTTCATCAGGATGATGTGTGACGTCATCGTCATCAGGATATGACGTCATCGTCATCAGGATATTAAGAAATCCCTCTATGCGAGTTTATCCTGTTGTCGCTAAGGGGTTAAGTATCGGCGAAGGCAGGAAGTGTATTAGCATCATCAGGAGGTTTCGAAGAACCGGATAAATTATATCATGATGCTGTTGCTTGTATCGTCGGGCAGTGGAGCATCGAAGGCAAGTTGTTGAAGTGGAACGTCATCAGGATATTTGGAGCAACCGGATATTTGGATATCCTGCTAACGAAGGTGATATTGAATATCATGATGATGCCGCTTGTATTTGGCACCCGATGAACAGTGCAACCGGAGGATGTTTGCGATCATCCGAAATATGATGATGTTGTTGAAATATGATGATGCTGTTGGTGTTGTTAGGAAATATGATGATGCTGAGCCGATAGACATTTTTATCATGCTGTTTTCTTTATTGGCTACTTCTTCCTGTTAGTTAGCCTCCGTTGCGTCCCACTCTGCATCATCTTTCTATCTAACTACCCCATCAAAGTCAAAAATATTTTCTAACTCAATTACCCCCTTAGGTAAGAAATTACTTTTCAAGTTTATTATGTCTTCTTCATCCCAAGACACATCAAACCTTTCCTGTTCATCAATGATTTGAGCTTCAAACACTTCATTACAAGTGAGAAAATCCACAATTTGTTGATCTCCTTCAAATACCTGAAAATGAGTAACATTATCTGGTATGCTTGGGACATTCACTAATTCAACAGCAAATCATTTTAGAACTGACAATGTTAAGGGCTCCAAAGTACTAGTAGTAACTGCTAATGCATCTGGTCTATGATTCAATTCCCTAGGGATATGTTCTATGTTAAAGGCATCAAATGAATCTATTAAATCCCACACTCTATGTCTATAACAAACCATCTTCTTATAATTGCATGCATATAATTTTCTCACTTGTCTAACCACTAACTCAGAGTTTGAAAATACTCTGATCATTTTCATCCTTTTCTTGATAGCCATAATAAGTCCATAGATTAAAGATTCATATTCTGCTACATTATTAGTACAAGGAAATTGTAACCTATATGCTGCTAAAAATGACTTACCATTAGGAACTATAAGTTCAACACCCGCACCTACACCTTGTTTCGACTTAGACCCATCACATTTCAGTGTCCACATGCCTTCCTTATTCCTTTGACCTTTTATTTTGGCATGTCTCACCCTTTTTGTTACATGTGCTGTAATATCTTGTTTCTTCATGGGTGATTCATTTTGACCTACTTGCATATTTATATTCTCAATTTGTAAATCAGAATGACAGACACTTTTGTCCTTTGTTTCTTTCTCTAGATCCAGAACTAAGACATCCATGTTATCATGAATGTATAACTCTAGTTTCTCAGGATTAACATTTCCTTCTTGTAGTTTCATCCCTTTTGTGCACTTTTTGTATTGATATTCTATAGTGTCTTTACACATTCCACAATTCTCTTCAAAATGAGGCTTACTATGGACTCTGTACATGCTTTTGTACAACTTGCATTGAACTAGAATTTGTTGTTCAATGCACCTTTCTATTTCCTACCTAATGGTCTGACCAAAACTATTTACTGCATTGTCTTCCTCATCAGAAGAATTGCCATCAGACTCAATGAACACTACTATTTCTTTACTGACAGGTTTTTCTTTAAAATTCAACATCAAGATTTCTTCAATTTGCACTCCCTTATTAGTGACTTAGTAAACACCTAGTTCAACAGAAGCATATAATATCTCATTAGTCCTATTGTATTCTGTAATCATGTGTTTCATTCTGGGTTCAGCTTCTATCCTAATCTAATTTGGAACACCTCTCCAAGGCAACCACATGTGTGAAAAATTAGTGGCCATATATCCGTTTAATGTTTTGGACCAGTCCCTACTTAACAACAACCTGTAATTCATAGGTATATCCACTACTTGAATGTTAATAAACTGACTCACCCTAGGATCAGAGGCTAATTGCATTTGAATATGCATTAATTCTCCTATCACATTAACCTCAGTTTTGTCTAATTGTGTAACAACCTTGGCAGATTTGGTAGGGGTCAGCCCCAAAGTTTTGCATATCCCTAAAGCCATTACATTGGCTGATGCACTAGAATCTACCATGCAATTATGTATGTTCTTTCCCAACATCCTAATGGTTAACAAGAAAGGAGGGGCTTCCTTCTTATTTGCATACATGACCACATTAGTGTTGGAAGGTGTTGATGATGGTTTTGATGCAATCATAACAATTAGTTAAAATTCACATAAAATGAACCAAAATTGAATTGAAAGATATGAAGGAATCAGTTAAGATTCACTTAATCCTAAGTTTAATATGGTCAGGTCTTGACCTATTGGGCAAATTCAATTGGTCAATGTGAAGTTGTAATGTTCAAGGGGCCTTACATGATTTAGGGTTTCTTAATGATTAACTGGACTCAAACTATGCAAAAGGTCATAAATATCAGTATGTTGTTCATCCTCTTTTGCATAAAAGTGCTACTATATTTGAAAGCTTTAAATGATTTAAATTATAGCAAGCTTTCTTCTCTTTAATATTATGAAAACTGTCTACTTTCAACTTTAGTTATGCATGCTCTTTTCAAATATGAGACAAATTTCCTTCAAATTTCTACGTTTTAAGCTAAGTATTTTCAGATTGGTTGGGAAAAGTTAGAAAGATCTAATCTACACTTCATTCACTCTATTCGAAGGATCTAATTGTTCTGTTATGCACTTTATAAATTATATAGTAACTTGATCAAATCCACAGACAAAACCTTAAATGTATATTCTGAGCATTTTCACAAACATACACCTAAGATTGCAAGCTCTAAGAGAAAATGTTTCAAACACAATGAAGAGCAAGAAAACACTCAGAAGATAGATGCAGAATTCTAGATTCAATTGTATTAGAAATAGACAGTCATATAAGATTTACAATGTCTGAATGACTCTTAGCTTCAATGATCAAACTACAGAAAACTTACAAGCTTTATAGATACAATAAGGAAGCTAAATGTTCCATGCATTCCTTATTGCAGACACAGGCGACCTCCTTCTTCTACTTCTAAACTAAATGTTTCCTCTATTCTAAATGCTACATTTTACAAATCTCTGCTACTACAAATCTCTATGTAGCCCCTGTGTTCCTAAAATCCCTGTGTAAAGTTTTACAGTGTATAGAGGCACAATATATAGACTTTCTAATTGTCCTCAATACAACCCAAAACCCTAGTTAAACAATGGTTCAAACCTCTAGTTACAACAATAAATGCTGGAGATCAAATCTCCCAAAATATCTCTGAGCATACATCAAATCTGGGTGAAATATGCCCTTCTGGAAACCCTAGCAGCTCAATAGTAACTTCTGTTGTCTACTACAATAATGTTTCAACTGCATTTTGTCTTCATCAATGAAGATCCTTGACTTCCTTGCCCTTCATCCTTATCTTCATCTACTCCTGAGATTGGATTTCCTCCTCTATGATGTCACCGCCATTAAGTTTCAGCTCCCTCCTCAACTGCAAACCTGCAAAAAATGGATAAGCAATAAGTATCATCGATTAATAAAACTGCAAGAAGAAAAAAGAACTGCCAAATCTAGTCGTGACTATGTGACCACATCAATCAGGCCCTGAATCCGTGAAAATCCTGTCCAAAAATGCATATACAGTGTCCAAAATAGTCAGGTCAACCATCGTTGACCGAAAATATGCATTCAGGCTACAAAAATAACTTCAAAATTCCTATCACTCTGTCTTTTCCTGCCTATTTTCCTATTTAAATCCTTGTATATCGCGATATACAAGTCAAACGTGACGCCTCCATTAAATCGGATTTCAATCCTCCTTTCGATTCCGTGTTGTATGCATGTTACTTTGTATCTTCTGATATACACTTGGGTTTGATACAACATTAAATTGGTTTTGATTTTCTCTTTGATTCCGCCCTGTATAAGTGCAATGTATATCGGCTTGTATATAATAATATACAAGCACAAAATATACATTGAATTAACTCTTCTTTATGAAATTTCAGTTTCAGGTAATGTATAAAACACTTGTATCTTTCGATATACATTTTGGACGTGAAGCCTTATATATGTCGCATTTCGATTTACCTTGAGTTCCGCGTTGTATGCTACTCAATGTATGTTTCGGAACATACATACAAACGTGGAAATATACAATGAATTAACTTCCTTTAACAACTACCTCAGGTCTGCAATGTATACCTCAATGTACACTCAACAATGTATATTTCGATATACATTTCGGATGTGATACATTGGCTCAATCAGATTCTAATCTTTTTTGGATTCCGGCTTGTATTCAACGATGTATGTTTGATAATATACAAGTCAGATGCAATACAATGACTTCGTTCTGGTTTATAACTTTTTGGATTCCGTGCAATGCATATTTTGTTGTATGTTATAGTGTATGTATGAAATATACATTGTGCCAAATATACAATGATTTAACATCATTTGATAATTCTTTTAAGTCCACCATTGTATATTCTAAATTGTTTGTAACAATATACAAGGTGCGAATATACAAGGAATTTATTCATTTTAATAAATCTGTCAGGTCCGCATTGTATAGTGGGCTTTGTACGTTGCAAATGTATGTATAAATATACAAGTCTGAAATGTACAACAAATTTTCCATATTTAAAACCCACTTCATGTCCACCGTTGTATATTTTACTTTGTATGTCCAAATATACAAGCACCGAATGTACATCAATTTAACAATGTTTAATGACTTTTTCGGGTCCACTATGTATATGTGCATTTGTATATCTCGTTGTATGCCACTCAAACATACAAGCCCGCAGATACAACGAATTCTCTCTATTTTATAACTTTTGAAATCTGTGCCATGTATAAAATGTCTTGTATATTTCCTTGTATGTTGCCACCTACCAAACATACAAATGTTAGATACAAAGCGGAATCCAAACATCTATTCATTTTTACTTAAGTTATTTCGGGTCCATCTTGTATGTATATATCAAAACCTTTATTAAAATGCATACAAGAAAAAAAGACATACAATTGCCTTTGTATATGAAAGTGATGTATAAAGGGAAATGTATGTAATACAACGACCGAACATGCAAACAAATAATGCATAAGCAACCCGAATGCAAAAAAAAATGACTAAGTATAAAACGACTTTGCACAAACAAAGGACTATGTATATGCAAAGTGATACACAAACCTAAATGTACATTAACCAAAATGATCATAACTTGCAAAATATGGCAAATTTTAAGATGGTTCAAAAAGAAACCCTAGTTCATTTTTCACAAGGAATCCAACCGTATCATGCACTGGTACTGAAAATATATTTTTCTTTATTTCTATCAAAGTTTGCAATTTTAACCCTCTTTTCCCTTTACCACCAAGTAAAACAAAAACACACAAAAGCAAAAAAGTAAAGCCACAACAAGGGTCCTCATTTTGCTAAAGAGTAAAATGGGGCGTGTTGTAAACATCACAACAACTAGCAACCAAACAAAATAATTAAATTCAAAGCATTCAAGAAAACTAGATGAAATGAATTCATAACTTCCAACGATCTTTCCTGTAAATTATTATTCAACTTGAGACCTAAGGTATTCAATAAGGATGCATGAATTTTCATTTTCAGTTTAAGTATGTGCACGTGATTAATTATCCTCATCTTGAAGATCAGTTGAACAAACCAGTGACTGATATTAGCCTACGTAGGTGAGGATATTCCCTCATAGCTGATCGGATAGAGCCTTGCTGCCAATGAGTGCCCATAGCCCGGGCAAGGTTATCGTTACAATTCTCCTAAGTAGAGCCCCATTTCCAACGAGTGTCTATAGCCCCGGTAGAGTTACTTAGATGGCTTAATTTGGATTTTCAGTATAATCTGCTTTATTTATTTTTTATATTTTATATTTTATTGATTTTGATACTTGATAGGAATTTCACAAGATATAGCAATTTGTAACTTTATGATGCAAGGTATGAGCACTTGCTGAAATTAAGCTGAGAATTGTAATGGTAGCAAGGGTGACCTCAGATTTTTCACCTAATATCTACACTGGTAGGTTCAACAAACCCAAGGATTTTAGGTGTGTCATTGTGAGAAACCTCTCTTGAATTCTCAATCACTATTATTGAATACTAAATTTCAGAAGCTAAACAACTCTCTACATTCATGACAGTCACAACAAGTTATGCATGAATTGCAAATAATTAACCTGAATATTCTAAATTTTATACTATTTTCAATGGTTGTTAGCTTGCTCCTTAATACTCTAAAGTAAAATGAAGATCCCTGTTGAGGAGAAAACAAACAAACAAACAGACTGTACAAACAACAAAACAAAAAAAATAGAACAACAAAACAAAAAGAAGCAAAACAAAACTATACATCAACTAACCTACAAAAGCAAACAACAAAAGAAAACTGTACACTACTTACACTATATTACACAAAAATGGACAGCGCTTTACCTCAAGCCTGGAAGTAGTGTTTCAAATGTTGGCCATTAACTGGTAATGGCACATCTTCTCTAGTCAAAGTCTTGAGTCTAAATGTGTTGTCTCCTATTATTTCTGAGACTTACAATGGGCCTAACCATAGTTTATCAAATTTTTCATGACTCCCCTTCTTTTCATGTGCTTTGTCCCAGCACAGCACTAAGTTAGATATCCTAAATGTTTTGACTCTTGCCCTCTTATCAAACCACCTCTTAACTACTGCTTGGTGTTTGGCAAATTTCTTGATGGCTTGACCTCTTTTCTCTTCTAGTTGTAGCATTTGTACTATCCTAGCTTCCCTATGATTATCAAAGCCTAAATACTCATTGGCAAACTTCCAGACTAGTATTCTCAGATTTACTGGAAGTATGGGATCAGTCCCATAAACCAAATGATAAGGTGTACTACCTAAAGCTATTTTGAACTTGGTCCTATCTACCCATAGTGCATATTTTAACAATGTATTCCACTCTCTAGGATTCTTTGCAATCAGCTTCTTAATTATATCTAATAAAATCTTGTTTGTAGACTCAGCTAATCCATTACCTTGAGGGTAATAATTTGAAGAAAATTTTAAAACAATCCCGTATTCAAATGCCCATTTAGAAAACTTTAAAGAAGAGAAAGCAAGGTCATTGTCACATACTACTGAATAGGGAGTTCCAAACTTGGTGATGATGTTTTCTTCAAGAAACTTGATAACTACCTCAGTTGTGGAGAATATGTAGCATGCGGCCTCAGTCCACCTTGTATAGTAGTCTGTCACTGTCAGTATGAACTTGTGTCCTGCAGAAGATGGAGGACTGATGACTCCAATAAAATCCAGGCCCCACTGTACAAATGGTCTTGATACAATCACAGGTTGTAATGGGTTGGCCTGATTTCTTCCCTTATCTGCTGTAATCTGACAGGTGTGGCAACTTTTGATGTGACTCTCAGTATCTTTGAACATCGTGGGCCAGTAATAGCCTGCCCTCAATATTTTGTGTTGTAGCTAGATGGGAACCATGACCTGTTCCGTATTTGTCATGCAGTTCTATCAACACTTTATCCACTTCAGCTCTATTTAGACATCTCAAATAAATTACATCATGGTTCTTCCTAAATAGAAGACCTCTTTGTACCATATATTTTTGTGCTTTAATCTTCAAAGCTCTCCTCTGAGGAGCTTTCATCCTATTTGGGTACTTTCTAGCTATTAGAAAAGTATTTAAATCACCATACCAGTCTGATATGTGATGAGAATTCAGCACATACTACTATTTTATCAAATTCAGATCTATATTTGCTATTGCTTGTACCAATGCTTGCCCTCTGACCAGCTTCATGGGAATGATTTCCATGTTGAATTCTTAGAGCGTGGTGATCCACTTGGCTCTCTTTTCTCCAAGTTCGTTTTGCATCAGCAACATCTTTACTGCTGCGTCTGGCACTATGGCTTTGATCTGGCTGCGCAAAATGTAATGTCTAAATTTTTTCACGGCTCTCACTAATGCAAATGCTTGTCTCTCAGTGTCTAGATATCTCGACTGTGCATCCTTCAGAGGTGCGCTCATGAATGCGATGGGCCTTTCTTCATTGTCCTCACCTTTATGTGTCAAGGCAGCCGTGGTTGAATGGGAGGATGCAAAGGAATAGATATAAAACATTTTGGTGTAGTCTGGGCTTGCCAATACAGGAGCATCAGAAATTGCCTGCTTGATATCTTTGAATGCAGCCCTAGCCACATGCGTCCACTCCATCTGTGCATCTTTCTTCAACATGGCATTTAACGGCTGCACGATTTCTGCAAAACCCGTGATAAACTTCTGAACAAAATTAATTTTACCAAAAAATGATTTCAACTATTTCCTAGTGTTTGGTATTTGCAAACTTTTTATTGATTCTATTATATCTGGGTCAATCGATATTCCATCTTCAGAGATGACATGCCCTAGTAATTTACCTTCAGTAACTCCAAATGAACATTTTTTAGGATTAAGGGAAATTCCATACCTTTCACATCGCTTGAGTATTTTCCTGAGATCTTTAGCTTGAGTGGATGCATCCTTGGAATACACAGTCAAATCATCCATATACACAACAATGCACTTAGCTGATAACCCACGGAATGCAATGTCCATGGCTCTCTGAAAAGTGGCACCTGCATTGATCAGACCAAAAGGCATTCTCCTATATGCATAATCTCCCCATTTACAAGTGAAGGTGGTTTTTAATCTATCATCCCTATCTATTAAAACCTGGTTATAACCTGAGAAACCATCTAGAAAAGACATCATCTTTGCCCCGTTTACTGCTTGCAACACTTCGTCTATAGGAGGCTGAGGATAATTGTCCTTTTCAAATGCTTTATTCAAATTTCTAAAATCTATGCATAATTTGATGTCTCCGTGTTTCTTCCTTATTGGTACTAGGTTAGCTACCCAGACTGAATGTCTGACTAGGAAAATTATTCCAGCAGATAGCAATTTTTTAACTTCCTCAAAGATTGAGGGCTCTAGAATGGCATTTACAGGCCTTTGTTTATGCCTAAATGGTTTAATCTCTGGTCTCAAAGGTATTACGTGAGTTATGATGGATGTATCATAGGTTTTTAGGTCTTCATATGTCCATGCTATTACGTGTTTGTAATCTTTTAGAGCATCTAAAATTTCTTTTCTAATTTTCTCAGAGCAAGCTTTTCCGATTGACACATTTTGTGGATTTTTCTCTATCCCTAATTTGTGTAAATCACACTTACCCCCTTCTGTTTTGGGTAAATCTTTCTGTCTTATTACTCCATCGAAGTCAAAAATATGTTCTAATTCAATTACTCCTTTGGGTAAGAAGTTGCTCTTCAAGTTGATTATATCCTCTTCGTCCCATGTTATCTCAGGCCTTTCCTGCTCATCAATGATTTGAGCCTCAAATACCTCATTGCAGGTCAGGAAGTCAATAATTTGCTGATCCCCTCCAAATACCTGAAAATGTGAAACATTGTCTGGGATACTGGGAACATTAACTAGCTTAACAACAAATCGTCTCAATCCTGACAGCGTCAAGGGTTCTAATGTACTAGTAGCAACTGCTAGTGCATCCGGCCTATGGTTCAGCTCTCTAAGGATGTGCTCTATGTTGAAAGCATCAAATAAATCTATTAAACCCCATACTCTATGTCTGTAACAAATCATTTTCTTATAGTTGCAAGCATATAGTTTCCTTACTTGTTTGACTACTAGTTCAGAGTCTAAAAATACCTTAATCGTTTTCACCTTTTTCTTGATGGCCATGACAAGTCCCATAAGTAAGGCTTCATATTCAGCAATATTGTTAGTACAGGAAAACTATAGTCTATATGCTACTAGGTATGACTTACCCTAAGGATCTATAAGTTCAACACCTACACCTGTGCCCTGCTTTGACTTGGACCTGTCACATTTTAATGTCCACATGCCATTTTTTCTTTTCTGATCTTTCCCCTTGGCATGCTTCGTCTTCTCTATTACTTGTGAGGTGCTGGTATATTTATTCATGGGTATTTTTGTTTGGTTAACTTACATATGTGTATTTTTAGCTTGCAAATCAGAAGGACAACTACCCTTGTCCTTTATTCCCTCTTCTAAATTTGAAATTAGAGCATCTACATCACCCTGAACGTATTTCTGTGTTTGATCAGGATTCACGTTTTCCTCCTATAACTCTACCCTCTTTATGCATTTTTTGTATTCATATTCAATGATGTCTTTGCACATTCCACAACTCTCCTCAGAATGTGGCCTATCGTGAACTCTACATTTATTTTTATACAATTTACATTGGACTGGCAGATTCTTTTTAATGCATTCTTCCACCTCTTGTCTAATGGCATGACCAAATTTTTCCATTGCACTGTTTTCTTCGTCCAAAGAATTTCCATCAGACTCAATGAATAATGTTGTCTCCTTGCTTACACATTTTTCTCTAATGTTTAACATCATGATCTCTTCAATTTGCACCCCATTGTTAGTGATTCTATAAACACCAGGTTCAATAGCAGCATACAATATTTCATTCATTCGATTATACTCTGTTATCATGTGTTTCATCCTGGGTTCTACCTCTATTCTAATCTGGTTTGGGACACCTCTCCAAGGTAGCCACATATGTGAAAAGTCTATGGCCATATATTTGTTTAATGTCTTGGACCAATCCCTACTTAACAACATTCCATAATTCATGGGTATGTCCACTATTTGAATGTCGATGAATTGGCTTACCCTAGGGTCTGAAGCTAATTGCATTTGAATGTTCATCAACTCACCTATCACACTAACCTCAGTTTTATCTAATTGTGTGACAACCTTGGCAGATCTGGTGGGAGTCAGCCCAAGAGTTTTGCATATTCCCAAGGGCATTACATTGGCTGAGGCGCTAGAGTCTACCATGCAGTTGTGTATGTTCTTCCCACACAATCTAACAGTTAACAAGAAAGGGGGAGCATCCTTTTTATCAGCATACATTACTACATTTGTATTGGAAGGCTGCTCAACTTTCTTACTTTTCTCCTTAGGCGGTGAATCTCTATTAGGAACAGTTACATCGGCAGCAACCTCATCTATCATAGATGTATCCAGGGATTTTATAAAAGCATTTCTGATCCCTGGAGTTTTCAATAATTCATTCAAAGGTATACTAACTTTAATTTTCTTTATTTCTTCTGACAAGTAACTCATTAATCTTGTTGTTTCACTATTTCAGTTTTACTTGTTTGGGTCTTTTGTACTGTTGTTCCACCATTTGTATGATGATTAGCTTTGAGTATGGTAGGGTTACTACTAGCATTTTGATCTGGGGGGGTATTGAAGTTGTTAGGAGGAGTGGAAGTGGTGAAAGGTCCTCCTGGCCTAGTATTGTTCCTTAAATTGTAGGTGTGGTTTTTATTTGTCTGTTGAAAAGCCTGCACCTCTTCTGTCTCAGTCAATACTTCATTTTCTGTTTCAAAAGGAAACTAAAAAGCATTTAACACAAAGGCTGATTCAGGATAAAGACTTTCACAAAAGTATGGTTCATCTTCTAACAATTCGTCTGCTTTCTCTTCTGTAGTTGCAAAGGTAAAGGTTTCTAAGACTAAAGTTGTATCATACCCTGAGGGTACTACCTCATTACCCTTGGGAATGAGAAACTTAGAAGTAGGAGGATGCACCTCTATATTAAATATGCTAGCTGCTAAATGGAACTGTGGATAGTCAAGCTCAACATGTGCATTGGTATTATGAAATCTACACCAGTTTTTTAGTGATGTATTGGCCATTTGGATGCCAGCCACTTGTTTTGCATCATGATTATCTATATTCTCAAAAGGAGAAGCTAGGGTACCATTGTTTGGTCTAGTGTTCCATGTTTTGGGTGGCCTAGGCTGATTCTAATTTCTGTTATTGTTACCCCAGGCCCTATTATCTATCACTGGCCCTCTATTTTGCATTGGTTGCCCTTGGTTATGACCTTGATACTGATTATAGCTTTGGCTTTGATTTGAACATTGGCCTTGGCTATTATTTTGGGTATGGCTCTAATTATAGTTCTGATTGTAATGTTGATTTTGATTTGAACTATAGTTCTGATTTTGGCCTTGGTTATAATTCTAATTTTGATTGTATCCTTGGTTACCTCTTCCATAGAGGTTCTCATTTCTTAGTTGTGTTACTTCAGTGGTCTATTTTTTCAAATGTGTAGTGATCTCTTTGATTTCTTCCCTTTCCTCTTGTACTTTTGCCACAGTTGTATCCCTAGGGGGTTGGAAGAAAGGCTGACCATTATTTTGACTGTTATTAGAAGTGTTACTCGTGTAAGGAGCTATGGCTTGGATTGGGGTAGGGCTATACATAGGTGTGTAAGAAGGAACTAGATTTAGTAATGGAGTGTGATGCATAGGGACTCCATTCCAAGGTTGTGCCTGATTTTGCATCCCAAAATATCCTCCATTAACAAATGGGCTACAAGTTGTATGCCTCATCTCTTGATTTACTGAGGCTGCCTCTTTATAGGCTTTGGATATTGAATCTATTTTAGGTTTTCTTTTGACAAACATGTTAAAGGATCCATAGCAGCATAGTACATGGCTAACAAGGTATCATCATCTACTGTGTAAGGGGCTACCAGCCTAGAGTAGGCCTTTTAAAATCTGTCATTGAAATTATCAATTAGCTCTCCCTCACCTCTTTTTATGGTAGCCAATTTGTGATACAGGATGCAAAGATCAATGGGTCCTCTAAATCTTGATAGAAATGCTTCTTCCATAAGTGACCAGGAAGAAATGTAACCGTTGGGTAAGTTCACATACCAGTTAGAGGCTTGTTCATTAAAGGTGTAGGGAAACAATCTACACACAATGTCCTCGTGCTCTAATCTAGCCCTAAAGTATGCTTCCTTGAATATTCTAATGTGGTCTTCTGGGTCTTGGTGTAACTAGTATTTGGGACATATCTTTTCTATATTTTGGGGCATCTCATTGTAATCATTGAAGTGTATGGGAGACTAGACATTGAAATAAGCCATTGTGGGTGCTTGAGCTTGACCTGAACCTGTAGGAATACCTAGATTTATCGGTGGGGTAGGATCTTTAGGAGGACTAGGACCTCTAGGAGTACCTGAACCAAGATTTAGAGATTTGAATAGTGATCTATCAGGACTCACAATGTTACGGATGTTAAAAGGTGAGCCAAGAGGTGTTCCAGATGAACTCCCTGCTTGTGATATTTTAGGATTCCAAATCAAAGGGCTCTTACTTCGCCTTGTATCAAGTAGTTGCACAAAAATATCCCCTAAACTAGATCTAGACCTGGTCACTCTATCACTGATATTAGCTAGTTTGAAACAAACCCTAACTCAAATCAGGCCCTCCTTCTAGCGCCAGAAAACTGTTGATGATGGTTTTGATGCAATCATAACAATTAGTTAAAATTCACATAAAATGAACCAAAACTGACTTGAAAGATATGAAGGAATTGGTTAAGATTCACTTAATCCTAAGTTTAATATGGTCAGGTCTTGACCTGTTGGGCAAATTTAGTTGGTCAATGTGAAGCTGTAATGTTCAAGGGGCCTTACGTGATTTAGGGTTTCTTAATGATTAACTGGACTCAAACTATGCAAAAGGTCATAAATATCAGTATGTTGTTCATCCTCTTTTGCATAAAAGTGCTACTGTATTTCAAAGCTTTAAATGAATTAAATCATAGCAAGCTTTCTTCTCTTTAATATTATGAAAACTGTCTACTTTCAACTTTAGTTATGCATGTTCTTTTCAAATATGAGACAAATTTCTTTCAAATTTCTACAGTTTAAGCTAAGTATTTTCAGATGGGTTGGGAAAAGTTAGAAAGATCTAATCTACAATTCATTCACTCTATTCGAAGGATCTAATTGTTTTATTATGCACTTTATAAATTATACAGTAACTTGATCAAATCCACAGACAAAACCTTAAATGTATATTCTGAACATTTTCACAAACATACACCTAAGATTGCAAGCTCTAAGAGAAAATGTTTCAAACACAACGAAGAGCAAGAAAAACTCAGAAGATAGATGCATAATTCCAGATTCAATTGTATTAGAAATAGACAGTCATATAAGATTTACAATGTCTGAATGACTCTTAGCTTCAATGATCAAACTACAGAAAACTTACAAGCTTTACAGATACAGTAAGGAAGCTAGATGTTCCATGCATTCCTTATTGCAGACACAGGCTACCTCCTTCTTCTACTTCTAAACTAAAAGGTCCCTCTATTCTAAATGCTACGCTTTACAAATCTCTGCTGCTACAAATCTCTATGTAGCCCCTGTGTTCCTAAAATCCCTGTGTAAAGTTTTACAATGTATAGAGGCACAATATATAGACTTTCTAATTGTCCTCAATACAACCCAAAACCCTAGTTAAACAATGGTTCAAACCTCTGGTTACAACAATAAATGTTGGAGATCAAATCTCTCAAAATATCTCTGAGCATACATCAAATCTGGGTGAAATATGCCCTTCTGGAAACCCTAGTAGATCAATAGTAACTTCTGTTGTCTGCTACAATAATGTTTCAACTGCATTTTGTCTTCATCAATGAAGACCCTTGACTTCCTCGCCCTTCATCCTTATCTTCCTCTGCTCCTGAGATCAGATTTCCTCCTCCGTGATGTCACCACCATTAAGTTTCAGCTCCCTCCTCAACTGCAAACCTGCAAAAAATGGATAAGCAATAAGTATCATCGATTAATAAAACTGTAAGAAGAAAAAAAAACTACCAAATCTAGTCATGACTGTGTGAACGCATCAATCAGGCCCTAAATCCATGAAAATCCCATCCAAAAATGCATATACAGCGTCCAAAATAGTCGGGTCAACCATCATTGACCGAAAATATGCATTCAGGCTTCAAAAATAACTTCAAAATTCCTATCACTCTGTCTTTTCCTGCCTATTTTCCTGTTTAAATCCTTGTATATTGCGATATACAAGTCAGACATGATGCCTCCGTTAAATCGGATTTCAATCCTCCTTTCGATTCCGTGTTGTATGCATGTTACTTTGTATCTTCTGATATACACTTCGGTTTGATACAAGCATTAAATCGGTTTTGATTTTCTCTTTGATTCAGCCCTGTATAAGTGCAATGTATATCCGCTTGTATATAAGAATATACAAGCGCAAAATATACATTGAATTAACTCTTCTTTATGAAATTTTGGTTTTGGGCAATGTATAAAACACTTGTATCTTTCGATATACATTTTGGACATGAAGCCTTATATATGTCACATTTCGATTTACCTTGAGTTCCACGTTGTATGCTACTCAATGTATGTTTCGGAACATACATACAAACGCAGAAATATACAACAAATTAACTTCCTTTAACAACGGCCTCAGGTCCGCAATGTATACCTCGATTTACACTGAGCAATGTATATTTCGATATACATTTTGGATGTGATACATTGGCTCAATCGGATTCTAATCTTTTTTGGATTCTGGCTTGTATTCAGCGATGTATGTTTGATAATATACAAGTCGGATGCGATACAATGACTTCGTTCTGGTTTATAACTTTTTGGATTCCGCGTGATGCATATTTCGTTGTATGTTATAATGTATGTATGAAATATACATTGCACCAAATATACAATGATTTAACATCATTTGATAACTCTTTTAAGTCTGCCATTGTATATTCTGAATTGTTTGTAACAATATACAAGGCGCAAATATACAAGGAATTTATTCATTTTAATAAATCCGGCGGGTCTGCATTGTATATTGGGCTTTGTACGTTGCAAATGTATGTATAAATATACAAGTCCAAAATGTACAACAAATTTTCCATATTTAAAACCCACTTCATGTCCGCCGTTGTATATTTTACTTTGTATGTCCAAATATACAAGCACCGAATGTACATTGATTTAACAATGTTTAATGACTTTTTTGGGTCCGCTATGTATATGTGCATTTGTATATCTCGTTGTATGCCACTCAAACATACAAGCCCGCAGATACAATGAATTCTCTCTGTTTTATAACTTTTGAAATCCACGCCATATATATAATGTCTTGTATATTTCCTTGTATGTTGCAACCTGCCAAACATACAAACGTTAGATACAAAGCGGAATCCAAACATCTATTCATTTTTACTTAAGTTATTTCGAGTCCATCTTGTATGTATAGATCAAAACCTTTATTAAAATGCATACAAGAAAAAAAGACATACAATTGCCTTTGTAGATGAAAGTGATGTATAAAGGGAAATGTATGTAATACAACGACCGAGCATGCAAACAAATAATGCATATGCAACCTGAATGCAAAAAAAAGTGACTAAGTATAAAATGACTTTGTACATACAAAGGACTTTTTATATGCAAAGTGATACACAAACTTGAATGTACATTTTACCAAAATGATCATAACTTGCAAAATATGGCGAATTTTAAGATGGTTCAAAAAGCAACCCTAGCTCATTTTTTACAAGAAATCCAACCGTATCATGCACTGGTACTGAAAATGCATCTTTTCTTCATTTATATCAAAGTTTGCAATTTTAACCCTCTTTTCCCTTTACCACCAAACAAAAAAGCAAAGCCACAGCAGGGGTCCTCATTTTGCTAAGGAGTAAAATGGGGCGTATTGTGAACATCACAATAGAAGGTTGTTCAATTTTCTTACTCTTGTCTTTGGCCTGTGGATCTTTACTAGGAACACTCATATCAGTAGAAACCTCACCTATCACAGATGTATCCAAGGATTTCATGAAAGCATTTCTGACCCCTGGACTATTCAACAATTCACATAAAGGTATACTGAGCTTGATTTGTTTATCTCTTCAGACAACTAACTCATTAACCTCATTGTTTCCAGTGTCTTTGTTTTCCCTGTTTGAACTTTTGATGCTACTATTCCACCATTCACATGATGATTAGCCTTCGTTATAGCAGGGTTATTACTAGTGTGCTGATCTAGAGTAGTCTTGAAATTGTTGGGAGGAGTGGAAGTAGTGAAAGGACATCCAGGCCTAGTATTACTTCTCAAATTATAGGTATGATTTTTGTTGGACTGTTGAAAAGCATGTACCTCATCTGTTTTGTATAACACTTCATTTTTAGTTTCAAAGGGAAACTGAAATGCATTCAATACTAAGGCTGATTCAGGGTATAAGTTCTCACAAAAGTAAGGCTCCTCTTCTAACAGTTGATCCTCTTCCTCCCTAGTTGCAAAGGTAAAAGTCTCTAAGACTAAAGCAGTCTCAAATCCTGAGGGCACTATTTAATTACCTTTGGGAATGAGAAACTTAGAGGTGGGAGCCTATACATCCATATTGAAAATACTAGCCACCAGATGAAATTAAGGGCAATCTAATTCAGTATGCGCACTGGTATTGTGGATCCTGCATCAGTTTTTAATGCTACATTGGCCATTTGAATTCTGGATGTTTATTTTGTTTCCTGATTATCCAAACTCTCAAATGGAGAAGCTAAAGTGCCATTATTTGGCCCTATGTTCCATGTCCTAGGTGGCCTTGGTTGATTATGATTTCTATTGTTATTACCCCAGGTCTTGTTATCTACAACAGGTCCTTTGTTTTGCATTGCTTGTCCCTAGTTATGATTTTGACTTTGATTATAATTCTGGTTTTGGTTTGAACCCTGACCCTGGTTATAATTCTGGTTATGGTTTTGACTATACCCATGATTATTTCTACCATAAAAAATTTCATTTCTTAGTTGTGTCATTTCTGTAGTCAATCTTCTCAGGTGTGCAGTAATTTCTTTGATCTCTTCCCTATCCTTTTGTGCATTTGCCACAAATGTATCTTGAGGAGGTTGGAAGAATGACGGACCATTACTCTGATTGTTATTGGTACTATTACCAGTATAGGGAACTATAGTCTAGATTGGGGAAGGATTATACACAGGTGTGTATGTAGGAATTGGGTTCAATAATGGAGTATGATGCATAAGAACTACATTCCAAGGTTGTGCTTGATTTTGCATCCCAGGGTTTCCTCCGTTAAGAAAAGGATTATAAGTTGTTTTCCTCATTTCCTAGTTTACTGAGGCTGCTTCCTTATAAGCTTTGGATATAGTATCTGTATCAACCTTTCTTTTGACAAACATAGCAGTTAGTGGATCAAGAGAAACATAATACATGGCTAATAATGCATCTGCATTCACTGTGTACAAATCCACTAACTGGGAATAAGCCTTTTGAAACCTATCATTAAAGTTATCAATCAGCTCTCCTTCACCTCTCTTAATTGCAACCAACTTATGATATAAGGTGGAAGGATCAACTGGTCCCCTAAACCTAGACAAAAATGCCTCTTCCATAAGTGCCCAAGAAGAAATATAACCATTAGGCAAGTTAACATACCAGTTAGAAGCCTGCTCATTAAAGGTGTAAGGAAACAATCTATACACAACATCCTCATATTCTAACCTAGCTCTAAAGCATGCCTCCTTGAATATCCTAATGTGATCCTCTAGATCCTGATGCAATTGATATTTAGGACATATCTTTTCAGGATTTTTTGGCATCTCATGATAATCATTGAATGTTATAGGAGAATTGACATTGAAATAGGCCATTACAGGGCCACGTGGTGGGCTTGAACCTCTGGGAGTACCTGGATTTCTAGGTGGACTAGGACCTCTAGGAGGACTTGAACCCCTAGGAGGGCTTGAACCAAGATTCAAAAATCTAAATGAAGAGTTGTCAGGACTCACTTTGTTATGGATGTTAAAAGGTGATCCAAGAGGCATTCCAGATGAGCCTCCCACGTGTGATATTCTAAAATTCCAAATCAAAGGACCTTTACTCTACCTTCTATCAAGTAATTGCACAAAGATATCTTCTGAACTAGATTTAGACATGGTCACCCTACCACTATTATGAGCTAGCTTTGCTTAAATCCTACCTTAACTCCAATCAAGCCCTCCTTCTAGCACCAAAAACTGTTGATGACTATTTTTACACATTCATAACAAAAGTTATAATTCACAAAATGAACCCAAACTATCTTGAAAGATATGAAGGAATCACTTAAGAGTTCTTAATCCCAAGTTTCTATATGGTTAGGTCTTGACTGTGTGGACAATTTAGCTGGTTGATGTGAAACTGTAATAGTCAAGGGGGCCTTGACTTAAGATAATCTGTGACGGACTGGACTCAAATTATGCAGACTGTTACAAACATAGACAAATTATTCATTCCTTTGCATGACCTTACTACTATATCACAAAGCTTTGTATGATTTATACAGAAACAAGCTTTGCCTTTCAAATTAATATAAAAATTGTCAGATATTAACACGATTTTTTATACTTCTTTCAAATGTAAGACAATTTCCTTAAGATTTATGCATTTAAGCTAATTATTTCAAATGTTTGGGGAAAAGTTTAGAGAAAATTAGGTTGAGAATCATTTCACTACAGGATCTAAATGTTCTGTTAGTCACGTCTTTAAGAAATATAGCAAATTAATCAAATCAACATACTAAATCTTCAAATGCAGATTCCTGAGTATTTTCATGAACACACATCAAAGATTGCAAGCTCTCAAAGGATAATACTTCAAATACCAGTAAGAGTTAGAAAACACTCTGTAGTAGACGCAGAATTCAAAGTTTACTTGTATTTAAAGCACACAATCATATAGAATTTACAATGTATGAATGACCTTTTGTTTCATTGATCAAATTTCCAAAGAACTTACAGATGTTTTTACAGATACAGTAAGGAAACCAGACATTCTACGCATTCCTTAGTGTAGACATAGGTGACCTCCTCTTCTAAACTAAAGAAATACTTCTCTATTCAAATGTTCAAACAAATTACAAGTGAAAGTAACAACTCAAAATCCCTGTGTAAATAATATACAAGTAGCAGAGCTTCTTATATAGAATTTGAAGCTTCATACTGCTATGGTTATAGAACCCAATCTACAGTTAGTATTCATACTTTCTTGATCAAGGGTGTACATTCATTCCTAACTGTTTCTCAAAATATCTTTATGGTATCTTTTCTACCTCAAAGGATGCCAAAGGAATCTTTTCAAAATAGGATCCCCCCTTTGACCTCTTATTTCTTGTTGACCTTGCCCACGGATACCCTTCAATTAACTCTTTCATTAATATTATTTGCCCCCTTTTTATACTTTCCTACTCCTTCAGATATGTCTTGAAATTATTTATTGCACCTTCTATGAAGGTGTGATTTCCCCCTAGACTCCTTGTCCATACATATTTCTGCATTATAACCCCTTGTTTCAATTTCTTCTCTTCTTTACCTGAACCTTCAACCTTCTTCTTATATTTCTTTATATTAGCACTCACCTCCATTATTGAATCAATCATTTGTTTACTTAAACACGCCTCTGGATTTTCCAGACATGGCACAAAGATGGCCTTGAATTCTTTAAGTGCCCTTTGGAGTTCATATGCTAGTACATCCATACATTCATGATTTATGAGCTTTTCAATTATCCTCTTATGCAACCTGATCATGCTGTCTGCTTTCTCCTCTAAACCTTGAGTGGTTGTGATGCATCTTCTGAGGCTATCATCTTCAAACCTTAACTCTAACTTGGCCTTTGGTACTTGATTTGCCATCTGAGGAGTAATGACTCCTTCATTTATTAATTCATCTTCTCTTTCTTCAATTTCCTCCAGTTGTCCCAATTCAAACTTGTATTCTTCTTTTCTAAACTGACAATTATATATAAGCACACTGCATTTATTCTTTTATGTTGTAGCTAATTCCCATCCTGTTACTACTTGTTTGATCATCTCTTCTCTTTCTTGCACAAATGTCCTGAACCACTCCTCAAAAATATTGGCCTCAAACCTCTTATTTTCCATATCCTTCATTCGTCTTTTGAAAATACTGCGATTTCACTGGGCAACTCTAGTATTGTAGTATTGGGATCAAATATCCCCCTAATGAATTGCTGTAACTAGACAATGCGTCCTTTCAAATATTCATGTTTATCCTTGTCTTTCTTTAACATTTTTGCTGTAACCTGGTGCATATCTTCCCATTCACTTATATGTTGCTCCCTTGTTGTGTGTCCTAAGTCAAAATTAAGTATCTTGTAATCATCTACTGTTATTTCTCCTTTAGCTTTCTTCTTCTGTGGTATGGCCAAATTTAGTGTTCTAGATCTATCTAGACCCCTTTGTATTGCCGACATGGTTCTGGCCTTCCTCTTTTCTTTTCTTGGTGTTGTATCACCTAATAAATTTTTGATGTCTTTGAGTACTAACTGTACCTCCACCTTTTCTATCCTTATTTCTGCACCCAACCAGGCTAGAGCCTCTTTTGTGTTTTCAATAACTTTTTCTTCATTAATTACCTCTTCTTGAGGATTTTCTACTTCTCCTTGTTGTTGTTCTTGTTGTTGTTCTTGTTGCTGTTCTTGTTGCTGTTGTTGTTCTTGTTGATGTGGAGGAGGTTGCTGTGGGGCTGTTTCCTGTACCATTGGATCATTTTGTTGTTTAGATTCACCCTTCTTATCCTCTTATTCAATTTTGGTATCTCCTCCACCCTCATCTTCTTCCTCTGGACCTTCTTTTCTTGATGAGTCCTTTTCTTGATCTTCCTCTTTATTTTCTTGTTCCATATTTGTCATGCATTTATCCTTTTTTTGCTTTTCATATTTAAATTCATCTTCTTCAATATTCTCTATGTTCTCTTTGCTTTCAGGTTTATTTGTTGTTTCCTCTGTTGTTTCACCTTTCTCTTGTACCTTTTTAGGCATGTCAACTTGCTCTGCATGTGAAGGTGAACCTACTATCTTATCAGATTCTTTTGTCTCTTTTCTTTGTTCATATTTGCTTTCTACATTCCTTTCTTCACTGTGTTCCCCATACATGTTCAGAATATTCAACACATCCATAGCAGAAGTACCAGCTCCTATTTCCTCTTTAGTTTGAGCAGGTGTTTCTTTCACTGCTTCCTCAAGTGTAACCTCTTTTTCAGATTTTTCTATTTGATGTGCTACATCTTGCACATCTCTTATTATTTATGGAGGTACCAATGTACCAAACGGATCTACTGCCCTCAATTCTTCTTGTACATTTTCTTGCTTAGACACTGGACCTTGTTCAACTTCCATATAAGCTTGAGTGTCTTGTTCTTCTTATTCACTTGAATATTCACTGGATTCTTCTTCTTCCATGCCAATTTCTCTTCCCGTCCCTGAATCCACTTCCTTGACTTCACTTCCACTGCTGTCATCTTCAATGTTGACAGTTTGAGTAGCTTGTTTGGCTTCATATACTTTTGACCCATGCAGTGTTTCTTCAGCCAATTCTATTTTAACCTTAGCATATGCTTGTCTCTTCTCTATTGAAGTAGATGCACTAGGTATGTTACTTAATATAGCACCTACTTGTTGTGCTCTAATAACTTCACTTTGTTTTGAAGTTTCCCCTTTGGATATTTCTATTGGTATTGCCTTCATAACCTTCTCCCTGTTAACTCTTTAGCAGCCTGCACTTGCTCCATATTGGTATCATGACTCAATGACTTTGCTTCTACAAATGTGCCTGATGATACCACTATTGTTACCCCTATTGCATAAGGATCCATCAATGTAGCATTTATGTCTTTCTCAACAATCTTTGCTTCTAAAATCTTTCTTTTCTTTTCATAGAAGCACTAGAGATCATATTGATGCTCCCTCACTCTCTTTTTGCCTTTCTTTGGATATGTAGGATCAATTCCCTTAGCCTTAAGCTCCTCAATTTTGTCCTTCAACCATGTCTTAGAGAACAAAATGATAGGTTTGGACAATATGTCCAAAGATGTATTCCATGGTTGCAACCAATTAGGCTCTCCAATGGGAGCAAGCCTGGCACTTTCATAACTATGGTGTAATAATTTTCCATCATCCTTAACTTCTGGGGGGAAATAAATGTCTCCCATGGACCTCATTTTCTCTACTATTAGTCTTTTGTGAGCTCTCTTTCTCACTTCTTTGTCATTCTCACAATCTGACTAGAAATCCTCAATGTGTACCTGATGTTTAACTTTAGAATCAATAGTATTTTGGATCTTGTGAAAAGGATCAAACCTCCTTGCTAACTCAAATTCCTTAAATCCATAGTACCTTAACTCCCTTTCTGAGTAACCAGCTACTTCTTCACTGGAATAGAAATATCTACCAATTGCCCAAGGGAGCTTAAGATTCCCCCTGCTATACTTCTTTTTGTACATTCTGAAGGCATCCAAGTTCTATCTTGAGAACTCTAGAACAATCAACTTGTTAGAAGGATACCTGGACAACATGAAAGGTTTTCCTTCAAAGCCCTCAGTTCTGATATAAGTGAAGTTCTAAAATTGAATGTACCATGAACTGTGCAAACCAATTGTATCTTCTGCATTTGTAGACAATCTCTTATCCTACTCTTCTCTTAAAACTCTGACCATGTATGTATAAAATATATCATTTACTAAAGCATACTTTCTCAATGCATTATCCTCTTGTAAATCAGGATAATGTTTATATACAAGCTTTTGATCTGGGCCATTCCCTAGGGTTCCAACTCTGTCAATCCCATGTATATATGGTTGAACCATTGCTGCACATGAATATAATACATACAAGGACAAATAGAAAGGCATCATCTTTTATTTTCTTAACATTGCCTCTTTCCATATGGTTCTGCTAATAGCCTTAGCCTAGTGAATTTGTCCTTGCTCCCTCATGAATTGTATAACAGTGAACATCCAAGGCTCACACTTAGTGGCATCCCTCAATCCCACCAGTTTGCTTAACATTGTAATCATCAAATATATCTCTTCCTTGAAGTCTATTCTTTGCAGAATCTTATGTACTCTTGCCATGGCCTTGGACTTATTCTCTGCACTATACCAACTGTAGAAGATCTTGCTTCTACAATCCCTCTCATTATCATTGAAATCTTCATTGTACTAGTCAATATCAATATCTACCATTTTTTCATGTATCTCTAAACCAAATGTTCTTGCAATCCCCTCTATAGATAAGTCTGCAATGACCCTATCCTGGTGTATTATTCTTCTGGTAATTTGGTCATATAAGTGTATGCAATCCAGACATAGGTCCTTAGCTTCCATAGCTAACAGGAAACCTACAGCTCTATATAATCCACTTTCCCACATACACCTCATGTCAGGTGTAGCATCGGCTACTATGATCTTCTGTAAAACATCATCCCCATCATAATTCCCTATGTTGGTGTTCGTCCCCACTCCGCTTGTGCCGAGCAACGAAGGGTACCCTCTATATATTGGCAACTCTTCCTTCTCGATTTCTTTATAGGGCTTTCTTTCTTTTTTAATCTTTTCCTCACCCCCTATATCCACCTTTTTCTACTTTGGGGCCATCCTGTAAAAAACGTATTTTTCAACTTGCCATTTTACTCTCTTACCTAGGGTTTTACTATGAATTTTCTAAATTTTTTTTTACATTTACCCTAACCCCCTTTTTGTCTTTTCCAATTTTGACTTTCGTATTATTTAACCCAAACCAGCTAATTAAGAATCAGACATAGTAATTTAACGTTTGTTTACATTTTTAAAATGAAATTACTAAAAATCACTTTACATTTTTAACTAACTGAATTGTAACGACATTCGAGATAAATACCTATATCCTTGACATCTCAACCTTACAATGTTGACTTACTTTACCATTTTCCA
This sequence comes from Cunninghamia lanceolata, assembly GCA_027924645.1. Classification (NCBI taxonomy): domain Eukaryota; kingdom Viridiplantae; phylum Streptophyta; class Pinopsida; order Cupressales; family Cupressaceae; genus Cunninghamia; species Cunninghamia lanceolata. Next base: position 748,002 of record BSBN01000121.1, on the reverse strand, counting down.
ATCCCTTCCGTTTCTGAAATTCCATCTCGTGATGAATTTTCATTCAATTTTTGCAACAATTCCTCTTTCTGCAATTTTAATTTTAACAATGCAAATCTGAAAGAAAAACAACTTTTAATTTACCCTAACCCATTAAATTTTACCATTTTTAGTGTTAGTTTAGCATTAATTGCGGCAATTAATGCACCTACGACTTTGGCCTCTTCCTTCAGTGTTTTATTTTTAAACCTTCTATCCGTTAGTTTATTTTCTACATACATCACATTTTTTGGTATCTCTCCTTGTATATTATTGGTTTTATGTCCATTTGGATCTTTTCAATAAACAAGCCTATTTCCAACGGGTTATAAACAATGTTACCCCTTTTCTTTATATCCACCCTTGTATCTTTTGTTTGTATATCGTAATGTGTGTAAAATAGATACAAGTGCTTATACAATTGCAACCCATACAAACCCTCTTTACCTTTTAGTTCTTTAATGATGTCCTTCCCTTTCTTTGTATATTGGGATTGTATATCCTCAACATATAATCGCCCAAACATACAAAGCCTTACCTTTATTTAATTTCTTTTGAAATCTGTCTTGTATCGCGGCTCCTTGCATTTTTCCTTGTATATCAACTTGTATATGCGTCTGTCGGTACAATATACAACCTCGATACAACCTTTGGGACCCACTTTACCTTCCCACTTGTATCTTGACGAAACAACAACACTTGTATCTACTCTTAGATACAAGCCTCCATACATGCAAACTCTTTTGTACAATCATCTTGGACTCCTCATCTTTTCTTAACCGTATTGCATAACCTCTTCGGATCCACACATGTATATAAAGTGAATTCATCTTTTCAATATACATTAAGGTATGATGCATCACTTACATCCGATTTAATTACTTTTTGACATCCATGTTGTATGTATACCGAAAGGTGCAAACCCGAAATATGCAACATATAATCAATGAAACATACCTTAATAAAACAAAATTTTATATTCTCCTCAGGTCCGCGACATGTATATCGCGTTGTATATTGCCTTGTATCTTTCCTTTCTATAAACATAGAAACTCAAGATACAATGCGAACTTAGCCAATTATCCACTCCACTTCTAAAACTCATCGGGTCCGACTCGTATGCAAAGAATAAAACACTAACCACATGCATACAAAGTACCACGATACATGAACCCGACCACTCCATGTGACTAATACAATAACTCCATGTACAAACGACCTTGTACATGCAACATACCAAAACCCTTCTGTAATGCATTTTACCAAAAAAATGCATATCTTGCAAAATATTGGGAATTTTAAAATGGTTCAAAAAGCAACCCTTATTCATTTTTGACAAATAATTCACCTCTATTCCCCTCTGGTACTTAATGCTAATTTTTTCAATTTTCAACACAATTTGTAACCTTTATCTCTTTTCCCTTTACCACCAAGCAAGCCCACACACAAGCAAGAAACCACAGCCACAGCAGGGGTCCTCATTTTGCTAAGAGGTAAAATGGGGCGTGTTGTGAGCATCACAGCAATATGTTATGTTCTTTAAGAGAAATTGAGTTTTTGAGAGGTTCTAAAGAGTCTTGTGGAGTCTTAGATTATAGAATGTTGCTTTAATATGGCTTAAATAGTCAAATTTATGTCAAGAGTTATTGCAAACCTTAAAATTTACCAAGGAAAACACTTTACCACATCTAAAAGTTTTACCCCCATGTTGTATGTAAGGACACTTGGTCAAATGTCATTTATGAAGAGATTTTTCCACATCCAAATCTCCTTATTATCTCCAAAATCACGTACATATCATAAGGAGGGAGTTTCTTTTTGAAAAAGGAGTAAAAATTGTTAAAGTATTTAGGTTTTGGTTGAGATTTTTAGGGTTTTTGTCAAAATTGTGGTCTTCACCCAGCTCTGCAGGTTTCCCTCATTTATATTCAGAGATTTAAGAAGGTATTGAAGAGGCTACCTCGAACTAAAAAACTCCATGGAAGTTGGTCAGAATTATGATAGATTGAAATAACTTGTTTTAGGCTTATTGTTGGATTACACACTATTTTTTTCTTCATTTGTTTACATGTCTCAGTGAGGGTAGTTTGTGTGAGATTTATGTATAATACAATGTATATAGATGTAGGGTTTTCTTCATTGTTTCATAAAACCTTTCAATGACGGTTAACAACTTGAAGAAGAACAATGGAGGATTTCACAAGTATATAAGGGTTATTTCATAGTTTGTAGTACTATCAAACTAAGACCAAGATAGTTAAGCAACCTATGAAACCTCAAAAAGGCATTGTTGGAGTAGTTTTCAGTTTAATCAGTAATTTTTTAGGGTTCTCAATAGCTCTAGAAACATGTCAAAGGATATTAGATCATTCTTAAATAGAGACCAAGTAGTCAGAGATTCGCATCAATGTAAATAAGCCCACATGGATGCATGTTGCATATGTTTGGTTTTTCAAGAAGGATGTAGGTTTGAGAAACAACTTAAAGGCTTGTGGGTAAACAATGAGACTATATGCAAACATGCACATGAGAACTTTGTAGGACATACAAAGGTTAGATATATTCATGGTAGTGATTGAGAAAATATTGCAACACTCAATACAATGACAACAAATAGAGGTTTGATATATCAAAAAAGAGGTCTTAAATTATCTACAAGAGATTGACAGCTGCAAGGATATCAAGGAAATGAGAATTTTGAGGACAGTGGTACATGAAGGGTCACAGAGACAAGGAAGAAGAAATATAGAGTTTTTCACAATCATTATACACTACAGAATAGTGTCTACAACATCATAGAGACCTGTCCACAAAGGTCTCCTAATAGTCTTTGATGACTACAAATAGTCTATAGAGGTCTGCCAATGGATATGAAGATCTCTATATGTTATGATTTGGGTCCAACAGGATGATAGTAAAGAGGATATTTAGGAAAGAGTTATAGATTACAATAGTTGTACAATGGCATCCATTGTTCAGGCACAACCAGCTCAGTGATAGTGAAAGACATGCAAACATTAATATTTTTGACATAGTGATGCACATTGGATAGGGAAAATGGGAATACAAAGCATGAAGACAATGAGTAATATAGGTTTGTAGTCACCAAGAAGTGTGAGGTTTTGTACATATTGAAAGGCAACTCGATAAACAATGTTAGCTAAGAGGGTGCAGTGGCCTGCAAGGACAACAAGAAGAACTATCTAAGAACATCAAGCTATTTCTAGCACTTAGGAGACTACCAAAGTGATGAAGCTTACATACTTGGTAAAGGACCTATCATATTCCTTTAATCATATTGTAGTTTTATAAGGATGTAATCCATTGAAGGACTTGTGTTGGTGTTAAAAGGCATGTTTGACCTTTAAGCTCTATCAAATGTATAAAGAGAATGTCATAAAACCCTTCTAAATAGTCATAAATATCTGCTAAACAGTTATGAATGGTATCTATTGTATTAGGGTATGACTTAACCATGAGTGATACTGAGATCACTATTAGGGCAGTTGTATACATAGTACTTCTAGGTGTAGTTTCAAACAAGATTTTACATAGGATTTTAAGAACTCTATAGGGACTATGAGAAGAGATTCAGGGTTTTTTTGAAGTGCTAGAGGTTTGTGCATTATTTGAGAATCCTTGTGGAACTTTTAGGGGTATTAAAACTCCACCAATAGTCCACAAACCTATTTTTAAGCCAATGGAGAATTTAGAAGGCCTTGTAAGTCACAATGAGTACACTCCATTATGTTCTCTTAAGGAATGTATTAGAATTTGAAAGTCTTTTAAAGCCTAAGTTAAAGTTATAAACCTCAATATGAAGAAGGATGTTGTAGACCAAAGATTTGCATATTGGAAAGATCACTGTTAACATATCTAAAGGAGTAAGGAAAATTGTGTGTAGGGCAGTCAAGACATCCTATAGATGTGAAAGGTCTTCTTGGCCTTGAGAAACCCCTTCTAGTAATTTTTTTGGAAAATCCTACGAAATTTCATTGGGACATGCTAGAGCACATGCATATATGCATGGATAGATTTAGGGAAGCAGCATGGAGAGATCTAAGACCCCGTTCACAAGGGATAATATATATAAACTTATGATACATTGCAGGATATTAGAGTACTATGAAATGCTTTAGGGGTTTGTTTTGTTCCAAAAAATTTCACACAATTCTCTGCATGGAAGTTTTGAGACATTGTAGTTTTCAATCTTATTTTGGTTGAAATATGCATGATAGATGTTCAGAGACAAACAAGTGATCTTTCATATGGAAAGAGGATAGTGAATAGTATAGCATCAACTATTCTAAGAGCTCTGTCAATCATTCTAACAACCTTAAAAGGTAAGAGGGTAGTGTTATGATGAAAGTGAGCTCAAAGGTTAGAACACAAAAGGTTGCTAACCATTTGTCTAAAGATCTGAATAATGTTGAAACATACATAATGGGCCTTCAATGGGATAGAAGAGTCCTTGCAATTTGACATGAGACAGAGGCAATCTGCACAAGAGGAAGGAGAACCACATCATTAAGGTAGAAACATATGGAGACTTAGAGATCATCTTCATTCAAATATGTTTAAAGAATCATTATTAAGAAGATCATTGTATACAAAGTTATATGAAGAGGTGTAGGCTAAAAGAGATCAATTTATGAAAAGAGTATGGAATAGGCATTCAAATAGCATTCATGATGTGGTTTTGAGGTCCTAAAAGGACCAAGCCTTCCATCACATCCTCAAGGAGTCAAAATCACATCAAACATATCAAATCACATTCCCTATTATCATGCAAGTGGGATTGGAAAAGAGTCAAGGTAGTTTGAACAAAATCCAAGCACCTAGGAGATTGATGGGCAGTGTTAGAGCATGCAAAGGAGCAATTCTACTTTTCAAGGATGCACAACCTAACTACCTCCTAACTTCATGCCACAGTGGAGCATTTCAAGGAGACAAACTAGCTTCATGTTCCTATAGTAGAAACAAAGAAGGTTTGACCAAACCTCTTCAAGCACAATTATCCTCTTCTCTTTCAAAGTAGGTGCTATTCCTTCTCCAGCTATTGGAGTTCAAAAAGGATGCTTAGGGTCAATTTTAAGGAGTTCTTTTTAGTTTTAGAAAGGATTTATTTTAGATTGAGACTTAGTATTGTAATTTTTCCAATTCTTTCTATTCCAAACAATACATTGTAACTCAAGAACATCAATTTAATCTCATATTTTTTGAGAAAAGAATACAAAATTAGACTTGTACAGGAGTTGTAAGCACCTTTTGAGTAATAAAAAACAAGAATCTTTCTTCTCAATATCTCCATTTTTGTGTGTTGACCAAAATCATTTATATGGTTATGTGATTTATGTTCAAATCCTTGATTTCATGTCTCATTGCAAACACCTTCATAGAGAAAAAATGTGCAGATGCATGTCATAATTTATATTGTATGTCAAAATAGACTTTAAAGTTATGAAAACAAGCATTTTCCTTCAAAGAAAATTACTATAACACAAGACTTTGTTATGAAATACTTATTCATTGCATGTCAAAACTGAGTTGTGAGTAGTTTAAACTTGTTTTCAAACTCATATGTATACAAACAAGCAAGTACAAGTCACAAATATCTAGTGTATCACCTCTTTCTTAGTTTTAGCTCAGTTCATGTCACTCTCTTTCTCTCTTTCCCCATCAAACAACAATAGAGAAGATTAGTTTTAGGTGATCCATCAAGGGAACCAACCCTCTTTGGAGGTTGATCTCAACCTATCTAAGTCCACACTTAGTGAGATCATCCCATGTTTCACAAGGTAGTTGGGTTTTCTCAAACTCAATAGGGTGCATATCTTAGTGACAACAATAGCATCCATTCTAGTTCTTTCATAGAATACTTCACACTTAGCATCTCTACATCACACTTTTATTTGTATACAAACACTTCGTGATGTCATTTCTAGTCCCAAGAAGCATAGAATATAGTGATTTAGAATTTTAAAGCATATTGCAAGATAGACCTGCATACTGGGGAGGACTTCATTGGTTAAATATTTTCACTTATCTCTCTTATTACATGTTATACTTACATATTATGATATTTTCCATTCTTTTCACTTGATCTTGTCACTTGGAAGTAGAGGTTAGTGTTTGTTTCTTGAAGTACATGCATCCATGATTAGTACAAATTAGGGGAAAATCATGGGAGTAGCTTTCATCTTCTATCTCACATGCACATTAGTCACAAATCTTGGTAAGAGTCATGGGTATGGATCTATTATTTTCTATATTTATTTAAGATTTTTCATGCTCAATTTATCTTGCATGTATTGACTTTACAAGCTACAATTGTCATGTTATAGCCTTGTTTTTAGCCAAAATCTCTCTCTCTCTCCATTGATTTGTGTGAACCCTTTCATGGAACATACAAAATAAAGAGGTGCATATTATTATGAATAATTTTCAAAGTTTATGTATAGAAGATAGGTTGAATCCCTATCATGGCTTGAATTACTCACATGTACACTAAAGCAAGGGCATAGTTTGGTATGATTACTCATATAGATTCACATGTACACCAAAGTAGGGGTATAAAATGTGGAAAGGTCATACTTTGCACTTTTACCCTTTGTTTTATACTAGTTTGTATTGGTATCGTAAATACTTGGACCTAGCACATGATTTTGGCTAATTTTACACTCTCATTGACCTTAGACCTTGATTGACCATAAAAAATAGAACTTAACCAATGTTCACACATTATCTATCTCTTAGATGATCAAGTATATCTCAAGGTTTGATTTGTGGGTGCATAAATGCATTAGGTTAATTTCGTGTTACAAATTTCATCCTCATAATCAAAATTCAAATTGTACCCAAAGTCCAAGTCACCCGCCTTCAAACTTTATCAAAAATTGTTGATTGAGATACCAAGGATTGACATAAGGAGAAATATCTAGATTTCACCCATCACTAAAATGACCTCACCATGTCTAACTATAATAAAAGGCACTCATGAATCATTATTCAACCTTCCACATTAGCTCTTGCATCAACATATGGTGAAACCTTAGCTCTTGCACTAGGTCACTGCAATATATGTTGCATTGCACTCCATTTGCATCAAGTCTCAAGTGGCACTCATTTGTCATTGAATTGTAGTAATGTTAGCATCATTTTACATTATCATTGGTTGTCTTCCAACTCTTTTCAAAATTATTAAATTGATTAATGGCACTTGACGAAAAAGAATGTCCTTGCATGCAAAAAGCAACAAATGATATCCATTAACACCATTATTTTTTCAAATTACAGGTGTAGGTACAAGTGACTCTTTGATTTACAAGAATAAAAGATTTGAATATGTGGTCAAATGTCATTTCCACAATCAAATATTGTTTCTCTAAATCAAAGGTCAAATCTACAATATAGAATTGACCTCATGCAAATTTTAAGAACTAGCTAATTTAAAATTTGACATTCTATTTCTAATACATCCACATTTAACCAATTTTAAATTGCAATTAAAAAGTTATAATTAAAAACAATTAAAAATTAGAAAAAGATAATTTGGAGTTGATTGTAGTTTGGGCGTTGTAGAAAAGTGAGCACTATCTATGATAACAATTAAAAAATCTTAATGTCAAGATGCCTCCATCCTTCATCAATGGTGGCTTCACCGATTTAATAGATCAAATGCATGCCCTTTCTTTTTAATGTGCCTACGATGAACATGCCACTATTTAATTTTAAATATTCTAAATTTAAATTGAAGACTTATATCCTTAAAGTAAATTATAGAACTAAACTATGGAAGAAAAACAACACGGCAGAATTGACGGCCATGTGAATACCTACCTATTTGTGAGTCCAAGAAGATGGAATAAATACCTCCCCTAGTTTCTTTCTAGGAAAGAACTTGGAAGTGAGTGGGCAGCATAGTCCATCTAATTCTAAACAAAAAGTTTCTATTAAAGTAGACAGCCACTAACTCTAAGGATACAATTTTTATGGAAGAAAAATAATATGGCAGAATAGACAACCATGTACATGGTGGAAAATTGTCATGGACTGGTTAAGCCAAAAGATGGCATATCTCACACGATGAGCTTCCCCCTCTACTTTTCAGGCTCTGGTCACTGAGTCTCAGGCTTGAAATTTGACGGTCACCTCTGCCTATCATATAAAAAATTTATGACGGTTTGGCTATTTAACTATCTTTCAATTGACGTTTTAATAAAATTATAAGTTGTCAAAAAAATGCTGAGTGAATTTTTTTATATTGAAAGAATGCAAGTTACAAAAAAATAGTCTAAAGGTTGCAAAAAAGAGCAGCAATCAACAACATAGTCACAAATAAAACAATAAACAGCAAGACCAACAACTCCCAACCATTTCAACAACTGAAAAGATGAAAGTGCCATAAAACAATTACAACCACTTGCTGTCTTTTCAAGGTAGAATGTATGGTTTTTTTGGGGACATAAAGGCATATAGATTCATTTCTATTGTGTAAATTGAAGTCTTAAAAAATTAGTAATTATAAATTGAAAAGAAACATGAAGGATTTCTATTTTCTTGAACCAAACATTCCAATACAATTCCCACTTGCAAATTGCAATCACTCAAACAAAATTTCAAAAAGATAGAAAGCAATAAGTTTTAAAAAATATTGGTTGTACCTTAAGAGCAGCCCATCCACTCCACAAACCAACTTTCCCTCCTTTTGAACTCTAAGAGAACTTTCATTTGTCACACTGTGCTTAGGACTTGACTTGTTGAATTGTATCACAGCTGAGAACATTCCAAGTTTGGCTCTAATGTAGGCATTGTTGGCAAGAGACACTGTGTGGCTTCATGAGTGTTGTCATTGATGGCAACAAAGTCTATCCCACACATCCATAGGACATTGTATGTCTATACTGGAAGTCAGATTGAAGAGTATCTTGGTTCGGTAAGCAAGAACAGAGCATGTAGCAAGGTTTGACAATTAGGTCCGGATCTCTCAGAGGAAGTATCTTAGTAAAGTGCAGACTTGGGGAAGTCAAGAGGAGTATCATGATTGATACATTCCATGGATTGAGCCTCTAGTGATGAAAGAGTAAAGAGATATGAGTGCCTAAGTATTGGGTTCCTGTTTGGCAGAGTAGACTGACGAAGACCTAACCGGCAGAGCATCAGACCTTAATCCGGATGAGATATTGATGGTGATCAAGTTTCTTGAGGTATCATTCATGATTGGCCGACATGATTTATGACTTCTATAACCATTTCTTTGATACGCATCACTTGATAAGCAAGGATTCAGCTGACAGACCAGAGTTTTGGAAAATATTGAGTATTCCGAATGCTGACTAGAAAGGTGTTGAAATCCTTGGTACATATATATATATATACCAGATTGATTTCAGTATGAAGGTGTGTTGTGTGTGGTGAAGTGCGAAGAAAAGCAAAGAATAGTGTGGAAGCAGTAATACATGTCTGATATGTGATAGGACAACAACACCAAGAAGAGGAAGAATGAAGTGCAGTAGATCAGTGTATTGAGCCTAACTGGAACTAAACCTCAGCATATGTGGATGCCTCTCATCAGTTCAAGTATCTTGTGACTTTCATTGTACCTTGTAGATAGTGATTCTCTTGTAGGCAGTGAGCCTCTTGTGAGCAGTGTGCTCAGACAGTGAGCCCTAATTGGCAAGTGTCATTTTGTACTTCTATTCTTTTAATAGAGAATACAATCTTGGGTTAGTCACCCTGTGGTTTTTCCCTTAACAATGTTTTCTACGTCAAAATCATTGTGTTATGTGTATTGACTTTGTTTTTGCTTTCATGGTTATGGATGCTTATTTGTTTTGATGTTGCACTAGTTGTTAAAGAAGAACAAAAAGTTGAATTAATTAAGATAACTGATTCACCCCCCTCTTAGTTATCAACAATTGGTATCAGAGCCAAGTTCCTCCAAACAGAGCCTAACAGCTTGAGGAAGATCTGGGAATTCAAATGGATATGTATGGTATGACAGAACAACTTCAGTTTGCCCTAGATGATCTTGATCAATCTCACTCTGAAGTCAATGACCTGAGGGAGAGACTCAAACAATCTAATGATTTCATAAATGAACTCAAAGAAAAACTGAGTATCTCAATGAAGAAAAGAAAGGAACTTCTTCAACAATTAGCAAGTCAAAATAAAGCCAATGATACTATTGAAGATCTGAATGAAAAAACCAAGTTATGTGGAAAGTTATCAAAAGAGGTCATTATGGTAAGACATGAAATGGAATCAGGAGTTATGAAACTCACCCAAGAAATTGAAGAGAAGAGAAAGACTGAAGATAATCTAAAACAATCTCTCAAGGAGAAGTCAGAAGACTGCCACAAAATGGATAGAATAATTAGACATTTGGAATCTGATCTTGAAGAAGCTAGAGATAATGAAGAACAACTTGAGAATCAGATTGTCACTCTAAAAAGGGATCTTCAAATAGCAAATGAATACAAAGAAAAATTCAAGATAAGCTCTACTCAGGTTGAAGTTCTTGAAAGCCAAAAGAGGGTAGATGACAAGCAAGGCTTGGGGTATGAGAAAGGTGAAAGCTCCGGATCCAGTCAGAAGAACTATGGATTAGGAAACCCAAGGAATAGGCCTAGAAGACCTCCGGTAAGGCAACCAAATGCTCAAAGATATCCACCCTTCAATGGATACTGCCATAATTGCAATAACTTTGGTCATAAAGCAAATTAGTGTAGAAGAAGAATGAGTCAGAATAACTCATCCTTCTTCGGATAGTGTTTTAATTGCAAAAGGTATGGTCACAAATCTCAAGAATGTAGAAATTTGCAAATGAACAATTCATTCAATGGTAGATGCTTTGCATGCAATAGAATGGGACATATGGCTAATCAATGTAGATTAAGAGGATATCAGTCAAATCTGCAAAGAAATGTTGTTTGCTACAATTGCAATAGATCCAGTCATATTGCCAAAATTTGCAGAAGTAAGAATCAGGATAAAAAGGGTTCGGTGCATCATAATCAAAACTAAGACAAAGGAAAAGGAAAATTAATGCAGATGAAATTCAAAGGGAGATGGACAAGATTTGGGTGAAGAGTACATAAAATGTTCAGGATGGATCCGCACCATAATCTGGTGCTGATATTCATTCTGAAAACTAAACAGATGAGCTCTGGCTCAGGGGGACTCACAAAGGAAAACAAGTTCCCCCAGCCAGTCAATTAGTGCCTAAAATTGACACATGGAAAGTTGCAGATTAAAGGGTTCTCAAAGAAACATCTAAATAAGCCTTGGTAAAGATATGGAAGATCTGCAAGAAATTTAGAAGAGGTTAATCTACCAAGATTGATCCAGTTTAACAGTCATCTGGTAAGAATAGGATTTTCACAGTTAGATCCAATATGATTCAAATTGAGGTATCTTAATCTGTGGATAAATGGAATGATTGGAGAAAGGTAGATAGATTGCTAATCTTCACCAAGAATAACTCTAAGTGCATCTCAGTGATCCAGAAATATCTCTCTTAGAAACAAGGAAAACAAGGCAACCAGAATAACGTAAGTTGTGCATTTATTGCAAAATAGAATTAGGGTTTGCGCAAAAATAAAAGGGTTCTTTTATTCACCATTTGTACATTTGCATTTGAGAAAAAAAGAAAAGGAGCTCTGCAATGAAATTGTCTCAAGCCCATCAAAGATCAACCATAGAAGTCGATTCTTCCAGCAATGTGATCCGGATCATATCGTGAACCCTAGAAGTGTAAAAGGTATTTTCCGCTCTTGAAAACCTCTCTCTGAATCTTTTGAAAGATGGCTACTCTGAATGTTGTGAAGATCACTGATAGGCCACATCCTAAATTCAAGAAACATCTCTACAAATCCCTAGAAGTTGATCCCGTAGGCACCTTTTCAAGCATTCCGCATGGGGTTTTACATGTAGAAGATGTTAGGGTGTATATTCATGCAAAAATTGAGGAATTTGGGGAATCCAAGCTAATGGATATCTATCAAAATTAGTTAATAGATGATTCTTTTGAACTCAAACCTCAGTACAAGGCTATCCGGGACAAGCATTTCAGTCAGTGCATCCATTTCCCCTGTTTTACAGAAGATGAGTGGGTCCAGTATGTTTTGGGCAGAGTGCATGATAACTTCATATGGTTGAATAGACCATTTAAGATCACAAAAGATGCTATTAGGGCAGTAATCAGTTTGCACTCATTCGGAGGGTTACCTATTCTCAAATCGGTCAAAAACCAAATTGTGAGTGAGGCTACCAGATCAAAATTTGACAAGAGAGCAATGACAATATAAGATATCACTGATCCGGATATCAAGTTTGCCTCCATGATAATTGGTTACAAGATATATCACTCGAGCAGAGAAAATTCAGTACCTAGAACTGCAATTTACACTGCTTATCAGATATTAAGAGAAAATGCTAACTATGATCTTTGTGAGCTTCTCCTGAATCAACTGTTAGAAAATTTGTAGAAAATAAAGAAAGATAAAAAGAACTCATTCAAGAATGGTGGACTAATAATGTGCTTGTTCTTTTACTTTATGAATGAGCTTCCCAGATCCAATGGTTGGATATGGCAAAATAATAGACCAGTAGCCATACAAATCAGAGATTATTTACATGGAATTGGTGATGCCAAGGCACAGAATACAGCACTCTGGGGCTACTTCAAGAACTTTCAGAGTATGATGCAAACTAGAGAGAGAATCCCCCAATCTCTAGTTGAAAAGTATAAGGATACAGTATGCTTTATGGTAGAAATTGATCAATGACTAATAGAGGAAGTGGAGCCAAGGATAGTCTGGATCATGCCAATGGGGTATGAAGTTGATGAGAAAATTCTAGAGCTACATATTCAACACCTGCTAAGTCAGTCCAAGGACCTTGAGGCAGAAAGGTTTGGAACCTTTGAAGAGTTGACTATATAGATTCATGTAGAGCTAAGACAACTGGAGATAAAAAGAAAAGTAAGAAAAGAAGTAGAGGCTATTGCCAAAAGGTATGGCATTTCAAAAGAAGCACTTGATGCAAATAGAGAAAAACTAGAAAAGGCAGAGAAAGAGAAACAGGGTGTAGAAAAGGAAAGTGATCTAGTGCAAACCCCTTCTCAGACCAGATTTTCTAAGAGCTCTGCACCTGCCACCTCTAAGAGCCAAAAGGCATCAAAACCAGAAGCCCAGACATCTGGAAAGGGAGTGAAGAGGAAAAAGAAAAAGGCAACAAGATCCTATACAAGTCAGAAAGATGATGAAGAAACTTAAACCGATGAGGAAGTCAAGAAAATGAAGAAGAAGAAGAAAACATCTGGTGAACCCTCTACTAGTGAAGGCAAGGAAGAAAAGGTAGAAGAATTCATTGAAAGGCCCACTCTCTGCATTGATGACATCATCAAATCAGTTACTGTGAATGGGAATCTGCAACCAATGGTTGAATTTTATGATGAATATAGTGAAGCTGATCAGAAGATATTACAAGATGCCACCTCTAAATTTCTACAACAAGGCATTCATTGAAATTATATCTCTAATTCCCAAAAGCTTTGAAAAGGAACTTGAAATAAGAAAGAACAATGCCCAAGCAAAAGACCTAGAAATCCGGGAGTAGATTGCTATCCAACACTATCTCTCCATCACTCCAAAGAAAATAAACATGATCTTCAAAGATTGCAAGGATGAGTTCTAGAGCAAAGCCAGAATGAATAAGCTTATGCTTGGAGAGACTGATCAGGTGGCTAAAGAGACTGAAGAGATCCTCTGGAATGCCTATAAAAGATTCAATATTCCTATTATAGAGGACTTAGGTGATAAACCCTCTGCCATGGATGACAAAGGAGAATCTACTGAGTTAGTTGCAGAAGAGACAAGTAAAGAGAAAACTAAGGACTTAGATTCCTTTGTTCCAGAAGAGGAAGTTCATGGAGAAGCAGACACCTCTCTTCCGGATCCCCCTGTAGACTCTGGAATTGAAGGAAAAGAAAGAAAAGAGAGCATCAATCAAGGAGAAGAAGTGAAGGGAAGAGAAGAAGGTCAAACTGAGAAGACCACAAGTGACAGTGCTAAGGCTACAGAAGAAAAGAAGACTCTATCTTTGGCAAGAGACACTACAGAAACTGTTAACGATTTCTTGACTAAAGAAATGATGGAGATTGATGAACCAGAGCTACTTCAAGGACCATTCAATTTTGATTCTCTCTCCCCGGTTCAAACCATGAAGATAGCATCCTTTGCTCAAGCAAAGGCAAAAGAAAAACTTCTGAAGTGTCACATGGAAGATTGTGAGCTGATAGAAATTGCATCCGGTGTATTGGAGAAGATCATGCCATCCTTCTAGAAGGATCTCTCGGCCTCCTCATCTGGTAATCTAAAATCTCTTGTAAATTTTGTTAATACACATTTTGATTCCTTAGAGAAGTCAGCTGAAGAAAAGGTCCGAAAGGAGTTTTTGGGAAAAAGATTCTCTGAGATACAAGGATTTATAACCAATGATAGCAGAAATATGGATATTGGGATAAAGAGCTTAGAAAATGCTCTTAAAGATGGTCGAGAAGTATATAAATTTTGTTTATCCTGGTCTAAAGTGACAAAGGATATTGAGAAAAAAGTGAAAGAACAAGAGGATAAACTGTCAAGCTTCTCTTAGAATTTTGATCCTCTCACCATATCCATAATAAACCAGGAATGTCAAACTATTGCAGTCATAAATGAGATAAAGAAGCTTGAGAAGGAAAGGAAGAACATAATAAGTAGGATGGGTGAACTTCGAGGGATGATTATCCATAAATTAGAGGCCATGCATGAGGCCCTAACTGATGCTTAGACCATAGCCCAAACCAGTGATCCGACAGATCTAAAGAGGGCAGAAGCTTTTGCATTCCTGTTGAGTGGTCACATCTCAATTTTGGACAAGATGAAGCAGAGCAGGGCAACAGAATTTGTCCAGTTAAAGATAACTTTTGCAGATATACTTCAATATATGTAAGTATAACATGTATATATACTTATGTGGCTAAGTATAGTTGGATTTTTGGGGATTTTTTTGGTGTACGGATTCTACCCTTTGACATTGATGTCAAAGGGGGAGTGAGTAGTAGTGAAAAATGTGGATTCTAGCTAAGGGGAAGCTCCGAAAAAGTGTACATTAGAATAGAACATCAGCCAAGGGGGAGTGTAGTGTGACACTTAGTCATTTTTCACTAAGTGTTGCCATTAATGCCAAAGGGGGAGATTATTGGCAAGAGACACTGTGTGGCTTCATGAGTGTTGTCATTGATGGCAACAAAGTCCATCCCACACATCCATAGGACATGGTATGTCGATACCAGAAGTCAGATTGAAGAGTATCTTGGTCCGGTAAGCAAGAATAGAGCATGGAGCAAGGTCTGACAATCAGGTCCGGATCTCTCAGAGGAAGTATCTATGTAAAGTATGGACTTGGGGAAGTCAAGAGGAATATCATGACTAATACATTCCATGGATTGAGCCTCCAGTGATGAAAGAGTAAAGAGATATGAGTGCCTAAGTATTGGGTTCCTGTTTGGCAGAGTAGACTGAGGAAGACTTGACCAGTAGAGCATTAGACCTTAATCCAGATGGGATATTGATGGTGATCAAGTTTCCTGAGGTATCATTCATGATTGGTTGACATGATTGATGACTTCTATAAGCAATTGTTGATACGCATCACTTGATGAGCAAGGATTCAGCTGACAGACCAGAGTTTGGGAAAATATTGAGTATTCTGGATGCTGACTAGAAAGGCATCAAAATCCTTGGTGCGGATATATATACCAAATTGATTTCAGTATGAAGGTGTGTGTTGTCTGTGGTGAAGTGTGAAGAAAAGCAGAGAATAGTGTGGAAGCAGTAATACATGTCCGGTATGTGATAGGACAGTAGCACCAAGAAGAGGAAGAATGAAGTACAGTAGATCAATGTATTGAGCCTAACCGGAACTGAACCTCAGCATATTTGGATGCCTCTCATCAGTTCAAGTATCTTGTTACTTTCATTGTACCTTGTAGATAGTGTGTCTCTTGTAGGTAGTGAGCCTCTTTTGAGTAGTGTGCTCGGGAAATGAGCCCTAATTGGCAAGTGTCATTTTGTACTTCTATTCTTTTAACAGAGAATACAATCTTGGGTTAGTCACCCCGTGGTTTTTCCCTTAACAGGGTTTTCCACATCAAAATCATTGTGTTATGTGTATTGACTTTGTTTCTGCTTTCATGGTTATGGATGCTTATTTGTTTTGATGTTGTACTAGTTGTTAAAGAAGAACAAAAAGTTAAATTAATTAAGATAACTGATTCACCCCCCCCTCTCAGTTATCAACAGGCATCTTGGTGTGTTGATAGATAGGCAACGTTGGCGAATTGAATGATAATGAAGGAAGTAGTAGCAAGCTTTTTTATCCTTGTAATTGTAAATCAACTATTAATTACGGCTCTTCTTAATCTCTGTAATTGTAATCAAAGTTGTACTTATTTAATATATAATAAACAATGAATAACATATTAATATAGACAAAGCAAAGATTTGTTTCTGAATTGATTTTTAAAAATGAAAAACAATAAAACAAAGAAAGAATTTGTTTCTAAGTTGACTTTTACAATTTATTGAAGATAAACATTCTTTGAAAATATTCTAATTTAATATATTTTTATATCAATTTAAAACAATATTCAAGATAAACATTGTACAAGAAAACATCATTTATATTTCTATAGTAAATTATTATAAAATAATTTATATTATAAATAAGAATATAATATTACCCTATAATGAAATTTTATGGTTTACAAATAATATAAAGTGTGATATATACAGTTATGTAAAAATTTAGCAAGTCAAGTTTAACGGTCTAATAAATTTTAAAGCTGTAAAATATGGTCTAAAATGTCAAAAATAGTCAAATAGACCATCAAATTCCAAGCCTGCTGAGTTTGTAGTCCATCAAATCATAAAACAAAATTTTTGTCTACTTCTTGAGAAAAAAATCAGCTTTGTAGGTATAGGATGTCGATTAACTTCTCTCCAACATGATGAAATTTCAAGGTGTTTTAGTTTGTGACCATGGGGAAGGAATTGTATTCATTAAATAAGGATTGTCGTGTGGAACAATTTGGATTTGATTGTAGGGGAGAAGGTCCGATAGTGGGTCAGCTCCTATAGTGGTATAGGAGTTGACCAAAGTGGGGTCACAAGTTGGCTTTAAATGATCTAATTAATATTAATTTTTTTCTAAAAATAGCACAAATAGGACCAATCAATGTACACATCATATTTGTTTATTCATTTGTATTTTATTATTCATACTAGGTGGCATAGACAAATGATTTACAAGGATTTGCAAAACATAAATGTTACTGACATGATTTGTACATGTAGACAAGTGTGTCCAACATAAGCCTAAATGATACATTAAGAGTTTATATTAATAATCTAATAGTACTTTCTTCCAAGTTAAAGACCAATGATCAACCAAGTCTGACTTCCTTTTTGGTTTAAAATAAACATTTAAAACATTGACACAATATAAATTGTCTCATCGAATATCCACCACCGTCCTCGAAAAGCTTCATATTTTCAAAAGTTGGAGTCTCAAGTAAAAACAAGTAATGCCCAAGTGTCACATCCAACACGGTGATCCACTCCATTACTCCTCTTGAAGTGCAATCCATGGACTAATAAATGGCCAACTACTAGTACCTTTAACTTAATACTTGCAAAAAAGAACATAACTAAATATGTTAGGCTCACCAAATAAGCTGTCAAAACAAGAGGACATAAATTTATTTATCCAACCCAAATAATAATTCAACCAAATCAATCAAATCTACCATTTATTTTCACACAATCGAAGGTTTAAGGCTCACCAATCAAGTTGGCAAAAAAGCATTAAAGGAATTCAAACACTTCAGACCAAATAAGCATTCGACCAAATGAATCACCTTTCATATTTAATACCAAATTAAAATTTATAGACATCCATCAAATCATTCAAATGAAGTGCACTAAAAACTATTTGAATCAATCAAATGAGAGTGCACAGATCACAAACATTTCCTTCCTAGTTTTCCTACTGTTATGTGTGAAAATGAGAAGAGGGGAAATGATGTTAAAGTATATCAAATCAAAACCCTCCTTTCACAATAACATTCAAGGATAAAACTGAGTGAAGTCACTACAAGATGGATGAGGACTCAGCTACTGATTTTGTGCTCAGGAATGATATGGAAAGAATAGAATAGATTGAGTGATTTACCAAACCATGGGTTAAATAAGCCTCAACCCCTAATTATAGTGCAATAAGGTATAAACAGATAGAATGCTATAGAAAACTAGATAGGAAGATACTTAGGGGTGATTAGAAACATACCATAAGTTGAGTTTCTAAAAATGAAACCCTAGCAGACTATGGGGTAGGCACCCAAGTCTAATAGGGCAAAATTTCTAGAGATTCTAAGTAGAAAGGTATATTAGATTATATCCTAATCCTGAGTTTGGAGCCAAACCTGTTGGGAAGACTATGAGGTGGGCTCCCTAGCCGAGGATGGAAGAATATTTGCAAGATTCTTTCAGATCTTGAAACCTTATCCTTCAAACTGCTTCTTTGCATCTATACTTTTCCAACTCCCACACCAATAACCTACACACATAAAGAAAGGAATTTGGGGGTTGTGGTGTTTAGGAGCTTGCCTTAGTCAAAGCTCAAAAGGACATTCAAGTCTTCCAACACTGTTGTTAGATAGATTGCATGCCTAAGGAGGGAAAAGGACAAATGCAATGATGAAATGAAATGATTGAAACACAAATTGATGTCACCTTAGAGGTGAAGCGCTCACAGAGACGAAAATCCTTCAAGTCATGAGGAGATGAATTGATGAAGTCAAATCTGCAACAAAACAAACATAATAACAATACAATTCTACTCTAAAACACAATGAAGGCCATGAATGCTCTTTGCTTAATATCACAAGTTTGTGTTATCTAAATTCTCTTAAAATGAAGACAAACCTATTTAAATATGCTTTCTTACTAACGTTCATAAATTAAATCAAGAGACAGGACAAAGGGAAACCTTTTGAGAGGGCCCAACCTGATATGCTTTAACTTTCATCCTGACAAATTAGGGTGGACTTGGGCATGAGCGCCCAAGTCCCAAGGCCCTAATTTGGTCATGCTTAAGGATTAAAATGGGCCCCTTAGTCCCATTCGACATGGGGTTTGGGGGAAATTACACCAATATGAGTGAAGAGGACATGAGAGTAGTCACATAATATAGAAAGTATACATGGAGAGAAGACATGATTAAGTGCACACACACACACACATTGAGAGGAACCTCCTGCAACAAAATAATGAAAATGGACGAAATAACAGAAATAGCAGAATACATAAGGAATTTATTGATCGCAGGCCACTTCGAGGGGGCAACCTCCTTTGAGCAAGTGCAATACAATAAACTTGTGGATGCCTTCATTGGCCTTAACACGTACTTATATACTAAGTCTAATCTAAACAACTATTACTCCCCATGAATGTGGGATAATACAATATACTCACGGGATGACTTACAAAGCATATGTGTCCAACAACAATATACTAACAAAGTAAAGAGAAGGGTTAAACACAGGTTCCTAACATCCCCTCCCTCTTAGAAAAGCTTTGTCCTCAAAGCTTAAGATGTGGAAATTGTTGCTGAATTTGAAGGAGTGGTTCCCATGTAGCATCCTCTGGTTGCATTCCGTGCCACTGAATTAATACCTCTATGATGGATTGAGAGCGAAGCTGATGAGTGCACTTGTCAAAGATGGCCTCCGGCTCCAAAATGATGGATCCTTCATTATTTAGTTCTAGTAAAATAGTTTGTGCTCTAACATTGGTACCAAGAGCTTTCTTTAGACAAGAGACATGAAATACTAGATGAATGCGGGAAGGAGGAAGTTCCAATTTATAAGCAACTGACCCAATCTTCTGAAGAACCTTATATGGCCCATAGAACTTTAGACCTAGCTTATGATTCCCTTTGAGTTTCAGGGAGGATTGCTTGTATGGCTGTAGACGAAGAAAAACCATATCACCTACTTGAAAAGTGCACTCAGAATGGTGCTGATCGGCTTTTTGTTTCATACGATTTCTTGCCATGTAAAGATTATCTTGCAAAATGTGAAGAATCTGATCTCAGGTTCAGAGAACCGTGTCAACTGCCTGAACTGGTGAATTGCTAGGGGTGTATGGAAGGAGAACTAGCAGTGCTTGACCATAGACTACTTCATATGGAGTCATTTTAGATGTATTGTGGTAGGAGGTATTGTACCACCATTCAGTGAGAGGGAGCCACTTTACCCACTGATGTTGTTGTTCTGAGGTGAAGCAATGAAGATAAGTTTCCAAAAATTTGTTCATAACTTCAGTCTAACCATCTGTTTGTGGGTGATACCCTAAACTCATCTTTAGTTTGGTGCTAGTGTGTCAAAATAGTTCTATCCAAAAATGACTGGTGAAAGTTGCATCACGATCTGAGACAATGGAAGAAGGGATGCCATGAAGATGGAAGATCTGGTCCATGAAAATATATGCGACTAAGGAGGTGGTATAGGGATGGCTAAGGGCACAAAAATGACTATATTTGGAGAGGTGATCAACCACAACCAAGATCACTATCTTCCCTCCAGATTTAGGGAGCCCTTCAATGAAATCCATAGAAATATTTGTCCAAATCCATGTAGGGATGGGCAAGGGTTCGAGCAATCCAGGAAGGAGTGTCATTTCACCCTTGTTGCACTGGCAGGTATCACATTCAGCCACCATCTATTGAATTAACCTTTTCATTCCCTTCCAAAAGAAGTTACGTTGTGCCTTCTCATAAGTTTTGAGGAACCCAGAGTGCCCTGCTGATGGAGAAGCATGGAGTTCATAGAAGATAGCCTGTTGAAGATCTGTATTTTGGGGAAGCACCAGACAACCCTTGTATCTCAGAGAAGCACCATCCCAAGAGTAATACAGTATAGCAGAAGGGCTATTGGCCAACTGTTGGATGATTTGAGATAATGAAGAGTCATTGACATAGCCCTGTTGGACAGATTCCAACCAATTTGGAACAGGAATAGAAATAACTAAAAGGGAAGCTTGGTCATCAAATGTGCAAGAAAGAGCATCTGCCACAATATTGTCCTTACCCTTCTTGTAAGTGATCTCATAGTCATAACCCATGAGTTTGCTAACCCATTTATGGCCGCCACTTCTGTACTGCATGCAAAATAGCCATCATTTCTTTCTCATATGTAGAGAGTACTAAATTCTTACCTGAAAGGGCTTTGCTAGTGAATGCAATGGAATGTTCATCTTGAAGGAGAACAACACCAAGTCCATTGCCGCAAGCATCACTCTCAATAGTGAAGGTCTTGGAAAAATCTGGTATAGCTAGAATAGGTGTAGTACACATAGCTTGTTTCAGTTTTTCAAATGTACACTCAGCAGCATGTGTCCATGTAAAAGCATCATTTTTTAGTAGAGTTGTTAATGGAGCTGCAATCTTCCCGTAATCCTTGACAAACTTGCAATAGTAGCCAGTCAGTCCCAAAAAACCATGGAGGCTCTTGAGTGTCTGAGGATGTGGCCAATTTTTCATGGCATCTATTTCAGCAGGATCCACGTGAACCCCTTGGGCTGAAACAATATGCCTGAGATACTCTACTTCCTCCTGCACAGAGATGATGATCAGAGAGAAGTTGTAGTACAAGATCCAGATGCTAGAGATGCTCAGCACATGTTTTACTATAGATGAGGATATCATCAAAGAAGACCAAAATGAATTTCCGCAAGTAGGGCTAGAATATTTTATTCATCAATGCCTAGAATGTGGAAGGAGCATTAGTGAGGCCAAAGGGCATGACCAAAAACTCATAGTGGCCATCATGCGTGTGGAAAGCCATTTAGGGATATCATCCTCATGAACCCAAATTTGGTGATATCCAGAATAAAGATCCAACTTGGAGAAAAAATGAGCGCCATGAAGCTCATTAACAACAAGAATCAGAAACTTATCCTTGATTGTGATGTGATTAAGTACTCGGAAGTCAATGCAGAGGTGCCATGACCCATCTTTTTTCTGGATAAGAAGAACTAGTGAAGAAAAGGAACTGGTACTAGGGTGAATAATACCTTGCTTCAGTAAGTCCTGAATGAGCATCTCAATCTCTGTCTTTTGGTGAAATGGGTAGCGATAGGGCCTGATGTTGGGAGGAATGCTTCCAGGAAGGAGCTAAATATTATGGTCCTCTAGTCATGAAGGTGGCAACCCCACTAGTTCAACAAAGACACATGCATATCTATCCAAAATTCATTGTAGATCTGAAGGAGTAGTGGAGACCGCTGATGGTTGCATCTGAATGGAATGGAGCTGAGCGATGACACCATGTGAATTCTTCTTAAGGAGCTTTTCCATGTGATGTGAATTGATGATGTTGAGAGACCTTGGTTGTAAGCCCTTCAATGTGTGTTTTTGCCCATTGTCTGAAAACTGCATCCAAAGTTTAGCAAAATCCCATAAGATGGGCCCAAGTGTGCGTAACCATTGAGCACCCAAAACCACATCACATCTGCCTAAGGGCAAGGCAAACATGTCAAAGTGTAGGTTATAATCTCCAATAGAGATACGCACATTGCGACACTTCCCCTTGCAAGGTAAGGTTCCCCCATTGGCAATCATGACTTCAAAGTTGGAGTAAGGATGGACAAAACAATCAACCTGTTTGGTGATCTGAGAGTCAATGAAGTTATGAGTGCTACCAGAATCAATGAGTATTGTAAGAGGGAGCTTCTTGAAGTAATCCTTGGCTCTCATGGTTTGTGGGCTGGTGACTCCTGCTAAAGCATGGAGAGATATCTCTGGGTGGTCATCCTAAGAAGGAGAGTCAACAAGCGGTTGCTGAATGTTGACCTAATCATCTACTGTATCCTGAGCATATTCATAAACTTTTGTTGCAGGTGGAGAATCCACATCCAAGAGATAGAGCTTTTGCTCAAAACATCTATGTCCCCAAGTGAATTTCTCATCACAATTATAACAAAGCCCTTTTTCTCTACTTGCCCATATCTCTTCTTCAGACAAATGCTTGATAGGAGTTGTTCTAGGAGCTGGAGTGATTGGAGGTCTTTGGGAAACCATATTTCTGAATGGAACAAAAGTGGATTTGGAGCGCTATTGAGTTGTGATCTTGTCCTCCGCCAACTTAGCCAACCCTAGGGCTTCCATCATTGTGCTAGGATGGAACATTTTAACCTCAGATCGGATTGCATCCTTCAGACCACTGACAAAAAAACTCCCAAAGAATTCATTAGACAATCCCTCTGTGTGATTGACCACTTTCTCAAATTTTGGCTGATATTCTCTCACAGTGCCAGTTTGGTGAAGTTTAGTGAGTGCTCCTGTGAAGTCATCAAAAGCACTAGGGCCAAATCGTTGCAAAATGAGTTTGCAAAAATTTGTCCATTTTGGCTCTTCATGAGCCTTGATGTACCAACAAGACCATTGAAGGGCTTCATGTTCCAAATGAAAGGATGCAAGTGGGACTTTGTTGACCTCAAAAGTATTATGCAGACTGAAATATTGTTTTGCCTAGTATATCCATCCAGTCGGAATATCACCATTGAAACGAGGAAAATCAAGCTTCAGCCCATGAAAATTGCTGGAAGAAGAAAACCCAGTGTTTACAGAAGACTCTGGTTGTTGTCTATTGTTCATGGCTGAATGCTGAAGATTGAGGCCAAGAATTTTGTCATCTAATTCTTGGAGTTTGGTCTTGAGGGCTGCAAGTTTATCCTCCATGTTTTTTGCTCCTGCATGGGTGATAACCATAACCAGGATTTTTTTTCTGGAAACAATCTGCAATGGTTCTAGACAAATGCAATCTATGATTTATTAGCTGGCAATAGTTATGGACCCCAAGTATGTTCATCTTCCTAAAGGTTCAGGGGATTCACTCGGCTACCAATGTTGTCTAACATCTTGCGTATTGGGGTAGTACCCCTCACTCCATGGCTCAGGTAAAACTGATAACCACTTTGCCACAAACAACAGCTCTTGGTTTACCTCATGAGTGGGAACTAGTCAATCAGGTAGGGGCCGTTACCCTTTTAGCTGGTAGGTCCTCTCAATGGGCCAGCTACTTCGGGGTTCCTGTGGTACTCCTCACAATGAGTCTTAGGGCTATGCCAAGGCACTTCCAAGAGTTAAGCGGATAGGGATTATTCCCTGATCTGAACCTACAATTGAAATGAACAATACAGATGCAAAGAAAAAAGAACTACTACAATAAGCACAGCGCTTGGAGGCCATTGAAAAAAAAATTGGTAGAAATTCCACCCAGTGAGCCCAAGAAAGCTCTTTGATGCCAGATGAGAGGAACCTCCTACAACAAAATAATGAAAATGCATGAAATAACAGAAATAGAAGAACACATAAGGAATTTATTGATCGTAGGCCACTTCGAGGGGGCAACCTCCTTTGAGCAAGCTCAATACAATAAACTCGTGGATGCCTTCATTGGCCTCAACATGTACTTATATACTAAGTCTAATCTAAACAACTATTGCTCCCCATGAATGTGGCATAATACAATATACTCACGGGATGACTTACAAAGCATATGCATCCAACAACAATATACTAACAAAGTAAAGAGAAGGGTTAAACACGGGTTCCTAACACACACACACACACACACACACACACACACACACACACACACACACACATATATATATATATAAGTGATGGGGAGGGAGCACATCACTACATGCCACCATCAAAAACACACAAGACACATATAAAAAATGCAAGGCATACCAAACACGTAGGGAAGGTACATGAAATATATATATATATATATATATATATATATATATATATATATATATATATATATATATATATATATATATATATAAAACTGGGCGATGGGGAGGGAGCTCATCGCTACATGCCACCATCAAAAACACACAATTGACACATACAAAAAATGCAAGGCACACCAAACATGTAGGGAAGGTACACAGAATACATGAGTGCCACATAGTACATCATCTTCATACTACACATCTTATACATGGCAAACACGGGTGATGGGAAGGAGCTTATTGCTATGTCCCACCATCTAAAACACATTTTAGACACACCTGATGGTTGAGCTACACTACCACAACTGCCAAAGACGTGCTTAAGGGTGAATGACTCAACATCCAACCCCTCCTCTGCAAAGGACTTTATATAAAAGGATGTGCACTAGCTCAAGAGATACACCATCCTACCTCATGATGAGTGCTTTGTATAAAAGGATGTGCACTAGCTCAAGATATATACCATCCCACATCATGATGATGGATTTTTTCTTAAAAGGGATGTGTACTAGCTCAAGAGATACACCATCTCGCCTTGCCATGAGGGCTTTCAAACATGCATTGTCAGTGTATAAGTAATCAAACAAATACCATTATATATTCCCCCACTTTAAGATTGTTGATTCTGCTTTCTAGTATCAAGCACATTAAGGTAGAGTGAAAACACGCAAGGAAACAAGAGTTTTCATAAAGCCCATGCCCCCAAAGGTGACATGTGCCAAGATCACTGAATGTTACCACAAACACATTGATACTAAGTTTGCTAAGATAATAAAATAGATATAAGCCTTTATTAGAAAATCTTAATCTAACATAATAACCAAATCAACTAATGAAACCTATGCATAAATAATGTAATAGATCATATCAAGGACCAATGCTACACTTGTAGGTTCAGAATCGATTATAGCCATTGGGCTATATTGCAAGTATCTTGGAACTGAGTGTAACAACAAGGTGAGATAAAAAACCAACCAAAGTGTGTTGAAGAAGATTAGTATTGTAAAGGATTTGTTACAAGATTCTTCACAACATAATACATAACACAAAGCGACTCTACTAGTCAAGCATTGGAATTATACCAACCCCATCTTCATATATGGACTGGGTCCATTTTTTTCTTACTTGCTGAAGGGACACATGGTCTATATCAGTATATATGTTTTATCATCATCTGTTGACTAGGTAGAGCCATAGAAGAATGGAAACAAACAATGGGAGAGGAAACCAAGTGCCCTAGTAATACCACATAGGAAGATGCCCCCAAAATACCCTCCATAATGCTATGCCCTCAAGGTACAACACACAACAATAAGAAAGAGGAGAGATGAGTATAGAAGAATTGAGAAACAAATAGAAGAATGTTATGACATAGGCAGTCCTGTTGTATCCTTGACCTTACAAGAGAATCAAGGCTCATCTAAGGGGACCAAACAAATATTTAACACAACATGGGGGAACACAACATGAACCTTGAATATATATATCTAGGAGAAAGCCACCCTTGAGAGAAACTAGAATAGGTGCTACACCGAGTGTCGCTAAAGGAGGGATAAATGCTTACTTGATTGAATGAGATATTTCCTAGTGAAAAATCCATGTCTTTCATCACAAGATGTATTGCATTAAGTTTTGACCTTATTGATATTGTATTAACATTAAGTTTAGGACAACAATAAGCTTTAGTGGGTTTCAAAAAATGGTATCCAATACTAGTCGAGTAGTTAATTATTGTGGCTTGTAAAGGTACTTGTTGTCATGAAGGATTGCACCCTGAATGCTAAGCCATTACAAGCTTGGAAATCCCATGCAACATGGGAACATTCTCAAACTATGGGTTGTCTATGGTGAGAATGAACCTTCGAAAGAGTTAACTCCCTTTAAAAGCCCCTTAGATCTGTATACTTTTGTGGAAAAGAGATAGAAGAATGCTGAAAAACTGAAATCTATCCTAAGGGGGTGATGCACGAATGTTTTAACTCTAATTTGCAATCTGATTCACAATTACTTTCCAATACATCTATTCTTACAACTCAAACTGATCAAATTAATCACATAAATGTTTCACAAAAAGGCATGAAATGACTTGCACTTTGTGTACTTGCATTCAATAAATGAGACACAAAACTTCAAGGTTTTAAAGCAAAACATAGTAAATTCCTATCAAATCACTTAAAAAGAGAGAAGACACCTAAATTTGAATAGAGGAAAACCTAATTGTATTGATAAATGGAAGGAATACTCTGTAAAATAACAATGAACTATTGAAATAAACTGCTGCTGCTGTATAAAAACTATAAAAATGGCTAAGTTACAAGTCTAAATCTCTCTCACTATAATGTGCAAAGGCAAGGGAAAAAGCAAGAACTGAGAAAAAAGCATGAGCTTTTTTCCCTATAATACAAAATCTATCTCAAAAGGGTGAAGGGAAGTCAACTCTAGCTCAACTAGACTCCAAATGATGCATGAATGAGTCTGAAAAATCAACTCCAAGTTGCTAGGTGAGAACAAGAGAAAAACCTAAAATTTAGGGCCCAAAACTAATCCACGATGAGTAAAAATAGCTTAGAACTCCACCTCCCAAGATGCTTGACCAAAAGATTGCCAAAAATAGCCTGGTTTGACTCCAAGTCAAAAATAGAAAAGAATATCCATCCTGCATGACTTTGCAACCTCAGTTCAACTCCTCTTCTATTCTTTGCATGATTTGAGGGAAAAAGGGACCTAATTTAGCAAATATTAAAGGCAATCATATGATTTTGCTTTAATACATGTTATTTGAATATTATTTTTTCTCTCTATGCTTTCATGTAACAAGTATTGTAACGTCAGAAAATGTCCCCTTGGGGACTTTTCCCTCTTTAGGTTTAGCTCCTGAGTCTTTTGCATGCATTTAGGACATCTTACATCATAATTTGGCATTCTAATGGAATGAACCCTGAGCTTTATGGCAAATGGGGCCTAGGGGGACCCCTTGAGCTTAACCCTACCCAAAATAGGAGGGGAGGAGTTGGGCACTCGCACCCTAGTCCTACCCTATTTTGGGTTCGGCCCAAATTTTAAGTGTTGATTTATGACTGTTATTTGGTCCCTAGGCTAACACAATAACTTTGAATTTACGAAATCTTGGCGAGAATGTTTGTAGTTGTAGACACTCAAAGTTGACTCATTTTGTCATTAGTATCAAAATATTACTTCTGCATTTGTCCAATACACTTGAGCAATTTTCATTTTCTCTAAATCACCTATTTTCTTCTATTAATTAAAAAAATTCATGTTTATTTAATTAATTCATTATCTATTTTCTTCTATTTTGTCTAATTTTTTTTTAAGGATAATGTGCCTGGTAAACTTTTTAACATGATCAGTGATGCTGGCACGACACGCCCTCCGGCTCCACACTAACACTTTTACTCGGAGTGATGAACCAGTGAGGCCACAACATGGGGGACCTCATCCCTAAGAAGGAACACTTCAAACCCGTGAGCTCGTTGGCCCAGTGAAGGCGTAAAGCCTGCGAGCTCGTTGGCCCTATGGGGGTTTGAACTCTGGTGGTCGCCACTACAACTGAGCGACTTAACCACCGAACCATGCCCTTAACGACTTCTATTATGTCTAATTGATAATTAGATAATCTTTAATTATTAATTATCTCTATTCTATCTATATTAATTAAATAAATCTTATTTATTTAATTAAAATTCCTTCATAATCCCACTATCCAATTAATTAAATAAATCTTATTTATTTAATTAATTTTCCAACTCCTATCCCATTATTTATCCTCACCTCTCATCACATGCTGACACTTGTACACTTCTCAATTGAATTATGTGTGGTACTACATCTTTCATTTAATATCTTTCACATGTACTTTTTATGTACACAATCACACATGAGCCTTATCTTCCCTCCACTTGTCATCTACACATTGATCTATGATTATCAATTCATCTTAATTGTTCACATAGCCACCAAATCTCCACCGTTGATTGACTTTGGTTGAGGTCTATATAAACACCCTCTCATTTCATATAGCATCCATATTATCATCCTGAGCATATTGAGCACTTTAGCATTCATTTAGCATATTATCATTATCCATCCATCATGGCAGCTTTGATCTTCATAATTGTTCATTGTTGAAGAGCAATCCACATCACAAACAAAGAATCATACAATCTAGGTGACATTGTTCTTAAATGGCTTTCTTTTGGTTTCACTTGGATTTGATTCTTTGATGGTGGTAGGATTAGATTTTTCATTTGCATGCTTGATCTTATTAACCTGATTTTTACCTATCACAGTATTTGCATATAAAAGCATGTTTAGGCATTTATTTAGAAACTAGAGATTATGTTCATGTGATTTTGGCATCCTAAAGGTGAGTCAAGGCTTTCATTGTGTTGCAAGAGCAGATTTGTGTTGTCCATGTGTTTGTGTTTGTAGATTTGAGCATCCATTTCCTCATGGAATAAAGAGCATCTTCCTCCCATGAGAACTTCACTACAAGGTGACATCATATTGTGTTTTGAATCATTATTTCATTTGTATTTTTCCTCTACCCGACAAGGGCACGTACTCTCTATCTGACAACAGTGTTCAAAGACTTAAGTGTCCTTCAGGGCTTGACTGAGGCAAGCGTCTAAACACCACAACCCCCTCCCAAAGTTTTCATGGTTGTAGGTTATAGGTTGATGATATAGACAAAGTGAAGTTGCAGGAGGGCATCTTGGAGTGTCAGAATTGTAGAACAAAAGGAAAAAGAGTATGCTAGACTTGGGTGCCCACTCATTAGTCCTCGAAGTTCCACAACAAGAAATCTTCGGGACATTAGATATAGGTTGTAGACCTTGTTTCCAGATCTTGACAAAAAATAGAGCATTGGACTTGGGCACCCACTCCTTTGTCCCCAACTTTTCCACCTCAGAACCCCAAAAATAGGTACTCTTAATTTGTCATTTTACATCTCTGCAAGAGCATTTTCCATAATTCATCTGTTTACTGTCGTATTCACATAATTAGGGTTTTAATGGTTAATTGGACATAAGAGAAGAAAAATTAATAATCAAACACCCTAATCCAAACTTCCCTACATTTGTAAGTGACCAAGGACCTGATAGTGCTCTGTCACTCAATCTGAGGGTCCTTGAATGTAAGTGGTGAAAGGAGGATTCAAACATCAAACACTAAACATTAAACAATCCAAATTTTACCCTCTACATTTTGGTGAACCTGACTTTTTAGACTTTATTAAAACTTGTTGAGCATTTGTCTTTAGATTTGGGTTGATTACATTCATTCATATAGTCATTCATCATATTGCATTAAGAGAATTTCAAAAAAATTGAAAATTTTGAAAAAAATTCAAAAAAATTGCATTCTTAGGCTTTCTAATTTGCATCAATTCATTCTATTTTTTCCTAATTTATGATTTTTGCATCAGATCTGATATAAAATATATAAAAATACAAAAAATCAATAATTTTCATTGCATTTTCATCATCAAATTGCTAGGGTTTTGTAGAAATTTTGACAATTTTCATATAACCTAGTAATTCCAAAATCTAGGGTTTGTAGCTAATTTTTTTTTTTTCATATTTTTCTACTAAATTTAGAGACTCATTCAAAATTGAATTTGGTTTTATTCTTTTATTTTGGTGTAAATTTGCATTTAGATTTCAAATATTTGCATTTTGCATATAAAATTTCAACAAAAAACTAGCAATTTTCATGTATTTTCATTAGATTTGCACTTGCATTTTGCATTTTGCATTTTAGATCTTGAAATTTATTTTCAGATCTGAATATAATTCATTTTCATCATAAATCAGATTTCAAAACATTCATATAGCATTTTGTGTCATTATCCCAAACCTAGGGCTTGAAAAACATCGATTTTCACTAGATTTGCCCTCATCGACTCTCTAAATTTGCACCATAGGCATGTTGTGAAGAGTATTATTTTCATAAATTGGTTGTTATCAGGGTAATTATTTGTTTCCCCTCCTAAAAATGTTCACAACACCTTTTGATTGGCCTCTTACTTTGAAAATTTGGTGAAAAACTACACATTTTTGCTATTTTTGCCCTAGGGTTTGTCCTAGTTTGCACTCCAAGTGTGTTGTGACAAATTTTATGGATTGAGGTGACTAATATCATTGCTTTTATTTTCTATACCTCCTAAAATTCATTACAACACCCCTTTTTCTAGGTATTGGAGTTGAAAAATCCTGAAAAATCGTATATTTTGTTATATTTTCACTAGAGTTTAACCTTAAGTGGCACCATAAGTGTGTTGTGACATATATTTTGACATTAAGTGGCTTTTATTAGTGATATAATGTGCTTTCCATCATCATTTTCCTCACAACACCCTTTTTCATGCTCTTTTGTATTAAGATTTGGTGAAAAAACTGCATATTTTGACATATTTTCACTATATTTTGACTTGTCGTCATCTTAGATATGCATAAAGAGTGTGTTGTGAAGGATATTATTTCTGTATTGGACTGATATCAGACATACAATTTTCTTCCACTGATCAATTTCCTTACAATACCTTTGATTTCATTCATTTGCATTGAAAAAGTACAAAAAACAAGCATTTTAGGTCATTTGTGCATACTTTTGGAAAGCTTTTAAAATCTAATATTGTATTGATTTGGAAAAATATATCATGGCTACTTCTTTAGAAGAGTTGTTTGCATACATCGTATACATTGATCATTTCTCTAAATTCACTGATAAACATCCTCAAGTTTTGGAACAAATAGTACACATTCATGGTATTGATCTCTCTATGCTCTACATATGAAATCCTTTGTTATATATCTGATTTTGATAGCTTCAAAAACTTCATGGGAATATACCCTTGGATATTGGATGATCTCACTAAATTCATGATCAATAATATATATACCAGTGATGACCTCAAGATGTTAGATGAAGCCTTGGATGACTTTATGGAAATTTCTACTACAACACCTATTGCTAAAACATGTGATGATCCCTCTCCCAAGGTTGTTCCTTCACACGAGGACACTTTGAACCAAGAGAATGATTTCATTGACACATCTCTTAGCAACATACCACCAAGTCTTTATTCTAATGCTCACTTTGGCCAAGATGAAGCATTAGCAAATGAAGAGCCATCATCACTTTGCCATTCCAATGCTCTCCCTGGCCAAGAGGAAGCATTAGTGAATGAAGAATTCCCTTCAACAAAGAACATTCCAGGGGTAGACAATGAGCTTTCATCTAACAACAATAAAAACTCTATCATAATGCATGAAACCTCTATGGATCATCCTAGCAACCTTGTTCCTTTAGTTGATTATTCACACACATTGGATTTCACTAAGGAAGAGAAGACCTGTTATGTCCCTCCTTTGTTTGAATATTCAAGTCATTTGGACATCACTAAGGATGTAGCCCTAGTGGATGAGGAGAATTCTCTAAAATTAAATCCCTCAAGGATGGATGTTGAGATCACTTGAAATAATTTGCTTCTCCTGCCACCTAAGAGGATAGTGAATATGTGTACTAATGAACTTCAACAAGAAAGCATTCCACCTAACATTGAGTCAAACCAAGAAGCATTTAAGAATGAACAAAATAATAATGACAAAGACCTGGCAATGGTAATGATGGCAATTGGAAAGAAACTGATTTGATTATTGATGATGAGACTTAGCACGAAGACCCTATAGGTAAGTATCTCTAACTCTTTATCTCTCTAGTGATGTGCTTCCCCCATGATGTGTTATGTGTTGTCTAGGCCTCCTAGGATGACCTTGGATTCTCCTATAAGGTTCGGGATACCAAGAGACAACATCTGTTGTGACCTTCTTCTATTTGTATCATCATTCTTGTATATTGCCTCTCTCTCTAATTTCATTGTTGTGTGTTGTGTCTTACAAACATAGCATTGTGGTTGGTGACTTGGAGGCACCCTCCTATGTGACTATCCCTAAGACATGTGTTTCTCCTCTCTGATTTATTGTTTCCCTTCATCTAGTGTTTCTATCTAGTAGGCAGATGCTGAAAAACATTTATACTTGTGATGCTCACAACATGCCCCATTTTACCCTTTAGCAAAATGAGGACCCCTACTATGGCTTTTACTTTTGGCTTGTGTTTGGTCTTTCTTGGTGGTAAAGGGAAAAAGGTATGTGGTACAAAAGGTGTTGAAAATCAAAATACCTAGTGTTAGAGAAAAAATAGAGAGTACTAGTGAATTCTTTGTGAAAAATGATTTAGGGTTTCTTTTTGAACCAACTCAAAATTTCTAGTATTTTGTGAAATATGAGGGTTTTTGTAAAATACTTTGTTTTGAAATTTGTATGTCATATACAAATTTATTTGCATATGAGATGCTTGTATTATCATGTTATGTTTAATCAGTTTTTTGTATCCTGTCATTTTGCACGTACATTTTGAATGTTTAAACTTTTTGTATGTAAAGATGGACCCGATTAGGTTCAGGGGTTGAGTGAATAAAATGGTAAGTCCACACTTGTATTCAAGTTTGTAATGAATGTTTAAAATCATGCATTCAATATGCAAATCAGTGAACATACATACCTGAACCCAAAGAGAATATGCAATATGGTTTATAAGGGTTGAAAGCTCACTTAAACATTGCATTGTGTTTGTATGTATCAATGTTTGTATCGTAAAGTATACATGCAATAGTGGATTTGAAACAAAGGTTAAAAGTGATTTAAAATTGGTGGGACCCACGATTTATTATCATAAGGGGTTTCAATAGACAAAAAGGGGTTAAGTATTGATATGTACAAAAGTGGACCTGAAGATGATTTAAACGATAATGTATAATAGAGTGGGTTCCATGTTTTGTATGTATGTCATGTTGTATACAAAACTAATATACAAAAAACCGAAGATGCAAATATACAAAGCCGGAATTAACAAAAAGGTTAAAGTCAGTTAAATATCTGGTAAGTCCGTACTTGTATGTTAGAATGTATGTATTGCATATACATTGTAATATACAAAAGGGGATATAAAAGATAGACACAAAACCTGACAATGATTTTAATGTGGTATAAACTAACTATTGCCCTTGCTTTTGTATGTATGATAAGTTGTATGCATACAAGCATGATATACAAAAGGGGTAAAGATACAATGTCGAAATGGACATGAAGACAAAGAAAAATGGATACTTTTTTCAATTCTGCATTTGTATATGCAAATGTATGTATTGTATATACATTGTGGAGTACAAAAGGTAAATACAAAGTTGGGCGTGAAATAAAATGCAATATGTTCTATAACCTAACACTAGTCTGAGTGTGTTTGTGATATACAAAGGTATATGCAAAGCAATATACAAACCCAATATACAAAAGGTGAAATACAAAGAAACAAATATGAGAACTAATGTATATAAACTTTAAAATGCAAAATTTGAATGGGAAAAAGGTGCAGTTTGTATGATATGCATTAATTGTTGTATTCAATGCACAACTAACCTTAAAATGCAGAATTTGAATGGGATAAAAAGAAAAAATTGATTGTGTTATTTCATAATTGCATTTTAAGAGTAAAATTTGTAGAGAATTTCACGTAGCTGGGAAAATACGATTTAGGAGCTAAACAGAATGGGAATGGTAATGGTAAAAGGTTGAAATGGTAAAATTGTATCAACGGACGGTTATGATTACATGTATGTATATAAAAAATCTTTGAAATTGCAGTTAAGTAAATTAGGGTTAATCTACAGTAATTTCAATAAGGAAATAAGATGAATTGTTAAAATCATTACTGTAGATCAATTATGCAAAAGGATAATTTGATATTGTTAAATCTGGAAATCCTTGTTAGAAAAAAATGAAAAGAAAACCCTAGGGTAAATAGTAAAAATGTAAAATCATGGAAAAAACCCTAGAATTATACAATGCAAGAGGGTAAAATGCACGTTTTCACTTGGTAAGATGGTACCTAAACAAAAAAGGGTTGATACAATGGCAACAGAAGAATAGGGGAAGGTAAAAAGAGAAAGAAAATCAAGAAAGGAAATGGTTAGAGAGGAGTTGCCGCTGGTCTGAGGATATTCATCCCTGATATCTACTATAGGAGTAACGACTACATATACAAACCTTTGTCATTATGATGCCGAGGAAGTTCTACAGAAGGTGACAACGTTGGATGCTACTACGAACATGAGCAAAATTTGGGAGAAGGAATTATACAAGGTGGCTAGATTTCCATTAGCCATGAAGGCCAAAGATTTAATGCTGGAATGCCTTGAGAGGTATAATTTGACCACTAGGAAAGTGATGCATAATGGGTGGACTGTTGCAGACCTATCCACAGAAGGTATAGCACACACTTTTGGGTTGGAGATTAAGGACAGATGATGGATATAGATATGGATCAATATGCTAAGGATTTCATTAAAAATGAAAGGATTGTAAAACTGTCATATTTTATGGATGGTATAGAGCTGAGAATAAGCCAAAAGCTTTTATAAGGGTACCAAAGAATTTGTACTGGATTGACTTGAAGGAGGAGGTACACTTAATGATCACCATGTTGAGTAGAATGGCTGGATTAAAGGAGGCAAGAAAGTTTGAGCCATGGATGTTCCACATCATCCAGCACATTAGAGAAAAGGAGGGAACCATTCATTTGGCTAAAGCCATTAGTACAACCATATATAAACAAGCAATGGCATTCAGGAAGAACAGAAGGTTTAATATGTCTTCCTATGTGATTTATGCATGTGTAGTTGAAATGCCCCCATTAACTAGAATAAGAATAGTAGATACCTTGGGGAGTGGCCCAGGCCAGAAGCTGGTGTATGATCACTATCCAGATCTACAAGAGGAGAATGCATTATGCAATTATGCAAGGGTAAATGATGTTTTTTATACCTATTTGGTGAGGATTCTGAATGGGGATAAAGACAGGAGATTAACTAAGGAGGCAGTAAAAGCCATAAGTTTGTTTAGTTCTTGGCTTATACAATTCACTACCTTCACTTATATCAGAACCGAAGGATGTGAGGGCAAGCCATTTAAATTGCCAAGATATCCTTCAAACCATTTGATTGTATTAGAATTCTCTAGGTAGATTATTAATATATATAGAATGTATAAAAGGAAATTTAACAGAGGAAACATCAAGTTCCCCATCATAATTGGTAATTATTCATGCTATAATGAAGAGATTGCTAAGGAATCAGAAAGAGAGCTGAGGTATTATGCATTTGAAGAGTTTGACTTGGTTAGATAGTTTGATCATTTCCACATAATAGATAAATATGTTGATAAAAAGTATAAACATTAAATCCACATTGAGGATTTTTGGTCAGACTGTGAAAATGAGTAGGAAGTAAGGAAAAGAGCTCATCAGAGAATAACAATAGAACAAATGAGGACCATGAGGGAAATTAATGTGCCCCAAGAAATTACAAAAGATGATAAATTGTTACACCAAAGTTAGGAGAGCAAAGGGGTAGCATTATTACCCATCAATGAGCCTAATTGGGAAGAACCTGGAGAGATGTCTTTAGACGAAATATCTAAGCCAATCATTCTATTTTCTAAAACATGGTTGACTAATAGAATGGAGGAGCTTAAATCCCAAGGTGTTGTGGCCACCTATCAGAAGAAAAGGAAGAAAAGAGAAAGAGAAAATAAGGATGAGTTGATATGCTTTTATGAAAAAAGAAGTTTGTAGAAACTACTATCCTTGACAAAGATGTAAATGCCACACTCTTGGACCCTTATGCTCTAGGCGTCATAGTTGCTATTCCTATAGGGACATTCATGGAGGAGGGAGCATCCAGTCGAGAGGTCAATGTGGAAAAGTCACAAACAAAAAAGGTTACTGTAGAGCCAATGCAAAGGAAAGAAGTACCATCAGGATAGCCTATAGTAGAAACTGTGATTATAGATGCACCAACAGGAAAAACACAAATTCTTGTTGTAATAATGGGTACTCTACCAGTTGGAGTAAGACAAAGGTGTGTATCTAAAGATTTTACACCTGGAGAAAGAAGATTAGGCCACATAAAAGTCAAACAAGAATTGACTGAAGAGATGCTGCAAGAGTCAAAGGGTCGAGAAGTTAAGAAGGTAGCTAAAATTGTGAATATTCATGAAGAGAGTGATGATGATGAGGAATCACAAGTTGGAGCTGATACTAGGGTGGAAGAAGGAAAGGAAACATAAAATATTTCCTTTACAATAGAAGAACAACATGCTCAGTTGAAGAAGATACAAAGCCTGAGGAAAGACGATGAAAATTTACAAGAGAACTTGGAGGCAGTGGACCCTTTTGGTACATTAGTATCACCTGAGATTATAGAAGAAGTGCAAATTGTTGCACAGCAAGTGGCAGAAGCAAAAGATGTAGTAGAGAAAGAGGAAAAAAGAGAAAAATCCACAGAGGAAGAAAATGTATCTGCAAATCAGCCATCACAGTCAAAGAACATAGATGTGGCAAAAAATGTACAAGTTCAAGATGAGGAACAAGCAGTGGAAACTTTTGAGGTTAATGCTACAAATGTTCTTGATGTTAATGTTGAACAAGGTGAACAAGATAAACAAGAAGAAAGATCAGATGAAGGAAATACAGAGCAAGAAGAGGGAGATATAGAAGAAGAAGAAGAAGAAGAAGAAGAAGAAAAGGGAAATGAAGAAGACATGCCAATGCAACATCAAGGTAATATATCACCTCCACCACAACATAATCCACTTATAAATCAAAATCCTCCATAGAAACAATAACAAGAGTAGACAGATATAGAGAAGCCTCAAGAAGACATAATCAATGAGAAAGGGGTAGAGACAAATAAAGAAGCTCCTGCTTGGATGGGTTCTGAAGTAAGGAGAGAAAAGGCAGAGGTGCAAGTTATCCCCATTGATATAAAGAGCTTGTTAGGAGGGCATCCACAGAAGGAAAGAAGAAAATCCCGTACTATGTCCGCTATCAAGAGAAATCCATTTGGATCTAGGACATTAGAGCTAGCCATTCCTCAAAAGGAAAAGGCAAACGGTGAAATGAGCATTGAGGATTACTAGTTGCTCAATATAGATCTGGGACATGTGACGAGAGAACAACACATTGCTGAGTGGAATGATATGAACAAGGTCACCATGGAGATGGTGAAAAAAGATAAGGATAAAAATGATTATTTGAAATGACACATTGTCCAATTGTAACAATTTATACAAGGGGTATTTGATCCTAATATCAACATACCTGATTTACCTGTTGATTTAGCTATTCTTTCAAGGGACCAGGTTATTGAGCTAGAAAATGAAAAGGGTGAGGCAAGCAGTTTTGAAGAATGGTTCAATACATTTATTCATAATGGAGAGAGCACAATAAGGAAAGCAACTACCAATTAGACCATTGCCCTTGCAGAAAATAATAATTGCAATATTCTTTTACATCATTGTCAATCCAGAATGAAGGAAAACAACAATGAGTTGAAACAAATTGAGATCATGAATGAGAAGGTAGAGGAATTGATAAATGAAGAAGTGATAATGCCAAAGATGGCCCATCAAATAGTAAAATACAAATTTGAATTGAAGTTTGAAGAAGATATTTTGGAGAGATGTGTAGAAAGTACTCAAGATTTGAAAGAAGAGGCAGATGACATGGTAAAAAAGCACATGAAGATAATTCAGAAGATTATTGGGCATGAATTCTTAGAAATTCCAATAATTGATGTAGGTAGAGCAGTGGAGGAATTCAGAGGCATCTATTCACCATGCCTAGAAAACCCTTCAGCTTATCTAAGTGTAGAAATGATTGATTCCATCATAGAATTGCAAGCCAAGATAAGAAAGTACCAAAAGAACAGAGAGGATACAGATCAGTGAACCAGAATATTAAAGTAGAAGGTTGAATTGCAGAAACACACATGGAAAGAAAGTCAGAGAAGCACTCATGCTTCTATAGTAGCCTTAATAGCTAGGTATACACAATACTTGAAGAAACAAGAAAAAGATACAAAGGCAGGCACTAGCAGTTGTGGATAATTTCCTTTTTTGGGATGTTTCAAGTACTTTGGTGTTTGCAATTTTGTCATTTTGTGAAGCCAGTGAATGGAAGGGAAAATATTCCATATTTAAAAGATACCCAATGGCATCCTTTGAGCCAAAGGGAATATTCCTAGAGATATTTTAGAAAAATAGTTGGGAAATGTTTTCCACCGTGG
This sequence comes from Cunninghamia lanceolata, assembly GCA_027924645.1. Classification (NCBI taxonomy): domain Eukaryota; kingdom Viridiplantae; phylum Streptophyta; class Pinopsida; order Cupressales; family Cupressaceae; genus Cunninghamia; species Cunninghamia lanceolata. The sequence goes on along the minus strand of BSBN01000121.1, from coordinate 708,864 downwards.
ATCTTGTGGATTTAAATTGAGACCATTGATTGGTTTTTTGTAACCATAGCAAGGGGGAATTCAAATCTATATAAAGAACCTTGCTACTGGTGTTTGAGTTACACAGAGTTTAAGAAAGACATACATTACATTTAGGCAAAAGGAAGTAATAGACTTTGAGCAGATTCTTATGTGAAGTGGAATGCACCTATGTCTACAGTGGAGATAATGTGGAATGTCCCGTTTCTCCCTATATCTATAAAGTGTCTGTAAGTTTTTGATTAATTGTTAATGTTTTCAAAGAATCTAAAGTTGAAATACATTGTAAATTTGAAAGACTTTTCATATGTTAATGAATGCAAACATCTTTTGTTGCATCTATTCCAAAGTGCATCAGATTCAGGTTTTCTTCAATATATCTCCTTTGATGATTGCATTTCTATATGTTAATTTGTGATATTGCTCAGGATAAATATACATGGAATTCACTCCTTTGAATCATTATAGTTGATTGAACTTGTATACATGCATAGTAGAAAACTAATTCCTTCTGAATTGAATTTTCTAAACCTTATCTTCTCTAACTTTTCTCAAAATCATAATATAAATAGCATGCACACAGAAATCTAAACGAAATTGTCATACATTTGAATAAAGCATGAGGAATTGTAAAGAGATTTGATAGTTTTCATATAAATATAGGAAGCAAAGTTTGTTTTAGCAATATTCATACAAAGTTTTGTAAAAAAGTAGTAAATACATGCAAAGAAATGTTTACTTTGAAGAAATTTGAGGTTATTTGCATACAATAAGCTAGTCCAGTCATCAAAAGATACTTTAATCACGTAAGGCCCCTTTACATAAAACAACTTTGCATTGAACCTTGAATGAATACAACACAACCATGACTTGGTTAACATAGACTTGGAGTTGAGAAGTATTTCCAATAGTTATCCATTTTCTTCAAGATAAGCTAAGATTCTTTGTGAATTTTATCTTTGTATGTTAAATAAAACTGACATCAATAGTTTTTGGCACTAGAAGGAGGGCATGTTAGGAATTAAGGTGATATTTGTGTAACACTAACTCATATTCCTAGTCGAGTGACTAGGTCTAGGTCTAATTCATAAGATATCTTTACACAGTTACCTGACATACGACAGAATAAGAGTCCTTTAATTTGGAATCCTAGAGTACTACATATAGGTAATTCATCACTTGGACTCCCCCTAGATCACCGTTGAGTATAACACATATAGTGAGTCCTGACAGTTCTGCATTCAAATTGTTAAGTCTCAATTCAGGTTCCCCAAGAGGTCCTAGTCCTCCTAGAAGTCCTACTATTCTAAGAAACCCTAGCCCTCTTAGAAGTCCAAATCCACCTAGAGATCCAATCATGGCATACTTTAACATAAATTCCCCTATACTATTTGTTGAATATCATGAAATGTCTAAGAATCCTGAGAAGATTTGCCCTAAGTACCAATTACATCAAGATCCTGAGGATCACATCAGAATATTTAAAGAAGCTTGCTTTAGGGCAAGATTAGAACATCAAGATGTAGTGTGTAGATTGTTCCCATTCACATTCAATGAACAAGCTTCTAACTGGTATGTGAACTTACCAAATAGCTATATCACCACCTAGGAACTTATGGAAGAGGCATTCTTATCTAGATTTAGAAGACCAGTTGAACCTTCTTCTCTATATCACAAATTAGCAGCAATCAAAAGAGGTGAAGGGGAGCTTATAGACAACTTTAATGATAGGTTCCAAAAAATGTATACTAAATTGGTTCACTCGTATATTGTAACTCCTGAAGCAATACTGGCAATGTATTATGCTGCCTTAGATCCTTTAACCTCAATGTTTGTTAAGAGGCAGGCTAATATAGATAGTTTGAAAAAAGCTTATAAACAAACAGTAAAGGGAAACCAGGGAATAAGACAAACTGCTTACAGTCCTTTTCTAAGTGTAGGAAACCCTAGACTATCAAATTAAATGCAGCCCTGGAACAATGTTCTAATGCACCACACTCCATTGTTAAATCCAGTGCCAACTTATGCACCAGTGTATAACCCCATCCCAACATAGGCTATGGTTCCTTACACAGGTAACAGTGCTAGTAGTAACCAAACAAATAGTTAGTCATTCTTTCAACCTCCTCAAGACACATATATGGCCAAAACACAAGATGATAGGGAGGAGATAAAAGAGATTACTATACATTTGAGGAGACACACAACGGAGATGACTCAATTGAGAAATGAAAACTTTTATGGTAGAAATTCTCAAAATTAGGGTCAAAATTAGAACTAGAATTATAGTCAAGGTTAAAACTCAAATCAAAATCAAAGTTATGGTCAAAATTAAGGTCACAATTAGGGTCAGAATCATAACCAGGGACAAGGAGTGCAAAATAGAGGATATAATGGAGATAATAAGGCCTGGGGTAGCAAAAATAGAAATTAGAATCAACCCAAACCCTCTAGGACATGGAATATAGGGCCAAATAATGGTACTCTGGCATCTCCATTTGAGAATCCAGACAATCAAGAGCCAAAATAGCTTGCCAGGATTCAAATGGCTAATGTGGCACTAAAAAATTGGTGTAGAATTCACAATACAAATGCACATGTTGAACTTGATTGCCCTCAATTTCACTTAGCTGCCAGTATTTTCAATGTAGAAGTACAAGCCGCTACATCAGAGTTCCTAATTCCCAAAGGTAATGAAATAGTACCTTCAGGATTTGAGTCTCCTATGGTCTTAGAAAGTTTTACTTTTGCAACCAAAAAAGAGGAAAATCAAATAGCAGAAAATGAGCCTTATAATTATGAAAACTTATATCCAGAGTTAGCCTTAGTGTTAGACACTTTTTAGTTTCCTTTTGAGATTGAAAATGAGGTGTTAAGTGAACCAGAGGAAGTACAAGCTTTGTAACAATCTAATAAGAATCACACTTACAATTTGAGAAGTAATAGAAAACTAGGAGGACCTTTCACCACCTCTACACCTCCTAATAACTTCAATACCCCACCAGATCAACATGCTAGCAATAAGCCAGTGCCTCCCAAATCTAATTATCAAGGCACTAGTGCAACAATATCACAAAAGGTTCAGATAGGGAAGACAGAGTCCAATGAAACATCAAAATTAATGAATTACCTGTCTGATGAGATAAGAAAGATTACAGTTAATGTACCCTTATATGAATTGTTGAAAAGCCCAAGAGTATGAATTACCTTTATAAAATCTTTAGATGAGTCAGCACCAAAAGAGAATTTAGTCAATATAGATATGCATAGTAAAGATGTGCAAACCAAGGACAAAGGTAAAAATGTAGAACAGTCAGCAAATGCTAATGTGGTGATGTATGCAGAAAAGAAGGAAGTTCCTGCTTTTCTATTAATCATAAGAATGTTTGGAAATAATCTACATAATTGTATTGTGGTTTTAGGAGCCTCGACTAATGTCATGCCACTAGGAATATGCCAAACATTAGGACTAACTCCCACAAAATATTCTAAGGTTGTCATTCAATTAGACAAAATAGAGGTCAATGTGGTAGGTGAACTAATGCATATCCATATGCAGCTAGCATCAGATCCTAGGGTAAGTCAATTCATTGATATTCAGATAGTAGACATACCAATCAATTATGGTATGTTAATAAGTAGAGACTGGTCCAAAACACTGAATGGGTACATGGCTACTAATTTTTCACACAAGTGGTTGCCTTGGAGAGGTATCCCAAACCAAATCAGAATAGAGGCAAAACCCAGAATGAAGCATATGATCAAAGAATACAATCAGACAAATGAGATATTGTATGCTTCTATTGAACCAAGTGTTTATAGAATATCAAACAAGGGAGTTTGAATAGAAGAAATCTTATGCTTGGACTTTAAAACAAAGATTGCTAGTGATGAAACAATTGGGTTCAATGAGTCTGATTGTGATTCTTCTGATGAAGAAGATAACACCATAGCTAGCTTTAGTCAAATCATAAGTCAAGAAATGGAGAAGTGAATTCAATAAGAATCTCTCGTCCAATGTAGACTGTATAAAAACTTGTGTAGGGTTCATAATACTGCACATCCTGAAGAAAATTGTGGAATATGTAGAGATATAATAGAGTGTCAGTATAAAAATGCATAAAAGGGATGAGACATCAGAAAGGAGAGTTTGTTCCTGATAGGCCTAAATTATGTTTTCATGAAAAATGTGGATGATTCATTACATGGTCTAAAAGAAGAGGTAGGAGTACGAAGCATCAATTATTCTGATTCTCACAAACAAACTAAAGATGTAGAGATACCTATAGTTCAAGTAAAAATACATGAGGATACACATGATCTTGTCAGAGGTGAGATAGGTAAAATGATTCATGTTAAAACAAAAGGTCCAGGTCAAAAGAATAAGAGCAATATCTAGACATTGAAATGTGATTGATCCAAATCTAAGCAAGGGGCAGGGGCAGGAGTTGAGATGGTTGATCCAAATGGTAAATCCTTTTTGACAGCATATAGACTCCAATTCCCTTGTCCTAATAACATAGCAGAGTATGAGGCTCTGATTTATGGATTAGTTATGGCCATTAATAAAAAAGTAAAAGTAATCAAGGTGTTTTCTAACTCTGAACTAGTGGTTAGACAGGTTAGGAAATTATATGCATGTAACTTTAGGAAAATGGTCAGTTATAGACATAGGGTCTGGGATTTAATTAAGTCTTTTGATGCTTTTAACATTAAGCATATCCCTAGAGAGTTGAATCAAAGACCAGATGGCTCGGTCAAGCCCCAGAGAGACATTCAAGTCCATTGAAAACCATTGTCAGATAAAGAGTGCATATTGTTGTGGGATAGAGGCAAAAACCAATTGATAAATGATTGAAAACACAAATGAATATCACCTTGATGGTGTAGATCTCATGGAAGGAAGATGCTTCTTTCATGCCATGAGGAGATGGAGCCAAATCTACATAAACAAACACAATAACAAAACAATATTACTCTATAACATAATGAAAGCCTTTGAATCACCTTAGCATAAGCTCATGAATCGTAATTTCCATCTAATTTCCATCTCTATTTTACAAATGAATTCCTAAACATGCTTATATATGCAACTAAACACTTCTCGGCAAGAAATTCATAATTCAAACTTGCGGTGTCGGTAAAGGACCTAATAACAATCACAAAACTCACACATGAATAGGTCCTAACCTAAAATACAGAAGGACTAGGGCATAGGTGTCCATGTCCTCCCCCCCATTTCAGGTAGGATTCAACTTAAGTGCATCCCCTAGGTCCCATTTATCATAAGAACCTAGGGGTTTCTTCACTGGAAGTCATCAATAACATGCAAGATGATCTAAATGCACTCTAAAGACCCGGGAGCTAAACCTTAAGAGGGAAAAGCCCCCAAGGGGACAGTTTTCAACATAACATTTAGCCCCCACTTTAATGTATGTATAAACACAAGGCCAATACATGCATTAAAGTATGGTCAACAGACACAACAAACATGCCAGGCACAATGCAGATGCACCAAACACATTGAAGATAGTAACAGGCACGTAAAACATGGAGAAGATAGTATTGAGGACGCACAAAACACAAAGAAGATAGTGAATGTAGTGATTATTTATTTATTTTATTTTCCCATATGAATGCAAGATGAAAGTACAAGGAAAGTAAATGCACAACCTATGATGTAGGAGGGACTCGTTGCCACCAGTCTTTAGACTGCATATGGGGAAACATACATGCAATTCAAATCTTAGAGTGTAGGAGGGACTCATCGCCACCAATCTTTTGACTAAACTTGAGAACAAACATGCCATACAAATCCCAAAGCATAGGAGGGACTCATCGCCAATAGTGTTTAGACTATGCTTCAGAACAAGCACGCCATACACACACACATGGAAGACATAGAGAAGAAACAACAAACAAGCAATGGAAGAAACCTATTGATAGGTTTGCAACCATCTTAGGCACATTATAGGCACACACTGATGATTGGGCTTTGCAACAACAATCATGGAAGACATGATCAAGGGTTAGGATAGTCTCAGATCCACTCCCTACCTACATGGAGGACTTTTTGAAAATGATAAGATATGTAATCTCCTCGAGAAATGCACCATCTCTACCTCACACAAAGGGCTTAAAATAAAAGGATATGTATGATATCCCACCTCCACAGAGGGCTTAGATGATTTCCATAGATTTTAAGTATTACAAACTCACCTTGTCAGCATCTAAACCAGACAATTGACATTTATATGCCCCCACCTTAAGGTGGTTGATATCATGTATCGATATCAAACACATTAAGGTAGGAAGAAAACACACAAGGGAACAAGAGCTCCCATAAAGCCCATGCTTCTAGAGGTGACATGTACTTTACAATTGTGAAATGTTCCCACAAACACATTCCTGCAAGAAAGAGGTTAGAAATCTTTTCATAATACAATAACTACATCACACAATAATGCATGATAAGCCAATCACATCAAAAAGCTAGGGTTACACTATGGATTCAGAAACTAAGTATAACCATGGGGATATACTGCAAAGATCTTAGAATCAAGTGTAAACGAGGTAAGATTCAAAGATAAACAAAGTGCACAAAGTAGCTGTATTGTTATAATTGTTAGTGCAATGAGACAATATCACAATATCACATGGAGTGATTCTACTAGCCAAGCATTAGATAATGTATATCAACCCCATCATTATGTATGGACTAGGTCCATTTTTTGATTTCTCATTGAAGGGACACTTGGTTCTTATCAGTATAATTTGTTTTTTGTCATCTGCCAGTAAGATAGAACCACTAGAAGAAGGTAAACAATAAATCAAGAGAGGAGAACAAGTGCCTTAGGAACAATCACGTAGGGTGGTACCCCAAGTCACCAACCACAACACTATGCCCCCAAGACACAACACACAACAATGAAAATAGGGGAGAAGCGATATAGAAGAATTATGATACAAATAGAAGGTCACAATAGAGGTTGTCTCCCAATATCCTTGACCCTACAAGAGAATCAAGGGTCCTCCTAGGAGGCCTAAACAACACATAACACATCACAGGGGAATACACACGGAGGTAAAGGGTTAGAAATACATACCTATAGGGACAACCAAACTAACAATTGTCATCAATCAATTCATCATCTTCCCACTCCTGGATGTTAGAGGAAAGTTAGGCATAAGGTACCATAGCGCAACTTTTTTTCTTGTCTTCAAGTTGTCCATTCTTAAGTTCTTGATTTGATTCAATGTGAGGTGGGATGTTTTCTTGTTAAAGGGCATTTCTTTGTGAAATATCTTGTCTTTTCTTCCTCCTTTCTCTTACTTGTCTATTTCATCGAGTCTTATTACATATATTTTTCAAGGTAGTGTCATATTCTTTCATAGGTTTTTGTATTTTAGAGGAGGAAGCACTAGGTTAAAATCTCATTTATCTTGGTGGAATGTTTTGTTATTGATGAAAACCTCCCGATCCTTGTAATGATGATGGAGGAGGAACCTCAGCATAAGGTCCATTTCCTTTCAGTCTAAGATGCTCTTCAAATGCAAGTTTCTTGTCTCTTGTTGTTTCTTGAATAGAAGGACTGACCACTCGATGTAATAACTGTGTTTTATAGTTTCTAAAACTCAATAAGTTAAAATCCATCCATGGCTCTAGTTCCACTTTAAATCAATCCCAAAAGTAATCAAGGCTAAAGCATTGTCATGTAACCAAAGGTTTATATTTGTTGTGAGGGATAGTATCCACTTGTCCATTCAAAGGAAGTTTAACATAATTATAAATTATTGAAGGGACAACTTTCATAGCGTTTAACGATGGGTGTCCTAATTTTATACGAAAGAGGTCAGAAACAGGGACAACATCAAATAATTATTCTACGGATTTCTCAAATACAGTGACTAATAAAGATATCTTCCCAAAAGTGTTCATAAAGGTTCCCTTATGTGTCATAATCATCATGTCTGAAGGGTCATAGAAATCTTGTATCAAACCATGTGAATGGGAATTCTTCTGTTGCCACATTGGCCATACAATTAGGATCACTAAGTGTTCCATCCATAGGATTTATCATTATCTTCATAGTGATATAAAGAGGTCCTTCAGTGTCTCCAATTGTTCTATTATGAGGTGTAAACACAATTTCGGGTTCAGGGACCTTTCTTTTTATGTAAGGCCTACAAGGGAACCTAGTTTTATTATTGCAATTAGAAGCCATGTGTATATTCTTTCAAATCAATGAAAAATCAGATTTTAAGAGCTTTTCAATTTTTATGCAAGTAACAAGTGCAAAACTACATGTGAAAATGACTTATAATGCTTGATTTTTTAACATTTTTCAATGCAAATGAGTGAAAGAAGAGATGTTATAAATAAAATGATGAGGGGTAGAGAAGAATATACCTAATATCAGTCTATTAAACCAACAATATCCTTCACATGCCTTGCATGTAGATCTATAATGATGACAAGTCAAAACCTAGTGAAAATGCACCTAAAATATGTAATTTTTTTATCAAATTTCAATGCAAATGTAGAAAATAAAGGGTGTTGTAAGAAATGTTATGAAGGGAAGTGAATATAAAGTCTAATATCAGTCCAACAAAACCACTATATCCTTCACAACACACCTATAATGCAATCCTATATACAAAATAAGCCAAACTTTAGTGAAAATTGCTAGTTTTTGTTGAAACTGAAAATGTGTAAATGCAAATATTTGAATGTAAATGCTAAAACACACTAAAATGCAACACTACATGAAAAATAAGATTTGAATGAGTACCTAAGATAAGTAGCAAAATATGAAAATAAGATTTTACCTACAAACCCTAGCTTTTGAAATTACTAGGTTATATGAAAAATTCAAAATTTCAAGCAAACCCTAGCAATTTTATGATGAAAATAAAAATGCAAGGAATTAAATTATAATTATTTTGTATAAATTAAAAGAGATCTGATGTAAAAATAAGAAATTTAATTAAATGCAATTAAATTAATGTAAACTATGTTAAAAATCAAACCCTAGAATGCAATTTTTTCAATTTTTCAAATATGTCAATTTTTGTAAATTTTCAAATGCAATAAGATGAATGAAAATCTAAAGCACAACACTGAGCAAGGTGCAAAATTTATTAAAACATGGGTTCACCAAAAGTTTTTATAGTGAAAGTGGGGATGATTGGTAGTTTTTATGTTTTTAAAGGTTTTATGAGGGATCCTCCTTTCACCACAAACATTCAAGGACATTAAACTGAGTAGAAGAATCTACTATAGATCTCTTGTCACTTGGAATAGAGGAAATTTGGAAATGTGTAGATTTGTTGTTTAATTAAGTCTAATTATGCTCAAAACCCTAATTTCATAAAATCATAAACAACCGAACGAATAATATAAAATGCTCGCACACAAAGATATTAAATGACAACCAAATACAAACTAGATTTTGAAGTTCAGTATGTGGAAAAGTTAGGGACTAATGAGCGAGTACCCTAGTCTAGTGTACCTACTTTTGTTAGGTTCTTTGAAGAATGTGTGCAACACAATCATGCTGTCACAAAGATTTCACTACCTCAGAATCTAGAGGACTAATGAGTGAGCACACAAGTCCAAGCCTTGATTTTCTTCTTTGATCTACACTTCCAATAGTCTGTAATGCCTTCTTGCAACTCCAATTATTCCACTTTCAAAATATGCCACCTACGATCACAAAAAGGTGGGTTGGGGTTTGTGGTGGTTAAAGGCTTGCCTCAGTCAAGCCCTGGAGATACATTCAAGTCTGTTGAACACCGTTGTCAGATAAAGATTGTGTATCCATGTGGGATAGACACAAAAAATAATTGATAAATGATTGAAAACACAAGTGAATGTCACTTCGATGGTGTAGCTCTCATGGAGGGAATAATTTGCTTTCATGCCATGAGGAGATGGAGCCAAATTTGCATTAAAAAAACACAACAAAATACTACTACTCTGCAACACAATGAAAGCCTTTGAATCACCTTAGCATAAGCTCATGAATCACAATGTCCATCTAATTTCCATCTCTAGTTTACAAATGAATGCCTAAACATGCTTATATATTGAACTAAGCACTTCCCACTAAGAAACTCATAATTCAAACTTATGGTGTTAGCATAGGGCCTAATAACAGTCACATAACCGACACATAACTGACACATGAAAATAAGTCCTAACCTAAAATAAGGTAGGACTAGGGTGCTGGCGCCCAAGTCATCCCCCAAATTTCAGCCAGGATTCAACTTAAGTGCTTCCCCTAGGTCCCATTTTTTGTAAAAGCTAGGGATTTCTTTACCAGAATTCATCAATAACATGCAAGATGATCTAAATGCACTCTAAATACCATAGAGATAAACATTATGAACGAAAAGACCCCAAGGGGACATTTTCCAACATAGGATTTATGCCCCATTTTAATGTATGTATAAATGCAAGGCCAATACATGCATTAAAGTACATTCAACAAACACAACAAACATGCAAGGCATAGTGCAGACACGCCAAACACATTGAAGACAATAAAAAGCATGCAAAACATGGAGAAGAGAATATTGAAGACATGCAGAACACGGAGAAGATAGTATTGAAGACATGCAAAACATAGTGAATATAGTGAATGTAGTGATTATTTCTTTTTTTCATTTTTCCCATATGAATGCAAGATGCAAGTACAAGGAAATTAAACACACAACCCATGATCCAGGAGGGACTCATCGCCACTAGTCTTTAGACTGCATATGGGGCAACAGACATGCCACACAAATCTTAGAGTGCAGGAGGGACTCATCGCCACTAGTCTTTAGACTGCACTTGAGAACAAACATGCCATACAAATCCCAAAGCATAGGAGGGACTCATCACCACCAGTCTTCAGACTATGCTTGGGAATAAACATGCCATACACAACACACACATGGAAGACACGAAGAAAACATGGCAAACAAGTGATGGAAGAAACCTATTTCTAGGTTCATAGCCATCTTAAGAACCTTACATGCACACACCGATGATTGGGATTTACCACAACAATCACCAAAGACACGCTTAAGGGTTAGGATATTCTTAGATTCACTCCTCACCTACTCTGAGGACTTTTTGAAAATGATAGGATATGCAATCTCTTCGATAAATACACCATCCTCGCTTCGCATGGAGGGCTTAAAATAAAAGGATATGCACGATATCCTACCTCCATAGAGGGCTTAAATGATTTCCATAGATTTCAAGTATTACAAACACACTTTGCTAGCATCTAAATAAGACAACTTACCTTTATATTCCCCCACCTTAAGATGGTTGATATCATGTACCGATATCAAGCATGTTAAGGTAGGAATAACACACACAAGGGAGCAAGAGCTCTCACAAAGCCCATGCCCCTAGAGGTGACATGTACTTTACAATCACCAAATGTTCCCACAAACACATTCCTAAAAGAAAGAGGTTAGAAATCTTTTCATAAGACAATAACCACACCACATGATATTGAATGAAAAAATAATCACATCAAAAATCTATGATTACACTATGGATTGGAAACTGAGTATAACCGTGGGGCTATACTACAAAGATCTTAGAATCGAGTGTAAATGAGGTGAGATTCAAAGATAAACAAAGTGGACGGAGCAGCTATATTGTTATTTTCTTAGTGTGATAAGACAACATCAAAATATCACATGGAGTGATTGTACTAGCCAAGCGTCAGATAATGTATATCAACCCCATCATCATGTATGGACTAAGTCCATTTTTTGATTTCTCACTGAAGGGACACTTGGTCCATATCAGTATAATTTGTTTTTCATCATTTACCTACTAGGTAGAACCATTGGAAGAAGGTAAACAATAAACCAAGAGAGGAGAACAAGTGCCTTAGGAACAATCACGTAGGAGGGTGCCCCCAAGTCACCAACTACAATGCTATGCCCGCAAGACAAAACACACAATAATGAAAATAGAGGAGAAGTAATATAGAAGAATGATGATACAAATAGAAGAAGCTCACAATAGAGGCGGTCTCCTAGTATCCTTGACCTTACGAGAGAATCAAGGGTCCTCCCAAGAGGCCTAAATAACACATCATGGGGGGAAGCACAACATGGAGGTAAAGGGTTAGGAATACTTACTTGTATGCATGTCCTATCTAGAGTTTTTGACTTGTGAGCATCTTGGCAAGATAATCCATCAAGTTTCATGTGAAGTTTGAGTGGTTCATGTCTATTTGTTTTTTTCATGGGATGCTCATATGGTTCTTGTTTGCTCAATCCTTGTGAATATGAAGTCTTTTGTTTCTTTTGAGGAGGAGAACCACTATTATTTCCAAGTGATGATAATCACCTTACTCTTTTTTGACCATTAGCTCTCTTAATTTGTTGATTTTGTGGTGCAGGAGCACCCCTACAAAATAGGACATAAGTCTATTTTTAGTATGTTTGACTTCATGATGTAATAAGGTCCATTGGACCAATGCGTATGTATTAGATCAACCTAGGAGAATGTGCAGGTAGTTAGGAGTTTGTTATGCCAGCTGTCTTAGCTGTCTCCTCCTAGCTGCTTGGAAGCTCCCAGCTGCTGGGAATCAAGTTGGTAGTACTCGTGAGGAATTCCTATTTATGCCCTAGATCAGTTTGTTTTAGATAGAGTAGATACAGAGTAGTCTAGATAGTGGAGAAATTGATGTTTTTAGCATTGCAGAAGCAGGACATATATGATATAGTGAGACTGTGAATCTTGTATGCATTTCTATTAGTGAAAGTAAGAGATCCCATCAGTTTCATTTATCTGGTTTACAAGCTATCTGTGTATTAATCTCTTTTGATTTCAGGCAAATGGATTCATTCAACCCTTCCACTAGTTGATTCTCTGAATCGGTGGAAAGGACATGTACATTAGTTTAGTTTGCATCTTTATTTTTCTGTTTATGCATTTCATGTTTGTGGGATTAGTTTGTAGCATGTTGTGAATTATCCTAGCATCCTCATGTGCTAGGGTTAGGAGGATAAATTTCTAAGTGTGAATCGCTCAGGTGATGATCCGACCCGATCGTCATGTTTTCTTTGTGAAGTTGTGTAGATCTGGGAATTTTATGCATTTGACGGATATACAGCATTTGCATGTGACATTACAGATTGTGTATATCGCATCAGCATCTATGTGTATATCGCTATCCGGATCGGGTCTTGAAACTTAGGGAAAATGCATGTTTTGAGTGCATCAAGATGATATAGGTTGGATGTATATTTCCTATGTATATCATTGTCAGGATCATCATTTTGTGTGTATCCATCATCCGCATATTGCAGTTGTATGCTGGAGCATGCATGCAGACAAAGGTACAAGTAAACGGGTCAACGGTGAGTCAAAGTCACCTTTGCTAAAGAAAGGAGGAGGATCATCTTTTGTTTGAGTATTAGGTAGCCAAGGATCACATAGATCATCATCAGGGTATTAGGATATAACTCGACAATTCATATCATGCTGCGGAGTATGTAAGTGAGTCTTACATCTGGGTGACATCAACATCAGGTGCATGTGACATCATCATCATTAGGACATTTGCAAATATCACCTGATAAAAGGGTTTATCCTGCCGATGACAAGTATTTGGCATAGGCGCAGGATATCGGGTTGATCGGTGCGAAGTGTTCACCGACGGAAGGAATATTCGGGGGAACATTCGTCGTGTGTATAAAGTTGAGTATTGTCATCAGGATGTGTCAATATAACCCGATAATTTATATCCTGCTGAAGCCAAATATCATGATGCTATTGATAGAAGCTGAATATCATGATGTTGTTGATAGAGTTAGGCAGTAAGGGGAATAGTGATCATCAAGAGGATAATTGAGTTTGCCGAATATGATGTTGTTGACAGGTTTTAGACATACATGTTGTATGTTAGGATTTTAGCTGTTCAGTGGGTTTAATGGGTTTTTCATCCTGTTTATAAGCTTTTGTTGTGTGACTCTACATCATAGTGGTATCAGAGCAAAGGAAGGATCTTTTGGAAAAGATAAGAAGATAGCAAGATGTTGGATGAAGAAGGAACATCAGAGATTCTGGCAAGGATGACCAACGCTAAGTTGGCAGTTCTGGTAAAGAAGCAGATTGCTAAGAGCAAGGCCATGAAGGCTCAGAATCAGGAATTGAAGGATGGATTAGAGAAGTTGAGGGATAGAGTAGGTTTTGGTAGAGAAGAAGATAGGGACGAAGAAGAGATCCCTAGGTGGAACAAGGAGGTCGTTCTTGCAGACCAGAGGCCACTGTTGAACACCCTCAAAGCCATGGAGAGGAGAACCATGGATGTGAAACTGGATTTGCCAGTGTTTACAGGAAAGATGGAACCTGATTCAGTGATGGAATGGATAGACTCCTTGAACAATTTCTTTGAAACAGAGGAGATACCAGAACAACAGAGAGTGAAGATAGCCCAATCAAAGATGAAAGAAGCCACATTGACATGGTGGAATTTTGTCCAAGATGATAGAGTACAGGAAGGAAAGCGTAGAGTCACTACATGGAGGAAGATGATGGCATTAATAAAGGAAGCCTATGTTCCATTGGATTACAGTATCTAATTACATAAGAGGAAGCAAAACCTGAGGTAGAAGGAGCTAGATGTCAGCTCATATACAGAGGAATTCATGAAACTTTGTGTGAAGACAAAGGTAAAAGAAAGTGAGGAAGAAAAGGTAGCTAGATACCTTAATGGATTGAGGTTCAACATTCAGGAAGATTTGAATCTGCATAATCCAGATACAGTTCAGAAATGTTTTTAGTTGCAATTGAAAGTGGAAGAGAAGTTAAAGAGAAGACAAGAACAACATAATAGAGGAAGAGGAAAATAGCAAAGAGGTGGAAGAGGTCATTTTAGAGGTAGAGGACATGGACATGGATATCAGGGAGAATCCAATCATGACAATAGCAAGGGAAATAACAGTTAGAACCAGAGAGAAAGTTACAGTCAGCAAGGAAACTTCAGAGGCAGAAGACCTTTTAGAGGAAGATCCCAGGGCAGAGGATCCATCAGATGTTATAACTATAACAAAGAAGGCCATATAGCCAGCAAATGTCCAGAATAGGCCACAAGCTCAACAGGAGAAAGGAGAACAAATCTGATCCAAGAACCTGATAGTCAAAGTACAATAGGCTCTAATGCTTTTCAGAGTGTGAATGCTCCTAATAAGTATGGATATCTAGAGAGTGGAGAATCTCTGATGATGAGAAGAACAATGATTACCATGAAGGTACCTGACAAAGAACCCCCTCAAAGAAAGTCTCTTTTCAGAACCATTTGCAAAGCAGGAGGTAAGGCATGTAAAGTTCTAATTGATTCTGGTTCTACTGAAAATTTTGTATCTGATGAAATGGTGACAAAGCTTAAGCTTAGGAGATTGCCTCACCCATCCCCGTATAAGGTCTCATGGCTTACCCAAGGTCAGCAAACAGTTGTAGAAGAATAGGCTTGGGTAGAATTTCAGATTGGAGCATATAAAGATAGGTTGTTGTTCGATATTACCAAGATGGATGCTTGCAATCTTTTGTTTGGTAGACCATGGCAGTATGACTTGAAGGCATGCCATGATGGTGTTAGAAACACCTATATGATCACCAAGGATGGTAAGGTGATAGAGTTACTACCATTAACAGAGAAGGAGGAGAAATCAAAAGGAAAAGAGGTGAAGGTAATGCTAATGGACGGGAAACAGTTTATGAAAGAAGTAGTAGCAGAAGGTGCAGTTGCATATGCCCTAATTCCATGTATGATAGTGAATAAAGAACAGCAACAAGAAGTCAAGAAAGAGAAGAAGCCGCGGTTCATAGACCCAGCTATCCAAGAGCTATTGGATAAGTATAAAGGTATCATCTCTGATGGAATGCCAAGATCCCTACCACCTGTAAGGGATATCAGCCATTGCATAGATCTAATTCCAGGATCAATACTTCCAAACAAGGCAGCATATAAGCTAACTCTAGACCAGAATGCAGAAGTAGCCAGACAAATTAAGGAATTGTTGGACATAGGTCTGATTGGTAAAAGTTTAAGTCCATGTGCAGTACTAGCTGTACTAGCACCAAAGAACGAAGGCACTTGGAGGCTTTGCATAGATTCCAGAGCTATTAGTAAGATCACAATCAAGTATAGGTTTCCAATCCCTAGGATAGAGGATTTACTTGACTGTTTGGGAGGTGCTAAGTATTTTACAAAAATAGATTTGAAGAGTGGGTATCATCAGATCAGGATTAGGCCAGGAGATGAATGGAAAACAACATTCAAAACTAATGAAGGGTTGTATGAGTGGAAAGTTATGCCTTTTGGTTTGTCTAATGCACCTCGTACTTTTATGAGGTTGATGAATGAGGTTTTGAGAGAATTCATGGGTAAGTTTGTCATAGTATATCTAGATGACATTCTGATTTTCAGCAACACAAAGGAAGAACATCTCAGACATATAGATTTGGTTCTCAAGAGGTTATATGAAGAGCAGTTGATGATAAATTTGGACAAGTGTTTGTTCATGCAAGAGGAGATCACATATTTGGGTTTTGTCATTTCACAAGGAAAGCTGCAAATGGATAAAGAGAAGGTAAGGGCCATATTGTCTTGGCCAACTCCAAGGACTATGAATGATGTCAGAAGTTTCCATGGGTTAGCAACCTTCTACAGAAAGTTTATCAGAGGGTTTAGTCATATTTGTGCACCCATGCTTGATACTATAAAAGGAGGACAGAAGTGTAGATTTGTTTGGACTAAGAAAGCAGATGATTCTTTTGAAACATTGAAGAAGAAGGTGGCATAGCAGCCAGTCCTTGCACTTCCAGACTTTAACAAAATCTTTCAGGTGGAATGTGATGCCAGTCACATGGCTATTGGAGCAGTACTCAGCCAAGAAGGTAGACCAATTGCATTTTTCAGTGAGAAGCTCAATGATGATAAAAAGAGGTATTCATCATATGATTTGGAAATGTATGCTTTAGTCCAGTCACTCAAGAAATGGAGGCATTACTTGATGCCAAAAGAATTCATAGTATTCACAGATAACTAGGCTTTGAGTTTCATAAACAGCTAGGAAAAGCTGAACCACAGACACATGAAATGGGTAGAAACCTTACAAGATTTTACTTTTACATTGAAGCATAAGAAAGGAGTCAAGAATAAGGTAGCAGATGCCTTGAGAAGGAGAGCTCTAACAGTCAACCAGATTCAGTTGGAGAGTGTTGGCATTGATTCATTGAAGACCATGTATGATGCTGATAAAGATTTTGGAGAGATATATCAGGTATGTACTTCTTTTAGAGAAAAATATCATGCTAAATTCTCTGAATTTCTGATCCAGGATGGATTGTTGTTCAAAGGTGGACAGTTGTGTATTCCAAGGTGTCCTATGAGGTTGAACATCATTAAAGAGAAACATTGTGGAGCTATGGCAGGTCATTTTGGTTTGGACAAGACTCTTGATCTTGTTCGAAGACATTATTTTTGGCCTAAGTTACAATCAGATGTCAGAAAGTTTGTAGAGACATGTGTGATATGTCAGAGAGCAAAAGGCAGATCAACTAATGTAGGTTTATATCAGCCTTTACCCATTCCTTCCAGACCATGGGAAAGCATAAGTATGGATTTTGTCTTGGGTTTACCGAGGACAAGGAAAGGATTTGACAGTGTTTTTGTTGTAGTGGACAGATTTAGCAAAATGGCACATTTCTTTCCATGCAAAACCACTGTTGATGCTTCATACATTGCAGATTTGTTTTTCAAGGAAATTGTCAAAATACATGGATTGCCATTGACCATAGTGTCAGATAGGGATGTGAAGTTTATTGGTCACTTTTGGAGAACTCTTTGGAAGAAACTTGGAACAAATTTGTCTTTTTCATCTGCATATCATCCTCAAACAGATGGACAAACTGAAGTAGTCAATCGTTCCTTAGGGAATTTGCTCAGATGTTTGACAAAATAGCATGGAGAAAAGTGGGATAATATTCTATCTCAGGCTGAATTTTCCTATAATGATACTGTCAATAGGAGTATAGGGAAATCACCTTTTCAGATAGTGTATGGTATGCATCCAAGAGGAATTTTGGAATTGAGAGATCTACCTACAGAAGACCCTGTTAGTGCAAAAGGAGAAGCTTTTGCAGAAGCTATAAAAGAGGTTCATGATCAAGTAAAGACCCAACTACAACAAACCACCTTGAAGTATAAAGAATATGCTGATAAAAAGAAGAAGGATGTACAGTTTGATGTTGGAGATTTGGTATGGGTTCATTTGAAGAAGGAAAGACTTCCTAAGGGCAAATATACTAAACTCAGTAGAGGAAGATTGGACCATGTCAGATTTTGAGCAAGCATGGACAAAATGCTTATGAGATACAACTCCCTCCAGATCTTGGTTTATCACCTATATTCAATGTATGTGATTTAACTCCCTACAAGCATAATCCAGATGATGAACATGAACTCCTATAGGATGCAGCAGCTGATGACATTCCAAAGCATGATCCACCACAGTTGTAGAAGGTTTTGGACACATGAGTGATCAAGAAGACCCGGAACAAACAATATTTGGAGTATTTAGTGTCTTGGCAGGGAAAACCTAATTTAGAAGCAGTGTGGATGACTGAAGAGTAGATCCAGAAACATGGTGCAGATCTACATACTCTCATCTCAAGTGGACTTGAGATTTCTTCTTTTGGGGAGTATGGTGCAGGAGCACCCCTACAAAATAGGACATAAGTCTATTTTTAGCATCTCAGGACATAAGTCTATTTTTAGTATGTTTGACTTCATGATCTAATAAGGTCCATTGGACCAATGCGTATGTATTAGATCAACCTAGGAGATTGTGCAGGTAGTTAGGAGTTTGTTATGCCAGCTGTCTTAGCTGTCTCCTCCCAGCCGCTTCAAAGCTCCCAGCCACTGGGAATTAAGTTGGTAGTACTCATGAGGAATTCCTATTTATGCCCTAGATCAGTTTGTTTTAGATAGAGTAGATACAAAGTAGTCTAGACAGTGGAGAAATTGATGTTTTTAGCATTGCAGAAGCAGGACATATATGATACAGTGAGACTGTGAATCTTGTACGCATTTCTGTTAGTGAAAGTAAGAGATCCCATCAGTTTCATTTATCTAGTTTACAAGCTATCTGTGTATTAATCTCTTTTGATTTCAGGCAAATGGATACATTCAACCCTTCCACCAGTTGATTCTCTAAATTGGTGGAAAGGACATGTACATTAGTTTAGTTTGAATCTTTATTTTTCTGTTTATGCATTTCATGTTTGTGGGATTAGTTTGTAGCATGCTGTGAATTATCCTAGCATCCTCATGTGCTAGGGTTAGGAGGATAAATTTCTAAGTGTGAATTGCTCAGGTGATGATCCGACCCGATCATCATGTTTTCTTTGTGAAGTTGTGTAGATCTGGGAATTTTATGCATTTGACAGATATATAGCATCTGCATACGACATTATAGATTATGTATATCGCATCAGCATCTATGTGTATATCGCTATCCGGATCGAGTCTTGAAACTTAGGTAAAATGCATGTTTTGAGTGCATCAGGATGATATAGGTTGGATGTATATTTCCTGTGTATATCATCATCAGGATCATCATTTTGTGTGTATCCATCATCCGCATATTGTAGTTGTATGCTGGAGCATGCATGTAGGCGAAGGTACAAGTAAACGGGCCAACGGTGAGTCAAAGTCACCTTTGCTAAAGAAAGGAGGAGGATCATCTTTTGTTTGAGTATTGGGTAGCCGAGGATCACATAGATCATCATCAGGATATTAGGATATAACCTGACAATTCATATCATGCTGCGGAGTATGTAAGTGAGTCTTACATCTGGGTGACATCGACATTAGGTGCATGTGATGTCATCGTCATCAAGACATTTGCAAATATCACCTGATAAAAGGGTTTATCTTGCCGACGACAAGTATTTGGCATAGGCACAGGATATCAGGTTGATTGGTGTGAAGTGTTCGCTGACGGAAGGAATATTCGGGGGAACATTCGTTGTGTGTATAAAGTTGAGTATTGTCATCAGGATGTGTCAATGTAACCCGATAATTTATATCCTACTGAAGCTGAATATCATGATGCTGTCGATAGAAGCCGAATATCATGATGTTGTCGATAGAGTTAGGCGGTAAGGTGAATAGTGATCATTAGGAGGATAATTGAGTTCGCTGAATATGATGCTGCTGACAGGTTTTAGACATACATGCTGTATGTCAGGATTTTAGCTATTTAGTGTGTTTAATGGGTTTTTCATCCTGTTTATAAGCTTTTGCTGTGTGACTCTACATCATTTTGTCTATCATAAGGGGAAGGATTATCTTGCACCCTATCAATCTTTTGTGTTGTTGTAATCTCTTGTTTCAGTTGTTCTAGGTGTTTCTCTAATGCTTTTTAGTTGACTCCTGATCCTTGGAGGGATAACAGAGGATGAATCTTAGCATAAATACCATCTCTCCATGGATGAGGTGGGTTATCCAACTTTTCCTTATCCACCTCTATCATACCCATGATTTCATCATAATTTATTTAGCCATCATCTACTTCTACTATATTCTATTGCATCATGTTGTTATCGGTATGCTTAGGGAAATGATTAGTAAATATTTGTAAATTCTGATTCAGAGGAGCAACTGACTTATTTTCATTATCATTCACACTAGATACCTGTATAACATTCGAGTCGATGAGGTCTTGTATTTCATGTTTAAGATACATACATCATTCAGTGTCGCGTCCTTATTGTCAAAGATAGTGACAAAAGACATTAGCATCAAAATAAGGTCCTTACATTCTACTAGGATCCAATAGTTTAATTGGTGCAAGCTTCAAGAGATTATTACTCATAGCTTGATTCAAGATAAAATGATAGAATTCAGATATCAGAGTGAATTTTCTTTGCTAAAACTATCTTTTTCAGATTATTAATATTAGATACTTGTGAAAAGTTATTTGAATTCATCCCATTAATATTGATGAAACTCTTATTATTCCTCTTAAATTTGTTTTGTGAATGTCTACCCTTCGATTGACCAACTAATGAGTTTTGCTATTCATATTGACTAGACAAAAGATGATAATCACAAAAGGTGGTACATAGATGCTAAAAAGAGTTATACTTCATCAAGAGAATCTTATCATGGATGTTAGGTTGTAGATTTGTAATAAATACCTTTTAAACGTCCTCATCCTTCATCTGGTATTGAATTTGTGCATAAAGAGCTTGATATCAACTAATAAACTCTGTTAATTACTCTTTCATACCTTGCTTACAGTGAACTAGATCAATCAAAGAGACTTGAGGTCCAATGTTTTCTTGAAAATGTTATAGGAATTGATCAGCTAACTATGAAAAAGATTGTATTGAATTTGGAGGTAAAGAGAAAAACCATTCTAAAGCAGTATCTTTGAGAGATCGTGGGAAATTTTTTGTTAACAAGTCCTCTTCAAAGTAGAAATCACTACACATAGCCATGAATGCTGCCATATGAGTAATAGGACCACCTTTTCCACCATATTGTTTTAAGCGAGGGGTCTTAAACCTCTCAGGCATAGGAGTTCTCAAGATTGCGTAGGATAAGGGATTACGTGCATGATAAATTGGTGTATTAGGTTGTGAAGAATTTGTCAAATTTGTCACCTTTTGCTGTAAAGAAATCATGCCTTGCAAGAGTTGGTTTAAGAGGGCATCATTAGGAGATGCGGTTTGTTGTGAAGAATTGGAAACAAAGTGTTGAGGTGATTGAATATGGGTAGTGATAAGCGGAGGTTGTGAATAAGTGAGTGGTGGTTGGACACAATGATAGGTGGAAGGTGGTTGAGAGTGATAGGAAGTCACCCTAGGTGCTAGGTTTTGATAGTTGAATCACACAATTTTGTAATTTTGTGAATTAGTGCCATTAGATACTCCAATACCAGTGGTAGAATTACACAAGCATTTGCATTAGTAGTTAAAATTGTTGATGTAAATGTAGATATTCCCGTAGTCAGTATAGGTGTTGATACTTGCGTATGAGTCAGTGATGATATATTATTAATACCATTCGCACATTCAGTCATTGGCATGACATTATTGTGTACTATATGCATTAAACCTCAAATAATATTAGTACCATATTGTCCTTCTTTTATCAGCTCTCTTATGTTGTGAATCACAAGTATAGCTTCTTCCGCTATCCTTTATAGAGTTTATTTATTTGCTCATTAGGTACATGTGTTACCACCTCAATAGTGTTGTCCAAATCATGAAATATTTGATCTTCCATAGTGGTTGTAGGAGGCATGATATCTTGCAAAATTTGTGTCTCTCCTTTTGTAAAGAAGTTGTGCAATGGATTTTCAAAGGTAGGAATACCGTTTGTTTCAGGAGCACTAGAACCCATTAGTCTGAGACTTCTCCTTAAAGGAATATTTCTATTAGGGAAGTGGGTTATAAGGCTCATGCAAAATCATACAACACTCAATGCATAAACTAATAGAATAAATCCTAAGAGTAAGATGTACTTAGACACCTAAAATGTTCAATTTTTCCATAGATTTCAATGCAAATGAGTGAAAGAAGAGGTTTTGTAAGGAAATTGATGATGGGAAACAAATAATATGCCTAATATTAGTGAAATAAACCAACAATATCCTTCACAACATGCCTTTAATGCAGATCTATAATGATGATAAGTCAAAACCTAGTGAAAATACACTAAAAATGTGCAATTTATTTTATCAATCCTCAATGCAAATGTAGCAAAGAAAGGGTGTTGTAAGGAAAGTGACAAAGGGATGTGAATAATAAGTCTAATATCAGTCCAATAAAGCCACTAGATCCTTAACAACACACCTATAATGTAATCTTATATGTAAAATAAGCCAAAATTTAGTGAAAATTGCTAGTTTTCGTTGAAATTGAAAATGTGTAAATGCAAATATTTGAATGTAAATGCAAAAACACCCTAAAATGTAACAATAAATGCAAAATAAGATTTGAATGAGTGCCTAAGATGAGTAGAAAAATTTGAAACAAGATATTACCTACAAACGCTAGTTTTTGGAATCACTAGGTTATATGAAAAATTTAAAATTTCAAGAAAACCCTAGCAATTTTATGATGAAAATGCAATGCAAAGAATTTAATTATGATGATTTTATGTAATTTAAATAAGATCTGATGCAAAAATTATAAATTTAATTAAATACAATTAAATTAATGCAAACTATGTCAAAAATCAAACCCTAAAATGTAATTTTTTTTCAAATTTCCAAATATGTCAAATTTTTAATAAATTTTCAAATACAAAAAATATGAATGAATGAAATGATTGCAAATCTAAAGTACAACACTTAGCAAGGTGCAAAATTCATTAAAAACATGGGTTCACCAAAATGTTTTAGAGTGAAAGTGGGGATGATTGGTGGTTTTTATGTTTTTGAAGGTTTTATGAGGGATCCTCATTTCACCACAAACATTCAAGGACATTCAACTGAGTAGAAGAATCTACTATAGATCTCCTATCACTTGGAATAGTGGAAATTTGGAATTGTGTAGATTTGTTGTTCAATTAAGTCTAATAATGCTCAAAACCCTAATTTCATAAAATTGTAAACAAATGAACGAATAATGGAAAATACTCGCACATAGAGATATCAAACGACAACCAAATACATACCAGATTTTGAAGTTCAGTGTACAAAAATGTTAGGGACTAATGAGCGGGAACTCTAGTCTAGTTTACCTACTTTTATCAAGATCTCTGAAGAATGTCTGCAACACAATCCTACTGTCACAAAGATTTCACCGCTTTAGAATCCAGAGGACTAATGAGTGGGTGTCCAAGTTGAAGCCTTGATTTTCTTCTTTGCTCTACACTTCCGACAGTCTGTAATGCATTCCTACAACTCCACTTCTTTTGCTTCTGAAACTTGTCACCTGCGATCACAGAAAAGTGGGTTGGGGGTTGTGGTGTTTAGAGGCTTGCCTCGGTCAAGCCCTGGAGAGACATTCAAATCCTCTAAACACCGTTGTCAGATAAATAGTGTGTATCCCTATGGGATAGAGGCAAAAACCAATTGATAAATGATT
Organism: Cunninghamia lanceolata; assembly: GCA_027924645.1. NCBI lineage: Eukaryota > Viridiplantae > Streptophyta > Pinopsida > Cupressales > Cupressaceae > Cunninghamia > Cunninghamia lanceolata. The sequence goes on along the minus strand of BSBN01000121.1, from coordinate 684,716 downwards.
GAAAACACAAATGAATATCACCTCGATGGTGTAGCTCTCATGGAAGGAAGATGCTTCTTTCATGCCATGAGGACATGGAGCCAAATCTACATAAACAAACACAATAACAAAACAATACTGCTCTACATAACAATGAAAGCCTTTGAATCACCCTTGCATAAGCTCATGAATCACAATGTCCATCTAATTTCCATCTCTAGTTTACAAATGAATGCCTAAACATGCTTACATATGTAGATAAACACTTCCTGCTAAGAAATTCATAATTCAAACTTATGGTGTTGGCATAGGACCTAATAACGGTCACATAACTGACACATGAAAATAGGTCCTAACCTAAAATAAGGCAGGACTAGGGCGCGAGCACCTGAGTCATGCCCCCTATTTTAGGCAAGATTCAACTTAAGTGCATCCCCTAAGTCCCATTTGTCATAAATCCAAGGGGTTTCTTTAGAGGAAGTCATCAATAACATGCAAGATGATCTATATGTATTCTAAAGACCAAGGACCTAAACCTTAAGAGAGAAAAGCCCCCAAGGGGACATTTTCTAACATAACGCAATTGTAGGGATATATATGTAAATTCATATGGTGTATATACAAGAATGCTTTTTATTTTCTCATTGGTAGTCTTGTAGCTCTATTTGTACCAAGAACTAACATGAATTTATTGATAATCCTAGGAATTCATATCACCCTATGTATAGTTTTTAAGACCTTGTGTCTAATTTTTCATTTCTTTTTAGTTATCCTATTATGAAGGCCTTAGGGTACACTATTTTGGCTTAGTATATTCTTAAATATGAAAGTGAGTTTACCCACTCACAAGTGTTATCCCACTCATACCATAGTTTGATCATAAGTCCAACACTTCATCCCATGATGACCTCCCCCAACATTAGGTTTTGTATGAACTTTTAGGATTTGAGAAGATATATGTTTGAGAGCCAATAGAGCCTAAAAAAATTAAGGAATACATGTTGATATTTCAAGCTATGATTATTAATAAAAGTTTCACAGTAACTTTAAAATTTATTTATTGATGGTTTACTTCCACTCATCGAAGATGTAATGTTTTTTCAGTATTATCATTGATTCACAAATTTATTTGTTAGTTTATACAAATGGAAGCATGCTTTATTGGGAAATAGTTTCTTATGTTATCATGTTTCTAGCACTTATCCTCATTCCCATAAGTTCACATCAATGTCATGCATGGATGATGGGACAATGGGGATACATCTAATTTAAGGATCATCACGTATACATCACACAAAAGATATCAGGATAATTCATTGTATTAGAGGAGCCTCCACATGTTATAAACTGAAACAATTGTTGAATAAAATAGCTTACCACTTTGCATCTAGTTAATAAAATGGATATATCTAGAGATTTGCACCACATAAAAGATAAGCATTGTATGCTTATCTTTGCATACATGGTCATTCTGTGGATAGATACTTTACACTCACATATAAAATATAAGAACTTAGAGACAAAGGGATAATACAAGTTGAGCATAATCACATGATCAATTATCTCTTTCATGTGATCAAGCTAATCATATGAAATTTAATAATGAAGATTCTTCTAATATTAGTGGTGATAATTATATTGGTTTTACTAATTATAGCATAGCATATGTTGAGCTTATAGAGTAACATGCAAATAAGGGAAAGAAGAAAAAGTACAAGATTAAGCATCCATGGTAGTTCTTTCAAGGAATACTTCACACTTCCCATCTCCACATCACACTTTTATTTGTAGATAAAGACTTCATGGTGTCACTGCTAGTCCCATGGGAGCATGGAATATAGTGATTTAGATTTTTAAATTATATTGGAAGATAGACCCGCCTAATGGGGATGAATTCATTGGCTAAATATTTTCACTTATCTCTCTTATTACATGTTATACTTCTATATTATGATATTTTCCATTCTTTTCACTTGATCTTGTCACTTGGAAGTAGAGGTTGGTATTTTTTTTTGAAGTACACACTTAAAGGTTAGGATAGTCTTAGATCTGCTCCTTGCCTACATGGAGGACTTTTTGAAAATGATAAGATATGTAATCTCCTCGAGAAATACACCATCTCTGCTCTACTCAAAGGGCTTAAAATAAAAGGATATGTATGACATCCCACCTCCATAGAGGGCTTAAATGATTTCCATAGATTTCAAGTATTACAAACACACTTTGCCAGCATCTAAATCAGACAACTTACCTTTATATGTCCCCACCTTAAGGTGGTTGATATCATGTACTGATATTAAACACATTAAGGTAGGAAGAAAACACACAAGGGAATAAGAGCTCTCGCAAATCCCATACCCCCAGAGGTGACATGTACTTTATGATCATGAAATGTTCCTACAAACACATTCCTACAATAAAGAGGTTAGAAATCTTTTCATAAGACAATGACCACATCACATGATAATGCATGATAAACCAATCACATCAAAAAGCTAGGGTTACACTACGGATTTAGAAACCAAGTATAATCATGGGGATATAATGCAAAGATCTTAGAATTGAGTGTAAACGAGGCAAGATTCAAAGATAAACAAAGTGCACAGAGTAGTTGTATTGTTATAGTTTGTTAGTGCGATAAGACAATATCAAAATATCACATGGAGTGATTCTACTAGCCAAGCATCAGATAATGTATATCAACCCCATCATCATGTATGGACTAGGTCCATTTTTTTATTTCTCATTGAAGGGACACTTAGTCCTTATCAGTATAATTTGTTTTTTGTCCTCTACTAGCTAGATAGAACCACTAGAAGAAGGTAAACAATAAATCAAGAGAGGAGAACAAGTGCTTTAGGAACAATCACATAGGAGGGTACCCCCAAGTCACCAACCGCAATGCTATGCCTCAAAGACACAACAGACAATAATGAAAATAGAGGAGAAGTGATATAGAAGAATGATGATACAAATAGAAGAAGGTCACAACAAAAGTTGTCTCCCAATATCCTTGACCTTACAAGAGAATCAAGGGTCCTCCCAAGAGGCCTAAACAACACATAACACATCATAGGGGAACACAACATGGAGATAAAGGGTTAGAAATACTTACCTATAGGGACAACAAAACTAATAGTTGTCGTCAATCAAATCATCATCTTCCCACTCCCAGATGTTAGACAAAAGTCAGACATACAGTACCAAAGCCCAACTTTTATTCTTGTCTTCATGTTGTCCATTCTTAAGTTCTTCTCGATTTGATTCAATTTGAGGTGGGATGTTTTCTTGTTCAAGGGAATTTCTTTGTGCAAAATCTTGTTTTTTCTTGCTCTTTTCTCTTTCTTGTCTATTTCATTGAGTCTTATTACGTATCTCTTTCTTGAGGTAGTGTCATATTCTTCAATAGGTTTTTGTATTTTAGAGGAGGAAGCACCAGGTTCAAAACTCATTTATCTTGGTGGAATGTTTTGTTGTTGATGAAAACCTCCTAATCCTTGTAATGATGATGGAGGAGGAACCTCAGTATAAGGTCCTTTTCCTTTCAGTCTAGGATGCTCTTCAAATGTAGGTTTTTTGTCTCTTTTTGTTTCTTGAATAGAAGGACCGACCACTTCATGTAATAACTGTGTTTTAGTTTCTATAACTCAAGAAGTTAAAATCCATCCATGGCTTCAGTTTCACTTTAGATAGATCCCAAAAGTAACCAAGGCTAAAGTGTTGTCGTGTAACCAAAGGTTTATATTTGTTGTGAGGGATAGTATGCACTTGTCCATTGAATGGAAATTTTACATAATTATAAATTATTGAAGTAACAACTTTCATAGCCTTTAACCATGGGTGTCCTAATTTTATGCAAAAGAGGTCAGAAACAGGGACAACATCAAATAATTGTTCTACGGATTTCTCAAATACAATGACTAATAAAGATATCTTCCCAAAAGTGTTTATAAAGGTTCCCTTATGTGTCTTAATCATCATGTTTGAAGGGTCATAGAAGTCTTGTATCAAGCCATGTGAATGGGAATTCTTCTGTTTCCACATTGGTCATGCAATTATGATCAATAAGTGTTCCATCCATAGGATTTCTCATTATCTTCATAGTGATATAAAGAGGTCCTTTAGTGTCTCCAATTATTCTATCATGAGGTGTAAACACAATTTTAGGTTCAGGGACTTTTCTTTTTATGTAAGGCCTATGAGGGAACCTAGTGTTATTATTGCAATTAGAAGCCATGTGTATATGCTTTCAAATCAATGAAAAATAATATTTTAAGAGATTTTCAAAATTTATGCAAGTAACAAGTGCAAAACTACATGTGAAAATGACTTATAATGCTTGATTTTTAACTTTTTTCAATGCAAATGAGTGAAAGAAGAGATGTAAATAAATTGACAAGGGACAGAGAAGAATATTCCTAATATTAGTCCAATAATCCAACTTATCCTTCACAACACGCCTTTTGTGTAGATCTATAATGATGACAAGTCAACACCTAGTGAAAATACACCTAAAATATACTATTTTTTTATTATCAATTTTCAATGCAAATGTAGAAAAGAAAGGGTGTTGTAAGGAAAGTTATGAAGGGAAGTGAATAAAAAGTCTGATATTAGTCCAATAAAACCACTAGATCCTTCACAACACACCTATAATGGAATCCTATATACAAAATAAGCTAAAATTTAGTGAAAATTGCTAGTTTTCTTTGAAATTGAAAATGTGCAAATGCAAATATTTGAATGTAAATGCTAAAACACACTACAATGCAACACTACATGAAAAATCAGATTTGAATGAGTGCTTAAGATAAGTAGAAAAATATGAAAATAAGATTTTACCTACAAACCCCAGCTTTTGGAATTACTAGGTTATATGAAATATTCAAAATTTCAAGCAAACCCTAGCAATTTTATGATGAAAATGCAATGCAAGAAATTAAATTATAATGTTTTTCTATAATTTAAATAAGATCTGATGCAAAAATAAATTTTTTTATTAAATGCAATTAAATTAATGCAAACTATGTCAAACATCAAACCCTAGAATGCAATTCTTTCAATTTTTCAAATATGTTAATTTTTTGTAAATTTTCAAATGCAATAAGATGAATGAATGAAATGAATGCAAATCTGAAGCACAACATTTAGCATGGTACAAAATTCATTAAATCATGGGCTCACCAAAATCTTTTATAGTGAAAGTGGGGATGACTGGTGGTTTTTATGTTTTTAAAGGTTTTACATAGAGGGATCCTCCTTTCACCACAAACATTCAAGGACATTAAATTGAGTAGAAGAATATACTATAGATCTCTTGTCACATGGAATATAGAAAATTTGGAATTGTGTAAATTTGTTTTTCAATTAAGTCTAATTATGCTGAAAACCCTAATTTCATAAAATCATAAACAAACAAATGAATAACAGAAAATGCTTGCACACAGAGATATCAAATGACAACCAAATACATACCAGATTTTGAAGTTTAGTATGCAGAAAAGTCAGGGACTAATGAGCAGGCAACTTAGACTAGTGTACCTACTTTTGTCAGGTTCTTTGAAGAATGTTTGCAACACAATCTTGCTGTCACAGAGATTTCACCACCTCAAAATCTAGAGGACTAATGAGCGAGCGCCCAAGTCCAATCCATGATTTTCTTCTTTGCTCTACACTTCTGATAGTTTGTAATGCCTTCTTACAACTCCACTTCTTCTGCTTTCGAAACATGTCACCTACAATCACATAAAAGTGGGTTGGGGGTTGTCGTGTTTAAAGGCTTGCCTCAGGCAAGCCCTGGAGATACATTCAAGTCTTCTGAGCTAAACCTTATGAGGGAAAATCCCCCAAGGGGACATTTTCTAAAATAGCATATATGTATCACTTTAATGTATGTATAAATGCAAGGCCAATACATGCATTAAAGTACATTCAACAAACATAGCAAACACACTAGGCACAGTGCTGACATGCAAAACATGGAGAAGACAATATTGAAGACAACATGAAGAGGACAGTATTGAAGACACGGAAAACATAGTGAATGCAGTGATTTTTTTTTTTCATTTTTCCCATATGAATGCAAGATGCAAGTACAAGGAAAGTAAACACACAACCCATGATCCAGGAGTGACTTATTGCCACTAGTCTTTAGACTGCATATGGCGCAACAGACATGCCATACAAATCTCAGAGTGTAGGAGGGACTCATCACCATGAGTCTTTAGACTGCACTTGAGAACAAACACGCCATACAAATCCCAAGCATAGGAGGGACTCATCACCACCAGTCTTTAGACTATGCTTGGGAATAAGCATGCCATACACAACACACACATGGAAGACACAAAGAAAACATGGCAAACAAGCGATGGAAGAAACCTATTACTAGGTTCACAACCATCTTGGGAACATTATAGGCACACACCAATGATTGAGATTTACCACAATAATCACCAAAGACATGCTTAAGGGTTAGGATATTCTTAGATTCACTCCTCGCCTACTCTAAGGACTTTTTGAAAATGATAGGATGTGCAATCTCCTTGATAAATACACCATCCCCGCCTCACAGAGAGGGCTTAAAATAAAAGGATATGCATGATATCCTACCTCTATAGAGGGCTTAAATGATTTTCATAGATTTCAAGTATTACAAACACACTTTGCTAGCATCTAAATAAGACAACTTACCATTATATGCATGCACCTTAAGCTGGTCGATATCATGTACTGATATCAAGCATGTTAAGTTAGGAATAAAACACACAAGGGAACAAGAGCTCTTGCAAAGGCCATGCTCCCCGAGGTGACATGTACTTTACAATCACCAAATGTTTCCATAAACACATTCCTGCAAGAAAGAGGTTTGAAATCTTTTCATAAGACAATAACCACATCACATGATATTGAATGAAAAAAGAATCACATCAAAAAGGCAGGGTTACACTACAAATTGGAAACTGAGTATAACCATGGGGTTATACTACAAAGATCTTAGAATTGAGTGTAAATGAGGTGGGATTCAATGATAAACTAAGTGCACAGAGTAGCTAGATTGTTATTTTGTTAGTGTGATAAGACAACATCAAAATATCACACGAAGTGATTGTACTAGCCAAGCATCAGATAATGTATAGCAACCCCATCATCATGTATGGACTAAGTCCATTTTTTGATTTCTTACTGAAGGGACACTTGGTCTGTATCAGTATAATTTGTTTTTGTCACAACTGAGGCAGTCTCCCATATAGAAGAATGATGATACAAATAGAAGAAGGTCACAATAGAGGCAGTCTCCTAGTATCCTTGACCTTACAACAGAATCAAGGGTCCTCCCATGAGGCCTAAACAACACATAACACATCATGGGGGGAAGCACAACATGGAGGTAAAGGGTTAGGAATACTTACCTGTATGCAAGTCCTGTCTAGAGTTTTTGACTTATGAGCATCTTGGCAAGATACTCCATCAAGTTTCATGTGACATTTGAGTGGTTCATGTCTATTTGTTCTTTTTTTTTGGGATGCTCATACAATTCTTGTTTGCTCAATCCTTGTGTATATGAAGTCTTTTGTTGCATGTGAGGAGGATAACCACTATTATTTCCAACTGATGATAATCGCCTTACTTTTTTCTTACCTTTAGCTCTCTTATTTTGTTGATTTCATCTATCGTAAGGGGAAGGATTATCTTGCACCCTATCAATCTTTTGTGTTGTTGTAATCTGTTGTTTCGGTTGCTCTAGGTGTTTGTCTAAAGCATTTTGGTTGACTCCTGATCCTTCGAGGGATAATAGAGGAGGAACCTCATCATAAATACCATCTCTCCATGGACGAGGTGGGTTATCCAACTTTTCCTTATCCACTTCTATCATACCCACGATTTCATCATAATTTATATAGCCATCATCTACTTCTACTATATTTTGTTGTATCATTTTGTTATCGATATTCTTAGGGAAATGATTAGTAAAGATTTGTAAATTCTGATTCAGAGGAGAAACAAACTTATTTCCATTATCCTTCACACTAGATACCTGTATAACATTCGAGATGATGAGGTTATGTATTTCATGTTTAAGATGCATACATCATTTTGTGTCATGTTCTTGTTGTCAAAGATAGTGACAAAAGGCATTAGCATCAAAATAAGGTCCTTGCATTCTACTAGGATACAATAATTTAGTTGGTGGAAGCTTCAAGAGATTATTGCTCACAGCTTGATTCAAGATAGAATGATAGGATTTAGATATCAGAGTGAATTTTCTTTGCTAAAACTGTGTCTTTTTCAGATTAATAATATTAGATATTTGTGAAAAGTTGTTTGAATTCAGCCCATTAACCTTGATGAAACTCTTATTATTCCTCTTAAAGTTATTTTGTGAATGTCCACCCTTCAATTGACCAACTTGGACTGATGAGTTTTGGTTTTCATACTGACTAGACAAAAGATGATAATCACAAAGGGTGGTACATAGATGTTGAAAAGAGTTATACTTCATCAAGAGAATCTTATCACAGATGTTAGGTTGTAGATTTTTAATAAACACCTTTTAAACATCCTCATCCTTTATCTAGTATTGAATTTGTGCATAAAGAGTTTGATATCAACTAATCAACTCAGTTAATTTCTCTTTCATACCTTGCCTACAATGAACTAGATCAATCAAAGAGACTTGAGGTCCAATGTTTGCTTGAAAATGTTCTAGGAATTGATTAGCTAACTATGAAAAAGAGTGTATTGAATTTGGAGTTAAAGAGAAAAACCATTCTAAAGCAGTATCTTTGAGAGATCACAAGAAAATTTTTGTTAACAAGTCCTCTTCAAAGTAGAAATTACTACACAACCATGAATGCTACCACATGAGTATTTGAAAATTGTTGCTAAATCTGGAGTGGTTCCTAGGCAGCATCCTCTAGTTGCATTCTGTTCCATTGAATTAAAATCTATGTGATGGATCTAGAGCAAAGCTGACAAGTGCGCCTGTCGAGGATTGCCTCTGGCTCCAAAATTATGGATGCTTCATTATCTAGTTCTGGTAAAATAGTTTGTGCTCTGACGTTGGTGCCAAGAATTTTCTTTAGACAAGAGACATGAAATACTATATGAACACGGGAAGAAGGAGGAAGCACCAATTTATAAGCAACAGATCCAATCTTTTGAAGAACCTTATATGGCCCATAGAACTTTTGAGCTAGCTTATGATTCCCTTTGAGTTTTAGGCATGATTGTTTGTATGGTTGTAGATGAAGAAAAACCATATCACCTACTTGAAAAGTGCACTCAAAATGGTGATGATCAACTTGTTGTTTCATTCAATTTCTTGCCATGTGAAGATTGTCCGGCAAGATGCAAAGAATCTGATCCCGGGTTCAGAGAACTATGTCGACTACTTGAACTAGTGAACTGCTGGGGGTGTATGGAAGGAGCACTGGTGGTGCTTGACCATAGACTGCTTCATATGGAGTCATTATAGATGCAGTGTAGTAGGAAGTATTGTACCATCATTTGACGAGAGGGAGACACTTTGCCCACTGATGTTGTTGTTCTGAGGTGAAGCAACGAAGATAAGTTTCCAAACATTTGTTGATAATTTCAGTCTGACCATCTGTTTGTGGGTGATACCTAGAACTCATCTTCAGTTTGGTGCCAGTGTGTTGAAATAGTTCTTGCCAAAAATGACTAGTGAAAGTTGCATCACGATCTGAGATAATGGAAGAAGGGATGCCATGAAGATGGAAGATTTGGTCCATGAATATTTGTGTGACTGAGGATGCTGTATAGGGATGGTTGAGGGCACAAAAATGACTATATTTGGAGAGGCGATCAACCACAACCAAGATCACTGTCTTTTCTCCAGATTTAGGGAGACCCTCAATGAAATCCATAGAAATATCTATCCAAATCTGTGTAGGGATGGGCAAGGGTTCGAGCAATCTAGGAAGGAGTGTCATTTCACCCTTGTTGTGTTGGCAAGTATCACATTCAACCACCATATATTGAATTGTCCTTTTCATTCCCTTCCAATAGAGGTTACACCGTGCTCGCTCATAAGTTTTGAGGAACCCAGAGTGCTCTGCTGATGGAGAAGCATGGAGTTCATAGAAGACAGCTTGGTAAAGATCTATGCTCTAGGGAAGCACCAGATGACCCTTGTATTGCAGAGAAGCACCATCCTAAGAGTAATGCGGTATAGAAGAAGGGTTAGTGGCCAACTGTTGAATGATTTGAGATAATGAAGAGTCATTTACATAGCCCTATTGGATAGATTCCAACCAATTTGGAACAGGCATAGAAATAGCGGAAAGGGAAGCTTGATCATCAAATGTGCGAGAAAGAGAATCCACCACAATATTGTCCTTACCCTTCTTGTAAGTGATCTCATAGTCATAACCCATGAATTTGCTGACCCATTTCTGTTGTGCTGGGGAGGAGACTCATTGTTCCAAGAAATATTTCAGACTCTAGTGATCAGTCTTGATGCAAAAATGATTCCCTAGTAGGTATGGCTGCCACTTCTGTATTGCATGCAAAATTGCCATCATTTCCTTCTCATATGTAGAGAGTACTAAATTCTTGCTAGAAAGGGCTTTGTTGGTGAATGCAATGGGATGTCCATCTTAAAGGAAAACATCACCAAGTCCATTTCCACAAGCATCACTCTCAATAGTGAAGCTCTTGGAAAAATATGGCATAGCTAGAATAGGTTTAGTACACATAGCTTGTTTCAACTTTTCAAATGCACACTCAATAGCATGTGTCTAGATAAAAGCAAGGTAAGTGCAAAAAGATGGGGGGCCAAAAAGTGGCCACATTGTTTTCAAAAAAAAAATAATGCATAACGCGAGCGCATTATAACGCACTCGCATTATGGTTTGGTAATGATGAGCCTAAGGCTCATCAAAACCAAATCATAATGCGCTCACGTTATAACGTGAGTGCGTTATTACTTCTTATAAATAAATAAAAAATCTTTTCACTTCATTTCATTTCTTTTTTCTCCTATATACTCACGACCTGCAAACCCTAGGAAGTGCGCTCACGTTTTGGAAAACTCAATTCAACACAAAAATCTTTGCAATTCGTTGCCAAAATGCTGCCACGACATTGAGCACGCCAAAGGAGTGAGTTTTATTTGCTTTTTTGTTTGACTTTGTTTCTAAATAGGTAGGTTTGAGTTGATTTTTGATGTAAATTTCGTTAATTGTCAGGAAATGTTAATGCACATCCTCCTCCTCCTCCTCCTCAAAATCCACAAAATCCTACGGAACAACAACCTCCTCCATCCATTCCTCGACATGCCCCTGGAACACAAGAAAATATAATGGGGCAAATTGAAAATACCAAAAAAGAAATTGAAGATATAATTGTAAGGTTGAAAGATCCTTCCACTTCAACCTTGCATAGGTCCACACTTACTGAATCTCTTGAATCTATGTTATCAAATGTAGATTCAATTAGCAAGCAAATATCTAGCTGGATGGATAAGAGGAGAGAGTTTAGAGACTATTATGCAGACAAGCTGTCATACCAAGATGTGAAAAAATTACAAATTACAAAATTAGACTTGTGTTCAATTTTCACAAACCCACAAACAAATCAACCTCCACCTATTACATGCAAGAGGTTCCCTATCCATTGGTGCAACAACCAAGCGATAAGGGACAATTTTGGGCAGAGGTGGTGGATGGTTTTTGACCATCCTCCATGCAATAATAATGAGGTCCCTCAATACTTTTTGAGGAAACTCTACTGCGAGTTTGTCCTCAATAAAGTGCCAAACTATTTTGATATGCGGGACTTCCAGGGTAGAGGTGGGGGGTCAGCACAAGATAGAATAGGGGCACGTGTTGACCCACAACAGGCAATGAGATGAGTAATTAGCAGACCAGCCCATGAGCATGTTTCTATCCCTTCCATTGTGAAGGAGAGTGTTGAGGTTGATACACTTCAGTCCATTAGTGCCTTGACCCAGAGCATCATAGAGCATGCCAGTCCTACAACACAGAGTGGGTTGGGAGATAGTGCAAGGAGTAGGGTCCCACCTCATGCTTGTCAGACTTACAGGTCAGCCTATGGTTATGACCCCATGGATAGTCAGGACGTAGGTGTACAGGCTACATCTACAGCTGAGCAGATGGTGATTGAAGATACCCTCCTAAGTGAGACTTTTAGCCTTGATACTTAGGTAAATATTAGCAAGTTTAGTGAATTTAATTTATTAAATTTTATTTTTGAAATGCAAGATTAACTAATTTAGTTTGATGATTTTAATGAAATTTCAGGGTCATAGCGTTGATGCAGTTTTCAGTGGTTCACCACCTACATATTACACTAGATCATCTACTATCGGGGTATGTAACTAGTAAACAATTATGAATATTACATGTGAATAGCATCGTTATATGAATGGTATTCTAATATTTGATTTTGGATGTTGAATAGGTTAATATTGGAGATGTCACGGCAACACCTGCCAGCGGTGGTGGACTTCAAAGCTTCATGGAGGTAATAAAATAAATAGTTTAATGAATGAATTGTACTTACTAGATTTTTATATGTGACTTGTGTGCTTTATTGTGTGTACTTCCATGTTTAAATGAACGTGTTTGTATTTTAGGAGCCATGATTTGCATCACTATTATAGTTTTCCTAATTGAATAATGTTGTTTTATTTCCAGATGATGCAGGCTGCGGAGACACCTCCCGATGTTCATAGGGCAATGGAGCATGGTGTGACCTCTGCGAATCATAGCTCAATGGCATTGATGGGGGTATGAGGTAGATTAGTAAATTTCAATTTACATTCATTGTTATAGTTGTTTATTTTTGAAAAACCAAAAGATTATTGATCTAAAGTTTAATTTCTATCTGGATGGTTTCTATAGTACATGACATCACCACGGCCTATTCCTACTACTGAGGCAAGTGAGGAGATAGATTATATGGTAGTGGTAAGTGATTATTTTGTTAAATGTTTCATTTTTTATAACATGTAATTTCTATATATTAATGTCTATACTTTTTATTGTAACAACTATAGATGCAGGAAGAACTAAATAGGAGGAGCAGCCCTCAGGTTCGTAGTAGACCACCCACATGCGTGTCTCCATCCCCTAGAAGATCAAAGGCTGCTCATGATCTATTCTCTTCACCAACCAAAGGGGAATGAATTTTTATTGTGTTCCTTTGTTGTATGCCTATATGGAATTTGTTGACATATATTTTGTATTGCATATAGTTGACATTGTATGCCTATATGGCATTCTTGTAAGCCTATATGGCTATTTTGTATATATGTTATACTTATATCGATAGATATTGATGTATGCATATATGGATATTTGGTTAATACAAATCTTTTTTATTGATGGTGTCCATACTTGCATTATAAATCCATGTTTGAATGGATATTTGTAGATGGCTACTTCAAATATTTAAAGTCCAATTATATTACATAGGATGTTTGTTGATCCAATAAGCTAGCTATTGTTATTCAAGTATCACCTAAACCTCATTTTGGAACTAAAAGATAAAAGTTGTATTTAAAAAAAAATGAATCATCATGTTGAACAGAAAATATTAATATTCTTTATGAGTAGCATACAATGTCAACTATATGCAATACAAAAAAATGAATCATCATGTTATTCTTTATGTTTGAGATCTTGAAAATGACTAAGTCTGGTAGCTTGATATCTTGAAACACTAAAAATTGACTAAGTATAAAATCTAGTGGATCCTCCTAATTCTATAATCTACATGTTAAATCTGGTGGATTCAAGACCTATCTAAAACATCCTGAAAGGTATATTGAAAAAATTTAAAGTATATTCAATATACCTTATCCTCTGGGACTTACACTTCTAGGTGCAAAATTGCTCTAGGAAGTTAGGCGCGCTTTCCCACCTTTGCAAACTCAAATTAGCACCTAAGACTGAGACCTCAAACTATGCCTAGAGAAGAAAACAAACCTTTGATTATCCCAAGTTATGGCTCCTTGAATGGAATTGATACAAATGACCTTAAGCATTGAAAATTTGACAAAGAAATCATATTATGAGTTTAGGCGCCCTTCATGCTTCATATCACCAATTTTGGTGCCTTGGCAACATAGTAGATGAATAACACCTCAAAATGAGCACCTAAGGGTGATGTAGTCATACAAGGGTGCAAACAAGTGTTAAAATCCTTAAAATATCAAGGAATAATCCAAATTCAAGTAAGGCACATTTTCACGCCTTGATCATCATCTAAGGCACCTTACAAAGGAGGTCTTGAGCAACATAAACCTTAGGCACAATTTCTTGCTTCTACAATCAAACTTGAGCGCCTAAGGAGTGGATTGGTGATGGACATCACTTTGAGTGCCTTAAAAGTGTTTGAAGTTTTGAATTGGTGAATGACAGTGCCTAAAGGTCTTAGAACCTGTTGGTGCCTGCATGAGCAGTCAATTTTCAAGCATATAAACATGCAGGCACCTTCCAAAAAAATTGAAAAAGTTCTAAGTTTTGGGCCCCCTCAGTGTTTTTTAGCGTCTGCATCTTAGTTCTTGAGGAGGGGTCTTCATGTTTTGTCCATCGGCATGAGTTTGCATATGTCTTGGCGATCATTTCGGTAGCATGGTGTGTTCTTTGTATATCGCCGTGACTTTGTGCTATCGGCGAGGGAGTTTCCTGTTGGGCCGATGGCATATGTTTGGCCGATGGATGTCATCGGCGTGAATGGTAAGGTCGGCGAAGGAATGTTTAGTGCCGATGGCGAATTCATCGGCTTAGGTCTCACCAATGGAGGGATGCGAAGGTGGTCGTCAGTGAGATTTTGGCTATCGGGTGGACGGAGAAGTGTTGGCCCGACAGTTGGGGTCTCGCTGATGGAGGGTGTGTTTTATTTGTTGCTGTCAGTGTGACTTTGTTCATCGGCAGAGGTATTTCATGTTGCTCTGACGGTATTGGTCTGGGCGATGGCGAAGGTTTGCATCGGTGAGACTAGTGAGGTCGGCAGGAGATCTGCGGGGTTGGTCGATGGTTTGTGTCACGGCGATGGGTTTTGATGAAGGCATGTGTGTCGAGCGCGGCAAAAGCGCTCAACACTTGATGTGCATGCGGCCCTGTTTTTAAAGTAGTGAAAGGCTCTCCACACCATGCATGTGTGATTTTTCCCCTTGCATTATTTTGAACCTGCGGTTGAACATGTTTTGGCGGGAAATCTTTTTGTATGCAGCGACAGTCTCCAAGTGAACCGCGGGTGGTTGAGACCCTTAATGGCGACTGTAGCAGAGGCATGGGTGAGTTGTTGGACAGTCATGTACCTGATCTTTGGCATGAAGACTCCCAGATGGCGGCGCAGGGCTCGAGGGTTCCTTCTGTCTCTGCAGCAATAAATTTTGAGCGCCATTCCTTTGAACGATCTGTATCTGGTGAATTTTGTAATAGTCATGTAATTAATGGTTGTGGTACACTTTCTGGCTGTTATAAGCGGACTGTGTTACCATTTTTTAGGTTGTTGAAAGTTGAACATTTTGGCTCTGTAACACAATACAGTTCGTTTTGGTTGCTCTGTATAGCTAAACTTGTGAGTTTATGTATCTCCTGTTGTACGATTTGGCATGAATCCACTGATTTCATGGTTAATCTTATATGAATAATGCTATGTTTGCATGTGTTATGCTGATTCTGTCTCCAGTTTTGCATGTATCTTTCTTACTGCAATAGGGATGCCATAAGTATAGACAGCTTAACACTTTGTATTGGGAGATATCTGTAAGGCAGATATCATGTGTATCCCCCTGAAATCCAGTTTTAGCTATTCATGCTGATCATTCACAGGTGTATGTCTACCGACTCTAAGCCCTGGATAGGCACCAATCTAGCTCTGTGTTGAGGTTATACACCATGTCCAGCTTTGCATCCAAAATTCAAATCAAACTATTTCATCCTTCCATCTGTTAGTTGTAGGATTAGGATTAGGAACCTCTGCATGCTCTCATACCTAACCAGACATTATGTCCAAGAATGTTGCCAACCTTGTGATTTGTTACACAAATCTTGGTCCATACATGAGAGTATTCTGCCTGTTGATGTCAAGTTAAATCCTTCTGTCATTGAGCTAGTCAAGGTTATACTTTTATCAAGTAGGGAAACCCCCCTTGGTGCGGCAGAACCAGAAGTGAAGGGGAGGAGCTCACGCAACCTCCTGTATTCAGTTGGCTAAATCTACCTGTGCATTAGAACTGGCAAACCCTAATGCTGATTCAGAAGAAAAACCAACAAATTGGTGACTCTGCTGGGGACAGAGAGAGTCAAGTAACCTGAGGGCTGGAAAATCTAGTTTCCAGTGAAGTTGTTGCAGCAAAAAGGAACCATGTGGTGCTCTGCTGGGGTGATGAATCCAAAAAACAAAAGTGCCTTGCTGACATTCTGTCCTCTCTCTGAGAGGTGGCGACTCTGTTGAAAGAACATATCAGTGCTGCAACATATATCCAGGTATTCATCTTTAATTCAAAATGTTGAGTTTAGAATAGCAAGCCTGGTCGTGCTCTCAGAGAAGACCATTCTTTATTGAAAGATATAAAGCCCTAAATTTCACAGGGATATATGGTTACCCAAATATTATTCCCAATAAAATTAGAAGATGTTTGCCAAAATATAGTGGATCAGATTCTGAATCGGCAAACAAACATCTGCAAAAATTTTGTAACTTGATAGAAGATTATGAGATAGAGGATGAAGATGTAGTAATGAGACTCTTTGTTCAGTCATTGGAAGATGATGCTAGGTTATGGTTTTCAGACCTGCCTATTTGTTCAGTTTCTTCATGGATGGATTTAGAAGTTGCATTCCTAGGGCAGTTTGGTGAAAGGTTTGATGTGGCCTCATTGATCATACATTTTATGAATATCCAAAGGGAAGATAAGGAGCTGGTTCCAGCCTTTAATCTTAGGTTTATTAAATTGCTCAGGCAGATCCCTGAATATATGAGACCTAATAATGCATTGTGCTTGACAATTTATTTGGCTGCATTTGATGAAGAAATGAGTTATCTGTTGAGAGATAAAGAACCACTCACACTTCGCCAGGCTTTCCAATTTGCTATGGACATAGAAAACAATGAGAAATATGGAATGCCAGTAGGTTTCATGGCTGCAAGTTGTCAAAGCAGTTATCAAAGTGAATATATTTCAGCTCTCCCAGTATGTGCATTAAAAGATGATTGTGTAGAGGGAAATATATTTCAGAATAATGTGTATAGCCATGATGTCATGCATGAAGAAAATGTTGTAAAAAATGTAAGCACATCCTATAATGATGTGGACAAAGATTATTGTCTGCCTCTAGAAGAAAAGCCTACAGACACAAGGTGCCCTCCAATTGATCAAATGAGAGACATACATGAAGTTGTGTCTTGCAGTAGTGTGCATATCCCAGTTATGCCTGATTATTTATATGAAGTGGAT
Organism: Cunninghamia lanceolata; assembly: GCA_027924645.1. Lineage (NCBI taxonomy): Eukaryota > Viridiplantae > Streptophyta > Pinopsida > Cupressales > Cupressaceae > Cunninghamia > Cunninghamia lanceolata. The sequence goes on along the minus strand of BSBN01000121.1, from coordinate 667,279 downwards.
ATGCAGAGCTTCACTCTGAATATAGAAAACATTGATTCAAGGGATGGCAGTGAATATGCTAGTGATTGTCAGCATTCAGATGCATATGTGAGCCTTTCAGATGATGAAATATATTTGGATGCTGATTATGAATGTTTCCTTGAAGATTTTGGCCACCTTCATAGTGCAGAGGTTGAAAACTTTGCTTTTGATTATCAGGGCACTGGTGAAGATAAAAAATAAGGTCACTATTCAGAGGTGGATGGGAAAATTGCAGATGTGTGTGCTCATACAATTGGGGATAGTGTTGATTGCAGGGGTGACTATGAAGCTTTCAGTGTGCGGTTGCATTCTGAGTTATTTCTGCCTTCTCTTGAGACATTTCAGGTGGATATTAATGACAAAACTACTGTGCATGATGATAGTGGATATTTGTATGTTCATCAAGATAAATTTGATTATGAGATGTTGCTTGTGCCTAAATATTGCATGTTTGATACAGAGGAGCTCTTATTTTTTGAGGAAGGGCAAAATTCCGATGTGGATTCATTTGTTTCATGTGAGTCTATTATTTTTCCAAGCAACATCAGTGACTCATATGATGATGACATTCTACAACTGATAATAATATATGCTGATGAAGCTAGTTGTAGATTTGTTGAAGAAAAGGAAATGAGCAGCAGCACATATAATTGCCAAGGGGCTTGCTACAGACAGTTAAATGCTTTTAGGCTTCATTTGAAGAAATCAAAAGAAAATCAGGTGTTTGACAAAGGAAAAGTCTGGTTTTTCATTTTTGGTGGCCTTGGGCCACCATGTTTATTTTGAAATAATGTGTTTGATGATGTAGATTGGTGCAAGTTTGACTCTATGCCCAATGGATAGGGGACTGGTCTGCATCCCAGAGATCTGGGGTTCTCGCTGCAGTCTTGCACCTACACATCCCCAAACAGAGCCACTGTTGGTGCCTGCATGAGCAATAAGTTTTCAAGCATATAAACATGCAGGCACCTTCCCAAAAAATCAAAAAAGTTCTAAGTTTTGGGCCCCCTCAGTGTTTTTCAGCGTCTGCATCTTAGTTCTTGAGGAGGGGTCTTCATGTTTTGTCCATCGGCATGAGTTTGCATATGTCTTGGCGATCATTTCGGTAGCATGGTGTGTTCTTTGTATATCGTTGTGACTTTGTGCTATCGGCGAGGGAGTTTCCTGTTGGGACGATGGCATATGTTTGGCCGATGGATGTCATCGGCGTGAATGGTAAGGTTGGCGAAGGAATGTTCAGTTGTGCCGACAGTGGGAGGCTTGGCCAATGGCGAATTCATCGGCGTAGGTCTCATCGATGGAGGGATGCGAAGGTGGTCGTCGGTGAGATTTTGGCTATCGGGTGGACGGAGAAGTGTTGGCCCGACAGTTGGGGTCTCGCCGATGGAGGTGTGTTTTATTTGTTGCTATCGGTGTGACTTTGTTCATCGGTAGATGTATTTCGTGTTGCTCCGACGGTATTGGTCTGGGCGATGGCGAAGGTTTGCATCGGTGAGACTAGTGAGGTCGGCAGGAGATCTGCGGGGTTGGCTGATGGTTTGTGTCACGGCGATGGGTTTTGACGAAGGCATGTGTGTCGAGCGCGGCAAAAGCGCTCGACACTTGATGTGCATGCGGCCCTGTTTTTAAAGTAGTGAAAGGCTCTCCACACCATGCATGTGGGATTTTTCCCCTTGCATTATTTTGAACCCGCGGTTGAACGTGTTTTGGCGGGAAATCTTTTTGTATGCAGCGACAGTCTCCAAGTGAACCGCGGGTGGTTGAGACCCTTAATGGCGACTGTAGCAGAGGCATGGGTGAGTTGTTGGACAGTCATGTACCTGATCTTTGGCATGAAGACTCCCAGATGGCGGCGCAGGGCTCGAGGGTTCCTTCTGTCTCTGTAGCAATAAATTTTGAGTGCCATTCCTTTGAAGGATCTGTATCTGGTGAATTTTGTAATAGTCATGTAATTAATGGTTGTGGTACACTTTTTGGCTGTTATAAGCAGACTGTGTTACCATTTTTTAGGTTGTTGAAAGTTGAACATTTTGGCTCTGTAACACAATACAGTTCATTTTGGTTGCTCTGTACAGCTAAACTTGTGAGTTTATGTATCTCCTGTTGTACGATTTGGCATGAATCCACTGATTTTATGGTTAATCTTATATGAATAATGCTATGTTTGCATGTGTTATGCTGATTCTGTCTCCAGTTTTGCATGTATCTTTCTTACTGCAATAGGGATGCCATAAGTATAGACAGCTTAACACTCTGTATTGGGAGATATCTGTAAGACAGATATCATGTGTATCCCCCTGAAATCCAATTTTAGCTATTCATGCTGATCATTCACAGGTGTATGTCTACCGACTCCAAGCCCTGGATAGGCACCAATCTAGCTCTGTGTTGAGGTTATACACCATGTCCAGCTTTGCATCCAAAATTCAAATCAAACTATTTCATCCTTCCATCTGTTAGTTGTAGGATTAGGATTAGGAACCTCTGCATGCTCTCATACCTAACCAGACATTATGTCCAAGAATGTTGCCAACCTTGTGATTTGTTACACAAATCTTGGTCCATACATGAGAGTATTATGCCTGTTGATGTCAAGTTAAATCCTTCTGTCATTGAGCTAGTCAAGGTTATACTTTTATCAAGTAGGGAAACCCCTCTTGGTGTGGCAGAACCAGAAGTGAAGGGGAGGAGCTCACGCAACCTCCTGTATTCAGTTGGCTGAATCTGCCTGTGCATTAGAACTGGCAAACCCTAATGCTGATTCAGAAGAAAAACCAACAGAACCAACTAGAATAAGGAATTGAAGAATGAGTTAACCACTTTGAGTGCCTTGAAGGAGAGAAGTATGTATATGAAGATTGATTGAATGTTTGGAGTTTAGGTGCACTTTACTTATCATCTAATCGCATATTGGTGCCTAGGAAGAGTTGACATGAAACAATCCCTTGAGTGGACTCCTTGATGAGATCTCTCCCATTGTTTAAACTTGTTGAAATGTTAAAAGCTAAGTCAAATGGATTCTAGGAACTCTTTGCCTTTAGAATGACCTTGAATTGGTGCCTAAGCATAACAAGAGAGTTTAAATCCATTCAATATGGCACCTTGTAAGAGGAGAGCTTAAGAGCATGAGACTAGATGGCATTTAAGAGTTAAGATCATCAAAATCCAAAGAAATGGGCTAAGTAATCTAAGGCGCCTTTGCTTGTCATTCAATACCTCCATGAGCACCTAGATTGAAATTACATCCAAGGACATCTAAGAGTAGGCGCCTAGAGGGGAAAAGTCATCCTAAGACCTTCATAATTATTTAAAGCATAAAATATGCCAAGTATAAAGCTTCATGATGTTGTGTTCTCTTTCACCTCCATATAGATCTAGATTGGCACCTTAGATAAAGTATCACAAATCTATATCATTGAGTAAGTTCCAAGAGAGAAAGGCTTACTTCAAGCATGTTTAATCATTCAAGGTCTTACAAATAATGAATAGAGCCTAAATTGATGCTAGGCACCTCCTCTTGTCTCTACTATCTAGTTTTGGTGCCTAAGGAGAAATTGCATCTAGTGAACTCATTAATTGGCGCCTAGGAGTAAAAGACCTTAAACTTACATTATTGAGTCAGTACTTTAGAAATTGAGCCATTTCTAGTCAATTGGAGTCATAAAATATCAAATGCAAAGTGAAATTGGACTTAGGTGCCCCTTCATGTAATTTCCCATCATCATGAGCGCCTAGATCTAGGAAGATCATCCAATTGCGCCTAGGAATAAGATACAAGTCCAAGACCTCAAATTTGAGTGCCTAGAAGTATGATGGATTGAAGAAGCTACATTGGCACCTAAGGGTAAGTTGTATCTAATGACATCACCTAATTGAGCGCTTAGGAGGTATAAACCTTAACATTGACATGAGGACAAGCGCTTAGTAAAGGAGAGTTTCTCAAACATTTAAACATGTGAATGAAGTCATAGAAATGCACTAAGTCATCTAGGCCCCATTTTCCCCTTGTGTACCCTTACATTTGTGCCTAAGAAGAAGTTACTTCAGTTCATTGGAGTGTTTGAGTATTGAGGATTTCTTAGCAATGCTTTGAAGCCCTTTGAACAAGGCAAGATCAACAAGATACATCTCAAGTGTTCATTATCAAAGTAATCATATTGAAGATATCATAAAAAGATCATTTTGGCCACACAAGGAGAAGAACAAAAGTTACACCCCTTTGCAACTTTACACTACCTCCTTCTAACGATTTTTGGGGCAACAGAAAACCTTTCACCACGGGAAAACACCTTAGAGATATAAAAAACTGAGAGAGGTTATTGTAGAGGCACTCTACATGATCACATTGCCTAAGATGAAATGTTTCTAAGTGACATGGTTTTTGAAGAACATCTCATCAAGATTGCTGCCTTTTTGCACTTTGGACTCTTCAGGGATATCGGCGGTACAATGTAGCTTAGACTGTTTCAACATGTTTGGGTGAAAAACAGGACCATACCTAGCATAAATGTACCCATCCAGACGTGTTGGAAGAGTCAGTTTGGTCACATCAGGAGCAAGACAAAAGTTACACCCCTTTGCAACTTTACACTGCCTTCTTTTGATGATTTTTGGGGCAGAAGAAAACCTTTCACCACAGGAAAATGCCTCAGAGATATAAAAAACATAGAGAGGTTATTGTAGAGGCACTCTACATGATTGCGTTTCCTTAGATAGAATGTTTCTAAGTGACATGGTTTTTGAGTAACATCTCGTCAAAGATTTCTACATTTTTGCACTTTGGACTCTTCAGGGATATCGTCGATACAATGTAGCTTAGACTGTTTCAACATGTTTGGGTGAAAAAAAGACCATGCCTAGTGTAAATGTACCCATTCAGATGCGTTGGAACAGTCATTTTGGTCGCATCAGGAGAAGGATGAAAGTCACACCCCTTTGCAACTTTACACTGCCTCCTTCTGATGATTTTTGGGGTAGTAGAAAACCTTTCACCACAGGCAAATTCCTTAGAGATATAAAAAATTGAGAGAGGTTATTGTAGAGGTACTCTACATCATCACGTTGCCTTAGATGGAATGTTTCTAAGTGACATAGTTTTCGAGTAACATCTTGTCAAAGATTGCTTCCTTTTTGCACTTTGGACTCTTCAGGGATATCGCCAGTACAATGTAGCTCAGGCTGTTTTGACATGTTTACGTGAAAAAAAGGACCATGCCTAGTGTAAATGTACCCATTCGAATGTGTTGGAATAGTCAGTTTGGTCATATCAGGAGTAGGATGAAAGTTACACCCCTTTGCAACTTTACACTACCTCCTGACAATTTTTGGGGCAACAGAAAACCTTTCACCACGGGAAAATGCCTCACAGATATAAAAAATGAGAGAGGTTATTGTAGAGACACTCTACGTGATTGCGTTTCCTTAGACATAATGTTTCTAAGTGACACATTTTTTGAGTAACATCTCGTCAAAGATTGCTGCCTTTTTGCACTTTGGACTCTTCAGGGATATCATTGATACAATGTAGCTCAGACTGTTTCGACATGTTTGGGTAAAAAATAGGACCATGCCTAGCGTAAATGTAACCATCCGGATGCGTTGGAATAGTCAGTTTGGTCGCATCAGGACTAAGACGAAAGTTACGCCCCTTTGCAACTTTACATTGCCTCCTAACAATTTTTGGGGCAACAGAAAACCTTTCACCACGTGAAAATGCCTCAGAGATATAAAAAACTGAGAGAGGTTATTGTAGAGGCACTATACGTGATCATGTTTCCTTAGACATAATGTTTCTAAGTGACAGTTTTTGAGTAACATCTCGTCAAAGATTGCTGCTTTTTTGCACTTTGGACTCTTTAGGGATATCATTGGTACAATGTAGCTCGGACTGTTTGGACATGTTTGGGTGAAAAATAGAACAATGCCTAGCCTAAACGTACCCATCCAGATGTGTTGGAACTCTCTATTTGGTCACATCAGGAGAAGAACACCAAAAATGCATAACATGATGATGTAAAAATGTGTATATGTGTAAAAATGCAGCAGGAAATTAAAAAAAAGACAAACCTTACAAATTAATGTGCATACTTACAACTCAATGTAACATGACTTTGCAAAATCAATGTGAATACTTACAAATTAATCCAATGAACCATCCAGGTCTGCTCTACTCTTTATTGTGTCAAGTATTGCTTCATGGTCAGACTCACGCACCTTCCACAAGATTTTGTTCAAAGGTCTACCCCGATACTTTATCAAATGAACATTGGATGCCATGACAAGGTTCGAGTAATGAAGAATCTTCTAATGTGTGTCAAAGTCCTGAAACAACCAAACATTAACACTCTTATGTGGGTACCTTCTAAGCCATGTTCCAATAATAACCACTCAGCCTGTAGGGTATTCGATGTTTTCTCCATCTGTAACAGGGGCCTCCAATTTCTTTTTGGCCTCAACACGACATAAGTAATAATATGTTCCCTCTTCATTATCTTCATCTATAATAACTGCATATACGTGCCCTATATTGATATGTGTAGCAAATTAGATGAAATTAGTCAACATTACAAAAACACTACAAAGTAAGATGAGATTACCTAGTTGAACTAGATGAAATTAGATGCATATATGTGCCCTATATTACCTGGTTGAACTAAATCTGATATGTGGTCAAAGTCAACTGATGATTCCATCTATGTTAGTTCCAGTGTCGTTGGGAGTCGATATGTGTCAAGTGGGCTAAGATAACTTAACTGCCATTCATCAACCCACTTCTTTGACTTGCACTCATCCTAGACTTGAATTGTATAGGAAGAACAAAAGTATGGCATCTTCCGCGTATGGATACTCCATGAACCTACAATTGAGCTTCTGAAAGAGTGCATCTCATTTGATCCTGTCAGTATAGAACAATCCTCATATGGTGCAATGTTAGTATCATCTATCAACCAAAAAAATCTATGAACTAAAGACTTACCTTCATTACCTGGACCCATGGAAGCATTACACCACTCGACAATCGATTTTGCATCTGTCAACTTTGCATTTTCTTTATACTTTAACTCTTCTCATGCTATGGCTCTTTTATTACATGCTCCCCCTTTCCATGCCTGGCCTCACAAAAGTTCCACATATGCTGAATACCTGTAAAATTATGCCTCCTACTCAGCCAATAGAAATTTCATGAGTTCTTGAATTGTGACACACAGTTATCTGACCATATGATATGATGACTGAATGATATGCCCCTTCTAGCCAAATCATTGTAGAACACCTGAAAGCAACCTTGCACAAACTCTGTAGAATGCATACGATCATCACTAATATAGAAATTATACTCCCTTATGATCTTTCTATCATCCTCTGTACTATCATTCACATGAATGAATGCGATGTGCACAAATATAGAAACTTGTGTGGAGTTGTAATATTGTGATTGCACCTCACGCTATGGCTGTAGACTGTAGTTCTCTGCAAAGTTGATGACTAAAACAATGCTACCAACCAGAAATGTGTCCTTGCATAACTTGAATTGCAAGTCCAACCATCAAGCTCTATGGGCATGTCTTGCATACTCATACACTATGCTGTTACGAAATATAGACATAAACTGATACACTAGAATCTTTTCAATAACCAATTCACACCTCTTTGCTTCTTTACCATCTTTTGTATTGTATGCCACTATTTTATACTTGCCAAACTCTACTAGTTCATTTCCAACTGCATGTGTTCTTTCCATATGTTCACATAATGGCAAATGTTGCAAGCCACCGCAACGATGACATGTGCCATCCAAGCATAATTTCTTGTAGAATATTTGACCTTCCTCTCTTTCACATAAAATTCTTGATATGAAGTCTCTTGAAGATGTTGGTGGGGCACGTGTGGCACAACCCTACAAAACATTGTTAGTATGCATATCTAAACATATAGACCTATATACATCAAAATGGTTAGAAAATCCAATATGTAATCTACAACAACTAGTGCGAGTGTGATTTATCTTGACATAGAAAGGTTTTAGCATTTCAAAATATCTTTGACAAATTTTAATTTCAAGATACTTCTCTAGAAATTTACCATAAAACTGTGTTTGAGTCTCATCCAAAAAATGCTTTGGATGTGGCTCACGGTTTTGACTACCAATTCTCCTTCTTACCATATCCCTTTGATTCGGAGATACCCTTGTGTAATTCTTCCAAAAGTATTCAATTAGTGATCTCAATGCTTCAACAATTGGTTTATATTTTCATGGTAGTCTCCCTGAGAATGCCCATAATTTATTGGCATTAGTGTCCTCAATTCTTTGGCGTCTTCCAACGGCTCTTGATAAATTTTTCATATTAATTCTCAATTCTTGACTCATCTTTCTCATGAGATGAGATTTCCTCATTTGACTACGTACTATAGTCGATGTAATCACACGTCGTGTTGCATTACTATCTTTTGTGCATGAGGTGTTACCCACACTCTCATATGCACTCACTAGATTCTTGACAATAAATTTTTCACTTGAAGCCTCTGATGTTCTCAACCCAAGAATCTTCATGATGGACCTATACTTTATACTTCACATCATTTCAATAAATAGTTGACATCTTGTAGTCTCATTTAACTTTTCAAAGAACAATCTCCAAATCTTATGAGCATATCTTCTACAAGTGCATTTTGGAATCTTACCTTCCATTGGCGGCAAAATATTCTCATCAATATCAATCAAATACTTTGGCTTTCTATGCAAAATTCTAGGTGGTGTTAAGCTAGGTAAATTCATCTCAACATTAGGAATTTCATCAATATTTAAATGAGATGGGCTAGATGGCATACCTTCGATCGAAGATGGAATAGATGACATACCTTGAGGTTGAGGTGGGAATGATGGCGTACCTCTTTCATCACATGTGAGTGATGATGTACTCTCAACTTGAGATGCGGTAGATGGTGTCCCTACATGTTGACTTGCGGTAGAGGACATGTCTCCAACTATGGTATTCAAATCTCTCATAGCACGAAGTTTTTGCATTCGTTCTCTTTGTGATGGTTGTCATTCCTCTTCAATTGGCATGTCTTCATTTATCGTGTCCAATTTCCTCTTCTCACGAAGTTCCCTCATAGCCACTGTTTTCTTTACATTCTTAGCTTCTATCTCTTCCTGTGTTGGTTTAATTCTTGATCGTTTCCTCGGCATGACGGAGAATTTGTTTGTAGCATGATAAAGAGACCAATATTAGCTCCTAAGAAATGAATACAAGATAATAGTGGGATTGTATTTTTATTATGTTGTAAGGATTTATTCTTGTATAGTTTGACATCATGGTATGTTAAGGTCTGTTTATTACACATAATTATTAAATAGCCCAAGTGTAGAAAATATACATGGCATCATGTGAGATTGTAGACTGCTTTCTTGATTGGGAATGTGTCTATTTTAAACATGTATGATAAAGCATGATAAAGTAATTCAAATAGAATTAAGGAAAATGTAAAGAGCATGCATGTAAAGACTTGACATACCTAAAAACTGAAGATTCGAATGGAGAGAGTACCCAATTATGTAGTGTTTTTTTCTTCTTGCATCAAACTCTTCAACAATTTGAGTTTTTCACCACTTGCTTCCTTTTCAATGTTAAACTGAATAACACTCAAATATAATTACTAACAACAATACTATTAACCAATCTATAATGTTAAATTCCTAAAATTGAATCACAATTAACATTGCAACACTACAAAAATTGAAACTTGAATAGATATATATCAAACTTGGTGTGAAAACTATGTTATTTCCTCCTTCTCAAGTTGGCAAAGCAGAAAAGGTGGTGGAAAGATCATGCAAAGGTGGTAGAATGTGTAAAATGTGCATGTGAACTTCCCAACAGCATGAAGGCACTTCTTTTTTGTCAGAGCATGCACAAAATCAGTATGAAAATAGAGCATGTGGGCCTAGATCACAAGGCTTAACACTTTTTTGCCATTTCTATAGCAGGACGAAATGTAAGCACATTATAACACACTCATCTTTTGTCCTGCTATAGATTGATCCATAAATATTTTACCTATCTCACCTTCGATAGCACCTTTATAATATCTCACCCCTAGTTCCATTAGCTCATGTTCTATATCTCACTTATCTCTCCCCCTCACCTCTCTACCTCTCCCCTCTCTATGTCTCTCATTCGCTCCTTGTCTACCTTAACCCTAATCCCTCAAACCTTAACCCTATCCCTAAACCCTCGACCCTCAAACATCAACCCTTAAATCTGATCCCTCGATCCTCAACCCTATCCCTAAACCCTAAAGCCTAAAGCCTCAACCCTCAACCCTCAATGTCAAATCCTAATCCCTCAACCCTTCACTCTAATCCCTCAACCCTAAACCCTATTCGTAAACCTTCAACACTATACCTTAAACCCTAATCCCTTAACCCTCAACCCTAAACCTTATCCCTAAACCCTAATCCCTCAACCCTCAACCCTAATCTGTCATCCCTCAACTCTAATCTCTCATCCCTAAACCCTAAACACTATCCCTATTCCTAAACCATCAATGGGCTCGATACTATACCTTAAACCCTAATCCATTATCCCTAAACCCTCCAACCCTATCCGTAATCCTTATACCCTTGACACTCTACTTTAATCCTAATCCCTTGACCCTCAACCCTATCCCAAAACCCTTAACCCTTAATGTCAAACCCTAATCCCTCAACCCTTAACTTTGATCCCTCGACCCTCAATCCTATCCCTAAACCCTAAACCCTAAAGCCTCAACGTCAAATCCTAATCCCTCAACCCTTTACTCTAATCCCTCAACCCTAAACCATATCCCTAAACCCTCAACACTATACCTTAAACTCTAATCCCTCAACCCTCAACCCTAATCTGTCATCCCTCCACTCTAATCCCTCATCCCTAAACCATAAATGCTATCCCTATTCCTAGACTCTCAACTGGCTCAATACTATACCTTAAACCCTAATCTATTATCCCTAAACCCTCCAAGCCTATCCCTAATCCTTATACCCTTGACACTCTACTTTAACCCTAATCCCTCGACCCTCAACCCTATCCTGAAACCCTTAACCCTCGAACCTTAATGTACTCAACCCTCAACATCAAACCCTAATCCCTCAACCCTTAACTCTGATCCCTCGACCCTTAACCCTTAAAACTTGAACCCTAAAACCTATCCCTACACGATTAACACTTGACACTATATCTTAAACCCTAATCCCTTAACCCTCATCCCTAAAGCCTCATCCCTAAATCCTTAAACCTTCAACCCTAAACCCTATCCCTAATCCCTCTACCCTCAACACTCTTATTTAACCCTTATCCCTTGGCCATTAACCCTATCCCTCAACCCTCAACTATCAACCCTCAACATTAAACCCTAATTCATCAACCCTAAACCCTAATCCTTCAAACCTAAACCCTATCCCTAAACCATCAACCCTCAACACTATACCTTAAACCCTAATCCCTATCCCTCAACCCTTAACCCTTAAAACTTAAACCCTATCCCTACACCCTCAACACTTGACACTATATCTTAAGCCTTAAACCCTCATCCCTAAAGCCTTAACCCTCAATCCTTAAACCTTCAACCCTAAACCCTATCCCTAATCCCTCTACCCTCGACACTCTAACCCTAATCTCGACATTAAACGCTAATCTGTCAACCCTAAACCCTATCCCTAAACCCTCAACCCGCAACACTATACCTTAAATCCTAATCCATCAACCCTACAACCTAATCCTTCAACCCTCAACCTTAATCCCTCATCCCTAAACCCTAAATGCTATCCCTATTCCTAAATCCTCAACCCTCGACACTATACCTTAAACCCTAATCCCTCATCCCTATCCCTCAACCCTTAACCCTTAAAAATTAAACCCTAAAACCTATCCATAAACCCTCAATGCTCAACACTATATTTTAAACCCCAATCCCTTAACCCTCAGCCCTAAAGCCTCAACCCTCAATCGTTAAACCTTCAACCCTAAACCCTATCCCTAATCCCTCTACCCTCAACACTCTACTTTAACCCTAATCCCTTGACCATCAACCTTATCCCTAAACCCTCAACCCTCAACCCTCAACTCTCAACATTAAACCCTAATCCGTCAACCCTAAACCCTAATCCATCAACTCTAATCCCTCAACCCTAAACCCTATCCCTAAACCCTGAACCCTCAACACTATACCTTAAACCATAATCCCTCTACCCTAAACCCTAAACCCTATCCCTAAACCCAACAAAACTGCTTTGCCTTATGTTAGGTTGTTAAACCCATCATTTTTGACACTCTTCTCTTAGAGATATTTAAGTTGCAAGAATATGTCAGAAAAATGGCTATGAACTTTTTTAATGTTAGTAATGTTATATGGCATGTTTTTCTAGCCCATCTGGGGTTCATTATGCCAATAGGTGTACACACTATGAGAAAATCTTTGCATATGGTACATCCACATTGAGTAATTAATAGTTGAAATAAGAAGGATGATCATTATGAGAAAAACTTTGCATTGGGGTACATCTATGTTTCTTGTTGTCCACCCCACACTTAGGGGAGGTATATTGTTATGAAACAGGCAAATAATCTCCCATTGTTTACTGGCTCTATCCACAAGAACTACTAAACTATACCTTAAACCCTAATCCCTCAACCCTAAACCCTATCCCTAATCCCTCTACCCTCACTACTCTACCTTAACCCTAATCGCTTGACCCTTAACCCTAAACGCTATCCCTAAAGCCTCAGCCCTAAACCCTAATTCCTCAAGGTCCTAAACTCTAATCCCTTATCCCTAAACTCTAAATCCTATCCCTAAACGCTCAACCCTCAACCTTAAACCTTAATCACTCAATCCTTATCCACCCCTCTCCTCCCTATCTAGCTCACTCCCATCTCTACCCTCCTCTACCCTCGACACTATACATACATACATATAGGCATACATAGATACATACATACATACATGATTAATAGCCTTGAACATAAAAAAATTTAAGGGGAACATAATGCGAGCACATTATAACACACTCGTGTTATTTTAAACATGACAAATAGCAAAAACTTTTGCAGAAAAGGAAAAATGCAAAGCAAAAAATAATGCAAGCGCATTATAACGCGCTTTCGTTATGTTTTTCTTTGGGAATCTCAAGCCTTGGGCTTGGGATTTTCTTTGGATTTCCAACCCAAAGGCTTGGAGTGCCTTTTCAACATCCACAGACGTGTTTTTCCATATTCTTCAAGATTTCACATAATTTTGTTTGTGCTAACCCTCAGATTTGCACGTGTTTCAAGGTCAAACAAATCAAACACCTGGGTAATGTTAGGCTTTCTCTTATCTATTTGACGATGTGATTTTTTTCACATTTTAACAATGTTAAGCCTTTCATCTTTAATTTCTTTTGTTTGTGTGTCTGTTTTTGGGCAAAAACCATTGTTTGGTCTTTTTTTCATTGTAAATTAATTATTCATTGAAATTTCAAAAAAATTACATATTTAGAAACTAGACTCCATTCTACAAATATTAAAAAAATTAAAAAATAATTTTCAATTAGTTTTCAAAAATTATAGGGGTAGCACGGCCAAAATTCTATTTTTTAGGATGTGTCCACTTTGAAAATTAGTAAAAAATTAAATATTCATCAAAAAATTAGCAGAAAAATCATGCATAAACTACATGCTATTAGCTAATTTCTCACAAAAGCGATTTTAAAAATACCAAAAAAAAGTTGACCTTTTGAGGGAGCCACAAAACATGCTATGTTATGTTTTTTTGACAGAAACAACACCAATTTCTGTGGCTCCCTCTTTTGAACCCCTTAATCTATGCCATTTTTTTAAAAAAAAAGTAGCTTAGAAAGTAGACTCAGAGCACTACAAACATTGTTTTGGTTGCATCTCCAAATTTTGAGTGTAACTATATACTCAATTTCTCATCCAAGGCCAGCATTTCTTGATTTTAGAAAAAAAATGGCCTCTTAAGACCCCTTTTTGGCCCCCCATCTTCTTGTACTTACCCAGCATCCTTTTTTAACATAGCTGTTAATGGAGCTGCAATCTTCTCGTAATCCTTGACAAACTAGTGATAGTAGCCAGTCAGCCCCAAAAAGCCATGGAGGCTCTTGAATGTCTAAGGATGCGACCAATTTTTAATGGCATCTATTTTTGTAGGATCCATACAAACCCCTTGGGTTGAAACAATATGCCCAAGATACTCCACTTCCTCCTGGCCAAAAACACATTTAGACTATTTTGCATAGAGGTGATTATTAGAGAGAAGTTCCAACATGAGATCTAGATGTTGGAGATGCTCAGCCCATGTTTTACTATAGATGAGGATATCATCGAAGAAGACCAGAATGAATTTCTGCAAGTAGGGCCGAAATATTTTATTCATCAATGCCTAGAATGTTGAAGGAGCATTAGTGAGGCCAAAGGGCATGACCAAAAACTCATAGTGGCCATCATGCATGCAGAAAGCCATTTTAGGGATATCATCCTCATGAACCTAAATTTGGTGATACCCAGAACGAAGATCCAACTTGTAGAAAAAATGAGCACTGTGAAGCTCATCAACAATAGGAATCAGAAACTTATCCTTGATTGTGATGTGATTAAGTGCTCGGAAGTCAATGCAAAGGCGCTACGACCCATCTTTTTTCTGGACAAGAAGAATATGTGAATAAAAGGAACTAGTACTAGGCTGAATAATACCTTGCTTCAGTAAGTCTCGAACGAGCATCTCAATCTTTGTCTTTTGGTGAAATGTGTAGCAGTAGGGCCTGATGTTGGAAGGAACGCTTCCAGGAAGGAGCTGAATATGGTGGCCTTCTGGTGGGGAAGGTGGCAATCTCACTGGTTCAACAAAGACACATGCATAACTATCCAAAATTCATTGTAGATCAGGAGTAGTGGAGACTGCTGATGGTTGCATCTGAACAAAATGGAGGTGAGAAATGACACCATGTGAATTCTTCTTAAGAAGCTTTTCCATGCAATGTGAACTTATGATGCTGAGAGACCCTAGTTGTAAGCCCTTTAATGTATGTTTTTTCCCATTGTTTGAAAACTGCATCCAAAGTTTAGCAAAATCCCACAAGATGGGTCCAAGTGTGTGTAACCATTGGGCGCCCAAAACCACATCACACCCACCTAAGGGCAAGGAAAACATGTCAGAGCGTAGGTTATAATTGCCAATAGAGATACGCACATTGTGACACTTCCCTTTGCAAGGTAATGTGCCCCTATTAGCAATCATGACTTCAAAGATGGAGCAAGGATGGACAAAACAATCAGCCTATTTGGTGATCCAAGGGTCAATGAAGTTATGAGTGCTGCCAGAATCAATGAGTATTGTAAGAGGGAGCTTCTTGAAGTAATCCTTGACCCACATGGTCTGTGGGGTGGTGACTCCTACTAAAGCATGGAGAGAGATCTCTGGGTGGTCTTCCTGAGAAGCAGGGTCAATAAGAAGTTGTTGAGTATCGACCTAATCATCCACTATATCATGAGCATTGGTAGAAACTTCAATTTCAGGTGGAGAATCCACATCCAAGAGATAGAGCTTTTGCTCAACACATCTATGTCCCCGAGTGAATTTCTCATCACAATTATAACAAAGCCCTTTTTCTCTACGTGCACACATCTCTGCTTCAGTCAAATGCTTGATAGGAGTAGTTCTAGGAGCTGGCATTATTTGAGGTCATTGGGAAGCTACATTTCTGAATAGAACAAAATTAGATTTGGAGCGCTGTTCAGCTGTGATCTTGTCCTCTACCAACTTAGCCAACCCTAAGGCTCCATCATTGTGCTTGGATGAAACATTTTAACCTTAGAGCGAATTGCATCCTTCAGACCACTGACAAAACAACTCCTAAAGAATTCATCAAACAATCCCTCTATGTGATTGGCCAGTTTTTCAAATTCTGTTTGATATTCTCTCATAGTTCCTATTTGGTGCAGTTTAGTGAGTGCTCCTGTGAAGTCATCAAAAGCACTAGGGCCAAATCGTTGCAAAATGAGTTTGCAAAAATCTGTCCATTTTGGCTCGTCATGAGCCTTGATGTACCAATAGAACCATTGAAGGGCGTCATGTTCCAAATGAAAGGATGCAAGGGGGACTTTGTTGACATCAAAAGTATTATGTAGACTAAAATATTGTTCTGCCCAGTATATCCATCCAGTTGGATCATCATTATTGAAGCGAGGAAAATCAAGCTTCAGCCCACAAAAATTGTTGGAAGAAGAGAACCCAGTGTCTGCAGAAGAGTCTGGCTGCCGTCTATTATTCATGGCTCAATGTTGAAGATTGAGGCTCAGGATTTTTTCATCCAGATCTTGGAGTTTTGT
The DNA here is from genome assembly GCA_027924645.1 of Cunninghamia lanceolata. Lineage (NCBI taxonomy): Eukaryota > Viridiplantae > Streptophyta > Pinopsida > Cupressales > Cupressaceae > Cunninghamia > Cunninghamia lanceolata. The sequence continues at coordinate 650,891 of BSBN01000121.1, read as the reverse complement.
CTTGAGAGCTGCAAGTTCATCCTCCATGTTTTTGGCTCCTACACAGGTGACAGCCATAACCAGGATTTTTTTTTTTGGGAATGAGTAGAAAAACAAAAACAAAAACTTTTTTAGTAAAGGAAAATTTGGATTTGGGAAAAACTGTGATGGGTAATTGGGGTTTGACTAGGTTTTGGACACTTTCTGAGGGAAAGGGGACAAGAAAATAGGGATTTCAGAAGTGGGGTGAATGAATGGGAAAATTTGTCCAAGAGGGACAAAGGAGAAGAAATATGAAATGAACACTATGGCAAGATTTGAAGGCTAATGGGTGAGAATCGAAGAAGTTATGGCAAACCCTAAAAATAGACAAATATGGGATTTCTGGCTTCGATAAGTGGAATTTGGGATAGGGTCCTCAAGGAAGGAAATATGCACAATGAAATTTCAGGGGTTCTAGCGGAGTTTGAGAGGGAAACTGAGCTAAAGAAAGGAAGATATGTTGAAAAAACAAAAAACAATTTATGGCGATTTGTTAGCTGCCAATAGATATGGGCCCCATGTATGTTCAACTTCCTAAAGGTTTAGGGGATTCACTTAGCTACCAATGCTATCTAATGGCTTGCGTATTGGGGCAGTACCCCTCACTCCATGACTCAGGTAAAATTGATAACCACTTTGCCACAAACGACAACTCTTGGTTTACCTCACTAATGGGAACTAGTTAATCAGGTAGGGGTCATTGCCCTTTTCGCTGGTAGGTCCTCTCAATGGGCCAGATACTTCGAGGTTCCTGTGGTACTCCTCCCAATGAGCTTTAGGTCTATGCCCAGGCACTTCCCACAGTTAAGTGGATAGGGATTATTCCCTAATCCAAACTTGCAATTGAAATGAACAATATAGATGCAAAGAAAAGAACTATTGCAATAATTACAGTGCCTGGAGGCCACTGCAGGAAAAAAAATGGCAGAAATTCCACCCATCAAGCCCAAGAAAGCGCTTTGATACCAGATGAGAGGAACTTCCTGCAACAATATAATGAAAAATGCACGAAATAATAGAAATATATATGAATAGAAGAAACACAGAAGGAATTTATTGATCGCAGGCCACTTCGAGGGGGGCAACCTCCTTTGAGCAAGCTCAATACAATAAATTCATGGATGCCTTCATTGGCCTCAACACATACTTATATACTAAGTCTAATCTAAACAACTATTACTTCCCATGAATGTGAGATAATACAATATGCTCATGGGACGACTTACAAAACATATGCGTCCAAATGTAATATACTAGCAAAGTAAAGAGAAGGGTTAAACACAGGTTCCTATCACCTTTCACCACAAACATTCAAGGACATTCAACTAAGTAGAAGAATCTACTACATATCTCCTATCACTTGGAACAATGGAAATTTGGAATTGTGTAGATTTGTTGTTCAATTAAGTGCAATAATGCTCAAAACCCTAATTTCCTAAAATTGTAAACAATTGAATGAATAATGGAAAATGCTTGCATACCGAGATATCAAATGACAACCAAATACATACTAGATTTTTAAGTTTAGTGTGCAAAAAAGTCAGGGACTAATGAGCAGGCACCCTAGTCCAGTTTAGCTACTTTTGTTGAGATCTCTTAAGAATGTCTACAACACAATCCTACTATCACAAAGATTTCCCCACCTTAGAATCCGGAGGACTAATGAGAAGGTGCCCAAGTCCAAGCCTTGATTTTCTTCTTTGCTCTGCACTTCTGACAGATTGTAATACCTTCTTGCAACTCCACTTCTTTCACTTCTGAAACATGTCACCTGCGATCACAGAAAAGTGGGTTGGGGGGTATGGTGTTTAGAGGCTTACCTCAGTCAAGCCCCGAAGAGACATTCAAGTCTTCCGAACAATGTTGTTAGATAAAAGGTGTAGATCTCATGGAAGGAAGATGCTTCTTTCATGCCATGAGGAGATGGAGCCAAATCTGTGTAAACAAACACAATAACAAAACAATATTGCTCTACAACATAATGAAAGCCTTTGAATCACCCTTGCATAAGCTCATGAATCACAATGTCCATCTAATTTCCATCTCTAGTTTACAAATGAATGCCTAAACATGCTTATATATGCAACTAAATACTTCCCACTAAGAAATTCATAATTCAAACTTACTGTGTTGGCGTAGGACCTAATAACAGTCACATAACTGACACATGAAAATAGGTCCTGACCTAAAATAAGGTAGGACTAGGGCACGTGCACCCATGTCATGCCCCCTATTTTAGGTAGGATTCAACTTAAGTGCATCCCCTAAGTCCCATTTGTCATAAAACCAAGGGGTTTCTTCAGCGGAAATCATCAATAATATGCAAGATGATCTAAATGTATTCTAAAGACTAGGGAGCTAAACCTTAAGAGGGAAAAGCCCCCAAGGGGACATTTTCTAATATAACGCAATTGTAGGGATATATACAAGAATGATTTTTATTTTCTCATTGGCAGTCTCGTAGTTCTATTTGTAGCAAGTGCTAACATGAATTTATTGACAATCTTAAGAATTCATATCACCCTATGTATAGTTTTTAAGACCTTGTGTCTAATTTTTCATTTCTTTTTAATTATCCTATTATGAAGGCCTTAGGGTACACTATTTTGGCTTAGTATATTCTTAAATATGAAAGTGAGTTTACCCACTCACAAGTGTTATCCCACTCATACCATAGTTTAATCATAAGTCCAACACTTCATCCCATGATGACCTCCCCTAACATTAGGTTTTGTATTTACTTTTAGGATTTGTGAAGATATATGTTTGAGAGCCAATAGAGCCTAAGAAAATTAAGGAATACATGTTCATATTTCAAGATATGATTACTAATAAGAATTTCACAGTAACTTCAAAATTTATTTATTGATGGTTTACTTTCACTCATCGAAGATGAAATATTTTTTTCAGTTTTATCATTGATTCTCAAAATTATGTGTTAGTTTATACAAATGGAAGCATGCTTATTGGGAAAATAGTTTCTTACGTTATCATGTTTCTAGCAGTTATCTTCATTCCCATAAGTTCACATCAATGTCATGCATGGAAGATGGGGACAATGGGGATACATCTAATTTAAGGATCATCATGTATACATCACACAAAAGATATCAAGATAATTCATTGTATTAGAGAAGCCTCCACATGTTATAAAATTGAAACAATTGTTGAATAAAATAGCTTACCACTTTGCATCTAGTTAATAAAGTGGATATATCTAGAGATTTGCACACATAAAGATAAACATTTTATGCGTATCTTTGCATACATGGTCATTCTATGGATAGATACTTTACACTCACATATAAAATTTAAGAACTTAGAGACAAAGGGATAACATAAGTTGAGCATAATCACATGATCAATTATCTCTTTCACGTGATCAAGCTCATCATATGATTTTTAATTATGAAGATTCTTCTAATATTAGTGATGATAATTTATATTGGCTTTACTAATTATAGCAAAAACATATGTTGAGGTTATAGAGTAGCATGCAAATAAGGGAAATAAGAAAAAGTACAAGATTAAGCATCCATGCTAGTTCTTTCAAGGAATACTTGACACTTCCCATCTCCACATCACACTTTTATTTGTAGATAAAGACTTCATGGTGTCATTGCTAGTCCCATGGGAGCATGGAATATAGTGATTTAGATTTTTAAATCATATTGGAAGATAGACCCGCCTAATGGGGTGTATTCATTGGCTAAATATTTCACTTATCTCTCTTATTACAATTTATACTTCTATATTATGATATTTTCCATTCTTTTCACTTGATCTTGTCACTTGGAAGTAGAGGTTGGTATTTGTTTTTTGAAGTACATGCATCCATGATTACTACAAATTAGGGAAAATGATGGGGGTAGCTTCCATCTTCCATCTCAAATGTACAGTGGTCACAAATCTTGGTAGTGTTCTGGGTATGAATCTATTATCTTCTATATTTATTTAATATTCTTCATGCTTAACTTATCTTGCATGTCTTGAATCTCTAAGCTACAATTGTCATGTTATAGCCTTATTTTTAGCCAAAAATCTATCTATCTCTCTCTCTCTCTCTCTCTCTCTCTCTCTCTCGTCTCTCTCTCTCTCTCTCTCTCTCTCCTCTCTCTCTCTCTCTCCTCTCTCTCTCTATCTCTCTCTCTCTCTCTCTCTCTTCTCTCTCTCTCTCTCTCTCTCTCTCTCTCTCTCTCTCTTCTCTCTCTCTCTCTCTCTCTCTCTCTCTCTCATCTTCTCTCTCTCTCTCTCTCTCTCTCTCTCTCTCTCTCTCTCTCTCTCTCTCTCTCTCTCTCTCTCTCTCTCTCTCTCTCTCTCGTCTCTCTCTCTCTCTCTCTCTCTCTCTCTCTCTCTCTCCATTTGTGTGAACCCTTTCGTGGAACATACAAAATCAAGGGACATATTATCATGAATAAATCTCACTTTATGTCTAGAACACAAGTTGAATCCCCATCATGGCTTGAATTACTCACATGTACACTAAAGTGATGACATAGTTTTGTATGACTACTCATATAGATTCACATGTAAACTAAAGTAGGGGAATAAAAATGTGAAATGGTCTTACCTTGCACTTTTACTCTTTGATTTATACTACTTTGCATTGGTATCCTAAATACTTGGCCCTAACACATGATTTTAGCTAATTTGACGCTCTCATTAACCTTAGACCTCGATTGACCATCATAAATAGAACTTAACCAATGTTCACACATTATCTATCTCTTAGATGATCAAGTACATCTCAAGGTCTAATTTGTGGTGCATAAATGCATTAGGTCAATTTCATGATATAAATTTCATCTTTATAACCAAAATTAAAATTGTACCCAAAGTCAAGGCCACCCACCTTCAAACTTTATCAAAAATTGTTGATTGAGATACCAATGATTGACATAAGGAGAAATATCTTGATTTCACCCATCACTATAATGACCTCACCATGTCTAACTATCATAAAAGGCACTCATGAATCATTATTCAACCTTCCACATTAGCTCTTGCACTAGGTCATTGAAATATATGTTGCATTGCAGTCTATTTGCATCAAGTCTCAAGTGTTTCTCATCTAACATTGAATCATAGTAATGCTAGATCATTTTACATTATCACCAGTTGTCTTCCAACTCTTTACAAAATTATTAAATTGATCAATGATGTTTGTTGAAGAAGAATGTATTTGCATACAACAAGCAACAAATGATATCCACTAACACCATTATTTTTTCAAATTAGTACAAGTGACTCTTTGATTTACAAGAGTAAAAGATTTGAATGTGTGGTCAAATGTCATTTTCACAATCAAACATTGTTTCTCTAAATGAAAGGTCAATTCTACAATGTAGAATTGACCTCATGTAAATTTTGAGCATGAGCTAATTCAAAATTTGTCATTCTACTTCTGATACATCCACATTTAGCCAATTTTAAATTACAATTAAAAATTTATAATTAAAATAATAAATAACCACCGATCAAACATTGAAATTAACTTAATATTTTTCACTCCTTAATTCTTAGGTTTTGAAATTTCATAATATAATTTATTATGTTCTAAATTTAAATAAAATAAATAACATTTATAATTATTATCATTAAACTAAAATTTAATTAAAAATTTTCATTTTATTTGCTTACAAATATTACCTCTACTCAATAGTTAGTTATATCCATATCTAAACCCATTAGTGGACTGTATATCCTTACACTTCGTAACTACATGCAATTTTCCTCCTTTTGACTTTTTTCCTACGTCTTTTTTCCTATATTTTATATTTGTAGGTACTTTTGGTCAAGTAGTGGTCAACAAAATTTGTACCTATCAGGTTTGTCCGTAGGTTGCAATAACCCAAAGAAGCCACAAGTAGGAATGATAAAAAGGGGGTCCCGATATGTAGATGCGCCTAATGTGTTTAGATTGTTTTGATGACCATTTTCTATGGCAACCCACCCTTGTTCTATGCGATTTTCCTGTATCCCTTTTTTTTTTCTAAGATTTGTTTTGCACATTTGGGGTTTTCTATGTGGGTATGCTTTCATTACATTGCTAGTTTGAATTGAAATGAATTTTAAGTCATTTATAGTTGAATTGCAATGGAGATTGAGAAACTTGCCTAATATTTATTGTGCTATAATTATATTCTTTCTCATCTCTTTCTAAGATGTCATTTGTACTTCATTTCTATCCATATGAAAAACACCTATGGAGAAACATTCCCCACATTGACTTTAATGAGTATTTTTATGATTCAATCATTTTACTTTTTTCTCACCCATAAATGGTAGAAATCAAATACCCAGTTAAGTACATAGAAAATGTTATAAATAATATCCTTTGGCTTCACTCTACCCCTCTTGAGGTTCTATAGTTTGATCTTTCCTTGTAGAGTTTTTGTGAAAAACACCAAAGAGTTTGGAGCCTTTATATCCAATTCATTCATTACCCAATTCCACACTAACATTTTTTTGCATCCCTATAAGTTAATTTTCACAAATGGTGGGATTCCACTTTGATTTTTTGCATTATATTGCCTTTAAAAAAAAAAAAAATGTTACCTCCGTTCAAAGATTTTCTTCGAATAAAGGACCTTTGTTCGAAGGTAATTTCTATGAAATCTTCGAACAAAGGTAACATGAATTTTTTTGCCCATCTGTGATCAAAATATTGATGTTCCAAGTTTGGTATTGAGTATTGTGTGGCTCACCCCATATAGATTCACATGTACACCAAAGTAAGGGCATAAAATGTAAAAAGGTCATACCTTGCATTTTTACCCTTTGTTTTACACTACTTTGTATGTGTATCATAAATTCTTGGCCCTAGCACAAGATTTTGGCTGATTTGACACTCACATTGACCTTAGACCTATATTGACCATTAGAAATAGAACTTAATCAATGTTCACACATTAATCTATCTCTTAGATGATCAAGTATATCTCAAGGTTTGGTTGGTGGGTGCATAAATGCATTAGGTCAATTTCGTGATGCAGATTTGATCCTCATAATCAAAATTCAAATTGTACCTTAAGTCCAAGCCACCCACCTTCAAACATTATCAAAAATTGTTGATTGAGATACCAGGGATTGACATAAGGAGAAATATCTAGATTTCACCCATCACTAAAATAACCACACCATATCTAACTATCATAAAAGGCACTCATGAATCATTATTCAACCTTCCACATTAGCTCTTGTATCAACATATGGTGAAACATTATCTCTTACACTAGGTCATTGCAATATATGTTGCATTGCACTCCATTTGCATCAAGTCTCAAGTGTCACTCATCGAATCGTAGTAATGTTAGCATCATTTTACATTATCTTTAGTTGTCTTCCAGCTCTTTTCAAAATTATTAAATTGATCAATGGCACGTGACGAAGGAGAATGTCCTTGCATGCAACAAGCAACAAATGATATCCATTAGTTCACCATTATTTTTTCAAATTACAAGTGTAGGTACAAGCGACTCTTTGATTTACAAGAATAAAAGATTTGAATATGTGATCAAATGTCATTTTCACAATTAAATATTGTTTCTTTAAATCAAAGGTCAAATCTACAATGTAGAATTGACCTCATGCAAATTTTGAGAATGAGCTAATTCAAAGTTTATCATTCTACTTCAACACATCCACATTTAACCAATTTTAAATTACAATAAAAAAGTAATAATTAAAATAATAATCAGTCACCTATCAAACAAAGAAATTAACTTAATATTCTCTCTTTAATTTTTAAATTATAAATTTTGATAACATAATTTTTTTTTTTTTCAACAAAAGTGGCGGACCACTATAATTATATTAAAATTAAAATAAATACAAACCCTGGTTCGAAGAGCATACTGGCAGGAAAGAACCAGGGGAAGAAAACCTCCAGTTACAGCTCGCAAAAACAAAAAAGCTCCAAACATTTCACAAAAATAGGAGCAAGATTTTACATGAATAATTTTAACAAAATATTACAGTTTGATCATCGGACGGAGGAAGCAAAAACCAAAAAAGCTACTAGCTAACCCAAGTTCACTTCAGCATTCAAATCCTGCACAACATAATTTATTATATCCTAAATTTAAATAAAATAATTTATATTTATAATTATAATCATTAAGCTAAAATTTAATTAAAATGTTTCATTCTATTTTCTTATAAATAAAAAGATGCTTAACCCATCTACTCAATAGGCTGTATATCCTTATGCCCTCCTTTGTTCCTTTTGGTGAGGGCAACATATCATGCTCAAGCAAACAATTTCCCTCCTTTATCATCACCAACAGTCACTACTTCACGCAATTTCCCTCCTTTCTGCTTTTTCCCACCGTCTTTCTATGACTTGCACGCAATCTCCCTCTGTCTTGCTATTAGAATAGACAGCCACGAACTGTAAGAAAAGCAACACGGAAGAATAGACGGGCATGTGAATACCTGCTACTTGAGGTGGGTTCCATGGTGAGGATCCTTTCTCCTTCATTTTCTCTCTGGAAGTGACTGGGCGGCATGGTGCATGTCCACTTCTTCTAAACCAAAACTTTGTCCACTTGTTGAGGAAAAACCAGCTTTGTGGTGGATGTCGCTTTATTCAGCGCATTTTAGTTTGTCGTCCATGGGAAAGGAATTGTATTCATTACACGGGGATTGTCGTGTGCAGTAATTTGGAGTTGATTGTAGTTTGGGCGGCGCGGAAAAGTGAGCACTGTCCATGATAACAATTTTTAAAAAGGCTTATATGTCAAAATGCCTTGGTCATTCCTCAGCGGTTGCTTTCCCGATTTAATAGATCAAATGCATGCCCTTTCTTTTTAACACGGCGCTTTGTTATTTTTGCATATTTTAAATTTAAATTGAAGAGTTATATGTTTTAAAATAAATTATAGAACTAAATTAATTTTGAGAGCTTGTAATGGTAATAAGTGCATGTATTGGACTGACTTTTATTTGGTTGTTTGGAATTTAATGTTTAGGGGAGAGGACCCAATAGTGGTGCACCCTAACTTCACGCCTCTCAAAATCATATGTGGCAATTTCAAATCACTCCAAAAATTTTACAGTAGCTTACTTGGCAATGCCCCTGCTTATAACTAAGGTTTTAGGGCCACATCATCAAATATGATGCCACATCAGCATGCTTTTTGTTGAGGTGTCAAATAGTTCCCCCCAAAAAAGGGTGGACCAATAGGTGTGTATTAAGTCATGTTTTGTTGGTGGGCTGATGTGGCATCACATGATTGGTTGTTTTTTAAATTTAAAGGGCACATTTCATTCAATTATTAGTATTTATAGTAACACTAACAACCTTAAAGTCACAACTACTAGTACTAAACTTTAAAAATATTGGGCCTCAAATGCACATATACTGGTACTAAACATAAAAAATATTGGACCTAAAATGCACATATACTTTCTCAGCCATTGGAACTATCTCACCTATTGGGTCTTTTTCCCCTAGTAGATAAAGTGAAATGATACATTTTTATTAATAGATGGTAACTAATTTGAGTATAATGTGATTTTATCTTCACATATAGATAATTTGATATACAATTTATTTGATTCTTTTTTGGAGTTAAATTTGTAGGTGTAAAATGAACCCACATTATTTCCATGGTACATAATGATTCTAAAATTTTCAAATTTAAATTTAAACTTAATTTGATTCTCTTCTTACTAGTCATCACTTTCCAACTTAAGCACAAAAACTATTAAATTGTATGCTAGGGTGTTGTATAAAGTACAAACCCTAATTCATTATTGCCATCTAGAGAATTCAAAGAGATTAAAAGCAAACATCCAATGAGCATAATGAAACTTATCTATTGAATCATCATCAACATAGGCATACTGCATGATTGCTTGGTGTGTCTTGATAATTATTCCACAACCGTAAAACCAAATCCATATGTCTGACATTAGCAAAAGGTGGTCACTTTGCAAACCCTAAAAGGTGTTCATCAACATTGCCAACCATTTGTTGCAAGTCCAGATATGGAGGCAACAACAAATTAGAGTTTCAATATTTGCCAAATGGAATACATTGAACAAGATCAAATATGTATATCAGAGATACAATTGGCATTCATATAGATCATTTATGCAGAAGCAAAAGCAACCAAGAGCAAAAGTATGATATGAAAATTACATTCACTGCATATTTTTTTTGTGTACTTATCCATGACTACATCAAGCAACTATTGACATCCACCCTAGAATGGAGAATTTCATGACATGTGTTCAATTCCTTGCTTTAGTAAACCCTATGATATTTCATTATTGATTCAAGACACACCTTATGTTAGAGTTTCGTGTCACCTAGTTAGGGTTAGGACATATGCACCAATCTTTAAAAAATGACTAAATCATCTTATGCATACTTTGTCCCATGTGATTGTTTGTGAGTATTTATCTCATATGATTATCACTAGCTAATCCAATAGAATCATTCAATTGGTCTAATTACTTTGGGGTTTATGCCTGTGGGGGTTCTTGTATATACTCATGCTTTTTGTTTTTAGTTTGATCCTAGGTTGAGCTTTGCGAGTACTTCCATAGTGGCCATTAATCCCCTAAAGTGCTAACTTGCATTGCCTTTAGATTTGTATTTATTCATATCCCCTTTGGTGCCTTCATTTAAATTAGCATTCCCACTCAAAAGTTTCACTATGCTTTATCTATTTATTTGGTCACTTGCTTAGATGATCACAGTTGTTGTAACGAGATTCGTTATAACCACGAATAAATACAATTAATTCTTGAGAAAAAAATAGAATTTGTTGATAAGATTCTAATTATTTCCATCACAAGACTTGTATATTTATTTTACAATAACAAATAATGAAGTTTCACAACTTAGGTAGAAAAGAATACTTTACATATACTCACTTCCATAGTACATCACAATACATGTTTGAAAATGATACAATGTAATACAAATCAAGATTAGGACTGTTGTCTTATATAGCATATACAAGAGACAATCAACTTTTCAAAGTATCTCTTTCAAATAATTATAAAATAGTAAGACCAACGGTCTTAATCATCTAATCTAAGTGCAAACAACATGGCCACTATCATAGCTATAAGGAGGGGAGCATCATCCAAGAGCTTTACCTCCAAGCACTAACCAAACAGTCCTTTGTACATCTTCCTACTAGAAGTGGCCCAACCCTTTAATGAGGGTGGCAAATAATGACATCTGCAGTAATACCATAACCAAATCCAAGAACCAAGTGTATATAAGTATAATCACTATCACATGAAGTCAGTCGTGTAAACCTTAGATACTCTTTGGCTACTAATGAGTTCAGACTAGCATACAATCCTGAAAGTACAATGTACTAAGAAACACGTACAACTTGTTGCAAGTATGAGGTAAACCAGTGTTGTCATTGATGTCAACATACTCATATTGCATTGACAAGATGGATTGGATGAGCAGTGTGCTGAGGATATTGAGAAAATTAGCCTCAGTCAGGAACAGTGAAGAACAGTGATGAGAAGAAGGCAAATATACTGTATAGGATGAGAACCGGAGGATGCAGATTAAAGGGTCTGTAGATATGAGTCTTGAGATGCTTCAGTTAAGATTTCAGAGGTCTGCATGAAGATCTGAAGGAGTTGTGGCTGTCGGTATAGAACCGGTTCCGGCAAGTGTTCAGAGGTGACAAAGGATCACAGAAAGGTCCGGTGAGGTCCGGAATTGTATTATCCTAATCTGCGGATTGGAAGGAGTGTTTGGGATGTCCTTGTGATGTGTCATCCTGATTTGTGTATGATTTGGAGGTCCGGAAGTACCTTTTGCATTATGACAGTGGCGACAGACTGTGTTCTTGAAGTTTCAGATGAGGAAGACAAGAGATTCCAGTAGGTAAAGGAAGTGCGGATGTATCCGGTCATTCAGGCAGGCCTGTGAAGGTTCTTGGATCATGTTGAGGTTATGTTGTTGGTCCGCATTGATAGTAGAGCCCGGAATTGAAGATATTCTTCCGGATGAAGTTCTTGCTCTGTTTAGCCGACCGGATGAGTTGTTCATCTTGCGAATGTTCTTGTGGTGGCCGACTGGATGTGTTATTCATCTTGCGGATGTTCTTATGGTTGTTTGCCGACTTAGATGTTTGTTCCTAAGTCGATGTCTTGTATAAATAACGGTTTGTGAGTTCATTTCAAAGTGAGGTGTGTGTGGATGAGTGTGGCATAGTGAAGAGAAGTGCCAAAGGCAGAGCAGAAGTTTTGGGCTTAATTGGAACTGATCCGGACATGGTAGAGATGTCATTCTCCAGTTCAAGACTGTGATTTTTATCACTCTGTAGACAGTGTGTCTCCTTGTAGGCAGTGGGCCTCCTTGTGAGCAGTGTGCTCGGGCAGTGAGCCCTAATTGGCATGTGCCATTCATTCTTCTTTATTCTTCTAACAGAGAATAATTCTTGGGTTAATCACCCCATGGTTTTTCCCTTAACCGGGTTTTCCACGTCAAAATCTTGGTGTTCAATGTGTTGATGCTTATCTGCTCTTGTGTTTATGTATTATGCTTTCATGGATGATTAATTTATATGCTGCTAACTAACAACAAAGAATCAAGAGTTTGAAAGAACAAGAAGTTTTATACAACTGATTCACCCCCCCCCTCTCAGTTGTATGCCCTAGATCCAACAATTGGTATCAGAGCCAAGTTCCTCTGAAAGGAGCTTAACCGCTTGAGGAGATCCAGGATGTCGTCATACAAGAAGGATAGTCCGAAGTTCGATGGAACCAACTTCACTCTCTGGAAAGGTCGCATGAAGTGTCACTTGGAATGTATGGGAAAAGCATACTTGGCTATGGTTTCAAAACCATATGTACCTCCACAAGGTGGTCCGACAACTCTGAATGAAATCACAGAAGCTGAAAACAATCTGCGGACCAAGGAAGCTCTTCTAAGCGCATTGAATGACTCAGATCTCTCAAATGTTATTGACCTACCAACTGCATATGAGATCCTGACTAAACTGGAACTTCTGTATGAAGGAGATGAGTTTGTCAAAAGTGCAAGGTTGCAAAGTCTGAAAGGGAAATTTGAAAGATTGAAGATGAGAGATGATGAAAACATCACTACCTTTATGCCAAGAGTGAATGAGTTGGTATGTGGAATTAGAAATGCTGGTGGAACTCTAGATGAAAATGAGATTGTCTGCAAAATCCTAAGATCCCTTCCTGCTGCCTACAAAATCAAGGTTGCTGCCATTGATGAATTCAGAGCCCACACAACTGTCACAAGAGAACAACTGGCTGGCAAACTAGCTGCATTTGAAATGACCGAGTTTGGAGATGATCCTCCCAAGACTGAATTTGCTTTCAAAGCCAGTGCCTATGTGAAAGGCAAACAGAGATTTGATTCGGGAGAAAACTCATCAAGGAAAATGTCATGGTATGATCAAGCAAGAAGAGACATGGAAGAAGAAGAAGCAGAAACAGCTCAACTTGAAGCCCTCATTGCAAAGAGACTGCCAAGAGGATCCGGTAAGTATGAAGGAAAACTACCCTTTAAGTGTTTCAACTGCAATAAGATTGGTCATTTTGCTTCAAGATGTCCGGAAAGATCTGCAAGGTCTAATACCAACAGACAAAGGTTTCAAAAGAATTGCTATTATGTTCATGAAGAAGATGACAATGAAGGAGTAACAGATGATGAATCAGAACTAGGAAGCAAATCCGGAAATGAGTGGGTGTTTATTGCCATCAAGGAAGAAGATTCAATACTCTCTGAATCTGTCAATCACAAAGTTGTTGAAAAAGCTTTGGCTGCTCAAGTGGAAGAAAAGGATGATTGGGTTATTGACAGTGGATGTTCTCACCATATGACTGGTGACAAGAATAAGTTCTTGAATTTAGAAAGGTATGAAGGAGGAATGGTAAAGTTTGGTGACAATTCTGCTGGCAGAATCAGAGGCAGGGGAACTATTTCCTTTGATGGAAAGAGCAAAACAGGTAACGTACTATATGTTGAAGGATTGAAGCACAATCTTCTCAGTGTTGGTCAGTTAGTGGACAAAGGCTATGATCTCCGGTTCAAGAATGGAAAATGCAGAATCTTTACAAGCTCCGGAACTGAAATTACATCCGGTACTCAGACAAAAGGTAATATCTTTCATCTGGTTGGTTCAAATAAAAGTTGTTTGTTTGTTCAAATTGATCAGAGTTGGTTATGGCATAGAAGAATGTGTCATGTAAATTTTGATAACATCATCAAGATAAGCAATACTCAGGCTGTAAGAGATCTTCCAAAATTGATGAAACCTACAAATAGTTTGTGCAAAGAATGTCAGTTAGGTAAACAAAGCAGAGTCTCTTTCAAAAGCCAAGATCAGTCTTCTACCGGATTGTTGGAATTAGTACATACTGATCTCTGTGGTCCGACAAGAATCAAGAGTCTGCAAGGTGATAGATATTTCATGTTGTTAATTGATGATCATTCCCGGATGATGTGGGTTACCTTTCTAAAAGAAAAATCAGAAGCATTTGAGAAGTTCAAAATCTTCAAAGCTATGGTAGAGAATCAAACCGGATTGAAACTAAAGTGTCTAAGGTCTGATAGAGGTGGTGAATTTACATCTGGTGAGTTCATTGACTTTTGTGAGAAGCAGGGTATAAGGAGACAGTTGTCTGCTCCTAGGACTCCACAACAGAATGGAGTAGTTGAGAGAAAGAACCGGACCATCCAGGAAGCTGCCAGGACAATGATGTTGGAAGCAAATGTTCCTCAAATGTTTTGGAAAGAAGCTATCAGCACTGCAGTCTACACTCTCAATCGAGTTCAAATCAGAAACAACCACCGGTAAGACCCCCTATGAACTCTAGTTTGGCATCACTCCTACTGTGAAATATTTCAGAGTATTTGGTAGCAAGTGTTATATTAAAAGAGATGAAGATCTAGGAAAGTTTGATGCTAGAAGTGATGAAGGAATTTTCTTGGGTTACTCCACTCAAAGCAAAGCATACCGGTGTTACAATAAGAGATTAAGGAAGATGATAGAAAGCACCAATGTGAAAGTTGATGAAGGAATTGAGAAGCCTTCAAGATTTTATGAGTTTGATGAAGATGACCAAGACAGTGTTCAAGGAACTCAATCCTCTCCGGTGAGACAGAGTTAGCCTGATCCGGTAAATCAGGAAGAAGAGATAGGTTTGAATGAGCCTGATCAAGAAGCAGCAGTGCAGGATACTCCCAAAATTCCAAGGTATGTAAGACTGAACCACTCTGAAGATCAGATCATAGGTGACAGAAGCAAAGGTGTACAAACTAGAAGGAATGTTGCTCAAAATCAGGATGAATGTTGTCTGATTTCAAAGATTGAACCCTAAAACAATAAATGAAGCCTGCAATGATGAAAACTGGACCAAAGCAATGGAAGATGAATTGATGCAAATTGAGAAAAATCATACTTGGGATCTTGTTCCCAGACCTAGAGACAGGAATGTAATTGGAACCAAGTGGGTCTTCCGGAACAAACTAAATGAAGCTGGTGAAGTAATCAGAAACAAAGCTAGATTGGTCTGCAAAGGCTACTCTCAAATAGAAGGAATTGACTTTGAAGAGACTTTTGCTCCGGTGGCAAGAATTGAAGCAGTCAGATTACTTCTTGCATTTGCTGCCTTCAAAGACTTCAAGGTATATCAGATGGATGTCAAGTCTGCCTTCCTAAATGGTGATCTGGAAGAAGAAGTCTACATTGAACAACCGGATGGATTTAAATTGTCTGATAATGATGATATGGTCTGCAAGTTGAAGAAAGCTTTGTATGGATTAAAGCAAGCCCCAAGAGCGTGGTACGAAAGGTTGGATAAGCATCTTGTGCAGATTGGATTCAACAAAGGTACTGCTGACAGTAACTTATATTTCAAAATTGATCATGAAAACAATTTTGATTGTTGAAGTGTTTGTGGATGATATCATTTTTGGAGGAAGAGATAGTATGTGCAAAACTTTTGCAAATCAGATGAAGAGTGAGTTTGAAATGTCTATGCTTGGTGAAATGAATTTCTTCTTGGGTCTGCAAATTACTCAAACAAAAGAAGGGATCTTCATTTCTCAGACCAAATATGTGAAAGAATTGTTAAGGAAATTTGGTATGGAAGACTCAAAGCCAATGAACACTCCTATGGCAACCGGATGTAAGTTAAGCAAAGATGATGATTCTCCAAAGGCAGATCAGACAAAGTATAGATCAATGATTGGTGGATTGTTGTATCTCACTCAAACTAGACCAGATATAATGCAGGCTGTTGGTCTTGTGGCAAGATTCCAGGCTGATCCTAGAGAATCTCATGTTATGGAAATCAAAAGAATTTTTAGGTACTTGAAAGGAACAGTTGAGTATGGTCTATGGTACCCTAGAGATCCGGATTTCTCTCTTCATGCTTACACAGATGCAGATTGGGCAGGAGATGTGGATGACCGGAAGAGCACTAGTGGTGGAGCATTCTTTTTGGGGAAGAGATTGGTTTCTTGGTTAAGTAAGAAACAAGATGCAATATCTCTGTCTACAACTGAAGCAGAATACATTGCAGCAGCAGGTAGTTGCACTCAAATCTTATGGATGAAGCAGATGCTAAGAGACATTAAAGTTGAATATGAGGAGCCTATCACAATTTTCTATGATAATTCAAGTGCAATTAATATTTCTAAGAATCCAGTATTGCATTCTAAGACTAAGCACATATCTATCAAGTTTCACTTCTTGAGAGAACAAGTGAACAAGGAAGAAGTCAGATTGGAGTATGTTCCCTCCAAGGATCAGATTGCAAATATCTTTACTAAACCTCTTCCCAAGGATTCTTTTGAATATCTCCGGGAGAAGTTAGGGGTCATGGCCCCTCCGGTGATGAACTAGGATGCACTGATGTGCATCAGTCCGGTGGATATCACAGTCATATCTTGTGATCTGGATTGATGATGGGGAGCTGCAACTAAGGGGGAGCAGCTGGTATGATTCTGATGTATGAGAATTGCAAGTATGAGCCCTTTGCCATTGATGTCAAAGGGGGAGAGAAGACATGTGAAAAACAAGTGGTTGATGATCAAAGGGGGAGCAGTAAAGAAAGAGAAGACATGTGAAAAGTTGTTGTTGATAGGGGGAGCTGTGACAAAAAGGAGAAGTTCTTGTCTTGATGGTTTTTCACATCATATGTTGCCATCAATGACAAAGGGGGAGATTGTTGCAAGTATGAGGTAAACCAGTGTTGTCATTGATGTCAACATACTCATATTGCATTGACAAGATGGATTGGATGAGCAGTGTGCTGAGGATATTGAGAAAATTAGCCTCAGTCAGGAACAGTGAAGAACAGTGATGAGAAGAAGGCAAATATACTGTATAGGATGAGAACCGGAGGATGCGGATTAAAGGGTCTGTAGATATGAGTCTTGAGATGCTTCAGTTAAGATTTCAGAGGTCCGCATGAAGATCTGAAGGAGTTGTGGCTGTCGGTATAGAACTGGTTCCGGCAAGCGTTCAGAGGTGACAAAGGATCACAGAAAGGTCCGGTGAGGTCCGGAATTGTATTATCCTAATCTGCGGATTGGAAGGAGTGTTTGGGATGTCCTTGTGATGTGTCATCCTGATTTGTGTATGATTTGGAGGTCCGAAAGTACCTTTTGCATTATGACAGTGGTGACAAACTGTGTTCTTGAAGTTCCGGATGAGGAAGACAAGAGATTCCAGTAGGTAAAGGAAGTGCGGATGTATCCGGTCATTCAGGCAGGCCTGTGAAGGTTCTTGGATCATGTTGAGGTTATGTTGTTGGTCCGCATTGATAGTAGAGCCCGGAATTGAAGATATTCTTCCGGATGAAGTTCTTGCTCTGTTTAGCCGACCGGATGAGTTGTTCATCCTACGAATGTTCTTGTGGTGGCCGACCGGATGTGTTATTCATCTTGCGGATGTTCTTATGGTTGTTTGCCGACTTAGATGTTTGTTCCTAAGTTGATGTCTTGTATAAATAACGGTTTGTGAGTTCATTTCAAAGTGAGGTGTGTGTGGATGAGTGTGGCATAGTGAAGAGAAGTGCCAAAGGCAGAGCAGAAGTTTTGGGCTTAATTGGAACTGATCCGGACATGGTAGAGATGTCATTCTCCGGTTCAAGATTGTGATTTTTATCACTCTGTAGACAGTGTGTCTCCTTGTAGGCAGTGGGCCTCCTTGTGAGCAGTGTGCTCGGGCAGTGAGCCCTAATTGGCATGTGCCATTCATTCTTCTTTATTCTTCTAACAGAGAATAATTCTTGGGTTAATCACCCCGTGGTTTTTCCCTTAACCGGGTTTTCCACGTCAAAATCTTGGTGTTCAATGTGTTGATGCTTATCTGCTCTTGTGTTTATGTATTATGCTTTCATGGATGATTAATTTATATGCTGCTAACTAACAACAAAGAATCAAGAGTTTGAAAGAACAAGAAGTTTTATACAACTGATTCACCCCCCCCTCTCAGTTGTATGCCCTAGATCCAACACAACTATAGCATCACTTTCGCAAAAGTGTTTAATCATAATCACATTCTAGTTATATAGAAAATGTGGTTCATCTATTCACAACACTACTATCTCTTTCTTGATTCATCAGAATGATCACATCGTATTTGTAAATTATAAGGTACAAATCAAAACACAAGTTTCTATAAATTCACATCATTTTCCAGGCTCCTAGTATACCCTACCTCTGAGTGGGTAACATAATAATACATGTAAATAAGGTCTATTTGTTGTACCAAATAGGTAAAATTCATATAATAGGCCCTTAAAAAGATTATATAATCTTATAAATGGCTACCTACAAGGTTTCCACTTACCCAACGTGAGGATAGTCAAATATAGGATTGACATAATTTTGTTATTTAGAAGTCTAGCAAATCACTCAAACTATTTTTTTGAAAGGATAAAGAACATAACAAAGTTTTATCCCACTCCTAGATATAAGAAAAAACCAATCATAAGTTGTTATAGTGCTATTTGCAAATAGCTTCACAAATATTCTGAATGTATAATTAAGAATACGGTTGATTATGAATAAATTTTGAGGTATTTAACAATACAAATGACCCCATATTTTTCACAACTCAAACTAAGTCTTTCCTTTCCTTTCATAGACTCAGACAATTTTCAAGTATTTCAACAAATAGTTAGCATACTTGCCTTGTTTCAAGCAATTTTAAAACTCAAAGATTATTCTTTCATAATTGAATTCTTGAATAAAGGTTTATATGTCTATACAAGGTTGACTTAATGTCTCATAAGAGTGCAACAATTATTTAACTAATACACATAACCATATGCAATGCACGATACATAATCCAACAGCCTCATTTCCACGCCAAACTAGTAATATAATACACAACATTCTATACACTTAAGCTAAGATTATTGGTTATACCATACAATAACTACATAACTGTGCCTAACTGATAACACAATATGCCATATACTCAAGTAATAACTACTCGTGTGTGTGTGTGTGTGTGTGTTTATACACACATTTATATATATGCTTAAAATCACATTTTCCATAATATAAAATAGTTCAATACCCAAATCTTTGAACAAACATAACCAAAAATAGGTGGCATACAACCCCATATGATTTGTTTAACATACTAAAGGTTGTATGTTCACAATGTTATTTCACCAAGCTAACTACATTTTTAGAAGTTTAGACAATAAACTTACACTTACTTTAACATATAATCCTCTAAATAGAGTCATCATACTACCCAAGAATGATATATTATTCAGGTAGTTTATAAACATAGTTGTATACAATACTACTAAGGTAATCCCATGCTTTCCATTATGCAAATATAGCTATCAAAGAAAAACAAAATGATAACAAGTGATTATACCTACAACTAGTAAACAAAACTCAACACATACGATATGATAGTTGTTAAGTGAAATAAAATGAATGATGAAGAGTAATATGCACATTAGATAAAACCATCTTTCACAATAACATTCAACGACAAGACCAAGCCAAGTCACTACCAAGCAAAGGTGGACTAGCTACAGATCTTGTACTCTTGTTTGCTATAGAAAGATCAGATTTAATGAAGTCTTTTTATCAAACACTAGGTCAATGATGTATGAAACCCTAGTTCTTGGATGATCGACTTATAATAGATAGAAAATTACTGAAACCCAAAATCCAAAAGCACAGAGGTGATTAGAGAGATGCTAAAACCTATGTCCCAAAAGTAGAGGCGTTGAAGGACTATTTCAGGGGTGCCGAAGTCCAGCTTAGTTGAATCTGCTAAAATTGTAAAGAGGAGAAATATTGTAGAGATTGCCCTAATGCCAAATTTGATATAAAAAAGGGCAGGAAGACTAGGCTAGTGGCGCCCAAGTCTTTTACAGAGGAATACTCTTAAACTACTATCAGATCCTGAAACCATGGTCCTTGCTCGATCTTCTTATATCTTCACTTTTCCTAGATCTCGCACTTGTAAATTGTACATAAGATAACAAGAGAGGGTTTGGGGGTTATGGTGTTTAGGGACTTGCCTTAGTCAATCCCAAGATAGCATTCAAGATTCCCAACACCTTTGATAGAGAGACAGAGAGAGCGTGCCCTAGTAGGGTAGAGGCCAAAGATAATAATGATAGAATCATTTAATCAATGAAACATAACAATGATATCACCTATGTGGTGAAGCCCTTAGAAGAATGAAGATCTTTCAACTCATAATGAGATAGATGATAACTTCAAACCTGCAAAATGACACACAATGACAACACAAATCTACTCTAGAGTCACAATAAATGCTTTGAATGCTCTTTTCTCCAAGATCACAAGTTGGATATCACTTTCTATGTTCAAAATGAATTCAAAAACACACTTATATATGCTTTCCTACTAACATTTGTCAAATTAAACCAAAAGATTTGACAAAGAGAAACCTTTTGAAAGGTCCCAGAATGACATAACATTAATTTTCCCCGACCAATTAGGGAAGAATTGGGTGGTTGGAGCCCAAGTCTAAGAGCACATTTTGAGTCTAGGATAAGTTTAATGAAGGGCCCAATATTCTAAATTTGTCTTGGTGTTGAGAAATTTTGCCTCAGGATGAACAATTATAATGCATAATATAAAATAGGACCTAGGGGCTAAACAAGGAGGTAAAAAGACAAGTGGACATATTTTACTCCATAACATTTAGCCCCCACTTTAATGTGTGTATGATCTTACAATCAATACATGCATTAAAGTATGGCCAAACACATCAAACAAGCCAAGCACTAGAGCCAAAGGCACACCCTTAGTTTGGAAGACTATCTCTAGTTCCCAATCTTAGGAAAATATAAGAAGACACATGAGAGTTACACAAAACATGAAGAAGACAGTAATGAAGCATGAAATACATGGAAAAATCATGCAATGCACATAGAAGGCATGAGCAAAAATACACAATACACAAAGTATACATGGAGAGAAGACATGATTAAATAATTATACAACCCTAACTAGGTGATGGGGGGAGCTCATCGCATGTGCCACCATCAAAAGCACGTAAAACACACAGCGTGGGGGGAGCTCGTCACTATGCGCAACCACTAACATGTAGACACACAGCATGGGGGGAGCTCATCGCTATGCACCACCACTAAAACATGCAAAACATGCAAGGAAGACACACACAAAACACATGGAATACATGAGCACCATAGAGTATATTGTTGACACACTATACTTCTTATGCATAGAAAACACGGGCGATGGGGAGGAGTTCATTGTTATGCTCCACCATCTAAGACATACCAAACACACCTGATAGTTGAGCTATGCTATTACAACTACCAAAGACATGCTTAAGGGTGAATAGCTCAAGATCCAACCCCACCTTCTGCGGAGGACTTTTTTAAAAGGATGTGCAATTGCTCAAGGGAAGACATAATCCTACCTTCTATAGAAGGGATTTTAAAATACAACCCCACCTCCATCGTGGAGATGCATTAGAGTAAAAAGGAAGCATGCGGACAAAGTATACAACCCCACCTGCATCATGGATATGCCTTATGGTGAAAAGGAAGTATATTCAACCAAACAAAGTACACAAGCCCACCTACATCATGGAGATGCCTTATAGTGAAAAGGAAACATACACCTCACACTTTATCAGAATGTCTAAAATAATTAGGAATAATATACCCCCACCTTAAAGTGGTTGATCTCGCTTGCCGGTAGCAATCATGTTTAAGGTAAGGTTGAAAACACACAAGGGAACAAGAGCTTTCACAAAGCCTATTCCCCTAAGGTGACATGTGCTTACAATTGCCAAATGATCCCAACAATCACACACATTAGTATCATATTCTAAACATTAACAATATTCATGTACAAAAATAAGGTAACATACCACATAAACAAACCAAGGCTATACTTGTGGGTTCAAAACCGAGTATAGCCGTGAGGTTATACTTAAGGTATCTCAGAACCGAGTGTAACATGAGGTCAAACACAAAACATATCAAAGTGGGGCATGTGCAAAAAGATGAGGGACCAAAAAGTGGCCAAACCACTTTTTGGTCCAAACAAAAGATAACGTGCTCATATTATAACACACTCATGTTTTGAGCTCCTAAATATTAAAAAGCATAGACTATAGCACCCTCATTTTCACTCACAACTTCTTTGAGAACTCCAAAATGCGACCAGGGTTATTGCGCAAGCATGTTTTGAAGGAATTGGAGGAGAAGCCATGCTAGCAGTATGTCACTACATCATTTCCGTACTCAAGGATGTTGTGCATGAGCTCCATAGAGTTAATAAGTTGAACAAGGTAAGGTTTCCATGTCTTTTCTAAGTTTGAAAACCAATAATTTATTTTTCAATGTTTTGACTAATTTTTATTTTGAATTTTTAGCCAATAAACCCCATAAAACACCCCCAAACCCTAATCCACCAAATAGAGGGGATGATGAGATTCAAGGTGAAGAGGGGGCTCAAAACACCCTCCTCAAACTCCTTTAATTCCTTAGAATCTTCATGAGACACAAGAAAAACTTATAAGGTAAATTGAGGAGAACAAAAGACAAATTAAGAGCTCAATTGAAACATTAAAAAATTCAAATGCAACAAATCCTCATCAGTGATCCCTTGCTACATCCCTCGAGTTGATTGTTTCTCACATTGATTCTGTGACAACCCAAATCAACAAATAGGCCAATTATAGGGAGAGTTGTTTGAAATACTATGTGAATAAATTATCATACAAATAGGTGAAAGATAAAAATATTGGAATTTATTCTATGTGCCCTATTTGTTGATCCTATAAGTAATGATCCATTACATGGGAGTTGTAAAGATTCCCCATTCACTGGTGTGTACATGATATAATATCTAAAAACTTTTGGTATAGGTGGTGGATGGTTTTTTATGATCCATCATGTAACAGTAATTAGGTTCCATAGTATTTTTTGAGGAAACTCTATAGTGAGTTTATTCTCATTAACATTCCAAACTATTTTGACATGTGAGATTTCCAAGGCAGAGGCGGTGGCTCTACATATAATTGGGAGAGGACACGTCATACATAGGACTATCTAGCTAGACCCATAGCAAGGTCATCCTTTCATCATATCTCACTCCCTTGTACTTTGAAAGAGAGTATTTAGGTGGAGATGCTACATTCTATTAGTTCCCTCACTCAGTCTTTACTATAGCATGGGAGCCATCTTTCATAGGTTGGTGAGGGTGAGACTAGTAGGCATCGTTAATCTAAACATATTTTCTATTCATGTGGAGCTTTATGTGATTAGGGGTTCGAGGACACTCCCGAGACAAACATTGGATATGATGTTGCATAGTTTTAGGACTATGCCACATCGAGACAGGAGCAAGGGCATGACACACCCATATTTGATAATATTGTAATAACAAATGAGTTGCTGGATAGGACATTTGGTATTGACACACACATAATTTTTTTATAAAGTTTTACAATTTATGATATTTGCATTTGAAATTAACTATATTAACCTATTATAATTCAAAATTATTGTAAGTAATTGTATGCATTATAAAATTCTAGGGCTAAAATACTCTCCTACATATGTCAATTGTCCAATGTGAACTTATGAGGCAAGGTCGAGTCATAAAGTATGAAATTCATAACATCATAGTAAATTTTGTACATGTAAACTTTTTGTCATATATCAATGGTAATCTTATTTAATGACAATTTGATGATAAACAAGTGGATGTTGGACCTCCAACATCAAGAGGAGTTGGTGGCGTGGGTCATAAAACCAGTTTCATTGAGTTAAATTTTTACTATTTTTAATCATTATGCATTTAAATAAGTTTATGTAGATTTTCATCAAACAACATTTTTCTATTATTAGTTGATGAAAGCAATTCAGAATCCTAATATTCATGACACAGTGGAGGTGGACATTGTTCTATATGTTTTGTCTGCAATGCCTTTGATAGGCGTATGAGCTAGTAACATGTGAATATCATTATGTATTTCTTATTTTATCTCACATCATTTAATGTACATAAGTGATATCCATCTTTACTCTAATTTTCTTCTTCATTCTTCTCATCAGATGTCACAACTCCAACTCGTCCATCTACAGATGAAGAGAGGCAAGAATGATTGAAAAGGACTATTAGTTTGTGGTAAGTGATTGATTACTTATGTCATGTTATATATTTCATGTTTTATATATTAATGTGGATATTTTTTAATTATATTAATAGGTGGAGGTTAAAAAAACTTATGAGAGGAGGTCTAGTCAGAAGACAAGAGAGCATGAGTCATCGACTGCTTCTCCATATTCATGTCTAAGAAAGGGCTAACAACTATTTGATAACACTCCATGAGACTTTTGATGTTGGGACATTTTGTTGTATGCCTATATAGCTTTGTAATCACACATTTCTATTTTACCGATGTATACCATTGTACATGCCTATATGGCTTTGTTTGTACATGCCTATATGACATTCTATATACACTATATGGAATTTTCATGACAATATGTATATGAGATTTTACATTAAATGTGATGATCAATTATATGATTACATGATAGATAATGTATCATGCTTAAAAGTTTTGATATTAAGTACTTGTTCTTCAACATTTCCATGAACCTCTCTAGTGAATAATGTCTCACATGCATTAAGGAAAAGATTATTGTGAAGCATTTACAACATTTTATAGTTCTAGACAACTAACTAATTCTTAAAGCATACATATCAATAAATGTGACATGACTGAAATTGTATGACAAGATCCCCTAAGAAATTCCTAATAGTCATGGAGACATCTATTCATTAATATACAATAAGAGTTACAATAAGAGTTACACATGTGATTGAAGTATGTACAACACTCATCCACTAAACTTGCATTGCTGCATGAAAATAGAACACAAGTAAAACTTACAATGCTTGCATATGCTTTAGAGTGCTTTATTAATTCAAATATTATGAAAGCATCCTTGAAAATACATTTTGTTCATATCTTGCAATCATGGGAGTCTGTGAGACCACATTTATTTGAGGCATTATGTAAAATAGGTCACATGCCCTGTCTATGCTTCCACATTTTTCATACATGTCTCCTAGGGTAGTTGCAACTACAAAATATGAAAAAAATCCCATATCCTTTATTCTTTGATGGATGTCCATAACATATTCCAAAGATCCCATTTTGGGATAGGAAGGGAGGATGTTAGCAAAGGTTGTGGAATTTGGCTTTACACTTGCCAATTGCATTTGCTTTCAAAAGTTTCTAAATCCTTATCAACAAATCCATTTTGTGTATATCTTACAATCATTGCATTCCATGAGATGGCATGTCTTTGAGGTGTTCTATCAAATAGTTCACATGCCTTGTCTATGCTTCCACAATTTGCATACATTTCTACTAAGGCAGTTGTAACTACAACATTTGACCAAATTTCCATATTCTTTATGCTTTAATAGATGCCCATACCCTGTTCCAAAGATCCCATTTTGGCATAGGCAAGGAGGATGTTGGAAAAGGTTGTGGAGTTTGGCTTTACACCTGCCAGTTGCATTTGCTTGAAAGCTTCTAAAGCCTTATCAACAAATTCATTTTGTGCATATCTTGCAATCATTGCATTCAATGAGATAGCATGTCTTTGTTGAAATACAAAGGACAACTAAGAGGGGGGTGAATCAGTTGTCACAAAACTTTAACCACTTATGAATATCAACACATCAAATTCTTAATCACTATTATTAAGATTAATCATGAAAGCATGAAAACAAGAAGCCCAACATAATAACACATGGGACACCATAATTTTTACTTGGAAAACCCTATAAGGGAAAAAACATGGTGGGTGTTATCCCATAGAAATAAATAAGTTATAGCAATACCGAAAATCAGAGGCTCATTGCCTTAGGGTTCACTACCCAAGATGCTTACTACAAATGTTAGGGGTCACTACCAAGGATTGGTGAACTGATTTGATAGCATCTACTTCATGCCTGAGTTCAGTTCCATTTAAGCACAATATAACACTTTTGCTATGCTCCTCTTACACCTTCGCACTATCTTGTCATTTTTGCACAAGGACATCTTTTTTGCAACTACATTACATGCTTTTATACAATTCATCAACCTTGGAATGTACATCAAGGTTAGCATTACATTCATCCACCATTGGAACAATCTCCAAGGTTGGCATTACAAACATACATAGAAATAGGTTTAGACCTAAACAAAACTAGCTGAGGAAAAGATGTATGCGGATCATGTTATGCCTTAGCTGGGACTCAAGTGCAATCTTCCTCGCCACGACATGCTTTCACAATCTTCAATGTATCTCCACAAGTAGTGAAAACAACCAAGTCAGCCAACACTGGTTTTAACACTAAGTCTTCTAAGAACAGTCTTCATCCATGATCCAAATTTCTCTTTACGGACCAATCTAAAGGTAGGAACATGATTAGGAGACATCCACAAGCACATTGTAATCACCAGGAACAACTGCACAATCTCTAACCACTGTACCAAGAATATTCTTGAAACTGGAGCACATAAACAACACTATCAGCTACTATCATAGAGAAAAGATAGCTTGTGGATCACCAAACCATGAACCATTAGAATTGAAGGCACTTATCATCATTTCAGACTTAACTCTAGAACCACAGACCATAATACTTTAATGTGAAGAAATGTGGAGCAAAATATTTTCTCCCTATCACTAGTGAATACTTAGAAAAAACAATTTTTACTCTGGTGAACATAACTCACTCAAATATTCATACAGGGGGCGCAAACTTGTAACATAGCATCTTTATACTTGAGCATCTAAATAATTTCCAATTCATAGACAAGGATATTCATTCTACAAGAAATGCGGAGCAATCTGCTGGACTATTTTGTTGTATCGGGAATATTTATTATCTTCAATACTTAACACATTACAAGCAAGCATCAAAACAAGAGCACAATTGAGACCAATGACAACACAAATATGTTGACATCACTAACAACACTGGTTAGGCACATACTTGCAACAATCTCCCCCTTTGTCATTGATGGCAACACATGATGTGAAAAATTGTAATGACCATCAAGACAAGATACTCCCCCTTTCTTTTTACACATCTGCACTCTTTCTCCCCCTAAGTATTTCACATGATTTCTCTCCCCCTTTGACATCAATGGCAAAGGGCACATACTTGCACTCAGCTGCTCTGATCAAATTACTCTTTCATGAATACTGTAACACTTATTGCTTTTTGTCAGGATCACATATCAGGAATAGTTGCTACTCCCCCTGAGAGGTAGCCCTCAAAACATCAATCTAGATCAAAGAATGAGGCTTTGGAGACCACTGGACTGATGCAATCTTATGCATCTTAGTTCAGAGGATGGGTAATAACCCCTAACTTTTCTCTAAGATACTCAAATGTATCCTTAGGCAGAGGCTTAGTGAAAATATCTACAATCTGATCCTTTATGGACACATATTCCATCTTTACTTCATTTTCTATCACCTTCTCTCTGAAAAAGTGATACCTTATTGATATATGCTTTGTTCATGAGTACATTAATGGATTCTTTGAAATATTTATGGCACTTGTATTGTCACAAAAGATTACAATTGGATCTTCATACACAACTCTTATATCTTTCAAAGTCTACTTCATCCATAGTGGTGCCCACATGGAGTTAGGGTTTCAAGCAAAAAGTTAGTGGACATTTTTCATTTTGGACCCTTAGGTTTCCTTGGTCCATCGACGGGAGTGGGCCTTTGTCTCATCGATTGCGTTGTTCAGGGTGGTTTGATCTTTGGGTCGGCATGACATCTACTATCGGTAGCTGAGGTCGATGTCATTCCGATGAGGCTGGTCTGGCCGACGGAGTGTGGTTTGAAGCTTTCATCGGAGTGATTTGCATATCGGCGGAGTAGTTATCAGGCCTGTCGATGGTTTATGGTCTCGCCAAAGACCAGGCATTTGGTTCGACGGTCGGCGAGAGTAGTGATATCGGCAGAGGGATCTTCAGATGCGCCGATGGGTTGGGGTTGTACCGATGGAAGTGTTGTCAGAGTGATATTACATATTGGGTGAGTAGGCAGGAGGTTCATCGATGTAAGGGGTCTGGCTGATAGGATATTATTTGAAAGGATCGTCGGTGTGATAAGTGGTATCGGCACAGGTGAGGAGTGTTGCTCCGATAGCTTGGGCTACCCCAATGGGTTCTAAACTGGCATCGTCAGGAGCAAAATCGCCGACAATTATCTTTCCGTGTCGTCTTGTTTATAAAGTATTGGAAAGGTCATTACAGGGTGAATGTGGGACAATCAGTTCTCACATAGTTTGAAAAGTCAACGATCAATAGGAAACACCCAAGAGGCATGATCTTTTTGGTCGGTAGCTCACTCGTTCAGTTTGAGGCCGTAGATCTTAGCGGGTAGAAATGATTCAATGGTCATGGTTCAAACTTTCATCAGCAAGGGATTTCCCGTGATCACTGAATCTTTTCTGGCGGGAATCCTCAGAGTGCCGACCGTTGCTACATCCTACAGGTTGGTATGCCATTAATGGCACAGGAATTGCAGAGGTATGGCCTGATTGACTAGATAGCTACCTGATTGAAGAAGAAAATCCTTAGGTGGTGACGTGGGGCTCGAGTTCAACCACTCCCAGCCTTTCTTTTTGCCTGCTACATTAATTGTTTTGAGGGCCAATCTGAAAATGCATTGTATCTAGAGAATTTTAAGTTGACCATGTACAGTTCTGTGGAGGGCACATTCTGAGTATTTTAGGACTGTGTGCCTTATTTTTTGGGGGGTTGTTGAAAATTGGACAAATTTTGGTGCTGTAATAAGATACAATTCTGCTGGTGGCTCTGTTTTGGGTGTCTTGTGAGTTTATGAATCTCATGTTATATGTCTTATGCATAAATTAACCGGTTTCATGCTATTTTTATATGAGAAATGCTTTGTTGCATGTGTCTGATCATTTGTCTCCAAGTTGTGGGCATATTTTCTTTTGAATCAGAATAGCTAAGGGTTATTTAAGATTCAGGAATATGGATTTTCTATATTGAATGTTTAATCTCCTACCTTTGTTCAAGGAACAAATTAAATGTTTCAGGTTAATCATTAAGAAAGTATGTTGCAAAAGGGATACTATTAAGTATGAATGACTAAGCACTTGGTTTTTGGGAAGTATCTATAAGGCAGACACTAAAACCTCCCCTTGAAGCCTAGTAATTGATCCAAGTTTATGATAAACATTTACATGTGTATGTCTATTGACTCCGAGCCCTAGATAGGCACCATTCTGGTCTTGTATCGAGGTCTGAATCCAAAGTCCTAGTCTTACATCCAAGTACAAAATCAAACTCAAACTTTAAATGCAAACCTTTAGGACATTAGAAGTAGTTTTTAGGACCAAAAATCCTCTGTCTCACAACTGAAAATAGGCCCAAAGCTAGCCCCTTTGCACTTATTCCACAGTTTTGGTCTGTATAAGAGAGGATTTATCTGCTTTGTGTCAGCATCCCAGTAATGTTTAGAGACATATCTTTTGGATGTTAAATAGGGAATACTCCCCTTAGTTTTGCAGAGCCTAAAGAAGAAGAGGAGATATTTATAGAGTCTATCTCCTATATTGTTGGCCCCTGGCCCGGGAATACTGTTGATCAATGATGGCTACCTTGTAGGGATAACTGGAAAGAAGCATCCAGTCTGGGAAAAATACCAACAAATTTGGCAGCTCCACTGGGGAGCTACTTTTTGTAAGAACCCTGATTTTAAAAGAAAATAATTCCTATTTATAGGTGGCGACTCCGAACCAATCTCCCAACTGGTAAAGTAACAATTTGTATGCAAGGGAGAAGATCCCTGCGTAACCCTTTGTTTGAAGAATTACCTAGCAAAATGATGTACAGGAGGAAGGGGACTGTTCAAGCCAGTCAAGATGGTTCTCCCAGCCCCAGGAACTGTGATAATAATCAAAACAATCATGGAGCTTCAGAGCAACATGCACCATATTTTTCAAATGCAGAGGCTGAGATTCAAGATGTGTTTGAAAGGAAACAAGGTGGATTGAGAATGTGGTCAGAAGTGTTTCAGGAACGCCCTTTCTTGGATCCTAGTGATAGATTTGAAGAGGCTAAGTCTCCAAGGGATGACGATAATGATGACCAGAATGGAATGAGACTGTCCACTTCTATGCCTAGAGATGAGGAATTAGCCGAAGAAATCAAAAGTCTGAGAGCTGAATTAGAATATCTGCAGGTAGTAAAGATTAGAGATGACATAAGACAGAAGGTGCAAGCTCTAAGAATTGCTCAGGATGATTCAGTTCCTACCCTTGACAATGCAAATGTGCTAAGAAACCAGCACAGAAATGAGGTTCAGGATCAGCATAATGATCAAAGGCAGAATGCAAATAATGCTAGAATACCATTAAATAATATGAGAAATTAGAATGCTAATAGGAATACCAATGTTAATCAGTTTGGTAGACAACCTATGCAACTAGACAGATTCAGGCAGTTACTCTTTGATGGCATCCCTGGTTACCCCAATCTTATTGATAAACATGTGAGGCCGCAAGTGCCAAAGTTTTCAGGAAACAATACTATGTTAAGAGAAGATCATTTAAAGGCCTTTCAGAATATCATGGACAATTTTGAGGTTGAGCATGAAGATGTATTTATGAAATTGTTTATGCAATCTTTAGTTGATGTGGCTAGAGAATGGTACAAGGGTCTGCCTGACAGGAGTGTTTCATCATGGGATGACTTCAGAAGGATATTCAAAGAACAATATGGTGACAAAACTGATCCTAGTTTTTTCATAAATGAGTTCACTGGTATTACCAAGGGATCAAATGAGCAGGTTGTTGATTTCAATGCTAGATTCACTAAGGTATTGAACAAATTGCCACATCACTTGAGGCCTAATGAACCAATGTGCATAGTGTTGTACATAAATACTTTTGATGCTAAAACAATTTATGGGTTAAGGGATAAAGGTCCTACTAGCCTTAGGGATGCTTTTAAAATTGCAACAAATATTGAAAATAATAGAAAAGCGTCTGGTAATACAAACAAAAGAGATGATGTAAAAATTTTGCAAAATCCAAATACTAAATCTCAGGGTGCTCAAGGCAATGCATCTACTTCTGAGGATAAATTAGATAAATTGACAACTATTGTCAAGGACCTGAGTTACAGACTTGCTAAAAATGAAAAAGGGATAGGTCCTAATAGGCAGGTATACCAAAGGCAAGAGAAAAGGCCATCATTGCATGATATGCCATACAACACTAATTGGCATAATGGTAAACCCGTGTTTCCAAATAACAACACAAATCAAAGGACTCAAAATGTCAAGGAAACTCCTGATCCTTTGAAGAAGGCTATTAATATTGTTAATGACTCCCCATGGTGCATAATATGTCAAATGCCTCACTCACAGTCATAATGTATGATTGCTCAGTCTCTATATAATAATGTTGTTGCCTATGATGAGTGCAATGAGCCACATTGCATGGAGGAAGATAGTGTCAATATGATGTCCACAAACAGGGAGTATCCTTCTCATGATGCTGATGTAATCACAAATAATGAGATTTAGGTCTCCCAGCAGTTTCCCTATGATGAAGATGATGAAGATAATTATGCTTATGCTCAGGACTCACACATTTTCTTGAATAACTTGAGGAGACCATCTAATGAAGAGATTAGAGCCCTCACAGCAGCAGTAGTAGCTTAGGTCAAAAGCAATTACAACGTAAGAGGCAAGGCTCAGGTAGGTAACTCATGCCCACTAGAGAACACTTTTGTGAACCAACCAGTTCATGATCATAAAGGGGTTGAACCACAAAAGAGACAATGGAGTAATAATAAACAAAGTTTTAAGAAGAAAATAGCTCGTGATTCTCAAAGACCAGAGAATGAAGTTTCCCAAAACAAGGATGAAAGCAAGAATTCTCAGATCATGGATGACAATCAGGGGGCCATAAAAATTAAAACTAGATCATCTCAAAATAAAAATAAAACCATGGATTAGGCTACAACTGTTATACAAATTTATGCTCCACTTGACATAGCTCAAGTTTTGTCTCAGGTAAAAGTCTCTGTTCCATTGATGGAATTGATGAAAGTTGAAGAGTTCAGAAATAAAACATTGTCCCTGATTTCAGGGGTACCTAGTCAAGCCAAGTTGAATGATGAATCTCAGGGTAAGAAACAAGCCTTGTGTATTGATGAAGATGAGGTTCCTGAGGTATACCTGGGGGTGACTATGACAAAATGCCCTTCACAGGTTGAGCCATTTTATGTATCCCTTGTCATAAATGGAAAAGTGATTAAAAATTGTATGCTTGACTCAGGAGCATCAACGAATATCATGCCTTTGGCTATCATGCAGCAAGCTAGATTAAAGATAGATAAGGCATGTGAAAATCCTATGCAATGGATGCCAGGGAAGTACCATTCATTGGAATCATGAAAGATGTGGACTTCAGACTGGCAACATATCTAGAAAAGACCTACAAAAAGAACATAACAGTTGTTGATATCAAACCACAATATGGCATGTTGTTGTCAATAAAATAGGCTGCATTGATTGGTGGAAGTATGCAACTAGACCTATCATATGCCATGATCCCAATGAATGGCGAGGATGTCAAACTGATCAGAGAAGAAAGGTCATCAGAAATAGTTGAGGATCAAGAATCAGAGGAGCATATATGTTTTGTGGATACTGACTGCGATAATTTCAGAGTTGTCTCAGATGATAAAGGGGGTAAAGGGACAGACATTTGCATTCAAGAGCTTGACCGACAAGGTCTATGGACCATGTATTTCAATGGAGCTTGTGCAAAGGAAGGCTCTGGTGCTGGAGTTGTGTTTTTGTCTCCAACTTGTAAGCTTCTAAAATTCTCTTTCTTGCTGAAGTTTTCTTGTACAAATAATATTGCAAAGTATGAAGCTTTGTTACTAGGATTGAATGTGTCTTTGAAGCATGGGATCAAGATGTTCAAAGTATTTAGCGATTCAGAGTTAATTGTTTCCCAGGTAAGGGATAAATATGCATCAAAAAATAAGAGGTTGAAACAATATAAACATGTTGTCTAGGATACAATTGAATTGTTTGATGCTTTTTCAGTAAACTGGATAGAGAGATCAAAAAATGTCATGGCAGATTTCTTAGCTAATGTAGCCATAAGGCTAGATGATATCACTTTGTCAGATATTACAAATGTTGAAGTCAAACTTAAACCTGCAGTACCAGATAACGTATGCAGCTGGTAGGTGTTTGATGATGATAAGGATTTGCTGAGATTTCTACATTGCATAGATGAATATGAGAACTAGGAAATGGATTTTTAGAACTTTGTAGAGGTTGTAGATGGAAAAGAAACTCTCTTAGGGAAGGAGATAATTCAACTCAAGACAAATAAAATCCCTAGAGGGCTAGTTCCTTTAGAGAAAGCATTTGACAATAGGGACCAATTTGTTACAAAGGCATCTCCTACAAATAAGAATGACTTGGAGGAGATAAAATTGGGGACATCTCATGCCCCCAAAAGGGTATACATTGGCAAACAGCTCAAGCCACACATCAGGAGTATGCTAATTGCACTATTGAAAAAATATAAGCATGTCTTTGCCTGGTCATATGAGGACCTAAAGGCTTATAGAGAAGATTTATTCCATCATGAAATCCCTTTGAAGCGTTGAGCAAAGCTATTTAGACAAAAGCAAAGACCTATCAACCCAACTTTGGCTCCAAAGATGCAGGAAGAGCTTATGAAGCTTAGGGAGGCTAGAATAATTATGCCCATCAGACACTCAACTTGGGTGTCCAACCTTGTCCCAGTTAGAAAGAAAAATGGTGACATAAGACTTTGTGTGGATTTTAGAAATCTGAATGTATCTTCTTTGAAGGATAATTATCCATTGCCAAACATGGAGGCTATGTTGCAGAAAGTGACTAGCTATGAACTTTTATCCATGATGGATGGATTTTCAGGGTACAATCAGGTGAAGATAAAAGAATCTGAACAATTCAAGACTGCCTTCACCACTCCATGGGGGACATATGTATATGTGAGAATGCCATTTGGACTGACAAATGCAGGTGCTACATTTCAGAGAGCTATGGATGTCGCTTTTGTAGGATTAATTGACTCAATCTTGGCAGTATATCAGGATGATTTAACTGCCTATTCAAGAAAGGAGGAGCAACATTGTATGCACTTAGAACAAATCTTTATTAGAGCATTGGAATATGGCATCTCACTCAACCCAAAGAAATGTGCTTTTGGGGTAGTGGAAGGAAAATTGCTTGGACACATTGTTTCCAAGGATGGAGTCAGGATTGATCCTAAAAGGGTGGCTGCAATTGACAAAATTCAGATCCCTAGAATAGTGAAAGGTATTCAGTCCTTCTTTGAACAAATTAATTTTGTTAGAAGATTTGTTCCTAACTTTGCAGAGACCACAAAAGATATCTCTAAAATGTTGAAGAAAGGTGCAATTGTCAAATGGGAAGATGAAGCAACTAAATCATTTCAAAACATCAAAGAGGCTATAAAGATGGCTCCTGTGCTGAAATATCCTAATTTTTCTAAGCCATTTCAGTTATTCTCATTTTCTTCTTTCCATACTATTGCTGCATGCTTATTGGAGAAAAATGAAGAAGGGTTTGAACAACCTATTGCTTTCTTTAGCAGGTCATTGTAGGCTGCAAAATTAAAATATGACATTATGGAGAAGCAGGTATATGCACTAGTTAGAGTAGTCAAGAGCTTCAAACCATATTTAGTAGGCTCTCAGATTGTTGCATATGTGCCTCACGTAGCAGTTAAGGATATTTTCACTCAGCAGGAGGTCACTGGAAGAAGATGCCAATGGATAAACAAATTGCAGGAGTTCAACATTGAAATACAAATCACAAAATTGGTAAGAGGACAAGGTTTGGCGAGGTTAATGAAACAATCAAATCTAGAGGCATGCCAAGTGAATGTAGTGCATAATGAAGTTATAAATGTGTCAGAATCTGAGTGGTATAAGGACATAGTACATTATTTGTAGAATTTAAACTGTCCTTCCCATCTTAATGATAATCAAAGGAGGACCTTGAAGCTACATGCTATTAAATACATCATTGTCCAAGGAGAGTTGTATTGGAAAAATCTTGATGGTGTATTACTCAGATGTATAGATGAAAATCAGGCTAAGGATATTCTAAGTGACATGCACAATGGAGTGTGTGGTGGGCACTATACTGCCTAGATAACAGCCCACAAAATTCTTAGAGTAGGCTACTGGTGGCCAACTCTTTCTCAGATGCACAAAGGCTGGTAAGAAAATGTGATCCTTGCCAAAGGTTCTCAAGAAAGCTAAAATATGAAGGTGCATTACCCCTTAGGACTACAACTGTAGAAGCTCCATTTCAGCAATGGGGGATTGATTTTATAGGGGAAATCTCAGAAAAATCAAGTGGAGGACATAGTTGGATTCTTGTTGCCACTGATTACTTCACTAAATGGATTGAAGCCATTCCAACTAAGAAGGCTACAAGCAAAGTGGTGATGGATTTTATTCTGGAGCATATTATTATCAGATTTGGAGTGCCAGTCAAAGTGGTCACAGACAATGCTATGTGCTTCAGATCTAGTGAGTTTGTTGACTTTTGCAACAATTATGGGATTAATTTGTCATATTCATCACCATACCATCGACAGGGAAATGGTCAAGCAGAGTCAAGCAACAAAAGTCTCATGAAAATCATCAAAAGTATAATAGATAAAAACAAAAGGGCTTGGGATTCAAAGCTGAAGATGGCATTATGGGCTGATAGGATGACAATAAAGAAATCAATTGGAAGGTCACCTTTTGAACTAGTGTATGGTGCAGTAGCTAAATTACCTGTAAATAATCTCTTGCTATTTTCTAAATTCATACAAGAGAATGATGAAGAGATTGAACATTCAATGAATGAAATAATAAATCAGTTGGTTACATTAGATGAAATCAAAAGAGAAGCACACAAGGCAAACATTAGGAAGCAACAGAAAGTGAAATATTTGTTTGATAAGAGGGCTGTAGAGAGAAAATTTCAGATAAGTGATTTGGTCCTTGGTTGGAATGCAAAGAATCAGGATAAGAGCAAGCATGGTAAATTTGAGCCCTTCTGGATGGGCCCATACCAAATTAGCAACACCCATGGTGGAGATTCCTATTTTCTCCAAGCCCTAAATGGTGAAATACTGGAATTGCCTGTGCACGGTCAATTCCTCAAAGCTTATTTTTCATAAGTAATTATCTTCTATGCACATTTGTAAATTGTCTGTAAATTGCTTTGTGTAGTCAGTGTCTGGCATTTTTTGTGTTTTGCCTGGTCTTCCCAAAGGTAGTTTGGTTCTCGCTGCAACCTTGTGCCTGCATGTCCCCAGTCAGAACCAATGGTGGTACCCACATGGAGTTAGGGTTTCAAGAAAAAAGTTAGTGGACATTTTTCATTTTGGACCCTTAGGTTTCCTTGGTACATCGACGAGAGTGGGCCTTTGTCTCATCAATCATGTTGTTTAGGGTGGTTTGATCTTTAGGTCAGCATGACAGCTACTATCGGTAGCCAAGGTCAATGTCATTCTGATGAGGCTGGTCTGGTCGATGGAGTGTGATTTGAAACTTTCATCAGAGTGATCTGCATATCGGCGGAGTAGTTATCAGGCCCGCGATGGTTTGTGGTCTCACCAAAGACCAGGCGTTGGGTTCGATGGTCAGTGAGAGTAGTGATATTGGCAGAGGGATCTTTGGATGTGCTGATGGGTTGGGGTTGTACCGATGGAAGTACTGCAGAGTGATATTTCATATCGGGTGAGCAGGCAGGAGGTTCGTCGATGTAAGGGGTCTGGCCGACAGGATATTGTTTGAAAGGATCATCGTGGTGATAAGTGGTATCGGCGCAGGTGAGGAGTGTTGCTCTGATAGCTTGGGCTACCCCGATGGGTTCTAAACTAGCGTCGTTGGGAGCAAATCACCGATGATTATCTTTCCATGTGGTCTTGTTTATAAAGTATTGGAAAGGTCATTACAGGGTGAATGTGGGACAATCAGTTCTCACATAATTTAAAAAGTCAGTGATCAACAGGAAATGCCCACGTGGCATGATCTTTTTGGCCAGTAGATCACCAGTTGAGTTTGAGGCTGTAGATCTTAGTGGGTAGAAATGATTTGACGGTCATGGTTCAAACTTTCATCAGTGAGGGATTTCCCGTGCTCGCTGCATCGTTTCTGGCTAGAATCCTCAAAGTGCGGACCGCTGCTACATCCTACGAGTTGGTATGCCATTAATGACATAGGAATTGCAGAGGTATGGCCTGATTGACTAGCTAGCTACCTGATTGAAGAAGAAAATCCTTAGGTGGCGGCATGGGGCTCGAGTTCAGCCACTCCCAGCCTTTCTTTCTGCCTGCTACATTAATTATTTTGAGTGCCAATCTAAAAATGCATTATATCTGGAGAATTTTGAGTTGACCATGTACAATTCTGTGGAGGGCACATTCTAAGTATTTCAGGACTGTGTGCCTCATTTTTTTGGGGGTTGTTGAAAACTTGACAAATTTTGGTGTTGTAATAAGATATAGTTCTGCTAGTGGCTCTGTTTTGGGTGTCTTGTGAGTTTATGAATCTCATGTTATATGTCTTATGCATAAATTAACTGGTTTCATGCTATTTTTATATGAGAAATGCTTTGTTGCATGTGTCTGATCATTTGTCTCCAAGTTGTGGGCATATTTTCTTTTGAATTAGAATAGCTAAGGCTTATTTAAGATTCGGGAATATGGATTTTCTATATTGAATGTTTAATCTCCTACCTTTGTTCAAGGAACAAATTAAATGTTTCAGGTTAATCATTGAGAAAGTATGTTGCAGCAGGGATACTATTAAGTATGAATGACTAAGCACTTGGTTTTTGGGAAGTATCTATAAGGCAGACACTAAAACCTCCCCTTGAAGCCTAGTAATTGATCCAAGTTTATGATAAACATTTACATGTGTATGTCTATTGACTTCGAGCCCTGGATAGGCACCAATCTGGTCTTGTATCGAGGTCACAATCCAAAGTCCCAGTCTTGCATCCAAGTACAAAATCAAACTCAAACTTTAAATACAAACCTTTAGGACATTAGAAGTAGTTTTTAGGACCAAAAATCCTCTGTCTCACAATTGAAAATAGGCCCAAAGCTAGCCCCTTTGCACTTATTCCACAGTTTTGGTTTGTATAAGAGAGGATTTATCTTCTTTGTGTTAGCATCCCAGTAATGTTCAGAGGCATATCTTTTGGATGTTGAATAGGGAATACCCCCTTGGTTCTGTAGAGCCTAAAGAAGAAGAGGAGATATTTATAGAGTCTATCTCCTATACTGTTGGCCCCTGGCCTGGGAATCCTGTTGATCAATGATGGCTACCTTGTAGGGATAACTAGGAAGAAGCATCTAGTCTAGGAAAAATACCAACAATCCACAACACTTGCGTACAACAACATGCTGCTACAATATACTATGCTTCTGTAGTAGACAAGGAGATCAAATCTTGTTTCTTACTTAGCCATGAAACCAATTTGTTACCCAAGAAGAAGGAAAGTCCACTTGTACTTTTTCTATCATCAATATCTCTGGCCAAATCTGCATCTATATAAGCACTAAGTGTGAAATCGTTATCCTTTTGATACCACAAGCCATGATCTAATGTGCCTTTCAAATACCTCAAGATTCTCTTGACTGCCATCACATGTGATTCTCTAGGAGCTTCTTGAAATCTTGCCACAAGACATACTACATGCATTATATCAGGTCTGCTTTGAGTCAAATAAAGTAATCCTCCAATCATAGATCTGTACCTTTTCTGATCAATCTTAGGTGATTCATTAGTTTTGCTTAATTTGTAGCCAGTCACCATGGGAGTGCATATTGGTTTGGTGTCCTCCATCCCAAACTTATTCAATAATTCTTTCACATACTTAGACTGAGAAATAAAGATTCCTTTATCTGACTGAGTGATTTGCAGGCCTAGAAAGAAATTCATTTCACCAAAACATAGACATCTCAAATTCATCTTGCATTTCTCCTACAAACTTCATGCACATATCATTATTTCCTCCAAAGATAATGTCATCAACAAAAAATTCAACAATTAGGATTTGATTATCATTGATTTGAAATAGAGATTGCTATCAATAGTGCCTTTACTGAACCCTAATTGCAACAAATATTGGTCTAACCTTGCATACCAGGCTCTTGGGGCTTGCTTCAGTCCATACAATGCCTTCTTCAATTTGTACACCATAGCACCTTGTGTTGATAATTGAAACCCTTCCGGTTGCTCAATATAAACTTCATCTTCCAACTCACAATTCAAGAATGCAGACTTCACATCTATCTGATACACTTTGAAGTCTTTTTAAGCTATAAATACAAAACATATTCTTATTTCTTTAATCCTTGCCACAAGAGCAAAAGTCTCTTCAAAATCTATGCCTTCAACATGAGAATATTTATTTCTTACTATTTCTCCATTTTCATTCTTCATTTTTCTGAACACCCATTTAGTTCTTATCTACATACCTAGGGGTAGGCTCCCAAGTCTGATTCTTCTCAATCAGAATTTTCTCTTCTCCTCTTTACAAGCTCCAATAACTGTCTGAGGTTCAACTTTTGAAATTAAATAGAGATGTACATGTTCATTTGCAATTCTTCTTCTTTGTTAATGTACCTTTGCTCTTTTTAGTGTGATGCTTTTGCACTAACCCTAGGTGTCTCAGAAATTCTTTCTAGAGCTTGTTCAACCTGTACTTTCTTCATCTTTTGCTTGAAGACTCTTTTGATTCATGTCCATTTGCCTCTTATTTCATCAAATACTTCCAGTCATCATGAAAACTACTTTGTACTAAAAAACAACTATGTTTTGTCAACTTGAACTTCTGTTACTCATTACTCTCAAGACAATCATCAAAATTAGACAAACTTCTAGATATAGATGTAACCAATGATAAATAACCATATGTCAGAACTATAGAGCAATATATTTAGCAGCAGACCAAATTACCAGAGCACTGTAACTTGATTTTACCAAATAGATATTTAGCCAAAAATTCATAACCTATCTTTTTTTTCTCTTGACCAGACTTCTTAAACTACACAAGTCTTCTTTTATCCTTTACAAACATAGTTATTTATCCTGACTTAAACCTTTGTTGCTAATCCTTGATATTATCTCTTTATGCTAAGGTATTACCACCTATCTTTTGGCAGGGGAGAAAATATTTTTCATTAAAGCTCCCCATGAGCCAAAGCACCCAATTCACTTCCTAGAAGTATCTGCACCAGAGTCTGGTGTGAAACCATCTTTGACTTCATTCACTTCCTTCTTGACCCAAACCTTGTTCCTCTCCTTCTTGACTTCTTCCAAATCAACTTTTTCAACTAGTTTCTTCAATTTTGCCTAAGTATTCTTCTCCATATTTTTACTTATGTGAAATCTTGCAATATGTCCAGGCCTGTTGCAATTGAAACATATAGTTTTTTTTCTACCAATGTTCCTTGCATTTATCCTTGACCTGCATTAGTTAGTCTTATGCCCAAATTTATTGCATGTATAATAGTAGCCACTGAAGGATTTAACTATTCTCTCCTTGCCATAGCCATTTCTCACTTGACTTTTGCACTCATCATCCCTTTGTCCCATTTTATAGCATGCATAGCACCTAATTGAATTCTAACTCACTTTATTTCTGCATATAATAGCTCTATGACCAACTTTATTACATGTGAAACATTTACCTGTGGAAGTTTGATCATTCCTTCCATTGTTGAAACCTTTCCTAATCTGACTTCTACATTCATTTTCTCTATGGCCAATTTTCTTGCAATTGAGACATTGACCAAAGAATTATGGAACATTTTGATTTATTTTGCTCTTACACTAAGTAGACTTATGACCAAACTTATTACATGAATTACAATAACTATTGAAAGATGGTTACCTTTGAGCATTTGGTTGTCTGATTGGTGGTCTTTAGGGTCTGTTTCTTTGATTTTGGATCTGTTTGCCTTTGTCCTTCTTGATCTCAACATTCATTTCTTATCCTATTTTTGAACTTTCACTTTTCTCAAATCCCAATCCTTCTTTGTCATCATGTCTCCTATGACTAGCAATGATCTCATCAAGTTTAGCAGCAATGATCTCATCAAGTTTACCAGAATTGATCTTAAACTTTTCTTCATAACTTTTTTCTTTCTCCAAATCTAAATTCAAGTTCCAAACATCCTTTTCAAGCTTAGCACATTCTTCTAATTTGTCTTCTACCAACAGATTTAGGTCTTCTTCTACTTTTGCTCTATCTACAACTTTCACTTTCAAATCATTCAAAGTTTCATTTGCTGATATCAGTTACTTACTATCCTTCTTATATTTTTCTTTGAACTTATTGACTTGCTTTCTTAATTTTTTGATACATTCATCTACTTCTTTGACATTCTCCTTTAGATCTCTAATTTCTTCTTTAGTTCATTCTATGTCTTCAAGAGCAACCTTCTTGTGCGCTATCCCAGATCTACCTCAAGCTATTAAGCCTTCTTCCAAGGAACCCTTGCTTTGATACGAATTGTTGAAATACATAGGACAGTTGATAGGGGGTGAATCATTTGTTACAAAACTTTAACCACTTATAAATATCAACACATCAAATTCTTAATCACTCTTATTAAGATTAATCATGAAAGCATGAAAACAAGAAGCTCAACACAATAACACATGAGACACCACAATTTTTACATGGAAAACCCTATAAGGGAAAAACCATGGTGGGTGTTAGCCCACATAAATAAATAAGTGATAGCAATACTAAAAATTAGAGGCTCACAGCCTTAGGGTTCACTACCCAAAATTCTCACTGCAAATGTTAGGGCTCACTACCAAGATTGGTTCATTGCCAAGGGGTAGCTAACTACCAAGGATTGGTGAACTAATTTGATAGCATCTACTTCATGCTCGAGTTTAGTTCCATTGAAGCACAGTATAACACTTATGCTCTACTCCTCTTACACCTTCACACTATCTTGTCATTTTTGCACAAGGACATCTTTTTCACAACTACATTACATGATTTTATACAATTCATTAACCTTGGAATGTACATCAAGGTCAGCATTACATTCATCAACCATTAGAACAATATCCAAGGTCAGCATTACAAACATACATAGAAATAGGTCTAGACCTAAACAAAACTAGCTAAGGAAAAGATGTATGCGGATCATGTAATGCCTTATTTGGGACTCAAATGCAATATTCCTCACCACAACACACTTTCACAATCTTCAATGTATCTCTGCAAGTAGTGAAAACAACCAAGTAAGCCAACACTAGTGTTAACACTAAGTCTTCTAAGAATAGTCTTCATCCACGATCCAAATTTCTCTTTACGGACTAATCTAAAGGTAGGAACACGATCAAGAGACATCCACAAGCACATTGTAGTCACCAGGAACAACCACACAATATCTATGACTCTGCCAAGAAGATTCTTCAAACCAGAGCACATAAACAACACTGTCAGCTACTATCATAGAGAAAAGATAGCTTGCGGATCACCAAACCATGAACCATTAGAATTGAAGGTACTTATCATCATTTCAGACTTAACTCTAGAACCACAAACCATAATACTTCAATGCAGAGAAATGTGAAGCAAAATATTTTCTCCCTGTCACTAGTGAATACTCAGAAAAATTAGTTTTTACTCTGGTGAACATAACTCACTCAAATCTTCATACACGAGGCTCAAACTTGGAACATAGCATCTTCAGATAAGCATCTAAATAATTTCCAATCCATAGACAAGGATATTCATTCTATAAGAAATGTGGATCAATCTACTGGACTGTTCTGTTATATTAGGAATACTTATTATCTTCAATACTTCACTCATTATGTAAGCAAGCATCAAAATAGGAGCACAGTTGACACCAATGACAACACAAATATGATGACATCAATGACAACACCGGTTAGGCACATACTTGCAATACTCTTTGAGGTGCTATATCAAACAATTCAAGTGCCTTGTCTATGCTTCCACATTTTACATCGATGTCTACCAGGGTAGTTGCAACTATAACATCTGACAAAATTCCCATATCCTTTATTCCTTGATGGATATCCATACCCTATTCCAAAGATCCCAATCTGGCATAGGCAAGGAGGACATTGGCAAAGGTTGTGGAATTTGGATTTACACCTGCCAATTGTATTTTCTTTAAATTTTCTAAAGCCTTATCAACAAATCCATTTTAGCATATCTTGCAATCATTGCATTCCATGAGACATCTCTTTGAGGTGTTAATTCCAACAATTCACATGCCTTATCTATGCTTCCACATTTTGCATACATGCCTACCAAAGCAATTGCAACTATAACATTTGATAAAATTCCCATATCCTTTATGCTTTGATGGATGTCCATACCATGTTCCAAAGATCCCATTTTAGCATAGGAAAGGAGGATGTTGGCAAAGGTTGTGGGATTTGGATTTACACCTACCAATTACATTTGCTTTAAAGTTTCTAAATCCTTATCAACAAATCCATTTTTTACATATCTTGCAATCATTGTATTCCATGAGACAACATCTCTTTGAGGTGTTATGTCAAACAATTCACATTCCTTGTCTATGCTTCCACATTTTGGATACATGTTTACCAGGGTAGTTATAACTACAACAACTGATAAAATTCCTATATCCTTTATGCATTGATGGATGTCCATACCCTATTCCAAAGATCCTATTTTAGCACAGGTAGGGATGATATTGGCAAAGGTTGTGGAATATGTCTTTACAACCACCAATTGCATTTTCTTGAAAGTTTCTAAAGACTTATCAACAGATACATTTTGTGCATATCTTGTAATCATTGCATTCCATGAGACAATATCTCTTTGAGGCATTCTATCAAATAGTTAATATGCCTTGTCTATGCTTCTACATTTTTCATACATGTCTACCAAGGAAATTGCAACTACAACATCTAACAAAATTCCCATATTGTTTATGCTTTGATGGATGTCCATACCCTATTCCAAAGATCCCACTTTGGCACAAGGAGGGAGGATGCTAGCAATCCTTGTGGAATTTATCTATACATGTGCTAATTGTATTCTCTTGAAAGTTTCTAAAGCCTTATCAACAAATCCATTTTGTGCATATCTTTCACCCATTACATTCAATGAGACATCTCTTTGACGTGTCTACCACATTGTCAAATAGTTCATGAGCCTTGTCTATGCTTCCACATTTTTCATACATGTCTACCAAGGCAATTGCAC
Organism: Cunninghamia lanceolata; assembly: GCA_027924645.1. Taxonomy (NCBI): domain Eukaryota; kingdom Viridiplantae; phylum Streptophyta; class Pinopsida; order Cupressales; family Cupressaceae; genus Cunninghamia; species Cunninghamia lanceolata. Next base: position 605,990 of record BSBN01000121.1, on the reverse strand, counting down.
TTACAACATTTGAAAAAATTCCCATATCCTTTATTCTTTGATGGATATCCATACCTTGTTCCAAAGATCCCATTTTAGCACATGTAGGGAGGATACTGGCAAGGATTGTGGAATTTGGCTTTACACCCACCAATTACATGTGTTTGAAAGTTTCTAAAGCCTTATCAACAAATCTATTTTGTACATATCTTACAATCATTACATTCCATGAGATGACATCTCTTTGAGGTGTTCTATCAAATAGTTCACATGCCTTGTCTATGATTCTGCATTTTGCATACATGTCTACTAGGGAAGTTAAAAATACGACATCTAGCAAAATTCCTATATCCTTTATGCATTGATGGATGTCCATACCCTATTCCAAAGATCCCATTTTGGCACAGGCAGAGAGGATGCTAGTAAAGGTTGTGGAATTTGTCTTTACACCCATCAATTTCTTTAGCTTGGAAGTTTTTAAAGCCTTATCAACAAATCCATTTTTTCCATATCATGCAATCATTACATTTCATTAGAGAGAAACTCTTTTTGGTGCTCTGTAAAATAGTTCACATGCCTTGTCTATGCTTCCACATTTTGGATACATGTCTATCAGGGAAGTTGCAACTACAACATCTGACAAAATTCCCATATCCTTTATGCTTTGATGGATGTCCATACCTTGTTCCAAATATCCCATTTTCGCGCAAGCAGGGAGGATGCTGGGAAAGGTTGTGGAATTTGGCTTTTCACCTACCAATTGCATTTTCTTAAAATTTTCTAAAGCCTTATCAACAAAAATATTTTGTGCATATATTGCAATCATTGCATTCCATGAGACAATATCTCTTTGAGGTGTTCTATCCAATAGTTCACGTGCCTTATCTATGCTTCCACATTTTTGCATACATGTCTACCAAGGTAGTTGCAACTACAACATTTGAAAAAATTCCCATATCCTTTATGCTTTGATTGATGTCCATACCTATTCCAAAGATCCCATTTTGGCATAGGTAGGGAGGATGCTGGAAAAGGTTGTGGAATTTGGCTTTACACCCACCAATTGAATTTGCTTTAAAGTTTCTAAATCATTTTAACAAATCCATTTTTTACATATCTTGAAATCATTGCATTCCATGAGACAACATCTCTTTGAGGTGTTTTCTCAAACAATTCACATGCCTTGTCTATGATTCCACATTTTGCATACATGTCTACCAAGGCAATTTAGGGATGATGCTAGAAAAGGTTGTGGAAATTGTCTTTACACCTACCAATTGCATTTTGTTGAATGTTTCTAAATCCTTACCAACAAATCCATTTTGTGCATATCATTCAATCATTACATTCGATGATATGACATCTCTTTGAGGTGTTCTGTCAAATAATTCGCATGCCTTGTCTATGCTTCCCAAATTTGCATACATGTCTACCAGGGCAGTTCCAACTATAACATATGACAAAATTCTCATACCCTGTATACTTTGATGGATGTCCATACCTTGTTCCAAAGATCCCATTTTTGCACAAGCCGGGAGGATGTTGGCAAAGGTTATGGAATTTGCCTTTACACCCGCCAGTTACATTTGCTTGAAAGTTTCTAATGCCTTAACAACAAATCCATTTTGCGGATATCTTGTAATCATTGCATTCCATGAGACAACATCTCTATGAGGTGTTCTATCAAAGAATTCACGTGCCTTGTCTATGCTTCCATATTTTGCATACATGTCTACCAGGGCAGTTGCAACTACAACATTTGAAAAAATTCCCACTTCCTTTATGTTTTGATGGATGTCCCTGTACCCTGTTCCAAAGATGTCATTTGGTACATATAGGGAGGATGCTGGCAAAGGTTGTGAATTTGGCTTTACACCTACTAATTGTATTTTCTTGAAAATTTCTAAAGCCTTTTCAAACAAACAACATCTCTTTAAGGTGTTCTATCAAACAACACCGTGCCTTGTCTATGCTTCCACATTTTGCATACATGTCTGTACCAAAGAAGTTGCAACTACAAAATTTGACAAAATTCCCCCTTCCTTTGTGTTTTGATGGATGTCCATGTACCTTGTTCCAAAGATCCTATTTGGCATATGGAGGGAGGATGCCGGTAAAGGTTGTGGAATTTGGCTTTACACCTACCAATTGCATTTGCTTAAAAGTTTCTAAAGCATTTTTAACAATAAGAGTTACACATGTGATTGAAGTATGTATAACCATTTTGTGGCTATGATTGTGGGATTTTTGGTGCTTTTGATTTTATAGAATGGACATGCATTTAACTATGTTTCTTGTCTTCTTCCTACAACATTTTCCCCTATCTATTATCATATTTTTTTTATCTAGTGTAGAGTGTTGAATTGCAAGAACAAGGCATAAATTGTAGGTTTAGAGACAAATTTGCATCGAGAAACCATGTCATATCTCCTATCTCTTTTCACTTATCCACATTTACTATATCACACTTGTTTCTCACCTACATACCTTCCTTGTTGTATCCTTGACCTTAAGTCATCTTCTACATCCTATGGATTATGTTCTCATATCTATGCATATGTTCTTATCTGTTATATAACACTTATCTTATACTTAAATGATTACATTCTCATGACTTCTTGACTATGTTTCTAAAATCCATCTAACATATTAGCCTTTTTTATTGTAGGCTCCCTCGTAGTCACACATCAATTTGCTTTGCAATCCACTTCATATCCACACATTAATTTCTTGTCCATGATCCTTTACAACCACATACAATAGACTTATGTAGTCTCCTTCACAACCACATCTATTGTTTTCCTTTGCAAGCTCCTTTGAAGCTACATACATTAGTTTCTTGGCTAGGTTGTTTCGCAACCACATATATTAGTTTCTTTTGTAGGCTTCTTTGTAGTTAGGTCACATATTAGTTTTGATAAGGGAATACTAGGTATTTACATTCTATTTGGTGTACCTTTTCATTTGTGCAAAGTCATTAAATTGATCCAAGGGTTTGAATAATAAAAAATTAAGGGAGTAAGTCACCTCTAACACCTAGCACAACAAACCCTAATAGGGCTTATTAGAATCACCAAGTTCAAATATCATAAGAGAATACATTTTTAAAGTTTTTAAGCACATGACCTCAATCCTTAAATTCATCAATTTTAACACTTATTTATCAACATGTTTGTGGGGCTTGACTCAAACTCTATAATCTAGTTTTACCTTAGAAAAAAATGACTTATTTTGAAAGAAACCTCTTGCAATCATTTATCTTTGTTTCTCAATTGTAATTTCACTGTCTCTTCTTGTAATAGGAGTGAAATTTTGGATTCCACATCTCCTAGGGCCAAATCGATTGTGCCAACATGTCGGGGTGGGTGGGTGAATGCTAAGGGAGGTGAATTTTCAATGGTGAAGCCTCTTGGTCATTCTTGACTACATCGGATGGAGACAGTCTCTTAAGATCCCTAAGACAAAAAAGGTGCCAAACTTTGGACGGATTGTTCTCTCAAAATGTGACACATATGAATGTCTTCTTTACATTTATAGGTGGAAGTCAGGTCCACCTGCAAATACGTACCTTGATTTTTTAATCAATTTTACTTTCCTATGTTGGCTGGGAAAACAATGTTCCAAAATGATTCAGTTTCATCTAGTGGAAAGGTACTAGGAGTGAAATGTTGCATTCCACACCTTATGGAGCTGAACTGACTATGCCAAAACATTGGGGTGGGTGAGTGAATGCTAGTGGAGGTCTTTTTTCATACCCTAGATGTCCCAATAATTCTAGACTATATGCTTTTGAAAAATTCACATAAGAGCCATAAGAGCAAAAAACTACCAAACTTTGACAGAGTAGTTCTTGGAGTCCATGGCACTTAGGAATCTTTTATCTAGACCTATAGATACATGCATGGGGTACATCCACAACAACCTCTCTTGGTTTTTGTCAACTCTGAACCATTTGACCATGTCAACATTAAATGCATTCTTGCAAAATGCATCAGTGGCATTCAATATAACCTTGATAGAAGCCATATGTTTTATTTTGTGCCTCACAAAATAAGATTTCAATTCATTTCATATGGGAAGTAATGAGGGAGTATCAAAGGAAGAAGATTTTAGAGATGATGGCTGATATAAATGTGAGGCTAGATAGAGGGAAGAAAGCATGGATCTGGTGAGGGTGAGCCCATGAGAGAGGGCATGATAGTTAATTTAGTTTGTTGTAGAGAGAGAGAGAGGAAGAGAGCATCAAAAGATTGGAAGTGAGCAGATTCAGTAGAGGTAGAGAAGGGAATAGAGCGTATTGCAAATAACCAAAGGAATAGAGAAAATTGTTTGTTTGTAGGAAAGAGGCCATTGATAGGCTAAATTGTAATTTTGTCACATAAATATTTTGTTTTCTGAATTGATCAAATAAAATCAAATTTTGTGTTGCAATTTTGACATGGTTAAATATTTAAATTGAGGCAGAGCATTGCCTATGTGTGTTATGTGTTTGTGATAGAGTTTTGTCTAGCAAGAGGGGTCCCCTTGCATTAGATTTACATGTTTTTCAATGTTAATACAAAAGAATGCTAGTATGAATTCAAATTTTGATTAGCTTTCTAACCTTGTATGTTTTTCAAAAATATGATAACTTTAAGGTTTCCATCTTGAATTTATTTTTTGAATGTGTATTTTTTTGTAGAAAACCTATGTCTAGTATTTTTAGTGTCATTTTTATGTTTATCAAAATTGGAAACAAATTACATTTTAGATTCTAGAATAAATTCTATACACATTGAAAAAAAAATGATTTTCGATTAGTTTTCAAAAAAATTATGGGGGACCATGCTCAAATTTTCATTTTTCAGGACGTGTCCACTTTGAAAATTCATAAAAAATTATATATTCATTAAAAAAATAATAGAAAAATCAAGAATAAAGTACGTGATATCAACTAATTTTCCACTGAAGTGATTGTTAAAATACTTTTCAAAAGTCAACATTTTAGGGGGAGCACACCAAACAATATGTTATATTTTTCTAATAAAAAAGGAGCACGTTGTGTGCTCCCCCTATTTGAACCTCTTAATATGCATTGTATTTAGAAAAAAATAGTAGTTTAGATACTATATTTCGAGAACTACAAATCTTGTTCTTATCGCATCTTATAATTTTAAGCGTGGCTATCTTTAGTTTCTCACCCAAGATTAGTTTTTATTGATTTCAGAAAAAAAAAAAAAAAAAAAAAAAATGGCCACTTTTGACCCCCTTTTGGTCCCCCATTTTCATGCACATACCTAGAATGAGGAAGAGCATTTATATAATGTAAAGTTAGTGATGTAGTAGTGTTAAGTGTGAAAAAGGAGAATGACAACAACTAGCATGCAAACTAGATCAAACCCTCTTCCAACATAACATTCAAGGACAAGACTGAGCCAAATCACTACCAAATGATGGAGGACTTAGATGCTAACCTTGTGCTCCTATTTTCTATAGATGAATAAGATTTAATCTAGTCTTTTATCAAACCTTAGTTTAATAATGTATAAAACCCTAGTTCTACAATGATTTGCTTATAACAGAGAAAATATGATAGAAACCCAGAAACCAATTGCATAGGGATGATCAGAGGGATGATAAAACATATCTCTCGAATGCAGAAGTGTCCAAGGATGCTAACAGTACTGCTCAAGTCCTGAGTGGATGAATTTTCCAGAGGTGTCAACTAGGAAGTTGCTTCAGATGCTGCCCTAATGCCAAATCTAAACTCAAAAAGGGCAAAAAGACTAGGGTGAAACCACCCAAGTCTTGGATAGAGGAATATTCTATAACTATTACTAGATCCCAAAATCCTAATCTACATTCAGTCTTCTTGTATCTCCATATTTTCCAGATCTTGCTCTTGTAACTTACACACAAGATGACAAGAGAGGGTTTGGGGTGTTATGGTGTTTAGGGACTTGCGTCAGTCAAGTCTCGAGATAGAATTCAAGCTTCCCAATACTATTGATTGATAAAGAGAGTGTGCCCTTGTAGGGCAGAGGCTAAAAACAATGATTATATGATGATTCAAATGATAATAAACAAACAATGATATCACCTATGTGATGAAACCGTTAAGAGGATGAAGATCCTTCAAGTCCTAAAGAGAGATAGATGATAACTTCAAAACCTGCAACAAAACATAATAATAATATATAAGTCTACTCTAGAATCATAATGAATGCTTTCAATGCTCTTTGCTCCAAGATCTGAAGTTAACTATCTCTATCTAGGTTCATAATGAATTCAAAAACACACTTATATATGCTTTCCTGCTAACAATCAAAAATTCAAACCAAAAGAGCCAACAAGGAGAAATCTCTAAAGAGGTGTAAGGCCAAGAAATGTTAAGTTTAGCCCCAATCAATCAAGAGGGACTTGGGCAGGACTGCCCAATTCCTTTAGTCCCTTTTGGGTCTGGGATAAGCTAAATCACATGGCCCATTTTCTAAATTTGCCTTGGTGTTGGGTAATTTTGCATCAGGACAAGTATTTTAAATGTATAATGTAATTAAGGGGACCTAGAAGCTAAACAAAGAGGTACAAAGACATGTGGACAATTTTTACTCCTTAACATTTAGCCCCCACTTTAATGTGTGTATGATCTTATGATTAGTATATGCATTAAAGTACAATCAAAACACATCAAGCACATCAAACCCTAGAGCTAAAGACACGCCCTAAGTTTGGAAGACTATCTCTAGCCCCCAAGCTTAGGAAAGAGTAAGAAGACGCATGACAATCACACAAAACATGAAGAAGATAGCATAGAAGCATGTAATACACATAGAAGGCATAAGCATAAACATGTAATAGACAAAGAATACATGAAGAGAAGACATGACTAAATAATTATGAAACCCTAACTAGACGAGGGGGGAGCTCATTGCTATGTGCAACCATCAAAAGCACATAAAACACACAGCATGGGGGGAGCTCATCACTACGCACCACCAGAAAACACACAAGACACATAGCATGGGGAGCGCTCATCACTACACACCACCAAAAAACACACAAAACATGTGAGGAAAACACACAAAATACACGAGCATCGTAGAGTGTGTCATCAACCCATTATATGTCTTATACACAATAAACAAGGGCAATGGGGAGGAGCTCATTGCTATGCTCCACCATCTAAGACATGCCAAATGCACTTGACGGTCGAGCTACACTACCATGACTGCTAAAAACATGCTTAAGGGTGAATAACTCAAGTCTAACCCCGCCTCCCACGAGGGGACTTTTTCAAATGGATGTACAACCACTCAAGGAAATACACAATCTTGCCTTCTGTAAAAGGGCTTTAAAAATGAGCCATCCAATCTCCTCAGAGATGTACACAACTCTACCTACATCATAGAGACACCTTATAATGAACAAAAAACATAGAGCCCCACCTGCATCATGGAGATGCCTTACGATAAAAAAGAAGTATGTGCACACAAAAGTATACAACCCCACCTACATCACGGATATGCCTTATAGTGAAAAGGTAGTTTACGCAAACACATAAGTAGACAACCCCACCTACATCATGGAGATACCTTATAGTTGAAAGGTAGTGTGCGTAACACAATTTATCATAATATCCAAGCAATTATCACAATATATTCCCCCCACCTTAAAGTGGTTGCTCCCTCTTTCCAGTAGAAATCACATTTAAGGTAAGGTTGAAAACACGTGAGGGAGCAAGATATTTCACAAAACCTATGCCCCAAAGTAATATGTGCTTACGATTGCCAATTGTTCCCAACAATCACAATAGAAACACACTAGTATCATATACTAACAATTAATGATCAATAATATGCATTAAAACAAGGTTTGGTTAGAAAATCTAAGTTAAGATAACAACAAAATCATCTCATGAAAAATTGATATAGAAATAAGGCAACATACCATTTAAACAAAACAAGGCTATACTTACGGGTTCAGAACCAAGTATAGCCATGAGGTTATACTTCAGGTATTTCAAAACAGAGTGTAGCTACAAGGTGAGATAAAAACATATCAAAATGCATAGAAGTAAATTTAGAGTATTGCAAAGGTTTCGTAGACACCTAAAAATATCTCGACCCTTTAACCATTCTTCCTGCATCATCCATACCATTAATTCCCCCTTTCATCTGATTAATTAAATAAATTCATAGTTATTTAATTAATTATCCCTACATTACCCCTAACCATTCACCCTTCATCATTCATCATTTATTCACCCCTAGTCATGAATTAATTAATTTAATTCAGCACTACACCTTATAATTTTACCACAATTATTTAAATAAATATGCAAATATTTATTTGATTAATTTGTCTACTTTCCTAAACCTGATTAATTAGATAAATCACACTTATTTAATTAATCTACCTTACTAATCAACTTAAACATAGCGTAGGTGATTAAATAGCTATTATTTAATTAGCTACCCTAGCCTACATGACCCTTAGACTTGAATTAATTAAATAAATCATTATTTAATTAATTCTAAACCTTGATTAGCCCATCCCTTAATTTCCTCGAGCCACATTAATTAAATTAATCACTCTAATTAACATGGTCAAACCATGTTTAACTAATTCTCCCACAACCCACAAATTAAAAATTAAGAAATAATCCCATGGGTCACATGACCCTTCCACCTCACCTTACTATTTCCATGCTAAGTTGTTCTCTATGTCATGAGCTCACACACGTGAGTTCCAAAATTGCCTAGGTGTGACATGTCTCTCACATTTTCACATAAAATAGAACTTTAAAATCGACATCCTCCCAAGGAAATAATATTTTATTTCCTCACAAGTCATTATCATATTAAACACAAAGCCTTCCCCAAAAATGAATTTTAAAATTATTTTTATTCCTAGCCCTCCATTTTTGTTGATGAGATCTTGACCCTTTATCTCATCCTTTCATCTCATCCATTGATCTCAACTTTCAATCCTACCCCTTGGATCAAAATCTCTTCAAAATTGCCTATAAATAAGGCCATCCACAAGCCATTTTCATCATCCAAGTTTGAGTAATGTTATCATGCTAAAACCATTCCTCATAGCCTCTTAGCCAATTCATTGTATTGCAATTGAGAATATATCCACATTCAATACCTAGTTTGGGTAAAGCTAGGACCTCTTGGATGCAAGCTCCTCCACCATATCAAGGAGTGGGAGACTTTTCAAAAGGTATATAATTTGTGTTTCTTGCATTTTGATGTTTTGTTTTCCTTTGAATTTTCTCTTGTCTTCATTTGGCACACCCATTGGGACCCCCTAGTCTAATATAACTCCTTTTTGAGTGTTTTTTGTAAAGGTTCTTGATGCACAGGTTGGAGTAGTGCTATATTCTTCCACAGTCGTGCTATACCTCCATGGTTTAGCACCATTTCTTGCTATTTCCCTCTGAAATAGTGCTATATTATACTATTTTAGTCCTATTCTATCATGGATTTTACTAACTTTGTTGGTTGAAAAAAAGTTTATCTTTGTTTTATGCTTCTGAGCACAAGCTACATCTTTTTGCTCTCTATTTTTTGACAGGGTTTCCTAGTTCTAAGGGATCATTCTACTAAATTTTTTCTAGATATATCTTAAGAGGAACTAGGTTTTGATGTTTTTCATTTCCTAACACAAAAAAACTCTATTTTTCTGCTAACAACTGATGTATTTTCTCTTAGACTAACCTTGTAGGTTTTTAACATCTCACCTTATCATTTCGTGCAAGTTTATTGTCTATTTTTTGCAGGTTAATTCACTTTTCTACGGATTTGTTGGGTGAATATTTTGTCATCAACACATCAAAGACAAAATGGTTATATCAACCACAACGTGGTGAGATAAATCTCTCCTCTCAGCAAGGGGAGGCTCCCTTTGATTGCAAACTATTACAAACTAATAACTTATTTACACTAAGAACTATAATTGGGATGACTCCATTCCATCATATTCTTTTTTTTCAAAATATATGTTTACACAATTATTTGAACAAAACTACTACTTATGCAATAAACTATTAATTATCACAAACCTACAGAAACACAAAGTTTTCCATTGCTTCTTTCACCAACTAAGAATAAAATGATTTGAAGTAAAGTGCAGCCCAAAGTCTTCACTTATACATCAAGATGAGATAAATGGATCAAATATAACAACTTGTAGCACAAAGTCTTCAAGCTATTTCTCATTCACGAACAAAACACAATTCTCATAAATGATTTTATAGCCCAAAGTCTATTAAAATCAAATCTAGAATACAACTCAATCATTTGGAATAAACCTTCACACAACAATTATTTATCATAGATAATATGATAGCAAAGACATAAGAACAATTCTATCATAAAACAAATTAGTCCAAGACAAAGATTGGAATTGAACTTGTTCTCTTTTATTGATAAATATTTGAACATTGATTTATACAAATAAGCACAAAGTCTTGACTTACTTTTCAATTTGGCAGAGATTTCTTGCAATAGATGAAAGATAAAAATTACAATAGAGGCCCTCTTTATTTATAGTGAGAGGCCATGAGATAATCTAGGAAAAATCTAACTTTGACTTATTCAACACAAGAGTCCTTATTGATTTGGGACTTCTTATATTTTTACATATAATTACATATGGGAAAATGTGGAAATGTCCATAACTATAAATAAAAGACATATGAAAATACAAAAAATAAAGTAAGGTACAAAATTTCCATCAACTTGCAGTGTCATCTTTCTTCAAACGAGCATCGTACATTGTGAATGCAGATTGCATCCCATAGCTATAAGGACCAGCAGTATTTTTAAAGATCATTCTATCCCTAAACACTGCATCTTTCACTATTGTGGCCACTTTTGCATGACTGGTTAACTTAGACTTCATGTTATGTAATGTTAACTGATTATCCATAATATTGTCTAGAGAGGAAACTGAGAAAGATTTATCTTCAAACTCCCTTTGGAACATATTCTTGAACGACTGAATCATCTCATCAACGAGGAAAAAGTGATGATCCTCAGATGTCAACCTGCATGGGAGCTCCTCCAATTTGTGTAAAAGACTAACATCACTTTCTTCACTTAATTACTTAGCGCTTTCCAAATCTTTAACCAAGTCTTTTAAAACATTACTTCGATAAAACAATGATTCTTTAGTTTACACATAGGACTCATGATTTCAAATAACACCGAGTGATATTACAGTTTTTACCTTTAGCTTTTTCATCTCAACCCACTTCTCATAGCTTCCATCTAGATACTCAATGACTTGAGAAATCATATCAACTAGATCATCCAACTCAGCTCTAATCTTCTCCATCCTACTTTTCTTCTCAGCTGTCTCTGTAAGAAGAGACACCTCTTGTTCATGCAGCCTTTCCAGGTATTCATCAACCACTTTACCTTTGACATGAGTCTTTTTAGCCCTTTTAATAATGGGATCTTCGACAGTTATCACCTCAGGTGTTATTGACTCAAATGCCAAAGTAATTTTCCTCACTGTTGCAGCCAACTGCTCTATCGTTGCTTTGTAGTGCTCCTTCATTTCCTTTTCATGATCAAACTTTTGAATCAAGGAATTAAGCGTAGATTGAACATAAGCTTTGGCGCTTTCATGAGTGATCTTCCCAAGCTCAATTCTAGAAATAGAATAGTCACTCATACTGAAATTTTCAATAGTTGCATCCCACAGTGGCTGAGCAATCTCCACATATTTGTGGCCTTTATCTTCTAGCAGCTGAGAAAGAGTTTTAGTCTTCTTTTGTATCTTCACCTTTACTGGCATCAACTTCCCAAAGTCAAAGTCATCTAGAGAGATGGCTTGTTTCTTCCTCTTATGAGTATATGCTGAAAACCACGGAGGAAGCACTAATGTACTAACATTTGGATCAGACTCCATTGCTGGTGCAGAAGGAAATGTGCTCACACTTGTGGTAGTGATGATGGGAGGAGTATTTGTAAACACTGCACCTAGTACATCCACATTAGCAACTTGCTCAGCACCTAAAACAAATTGTTCACAAATTTTACAGTCACCAATGTCATAAGAGGGTGAAGACAAACTAGGAATTGATCCTAAGGATCGAAGAATGTTATCAAAGGCAACTTTAGGATTATCAAAAATTATTATTGAGGATGACAGTGATGACTGAATAACAATGGGTGAAATTAGGGTTGTAGGAGGAATGGGCAAAGAAACTAAAATAGATACAGTAGGTTGAGGGGAAGAGATTTTAGTTTCTTGTGACACATTTCTTTGTGGAGACATGGCTTCATCCTATAAATTTTCTTGACCATCTCCATCTTCTTTCTCATGTTCATCTTATTTTTCTCCTGAAGACTTGTCCTCAATATCCATTACCTCTGCAACTGGTTCTTCAACATCATGTTCTTCAATCTCCATTTCTTTAGTAGCAGATTCCTCTACTGTCACCTTGACCTTATCTCCTTTAGACACAAATTTAATCCTAGGCTTGCGAGCCTTGGATATACTGGGAGTATCACTTTTGTTCTTGGTCCTTAAATCAACTTTCTTCCCTATTTTGGTGCAGGAGCACCTACCTGACAGCTGGTCTTGATAAGGTAGTTAGTAGTTTTAGGTCTTGTTTGTGTTTCCAAGAAGGTCTGTTAGACCAATTGCATGTAATAAGGTCACGCTGATCATGATAAGATCATGCTGACCAGGCTTTTGCTATTTTTAGCTAGTTTGTTAGAGCAGCTGTCATGATGTATGTTCGGTGGGATCTCCCAGCCGCTTGGAGAGTTCCCAGCCGCTTGGAGTCGGGTCAGTAGTACTCGTAGGAAAGTCTTTATAAGCATGAGATCGTTTGATATTGGAGATACAGACAGATATCATCGATCGGCAGTTTAGTATTGCATTAAGCAGAGGAGGTTGAGTGTTCTGTGTGAGGAACATCATATTGTATTGCATCTTTGAATCAATAAAGATCCTGTTTCGGTTTCCTGTTTGATCCCCTTTGTAATCGATTTGCTGGTTTGAGAGGTTTCATGGATTCACTGATCCATTCCACCGGTTGACTCATCTGATCGGTGGAATGGTAATGTACAGTAGAGTAGGAGGTAGTTTGTTTTCTGTTTGCATGCAGGTGTGCAGGATCGCGGTCGACAGATGTTGAGAAGCCTAGCATCCTCATGTGCTAGGTTGAGCTGATTGAGTTGGAAGATCACCCTGAGGTTGGATCGGGTCATCCCTGGAGGATCGGTGAAGTGAAATTTCGCTAAGGCTGGAAATTGGTCAAGACGGCATCATCAGGATATTTCTGCAAATATCCTGCAGTCGGGTTAGACATCGTCATCCAGATAAGTGAAGGAAAGCATGATGCAGTTGAGTGCATGAAGTGTGAGTTCGTCGGGGTGATCATCAGCAGGAGGAGCCGAGGAGGAGCGTATCGGCATCAGGATCATCATATCGGGAGTGCCAAACATCCGCGTATCGCGAGTAGATGCGGGAGAGAAAGTTCGTGTTTTTTGACTAAGTGTTGAAGAGGTCATCAGGATATTGGGTGACGTCATCGTCATCAGGATATGACGTCATCGTCATCAGGATATGACATCATCGTCATCAGGATATTGAGATATCCCCCCTATGCGAGTTTATCCTGCCATCGTTAAGTGCTAAGGTATCGGCGGAAGTCCGTGGCAGAAGGTTGTATAAACATCATCAGGAGGTTTCGAAGAGAACCGGATAAAGTAAATCATGATGCTGTTGTTTGTGTCGTCGGCTAGCGGAGCATCAAAGGGAAGGTGTTGAAGCTGATCGTCATCAGGATATTTGAACAACTGGATATTTGGATATCCTGCTGACGAAGAGAGTGTTGAAGGTCATGATGATGACGATGGAGTTCGGTGCCCGATGAACAGTGCAACTGGAGGATGTGTGCGCCCGTTGAACATCATGATGATGATGTTAGGAGGAAAGCGGAGGTGAATAGTAGTCGGCAGGAGGACCATTGCGAGTGTCCGAAATATGATGATGCTGACTGTGTAACGCGAAACATGATGATGCTGTTGGTGGTTTTAGGAAATATGATGATGATGGCGAAGATGATGATGATGAGGTTGGTCTGCAGACATTCATGCTATATGCGAAGGTTATAGTGTGAATGCCTCTGCATCATAGTGGTATCAGAGCCTAGCAAAAGGTCTGGGCTGTTGTGTGTTGATTCTGTCACCGAAAGGGCAGAGGTAGAGTGGAATTGTGTGTGTTGTGTGTTGATTGAGAGGTTGACAAAATGCCTCCTAAAGGTAGTGGTACTGCAAGGGAATTGCAGGAGATGAAGGAGAAACATGCTAAAGAGATGAGGAAGATGAAGGAGCTTGCTGAAGCACTTCAAGCCAGGCTGACAGCCCTGGAAAAGAACAAAAAGAGGGAAGTGGAAGACAGTGAGTCTAAAGAAGATGAAGATACTGTTGAAGAGTATGAAGAGGTAGCTGAAGATCTGGATGCTGAAGACCAGAGATTGGCAAAACTGTTAAAGGCAGTACAGAGTGAAAAACCTAAGGTAAAGGTTGATGTCACCAAGTATACTGGAAGCTTGAATGAAGATGAGTTGTTGGATTGGATTGCTACACTGGATAATCACTTTGAATGTGAAGATGTTGCTGAGGATCAGAAGGTAAAGATTGCAAAGACCAAGTTAGGAGGTCATGCTTTGGTATGGTGGGATTATGTACAGTCTGAGAGAAGGAAACAAGGGAAGTCTAAGATCACTTCTTGGGATAAGATGGTAGCAAGGATCAAAGGGAAATTCTTGCCAAGGGATTATGAAATCCAGATGTTTAAGAAGCTGCAATTTTTAAAGCAGAAAGACAGGGATGTGAAAGCATATACTGAGGAATTTTATCTGTTAAGTATGAGATCTGGTCATCATGAGAATGAGGTAGAAAAGGTGGCTAGGTACTTGGCTGGTTTGAGGTTTAACATACAGGATGAGTTAGTTTTAGCTAACCCTAAGACTGTGGAGGATTGTTATCAAATGGCAATCAGGATTGAAGAAAAGATGAATAGAGGACATGATAAGTCCATGAGAGGAAGAGGAAACAATAGGGGAAGAGGAGCAGCCCCTGCACAAAAGCAAACAAATGAGGGTCAAGAAGACACTGGAAAAGGACAGGGACAGTCTGATTTCAGAGGTGGATGGAAAGGTAATAGAGGAAGATTTGGAGGTGGTAGAGGTTCTACTACATTTTCAGGAAAGTGTTACACCTGTGGAGAGTTTGGTCATCCATCTTTCAAATGTCTAGAAAACAAAGGTTCATCATCCAGAAATGATAGAACTAGTGACAAGAGAGTACAACTGGTACAAGAAAAGAAAGTAGAGGAAAGTGCACAGAGTTCAAACAAAGGTCCTGAGAATTATGGATATCCAGAGAGTGGAGAATCATTGATGCTAAGGAGAACTAGTTTGCAGGCATCAAAGGATCTGATGCAAAGAAGAGCTCTTTTCAAGACCACATGCAAGAGCAAAGGTAAGGTATGTAAGGTTGTCATTGATACTGGTTCAACAGACAACATGGTATCTCAGGAAATGGTGGATAAACTGCAGCTGGAAAGGATTCCACACCCACACCCTTACAAGACATCTTGGGTGAGTGATAGTCAATCACTTTTTGTCTCTGAACAGGCATATGTGGATTTCCAGATTGGACCATATCATGATAGAATTTTGTGTGATATTTTGCCTATGGAATGTTGTCACCTACTGTTGGGTAGACCATGGCAATTTGACAGAAGGGTAATGTATGATGGGTATGCTAATACCTACACCATCAAGAAGGATGGGAAGATTATTAAGTTGATGCCATTGCAGGCAAAAGCTGCAGCACAGAAGGCAGCCCAAATCATTTTAATGGGAAAGAAGGAATTTGTGCAGATGCCTAGAGGAGCAGGCATAAAGGCAGTTCAGGACACTGCAGGGAAAGGAGTTGTTACAGACAACAACATGAAGAAAGTTTCGGTTGTGACTGATAGAGGTCAGCAGCAGGTTCAGAAACAGGGGTGTAAACACCAACCATCAGTTCAGAGGAATGACAAGGATGTTGTCATAGTTGGGACTATTGCTTGTCCTATAAAAGTTGAAAGGAAGCTAGAGTTGAACACTTCAGAAGTTCCAGAGGCAGTTCAGACAAAGGTTCTGGTCAGGCAACCTGACAAACACAGGGTATGTGAGAGAAAGGCCTACATCAACAGGCATGAGGATTTACTTGCCAGAAAGCAAGTTACAGTTCAGAAGTCTTGGAGCAGCCAAGAGTCAGCAGCAGATAAAGCTGGAGCAGGTCAGACTATTGACAAAGCAAAGTGTAAAGGTGGAAGACTTCCACATGCTAAACTCATGGGACATGAGTTCTTTTCTTTTGGGGAGTATGGTGCAGGAGCACCTACCTGACAGCTGGTCTTGATAAGGCAGTTAGTAGTTTTAGGTCTTGTTTGTGTTTCCAAGAAGGTCTGTTAGACCAATTGCATGTAATAAGGTCACGCTGATCATGATAAGATCATGCTGACCAGGCTTTTGCTATTTTTAGCTAGTTAGAGCAGCTGTCATGATGTATGTTCGGTGGGATCTCCCAGCCGCTTGGAGAGTTCCCAGCCGCTTGGAGTCGGGTCAGTAGTACTCGTAGGAAAGTCTTTATAAGCATGAGATCGTTTGATATTGGAGATACAGACAGATATCATCGATCGGCAGTTTAGTATTGCATTAAGCAGAGGAGGTTGAGTGTTCTGTGTGAGGAACATCATATTGTATTGCATCTTTGAATCAATAAAGATCCTGTTTCAGTTTCCTGTTTGATCCCCTTTGTAATCGATTTGCTGGTTTGAGAGGTTTCATGGATTCACTGATCCATTCCACCGGTTGACTCATCTGATCGGTGGAATGGTAATGTACAGTAGAGTAGGAGGTAGTTTGTTTTCTGTTTGCATGCAGGTGTGCAGGATCGCGGTCGACAGATGTTGAGAAGCCTAGCATCCTCATGTGCTAGGTTGAGCTGATTGAGTTGGAAGATCACCCTGAGGTTGGATCGGGTCATCCCTGGAGGATCGGCGAAGTGAAATTTTGCTAAGGCTGGAAATTAGTCAAGACGGCATCATCAGGATATTTCTGCAAATATCCTGCAGTCGGGTTAGACATCGTCATCCGGATAAGTGAAGGAAAGCATGATGCAGTTGAGTGCATGAAGTGTGAGTTCATCGGGGTGATCATCAGCAGGAGGAGCCGAGGAGGAGCGTATCGGCATCAGGATCATCATATCGGGAGTGCCAAACATCCGCGTATTGCGAGTAGATGCGGGAGAGAAAGTTTGTGCTTTTCGACTAAGTGTTGAAGAGGTCATCAGGATATTGGGTGACGTCATCGTCATCAGGATATGATGTCATCGTCATCAGGATATTGAGATATCCCCCCTATGCGAGTTTATCCTGCCGTCGTTAAGTGCTAAGGTATCGGCGGAAGTCCGTGGTAGAAGGTTGTATAAACATCATCAGGAGGTTTCGAAGAGAACCGGATAAAGTAAATCATGATGCTGTTGTTTGTGTCGTCGGCTAGCGGAGCATCGAAGGGAAGGTGTTGAAGCTGATCGTCATCAGGATATTTGAACAACTGGATATTTGGATATCCTGCTGACGAAGAGAGTGTTGAAGGTCATGATGATGACGATGGAGTTCGGTGCCCGATGAACAGTGCAACCGGAGGATGTGTGCGCCCGTTGAACATCATGATGATGATGTTAGGAGGAAAGCGGAGGTGAATAGTAGTCGGCAGGAGGACCATTGCGAGTGTCCGAAATATGATGATGCTGACTGTGTAACGCGAAACATGATGATGCTGTTGGTGGTTTTAGGAAATATGATGATGATGGCGAAGATGATGATGATGAGGTTGGTCTACAGACATTCATGCTATATGCGAAGGTTATAGTGTGAATGCCTCTGCATCATATTTGCTCTAAGGTATCCTCTTCAGAACTAATTATGAATTCTGTTAAGGCTATACCTTTGCTTTGAAGCCACGAATTGGTGTTAGCTAGAACTAGTTCAAACCTCTTTCTAAAGGAGGTTAACTCCTTTGACCATTGCACAGCAAGCAAGGGAGAATTTGCAATTTATTCATTGACATATCTTGGGCTAATAACCTCCTCATTATCCACCATCCCCTTTGGAATATCAGCCAAGCCTAAATATTTGATTTGAATTAAAGTCAACCTACTGTAATCTAACTTCCTGATATCCTCTTCTGTTCTCAAGTCAACCCAAATATCCTCTACCATCAGCTCATGAATGTCATACCCACATTTCCCATGTGGTCACGACACGCATCACATGTGTCATGTCCACATTTGTCATGTGGTCATGACATGAAATATCAAAAAAATTTCTATGCTTCCCTAGAAACCCCCTCGCATGCGTAAGCATGCTCAGTGGTGTTATGCATAAGGCGTAAACATGACAATTGAATGCGGGATAATGCGTTCACTTTCGCATACCATTCACAATGAAGGCCAACTAGGGGGTTGATGTGACGCAGTTAACAGTGCCAATAGGGTTAGGATCAATGATCAAAAACCCTAAGTTAACCTATGTGAATGAAGGGATTTTGACGTAAGTCAAAATCAATAGCCAAAATTAGGTGCATGAGAGAATATAATTTAATACAAAAATCTAATGTCGATACTTGGCAAAAAACAATAATATAATCCTAAACAAGGTTAAATTTCACTAACCTAGCTAAACCCTAAATTCCAGAAAAATTCGGCAGCATAACGCCTCACAGGCGTGATTAGGGTTTATTATACTAAAACTAATTTTGATCGAAAGGTTACTGGTTTGGTTCTAAATTACCTATGTAACATCAGTTAAATTGATAGATTAATTAAAAAGATTAATTGTACATTTTTCAATAAAGCTCGATTAATTTGTTCTTCTTCACGTTTTATCTAATTTAATCATTTTTCAACAAAGCTCAATCAATTTGTTCTTCTTCACATTTTCTATAATTAGAGTTATCACTGCATCCTTTACATTATTCCTAATTTCTTGGTAGATCAAATCACGGAAACATGTTATACTAACCTCATTTAAATAGTTTACTAGGTTTCCAAGTTGGTTTTAAAACAACGTCTGATTTAAATTATTAAAATCGCTCTAAATATAATTAAAAAGGAATATCAAATTAATATCAATCCAGATTAAAATTAACCTCGTCGAATTAAGTTTTATGATTAAAGGATTAACCCAATTGTTAAAATAATTACATCTCAAATAATTAAATAGTTGTAAAAATTAATTAAAACAAATAATATCCCTTGTAATATTTAAATTTAAAAATCAATTAAATATAAAATCCCTCTAATAATAAACTAGTCTATAAATTACCATGCCACTAACAAATAAGTAGAACATTCCCAAATGAATATAAGATTACCCATTATATAATTACCAAAATAATTCCATTCTAAAAATAAAGTTTAAAACAAATGAAAAAGAAATAATAAAAGGGTGGGAAAAGAAAATAAGGCCAATTTTAAAATACACAGCCCTAAAAGGCCCTCAAATAGAAAACTAATTTCCTTAAGGGAAAAAAGCCCTAACCCTATCCTTTTCATTTCTCAATTTCTTTTCTCCTCTCTTTTTCTTTTCTTCTCTCATTCTTTTTTTTTTTTTGGTTACAGGTTTAATGGAGGCCATACATGGCCACACCAAGTATTGAGTATGCTATATATATATAAACTATATATATCCTTTGTGCAGCAGGGTGGAGTCCGATGGTGGACTGTGGAGGTTGTAGGGTTTGGAGAAGCAGCAGCGGCGGAGGTAGCGTGGCCGACGAAAGGTAGCAGGGTGACGGTTGGCGGAACTGGGGAGGACGGGCTGCAGTCTGCGCGGGGGTATTACCCGTGGGGGTAGGCATTGGTGGGGAGTGTGGGGAGGGGGAGGGGTTCGAACCCCCCCACTAATATTTTAATTTTATTCTTTGTAAAACAAAAAAAAATGACTGCAAAGATTAAAAACGCAGTCCCTTCTCTATGCCCAACATTTAAATTTTTTTAATTAAGTTTTATTTTTAATAATATATATATATATATATTTACACAGCAATACATAATTTTATTTTAAAAATCACAGTTTATTATATAATAAAATTTAACAAAGAAATTATATATATATATATACAATAACCCTCTTTTTTTTTAACAGAATATTCAAAAGAACCTAAATGCAAATATATTAAATTTAAAAACACACACACACACACACACACACACACACACACACACACACTATATATATATATATATATATATATATATATGAAATAACTTAAATTTTAATTCTTGTTTGCCATTTTAAAATTTCACAAAATTTCCTTTTTAAAGAAAACAAATAGCAAAGAGATATATATTTTTTTTATAATAAAGAAAAATAAACATTTTTCTCTAATAGATTTGAATGGAGTAAATGAACATATATATATTTTCATAAGAACAATTTACAATTTTCATGTTTGTCTCTCAACAATAAAACAATAACTTTCCTATTTGTTATTTTAAAAATAAACATACAAATGAAATAGCATTAAGACCAAAATTTTCCTTCATTTCTCTATTTTTTTTTGTTAAATCATAGCATTGGAAATCAGCAAACTAAAATTTCTATTGCAAATGTAAATAAATCATACACACAAGTAAAATATACTTTTACAACAAGAGAGAGAGAGAACAATGTTCTCCTCTTTTGAAAACTAACAAATAATACAAAGGCCTAACAAGACCCTACTTTCTCAAGAGTTAAGAATTAAGATAACAACTCCAAGAACAATGGTGTTTTCTTTCAACTTCACAACTTAGCTCCAATGAACTTACAATATCACAAGAGGGGGAAAGAAGCCACAACAACTTGCTCTCCTCCCTACCATAGACCCGCTAGTGGGTCACCCCCGAGCTAGGGAGGTCAGGAAACTCAAACCACATCATAACAATGCATTCAACAACCAAACAAAAAATTACTCCCATGGCTAACACAACACAAGAACTCACTCAAAATGAGTTCAATGGGATAGGGGAGTTGACAACACTCAACTCAAGAGTGCCACTCCTAAAACATCCCAATACAAATACCTCTCAAGGCCTCAAGCCAACACTTTTAAACATAATTTCACAAAGCTTCTATTTGGCTCTCAAGCCATTTCACATATTGCACATATTCACATGTTTCCCTCAAGGCTACAGCTCCACAAAATCAAGGAAATGACCCCGAGGAGGTTCACTCCTCCCCCACCCCACACTTGTTGAGCATCTTCTCCCAAGTGGGAGAGGCTCTCACAACACCATACAATTTTTCCCCACGACAACAAGTAAAAACTCAAAAATAGAACTCACACAAAGCATCACACAAGTAAATAAAATGCATAAGGGAAGGCCTTAGCCTTGAAACCTACCTTAAAAATCCCAATTGGTAGATGGTTGAGTAGAGCTCCTCCAACTCCTTCTCCCAAAATAAGTCACCAAACTCCCTCCAACTTTTTTCCCTCAAAGTAAATTAAAATCAATAAAATTTGCTAAAAATTCAACAACCCCATACCCCTCTTCAAGTAGGATTATAATAGGCTCTTCTCATGAGCCTTGAGGAATGGGGAGGTGAGACATGTCACCTCCTCACTCCTCCTCCCAACTACAAGCAAGACCCTTGGAATGGGTGGTGACGCATGTCACTCACCCATCTATCAAGTCTCTCTCCCTTCCACTTGTCCTCTCTAAACATGTGGGAGAGAAAAGTGGAGCTTAAGAGGGAGTGAGTGCCACATGTGCCTCAATCCTTTCCTCCCAAGAAGGACCACACAACCCCAAGGTACCCTCACCAATTGTGGGGGAGACTTGGAGTGAAGTCATCCACAATTAGGGGGTCTTGAAGACTTCCCCAACCTAGGGAAGAGGGAAGGAAGAGGTTGAGTGTTTGACCCACTCATCCTCTCCCTCCCATGATTCCATTTTCGTCACTTTACTTCAAGGTGAAGTTAAAGTGACCAAATGGAAGCTTACCTAGGGTTACACAAGCCCAAATGACCCCTAGACCCTAGGAGTACAACCCAGGGTTAAGTTTAACCTAACTTTAGCACCTTACGAGTTTCATTGATATTTCACATGTAGTGCATTAAATGCACTTAGTGTAAACTAGAGATGCACTAGCCATAAAAAATGCCGCCCCTGCACTTAGGAACAAAAATCAAAAGACATGCAGTAGCAGTAAAAAATGTTACTTTTGCATGTAAATATTTAGAACTCAAAAAATGTAATGGCAATGAATTTCACCACCATTGCATTTAAAACACAATTTTTTTCTAACTCCTTGAAACTGCCCAAAACTCAATTTTAATGAATTCGTCGCTTGATCTATTTGTGCAAAAACCAAGAAACCAAGGCGAGAAGATACTAGAATGGATTCTCAAGAGCTAGAAGACCACACAAGAGGACAAGATGATTCACCTCGATTTATGTTCTTAGAGTCGTAGGCTACAAAATAGACTAGTTTCATAGGGGTCATCCTACAAAATTGAACATAGCTAATTTTGAGGATAACAACTGGCTCTAATTGGGGAGCTTCTCTTCAGTCATTCTTTGAAATGGTTGAAGGGAAGAAGAACTCTAGTCTCTAAGTGCCTTCATCTATTCCACTGGGCTATAGAGTCAGGCGACACAAAAAAACACCAAAAACACAAAAGGACTAAAAATGAAAAAGACACAAAACTATACAAAAATACACAAACTTATCTATCACTTTACTGTGTGAAAAGTTTCATATGTTTCCCACTATGTGGTAGTGAGAAAGGCATGCCATCTTGATATTCTAGAATGAAACTATTTTCACCATAACGTTGATGAATGATGAAAGGGCCTCTCCATAGGGAATCAAACTTCTCGTGCATTCCTTTTGGCTCTCTCCTCTTGTCCCATAACAAGACTTGATCCCCAACTTGAAAATATCTGAATTTAGCCTTCTTATCAAATATCTTCTTTACTTGAGCTTGGTGTTTTGCAATGCGATCCACCACTTTGACATGTTGTTCCTCAAGCTTCGAGAGGTACATTATGTGTTTGTCTATAGAACTTTCAAAAGTTCCATCTTCAACTGCCTTTGCCAACTTCAAAGCTGGCAACTCTAATGTAATTGGTATTTTAGCATTCAATTCATACAATAAATAAAAAGGAGACATACCAATTTCTCTCTTTAGGGTGATACGGTCTGCCCACAAAGCATCAAACAGTGCCTTGTGGCAGGTTCTTTAATTTTCATCTACCATCTTTCTGATGATAGTGACCAAATTCTTATTACTCAACTTGGCTTGACCATTTCCTTGCAGATAATAGTTGTATGAGTGAGATAAGGTCATCCCATATTAAAAAAAAAACCTAGTAATTTCATGGGATGAAAAACATGTAGCATTATCTGCTACTATTTTGTTTGGAACCCCAAACTTGGATATTATGTTTTCCTTGAGGAAATTCCAAACTACTTCAGAAGTAGCATGCTTAACTAGAATAGCCTCTACCCACTTTGTGAAGTAGTCAGTTGCTATAAGTACAAAACTATGTCATGCATTGGATGGTGGATTCACTACACCAATGAAGTCAATACTCCATTGCTTAAATGATTCTTCAATGATGACTAGTTTTAATTATAGGGCAGCCAACTTAGGTTTCCCCACAAATTGCTAGCAAAGTTCACACTTACGTACCCAATCATATGCATCTTGGAACAAGGTCGGCCAATAATATCTGGCTCCTAGAACTTTATGAGCCATGAAAAGTGTTGAAAAATGCCCACCACAAGCCAAACTATGGAAAGATTCCAATAATTTACTTTGTTGCACCTTATCAACACAATGGAGAAAAATCCCATCAATACTCTTCTTATATAAACCATTATCCCATAAGACAAAATTTACATCTTTAAGCTTAATGGTCCTTCTCTCTTTATAAGACAAATGTTCAAGACACTTACCATATGTGAGAAAGTAAGAAAGATTTGAGTACCATTCATCTGTGGTGCTCACAAAAAGATCAATGGGAACTTCTTCAATTTCTACTTCCTCATCCCTGGTTTCCTTGGTAACATTATTAGCAATAAGCTGACATAATCCTTTTCCCTGCATAAGCTGGGTAGGCTTAATATCAAGGTCATATTCTTGAATCTTGGCAATCCAGTTACCTCTTTTTCTTCTAAACTCCTGTTGAGTTAGAATAGATTTAACTGTTTAATCTGGAACCAATGCAACAGTATGTGAATTCAAAATGTAGAATCAAAAATTCTTAACAACTTTCACTACAGCATATGCATGTTTCTCCATAGCGGAATATTTAAGTTCATGAGATTTGAGAGGACAACTCATGAATGTAATAGGAGATTCAATACCCTCCTCATTCTACTGAACTAAGATTGTTGACAATGTATGCTCAGAAGCATAACTATACATAATGAAGTCCTTGGTATAATTAGGACATACCAAAACTAGAGCATGGGCAATGGCCTTTTTAGTGTCCTCAAATGCTTCTTTACCCAACATACTCTAATATAAAGTGGACTTACCTTTCATCATATTCACAATATGATGAGTCTTTTTTGTGAACTCAGGAACAAATCTCCAAAGAAAATTCACTTTTCCAAAGAAAGAGTGAACAAGTGTCTTACTTGAAGGTAAAGTAAGACCTTGAATGGATTTGACCCTTTCTGGATCAATCTTAGTACCTTCCTTAGACACCACATGTCTGAGAAGTTTACCTTCAGTTACCCCAAAAATGGACTTTTTGAGATTGAGTGAGATTCTATGCTGACAACATCTTTCTAGTACTTACCGCAAATGGTAGGTATGATCCAAATGCTTCTTTGAAAAGATAGTTAAATCATGAAGATAGACAACAATAAACTTACCCATTTCTTCCCTGAAGGCCAAGTTCATTGCTCTCTAGAAGGTCAAACCAGCATTGATTAAATTGAAAGCCATCCTGCAGTAAGCAAAAGTGCCCCAAGGAGTTGTAAAAGTCGTTTTATGCTGATCCACTTCACTTACCTCCACTTGGTTATATCCTGAGAAACCATCCAACATAGACAGCATCTCCGAACTAGCCACCATTTGTAGTACTTGATCCATTACTAGAAGAGGGTAATTATCCTTTACAGATGACTGATTGAAGTTCTGGAAATCCACTTAGATGCAAATTTCACCATTCTTTTTCCTTACTGGTACTATGTTAGCAATCCATGTGGAATGATGAATTGGGAAAATAATTCTTGCATTCAACATCTTTTGAATTTCTACTAAGATTGTACCTAAAATTTTGGGGTTGTACTGCCTCTGCTTCTGCTTGTGAGGTACAGATCCCATTTTGAGTGGAATCTCATGTTGAACTTCTTTAGGCTGGAAAGACTTCAAGACGTCATAAGAATATGCAAGCACATTGATATAGTGATGCAGAAGTGTCATGAACTTGAATCTTTCATCATCTGTGCAACATTTCCCGATGTTAACCATCTTAGGATCAACTTTTGTACCCATGTTCACCTGTTCAACCTCTGACGAAGAACTTGTTCCAATCTATTGTTGTTACCTGATATACTAGTCATGTTTATTAAATAGTTTCTCAAGAGAAACTAAAACTTTGGGAATTTTGTTCCCCTTTAGCTATAGAAATTCTTCTTCAGTCTCTGAATCAACTTCAGAAATAGATTCCCCAAGAGGAGAATCACTACCTTCAAAATAAATCTCACTGAAGTTATCTGCCTTTTCTAGAAAGCAATGATTTGATCATCCCCATTAAAAACTTGCCAGTGGTCAGAATTATCTAGGATGCTTGTCTGAAAGACCAACTCAATTATGTATTTATTACCCTTAAAATCCTTGTGAGGAACCATAAGGGTAGCTGAGACAGCCAATGAATCTGCACGATCATTGAAATCTCTTGGCACTGCTGAGATGTCGAAAGCATCAAAGTCTTCAATGAAATCCTAGACATGATTGCAGTAATGCTTTAGCCTTTCATTTTTGGTTTGGTATAAATTACTTACTTGGTAAACTATGAGCTCTATATCTCCCTGTGCATGAAGATTCTTGATTCCTTTAGCACAGGCAACTTCCATCCCTATTAACAAGGATTCTTACTCTTGGTATTATCAAATTGTATCTTGTAAGAAAAATGAAAAATGTCTCCTTGAGGAGATACAAGGATTATTCCAATGCTTGATCCTGTTGAAGTACAGCTACCATCAAACTCTAAGGCCCAAACATCATTTGAACTTTTTGGTTTGACATTATCATGACTAGGAGGATCTTCAAAAGAAAACTATTCCATTGTTAGGTTATAATTTGATCTATCATCATATGTATGATCACAATCCTCCGTAGTCAAAAAGTAATTCCCCATACTAGAAGACTCAAAGATAATTTGTGCTTTTAGATCTTCAAATTTGGTGACAATATATTTTGCTTCCCTTTCTGGAAGTATCTTCTGCATAACACCCTTGATGGGTATCCTAGCTTTAGATAAGTCCATGTTGATTTCTCCACCAATATTTTTACAACAATTCCGCCCCAATAAAATTCCATATGAGGTAGGAACATTGGCCACTAGGACAGTCATTTTTATTTTCTTCTCTGGAAAGGCAGCTAGTGCAAACTGTGCATCCTTAATTTGCCCTATCAAGGGTACTTGTTTAGTTTCCATGGAAAAGCATCTACCATAGGTCTTGGTCAAGTTTAAACCTAGAGCATCTGCTACCTTAGTGGGCATGGCATTATTAGAATCTCTGGAATCTATAATACATTTACTTAATTAATGACCATTCACTAACAAAGAAACATAGAAAGGTTCAATCTTTCCTGTGGTAGTGGAAGGAGTAACAACCAGATTATTCTGTGAAGATCTTGTGTGAGAAATGACAGGACTATTTTTAAAAGAATCTTGTCCTCCAGGGATAGTTTTATTTTTTACAAACCTAGCTAACTGATCAAACTGATGAGGGTTGGCGTGCAAGTATTCAATCTCAGACATCTAAATTTTGGTCTTCTTAGCATGGTCTATTATATCAAACAATTGATATGATGGAGACATGACAAAAGGATTATTTTATTGTTGAGGTTTTGGAATAGGGGTACTAGTTTGAGGAACAAAAGAAGAAGACAAAGTATTTTAAGTACTTACTTGTTTTTCACTAACCGGGTCTCTAGGTTGAAAAGGAAGAGGCATTCCCCTCTTAGAAATGGAAATTGTAGGATGAGCATATTCCTTTGTCTTTCCGTTATCGACTACTTGTTGATTCAACTAACTTTGAGATCACATGAAAACAACATATGACTCACCATATGCATCTTCTCTTTGGTCAACTTCATCCTGAAAATTTAGGAAGCCAATATATGAGTCACCAATTAACTCTTCTTCTCCTTCCATGAAGAGGTTAACACCATCATCCTGAGCTAAATTAGGTTGAAAGGAATTATCTTGTTCTGCTTCATAATATCCAACTACTGCATTGACCGTCAGAGGTTCCAAGGCAAGTCTTCGTTGTGTAGGAGGAATCTTGTTTTGTCCTTAGTTCCTAGAAGCATTACCTTGGTATGGAACATTTGGAAATGTTCTCCTTGATATGTCCCTGTAGGAAGGAGTGGGCATATTTTGAGACATTTGTTTTTTTAGAGCTAACAGTTCATTAGACAACTTCTGCACCATAGGATCAGTGGTGCTAGTTGTAGAAGTTTCAGTAGAAGGTTGCCCTCTACTTCTACTTGTATCCTTTCTTATTTTACCTGCAAGGATAAGGTCATTTTCAATCTTGGTAGCCATGGCTTGAGTTGCCGCCAAGTCAGTTGGACTAGCCTGCCGCAAACAATTCTCACCTCTAGCAGTTGAGTGTTTATGAAGAAACACTTTAGATTTCAGCCATGGGTTGAGCAGTGGTTGGAATTCTGTTGGTCAGCTTATTGAACTTTGAAATGAACTCATGCATGGGTTCTTGCGATCCCTTCTTCATTTGTGTAAGCAGGGTAAAAAAGCACGTGCATCTTTAGCAGGTTTGAACCTAGCCTCAATCATGGTTCGTAGAACATTCCACTTAGTGATTGATTGAGAAGGAAGGTGATAGAACCAATCTATTGTGACACCTTGAAGTGTCTCAACAAAAAGTCTCACAGATACATCCTCATGTTCTACCCCAAGAATACCAAAAGCAATATAAAAAGCTGCAATATGATCATCAAGGTGAACCTTTCCATCACCATAGAAATTTGGAAAATTCTTTCTGGAACTACGGGGTAGATCATGCAATAGTGGGGTAAGATTCAGAGGACCGAAAGCATTTCCCCATGGACCTACGGGAGGTGCTTGAGCCATTCTATGCTAATTAAAAGGTGGAATTATAAAACTTGAAACTTGTACAACCAGTGGTGTCCTTCACACACTTGAGGCTTCCCTTGGTATAGGCAACCTTGTGTTGGTAGGAGGAAAACTCCTTGTACGCTGAAGTCAAGATTTTGGAGGTAAAAGACTAAAATTATTTTGCTACATTAACTCAAACATAGGATCAATAATTCCTTGAGCTCTCTTACTTCTTGTATACCTTGAGTCTACAAGAATGCAATATACTTAACACAGATAAAAGAAACTAAAAAACTTATTACAAGTAATGAGGCTGGAATACTTCAACTCAAAGCATGAGGCTGTAAGTTGCACATTCGATCCCTAGTAGAGTCACCAAAAACTATTGGGTGAATATTTTGTCATCAACACACCGAAGACAAAATGGTTATATCAACCATAGTGTGATCAGATAAATCTCTCCTCTCAGCAAGGCGAGGCTCCCTTTGATTGCAAACTATTACAAACTATTACAAGCTAATAACTTATTTACACTAAGAACTATAATTGGGATGATTCCATTCCATCATATTCTCTTTTTTCAAAATATATGTTTACACAATTATTTCAAGAAAACTACTACTTATGCAAGAAACTATGAAAATTATCACAAACCTACAGAAACACAAAGTTTTCCCTTGCTTCTTTCACCAACTGAGAATAAAATGATTTGAAGTAAAGTACAGCCCAAAGTCTTCACTTATACGTCAAGATGAGATAAATAGATCAAAGATAACAACTTGTAGCACAAATTCTTCAATCTATTTCTCATTCACGAACACAACACAATTCTCATAAATGATTTTATAGCCCAAAGTCTATTAAAATCAAATCTAGAATACAACTCAATCACTTGGAATAAACCTTCACACTCCAGCTATTTATCACAAATAAGATGATAGCAAAGACATAAGAACAATTCTATCATAAAACAAATTACTCTAAGACAAAGATTGGAATTGAACTTGCTCTCTTATATTGATAAATATTTGAAAATTGATTTATACAAATAAGCACAAAGTCTTGACTTGCTTTTCAATTTGACAGAGTTTTCTTGGAATAGATAAAAGATAAAAGCTACAATAGAGGCCCTCTTTATTTATAGTGAGAGGCCATGAGATAATCTAGGAAAAAACTAACTTTGACTTATTCAACACAGGAGTCATTATTGATTTGGGACTTCCTATGTTTTTACATGTAATTATGTATATGGGAAAAGTACATGTAGAAATGTCCATAACTATAAACAAAAGACATGAAAATACAAAAAATAAACTAAGGTATGAAAATTTCCATCAACTTGCATCACCATCTTTCTTCAAATGAGCATCGTACATTGTGAATGCAACTTGTATCCCACAGCTGTTAGGACCAACAGTATTTTTAAAGATCATTCATGCCTTGATTACTACATCTTTTACTATTGTGGCCACTTTTGCGTGATTGGTTAACATAGATTTCAGGTTATCCAATGTTAACAGATTATCCAGAATATTGTCTAGAGAGGAAACTAAGAAAACTTTATCTTCACACTTGCTTTTGAACATATTCTTGAACTAATTGTGATAGTGCTTCTAGATTAAACTAAAATAGTTTAATCCAGAAGCACTATCACAATTATTTCATGGACTGTGGAAAACTCATGCCTGCTATATTCTTGAACTCCTGAATCATCTCATTAGCAGGGAGAAAGTGATGATCTTTAGATGTCAACCTGCATCGGAGCTCCTCTAATTTGTGCAAAAGACTAACATCACTTTCTTCACTTAATTCCTTAGCGCTTTCCAAATCTTTAATCAAGTCTTTTAAAACATTACTTTGATAAAGCAATGATTCTTTAGTTTACACATAGGACTCATGATTTGGAATAACACCAAGTGATATTACAGTTTTTACCTTTAGCTTTTTCATCTCAATCCACTTCTCATAGCTTCCATCTATATACTCAATGACTTGAGAAATCATATCAACTAGATCATCCAGCTTGGCTCTAATCTTCTCCATCTTGCTTTTCTTCTTAGTTGTCTCTATAAGAAGAGACACCCCTTGTTCATGCATCCTTTCCAAGTATTCATCAACCACTTTACCTTTGACGTGAGTCTTGTTAGCCCTTTGAATAATGGGATATTCCACAGTTATCACCTTAGTTGTTATTGACTCATATGTCAAAGTAATTTTCCTCACCACCATAACCAACTACTTTGCCATTGATTTATAGTACTCCTTCATTTCCTTTCCATGATCAAACTTTTGAATCAAGGAATTAAGGGTAGATTGAACATCATTTTTGGTGCTTTCATGAGTGATCTTCCCAAGCTCAATTCTAGAAATAGAATCGTCACTCATACTGAAATTTTCAATAGTTGTATCCAGCGGTGGCTGAGCAATCTCCACACATTTGTGGCCTTTATCTTGTAGCAACCAAGAAAGATTTTTAGGCTTCTTTTGTGTCTTCACCTTTACTAGAATAAGCTTCCTAAAGTCAAAGTTATATGGAGATATAGCTTGTTTCTTCCTCTTTGGAGTATATGTTGAAAGCCATGGAGGAAGCACTGATGTACTAACATTTGGATCAGACTCCATTACTGGTGCAAAAGGAAATGTGCTCACACTTGTGGTAGTGATGATGGGAGGAGTATTTGTAAACACTGCACCTGGTACATCCACATTAGCAACTTGTTCAGCACCTAAAACAAATTGTTCAAAAATTGTAGAGGCACCAATGTCATAAGAGGGTGAAGACAAACTAGGAATTAATCGTAAGGAATGAAGAACATTATCAAAGACAACTTTAGGATTATAAAAAATTGTTCTTAAGGATGATAGTGATGACTCAGATGACTGAATAACAATGGGTGAAATTAGGGTTGTAGGAGGAATGGGCAAAGAAACTGAAACAGATACAGTAGGTTAAGAGGAAGAGACTTCAATTTCTTGTGACACATCTCTTTACAGAGACATGGCTTCATCCTGTAGATTTTCTTTACCATCTCCCTCTTCTTTCTCCTATTCATCTTCTTTTTCTCTTGAAGACTTGTCCTCAATATCCATTACCTTTGTGACTGGTTCTTCAACTTCTTGTTCTTCAATCTCCATTTCTTTAGTAACAGATTCCACTACTGTCACCTTGGCCTTATCTCATTTAGATACAAATTTAATCCTAGGTTTGGGAGCCTTGGATGTGCTGGGAGCATCACTTTTTTTCTTGGTCCTTATCTCAACTTTCTTCCCTGTTTTCTCTAAGGTATTCTCTTTAGAACTAGTTATGAAGTATTTCAAGGGTATAGCTTTGTTTTTAAGCCACATATTGGTGTTAGCCAGAACTGGTTCAAGCCTCTTTCTCAAGGAAGTTAACTCCTTCTTTGACCATTACACAATGGGCAAGGGAAAATTTGTAATTTGTTCATTGACATATCTTGGGCTAACAACCTCCTCATCATCCACCATCCCCTCTGGAATATCATTGAAGCCAAATATTTGATTTGACTAAGTCAACCTATTGTAATCTAACTTCCTGATAAAATCTTCTGTTATCAAGTCAGCCCAAATATCCTCTACCATCAGCTCATGAATTGAGTCTTTCTCCTGATCTTATCCTTCACTCCTCAATATTCAAATTTGGGTTTCCTTTTGAATTGTTTCATAGTAACCATCTACATCTCATTTTCCATTGCCTTGGATTTCACATCAATTGTAACAAAATACCTACCAATTTCAACCAAAAACCTGAATCCAGGCTACTTTGGTTCCATTTGTTTGTTATGAACGATAATCATTTGCTAACACAACTCTATCAAGACAATTTTATCAGAAGGGAACTTTGGTAACATATAAGGATACCCTTGATAATTGCCAACTCTTAGATATGTGAATGTTGAAAATTGAAGAAATAAGCAACCAAAACCATTCACCACTACCCAGGCTTTATCTGAAACTCTACTTTGCTCCAATTGAGGGTCAAAAGGCACAGGAAAACAGAAAAGAAGGCATCATTCACCCTTCAAAAATGATGAATTGAGTCTTTTAAGGTTAGTTGAGGATAATACTGATAAACTGGTACAACCCTCCTATCTCCATAAGATGTTAAAGCTAGGAAACTTCTCATAGAAGCTGCTACATATACAAGGTATGAGGTCATATAGAACTTAGAGGTAGTTGATACCTTAGTTAGTTGCTCATGAAGGGCATTGCTAATATGTTCTCCCCATAATATATTCTACTTACCTTGAATTATGATTTAGATGTATGGGTACATCAACTCATGGAAAGTAGAGGATGAAGATAGACCTCTAATTTTGCTGAGAAGAGTTATTAAATAACTTACTTCCTCTACAAAGTCACTCTTGGAGAAACTCCTGGGCCATCTAGACAAATTTGGTCTAGCAGTTTTTAGCCATTTTGTATTGATCATCCTTTTTGCCTTTTCAACATCTTTATAATACTCTCCCTGAGCAATTCAGAAATCTAACTCTGCAACATCTTCTGCTCTAGGACACATCAAAACCTTATCTATAAACTCTGCATCAAGTCTCATGATCACATTGCCATTGGTATCTACCACTATCCTGTTATCTTTGTTGTAAAAATGAGCAACTTGGATAATAAACTTAGTATTGTGTGCAGCAACATGGAATGAAGCCACCAGATGGATATTGCTTTTTATTATCTTTTCCATGTAAGGATTGGGTTTATCTTTGTCCTTTCCACAAATTTAGCCATATCAACGTGACCGATCTCTGTGTCCCATATTTCATCCACATTTGATATGACTAAAGTAACAGGGAACACACTTGGTATTTATAATTCATTACTTTGGCCTTCTTAGGAGACGGGTTAGTCATTTGAAAGGTAGATTCCTTCAGATGAATTGATGACCTTGGCAACTTGTACAAGAAACTGCAACAAAAAGTCATGATCTTGTAGTTAGGGAAAAAATGGCAATTTGGGAAACTGCATGTCGATGATCATTTTCACAAGGATGAGCTTGAAAGGGGTAAAGAGAAAGCAAGTCTAGGAAATGGAAGAAAGTGGGCTAAAGATAGAAAATGCATAAATTTCCTAGTGCTAGAAAATTTTTAGTATATGAGTGCACGAGCGACAAAAATCACCTGCATTCCATACAAAGGGAAATTGCATTAAAAACATGCATAGGTGGCAAAAAATACCACTCTTGCATGTTAGGTATCATTTGTAAAAAATACTTGAGTGGCAAAAAGGTTCACTTTCGCTTGAAAGGATAGGTCTGCATTGTATGTGTAAGAGTGGTGAAAAGGGCCGCTTGTGCATTGCTAGGAAGACTAATTTTGAACGTTCGAGTGGAAAATTTTACTGCTTATGTAAAGAAACATTATATTAACTTCATGTAGGTGCGGCAAAAAATGCCACCCTTACACTTGGGGTAAATCACGAAATAAAACAAAAGCATGGGAGGCGAAAATTACCACCCTTGCATATCTTTCAAAAGATAAACAAATATACATAACACAAAATTGGTATGTAGGGGCCGCGAAAAATGTTGCCCTTACACACCGGATATCATTAAAAAAAAGGCATGGGCAGTGAATTTCACTGCCTCTGCATACCTCACAAAAGGATAACAAATGTGCATTGGTGGTGAAAATCACCACCCAAGCACAGGGAAAGAATAATTTTGTATGGGCAGTGAAAATTGCCGCCCTTACATTTCAAGGGAAGATCTAATTTTTTAGCATGGGCAGTGATTAAACACACCTTTTCTATTCTTTGGTTTCATACAAAAACATGAGGCTAGGGTTTTATGCGAACAAACAGTGGAAATCGCCACAAGAAAATCTTAAAACTAAAACAAAACTTAAACAAAAACCCTAGAAGAATAGACATTTATAAAATAAATCTTGAACCTAATAAATGAATTTAGAGATTTCAACAACACTAAAAGTATAGAATTAATGCTATTATCAAGAGTAAACATAAACAACTCAAAATACGAAAACACGAAAAGCACAAGTAAAGCTTACCTGGATGGCAAAACCTAGTTTGAATCCAAGAAAAATCCTCAAGACAAAATGTGCACCAGAGTTTGAAGGGTTTACACGGGCTTTAGAAACATAGAGACGAACATACGAAAGTAAAATAAGAAACAAAGAATGAATTAAAACATATAAAAGAGTTTCATTGATAGTTCACACATAGTGCATTAAATGCACTTGGTGTAAACTAGAGATGCACGAGTGGCGAAAAACATCGCCCCTGCACTTGGTAGAAAAATAGACATGCAGTACTGGAAAAAAATGCCACTTTTGCATGTAAAGCTTTAAAACTCAAAAAATCTAATGGTGGTGAATTTCACCGCCCTTGCATTTAAAACACAATTTTTTCTAACTCCTTGAAATTGCCCAAAACTCAAGTTTAATGAATTCACCACTTGATCTATTTGCACAAAAACCAAGAAACCAAGGTGAGAAGATACTTGAATGGATTCTCAAGAGCTAGAAGACCACGCATGATGAAAAGATTATTCACCTCGATTTGCATTCTTAGAATCATAGGATACAAAATAGACTAGTTTCATAGGGGTCATCCTACAAAATCAAACGCAACTGATTTTGAGGATAACAGGATTAGTGTCATCCACACCTAGAATAGTGCCATCAAGGCTCTATAACAGAGACTTGTAGGTATAAAATTTCTCTATCACTATGATTTAGCATAATTTTCTAGTGTTTAGCACCATTTGATTGTATTTCAGCACTATTTTTTGTTTCTGCATGATTTTCATGTATTTCAGTGCTATGTTTAGTTTTAGCGTAGTTTGCCTATTGATTAGTGCTATTTTTATCTATTGTAGCATTGTTTACAACTATTTTAGCCCAGATAGTGAACTATTTAGCACCATTAGCTATCTATTTACCGCTATTTTCCTATCCTATAGCGCCATTTAATTATGTTTTAGCGCTATTTATCATTGTTTTAGCACTATTTTATCTTGTTTTAATGCTATTTTTATAACATAATTTTGAAGTCTTTGGATGGGTCTAACAAGTTTGTGTAGTACCTTAAATTTTTGACCAAGAGTATTTTGTTAAACTACTGACATTTTGGTGAAAGTTTTCGCTCATCAAAGACTTTTGTTTGTTATACTATAGTAGTTGCACTAAGTTAGCTTAGTTGGAAATTAACCTTGTTTGTCATGCTTGGTTTGTGTGTAGATGTATAATCTCCCCTCACACCTTAGGGTGATCTTGGGGATCAAAAGTCTACACTTAAACACTCTATTACTTTTATTTGTTATCTTGAAGAGGTTACTTTATTATGTTTGCTCTCCGCTTACACTTCATGCAATCTTGGGTGATCAAAAGCAAGGGTGATATCTTCTTAGGAGGCATGATTGGGGATTTGATCACCCCAAGACATGACCTCAACCATGTGTACTAGTGGGGTATATCAAAGGGGGGAGAAGGAAACTTGTACCCCAATCTAGTTGCATTGTCATTGGGACAACCTTGGGGCCCCGGGTGATTCTAGACACAAGTTGAAGTGGCTTGCCACATCCCTACAACTTGTTATACCTTGTAGTGCACCATTGCAGAGGAGGGGAAGATGCTCACCTTACCATTATACTTGAGATAGGCATTACCTTGGGTAAGACAAAATTATCTTTGGTAAGGTGGGTAAGGTGGTCCATGACCTTGCTTTCCCTATTTATCCAAGCTATAGCACCAAAGGTATTAGTGGGGGTGGGATTCTCAGTTCACTTTGAGTTGAGATTGACCCATGACAAATTTGTTAGACCTACAAGGTATGATACACCCACTTGACTAATGTTAGGATTGTTCATGTGCTTGGTGTGTCTTCTTATTGAAACTCATACAAGCCAATTTTTCCAAAGTCCGCCTTGAGTAAAAAAGTCATTGTGTTCTCTTGTTTGATTTTTGTACTTGCCAAGAAACCTTTGACATTATCCAAGTCCAACATTTGAGCCTTTGAAATAAAACATTTGAACCTTTGAAATACAAAAATTTCAGCCTTTGAAATCCAAAATTTGAGCCAAGAATCTAAAAATAATCTAAGTTTGACAAAAATCCAACCAAAATCCAAACACTGTCTATTGTTTAGCACCATATACTCTTTGTTTAGCACTATAAATTCATCTGTTAGTGCCATTCATGTAGCGCCATCCACCCACTAATTAGCATGATTTCCATTTGTGTCAGCACTATTCCTCTTTGTTTTAGCACCATACTACTCTATATTAGCGTTATTTGAAGATCATATCTAAAAACATCCTCTGATTTGTTCCTAAATCTCTGAGCTTCATTTGACCTTAGGATCTGAAAACCTTGTCAAAATCGCCAAAAATCAAATCATCCTTTTTTGAGTCCAACCTTTTGTCCACATTTCCTTCTTCAATCTTTGTTTGAATTCCATTTACCTCATCTCATTGGACCCTAGAAAAACCTCACTTTGATATTGGACCCTTGACCATATTCCATCCATTAATCAATTTTCATATCCTAGTCCTTCACCTCATTTTTATAAGGGTTTTCACAAACCCTAATCCAAATTAATTATCCTCCATCCAACCTTAGAGAAATATTTTAACTTTATGGACCTTTCCCTTCATTCAATTCCATCCAAATTCACCATTTCCATTCACATCAAAATCCCAAATTCATTCAAACCTTAGTCCTAGTACAATCATCCTCATAGCCAATATCAACCAACATTATCCAAACCTTGTCAACCCCATTCCAAATATCAAATCCATATTATCTAAACCTTATCAACCTTATCCAAAATCCAACATCAACATCCAAAATCAAATCTATACAAACCTATCAACAACATCAATAATCAACATCCAAATTCTAAAATCAAACCAAAATCCAAAAGCATCATTCAAATCAAGTTTGTGCAAGAATTAAATCAAGATCTCATCATCCTCTAATTTATAGGGAGCTTAAGATTTTTTCTACATTAAGTTCTTTTATAAATTAGCCTTTTATCAACCCTTAGATAAATTGATTTAGGAGCCTAGACAACTCGTAAATTGATAAACTTTGAGGTATCCCATTTTTCTTGAAGGTAATTAGTCTACCCTCAAGTAAAATAATTATTTTCTCTTTTTGCTGAAGGTCATTAGTCTACCTTAGATAAGAAGAGAACATCCTTTACAATCCAAATATCTAGATTTATTTGAGCTCTCCATTGATTTGAACATCCTTTTCTAAACACCATCAAATTTGTCCAACATATTTGGTCATCCAATCCCATCTAAAATCAATACCCAAATTATCTAAGGTTTCTATTATCACCAAAATTGATCTAATTATACCTTGATCATCCATTTAAAAATCATCATCCCCAAATTTATCCAAAGACATCCTCAAAATTCTATTCACCCTCACACCCATTTACCTTTTGTCCAAGAATCCTTTAAAATTCAATCTTTAAGGTTATCAAATCACTCATCCACTTTTGATCCCAAAATCATTCCCAAATATCTAAAGTCATAATCCAATCTATCCATCCCCCATCCATTATCTCCCATTATTAATTCATCCTTTCACTTATCCATCCTTGGGTCCAAT
Organism: Cunninghamia lanceolata; assembly: GCA_027924645.1. Lineage (NCBI taxonomy): Eukaryota > Viridiplantae > Streptophyta > Pinopsida > Cupressales > Cupressaceae > Cunninghamia > Cunninghamia lanceolata. The sequence goes on along the minus strand of BSBN01000121.1, from coordinate 568,024 downwards.
ATTGTGCAATCAATCTCTAAGGTCAAACCTCCATAACCAAATCAAACCTATCCACACCTTACCCACTTATCTTTTCATTCTCTAAGGTCTTTCCAAACACCAAATCAATTCATACCCAATCCATTGCATGCCTTTGACAAGTTCCCAAGCTACAAAAAATAAGGACATGGAACCTTTTAGAATCACTTTTGGGATGCCTAACACTGACCAAAATAATATCCCTACGATCCAACAACAATCATCCCTTAATGCAAATGCTATGATAAATCATTTTGGAATCTAATAACAAGGCCCCCCAACTAACATCAATAATGTGGATCAAGATGCCCTAGACTTCATGAAGACATCAATTCCATCGACATACTAGATAGACTCCTAAAATTAGACACAAGTAGATATATTGAATTCCTCATCCAAAATGGTGCCACCATACCCACCTCCTCTCAACCATCTACATCTAACACTATCTCTAACACATCCCAAAATTTGAACACCAGCACATCAACCATATCAAACCCTATCTCTTCATCAACATCAACTATAACCACATCCACTCCCCAAATCACCCTCAATATTCCCAACAACACCACTGTAATAGGTAAATTTGGGATAGAGTTGATTAGATGGTCAGTTTAGTTTGTTTGTGTCTATTGTCCTTTCACCATTACATTCAAGGACCTTGGGTCAAGTGACAATGCACTATCAGGCCCTTAATCACTGTGAGATGTAGGGAAACTTGGATTTTTGTGATTTCATTACCAATTATACTCAATTTATGCTCAAAACCTTAATTATGCAAATATGGAAGCAAAAAACAAAAATATGAAAATCCTACTATAGAAAGATGTAAAATGATAGATAAATGTGTACCTAATTTTGAAGTTTGGGAAGTGGAATAGTCAGGGACTAATGAGCGGGTGTCCTTATTCAATGCCCTAATTTTTTGTCAGGATCTGGAAACTTGATCCGCAACCTATTCCTACTGTCTTAGAGATTTCTCCGTTGCAGAATCTAGAGGACTAATGAGTGGGTGCCCAAGTCTAGGGTCCTATTTTCAACTCTGATATGCAAATCCAACACTCTCCTACAACTCCACTTTTCTTGCTTCTTCATCATGTAAGCTACAATCACAGAAAAATGAGGAGGAGGTTGTGGTGTTTAGAGGCTTGCCTCAGTCAGGCCCTGAAGAGACATTCAAGTCTTCTGAACACCATTGTCAGATAGAGAGTGCATGCTCTTGGGAGGCAGAGGCAAAAACCAAATAATAAATGCTTAATAACACAAATGATATCACCTTGTAGTGAAGATCTCATGGAAGGAAGAAGCTCTTCATGGCATGAGGAGTTGATTTCTCAAATATGCAAATACAAATACATAAACAACACAAACCTTCTCTTGCTACATAATGAAAGCCTTGAATCACCTTTAGAACACATAAAGATCACAAAAATCATCTAGTAGTCCTCTAGTTTACAAATGAATGCATAAACATGCTTATATATGCAACTACAAACACTCTCGCCAAGAATTTCATAATTCAAACTTACCGTGTCGGCATAGGACCTAAATAACGGTCACAAACCGACACTTAAAATTTGGGCCTAACCCAAAATAGGGTAGGACTAGGGTGTAGGTGCCTATGTCCTCCCTCCCTATTTTAGGTAGGGATTAGTTCAAGAGATCCCCCTAGGTCCCATTTGTCATGAAACTTAGGGTTCATTTCATCAAGATGTCAAAATATGATACAAGATGTCCTAAATGCAGATCAAAGACCCAGGAGCTAAATCGTAGGAGGGAAAAGCCCCCAAGGGGACATTTTTTGACGTTACATTTAGCCCCCACTTTAACTTATGTATAAACATAAGGCCAATACATGCATTAAAGTATGGTCAACAAACACACCAAACACACCAAGTATGGAGAAGACATGCCAAACACATTGAAGACAATGACAGGCATGCAAAACATAGAGAAGACAGTTACAATAATGAAAAACACGAAGAAGACAGTAGATGCATATAAGCGAGTTAATGCATAGAAGACCTGAATGATTTCTTTTCTTTTCTTTTTTCTCATATATATTTGAAATGCATATGCAACTATAGGAAAGTAAACACACCTCCCATAATGTAGGAAGCACTCATCACACTAGTCTTTAAATTGCATATATAAAGCAACACACGCAAGACACGCCAAACCTCCCATAATGTAGGAAGCACTCATCGTGCTGGTCTTTAAACTACACATGGGGCAATAGACACACCGAACAAATCAGGCACGCCAAACACATTTTGAAGACATGGAGAAAACAAGATAGACAAGCGATGGAGTGTTCCTATTTCTAGGCTCATCACCATCTCAGGCACATTAAACACACATACCGATAATTGGTCTTCACCACAACAATCACCAAATACATGCTTAAGGGTTGAGTTAGTCACAGAACCACTCCCCACCTCCCCATGAATACTTTTTTGAAAATGGAAGGATGGGTACTCTCCACAAGAGATACACCATCGCTGTCTCCACAGAGGGCTTAAAATGATTGATTGATTGCAAACAAACTCAGAGTGCAGGAAGTTCTCATCATAGTAGTCTTTAAACTGCACCTGAGGACAAGCACATTACTAACATCTACAATAGACAGCTTACCTTATATATACCCCCACCTTAAGGTGGTTGATATCACATATCAATATCAAGAACGTTAAGGTAGGAAGAAAACACAAAAGGGAACACATACTCTGGCAAAGCCCATGCCCCCCGGAGGTGACATGTACTTTATGATCACCAAATGTTCCCACAACATCCCTCCAAGAAACATGTTAGTGTCCACATAATCATTATAACAACATCAATGCATATGATTAATCACACAAAGAGCCAAGGTTATACTACGAATTAGGATTTCGAGTATAACCATGAGGATATACTACGAAAATCTCAAAACTGAGTGTCACCAAGGCAAGATTCAAAGATAAACAAAGTGCACGGAGTAGCAGTATTGTTATGTTTTGTAAGTGAGATAAAACACCATCAAAATCACTACGCATAAAGCACAGAATGCTTCTACTAGCCAAGCATTAGATAATATATAACAACCCCATCATCATATTAGGAACTAAGTCCAATTTTTAATTTCTCACTAAAGGGATGCTAGGTCCACATCAGTATCAATGTTTTTCGTCATCTGCCTACTAGATAGAAACACTAGAGGAAGGGAAATAATAAATAAGAGAGGAGAAGCAAGTGTCTTAGGGACAGTCATGTGTGAGGGTGCCCCCAATTCACCAACCACAACGCTATGCCCGTAAGAAACAACACACAATAATGAAATCAGAGAGAGATGCAATATAAAAGAATGATGATACAAATAGAAGAAGGTGATAAGGGGGTAAATCATAAAACACACCACAACAGAAATTGCACATAGAAAATAGAACTTTTTTAATTGATTTGGACAACTTATTACATTACAGAAGCTCAAATACAATCAGAGGAATCAACCCTCCACAAGCTGCAACACATTACATCTTTCTATCACAAGATTCTGGAATCATCAGCCTTCTATAACCCCAAATCAGCTAGGGTTTTTTTTTCCCACCTATTTTTGACTCTACACTTTCCCCCTTAACTCTCCTACTACCTAGTGTTCCCAAAAATGGTTATTAATAGCATTTTTGGTGGCCAACAACCTAATTTCAAAATTTGCATCTCCCTCCAAAAATAGGTCAACTTCCGGTAGCCATAACTTTTGGTCTACGTGTCTAATTGATGAGCTGTTTTATGCGTCAGAAAAATCACAGAGTGCTCTACGCGCTAAGAAATTGCTTTGCTAGTTCTAGCCATTTTCGGGGCTGTACAGGGCTGATTAGTGCCTCAAACCTTAGTTTGAATAATTTTTAGGCATTTTTTGGGAAACAGAAACTTTAATATCTTTCAGCTCACAAATGATCTTTTCATGATTCCTTCACCAACGGTCTTATATTTCTATTATGTAACTTCCTGTAAATTTTCACTTCAATCCGTGCCCAAATGCAAACTTTCTAAAAATAGCAGGTTACTATTTTTAGCAGTTTAGAAAAATTGAAAGTTTTACATCATTATTCAAGTGATTATGGAACCTGAACCACAAATTTTGAAAAGAAATGGAAAGAACATCAACAATTTTGAAACACATCTTTTTTTGGGCGATGCAAGATTTCCAATACACAACTGGATGTTCCTGCATCAGACACCCAGGGTAATTTGAGAAGTGAACCTGTCATGTCTCAGGTGTTTGTGTGAGGAAAACCCAAACGGTCAACCTCTGCCTTAGACAACCAAGAAGAATCTTCATTGGGCCTTCCTTTCCATTTCACCAGATATTCTTCATATTGCCTATTCTGAGTACTTCTTCCCATACGGCTATCTGAGATCTCTTCTATCTCCTCTATTGAAGTAGATGCCGGAATACTCCACTATTCTTTTGTTGGTCCATCCTCTGTTCCACCTTCATGATATTCTAATAAATCAACAATATTGAAAACATGGGAAATGTTGATCCCACTTGGCAGCTCTACCTCATATGCATTTCCTGAATCATGTTTCTTCAAAATTTTGTATGGCCCAAATTTCTTCATTTTCAGCTTATTGTATGTTCCAATTGGGAACCTTTCTTTTCTCAAGTGAACCATGACTTCATCTCCTACCTGGAATTCCTTATATCTACTCTTCTGATCTACCTTAGCCTTGTACTGAATATTCATCTTATTAATGTGCTTTCTCACCTCTTCATGCAAATTCTTCATGTGTTCTGCAAAGTCTTTAGCCTTGGCACTTGTCTTTTCTCCTTTGTCTAGATTTGTTAACTCTGAAGCATTTCTTGGACTATTCCCATATATAATCTAGAATGGTGATTTACCAGTACTTCTATTGACAGAATTGTTGTAAGCAAATTCTGCCTGTGGTAAAATCAAATCCCATCCCTTGGGCTTATCTCCTACTAAGCATCATAGTAGGTTACCCAAACTCCTATTCACCACTTCAGTCTATCCATCGGTCTGTGGATGGTGTGTAGAACTGAACTTCAAATCTGTCTTCAACTTCTTCCACAATGTCCTCCAGAAATAACAAACAAACTTGGTATCTCGATCTAAAACTATGCTCTTTAGTAGACCATGTAATCTTGCCACCTCTCTGAAAAGTAACTCTGCAATATGAATTGCATCATTAGTCTTCTTGCAAGGAATAAAATGTGCCATCTTCAAGAAACTGTCCACCACCACAAAAATGGAATCATGTCCTCTCTGTGTCCTTGGTAAGCCAAGAACAAAATCCATACTAGTATCATCCCATGGCTTCTCTGGTACATGTAGTGGCTGATATAGACTTGTATTCTGACTTGCTCCTTTTGCCATCTGACATACTCTGCACAAATTTCCTCACATCCTGCTACAATTGTGGCCACTAATAATTTTCACCAATAATAGCAATGGTCTTATCTCGACCAAAGTGTCTAGCCAATCCTCCACTATGCTTCTCCTTAATCAGTTTCTCTCTCATGGAACTCCTTGGAATGCACAACTGGCTTCCTCTAAACAATATGCCATCTTGGATTATGAAATCCAACCACTTTGTCCTGTCTAAAGTAACAAGTTCCAAACAAGCTTTCCAGGCCGCTGCAAAATCTAGATCTTCAGGATACAAACTTTTGAGCTCATCGAACTCAACAACCTCTATCTTCATTTCTATCAACAAATTTTGCCTTCTGCTCAAGGCATTTGCAACTCTGTTGGACTTCCCACTCCTGTGCTTCAAAACAAAAGTATAGCTCTACAAAAACTCAACCCATTTTAGGTGCCTCTAGTTCAACTTTCCTTGACTATTAAGATACTGCAAAGCCCGATGATCAGTATATAAAACAAACTCCTTTGGCAACAAATAATGTCTCCATTTCTTCAAGGCCTGAACTATTTCATAAAACTCCTGATCATAAATAGAATACTTTTTCTTGGCATTATTAAGCTTCTCACTAAAATAGGCACTGGTCTTACCTTCTTGACTCAAAACAACTCCTATAGCACTACCACTTGCATCACAATCTACCTGAAATACCTTATTGAAATCTGGAAGTGCCAAAATAGGTTGCTCTGTGACTTTCTGCTTTAATGTATCAAAGGTTTTGTCTACTCCTTTAGTCCATTTAAACTCTTTTCTATCCCCTCTCATTGTCTCAATTAGGGGTGCACAAATGCTACTAAAATTCCTGATAAACTTTCTGTAAATACTTTCCAAACCATGAAAAGATCTTACCTCTATGGTACTCCTTGCATAGGCCATTCAAGGATAGATCTCACCTTCTCTGGGTCCATCTTAAGACCTTCCTCTGAGACAACAAATCCTAGGTATACCAACTCCTTTCCAAAACTACATTTCTTTAGATTAATCAACAACTTCTCCTCCCTTAGCTTCTCTAAAACTCTTCTGATATGCATTAGATGCTCATCCCAAGTCTTACTAAAAATCAAAATATCATCCAAATAAACAATAACAAAACTTCCTAAAATTCTTTCAGTACCTCGTTCATGAGCCGCATGAATGTCGTCGACGCGTTGGTTAGCCCAAATGGCATGACTAACCACTCATACAAACCCTCCTTTGTCTTGAAGGCTGTATTCCATTCATCTCCTTCTCTGATTTAGATCTAGTGATACCCACTCTTCATGTCAATCTTTATGAAGTACCTGGCTCCACTCAAACAATCCATTATGTCATCCATTCTTGGCAATGGAAACCTATACTTGATCGTGATCTTATTTATGGGTCGAGAGTCTGTACACATTCTCCACTCTCCATCTTTCTTTGGTGCTAGTACTATAGGTACCGCACATGGACTTAGGCTCTCTCTTATCAATCCCTTCCTCAACAACTTGCAAACTTTTCTATTCAACTCTTCACTCTTTGTTGGATTCATTCTATGGGCTGCCTTATTTGGAAAACTAGCTCCTAGTATCAAATCCATTTGATGACTTATCTTCCTCACTGGTCATAAACATTCTAGTACATTATCAAACATAATATCTTGAAATTCTTCCAACATTTTTGAGACTTATGCTGGTACATCTTCACATTTCTCTTGACTAATCTTAGGAATCAATGCAAAGCAATGACACTCATGCTTCATACCCTCCAAATATTTTCTACCATCTACCAAGCAAATTTTGGCAGTACTACATACCTTTTCTTCCACCTCCTTTAAGGGCTTCAACTTATAATGAACTCCATCCTTTGTTAGGGAATATGTGTTTGCACGACCATCATGGACAGTGCTCCTATCATACTGCCATGGCCTCTCCAACAACATATGACATGCATCCATCGGTATGATATCACACAACACCTCATCATGGTAGTCCCCAATCTTGAACTCCACTAAACACTACTCATTGACCAAAGCTCTGTGGTCCTTCTGCAACCATGCAATCTGATATGGATGTGGATACCTTCTTCTTGTCAACTTCAACTTGTCAACCATCTCCTCTGAAACAAGATTGTCAGTACTTCCACTGTCAATAATAATGTCACAACACTTACCTTTACATTTACACCTTGTGTGGAATAAACTCTTCCTTTGATTGGGTTCTTTCTCCTCATTCAGCAAAGTTCTTCTAACAACTAGGGTTTCTCCCCTTTTAGCATCTTCAGAGCGCTCAGATTGTGCATCTTCATCGACATGTACAACTCGTGCATTGCCTTTAGATCTTCTATTTGTCATTCCTTGATGTTGTGGACACTCGTATGCTCGATGCCCTTCTTCTCCACATTCTAAATAGGTTCCTCTGAAACCTCCTCTTCCAGGTCCTTGCCCAGGTCTGCCTCTTCCTCTTCCTCTTTGCTCACCATTGTTCTGGTCATGAGGGCAGTAGGTATTTTCTCCTCTCTGATTTCGACTGGTGCCAGTTTCTTCACTTTTCTTTAAATCTTCATTTCAGCCTCCATAGGGTCTTCCACTAGTCCTTCCACCTTGACCTCTTCCCCTTTGCTTGTTGTCAAATCTTTTATTCAGCTTCTCTTCCACCTTCAGGGAAAATTGGTACACATCTTCTATGGTGGTCATTCTGACCAAGCTCAGCTCCTCTTGAATACTTGGCCTTAACCCATTAATGTAACGAGCTACTTTCTCATTGTTGGGCTTTGCATGGCATGTCCTAATAGTAATCTTATAAAACTCTTCTGTATACTCCTTAACAGACTTGTTACCGTGCTTCAGTCCTTGTAGCTTCTTTAGCAACTCCATCTCATAGTCCACAGGAATAAACTGCTTCTTCAGTTTCTCCACCATCGAATCCCATCTAGTGATCTTTCCTTTTCCTCTTTTGTTCCTCTCTAATTGGACCTCCTTCCACCAAATACTAGTGTGGCCCTTCAACTTTGTTTTTACAAACTTGACCCGATCTGGGTCCTCCACATCTTCATACTTGAAATACTCCTCCATTTCATTGATCCAATCAATAAGCTATTCCAGATTCAAATCTCCAGAATATGTAGAAACTTCAATCTTGGGCCTCTTTCCTACAGCTTCTTGTTCTTCCTCAAATAGCTCTTCTTCAATTTCATCTTCGTTTTCTTCTCTTGTTCTCGGATCAAACCCTCTTCATAGCTCCTCTTGTAATGCATCGATTTTCCTTTGTAGGGCTCTAAAACCCTCTTCCATTAAAGTATTCCTCCCAATACAATTTCTTCATGGAGGCATCTTGATCTCTGTAGCAAACCCACAACCTCAAGTCCTGGTGCAAACTACCTCATGGTCGGTGATCTGTCTACACACTCAGGAACCCTTGCTCTGATACCACTTGATGAAGGGGTAAATTACAAAACACACCACAACAGAAATTGCACATAGAAAATAGAACTTTTTTTATTGATTTGGACAACTTATTACATTACAGAAGCTCAAATACAATAAGAGGAATCAACCCTCCATAGGCTACAACACATTACAACTTTCTATCACAAGACTCTGGAATCATCAACCTTTTGTAACCCCAAATTAGCTAGGGTTTTTGTTTTCTCACCTATTTTTGACTCTACACTTTCCCTCTTAACTCTCCTACTGACCAGGGTTCACAAAAATGGTTATTAATAGCCTTTTTGGTGGCCAACAACCTAATTTCAAAATTTGCATCTCCCTCCAAAAATAGGTCAACTTCCGGGAGCCATAACTTTTGATCCGAGTGACTGATTGATGAACTGTTTTATGTGTCAGAAAGCTCACAGAGTGATCTACGTGTTAAGAACCCGCTCTACCAGTTCTAGACATTTTTAGGGCCGTACAAGGCCATTTAGTGCCTCAAACCTGAGTTTGAATAATTTTCAGGCATTTTTTAGGAAACAGAGACTTTAATATCTTTCAGCTCACAACTGATCTTTGTGTGATTCCTTCACCAAAGGTCTTATATTTCTGTTATGTAACTTCCTATAAATTTTCACTTCAATCAATGCCCAAATGCAAACTTTCTAAAAATAGCAGGTTGCTATTTTTTAGCAGTTTGGAAAAACTGAAAGTTCTACATCATTATTCAAGTGATTATGGCACCAGAACCACAAATTTTGAAAAGAAATGGAAAGAACATCAATAATTTTAAAACACATCTTTTTTTGGGTGATACAAGATTGTCCTTACACCACTAGATGCTCCTGCATCAGAAGGTCACAACAGAGGCGGTCTCTTGGTATCCCGAACCTTACAAGAGAATCAGGGATCATCCTAGGAGGCTTGAACAACACATAACACATCACGGGGGAAGCACATCACATGAGAGATAAAGGGTTAGAGATACTTACCTGCAGGGTCTTCATGTTATGTCTCATCATCAATTAAATCATCATCATCCTCCCACTCCTGAATGTTAGAGGAAAGTGGGACATAAGGTACCATAGCCCAATTCTTGTCCTTGTCTTTACATTGTTCATTCCTAGGATCATCTTTGTTTGGTTCAATGTTTGGATCAATGTTTTCTTGTTGAGATGCAAGGTGTATGGCATAATCTTGTCTTCTTCTCCTTCTTTCTCATGCTTTTCTATTTCTTTTTCTCTTACCACTTATCTCTTGTAAGTTAGGGCTTTACTCTTTCATGGGTTTTTGCATTCTAGAAGAGGAAGCACTAGGATCAAATTTCATTTGTCTAGGTAGAATTCTTTGTTGTTGACAATTAGCTCCCAATCCTTGTAAGGATGGTGGGGGAGGAACCTCAGCATAGGGACCTTGTCCTTTCGGTCTAAGGTTCTCTTCAAATGCGGGTTGCTTGTCTTTTGTTATTTCTTGTATAGAAGGATGAGTCATTGGATGTAATAGTTTTGCTTTGTAATTTCTATAGCTCAAGAAGATAAAGTTTGTTCATGGCTCGAGTTTCTTTCAGATTTTTCCCAAAAGTAATCCAATGTACAATGTTTTCTTATAACCAAAGGTTTATACTTGTTGCGGGAATAGTAAGCACTTGTCCATTCAAAGGAAATTTTAGACAATTCTGAACTATTGAAGGGACGACTTTCATATCTTTTAACCATGGATGTCAAAGTTTTATGCAAAAGAGATGAGAAATAGGGACAACATCAAACCATTGTTCTAATTGTTTCTCAAATATAGTTACCAACAATGATATCTTCCTAGAGGTGTTTACAAAGGTTCCCTTATGTGTTTTGATCATCATATCCGAAGGGTCATAAGATCCTCGCATTAATTGATGTGCAAAGAGGAACTCTTTAGTAGCTACATTAGACATGAAATTAGGATCAATAAAAGTTCTATCCACAAGGTTTCCCATTATTTTCACAGTGATGTAAAAAGGTCCTTCAGTGTCTCTGATTGTTCTATCATGAGGTGTAAACATAATTTTAGGTTCAGGGTGTTAGATCTAGGGCACACAACTAAGAGGGGGGGTGAATCAGTTGTACAAAAACTTGCTTCTACTTCAAACACTTGATTCTTCTTTGTTAGTTAATAGCATATCAATTAACCATCCATGAAAGCATAATGCATAAACACAAGAGCAGATAAACATCAACACATTGAACACCAAGATTTTGACGTGGAAAACCCGGTTAAGGGAAAAACCACAGGGTGATTAACCCAAGGATTATTCTCTGTTAGAAGAATAAGAAAAATGAATGGCACATGCTAATTAGGGCTCACTACCTAAGCACACTGCTCACAAAGGAGGCACACTACCTACAAGGAGACACACTGTCTACAAAGTGATAAGAATCACAAAATTGAACTGGAGATTGACATCTTTACCATGTCTGGATCAGTTCCATTTAAGCCTGAGATATTTCTGCTCTGCCCTTTGCTCTTTCACTATCCCACTCTCATCCGCTGCTCAACATGCTTTGAAATGAACTCACAAACCTTTATTTATACAAGACATCAACTTAGGAACAATCATCTAAGTCAACAATCAACCATAAGGACATTCGCAAGATGATTAATACATCCGGTCGACCGCCACAAGAACATTCGCAAGATGAACAACTCATCCAGTCAGCTAGTCTGAACAAGAACTCCATCCGGAAGAATATCTTCAATTCTGGGCTCTACCACCAATGCGGACCGACAACATAACCTCAACATGATCCAAGAACCTTCAAAAGCTTGCCTGATTGACCAGGTACATCCACACTTCCTCTACTTACTAGAATCTCTTCTGCTCCTCATCTAGAACTTCAAGAACACAGTCTATCGCCACTGTCATACTGCCAGAGGTGCTTCCAAACCTCCAAACCACATACCAATTGATATGACACATTACAAGGACATCCCAAACACTCTGTCCAATCCGCAGAATAGGACAATGCACTTCCGGATCTCACCGGACCTTCTTGTAACACTCTATCACTCCAGAGTATCTCCCAGAACTGGTTCTAGTTGACTGATCACAACTTTTTCATATCTTCATGTGAACCTCTGAAATCTTAACTTGATCATCTCAAGACTCATATCTACAAACCCTTTAATCCACATCCTCTTATTCTCAACCTATTGAGTACATTTGCCTTCTTCTTATCACTATTCTTCATTGTTCCTGATTGAGACTACTTTTCTCAGTATCATCAACACATAGCTCATCCAAAACCTACTTACCAATGCAATATGAGTATGTTGACATCAATGACAACACTAGTTAACCTCATACTTGTAACAATCTCCCCCTTTGTCATTGATGGTAACATATGATGTGAAAAACCATCAAGACAAGAACGTCTCTTTTTTGTCACAGCTCCCCCTATCAACAATAACTCTTCACATGTTTTCTCTTCTTTTACTGCTCCTCCTTTGATCATCAACCACTTGTTTTTCACATGTCTTCTCTCCCCCTTTGACATCAATGGAAAAGGGCTCATACTTGCACTTGTAACATATCAGAATCATACCAGCTGCTCCCCCTTAGTAGTAGCTCCCCATCATCAATCCAGATCACAAGATATGACTATGATATCCACCAGACTGATGCACATCAGTGCATCCTAGTTCATCACTGGAGGGGCCATGACCCCTAACTTCTCCCTGAGATACTCAAAAGAGTCCTTGGGAAGAGGTTTAGTAAAAAGATCTGCAATCTGATCCTTGGAGGGTACATACTCCAATCTGACTTCTTCCCTGTTCACTTGTTCTCTCAAAAAGTGAAACTTGATAGATATGTGTTTAGTCTTAGAATGCAATACCGGATTCTTAGAAATATTAATTGCACTTGAATTATCACAGAAAATTGTGATAGGCTCCTCATGTTCAACTTTGATGTCTCTTAGCATCTGCTTCATCCATAATATTTGAGTGCAACTACCTGCTACTGCAATGTATTCTGCTTCAGTTGTAGATAGGGATATTGCATCTTGTTCCTTGCTTAGCCAAGAAACCAAACTCTTTCCTAAAAAGAATGCTCCACCACTGGTGCTCTTCCGGTCATCCACATCTCCTGCCGAATCTGCATCTGTGTAAGCATGAAGAGAGAAATCTGGATCTCTAGGATACCATAGACCATACTCAACTGTTCCTTTCAAGTACCTAAAAATTCTTTTGATTGCCATAACATGAGATTCTCTAGGATCAGCCTGAAATATTGCCACAAGACCAACAGCCTGCATTATATCTGGTCTAGTCTGAGTGAGATACAACAATCCACCAATCATTGATCTATACTTTGTCTGATCTGCCTTTGGAGAGTCATCATCTTTGCTAAACTTACATCCGGTTGCCATAGGAGTGTTCATTGGCTTTGAATCTTCCATACCAAATTTTCTCAACAATTCTTTCACATATTTGGTCTGAGAAATGAAGATCCCTTTCTTTGTTTGAGTAATTTGTAGACCCAAGAAGAAATTCATTTCACCAAGCATAGACATTTCAAACTCACTTTTCATCTGATTTGCAAAAGTTTTGCACATACTATCTCTTCCTCCAAAAATGATATCATCCACAAACACTTCAACAATCAAAATGTTTTCATGATCAATTTTGAAATATAAGTTACTGTCAGCAGTACCTTTGTTGAATCCAATCTGCACAAGATGCTTATCCAGCCTTTCATACCAAGCTCTTGGGGCTTGCTTCAGTCCATACAATGCTTTCTCCAACTTGCAGACCATATCATCATTATCAGATAATTGAAATCCATCCGGTTGTTCAATGTATACTTCTTCTTCCAAATCACCATTTAGGAAGGCAGACTTGACATCCATCTGATATACCTTGAAGTCTTTGAAGGTAGCAAATGCAAGAAATAATCTGACTACTTCAATTCTTGCCACCGGAGCAAAGGTCTCTTCAAAATCAATTCCTTCTATTTGAGAGTAGCCTTTGCAGACCAATCTAGCTTTGTTTCTGATTACTTCACCAACTTCATTTAGTTTGTTCCGGAAGACCCATTTGGTTCCAATCACATTCTTGTCTCTAGGTCTGTGAACAAGATCCAAAGTATGATTTTTCTCAATTTGCATCAATTCTTCCTCCATTGCTTTTGTCCAATTTTCATCATTGCAAGCTTCATTTATTGTCTTAGGTTCAATCTTTGAAATAAGACAACATTCATCTAAATTTTGAGCAATTTTCCTCCTTGTTTGTACCCCTTTGCTTCTATCACCTATGATCTGATCTTTAGAGTGATTTAAAGTTACATACCTTGGAACTTTGGGAGTCTCTTGCACTACTGTTTCTTGATCAGGTTCATTCAGACAAACCTCTTCTTCCTGATTTATTAGATTAGTCTAAATCTGACTTTCAGGAAGGGATTGAGTTCCTTGAATCAGAGTACCATCCTAATCATCTTCATCATATTCATAAAACCTTGAGGGCTTCTCAATTCCCTCATCAACCTTCACGTTTGTACTTTCTATCATCTTTTTCAATCTCTTATTGTAACACCGGTATGCTTTGCTTTGAGTGGAGTAACCCAAGAAAATTCCTTCATCACTTCTAGCATCAAACTTTCCTAGATCTTCATCTCTTTTGATGTAACACTTGCTACCAAATACTCTGAAATATCTCACAGTAGGAGTTATACCAAACCAAAGTTCATAAGGAGTCTTACCGGTATTGTTTCTGATTTGAACTCGGTTAATAGTGTAGACTGCAGTGCTGATAGCTTCTCTCCAAAACATCTGAGGAACATTTGCTTTCATCATCATTGTCCTAGAAGCTTCCTGGATGGTCTGGTTCTTTGTCTCAACTACTCCATTCTGTTGTGGAGTCCTAGGAGCAGACAACTATCTCTTTATGCCATGCTTCTCACAAAAGTCTATGAATTCACCAGATGTGAATTCACCACCTCTATCAGACCTTAGACACTTCAGTTTCAATCCAGTTTGATTCTCTACCATAGCTTTGAAGATTTTGAACTTCTCAAGGGCTTTTGATTTCTCTTTTAGGAAGGTAACCCACAACATCCAGGAATGGTCGTCAATTAGCAACATGAAATATCTATCACCTTGCATACTCTTGATTCTTGTCGGACCACAGAGATCAGTATGTACTAATTCCAACAATCTGGTAGCGGACTGATCCTTGCTTTTGAAAGAGACTCTGCTTTGTTTACCTAGCTGACATTCTTTGCACAAACTATTTGCAGGGTTCACCAATTTAGGAAGATCTCTTACAACCTGAATTTTGCTTATCTGGATGATGTTGTCAAAATTCACATGGCACATCCTTCTATGCCATAACCAGCTCTGATCAACTTGAACAAATAGACAACTTTTATTAGAACTAACTAGATGAAAGATATTACCTTTTGTTTGAGTACCGAATGCAATTTCAGTTCTGGAGCTTGTAAAGATTCTGCATCTTCCATTCTTGAACCGGAGATCATAGCCTTTGTCCACTAACTGACCAACATTGAGAAGTTTGTGCTTCAATCCTTCAACATATAGTACATTACCAGTTTTGCTCTTTCCATCAAAAGAAATAGTTCCCCTACCTCTAATTCTGCCAGCAGAATTGTCACCAAACTTTACCATTCCTCCTTCATACCTTTCCAAATCTAAGAACTTATTCTTGTCACCAGTCATATTGTGAGAGCATCCACTGTCAATAACCCAATCATTCTTTTCTTCCACTTGGGCAGCCAAAGCTCTTTCCACAACCTTGTGATTGACAGATTCAGAGGATATTGAATCTTCTTCCTTGATGGCAATAAACACCCATTCATTTCCGGATTTGCTTCCTAGTTATGATTCATCATCTGTTACTCCTTCATTATCATCTTCTTCATGAACATAATAACAGTTCTTTTGGAACCTTTGTCTGTTAGCATTTTACCTTGTAGATCTTTCCAGACATCTCGAAGCAAAATGACCAATCTTATTGCAATTGAAGCACTTAAAGGGTAATTTTCTTTCATACTTACCGGATCCTCTTGGTAGTCTTTTTGCAATGAGGGCTTCAAGTTGAGCTGTTTCTGCTTCTTCCTCTTCCATGTCTCTTCTTGCTTGATCATACCATGACATCTTCCTTGAAGAGTTTTCTCCCGGATCAAATCTCTGTTTGCCTTTCACATAGGCATTGTCTTTGAAAGCAGATTCAGTCTTGGGAGGATCATCTCCAAACTTGGTCATTTCAAATGCAGCTATTTTGCCAGCCAATTGTTCTCTGTGATAGTTGTGTGTGCTCTGAATTCATCAATGGCAGCAACCTTGATTTTGTAGGCAATAGGAAGGGATCTGAGAATTTTGCAAACGATCTCATTTTCATCCAAAGTTCCACCAGCATTTCTAATTCCACATACCAGCTCATTTACCCTTGGCATAAAGGTAGTGATATTTTCATCATCTCTCATCTTCAATCTTTCAAATTTCCCTTTCAGACTTTGCAGCCTTGCACTCTTGACCAACTCATCTCCTTCATATAGAAGTTCTAGTTTAGTCCAGATCTCATATGCAGTTGGTAGGTCAATAACATTTGAGAGATCTGAGTCATTCAATGCACTTAGAAGAGCTTCATTGGTCCGCAGATTGTTTTCAGCATCTGTGATTTCATTCAGAGTTGTCGGACCACCCTGTGGAGGAACATATGGTTTTGAGATCATGGTCAAGAATGCTTTTCCCATACACTCCAAATGACATTTCATGTGACCTTTCCAGAGAGTGAAGTTGGTTCCATCGAACTTCAGACTATCCTTCTTGTATGACAACATCCTCGATCTTCTCAAGCGATTAAGCTCCTTTCAGAGGAACTTTGCTCTGATACCAATTGTTAGATCTAGGGCACACAACTGAGAGGGGGGGTGAATCAATTGTACAAAAAATTGCTTCTACTTCAAACACTTGATAATTCTTTGTTAGTTAATAGCATATCAATTAACCATCCATGAAAGCATAATGCATAAACACAAGAGCAGATAAACATCAACACATTCAACACCA
Source organism: Cunninghamia lanceolata (assembly GCA_027924645.1). Lineage (NCBI taxonomy): Eukaryota > Viridiplantae > Streptophyta > Pinopsida > Cupressales > Cupressaceae > Cunninghamia > Cunninghamia lanceolata. The sequence continues at coordinate 551,131 of BSBN01000121.1, read as the reverse complement.
AGATTTTGACATGGAAAACCTAGTTAAGGGAAAAACCACGGGGTGATTAACCCAAGGATTATTCTCTATTTGTGAGTAGTGTGCTCGGGCAGTGAGCCCTAATTGGCATGTGCCATTCATTTTTCTACTCTGCCCTTTGTTCTTTCGCTATCCCACTCTCATCCGCTGCTCAACATGCTTTGAAATAAACTCACAAACCTTTATTTATACAAGACATCGACTCAGGAACAATCATCTAAGTCAGCAATCAACCATAAGGACATCCGCAAGATGATTAATACATCCGGTCGGCTACCAGAAGAACATTCACAAGATGAACAACTCATCTAGTCGACTAGTCTAAAAAAGAACTCCATCTGGAAGAATATCTTCAATTCTAGGCTCTACCACCAATGCGGACCGACAACATAACCTCAATATGATCCAAGAACCTTCAAAAGCTTGCCTGATTGACCAGGTACATCCACACTTCCTCTACTTACTAGAATCTCTTCTGCTCCTCATCTGGAACTTCAAGAACATAGTCTATCACCACTGTCATATTGCCAGAGGTGCTTCCAGACCTCCAAACCACATACCAATCGATATGACACATTACAAAGACATCCCAAACACTCTGTCCAATCCACAGAATAGGACAATGCACTTCCGGATCTCACCGGACCTTCTTGTAACACTCTGTCACTCCGGAGCATCTCCCAGAACCGGTTCTACTTGACCGATCACAACTTTTTCATATCTTCATGCAGACCTCTGAAATCTTAACTGGATCATCTCAAGACTCATATCTACAAACCCTTTAATCCGCATCCTCTTATTCTCAACCTATTGAGTACATTCAGCTTCTTCTTATCACTGTTCTTCACTGTTCCTGATTGAGACTACTTTTCTCAATATCCTCAACACACAGCTCATCCAAAACCTACTTACCAATGTAATATGAGTATGTTGACATCAATGACAACACTAGTTAACCTCATACTTGCAACACAGGGACCTTTTGCTTCATGTAAGGCCTAAGAGGGAACCTATTATTGTTGTTGTGATTAGAAGCCATGTGTTTAAGTGTTTAAATCAATGTAGAATCAAATTTTTGAAATTTTTCAGAAAGTATGCAAAAGACAAGTGCAAAACTATATGCAAAAATGACCTAAAATGCTTGATTTTTTGTACTTTTTCAATGCAAATATATGAAATAAAAGGTGTTATAAAGATTTTTATCAGGGGAAAAAAATAATATGTCTAATATCAGTCCAATAAAGTAATAAAACCTTTTACAATACACTTTTTATGCAAATCTACAATGATAAGTCAAAACCTAGTAAAAATGGCCTAAAATATTCAATTTTTCACAGTTTTTCAATCCCAACACCTAATGAAAGAGGTGTTTTAAGGAATTTTATGAGGTGTAGAAAATAATAGAAATTATATCTATCACCTATAATCATAAAATCATTTACAACACACTTGGAGTGCAAATCTAGGTCAAACCCTAGGGCAAATATAGCAAAAATTTGCAATTTTTTGCCAAATTTTCAATACAAGAGCCCAATAAAAAGGTGTTGTAAATAATTTTAGGAGGGAAAACAGATAATAACCCTGATAATAGTAAATTAATGCAAAAATATTCTTTACAACATACCTATAGTGCAAATCTAGAGAGCCGATAAAGTCAAATCTAGTGAAAATCAAGGTTTTTCAAGCCCTAGGTTTTAGATATTAATGAAAAATGCTATATGATTGTCTTGAAATCTGATTTATGATGAAAATTAGTTCTCCTCAGATCTGAAAATGATTTCCAAGTCCTAAGATGCAAAGTGCAAGTGCAAATCTAATGAAAAATGCTAGATTTTGTTGAAATTTTCTATGTAAAAATGCAAAAAAAAATTAGATCTAAATGCAAATTTACACTAAAATGCAACACTACAGCCAAATGCAAATTTGAGTGAGTGTCTAAGATCAGTAGAAAATTCTGAAACAAGGTTTTACCTACAAACCCTAGTTTTTGAAATTACTAGGTTATATGAAAAATTTAAAATTTCTAACAAAACCCTAGAAATTTTATAATGACAATGCAATGCAAGCTATTGAATTTTTGTAATTTTCTGCAATCTATCTTAGATCTAATGGAAAAATCAGAAATTTGATGAAATTCACATTAATTGATGCAAAATAGAAACCCTAGAATGCAAATGTTTTGTCAAATTTTTCAATTTTTTTGTAATTTTTCCAATGCAATAAGATGAAATATAATATGAATGAATGAAATCAATTCAAATATGAGGCAAAACAATCAGTAAGGTGCAAAGAATTCCAACAACACGGGTTCACCAAAATATAATAGGTAAATCTGGGATAGGGTTGATTAGATGGTTAGTTTAGTTGGTTTGTGCCTATCCTCCTTTCACCATTAGATTCAAGGACCTCGGGTCAAGTGCCAATGCACTATCAGGCCCTTGATAACTATGAGATGTAGGGAAACTTGGATTTTTTTGATTTGATTACCAATTATACTCAATTTATGCTCAAAACCCTAATTATGCAAATACGGAAGCAAACAAACAAATATCAGAAAATGCTGCTACAAAAAGATGTAAAATGACAGATAAATGTGTACCTGATTTTAATGTTCAGGAAGTGGAACAGTCAGGGAATAATGAGTGGGCACCCTAGTCCAATGCCCTAATTTTTGTCAGGATCTAGAAACTTGATCTGCAACCTATTACTTCTGTCTTAGAGATTTCTCCATTGTGCAATCTAGAGGACTAATGAGTAGGTGCTTGATCAAACCCCACAAAACCAAAACCCACCTCAACATCAAGAAATTCCTAATTTCCTCCAATAATTAATCTATCAACAATAATCACATGTACCACAATCTGTACACCAACCCAAGATTTATCTAGCATTGTGAAAACCTTGATTCAAAAGGTTGATGATATGCAACATGGACACAAAAGAAAAAAACATTCCTTCGAGGAAATTTGCCCATACCCATTGATAGAACTATCCACATGTCACCTTTCCTTTAAAATTTTGAAACACCAAAATTTTACAAGTACAAAGGGAAAGGAGACCATAGGGTACACCTTAAAGAGTTTTACATTGCTTACCTAGAGGTCTCATATGATGACACATAATTCATGAGACTCTTTCCTAGAAACCTAGGTGGTCAAGCCACCAAATGGTTTGCTTATCTTCCCAAGGTATCAAAACATTCCATGAGCTTGAGGATAAATTTGTCAATAATTTCTCCTATAACTTTGAACATGAAATATCTATAATGAACCTTTGCAATATGAAACAAAAGAATGGGGAATCCTTCGCTACCTTTTTACAAAGGTGGAGAACCCTAGCAAGTAAAATCCCCTGGCCTATCCCTGAGAAACAATTAGTCACTATGTTTGTGACTAATTTAAATCAAGCAATAGGTTTCCATTTACAAATCCAATGTGCATCAACCTTTGAAGAGGTTATAGACAAAGGAACTACCATTGAGAGAGCCCTTATTGCTAAGGGGTCTATAAAAATTTACAACAATAACAAAAACAACACAAACACCTCCAATAGAAACAATAACAGCCAATCCAATGACAAATGCTGCTTTTGGGGTAAAAACAAAAACACCTTCAATGACAGTGTCACTGATGTGAAGGGCATCCATAATGTACAAAATCCAACCCTACCACATACATCCACAAGAAACAATAATGTAAATGTTCCTAGGGGACTGCCAAGACAAAATAATAACCCAAAGAGGAGATTCACACCTTTAGGGGAATCCATCGAAAATGTCTTGAACAACCTTGTAAAGGTAGATTTGAGAACATTGCCACCTATTCGCCCCTATGATGAAAATCAATTCAAACCCTCTTGGTTTGATGAAAGTGTCTATTGTGAATAGCATCATGTGAAAGGGCATAAGACATCTAATTGTACAAGGCTAAAACATCACATTCAAGACCTTGTGGATAGAGGCGATATAACCATTGACGAAGCACCCAAACAATTGCCTAATGCAATTTTAGGAGCATACAAGGATCCCCTCCCAGATCATGTAACAAGGGTAAAGCCTTATCTTCCAATCAAGCCTATAATATTGTGCCACCACCTGCCTCTTTAGATTCCATTGTGGGTTGAATATAAGAGTCTTCCAACCATGTCAACACTATTACCATTCAATAAAATGCCCCCAACTATGTCATCACTACTTGTTGTGACCACATCTCCATTCATGGGGATCCCACCAATGATCAAACTTTACATCTGCACCTACCAACTCTCCATCCACTCATCAGTATAACCCCCTTGAATATCTCGAAAAGATCCCTGCTCAAATCTCCATCCTTGAATTGCTTCATACATCTCCCCTCTAAATGGATGTTTTTGACAAAGCCTTTATGGAAAGCCAAGTCCCTACCAACCTGCATGTTGATCAATTCCAAGCCATGGTGGGACACATCACCTCACCTCACCATCTCACCTTCTCTAAGAAAGGCCTTCCCACATCCAACTCCTCACATTATGAGGCCCTTCACATCGAAGTCCTAATCCACAAACATACCATAAAAAGAGTCTTAATAGATGGTGGCTCTGGCCTAAACCTTTGCACTCTAAAATTATTAAAACCCTTGGGATACTCAAATGTCTTTGTGGACTCTACTGAGTGTATAACCATCAATGGATATGATGATAATGAAAGATTGTCCGAGGGCACCATTAAGCTTCCCATCCAAGTGGGAAAAAAGATTTTGGAACCCAAATGTCAAGTTCTTGATCTTGACCTCCCATAAAACATCCTTCTCAACCAACCATGGATCCATGTCATGCAAGTTGTTCCATCCACTTTTCACCAATGCCTAAAATTTCCATATAATGACACATAAGTTACTATCTATATTGATCCCCATCCATTCCAATATTACATCTTTTTAGAGGGACATGATTGAACTTTCTGCCCATACAATAATTCCACCAAAGCATCCACCTCTAGCACTAATCCAAAATCTTCCATCTCATACATCGATCCTTCCAACATAGCATCCAAATCACAAACATCCACCCCTCTCGAGGTCAAGATCAAGGTAAGGGACATGGTATGTGGAGAAAATGATCTACAAGGCACATTTTGTGTAGGCTTACTCCCACCATCCCCTAAGGCATTTGGTGCTCCTCAAGACAATGAAGTATCCATGGCTATTATCAAATGCAAGCATTCTCCCATCTTCGAGCATAAACATTTCATGGAACAAGATGTCCTCGAAGACATATCATCCTGGTTATACAAAGATGAAGATGTACAACAAGAAGCTCCTATCCTCCCAACTGAGATATATGGAATGGGTCTTGAGATTGTCAAATTCATGGGTTACTGATGCAAAGAAGGGGTAGAGTCAACTATAACTTGTATGATGCTTTGATTAATCATGCATGGACTGGGCAGTTTGCTCACAACACATGGCTTCAATACTTGGGAAAAGGACCTCCACTTGGTTCAGGTACATGGACCCCTTTCCAAACCTCCAAGACACCATGGGATTCATCAATATGACAGGTAGGTACTTATGAAACCCACCATATACCCTGGTCACTTGTTTTTCCTACCATTCCTTCACAACTAGCACCAAATGCTAGTAGCCCTCCAAATGGGACTGTTGCTCTTTATTTCTCCAACCTAGTCTGATAACCCAAAACCCTTGACATATTTGGATACCCATTATTTAGTTCTAAAACATATCACACATGCAGTATAGGTTTCTTTGGAACAAATGGGTCAAAAGATGACTATCTCAATTTGTCAATAGGCCTAATTAGGCCACTTTTACAAAGCAAGTACTTACAAACTTCACTCGACTCTTCCAATTCCTATTCTAGGATGCCAAACAAGTTGAAAATGGTTAGATTGTGTGGGTTTCAAGTTTCTTGGGTCTCATCAAACCTTTTGATTCATGCACTATGAGTACACATATGCTAAACCACCTAATACATGGAGATCTTAGGCCAAATCTGATTCAGAGAGTCCCATACACTTGTCCCCTACTCTTGCAATGCAAAAAAAATGGAAATACATCCTAACTAATATCATTCTACATGGTCTTGAGAGGTGACACAGGTGGAATGGGTCAAAACCCCATCGCTCTCCTAAAACCCTCAAAATCTAGGGTTTAAGGGCAATTTTAGAAAAAATGATTATAAAATGCTTCAAACTAAATTTCAAGACTCCTAATTAGATTTAAATGAAAGTAAACCCTCTCCACATCAAGAATTTATGCATTAGAGCTCATGATAGTCTTGTATGGACCTGTACCAGGCGTGCAAAAGTAGAAAAAACATAGAAAATGCAGAAAACTAGAAAAATCTTATTGCTTTTTGTCTTCAATATCCTTCTCTCACCTTTACTCCTCTTCTCTTTTCCTTGCACGAAGTATGAGAGGTCTAAATACATATCATGCAACCATCAAAACATAATGGCTGGCATTGAAATCCTTCAAACATGCTAAAAATAGCCTTCCACTAACATTCTACCAAAATGGCTTGGCTAAGAATATGCCATAGGCTAAGAATATGCCATATTCAAACCTCTAGCCCTAATTTGCCTTACATACATCAAATGGTCTTTATGAGACCTTATTACATCATTTATGGAGGAAAAATTTTACCTATACTCCTATTGAGACCAAAAATACTCAAAAACATCTAAATCCTAACTCACTAATGACCTTCTTCCTAAGAATTCCAAAATGGGCTTGGTGCCCCTGCACTAGTTACAAAGGACAAGGTAGAATAGGCCTTCATGAACAAGGAATTATTGAGCCTATTCAAGCAACAAGGAATCCTTATCTCCACTAGCTAAGGTACAAAAAACAAGAGTCTACCCACACCAGACTTAAGTGTATCTTGAGTGAGGATGCTAGGTCTTTCCCTATGATCAATAACCTCATTAAAGAGGACCATCAAGACTCCTTTACCGATTTTGCTGAACTTTTTGAATCCTCCATATGCACCATTTACACCCTATCAACCATTCCATCAACATCCACAGATCTCCATCTTGTCTACCCCCAACTCATAGATTGGGACCAATAAGGATCTCCCATCCTTAATGTTGCACAAAACGATGAAGCTATACCTAAACTAATGGGAGTTAGAAATCACTTTCCCCTTGGAGATCACAAAGTTAGCTATATCATGGAACTAAATAGATCTGCATACTTTGGGGAGATAATCCAACCTCTTAGTCGCAAAAGTATGAAAATAAAAATAACATCCCCTAGTGAAAACTACTTCATGGTACTTTCGGATGACAAAAACATCAAAATAAAAGATGTATCCCCTAGTGAAAACCTCCCTGAAGTGCTAGGGGATGAGAGAATAGATCTCCCCGAGGTACCCAAATTGTATCAAGAGAGATTGTTGATCCTTGTGGAAGCATCACATGAAATGAACCTTGGAACCGAAGAAGCACCTAAGATCACATTCCAAGAAGAATCCCTTACAGTATTAGAGCAAGAGGCCTTCTTGGCCTTCTTTAAACAAAGGAGTCATCACTTTGCATAGACATATGCTGATATACTGGGGTTGGACCCCACATTTGTAGTGCACCATCTCGCCATTCATCCTAATGCAAAACCGATAAAGCAAAAGCTTAGTAAGATGAATCTTCAAATTGCACTATTGATCAAAGCTAAGCTCAAGAAACTCTTGGATGTAGGACTCATTCAACCTATTGACTATCCTAAGTGGGTATCAAACATTGTACCCATAGCTAAAGTCACTGGTTGCATCTGCTATTGTACATACTTCAAGGATCTTAACAAGGCATGCCCTAAAGATGATTTTCCACTACCCAACATAGATATCATTGTTGATCTAACAACCGGGTATGAAATGTTGTCCCTCATGGATGGATTTTACATATATAACCAAATCAAGATGGAATAAGAAGACCAACACAAGATCTCTTTCATATGTCCATGGGGAACCTACTGCTAGGTTATGATGCCCTTTGGGTTATAAAATGCATGAGCCACATATCCGAGAGCCATAACAATTATCTTCCATGACCTTTTCTATAGAATAATGGAGTATTATGTAGATAATTTTTTGGGAAAATCCAAGACTAGAGAAGATCACTTGAATGTGTTGGAAAAGATCTTTGACAAATTAGAGAAATAAAAGGTGCAGTTAAATCCTAAGAAACGTGTCTTCCGGGTCACCTCCAGAAAACTCCTCCAGTACATTGTATCAAGAAGAGGTATTGAAGTTGACTCCACTAAGGTTAAGGCTATAGTGGAGATGCCTCCACCAAAAACACTCAAGCAACTTTGTAGCCTTCAAGGGAAGCTTTAGTCTATGTGCCACTTCATAGCACAACTTGCAGATAAGTGTCAACCTTTTCAGCATCTTCTCCGAAAGGATACAACATTTCTATGGGATGAAAAGTGTTAGAAATCCTTTGAGCAACTAAAAGAATATCTTGCTATGCCACCCATCCTTATTCCACCAAAGTAAGGACAACCCCTCCTCCTATACAACTCCAAAATAGAAACAACAATAGGGGCCTTGCTAGCACAACATGATGAACAAGGAAAAGAGAGCCATATACTACATCAGCTACACTTTGGTGTGTATATCAAAAAAATTGGATTTGCAAATGGAAATGATCAAACAATGAAATGCATAACCTAAACCCAAATCATTCAATACCTCAAAGATGCAAGATGAATTGTTTGATTGATTTGATATGTTGGTTGCTCACAATTCGGCAGCATAACATTTGCATAGGATTGAGATGATAGATGGAAGATTGATGATAATGGATGATAGATGCAAAGGCTCTAAAGATATTTCAGTAGCATAAGGATACTCCAACTCAAAGCCTGAAAATGGCTTATGAGAGAGGGTTGATTTATAGCAAATGCTTGGTTCAAATGGATGGTTGAGATTAAAGAACTAAATGATTGATGTGGACGGCTAGGATTGATTAGTTATTCCCACTCTTCAAGGGAGTTGTAGTCATTTGACAAGTGTAAGGAGAAGCATAGGGCTCATGTGTGATTGTGTACATAAATACTAAAATTAGGTCCCATTAGTTGTACATGTGAAGGATTTTTAATAAAAGTTGTACTACAACATATAATTTAATTAAGAGGTGGACAAGTGTCAAAATGTGATGAGAGGTGAGGACCTAATTCAAATAAAATATTTGAATTAGTTGGGATATGTGAGAAAAAAAATTAAATAAATAAAACTTATTTAATTAATTGGAAAGTGAGATTATGAATGTGAAATTAGTTAAATAAATAAAATTTATTTAATTAATTGGCTAAGTGGGATAATGATAGTATTAAGATGGAATTTTTAAATTAAATAAATAAATTTATTTAATCAATTGGCTAATGGATTAAGTTGAATTAGGAGTGGGGTAGGAAAAAATGCTACATGATGTCTTAGTAATGTATTTGACTAGGTGTTGCAAGACATGGACAAATTTTGGGACAATTTTAGGTGTCTACATGGTGACCTATGATCTAAATTATACTCCTATTGAATGCACATGCCTCACAGTTGTCTTTACCTCACAAAAGCTAAGACATTATATGCTCAATCATAAGACAAAGCTCATTGCCAAAATTGATCCACTAAAATATCCATTGACTAGAGCAACTCTCACTGGATGGATGGCTAAGTGGGTTATGATCCTAAGTGAGTTTGACATTGAGTACATAGAGTGAAAAGCTATCAAAGGACAAGTAATTGCTAATCAGTTAGCTAATGCACCTATCCCAATAGAGCAACCATTGATTTTAAAATTCTTGGATGAGTCCACACTCACAATAGCACTAATAATAGATACATGGAAAATGTATTTTGATGGATCTTACACAAATCATGGCTTGGGGCCAAGCATCTTATTTGTTACCCCTCAAGAAGACACTATTCTAAAATCCAACAAAATAACATTTCAATGCACAACAACATAGTAGAATATGAGGCCCTCATCACAGGACTTCGCATGGCCATCTAATGGAAAATTGAAAAGCTCACAGTTTATGGTGACTCCCAGCTAGTTATTAGACAAGTCAACAATGAATACAAAACAAAAGATGACAAGCTCCTACGATATAAAAGGATAGTTGATGATTTCAAGGACTACTTTCATGATATCCATTTTGAACAAATACCAAGGTTGAACAATAAAGCATCAGATTCCATGGATAGCATAGGATCCCTGGTTGACATGAGAATGGATAGTAAGAAATACGAGTTTCTAATTGAAGAACTTCCAATGCTAGCTTATGATGTCCCACAATCTGAGCTAGTATGTGACATTGTCGGTCTCCTATCTCCATGGTACCAAGAGACCTACATGTACCTACATGACAACATCATTCCATCCAACCTAACATCCGCACAACACCACAATTTCATCTGCCAAACTTCTTGCTTCACCATCATAGGGGACACTATCTACCAAAAAGCTCTTGATGGTACTATTTTATGATGCATCAATTCTAGGGAAGCCAAAGTGGCCTTATAAGAGGTACATGAAGGTAGTTGTGGAGCATACTCTAGTGGACCTATTTTAGTGAAGAAGATTCTAAGGACATTTGTAATGGATGAAAAGAGGGTTAAGGGGATTTGATTGATAGTTTGATTAGGTCCTCCTTTCACTCAATACATATAAGGACATTTAACCAATTTCAATCACAACTTTTGCAAGAGGACTCAACTATTAGGTTGGCTGTCAATTGGAATGATAAGGAAATTTGGAATTTCTTAATTGATTTGTTAATTCTTAGCCCGATTAAGCCTAAAACCCTAATTATGCAAAATCGTAAGAAAATAAATGAAACACGACAAATGCTTCTACATAAAGACACTAAATACATATTAGATACATACCAGAATTTGGGTTTCAAAATGTAAAAACCTTGGGGTAGAAGAAGTGGGTGCCCAAGCCCAAGGTGGTACTTTTTCTGAGGGCTTCAGGGTGAAATCCACTATAGACTACAACTTGCTCCATGATTTCCAACACTGGAAAACTGGAGGTCAAAAGAGTGGGTGCCCATGACCTTTTAGGGATATTTCCTTCTTTTTTCTTTCGATTTGGGATCCTTCTACTCTGCGATGATCCTCTGCAACTCCTCTCTGCAAGATCTGATACCTGTCATCTACAATCACAAGAGAGGGGTTGGGGGTTGTGGTGTTTAAGAGCTTGCCTCGGTTGAGCCTCAGAATGGCATTCAATCTTTCCAACATCATTGTTAGATAGAGAGTGTGTGTCCTTGTAGGGTGGAGGCAAAAACAATGATAAAATAGATAGATTGAATCATAAATAGATATCACATCAGAGGTGTAGCTCTCAAGGAGATGAAGATCGCCAAATCTATAGTAACACAACAACAACACAATTCTTCTCTGCAACACAATGAATGCCTTGAATGCTCCATGATCATAAGTTCGCCTTAATCTCAAAATCATCTACTAGTTTACAAATGAATTCCTAAACATGATTATATATCCACTCTTGCTACAATTTCGTAATTCAAACATAAGATGCCAACAAAAAAACCTTTTAATAGTCACCAACTGACATTCAAATTTGGGACCTCGACAAAATAGAGTAGGGCAAGGGCGCAGACACCCAAGTCCAAGGGCCTATTTTGGGTCTAGATTAAGCTCAGAGATATACCCTGAGTCCCATTTGTCATGGGTTTCAAGGGATTTTGTTTTGGGATTCAATTCTAACATGCATGATTAAAACTAAGGGTCTCAGGAGCTAAACTTAGGAGGTAAAAGTCATAGAGGGACATTTTATGACATAACAACAGGTGCTAATGGGCCACCATGGTGTTGGAATTAGGGTAGACAACTGAGAGGGGGGGTAAATAAGTTGTCACAAAACTTTAACACTTATTGCACTTAATTATTTTCTACTACCTTTTAGCAGATCATTATAATAACCATGAAAGTATGAATCAATAACATATGAGAAGAAATACAAATTACACACTTGACATAGAATTTTTAACGTGGAAACCTGATTAAGGGAAAAACCATGGTGGGGGTTAACCCACAAAGATTATACTTTGTTAAACGTATTACAAAAGGGAAATACACATGCATTCGGGCTCACTGCTCAAAAGAAGGCTCACTGCCTATAGAAAGAAGATTACAATGAGTTTGAACGAATAATTAGCATCTACCAATGCAAGGATTCAGTTCCAGTTAGGCACATAATACTGACTTGATACACTTCATCCTCACTCTACCCTGTTTACTGTTATGCTATCATCTAAACCTTAGATCTTTTCTCTTTTCGCACTTATTCCATAGTCACATTGCACACCCCCTCAAATCACTTAAATCCATTGGCTATATATATCCGCATCAAGATATTCGATCATTTTTCAATCAGCTTCAAGAACACTTAGAGCTTTGTTGAAGACTCTGCTTTGTCGGCTAAATCCATGCATAACTTATAACGTAGACCAAGACTTTCATTCACAAATCATCAATCATGTTGTCCACTATCATTGATCATCACAAATTGTCCAATTGACAACTTCCATTTATCCGAAACCAAGATCAATTACAAGGTCAGCTTGTTCTTCTGTTGTCTACAATGTCAAACTGTAACCCCATACTCAGATGCAAATAACTTTTGAATCCTTCATCGCTAGAGATTAAAATTATGGATTTAGATTGCCTAACAATCCTTATGACTCCTTCAGATCCGTAGCATACTCTGATTTATTACCGAAGAGATCTAGACCAAGATGCTGGACTCTATCACATGCTCTATTTCTAGCTACCTGGACTTAGATAAATTCTGATTTTGACTTCCGGTATGAATAAATTATGTTATGCGAATGAGTGGAATAGTCTTAGTTGCCATCAATGACAACATCTATCATGTGAAGCAGTGTCTCTTGCCAACAATCTCCCCCTTTGGCATTGATGGCAACACTTAGTGAAAAACGACTAAGTGTTACTCCCCCTTACCCTATACTCTTATGCTATCCACTAATTTCAAAGCTCCCCCTTTGTTGGATTCGTCATTTTTTATTTTTCTTCACTCCCCCTTTGACATAAATGGAAAAGGATGGGGTTTGCAAGCCAAAAAATCTCAAAAATTATGTATACAGTGTCGCATATGTACACCCAATCATTAAGTTATATTTACATGAACTTGAGAATATCTACAAAACTACTTTTCAATTGCTCAAGTTTAGAGGCCCAACTTCTTTTCATGCCATCCAAAATTGTTGTTAGAAATGAAAGCAACACTACTTTAATGGAAATATGATTTGAGATAAATTTTAGCAATCTTTCAAGTGTGTGTTAACAATGGAGATTTTAACAAAACATAAACCCACAATACAAAAATATACCAGAAGCAGAATGAAGCACATAACACAAGTGTTTAACATGGAGAAAACCCTTTTGGGTAAAAAAACTCCACCAAGAAAAGAGCTCAAGTTGTATTATCTTCACAAAAGGAGATTACAAATACATTCACTTCCTCTGTCCTCCAACCTTCACTCTGGCAAAACCTGGGTACCTGCAAACTATTATATTCATCTTATCTAGTGTGCTATGGTTTATATAGAATTTACACAACCTCAAGACATTAAATGACTTCTTACAAGCCCATAACACTTGTCCAGAGTCAACAACACAACCTTGGGCATCTATGGCCAACAATAGGCTCTTACGGGGTCATAAATACTATCATACATGCATCCTACACTTGGGAAAAAGTCCCCATGCAAGCTTGAACACCTTGGGGCCAAAAATAGTCACTTACAACATCTTATGATGCATTATATACTATTATTAGTGTCATAGACTCTTATGACAATTTACAGTTGTCATAGAATCTCTTACACCTTCTTACAACATCTATGACATGCGTCATAACACTAAAAATAGATTATTCCTCCACATGTGCACCCCACTTTGACCAATTACCATTTACCATAGTAAATGACATCCCGTAACTACCACCAGTAACTCTGGGACTTACCGTGCAGTAACTCCATAACTACCGTGGACAGTAAATAATTTTTACCACTACAGGTGAAACTTGTACGTCCCTTATGGGTAATTAAAAATTACAAATAATAAATGGAATAAATACAATATTGGGATTTACAAGGTTAATGGCACCTTATCCCAACATTCTCCCACTTGACATTATACATTGTAAATCAACCCATAGGAAATCAAATGAAAAATAATCAGACACTAGAAACAAGGCCCATGGCCTCTCTACACCACACGAACTTCTCTATGCTCATAGGCTTGGTCAATGAATCTGCAACATTCTCCTAAGTGTCTATCTTCTTCAACTCAATCTCTCCATTTGCAACCAACTCTAGAACAAAGTGATACTGAACATCAACATGCTTAGTTCGAGCATGATACATGGGATTCTTAGCCAAACAAATAGCACTCTGGCTATCACAACCAATCTGAATATTCCTACAATCAAAACCAATACTTGTACATAGTCTCCTCAGGCAAACTGCCTCCTTAGAGACATGAGTTGTAGCCATATACTCTACTTCTATGGTGGACAAAGCAACTATGGGCTGCCTCTTACTCATCCAACTCACTGCACCTCCAAACAGAGTAAACACATAGCCACTAGTGGACCTTCAACTATCCAAGTCACCTACCCAATTTGCATCAACAAAACCCTGTATGTCTAAAGATTTATCAGCACTATCAATACCAGAATAAACCAAGGAATGATCAGGAGTACCTGCAAGATATTTAAACACCCTCTTCGCATAGTTCCAATGTTGCCTACCAGGGTTAGAGATAAATCTGCTCAAAACTCCCACTGCTTGGGCAATATCTGGTCTAGTGCAAACCATTGCATACATCAAACTCCCTACAACACTAGCATATGGCACATTAGACATATCCTCAAGATCATCCTCAGTCTTTGGACACATATCTAATGAAATCTTAGTACCAATGGGTAAAGGAACTCTAACTGGATTATAGTCCTACAAACTAAACCTCTGCAAATAAGTATTCACATACTTTGTGACAACCAAATCTTTTTGTTAACTCTGTCCCTCCTGATCTCCATTCCCAAAATATACCTTGCAGCACCAAGATCATTCATCTCAAATGCACCTGAAAGTTGGGCTTTAAGCTCACTGACCATACCCTTAGTATTGCTGAAAAACATGTCATCAACACAATGATCCTCCTCACTTCTAACAAAACCTAATTTCAAAACAAGTGAGTCAGACTTTTGATACCACATTCTGGGGGACTGTTTCAGACCATAAAGAGACCTCTTTAACTTGCAAACCTAATGTTCTTTTCCTTTTACCTCAAAACCTGTAGGCTGTTGCATATAAATTTCTTCTTCAAGATCTTCATGCAAGAATGCAGTCTTAACATCCATTTTCTCAATCTCCCAATCATAAGTTGTAGCAATGGATAAGAGAAATCTAATAGAAGTCAATTTAGCAACAGGAGAGAATATCTCACCAAAATCAACTCCCTTTCTCTGGGAGTAGCCCTTGGCTACCAGTCTAGCCTTGTACTTCTCCAATGACCCATCTGCTCCGAACTTCTTCTTGAAGACCCACTTACATTCTATGGCCCTTCTTCCTTTGGGCAAATGAACAAGATCCTAGGTATTACAAGAGTCTAAATCCATCATCTCCTCTTGCATGGCTAGCTGCCAAGACTCACTATCATCTTCAGAAATAGCTTCCCTATAGGATCTAGGTTCATCGTTAGTACTCAATAAAGCATATACACAATGGAAATTTGGTGGGCTATACCTGTCAACTGGATTATGTTGTCTTGTGGATCTCCTCAAGGGTGGAGTAAGAGACTCTACTCATTCTTTTGCATGATCATTTGTACCAACTTCTTCTATCACAACGTATTCATCTTCATCAGAACTACTTGAATCTTCTTCTTCTTCACCTCCCAATCCATCATTTTGTTCTTCCTGAGGTGCATCTTGCTACTCTAAATCATTGTGCACCTTCTTTACCTTTTCTTCTTTCTCTTTTAGCTTCTCAGGTTTAGAAATAGCTCTAAGTTCCCTAAAAATAACATCTCTATAAAAGATAATCTTGTGGGTTAGTGGATTCCAAAGCTTATAACCTTTGACATTATCAACATATCCAATGAATGTACACTTTTTATCCTTTGGATCCAACTTAGATCGCTTTTCCTTAGGCACATGAACATAAGCCTCACAACCAAAAACCCTTAAATGTGAAACAGAAGGTTTCTTACCTATCCACACTTCATAAGGTGTCGAATCAAGAGCCTTACAAGGAGATCTATTTATCAAATAGAAAGCAGTACACATAGCCTCTACCCAAAAGCATTTATCCAATTGTGCATCACTAAGCATACTTCTGGCCCTTTCCATAATTGTTCGGTTCATCCTTTCTGTAACACCATTCTATTGTGGTGTATACGGAGTTGTCTTTTGTCTGATTATACTTGCATGCTTACAAAACTCATCAAATTCCTTAGAGAAATATTCCCCTCCATTGTCAGATCTTAATATTTTTATCTTTAAACATGATTGGTTCTCTACTAAGACTTTCAATTCCTTAAACTTAGTGAAAACTTTAGATTTATGCTTCATAAAATAAATCCATGTAAATTTGGATACATCATCAATGAAGGTTACAAAATAATGAGATTTTCTGATAGATTCATTATCCATAGGTCCAAACACATCCGTATGAATAATTTCTAACTTCTCCTTTGTTCTATTGCTTCCTGAAGGAAATGATTTTTTGTTTTGTTTACCAAACACACAATGCTCATAGAAATCAAAGTGCTCATCAGAATAAGAGAAACTGTCCAACAAATTTTTATTCTTAATAGTTTTCAATACATTATTGCTTGTGTGGCCCAATCTACGGTGCCACAACATACATGTATTTTTAGTAGTGGCCTCAAATACATAGGAGGCATTACAAACTATAGTGGCTTCAAGGTTAAACAAGTTCCCGAATCTCTTCCCTTTCACTACCACCAAGTTCCCTCTCACCAATCTGCAACCATGCTTGTCAAATGTCATATGCATTCCCAAATCATTCAACTTTGAAACTAAAATTAGATTTCTAGATAATCCAGGAACATGCAAAACACCAGGGTGGGTTTTAATCCTCCCATCATTGAAACACAACAATACCTTTCCTTTCCTGACAATTAGATATGTAGAGTTATCACCAAGGTAGATATTACCTCCATCATATTCTTCATATGAGGAGAACCATTCCTTATGCGGAATCATATGAAATGAGCATCCTGAGTCAATCAACCAGTGATCATTAGAAACAAGATTACATGTAGAAAGTAAAACTTCCTCACCTGCATTCGAGGACTTATCCAAAGCACTCTCCCACTATTTCTTGGAGTTTCTGCACTCCTTCTTCACATGTCCCCTTTTACCACAGTTCCAACACTTAACTCTATTCTTTTTACCAGGAGTCTTAGACCAGCCCTTGGACTTGTCCTTAGCCCCTTTATGATCTCCTTTAGGTCCTCTTTCCTTAGACCTCCCCCTGACATTGAGAGCATCCCCTGAACTATCTGAACTCTTCTTCCTTAATTCCTATGACAGTAGCACTGAAACAAGAGCATCCAACTTCGGATCCACGAGGTTAGCAGTGATAGCAAGGATAACATTCTCCCAAGACTCAAGTAAAGAACATAGAAGTAAGATACATTTATCTTCCTCACTAACCTCAACATCTACTGAATCAAGCTGACTCACTAACAAATTAAAAGAATTTAAATGCTCTACAACTAATTCACCTTCTCATATTTTCATGGAAAACAATTTTCTTTTTAAATAAAGTTTATTTACCATACTCTTGGATTGATAGATCTCACCCAACCGTTTCCACAACTTGTATGCAGTCTCTTCCTTTGCGACATTCAATAGGACAGAGTCTGAAAGACACAACCGGATGGTTCCTCATGCCTTCTTATCCAATCTATCCCACTCATCTTGAGAGACATCATCAGGTTTCTTTTCTTTTTGGACAGTTAACCATTGGTTTCTTTCTTCCAACAAATCCTCCATTTTCAACTTCCACAACTCATACCCCATTCCATTGAACTTCTCAATGTCCAAACAAGAGGTTGATGCAATGGTGGATGCAGCCATAATAACAACACAAGATCTGCAAAACAAACACAACCAAATCTCCCACTGCAGCTACAGCTTCCACACTACCACCCAAGAGTCAAAGCTGGCCAAGCTCTGATACCAAATGTTAGAAATAAAAGCAACACTACTTTAATGGAAATCTGATTTGAGATAAATTTCAGCAATTGTTCAAGTGTGTGTTAACAATGGAGATTTTAACAAAACATAAACCCACAATATAGAAATATACCAGAAGTAGAATGAAGCACATAACACAAGTGTTTAACATGGAGAAAACCCTTTCGGGTAAGAAAACTCCACCAAGAAAAGAGGTCAAGTTGTATTATCTTCACAAAAGGATATTACAAATACATTCACTTCCTTTGTCCTCCAACCTTCACTCCGGCAGAACCTAGGTACCTGTAAACTGTTATATTCCTCTCATCTACTATGCTATGGTTTATATAGAATTTATACAACCTCAAGATATTAAATGACTTCTTACAAGCCCATAACACTTGTCAAGAGTCAACAACACAACCTTGGGCGTCCATGGCCAAGAATAGGCTCTTACGGGGTCATAAATGTTGTCATACATGCATCCTACACTTGGGAAAAAGTGTCCATGCAAGCTTAAATGCCTTGGGGCCAAAAATAGCCACTTGCAACATCTTATGACACGTCATATACTATTATTAGTGTCATAGATTCTAATGACAACTTATAGTTGTCATAGAATCTCTTACACCTTATAGCATCTATGACGTGTGTCATAACACTAAAAATAGATTATTCCTCCACATGTGCACCCCACTTTGACCAATTACCATTTACCATAGTAAATGACATCTCGTAACTACCACCGGTAACTCTGAGACTTACCGTGCAGTAACTCTGTAATTACCGTGGACAGTAAATAATTTTTACCACTGTCGATGAAACTTGTACATCCTTTATGGGTAATTATAAATTACAAATAATAAATGGAATAATTACAATATTGGGATTTACAAGGTTAATGGCACCTTATCCCAACAATTGAGATGTGTCCACTTAGTAGAAATGTGTATGTTCTGCCTTTGTCAAATTTGAAGGATCACTTGTTTGAACTGTAGTTTGAGCTTCTAATAGTGCATTAAATATTGTTTCTAACTTGGGGGAAATCAATCCCCGAAGCTCACACATTCTCTTCACAATATTGTCTTTTTCTTTAACAAGCTTCTTTATTTCATCGGTCAAGCTGATTACTTGACATTCCTAACTTATAGGAGAAATTGTTAGAGGATCAAAATTTTGAGATAGATTTGACAGTTTTTTTTTCTTGCTTCTTTATCTTCTTCTCAATATCCTCACTAACTTTGGGCTAGGATAGACAAAATTTGTATATATCACCTCCATCACTTAGAGCATTTTGAATACTCTTTATATTGATACCAAGTATCATCCTATCATGCACAATTATGCTCTTTATTTCACTAAATTTCTTATCCAAAAATTCATTCCGAACTTTAGTCTCTACATACTTCTCAAAAGACTCAAAATGTGTACTTACAGAATTTACAAGATTCTTCAGATGTCCAGAGGGAGAGTCAAATGGATTCTTCTAGAAGGTTGGCATTATCTTCTCCAATACATTGGATGTAAGACTTAACCGCTCACTATCCTCTATGTGAGATTTCAATATCTTTTCACTTGCTTTGGCTTGTGTGAAGGATGCTATCTTCATCATTTGGACCAGAGAGAGTATCCAAGTTGATTGGTCCTTGAATTAGTTCTGATTCATCAAACTCTAGCATCTCTTTACTTAGAAAACTTTTCACTGCATCTGTAGTGTCTCTTGCCACCATTTCTAGACCACTTTCCTTTCCTTGAGTTTTCACAGTATCAGGACTATCAACATTTGCACCATCTCCTTCTTCTTTATCTTCCTTATCTTTGACTTCTTCTGCTTCACTTTTCTCTGTGTTATTTGCAGCTGGATTCTTTCCTTTGAATTCACTATTTACAATTTGTTCCTAAGGATCTTGTGTAGCATCAGTATTCTCAATATTATCTTCTTCTCCAGAAGTTAGAGTATCTCTTGCATGATCAGTTTCATCCACCATCTTTATATCTTCTTTGTTTATTTGTTCCTCTTCTGGAACATAGGAGTCATCAACCTTAGTTTGTTGCTCATCAATTTTCATTTCATCAAAGTCCAGGATTGATGAATCAATCCCATCATTAGTCTCCTCTTCAACAAATGGAAGATTGTGTCTTGTCAATGAACTTAGAAGTATTTCCTGTGTTTCTTCAACTATTTTGTCTAATTCTCCAAGCATTAGTTTGTTCATTCTCTTCTTGCTCCTGAATTCATCCTTCACTTCTTTCAATATCATATTCATTTGAACTTGAGTGATCTGAGGGCATAACTTTATTAGTATATGTTCTCTAAGCTCTAAATCCTTTCTTTTTGCATTTTCTTTCCCCAACTCCAAAATGTCTGCAAGACTTTGAGGGATCTTAGAAGTTATTTCAATCAGGGCCTTATTATAGATATTCAAATATCTAATAGTCACTTCCTGCAACACCCTCTTATCTATATCACTGTATTCATCATAAAATTCAGTCATGGGTTTCAAATTTTCATCCACAGTGACCGATTTTATCACATCTTCCACAGAGATTGTGGGCTTCTCAACATATGTATCTATCTTCTACCTTTTTTTTGCCTTTTTGCTTTCAAAGGGCTTCTCCTTAGTCACTTTGGTAGCTTTTGTTCAAGAGGCTTTCAACTCCTTTACCTCAACATCAGAATCTATTTCTTCTTCATCAACTTTTGTGCTCTTATAGGTTCTTGTGGCCCTTGTTTTCACTCTTTTTCCTTCTTTTCTAGATGATTTGCCTTCTGGTATCTCAGGATTGGCAGGTTTTGGAAGAACAGGGGCAATAGCAGAGCTTGTATTAGTCCTTGATGTGGAGGAGGATCCTACCGGAGCACTTCCTTGTTTCTTATTCTACTTCTCCTTCTTAGCCTTTTTAGTTCTTTCCCTGAATTGCCTCATGGCTTCCTTTGTGAGACCTAGATTCTCAGCCAACTACTTAACTTCTTTTCTTACTTTTCTGTTGGTTTCAAGTTCTCTGAGCTCAGTATGCAGTTTTAAACTCAGCTCCTCATATGTCCCAAATATTTCAATTATTGTGTCTTTTAGCTTGCTTAGAAGATATTGAGCATACATATTCAAGATTTTTCCATCTACTTCATACCCCATGGGCATGGTCCAAATATTTTTGGGCTCCACTACTTCCATTAAGCACTGATCAGTGTCAACCATAAAGCATATTTCGTTCTTGTACTTCTTAATAATTGTTGTAGGGATTCTTTCCCTTGAATGCATCATACTCTGAAAGTTCTTGAAGTATCCCCAGATTGTAGTTTTTTGAGCTTTATAGTTACCAATGCTGCATAGGTGTTCTTTCATTTGAATAGTGACTGGCTCATCATTAGTCCAATGCACACCTTTTACTCTAGGTACTTCATTCATATAGTAGAAGAACAAACATAGAACTAATGTACCATATTTAAAAGTGTTTTTCTTATCTTTCTTGATTTTGTTCAAGTTCTCAATCAGTTGGTTCTATAATAGCTCACATAAGTCATAATTTGCATTTTCCTTCAACATTTGATATGCTGCATATATAGTAGTTCTGGAGATTGAATTCTCTCTGCTAGAGTGATATATCTTGTAGCCAATCACCATGGAAGCAAACTTCATATCTGGTTCTATAATGTCATTAATGGTCATAGCCCTCTTATCAAATTTTACACCGGTTGCATCAGTAACAATTTGGTTTTTGATAGATTTCAACATGGGTAATCCACCGGTTGAGTTTAACCTAGTCTTAATTCTGATAACATCTTTGGTAATCTTGAATGGTTTTAACAGCCACATGAATTCATCATGCATTTGACTCAAAACATACTAGACCCATTCATCTTCATCAAATGTTGGAAACCCCATAATCTAAATAAAATGTTTATCATGCAGTGCGCCTTATACTCAAGTTTAAGATTGTGATTTTCATCCATTAGTTGACTCTCAAACAAATCTACAAACCTTGAGTCCCCAAATTCATCTATGCTCGCATGAATATAAACCCTAATATCTTCAATATGAAGCACACCATATGGAACACTTGAAAATGCACCTAATGGGTTGACTTCTATAGATTTGTGTTGATGTTTCTTAAATTTCGGTCGAGGCCTTTTAGTAATGTCAATAACCAAAGGTATAGCCATTGCAAAAAGATTATAAGTTCAAGGCTTCATAGTTAAATACCTTTTTCACGAGATTAGGGTTGATGGATAAATTCGCCAGTCACACTTCAATTCCTTGTAATCTTAGCTCAGACACTATTCTTCTTGCTTTCTTCGAGTGAAAAGTGATTCAAATGAGGAGTGAACACCTTTTTATGCTCCATAAAACCTAATTTGCCTTTGTAAAAATGCTCTTCCCTAACTTCATCTGATTACTCAGTTTCTTAAACAGTTCTTCATGAACCACTCCGCAAATTTCCATATCAACATCTTTTTTTCTAGAAATCCTTCCAAAAGTTTTGAAACAATTCTAAATATCTTCTCTTATTGTGCCAGATCCAGGCACCCACTTACTGGCTAGAGGGATTTGATTTTCAATGTAGCTCCCCCTGAGCCAGAGCTCCAAATTTAATTCCCAGAGGTATTATCAGCACCGGATTCTAGTGTGGATTCATTACTATTGTTCTTAATTGTTTTCTTGACCCATGTCTTGCTCATTTAATTTTGGATCTCATTCACATCAATTTTTCCTTTGCCTTTGTCTTGTCTCTGTTCATCTAGTTTTCTGTTTACCAAACCTCTTCTTTCATTAATCCTACTTCTGCAAAATCTTGCAATATGACCAGATTTATTGCAATTAAAGCACACATCATTTCTTTTCTTATATACTTGATTTCCTCTTGATCTGCATTGATTAGCCATATGTCCAAATCCATTGCAAGCAAAATAGTAGCCATTGAAAGAGTTGTCATTTCCTCTATTGTTAGAGTTATTCATTATCATACTTCTATATTCATTTGATCTATGACCATACCTTTCACACTTGAAGCATTGTTCGGAGAGGGATGGACCATTTTGATTTGCTCTGCTTCTACATTGAGTATCTTTATGACCAAATTTATTGCAATTAAAACAATTTCCATTGAAAGATGGATATCTTTGAGCATTAGGCTATCTTACCAGAGGTCTTCTAGGTCTTCTTCTTCCATTCCTTGGTTGGAAATTTCTTTGTTCAGATCCAGATATTTTACCTTTCTCATATCCAAGACCATGCTTTTCATTAGCCTTTTTCTGACCTTCAAGTAGTGCTTCAAGTTTAGATGAGCTTATCTTGAACTTCTCCTTATATTCATTTGCAACTTCTAGGTCATTTCTGAGAATGACAATTTGCCTTTCAAGTTCTCTTTCATTGTCTCTACTTTCTTGTAGGTCAGACTTTAGATGGCTAGCTATTCTATCTAATCTACAGCATTCCTTAGTTCATTCTTTTAGAGTTTGATTCAAGTCTTCTTCAGTCTTCTTCCTTTGCTCAATTTCTTTGGTTAGCCTCATTTCCCTAGATTCCATCTCAACTTTTAGAACAACAACTTCTTTTGACAGCTTCTCACACTCCTTTGTCTTTTCTTCCAGGGCTTCATCCATGCCATTTTCTTCAGTTAAACCGGATAACTGCAGAAGTAGCTCCTTTCTCCTTTCCATAGATTTCCTTAAATTATCTTTTAACATTTCAATGGTATCATCAATATCTTTAAGCTCATCTTTTAGATTAGTTACTTCTTCTTTGGATTGATCAAGATCTTCTAGGGCCAACCAAAGTTGATCTTTGAGTGAGCCCATTGAAACTCCTTCCAAGATCTTTCCTTAAGCTATTAGGCTTCTTTCAAGGAACCTAGCTCTGATACCAATTGTTGGAATTAAGGCAGACAACTAAGAGGGTGGGTGAATTAGTTGTCACAAAAATTAACACTTGCTGCACTTAATTCTTTTCTACTACCTTTTAGCAGATCATTATAATAACCACGAAAGCATGAATTAATAACATATGAGAAAAAATACAAATTACACAATTGACACAAAGAATTTTTAATGTGGAAACCCAGTTAAGGGAAAAACCGTGGTGGGGGTTAACCCACAAAGATTATACTCTATTAAAAGTATTACAAAAGGGGATTGCACATGCATTTGAGCTCACTGCCCAGAGCTCACTGCTCAAAAGAAGGCTCACTACCTACAAGAAGAAGATTACAATGAGTTTGAACTGATAATTAGCATCTATCAATGCAAGGATTCAATTCCAATTAGGCACAGAATACTGACTTGATACACTTTATCCTCACTCTACCCTGTCTACTATTCTGCTAATATCTGAACCGTAGATCTCTGCTCTTTTTGCACTTATTCTATAGTCGCATCACATGCCCCCTCAAATCACTTAAATCCATTGGCTATATATATTTGCATCAAGATATTCTATCATTTTTCAGTCAGCTTCAAGAACACTTAGAGCTTTATCGAAGAATCTGCTCTATCAGCTAAATCCATGCATAACTTGTAACACAGAACAAAACTTTCATTCACAAATCATAAATCATGTCATCCACTATCACTGATCATCACAAATCATCCAAATGACAACTTCCATTTATCCGGAACCAAGATCAATTACAAGGTCGGCATGTTCTTCTGTTGTCTGCACTATCAAACTATAACCCCATACTCAGATGCAAATAACTTTTGAATCCTTCATCACCAGAGGTTAAAATTAAGGATTTAGTTTGCCTTGACAATCCTTATGAGTCCTTCAGATCTACAACATACTCTAATTTACCATTGGAGAGATCTGGACCAATATATCAGACCTTGTCATATGCTCTATCTCTAGTTACTCAGACTTAGATAAATATTGATTTTGACTTCTGGTATGAACAAATTATGTTATGCGGATGAGTGGAATAGTCTTAGTTGCCATCAATGACAACACCTATCATACGAAGCAGTGTCTCTTGCCAATAGTCCCAGGATTTTGTTTTGGGATTCAATTCTAACATGCATGATTAAAACTAAGGGTCCCAAGAGCTAAACTTAGGAGGTAAAAGTCATAGAGGGACACTTTACAACATAACAATAGGTACTACTGGCCCACCATGGAATAAGATGCTCATCAATTTGTAAAGAAATGTCTTCCATGTCAGCAACATGGTGATCTTATCCATGCACCATCACAAGAACTAAAGCCAATTATGACTCCTTGGCCCTTTTCACAATGGGGGCTTGAGCTCATAGGAAAAATCCACCCACCATCATCTAATGGACATAAGTTCATAATCACTGCTATTGAATACTTCACCAAGTGGGTAGAAGCCATTCCACTCACTTACACCACTGGAATAAAAATGGCCAAATCATCCTCCACTACATAATATCCCATTATGCCATTCCCCTTTTCATCAACACTGACAATGGGAAACCATTTAAGAACCAAGAAATTTACACCCTTTGCAAAAAAATCCACATTCAACATCACTTTTCCACAACATATTACCCTCAATGTAACAATCAAGCTGAAGCTTCCAACAAAACCATCTTACACATCCTAAAGAAGACTGTTAATGAAGCTGGTCATGACTGGAACCTCCAACTCAATCCCACCCTTTGGGCCTATCGCACTAGCATGCGTACCCTTCAGAAGCCACTCCATACTCTTTAGTATTTGTTTTCGAAGCCATCCTACCAATCAAGGTCGATCTCCCCTCTTAGAATATCACTACAAAACATCATTCTTGAGGAGGAGTATCAAGTTGCACGCCTAAATGAGCTATAAATTCTGGATGAGAAACGTTTGAATTCTTTTAATCATCTATAGGCCTATTAGAATTGCCTATGTAGAAGCTATAATAAGAATATCAAGAACCACCAGTTTGAGATAGGGAACCTTGACCTTATGGAAAATCGGAAGAACCTATAAGAGAATCACAAAATGGAAAATTTGAGCTTAATTGGTCAGGATCATATGTCATCACAACTAGCTACGGATTAGGAGCTTATTAGCTTGCAACACCTGAGGGTCGGCCTTTGGATGAGCCTATGAACATCATGCACCTAAAAAAGTTCTATGCCTAATCCATCAAGTATCCCAAGTCAAAAAATATTTAAAAAAATCAAAAAAGCAAAAAATCCAAAAAAATATCAAAAAATCAAGAAAAACCTGAGTGTAATAAAGTGATCTAATGGTGAAAATTACTTAGGTTATGCTTTGGATAAATACCATGGTGAAAACCTATCTCAAGCACCATGTGTAGTGGTTAGTCCTAGCATCTGATAAGTCTACACATCCATCACTCCATCCCATGGATTGGAATCACAAGAAAAATTAGTATATCCTATCCCATCCCTCCATCACCTACCCAAGGAAAATTCTTGAGTTTGTGGATCCTTGTATTCCCTCCTTGTATAGTTTAAACTTTAGAAAATCCAAAAAACCTGAAAAAAATCAAAAAACCCCAAAACAATCCCACCGTCAATCCCGATCATCCTTTCATCTCACTCATCCAATACATCCCGAATCATCCCTACATCGTCACTCCAAACTAGAACTACATATTCATCACCATCTACATCTTGATGTGCCTTGATCCTATGGAAATAGGGTATGTAGGCAGTCTAGAATATGAAGGAAGTATCTAGTATGCAGGTACAAAAGATGCACCCACCCAACCCGTTTGGATGGTCTCTATCCTCTGAGCTTACTAAATCCAAGAGCAATACACTTGATAAGCATACTCCCAAAACATCATATCTCATGCAAAAATCATTGATCAATAAACCAACTATGACCTTGACATGTATGGCATACTATCCTTTTGCCTATCCTTCAAATTTTATCCAACATCATCCAACTGATTCCTGCCTTAATGGTTATATCATTCCTACAATAGGCAGAATCTATCATCTTATCAAATCAACACTTATCTTGGCAAGAGATATAATGGCTATTTGTTTGGTTTATTGGTCCTTTTTATTATTGATTTTTATCTTTTGTCTTATTCTAAGGATCACTCCAAAGCTACCTTGATCTCACCATATCATGGTATGTGGCAGAAAACACCTGGAATGGGGTATGGTCATTGTTTTGTATGTTGTGCTTCTGATTTGGTCTCATTACTCCAAGTCTAGTATTTATATCTTGTAAATGTAGGATTGGTTCTAGCATATTCTTTCCCTTTTACATCTAAGGTGTATCATACCTTTTATGTACTAAGGATTTATGCTATGAGTCCCCTTCCCTCATCTAGGAAAGATTGTAGTACCTTAGGGATACATGGGATCATCCTATTGTTTGTGGGTCTAGTCCATGCAAAGACGGATATGAATCATCACCTTGGTCTTCTCATACCTTGGTAAAAATATCCCCTTTTGCTATAATAAATATAGGATTGCTCTCAAAATATCAACACAGTATTCCATCCCAACCCATCATCCCTAATCTCCAATCCATCAAAATCATCACCTATGCTTTGCATTTTGAAAAGGACTTAACCAACCCAATCTCCTAATCATTCATACCATCCTCTACCATCCAACAACTACCCTAATCAATCTAACAAACTTCTGTCTCCCATCCCATAACCATTTCAACAAAATCCCTCTAACAATGAGGCATCTAGTGACCTAGTATAGACCATCCCCAAACCTATCCCAACCATCCCCAACCCTTTCATACCCATTCCTCAACCTATTATAACAATTCCCCAACCTAGTCTAACCATCCCTCAAACCTTCCAACCCTATCTCCCATGGTTCAAAGCATCATAATGTATCATGACAAACATCCACCATCCTGCATACACAACATCATCATTAACATAAACCATCATATCATTGCATATCATTAATCACTAACATTGCATTATACATCTATCTTGTCACTTTGCATACATAATATATGTTTATTAATCCAAGCATATATTCCATTTCCATTTGCATTTATCCATACATAATATATGTTTATTAATCTAAATATATATTCAATTCCTATTTGCATTTATATCTAAGTATCTATTTCCAATTTAACCATCCATATCACATGAATAGTCCACATCATTATCCACATAAACCATAAAGCAATAAAAATATCCATGTGCATACCATACATACATCCATACATTTATACATTATCCATCCATAATCATCATATAGAAACATAATCATAACATCCATCCATAACCATCATATCAAAGCATGAATAATCATCATATAAACATCAATGCATCCATACATCATATAATCCATAAACACATCCTTTATATCCATAAACCATCATAACCATAAATGCATAAACATCATAAACACATCATAGATCACCACCAAAATCATCATACATATATCATTCAAATGTCATGATAAAAAAAATGTACCTTGAGGGCTCAAAGTACATCAAAATACATAAGCCTAAAAGCATACAAATAAAATCAAGAACCATGGGTAGATGAACCCCTAGTAGAGTCTGTAGGAGAGTCAGGATGACATTGAGGAGGTGGCCGAATAGGTGCCTGTTGTGGTGGTTGCTTTTGTTGAGGTGGTGGCTATTGCAGAGATATTTGGGAGTGGCTTGATCAGTGTCAACCTTGTTGCAAATATGTGCCTATGATGTGTTGTCATTGATGTCAACATATCTCTTTGTCAAAAATAAAGAAAATAGTGCAGATCAGTGAAGTAGATTGCTCTGCATTTCCAGAGGAATGAAGATCAAAGTACACTGACCATATGGTTGTGTAGAAGATTGTCTAAAGTAGCTCCAGTTAAGATTTGAGAGGTTCACATGAAGATTTGAAGAAGCTATGGCCATCTGAGTAGAACTAGGTTTTGCAGTATTCAGAAGAGATAGAGTGACAAGAAATTGGTCCGGATTGCTTTGCAATGAAAACTTATGATCTACAGATCTAGAGGCATGTTTGGGAAGTCAGTGTGTATCCTCAATTCCAGTGGTTTGTGGTTTGGAGGTCCGTAAGCAATCTTTCTAGTGTGACAGTCATGGAAGACAATTTTCTTGAGGTACCAGATGAAGATGCAAGTGATTCTAATGATGTAGAGTAGTGCGGATGTTATTGTTGAATTCGATGTGCTTGTGGAGGTCTTTGGATTGTGTGCCTACTGTGTTAGAGGTCTGCATTGAAGATTGAGCTTGTTGTTGAATATTTTGTCCTTGGTGTTGCTATTCTTCCCAGTCTTGGCTGACCGGATGATTCAAGCATGTTGCGGATGATCTAAGAGCAATTCTCTAGAGCATAGCATGTTGATCGAAGAAGATTCAAGTCCCAGCTGTGTTTTGCCAACAGTACATTGATCTGCATTGAGTCAAGCTAACCTTGATGTTCATTCCAAGGTTGATGAAGCGTATAAATACTTGTGGATGAGTTATGGAAAGTTGTCCTTGTATGAAAATGATAAAATCCTAAGAAAGGTACAGAGGAAAAGTAGAGAAGAGGAGGAGGAGAGGAACAAGAGTAGTAAGGTATGAAGAGATAGTGAAAAAGTGCTTGAGGGCAGAGTAGAAGTTTTGTGAGCTTTCAATGGGACTGAACTAGGCTTGAAGAAGATGTTATTTCTTAGTTCATTGTTCCTATACTAAACATAAAATCTTGTAAGCAATGACCCTCCTATAAGTAATAAGCCTCTTTGAGTAGTGAGCTCTAGCCAGTGCGCTTGAAGGCAAGTGCCTTCCCATTTCTTTTAAGTACTTTTAACATGGTACAAATCTTGTGGGTTAACCCTGATGCAGGAGCATTCAATGGTGTAAAGGTAATCTTGCATCACCAGAAAAAAGATGTGTTTCAAAATTGTTGATGTTTTTTCTATTTATTTTCAAAATTTGTGGTTTTGATTCCATAATCGCTTGAATAATGATGTAGAACTTTCAATTTTTCCAAACTGCTAAAAATAGGAACCTACTATTTTAGAAAAGTTTGCATTTGGGTACGAATTGAAGTGAAAATTTACAAGATGCTTCGTAACTAAGAAATAAGACCTTTGGCAAAGGAATCATGCAAAGATCATTTGCAAGCTAAAAGATATTAAAGTTTATGTTTCCTGAAAAACACCTAAAAAATATTCAAACTCAAGTTTGAGGCACTAAATGGCCCCGTACGGGCCAAAAAATGGCCAGAACTAACAAAGTGGATTCTTAGTGCGTAGAGCACTCCATGAGATTTTTGACACATACAATAGTTTGTCAATTGGACACCCAGATCAAAAGTTATGGCTCCTAGAAGTTGACCTATGTTTGGAGGGAGATGCAAATTTTGAAATTAGGTTGTTGGCCACCAAAATGGCTATTAATAACCATTTTTGGGAACCCTGGGTAGTAGTAGAGTTAAGGAGGAAAGTGTAGAGTCAAGAATAGGCAGGAAAATAGAAACTCTATAAAATTTGGGGTTATAGATGGTAGATGATACCAAAGTCTTGTGAGAGGAAGCTGTAATGTGTTCCAGCCTATGGAGGGTTGATTCCTGTGATTGTATTTGAGCTTCTGTAATCTAATAAATTGTCCAAATCAATAAAGAAATTTCTATTTTCTATGTGCAATTTTTGTTGTTGTGTGTTTTATGATTTACCTCCTTCATCAAGTGGTATTAGAGTAAGGGTTCCTGAGTGTGTAGGTAGATCGCTGACCGTGAGGCAGTTTGCACCAAGACCTGAGGTTGTGGGTTTGCTTTGGAGATCAAGATGCGTCCATGAAGAAATCATATTGGGAGGAATGCTTTGATGGAAGAGGGTTTTAGAGCCCTACAAAGACAAATTGATGCATTGAAAGAGGAGCTGTGAAGAGGGTTTGAGCCAAGAACAAGAGAAGAAAGCGAGGATGAAGCAAAAGAGGAGCTATTTAAGGAAGAACAAGAAGCTACAGGAGATCCTGTAGAAATTAGGTTGTTGAGGGCCATTTATAAGATTAGAAAGAGCCCCAGGATCGAATTTTCTACATATTCTGGAGATTTGAATCCAGAACAGCTTATTGATTGGATTAATGACATGGAGGAATATTTTGAGTATGAAGATGTGGAAAACCTAGATCGAGTCAAGTTTGCAAAAACAAAATTGAAGGGCCATGCTAGTATTTGGTGAAAGGAGGTCTAGTTATAGAGTAATAGAAGAGGAAAATGAAAGATCACTAGATGGGATCAAATGGTGGAGAAATTGAAGAAGCAGTTCATTCCTATGGACTATGAGATGGAGTTGTTGAAGAAGCTACAAGGATTGAAGCAAGGCAACAAGTCTATTAAGGAGTAAAAAGAAGAGTTTTATAAGATTACTATTAGAACTAGTCATGCAGAGGACAACAAGGAGAAGTTAGCCCATTACATTAATGGGTTGAGGCCAAGTATTCAAGAGGAGCTGAGCCTGGTCAGAATGACTACCATAGAAGATGCATACCAATTTCCCTAGAAGGTGGAAGAGAAGCTAAATAAAATATTTGACAGAAAGCAAAGGGGAAGAGGTCAAGGTGGAAAGATTGGTGGAAGACCCTACGGGGGTGAAAATGAAGATTCAAAGATAAGTGAAGAAGCTAGCACCAGTCAAAATTAGAGAGGAGATAGTACCTACCACCCTCGTGACCAAAACAATGGTGAGCAAAGAGGAAGAGGAAGAGGTAGACCTGGGCAAGGACGTGGAAGAGGAGGTTTAAGAAGAACCTGTTTCCAATGTGGAGAAGAAGGACATTGAGTATATGAGTGTCCACAACATCAAGGAAGGACGAATAGAAGACCTAAAGGTAATGCACGAGTTGCACATGTCGATGAAGATGCACAATCTGAGTGCTTTGAAGATGCTGAAAGGGGAGAAACCCTAGTTGTCAGAATAGTGTTGTGATATTATTATTGACAGTGGAAGTACTGATAATCTTGTTTCAGAGGAGATGGTTGACAAGTTGAAGTTGACAAGAAGAAAGCATCCACATCAATATCAGATTGCATGGTTACAGAAGGACCATAGAGCTTTGGTCAATGAGCAGTGTTTAGTGAAGTTCAAGATTGGTGACTACCATGATGAGGTGTTGTGTGACATCATACCGATGGATGCATGTCATATGTTATTAGGGAGTCTGTGGTAGTATGATAGGAGCGTTGTCCATGATGGCGTGCAAAAACGTACTCCCTAACAAAGGATGGATTTTGTCATAAGTTGAATCCCTTGAAGGAGGTGGAAGAAAAGGTATGTAGTACTGCCAAAATTTGCTTGGTAGATGGTAGAAAATTTTTAGAGGGTATGAAGCATGAGCATCATTGCTTTGTATTGATTCCTAAGATTAGTCAAGAGAAATGTGAAGATGTACCAACAGAAGTCTCAGAAATGTTGGAAGAATTTCAAGATATTGTCTTTGATAATGTACCAGAAGGTTTACCACCAGTGAGGAAGATAAGTCATCAAATGGATTTGATACCAGGAGCCTGTTTGCCGAATAAGGCAGCCCATAAAATGACTCCAGTAGAGAGTGAAGAGTTGAACAGACAAGTTCAGGAGTTGTTGAGGAAGGGATTGATAAGAGAGCCTAAGTCCATGTGTGGTACCTACACTACTAGCACCAAAGAAAGATGGAGAGTGGAGAATGTGTACAGACTCTTGAGCCATCAATAAGATCATGATCAAGTACATATTTCCATTGCCCATAATGGATGACATAATGGACTTTTTGAGTGGAGCCAAGTACTTCACAAAGGTTGACCTGAAGAGTGGGTATCACCAGATCTGTATAAGAGGAGACAAGTGGAAGATAGCCTTCAAGACAAAGGAAGGTTTGTATGAGTGGTTAGTCATGCCATTTGGGCTAACCAATGCACCGATCACATTCATGCGGCTCATGAATGAGGTATTGAAATTTTTTTTGGGAAGTTTTGTTATTGTTTATTTAGATAATATTTTGATTTTTAGTAACACTTGGGATGAGCATATGATGAATATCAGAAGAGTTTTTGAGAAGCTAAGGGAGGAGAAGTTGTTGATCAATCTGAAGAAATGTAGTTTTGCAAAGAAGGAGTTGGTATACCTAGGATTTGTTGTCTTAGAGGAAGGTCTTAAGATGGACCTACAGAAGGTGAGGGCTATCATTGAATGGCCTGTGCCAAGGAGTGCTTTTGAGTAAGATCTTTTCATGGTTTGGCAATTTTTTATAGAAAGTTTATTAGGAATTTTAGTAGCATTTGTGCACCCCTAACTGAGACAATGAGAGGGGATAGAAAAGAGTTTAAATGGACTAAAGGAGAAGATAAAAAATTTGATACATTGTAGAAAAAATTCATAGAGCAACCTATTTTGGCACTTCCAGATTTCAATAAGGTATTTCAGGTAGATTGTGATGCTAGTGGCAATGCTATAGGAGATGTTTTGAGCCAAGAAGGTAAGCCCATTGCCTATTTTAGTGAGAAGCTTAATGATGCCAAGAAAAAGTATTTTTTTTATGATCAGGAGTTTTATACAATAGCTTAGGCTTTGAAGAAATGGAGACATTATTTGTTGCCAAAGGAGTTTGTTTTATATACTGATCATCAGGCTTTGCAGTATCTTAATAGTCATGGAAAGTTGAACTAGAGGCACTTAAAATGGGTTGAATTTTTTTTAGAGCTATACTTTTGTTTTGAAGTATAGGAGTGGGAAGTCCAACAAAGTTGCATATGCCTTAAGCAGAAGGCAAAATTTGTTGACAGAAATGAAGATAGAGGTTGTTGGGTTTGATGAGCTGAAAGTTTGTATCCTGAAGATTCAGATTTTTTAGAGGCCTGGAAAGCTTGTTCAGAACCTATTACTTTGGACAGGACAAAATGGTTGTATTTCATAATCCAAGATGGCATGTTGTTGAGAGGAAGCCAGTTGTGCATTCCAATGAGCTCCATGAGAGATAACCTGATTAAGGAGAAGCATAGTGGAGGATTGGTTGGACACTTTGGTCGAGATAAGACCCTTGCTATTATTAGTGAAAATTATTATTGGCCACAATTGCAGTAGGATGTGAGGAAATTTGAGCAGAGTTACAGAGTGTGTCAGATGGAAAAAGGAACAAGTCAGAATATAGGGCTATATCAGCCATTACCTATACTAGAGAAGCCATGGGATGATATTAGTATGGATTTTGTTCTTGGTTTACCAAGGACACAAAGAGGACATGATCCATTTTTGTGGTGGTGGATAGATTCTTGAAGATGGCACATTTTATTCCTTGCAAGAAGACAAGTGATGTTATTCATATTGTAGAGTTATTTTTTAGGGAGGTGGTAAGATTACACGGTCTACCAAAGAGCATAGTTTCAGATTGAGATACCAAGTTTGTTGGTTATTTCTGGAGGACATTGTCAAAGAAGTTGAAGACAAATTTGAAGTTCAGTTCTACACACCATCCACAGACTGATGGATAGACCGAAGTGGTGAATAGGAGTTTGGGTAACCTGCTATGATGCTTAGTAGGAGATAAGCCCAAGGGATGGGATTTGATTTTACCATAGGCAGAATTTGCTTACAACAATTCTATCAATAAGAGCACTGGTAAATCACCATTCTAGATTGTATATAGGAATAATCCAAGAAATGCTTCAAAGTTAAGGAATCTGGACAAAGGAGAAAAGACAAGTGTCGAGGTTGAAGACTTTGCAAAACACATGAAGAATTTGCATGAAGAGGTGAAAAAGCACATTAATAAGAAGAATATTCAGTACAAGGCTAAGGCAGATCAGAAGAGGAGATATAAGGAATTCTAGGTAGGAGAT
The DNA here is from genome assembly GCA_027924645.1 of Cunninghamia lanceolata. NCBI lineage: Eukaryota > Viridiplantae > Streptophyta > Pinopsida > Cupressales > Cupressaceae > Cunninghamia > Cunninghamia lanceolata. The sequence goes on along the minus strand of BSBN01000121.1, from coordinate 516,141 downwards.
GAAGTCATGGTTCACTTGAAAAAAGAAAGGTTCCCAATTGGAACATACAATAAGCTGAAAATGAAGAAATTTGGTCCATGCAAAATTTTGAAGAAACATGATTCAAGAAATGCATATGAGGTGGAGCTGTCGAGTGGGATCAACATTTCCCCTATTTTCAACATTGTTGATTTATCAAAATATCATGAAGGTGGAATAGAGGATGGACCAATAGAAGAATAGTGGAGTATTCTGGCATCTACTTCAATAGAGGAGATAGAAGAGATGTTGGGTAGCCGTGTGGGGAGGAGTACTCAGAATAGGTAATATGAAGAATATCTAGTGAAATAGAAAGGAAGGTCTATTGAAGATTCTTCTTGTTTGTCTAAGGCAGAGGCTGACCATTTGGGTTTTCCTCACACAAACACCTAAGATGTGATAGGGTCACTTCTCAAATTACCCTGGGTGTCTGATGCAAGAGCATCGAGTGGTGTAAGGGCAATCTTGCATCACCCAAAAAAAGATGTGTTTCAAAATTGTTCATGTTCTTTCCATTTCTTTTCAAAATTTGTGGTTCTGGTTCCATAATCACTTGAATAATGATGTAGAACTTTCAATTTTTCCAAACTGCTAAAAATAGCAATCTACTATTTTAGGAAAGTTTGCATTTGGGCATAGATTGAAGTGAAAATTTACAGGAAGCTTCATAACTAAAAAGTAAGACCTTTGGCAAAGAAATCACGCAAAGATCATTTGTGAGCTAAAAGATATTAAAGTTTCTGTTTCCTGAAAAACACCTAAAAATTATTCAAACTTAGGTTTGAGGCACTAAATGGCCTTGTACAGGCCCAAAAATGGCTAGAACTGATAGAGTGGGTTCTTGGCGCATAGAGTACTCCACAATCTTTCTGACGCATAAAACAGTTCATCAATCAAACACTTGGATCAAAAGTTATGGCTCCGAGAAGTTGACCTATTTTTGGAGGGAGATGCAAATTTCAAAATTAGGTTGTTGGCCAATAAAAAGGCTATTAATAACCATTTTTGGGAACCCTGGATAGTAGTAGAGTTAAGGGGGAAAGTGTAGAGTCAAGAATAGGTGGGAAAATAGAAACCCTAGTAGATTTGGGGTTACAGATGGTAGATGATTCTAGAGTCTTGTGAGAGGAAGTTGTAATGTGTTGCAGCCTGTGGAGGGTTGATTCCTTTGATTGTATTTGGGCTTCTATAATGTAATAAATTGTCCAAATCAATAAAGAAAGTTCTATTTTCTGTGTGCAATTTCTGTTATTGTGTGTTTTATGATCTACCCCCTTCATCAAACCCCCACCATGGTTTTCCCTTAACTGGGTTTCCATGTAAAATTTTTTGGTGTTATATGTGTTCATCTTGTTTCTACTCATGTGTTGTTAATTCATGCTTTAATGTTTACATCATTAATCTATTTGTAAGTTATCAAAGAAGATTAAGAGAAGAAGAGGTTAAAGTTGTTGACAACTAATTCACCACCCTCTCAGTTATCTGACCTAATTCCAACAATTGGTATCGGAGCTAGTTCCTCTAAAAGAAGCTTGACCGCTTGAGGAGATCCAAGATGTCAACTTACAAAAAGGAAAGTCTGAGATTTGATGGAACAAATTACTCCCTTTGGAAGGTACTCATGCAGTGTCATTTGGAATGTATGGGTGATGCCTTTTGGTTGATAACTAAGGATGAGTATAAGATTCTGAAGAATGCCCTTTCAACTCTAGATGAACTCAAGGAAGCTAAATACAATATTCAAGCTAGAAAAGCATTGTTGAGTGTCTTGACTGATACAGAAATGACAAATGTCTTGGAATTGAAAACTACTCATGAAATCTAGAAAAAGTTGGAAACTCTATATGAAGGTGATAAATATGTCAAATGTGCCAAGCTATAGAGCATAAAGGGTAAATACGAAAGGTTGATGATGAGTGAAGATGAAAACATTACTTCCTACATGTAGAAAGTGAATGAACTTGTGACCGATATCAGGAGTGTTGGTGGAATATTGGAAGAATTAGAGATTGTTACCAAAGTGCTCAGATCCTTACTTGTGGCATACAAGCATAAAGTTGCTGCCATTGAAGAGATCAGGACTGTGACAATTGTTACAAGGGATGAATTGGTTGGTAAGCTTTCAGCATTTGAAATGAGTGAGTTTGGTGATTTTCTTCCTAAGTCTAAATCTGCATTTAAGGCCAGTGTTTATGGAAAACAAAGATATGATCTAGGTGAAAACTCTTCAGGAAGATCAAATAGATTTGAGAAGGCAAGGATCTTGAAGATTATGAAATTGAGGCCATAGAGCTTGAAGCCCTTATTGCCAAAAGATTACCAAGAGGATTCGGTAAGTATGAAGGAAAGTTGCCTTTCAAATGTTTTGCTTGTAATAAGATTGGTCATTTTACCTCAAGGTGTCAGGAGAGGGTTTCAAAGCCAATCCCTAACAGATCAAGGGCTCAGAAGAAATGTTACTATGTCCAAGAAGCTGAAGAAAGTGTCACTAATGATGGATCTGATAAGGGAAGTAACTTAGGAAATGAATGGGTGTTCATTTCCATCAAAGCAGAAGATCCGGTGTCTACTGAATCTACTAGCTATGTGAATGTGGAAAGTACCTTGGCTGCTTAGATTGAAGAAAATGATGAATGGGTGATTGACAATGGATGTTCTCATCATATGACTAGTGATAAAAGTAGGTTCACAAGTTTAGAAAGATACAAAGGTGGAATTGTGAAGTTTGGAGACAATTCAGCTGGTAGAATTCGTGGTAGAGGATCCATCTCTTTTGATGGTAAGAATAACACTAATGATGTTATGTATGTAGAAGGATTGAAGCATAATATTCTTAGTGTTGGACAATTGGTTGACAAAGGGTATGATCTCTGATTCAAGGATAGAAAATGCAAAATCTTAGCAAGCTCCGGAACTGTGATTGCATCAGGTACACAAACTAAAGGTAACATCTTTCATTTAAGTGGTACTAGCCAAAGTTGTTTGATTGCTCAAATTGATCAGAGTTGGTTATGGCATAGGAGAATGTGTCATATGAATTTTGATAATATTGTCAAGATAAGTTCTACTCACGGTGTAAGAGATATTCCAAAACTTGTGAAACCTCCTAATAGCATGTGTAGAGAATGTCAATTGGGTAAACAAAACAGAACTTCATTCAAGAGTAAAGAACAATTTTCAAGTGGACTATTGGAACTTATGCATACTGATCTATGTGGTCCTTCTTGAATTAGAAGTGTGCAAGGAGACATATATTTTATGTTGCTGATTGATGATTACTCCCGGATGATGTGGGTAACTTTCTTGAAAGAAAAATTAGAAGCTTTTGACAAATTCAAGGTGTTCAAGGTTATGGTAGAGAATGAGATTGGTGTGAAGATAAAGTGTCTAAGATCCAACAGAAGTGGAGAATTTACCTCCAGTGAGTTTGATGCATTCTATGAAAATAATGGAATAAAAAGACAGTTATATGCTCCTAGGACTCCTCGGCAGAATGGAGTTGTGGAAAGAAAGAACCAGACCATTCAAGAAGCTACTAGGACCATGATGATGGAAGCAAATGTTCCACAAGTCTATTGGAGAGAAGCTGTGAGTACTACTGTCTACACTCTTAACCGGGTGCAGATCAAAGGCAATTCTGGTAAGACACCTTAAGAACTATGGTTTGGTCATCCTCTTACTGTGAAATATTTTAGAGTTTTTGGTAGTAAATTCTATATCAAAAGAGATGAGGATCTAGGCAAGTTTGATGCAAGAAGTGACGAAGGAATATTTCTGTGTTACTCTACTCAAAGCAAGGCATACCGGTGCTTCAACAAGAGATTGAAAAAGATTATTGAAAGTGCTAATGTCAAGGTTGATGAGAGCAAAGAAAGACCTTCCAGGCCTTGTGGATATGATTCAGATGATCAAGATGAAAGTCAAAGTCAAGGAAAGCAAGTTCAAACCTAGACTCAAATCTAGATTGATCTAGAAAATCCAGTGACTCAAGAAGTTAGTACATATGTTGAGGAACAAGCTCAAGAATCAGAAGTTCAAGGAACTTCCAAAACCCCCAAGTATGTAAGGTTGAATCATTCTGAAGATCAAATCATAAGAGAGAAGAATGAAGGTGTTCAAACTAGAAGAAGAATTGTTGAAGATCAAATAGAGTATTGTTTGATTTCAAAGATTGAACCAAAAATAGTGAATGAAGCTTGCAATAATGAAAATTGGGTAAAAGCAATGTCAGAAGAATTAATACAAATTGAAAAGAATCATACTTGGGATCTTGTTCCTAGACCTAAAAAACAAAAATGTAATTGAAACCAAATGGGTCTCCCAAAATAAACTGAATGAAGATGGTGAAGTTGTGAGAAACAAAGAAAGATTGGTATGTAAAGGATATTCTCAAGTAGAGGGAATTGATTTTGAAGAAACATTTGCTCCGGTGGCTAAAATTGAAGCAGTCAAATTATTTCTCGCATTTGCTGCATTCAAAGATTTCAAAGTTTACTAGATGGATGTCAAGTCAGCATTCCTGAATGGAGAGTTAGAGGAAGAAGTCTACATTGAGCAACCAAAAGGATTCCAATTGTCTAATCAAGAAAATATGGTCTGCAGATTGAGGAAAGCTTTGTATGGACTTAAACAAGTTCCAAGAGCCTGGTATGCAAGATTAGATAAGTATTTGCTAAAGCTAGGATTTTGCAAAGGCATAGCTGATAGTAATCTTTATTTCAAGATTGATCATGAGCACATCTTAATTGTTGAGGTATTTGTTGATGATATCATTTTTGGTGGAAATGGAAGCATGTGTAAGAACTTTTCTGATCTGATGCAAAGTGACTTTGAGATGTCCATGTTTGGAGAAATGAATTTCTTCTTAGGTCTTCAAATCACTCAGTCAAATAAAGATATCTTCATATCTCAGTCCAAGTATGTGAGAGAATTGTTGAAATTTTTTGGAATGGATGATTCAAAACCAGTAAGTACTCCTATGGTAACCAGATGCAAGCTGAGTAAAGATGATGATTCACCTAAGGTAGATCAGAAAAGGTATAGATCAATGTTTGGAGGACTACTTTATTTGACTCAGACCATACCTGACATTATGAATGCAATTGGACTTGTTGCTAGATTTCAAGTTGATCCCAGGGAATCCCATGTTATAGCAGTCAAAAAAAATTTTAGATATCTAAAGGGAACATCTGACTATGGCTTATGGTATCCAAAGGATAATGACTTCACTCTTTATGCATATATAGATGCTAATTGGGTAGGAGATGTGGATGACAGGAAGAGTACTAGTGGTGGTGCATTCTTCTTGGGAAGGAGATTGGTTTTTTGGTTGAGCAAAAAGTAGGAGGCAATATCTCTATCTACTACAAAGGCAGAGTATATAGTAGTAGCAAGCAATTGTACTCAAGTCTTGTGGATGAAGCAAATGTTGAAGTATATTAGAATTGTGTTTGAAGAGCCTATTACAATCTTTTGTGATAATTCAAGTGCAATAAACATCTCAAAGAATCTGGTGTTGCATTCAAAGAAAAAGCACATATCCATCAAGTTTCACTTCTTGAGAGAAAAGGTAAGTGAGAATGAAGTCAAAATGGAGTTTGTTTCTTGAAAGGATTAGATTGCAGATATATTCACCAAGCCTCTACTTAAGGATACTTTTAAGTATCTTAGAGGGAAGCTAGGGGTTATTACACCTCCTGTTCAAAACTAAGATGCACTAGTGTGCATCAGTCCAGAGGAATTCAAAGTCATATCTTGTGATCCGGATTGATGTTTAGGAGACACTACTCAAGGGAAGTAGTTAGTACGTAAATTTTGGAGATCAGTCTGAAACAAAAAGGGGGAGAAAAGATTGAAAATATGTGCCCTTTGCCATTGATGTCAAAGGGGGAGAGAAGTCATGTGAAAAACTAGTTGCTGATGAACGAGGGAGTAGTGAAGAAAGTGGTTACAGAAGTGATAAGAGAAAGGAGGAGAAATCCTTGTCTAGATGGTTGAATTAGTTTTTCACATCATATGTTGCCATCAATGACAAAGGGGGAGATTGTTGAAAATATGTGCCTATGATGTGTTGTCATTGATGTCAACATATCTCTTTGTCAAAACAGGGGAAACAGTGTAGATCAGTGAAGTAGATTGCTCCGCATTTCCAGAGGAATGAAGATCAAAGTATGTAGACCATATGGATGCATAGAGGATTGTCTGAAGTAGCTCCAGTTAAGATTTGAGAGGTTCACATGAAGATTTGAAGTAGCTATGGCCATCTGAGTAGAACTGGGTTTTGCAGTATTCAGAAGAGATAGAGTGACAGGAAATTGGTTCGAATTGCTCCGCAATGAAAACTTATGATCTATGGATCTAGAGGCATGTTTGGCAATTCAGTGTGTATCCTAAACTCTAGTGCTTTGTGGTTTGGAGGTCCACAATCAATCTTTCTAGTGTGACCGTCATGGCAGATAGTGTTCTTGAGGTACCAAATGAAGATGCAAGTGATTCTGATGATTTGGAGTAGTGCAGATGTTATTATTGAATTCAATGTGCTTGTGGAGGTCTCTAGATCTTCTGCCTACTGTGTTAGAGGTCTGCATTGAAGATTGAGCTTTTTGTTGAAGATTTCCTCCTTAGTGTTGATGTTCTTCCCAGTCTGGATGATTCAAGCGTGTTGCAGATGGTCTAAGAGCAATTCTCTGGAGCGTAGCATGTTGATTGAAGAAGATTCAAGTTGCAACTGTGTTTGGCTGATAGTACATTAATCTACATTAAGTCAAGCCAACCTTGATGTTCATTCCAAGGTTGATGAAGCATATAAATACTTGTGGATGAGTTGTAGAAAGTTTTCCTTGTGTGAAAATGATAAAATCCTAAGAAAGATATAGAGGTAGAGTAGAGAAGAGGAGGAGCAAAGGAACAAGAGCAGTAAGGTATGAAGAGATAGTGAAGAAGTGTTTGAGGGTAGAGCAAAAGTTCTGTGAGCTTTCAATGGGACTGAACGAGGCATGAAGAAGATGCTATTTCTCAGTTCATTCTTCCTGTACTAAACATAAAATCTTGTAGGCAATGAGCCTCCTATAGGCAGTGAGCCTCTTTGAGCAGTGAGCTCTGGGCAGTGTGCCCAAAGGCAAATGCCTTCCCACTTCTTTTAAGTACTTTTAATAGGGTACAAATCTTGTTGGTTAACCCCCACAGTGGTTTTCCCTTAACCGGGTTTCCACATAAAATTTTTGATGTTATATGTGTTCATCTTGTTTTTGCTCATGTGTTGTTAATTAATGCTTTAATGTTTACATAATTAATATGTTTGTAAGTTATCAAAGAAGATTAAGAGAAGAAAAGGTTGAAGTTGTTGACAACTAATTCACCCCCCTCTCAGTTGTCTAACCTAATTCCAACAAACTTGACATCCCAGATCGGCTTTATTGGTTATAACTGGGAACTCTCTACTCATCAGCAATGATCATCTTGTATGCCCAATAATAGTACTCTACCCTCGCTCTCTGCTCAACTATATCTCTCTGAGTGATAGAAAAAACATCCCACATCCTAGCTATGCCACTACCATTGATAACACCTTGCATCTGCAACACTTGCTACTGTAGCTGGGCCACCTGGGCCTTAGCTTGTTGCACCCTAGTCTATGCTCTCTACAGCAAGACCTCTATACCCTGGCATTGTACACTCTTAGCATCCCTCTCAGTTGCCACCTATGCTAGTTTCACGTATGCTAGTTGTACTTGCATCTGGCTCTAGAGATGGCCTATTTGTGCCTATAGAATGTGAATCTATAGATCTATGTCCCCGTGACTCACCCCATCCAAAAGGGCATGTACACCATGAAGATTATGCAGCTATATAAGAGTGTTCTCTCACTCTTCTATGATTGGAGCTAAGTTTTTCCACTGCCTCACTACTAACTCATCCAAGCTGGCCACCTGGGCCCACAGTGTCGCTGTGTCCTCATCCTCATCTTCTCTTGGTCATGCCTATCAATGACTAGCAAATGGAATGGAACCAGTCCCTATACTTGATGGCCCTCCTCTTGATGTCTTGGCACCTAAAGTACCTACCTATCCTAGATCCACTGGAGCCTATCCTATAAGTGCCTTTGCAACTGGCAGCTAACCAACTTGTCCCTATCCTTTGAGTACTTGTGCGGCTAGAATCTAAACCTGAATAGGCACATGTCCAACAGGTACCTACCCCACCTTTCCCTATCCTCCTGTTTCCTGCCCTAAGACTTTTGCTGCCAAAACATCTATGTTGTCCCCCTCCTCTTGAACCTCCACCTCCTCCATCACATATTCCTCCCACATCTCCTCCTCCTCCTCCTCCTCTCCCAAATCAACCTCTATAGCCGTAGTCATGTAATGGTTAAAATTTGGATTGTTTAGTTTTGGTTTGAATCCTCCTTTCACCAATTACATTCAAGGACCTTCAAATCAAGTGGAAGAGCACTATCAGGTCCTTGGTCACTTACAAATGTAGGGAAACTTGGATTAGGGTATTTGATTATCAATTTTCCTTCTCGTATGCTCAATTATCCATAAAAACTCTATTTATGTGAAAATGATAGTAAATAGATGAATAATAGAAAATGCTTCTACAGAAAGATGTAAAATTACAAATGACTATGCACCTGTTTTCAGGGTTCTAAGGAAGAAAAGTCAAGGACTAAAGAGCGGGTGCCCAAGTCGAGTGCCCTACTTTTTGTTAGGATCTGCGGACAAGATCTACAACCTGTTCCTGCTACACCGAAGGTTTTTCCATCACGAAACTTAGAGGACTAATGAGCGGGAACCCAAGTCTAGGGTTCTCTTTTTCCTGTTGTTCTACAATTTCAACACTCCAACATGCCCTCCTACAACTTCACTTTGTCTGCATCATCAACCTGTAACCTGGAATCATAAAACTTTGGGAGGGGGTTGTGGTGTTTAGGAGCTTGCCTTAGTCAAGCCCAGGAAGGACACTTAAGTCTTCCAAACACCTTTCTCAGATAGAGATTGTGTGCCCTTGTGAGGTAGAGGCAAAAACGAAATGACCAATGATCACAAACACAATAAATGTCACCTTGTAGTGAAGATCTCATGATAGGAAGATGCTCTTCATTCCATGAGGAAATGGATGCTCAAATCTGCGAACACAAACACATAGACAACACCAATCTACTCTTGCAACACAATGAAAGCCTTGAATCACCTTGAGAATGCATAAAGTTCATTATAACAATCTAGTTTCTAAATGAATGCCTAAGCATGCTTTTATATGCAACTACAAACACTCCCACCAAGAATTTGTAAATTCAAACTTACCTTGTTGGCCTAGGGACCAAATATCAGCCATAAACTGACACTTAAAATTTGGGCCTGACCCAAAATAGGGCAAGGTTAAGTTCAAGGGGTCCCCTTAGGCCCCATTTGTCATGATACCTAGGATTCATTCCATCGAGATGTTGAAATATGATGTAATATGTCCTCAATGCACACTAAAGACCTGGGAGCTAAACCTTATGAGGGAAAAGCCCCCAAGCGGACATTTTCTGACATTACATTTAGCCACCACTTTAATATATGTATAAATGCGAGGCCTATACTATTGGAAACAAGGTAGATAACTAAGAGGGGGGGTGAATCAGTTATCTTAAATATTTAACTTTCTTTTCTTCTTTATCAATTAGTGCAACATCAAAACATATAAGCATACATAATCATGAGAGCAGAAAAGTTATCAACACACATAACACAAGGATTTTTACATAGAAAACCCTGTTAAGGGAAAAACCACAGGGTGACTAACCCAAGATTGTATTCTCTATTAAAAGAATAAGAAGTACAAAATGGCACTTTCCAATTAGGGCTCACTGCCTGAGCACACTGCTCACAAGAGGCACACTACCTACAAAAGACTCACTATCTACCAGGTTATAGAAGGTAACCAGATGTTTGAACTGAAGAGAGGCATCCACATATGTTGAGGTTCAATTTTGATTAGGCTTAATATATTGATCTACTGCACTTCATTCTTCCTCTGCTTTAGTGCTAATGTTCTTTCACATACCGGACTTGTATTGCTGCTTCCACACTTCTCTCTACCTTTTTTCACACTCTATATCACACCTCTCCCTTCATACCAAAATCCATCCGGTATATATATCTGCACCAAGGATTTCAACATCTTTCTAGTTGGCAACCGAAATACTCAAGATATTTACTAAATACTGGTCTGTCGGTTGAATCCATGCTTAATATGTGATATGTATCAAAAATATAGACATAGAAGTCATGAATCATGTTGGCCAACCATGAATGGTCCCTCAAGAAGCTTGATCACCATCAATTTCTCATCCGGATTAAAGTCTAATGCTATGCTGGTTAGTTCTTCCTCAGTCTACTCTGCCTGTCAGGAACCCAACACTTAGATGCTCATATCTTTTCACTCATTCATCATCAGAGGCTCAATCTCCTGAATGTGGTAGTCATGGTAATCCTCTTGACTTGTCCAAGTCCACAACTTTTTGAGATACACCTTCTGAGAGATCCGGACCTGATTGTTGGACCTTGCTGCATGCTCTATTCTTATTCACCGGACCAAAACATTCTTCAATCTTACTTCCGGTATAGTCATACTATGCTCTACGGATGTGTGGGATAGACTTTGTCACCATCAATGACAACAATCATGAAGCCACATAGTGTCTCTTGCCAACAATATCCCCCTTTAGCATTGATGGCAACACTTAGTGAAAAATGACTAAGTGTCGTAACAAACTCCCCCTTGGATGATGCTCTGTCTTATTTACACTTTTACAAGAGCTCCCCCTTACCTGGATTGTACATTTTTCACTACTCCTCACTCTCCCTTTGACATCAATGGCAAAGGGTGAAATCTGTACACCAAAATTTGCAAATATCAATCTATACATTACCGTATAAGTATATATACATGTTGTACTTACATATACTTAAGTATATCAGCAAAGGTGGTCTTCAACTGTACAAATTATGTTGCCCAACTCTGCTTCATCCTATCCAAAATTAAGATGTGACCACTTAACAAAAATGCAAAAGCTTCTCCGCTTCTTAAGTCTGCCAGATCACTGGTCCGGGTTGTGGTCTGAGCATCAGTTAGGGCCTCATGCATGGCCTCTAACTTAGGGATAATTATCCCTCTAAGTTCACCCATCCTACTTATTATATTCTTCCTTTCCTTTTCAAGTTTCTTTATTTCATTTAGAATGGCAATAGCCTAGCACTCTTGATTCATTATGGATGTGGTGAGAGGATCAAAATTCTGAGATAAACTTGATAGTTTACCTTCTTGTTCTTTCACCTTCTTCTCAATATCCTCTATCACTTTAGACCAGGATAGACAAAATTTGTATATTTCTCCGCCATCTTTAAGAGCATTTTCTAGGCTCTTCATCCCAATATCTAGGGTTCTCCTATCATTAGCTATGAGTCCATGTACTTCAAAGAATCTCTTTCCCAAAAATTCTTTCCGGACCTTTTCTTCTGCGGATTTCTCTAAGGAATCAAAATGAGTGTTGACAGAGTTTATCAAAGATTTGAGGTTACCGGATGGAGAGGTTGAAGGATCCTTTTGGAAGGATGGCATGATCTTCTCTAGCATTCCTGATGCAATTTCTATCAGATCACAATCTTCCATGTGAGACTTCAAAAGCTTCTCTTTTGCTTTGGCTTGGGCAAAGGATGCAGTCTTCATTGTCTAGACCGAAGAGAGGGAATCAAAATTGAGTGGTACTTGGAATAGTTCTGGTTCATCTATCTCCATCATTTCCTTGGTCAAGAAATCCTTCACTGCTTCTGTAGTGTCTCTTGCCAAAGACTTCTTTCCTTTTGCAGCCTCAGAACTGTCATTAGAGATCTTCTCTGTTTGTTCTTCTTCCCTTCCCTTTTTCTCCTCTTCTTGACTTACTTTCTCCTCTTTTCTTCCTTCTCTTTTAGTTCTTGAATCTACAATGGCATCTGGAGGAGGGATGTTAACTTCTTCATGAATTTCTTTTCTAGAATAGAGGAATCCAAGTCTTTAGTCTTCTCCTCATCCATCTCTTTTGACTCTTCTACATTTTTCTCAGAAGATTCTTCTTTTGATGTACTTAATCCTTTGACGTCCATGCTAGAAGGTTCTTCATCTATGTCCTCTATAACAGGAAGATTGAATCTTTTAAATGCATTTAAGAGGATGTCTTTTGTTTGTTTTGCTACATGATCAGTCTCTCCAAGCATAAGTTTGTTCATTCTTGCTTTGCTCCGGAACTCATCCTTGCAGTTCTTAAAGATCATGGTCATTTGTTTTGGAGTAATGGAAGAATAGAGTTGAATTGCAATTTGTTCCCGAATCTCTAGGTCCTTTGCCTTAGCATTCTCCTTTCTTAGTTCAAGTTCCTTTTCTGGACTTTTGGGAATTAGAGAGATGATTTCAATGAATGCTTTATTATAAATGTTTAGGTACCTGACTATAGCATCTTCCAAGATTTTCTTGTCAGTATCACTATATTCATCATAAAATTCAATGACTGGTTGCAGGTTCCCATCCAATGTGACTGCCTTGATGATATCATCAATAGAGAGAGTAGGCCTTTCAACAAATTCTTCTGCCTCTTCTTCTTTGTTTTTGCCGGTAGAGGATTCCACAGATGTTTTCTTTTTCTTCTTCATTTTCTTAACCTCCTCATCAGTCTCTATCTCTTCATCATCCTTTTGGCTTATGTAGGACCTTGTAGCCTTGGTTTTTGTTCTTTTTTCTCCCTTTTCAGATGTCTTGGCTTCCGATTTGGAGGATTTTGAGCTCTTAGAGGTCATAGGTGCAGAGCTCTTTGAGGATCTAGTCCGGGAGGAGGCTTGCACCGGATCTTTTTCTGCTTCTTGTCTCTCTTTCTTTGTTCTTTCTACTTTATCTCTATTTGCATCAACTACCTCCTTTGATATGCCATATTTCTTGGCAATTTCCTCTACTTCCCTTCTCACTTTTCTTTTCATCTTTGGTTGTCTCAGTTCAACATGTATCTTTACACTTAACTCTTGATAGGTTCCAAAACTTTCTGCCTCAGGGTCCTTAGGCTGACTCAGTAAGTGTTGGACATGTATCTCTAGGATTTTATCATCTACCTCATAGCCCATTGGCATAATCTAGACTATTCTGGGCTCCACTGCCTCCACTAGGCATTAATCAGTGTCTACCATGAAACACATTGTATCCTTATATTTTTCAACTATAGATTGGGGAATTCTTTCTCTAGCCTGCATCATACTTTGGAAGTTCTTGAAGTATCCCTAGAGTGTTGTACTTTGAGCCTTGGTATCACTAAGCCCATACATATAATATCTGATTTGTATGGCAACTAGTCTATCATTTTGCCATACCCATCCACTTAATCCAGGTAGCTCATTCATATAGTAAAAGAATAAAGACATTATTAGCCCACCATACTTGAATGAGTTCTTCTTGTCCTTCTTGATCTTTTACAGGTTTTCTAGCAGTTAGCTCAAGAGAAGCTCGCATAGATCATAGTCTGCATTTTCCCTTAGCATCTGATATGCAGTATATATTGCAGTTTCGTACACTGAATTCTACCTGCTGGAGTGATAGATTTTATAACCAATTATCATAGAGGCAATTTTGATACCTGAATCTGTGATGTCTTCTATTGTCATTGCTCTCTTGTCAAACTTTGATCCAGTAGCCTCACTTACTATTTGGTTCTTGATCGATTTGAGAGCAGGCAACCCACTGGATGACTGCAAGCCGGTTACTGCCCTAATGGCATCTTTTGTTATCTTGAATGGCCTCATCAACCACATGAACTTGTCATGTATTCTGCTAAGAACATACCGGACCCATTCATCTTCAGTAAAATAGGGAAAGTGGATGTAATGTCTGAAATGCTTATCCCAGATGGCCTTGTATTGAGGTTTGAGTTCAAAGGTTTAATCTATTAGTTGTTTATGGTAGATATCCATCAGCTTTGATTCTCCAAATTCCTCAATATTTGCATGGATGTATACCCTAACATCTTCTACATGTAGAACCCCATGCGGAATGCTAGAGAATGCGCCTAAGGGTTCAACTTCTAGGGATTTGTAGGGATGTTTCTTAAACTTTGGGCACAGCCTATCAGTGATCTTAACAACATTTGGAGTAGCCATTTTGCAAAGAGATTTAGAGAGAGGTATTCAAGAATGGTAATACCTTTTTACACTTCTAGGGTTCACAATATGAGCCGAAAAAGATCACTGGTTAAATCAAATTCTGCGGTTGATCTTTGAGAGAGTTAAAACAATCTTGTTGCAGAGCTCTTCCTTTCTTCCTTTTGAATGCAAATGTGCAAATGATGAATAAAAGAACCCTTATATTTCTGCGCAAACCCTAATTTCATATTGCAATAAATGCACACCTTAAGTCATTCCGGTTCCCTTGTTCTAACCTTGTTCTAAGAGAGATCCTTCTGAATCATTGAGATGCACTTAGAATTATTCTCAGTGATAATTTGCAATGTATCTCCCTTCCTCCAATCATGCCATTTATCTGCAGATCAAGATATTTCAATTTTGAATCATACTGGATCTAACTGTGAAAATCTTGCTTTTACCAAAAGGCTATCAAACCAAATCAATCTTGGATGATTAGACTCTTCAAATCTCCTTGCGGATATTTCATATTTTTACTGAGGGTTATTTAGATATCTCTTTGAGAACTTTTCAATCCGCAAGACTCCATGTGCCAATTTTAGGCACTAATTGATTGGCTGGGGGAATTTAATTTCCTTTGTGACTCTCCCTGAGCCAAAGCTCATCTATTTAGTTTCTGGATTGAATATCAACACTAGATTCTGGTGCGGATCCATCCCCAACATTTTATTTACTTCTCTTCACCCAAATCTTATTCATCTCCCTTTGAACTTCATCCGCATTCACTTTTCCTTTTCCTTTGTCTTGATTTTGATTATGATGCACCGGACCCTTTTTATCCCGATTCTTACTTCTGCAGAATTTGGCAATATGATTGGATCTATTGCAGTTGTAGCAAATAAAATTTCTTTGCATATTTCACTGATATCCTCTTGATCTGCATTGATTAGCCATATGTCCCATTCTATTGCATGCAAAGCATCTACCTTTGAATGAATTGTTTATTTGCATATTTATGCATTCATGAGATTTGTGACCATACCTTTTGTAGTTGAAACACTGTCCAGAGAAGGATGAATTATTCTGATTCATTCTTCTTCTGCACTAAGTTGATTTATGACCAAAGTTGTTGCATTTGTAGCAGTATCCATTGAAGGATGGATATCTTTGAGCATTTGGTTACCTTACCAGAGGTCTTCTAAACCTGTTTCTTAGATTTCCTGATCTAGAGTTCTTCTTACCAGATCCAGAGTTTTCACCTTTCTCATAACCCAAGCCATGCTTGTCATCTACCCTCGTTTGGCTTTCAAGAAGAACTTCAAGTTGAGTAGAGCTTATCTTGAATTTCTCTGTATTCATTTTCTTTTTGAAGATCTCTTTTAAGAGTGTCTATCTAATTCTCAAGTTGTTCTTCATTATCTCTAGCTTCTTCAAGATTAGACTCCAGATGCCTGATTATTCTATCCATTTTGTGGAAGTCGTCTGACTTCTCCTTGAGAGATTGTTTTAGATTATCTTCAATTTTTCTTTTCTCTTCAATCTCTTGGGTGAATCTCATAACCCCCAATTCCATTTCATGTCTTACCATAATGACCTCTTTTGATAGCTTCTCACATAGCTTGTTTTTCTCATTCAGATCTTCATTAGTATCATTGGCTTCACTTTGACTTGCTAATTGTTGAAGTAGTTCCTTTCTATTTTTCACAGAGATACTTAGTTTTTCTTTTAGTTCTTTTATGAAATCATCATCTTGTTTGAGTCTTTCCCTCAAGTTATTGACTTCAAAGTGAGATTGCTCAAGATCATCTAGGGTAGACTAAAGTTATTCCCTCATACCATACATATCCATTGAGATTCCCAGATCTTCCTCAAGCTGTTAGGCTCTGTTTGGAGGAACTTGGCTCTGATACCAATTGTTGGAAACAAGGTAGATAACTGGGGGGTGAATCAGTTATCTTAAATATTTAACTTTATTTTCTTCTTTATCAATTAGTGTAGCATCAAAACATATAAGCATACATAATCATGAGAGCAGAAAAGTAATCAACACACATAACACAAGGATTTTTACGTGGAAAACCCTGTTAAGGAAAAAACCACGGGGTGACTAACCTAAGATTGTATTCTCTGTTAAAAGAATAAGAAGTACAAAATGGCACTTTCCAATTAGGGCTCACTACTCGAGCACACTGCTCACAAGAGGCACACTGCCTATAAGAGACTCGTTATCTACCAGGTTATAGAAGGTAACCAGATGTTTGAACTGAAGAGAGGCATCCACATATGCTAAGGTTTAGTTTCGGTTAGGCTCAATATACTGATCTACTGCACTTCATTCTTCCTCTGCTTTAGTGTTGTTGTTTTGTCACATACCAGACTTGTATTGCTACTTCCACACTTCTCTCTACCTTTTCTTGCACTCTATATCACACCTCTCCCTTCATACTGAAATCCATCTAGTATATATATCTGCACCAAGGATTTCAACATCTTTCTAGTCGGCAACCGGAATACTCAAGATATTTACTAAATACTGGTCTATCGACTGAATCCATGCTTAACATGTGATGCGTATCAAAAATATAGACATAGAAGTCATCAATCATGTCGGCCAACCATGAATGATCCCTCAAGAAACTTGATCACCATCAATTTCTCATCCGGATTAAAGTCTGATGCTCTGTCAGTTAGTTCTTCCTCAGTCTACTCTGCCTATCAGGAACCCAACACTTAGATGCTCATATCTTTTCACTCATTCATCATCGGAGGCTCAATCTCTAAATTGTGGTAGTCATGGTACTCCTCTTGACTTGTCCAAGTCCACAACTTTCTGAGATACACCATCTGAGAGATCTAGACCTGATTGTCAGACCTTGCTGCATGCTCTATTCTTATTCACCAAACCAAAACATTCTTCAATCTTACTTTCGGTATAGTCATACTGTGCTCTGTGGATGTGTGGTATAGACTTTGTTGCCATCAATGACAACAATCATGAAGCCACATAGTGTCTCTTGCCAACATATACATGCATTAAAGTACAGTCAACAAACACAACAAACACACCAAGCACAGAGAAGACACGCCAGACACATTGAAAATAATGATAGGCACACAAAACACAGAGAATACATTGAATGCATAGAAGACACATTGATGGATAGAAGACATGAAGGATTTCTTTTCTTTTATTTTTCTAATATATATGAAATGCAGATGCAAGTATAGGAAAGTAAACAAACCTCCCATAATATAGGATGTACTCATCGTGTAGGTCTTTAAACTATATATATGGGGTAACACACATGCAAGACACACAAAACCTCCCAAAATATAGACTGCATATAGGGCAACAGACACACCAAACAAAGCAAGCATGCCAAACACACACACCTTGAAGACATGGAGAAAACACGGTAGACAAGCGATGGAGTGTTCCTATTTCTAGGCTCAGTACCATCTCAGGGACACTACAGGCACACACCGATGATTGGGCTTCGCCACAACAATCACCGAAGACACTCTTAAGGGTTGAGTTAGTCACAGAACAACTCCATGCCTCTGTAGAGGACTTTTGAAAATGTAACCCCACCCGCATCATGGAGACGCCTTACAGTGAAAAGGAAGCATAGCATACAACCCCACCCACATCATGGAGACATCTTACAGTGAAAAGGAGGTATGAGCTCAAAAGTATATAACCCCACCCATATCACAGAGATGCCTTATGGTGAAAAGGAGGTATACGCAATAGATTTCAAGATTGTTCAAACACACTTTACTAGCATCTAGAATAGACAGCTTACCTTATATATGCCCCCACCATAAGGTGGTTGATATCAGGTATCGATATCAAGCATGTTAAGGTAGGAATAAAACACACATGGGAACACAAGCTCTCGCAAAGACCATGCCCCCTGGAGGTGACATGTACTTTACAATCACCAAATGTTCCCACAAACACATCCCTACAAGAAACATGTTAGTGTCTACAACATCATGATAAACAACATCATCAATGCATATGATTAACCACACAAAAAGTCAAGGTTATACTACGAATTAAGAGTTCGAGGATAACCGTGGAGCTATATCACGAAGATCTCTTAATCAAGTACCACCAAGGCTAGATTTAAAGACAAACAAAGGTGCATAGAGCAACAATATTGTTAAGGTTTGTAAATGAGATAAAAACATCATAAATTCACTATGCGGAAAGTACGAGTGCTTCCACTAGCCAAGCATCGGATAATATATAAAACACCATTGTCATATTAGGAACTAAGTCCATTTTTTTATTGCTCTCGAAAGGGACACTAGGTTTGAATCAGTATAAATATTTTTTGTCATTCGCCTACTAGATAGAAACACTAGAGGAAGGGAAATAATAAATAAGAGAGGAGAAACAAGTGTCTTAGGGATAATGATGTAGGAGGGTGCCCCCAAGTCACCAACCACAATGCTATGTCCATAAGACAGAACACACAACAATGAAATCAGAGAGAGTCAATATAGAAGAATGATGATACAAATAGAAAAAGGTCACAACAGAGGCAGTCTCCTAGTATCCTGGACCTTACGGGAGAATCAAGGGTCATCCCAGAAGGCCTAAAAAACACATAACACATCAAGGGGGAAGCACATCATGAGAGAGATAAAGGGTTAGAGATACTTACTTAGTAGCACCATCGTTAAGAACATACATATCTAGAATATCTATCATGTTGTTTTGATCTTGTTGAATTAACATTAAGTGTAGGATGACAAGAGGTTTTGGTTGGTTTCAAAGAGTGGTATCCTAAACCGGTCGTGTAGTTAATTCCAGCAACTTGTAAAGGTACTCTAATTCCTTGTTGATTTACATCGCAACCATTACCTACATAGTCATTATTTTTGTACAAGATTTGAAATCCATGACCATATAGAGAGTCAATTTCTTTAGAAGAAGGTGAAGCCTTGTAGGTATAATAATTTGTAGTATAAGTGAGAGTATTGTCTTTATTTTCTACCAAGGAGAATTTGTTTTTCTCAAATGTTTCAAAAGATTGTTGAGACGATATCGATGCAACTTTTGATATGTCAAGGTTATTAATTTTATATTCCCCTACATCGCAAGGATTAAAATCTAACAAACCCCAATCATCACCATAAAGTGCATTCAATGGTTTAGATTCTTTCATAACATCATTCGTGGTTAGAGGTATTGATGGATCACTTCGCAAATTGTTTAAGCTCATATGATTGTAAACTGGTTTTTGCATTTCAATGTGTAAACAACTATCTAGTTTGGGATCAGCATGAATAGTATGAAGTTTACCTTTGAATATAAATTTGATTGAATGATGTAGAGTGGAAGGGACTGCCCCAATATATGAATCCAAGGTCTACCAAGAATCATGTTGTAAGGTAAAGAACAAGGCATGACATGTATCGGGGTAGGTACAAGCATAGATCCTACTTGTATAGGTAGAGTTATAGTGCCCATAGATTGTCCGTCCAACATTATCAAAGCCACAAATGCTAATACCATTTGGTGTGATTTGTGATGTGTCAACCTTGATTTTGTGTAGTAGGTCAATGCTACAAACATGAAGAGACGATCCATTGTCAATCATAACTCATTTTACCAACATTTTGTTTATTATGACAAAGATTATAAGTGGATCATATTGGTTTTGAACTTCAATTGGCGGTAATTAATGTGGTTGAAAGATAATATCTACTTTTGTCATATACATACTATCCAATATGGTTGCTACATCACTAGGCTTAGCAGTAGGTGGGACAATCACCTTTTGCAAAGATTCTTGGAGCATTCCATGGTATGTAGGTGATGTTTGTATTAAATCCCAAAGAGAGATCTTAGCTGGAGTAGCACGAAGCTGTTCGACAAGATCATACTCTTGACCACTTTTATCAGTAAGACAAGGTGGTAGAGGGAGCCTCAATTGAGAACATGGAAGAGAGACAGGCACATGTGGTGCTTGGTTACTTTGCTTGTTATTGTGGGTGTTGTATGTGTGAGCAATCACATTGTGGTGTGGTTGTTGTAACACATTTTGAACACCTTGAACCATAATCACCATATTTAAGCAAGAAGGTGCATTAGGTGCCCCTCGCACAACCATCTTAGGAATAGTGCTACCAAGTCTATTAATAAGTATCGAATTAACACTATTTCCCTCTTGATTGCACCCAACATCCATCGCTAAAGTATTTAATGTGAGAGACCTTTTCTCATCCACTAATGCTACATCTTGGCCAAGGAGCATGGGATGAGAGGAAGGTACATCATCATCATCATCATACTCTATGGAAAAAAAAGGATTTTCACTCTCATCTTTCTCATGAGTGTTCCTAGAGATGAATTTGGTTAAATCTTCTAATATCAAAGGATGTTCACTCATGAGGATTAGGAATTTGTCAAAATTAAGATCGTTGATAAATGCATGCAGAGATACCATAGAAAAATGACATGAAGGTGCCATTGCATTGTTTTCAATGTAAAATCATATTTTAAAATCTTTTCAAATTTGATGCAAAAGACAAGTGCAAAAGAATGTATGAAAATGAATTAAAATGCTTGATTTTTTGTACTTTTTCAATGCAAATAAGTGAATGCAAAGGTGTTGTAAGGATTTTGATCAAGGGAAGAAAATTATATCTCTGATATAAGTCCAATACAGCAATAATATCCTTCACAACACACTCTTGATGTAAATCTAAGACGACGACAAGTCAAAATATAGTGAAAATATGTTAAAATATGCGATTTTTTCACCAAATCTCAATGTAAAAGAGCATGACAAAGGGTGTTGTGAGGAAAATAATGATGGATAGAAAAATATATCAGTAATAACAGCCACTTGGTGCCAAAATACCCGTCACAACACACTTTTAGTGCAACATAATGCCAAACCCTAGTGAAAATGTAGCTAAAATAGGTAATTTTTCAGGGTTTTTCACTTCCAAGACCTAGCCAAAGGGGTTTTGTAATGAATTATAGGAGGTACATAAAATAATAGCAATGGTATCAGTCACCTCAATCCATAAAATTTGTTACAACACACTTGGAGTGCAAACTAGGCCAAACCCTAGGGCAAAAATAGCAAAAATGTGTAGTTTTTCACCAAATTTTCGATACAAGAGCCCAGTGAAAGGGTGTTGTGAATATTTTTAGGAGGGAAAACAAATAATTACCCTAAAAAAATCAATTAAAGAAAAAATATTCTCACAACACACCTATAGTGCAAATCTAAGGGGTCGATGAGGCTAAATCTAGTGAAAATCAATGTTTTTGACACCCTAGGTTTGAGATCTTGACACAAAATGCTATATGAATGTTTTAAAATCTGATTCATGATGAAAATGAAATATAATAAGATCTGAAAATGATTTACAAACCCTAATATGCAAAATGCAAGAGCAAATCTAATGAAAATGCATAAAAATTATTAGTTTTTTGTTGAAATTTTCTATGCAAAAATGCAAATATTTGAAATCTAAATGCAATTTTATACCAAAATGAAAGACTATAGACAAATAAAAATTTGAATGAGTCTCTAAAATTAGAAGAAAAAATCTAAAAGAAGATTTTGCGTACAAACCCTAGATTTTGGAATTATTAGGTTATATGAAAATTGTCAAAATTTCTAAAAAACCCTAGCAATTGTATAATTTAAATGCAATGCAAATGATTGAATTTTTGTAATTTTATGTAATTTATCTCAGATATAATGCAAAAATTAGAAATTTCATGAAATTAGAATGAATTGATGCAAAATAGTAACCCTAAAATGCAATTTTTTTTTCCAAATTTTCTAAATTTTTTATTTTTTTTGAAATTTTCTCAATGTAATAAGATGACTATATGAATGAATGAAATAAACACAAATCTGAAGCAAAACAATCAGCAAGGTGCCAAATTCAATTAAAACATGGGTTCACCAAAATGTAATGGTTAAAATTTGGATTGTTTAGTTTTGGTTTGAATCCTCCTTTCACCAATTACATCCAAGGACCTTTGAATCGAATGGCAGAGCACTATCAGGTCCTTGGTCACTTACAAATGTAGGGAAACTTGGATTAGGGTATTTCATTATCAATTTTCCTTCTCTTATTCTCAATTATCCATCAAAACCCTAATTGTGTGAAAACAACAGTAAACAGATGAATAACAGAAAATACTTCTGTAGAAAGATGTAAAATTACAAATGACTATGCACCTGTTTTCATAGTTCTAAGGTGGAAAAGTCAAGGACTAAAGAGTGAGCACCCAAGTCCAGTGCCCTACTTTTTGTTAGGATATGTGGAGAAGATTTGCAACATGTTCCTATTGCACCAAAGGTTTTTCCATCATGAAATTTTGAGGACTAATGAGCGGAAACCCAAGTCCAGGGTGCTCTTTTCCTTGTTGTTCTACAATTCTGACACTCCAACATGCCCTCCTACAACTTAACTTTGTCTACATCATCAACTTGTAACCTACAATTATAAGACTTTGGGAGGGGGTTTTGGTTTTTAGGAGCTTGCCTCAGTCAAGCCTCAGAAGGAAACTTAAGTCTTCCAAACACCTTTATAAGATAGAGAGTACGTGCCCTTGTGAGGCAGGGGCAAAAATGAAATAAATAATCATCACAAACACAATAAATGTCACCTTGTAGTGAAGATCTCATGAGAGGAAGATGATCTTCATTCCATGAGGAAATGGGTACTCAAATCTACAAACACAAACACATAGACAACACCAATCTGCTCTTGCAACACAATGAAAGCCTTGAATCACCTTGAGAATGCATAAAGTTCACTATAACAATCTAGTTTCTAAATGAATGCCTAAGCATGCTTTTATATGCTACTACAAACACTCCCACCAAGAATTCATAAATTCAAACTTACCGTGTCAGCCTAGGGACCAAATAACGGTCATAAACCAACACATAAAATTTGGGCCTGACCCAAAATAGGGCAGGAATAGGGCACGGGCTCCCAAGTCCTCCCCCCTATTTTGGTTAGGGTTAACTTCAAGGGTCCCCCTAGGCCCCATTTGTCATGATACCTATTGGAACTGGATATGTTAAATCAAAATTTTCAAAAATCCTCACCTTGTATGCACTTCGAGATCAGTTTGCAAAATTGTTGCCCTTGTTTTATCCTCATTATTCTCCTTTGGGTAAGCGTCGTCATGCCATTCCTTTCTATTAATTAGTACGTCCATTTAAGTCTTTCAGTTTTTACCTTCATGTATTAAGAAGACGTCAGTTTTGAACCTCCGAGATTAAACTTTCACATTAGTTTAATTAGCTCATAAGTTAAATCGGTTCACTAGTTCAATCGGCTCATAAGTTAAATCAGTTCACTAGTTCAATCAGCTCATAAGTTAAATCAGTTCACTAGTTCAATCAGCTCATAAGTTAAATCGGTTCACAAGTTTAATCTGTTCATAAGTTCAATCGGTTCACTAGTTCAATCGATTCATTGGTTCAAATAGTTCATAGGTCCAATCAGTTCACAAGTTCAATCGGTTCATAGGTTCAATCAGTTTACGAGTTCAACCAGTTCATAAGTTCAATCGGTTCAGAAGTTCAATCGGTTCATTGGTTCAATGGGTTCATTGGTGCATAATGCTTAAGTAAATTAACCAAAATAGATTTTTCATCATGCCAATACTCGCTGACAAATTTATGTT
Organism: Cunninghamia lanceolata; assembly: GCA_027924645.1. Classification (NCBI taxonomy): domain Eukaryota; kingdom Viridiplantae; phylum Streptophyta; class Pinopsida; order Cupressales; family Cupressaceae; genus Cunninghamia; species Cunninghamia lanceolata. The sequence goes on along the minus strand of BSBN01000121.1, from coordinate 492,294 downwards.
TTACATATCTCTTCGACTATATTGATCATGCTGATAGAAGAAGTCATAAAAGATTTTAGGCAAAGATAGCATATCGGTAAGATCATTGCTGTTCGGCAAAAGATCATTCAACTGCATCGATCTTACACCTCTCATCGATGGAGTTCCGAGAGACATTCAAAGGGAAATAAGTATTGGCATAAGACTGACGATCGGTGAGAAGACATTAAGAATTACCGATGAGTAAATTCACTCCGGTAGCAATGATGACTATGCTAATCGACAAGACCTTTGCCGATAGTCAATATCAGGGACACCAAAAAAATCAGGGAAGAATGCTATTCTTACAACAATGTAGGAGGTCTTGCCGACGCAAAATACAGAAACCCTAAAAATGACATTTTAATCTGAACAATTAAGATATTCTTCTAATATTTGAAATATGGGTTTTTTGCAGGATATAAACACCCATGAAAGGATCTTGAGCAACTGACAAATCATCGATAAGGGAAGTAATTACTTGAGTAAATATATTTGTTTAAATACATTTGTTTGGATTAATTGATTAGACATTAATTCATGTTTTATCTGGTCTTTTTAGGATAATAAAGAAATCCTCGAAAGATATTAAGCAGAATTGCAGTTGAAGATCCTTGTTTGATCCCGAAATGGTTATCCATCTGATGATTAAGATGAGTATTTAATTTTCCTGAACTTGTTTATTAAGAGAAATATTGTTGTTCGGTTATCAACCGTCACAACTGTTGTAACTGGTCTGAAGCTTGTGTGCCACTCTTTATAAGAGATGACCAAGACTAGAGAGAGGCAGATATAAGAAAAAATTAGAAGATAGATAGAATAGGAGGAGATTACAAAACAGAATAGGGGATACTATAGATTAGATTTGAACAACAATGCTAGTTCATTTTTAATATATTTTATTCCTGATAGATCATGTGCAAGCATTCTCTAATGAAGTCGAGTTTGTAAGCATGAAGTAGTGACTACAACATTTCAATATCAATTATCTGTTAAATTTATTAAATTATATGACTGTCTCCTTTCAAAGTTTTCTCTATTATTCAATTTGAGTTATCAAGTATATCTTCAAGTTGTCTATACACATTTACTGTTATAGTGTGATAAGATTAACTGGTTTCTATTTTCAGAATTAAATCATTTAAATCTGTCATAGTGACTTAGAAGACATTGTCATGGATCTGTAAGAAGAGTCATATAGTTAGGGTTTGTATTCTGTCTCCAGTTTTTGATAAATTTGTTACAATTACAGTATTACTCTAATAGGTTCCTTCAAGCAGGGATTAAATCTTTTTAGATGAATGTAGGTAATATTTTATCAATTGGATATAAGTAAGTATGGAATACTAACTATTTCCTTGCAGGGTTGTACAAGCTACATACCTATTTTTTATGCCAGATAGTTTGAGTTCTTACCAAACAAACAGTCATTTATTTCATGATCATACTGACTCTATATTCAACAAGGCACTGGTCTAGTATTTTCATTATCACTTATAAAAATTCACTTTAGATTTACTTAGTTAGATTGCATTATTGTTTTAGCTTTTCAATTTAGATTATTTTTAGAATTAAATTGCTGTCATTTTTATCTATTTTATAATTTGTGCCATTATAAATAGGTAGATTAATTCTGATTAAAGTAGTAATCATCTCTTTATCTTCTTTATTAATTAGAGGATTACTCGCCTAGGTCTGGCAGAGCCTAAAGTGAAGGGGGTTTAACCATATCTACCCCGTGTCAGTTAGCCAAAAACGTCAAGAGAGCCTGGCACCCTCTTAGGGTTAACGACCTACATTTTTGAGACCTAACAGAATTGGTGACTCTACTGGGGAGTCAAGTGAAAGTATTAACTGGAGATTCTAAAGTTTTTCCCATCCGAGTTGTAATGGAATTGGTGACTCTACTAGGGAACTAAATCCTGAATTTTGGTTAAAGATCATTTTAGAGTCGGAGAATTAAAGGCATAACTCTGCTGATGGAAGGAAAAAGCCAGAAAATTGATTAGTCCTGTAAATAGAGGTGGTGACTCTACACAAAATTTAGATTGGTTTTCTTATAAAAGTGTCATAATGGATGGTAGGAGATCTAAAGTTGAGGGTAAAAAACTACAATCATCCCCACCTTTAAGGGCTCCTACTAAGAAGACTGGGATATCAAGTCAATCTCATAGTAATAATAACCAAATCCCTCTAGAGAATACAAGTCCTCTTGGCCAAAATTATACAATATATACTTCCCCATTCCGTGCTGAAGATGATAATCCCAAGACACCAATGGATAGTCATAATGATGTTTTCAATCAGGAAGCACATCCACAAAGGACAAATGAGATAGAGAATCAGGGTGAGGAAAATCATGAACATACAGGTGATCAAGCTATCATAGATTATGACTGTATGACTGATCAGGAACTTGCTATACATTTAGAATATAAAGAACAAAGACTCAAAAACTGACAACAAATGATACAAAGAGCTGAAGAAATTAATAGACAAATGGCCCGTTTAGATCTTCAAGCACGAAATTCAACTAAGTATGTGCCCCCACACAAAAACAATAATCAGCATGGAATGCCTCAGAATGCTATAGCTGTTGGAAACACTAGGGTACCCCATAATACATGCAATAATCTTCCTCAACAAAATAGGCAAATACATAGACCTCCACCTATAAATACTGGGAATATTCACCAACAGCATCCACCACCAGGGCATAGACTTAACAATCAGCAACCACGACCTCCCCCACCACAAAATATGTATCATCAGCAATATGTCCAACCCAATATGTATCCACAACCTCCATATGGATACCAGTATTATCCGCCATACCCAAATATACCACCTCCTAATCCTACAAGTATGGCCAAACAACTTGATTTGACTGGATATCAGCTATATCCTTAGCCCATGGATAAAAGTTGGAGGAACAATGTGCCTAGGTTTACAGGAAGCAGTGATTTGACCACTGAAGAACATATCAAACGATTCAATGCTTTCATGCAGGACATTGGTAACGAATATGAAGATATAAAAATGAAACTGTTTATGATATATCTTACTAATGAAGCAAGAGACTGGGTAAATAGCTTACCAAACACTTCAATATATTCCTTAAGAGACTTCCACAATCAATTTTTAGAACAATTCAGAAATCAATGTGCTCTAGAATTTGCTCTTCATAAACTAATAACTATTCAAAAGTATCAAAATGAATAGGTGTATGATTTTAATTTGAGATTCACTAAACTATATAATAAGGTCCCACAAGAATCCAAATTGAACAACCAAGCAGCCCTTAGCATATACTTGAAAGCATTTGACCCGAAAATAGGTTATGAACTCAGGGGCAAAAGTCCTAGAACTTTAGCAGAAGCACAAAAAATGGTTCTCACTATTGAAAACAATAAAAAGGCTGATGGGATGATCGGAAAAAGAGATAATATAAGAGTCCCTCAAAATCCTAATCCTCCTGCAAACAAGCAAGAATACCCACATAATAATGAAAGACCAAGACTCCATGATATGCCATATCATACGAATTGGAAAGATGGAAAGCCCATGGATACTAATAGGAGACATAACTATGGAAAAGACACTTCCAACCCTTTAAAAAAGGGTGGAGTCCATATGACAGAAAATAGTCCATGGTGTATGCCCTGTAATTTGCCATACTCTCCTGATTATTGTGTAGTAGCACAATCAATACAAAAAGATCAAGTATCTTATAACCCTAAGATGGATCATCATACTATAAATATGTTGGGTGTCACACCTTTCACTATTGAAGAGGACTATTCATCCAGCGAGGAAGCAGGGTATGAATATGATGTAGGAGCACAAAAATATAATGTGAACATAGGAGAACAAGAAATATTTTTCGAACATGAAGAAGACTTAGGAAATTGTGGATATGACCTCAACGCAGAACAAAGTTATAATTGGCAAAAAACTTTTGAGGAAGAGAGAAAAGTTTTAACTATGGCTACGGTAGCACAAGCCAGGGGTAGTTACAACCTGAGAAATAGAACAATCAATGCTAAACAAGGAACTCCCTGAAGTATATTTATAAAAAATCAAACTGCCGGTAAAAATGATAAAAGTAAAGCTGAGAAAATACCTCATGATACACCTCCTATTGACACACTAAACAAAAAGAAGGACGACACAAAAACTGAGGAAAAGGGGCAAGCAAAAGTTGAGAGGTCAGAACTAAACATAAATCCCTCATTTGATATTGCTCAAGCTGTTTCTCAAATGAAAGTATCTGTGCCACTTCTAGAAATGACGAAGGTGGAAAAATATAAAAATATAGTGGTGAATATGATATCGAATGTATCAGACAAAAGACCTGAACAACATAGTTCTAAAATAAATACGCAACAGGAATCTATCAAAATACTTGAGCTATACCTGGGTGAAACATTAATGAAAAATCCATCTCAAGTGGATCCATTCTATATTACCTTGCTGATAAACAACAAATTAGTCAGGAATTGTATGCTTGATTCAGGAGCAGCAGTAAACATAATGCCCATGGCTATTATGAAAGAGTTAGGAATGTGGGTGGATACTACATTCGGTAAATGTTATGCAATGGATAACAGATCGATCCCTGTTGTTGGAATCATGAAAGATGTTGAGATAAAATTAGCATCTCATCCTAAAGCCTCTTATAAAATTAACATCATTGTCGTAGATATCCCACCTAACTATGGAATGTTGTTATCTAGACAATGGACTGCCATGGTAGGGGGAAGTGTACAATTAGATTTATCTTATGCTATTATCCCATTGGGAACACAGGCAGTTAAACTCTATAGGGAGCCAAGGTATGAAGATGTTATAGAGAAAATTAATCCAAATCAAATGACTTGTTTCTGTGACACAGACTTCAGTACATTTAGGGTGGAAGAATAGTCAAAATTGCATAATACAGACCCAATTTACTACAAAGCCAAAATTGATGAAAATGAAGTATGGACCATATATTTTGATGGCACATGTAGTAAGGCAGGAAATGGAGCCGGGGTGTTGTTTATATCACCATCAGTAAAAACATTCAAATATTCTTTTTCTCTAAATTTTGAGTGCACAAATAACATAGCTGAATATGAAGCACTTTTAATTGGGCTAAACATCACTAGAAAACACAAAATCAAATTGTTGTCAGTGTATGGAGATTCTAAATTGATTATTTCACAAGTCAAAGGAAAATATTCCTCAAAAAACAAAAGACTGAAACAATGCAAAAATGCAGTCCTAGATTATATAGAATTGTTTGATGCTTTCTCAATAAGTTGGATAGATAGGTCAAAAAATATAATGGCTAACTTCCTTGCAAACATAGCTTTGAAGAGGGATGACATTACCTTGACAGGTATTTCAAAAGTCGAGCTCAAAACTAGACCAACTATCCCAGACAACATATTTAACTGGCAGGTTTTTGATAGTGATGTTGATTTACTCAAATATTTGCATTGTATAGATCAATATGAGAGTCAAGAGATTGATTTTAATGCTTTTGTTGAGAAGAATGATGGTAAAGAGACTTTATTTGGGAAAGAAATTGTCCAGCTTAAAACAAATAAAATCCAAAGGGCTTAGTAGCATTAGAAAGTGTTTTTGATGCAAATTATCAATCCATTTCCAAAGAAGTAACAATAAAGGAGGATGATGTGGAAGAAATAAATTTGGGAACTAAATTATCACCTAAAAAGGTCTACATTGGAAAGAAAACAACCCCTGCAATCATAAGCATGTTAATTACATTATTGAGAAAATATAAACATGTTTTTGCCTGGTCTTATGATGATCTGAAAGCTTATAGGGAAGATTTGTTCCAACACGAAATCCCGTTGAAGCCAGACGCTAAGCCTTATAGACAAAAGAAGAGACCCATCAAAAGGGTGTTAGAACCAAAGATGTACGAGGAACCTATAAAACTCAGGGAAGCTAGCATAATTAAACCTATTAGGCATTCATCCTGGGTCTTGAATTTAGTTCCTGTTAGGAAGAAGAATGGAGATATTAGGCTTTGTGTTGACTTTAGAAACTTAAACATATCCTCTCTCAAAGATAATTATCTGTTACCTAATATGGAAGCTTTACTGTAGAAAGTTACTGGTTGTGAGTTATTATCCATGATGGATGGGTTCTCCGGATACAACCAAGTAAAGGTTAAAGAGTCTAAATAATACAAAATAGCCTTTACAACCCCATGGGGAACTTATGTATATGTGAGAATGCCATTTGGCCTTACAAATGCTGGAGCCACATTCCAGAGGGCAATGGACGTTGCTTTTGTAGGTCTAATAAATGATATCATGGCTATATATCAAGATGACCTTACTGCATACTCGAAAAAGGCTAAGGATCATGTGAATCACCTTGAGAAGATATTTATTAGAGCATTAGAATATGGTGTTTCCTTGAACCCCAAGAAATGTAAATTTGCAGTCACAGAAGGGAAACTACTTGGGTACATAGTATCCAAAGATGGAGTCAGGATTGATCCCGAGAGAGTAGAGGCAATAAACAAAGTTCCTATCCCAAAGACAGGCAAGGCCATACAATCATTCTTTGGACAAATAAACTTTGTGAGAAGGTTTATACTGAACTTTGCAGAAATAATTAACCCTATATCTAGAATGTTGAAGAAAAATGCAAAGATTAATTGGACAGATGAATGCATAAGAGCCTTTGCATCCATAAAAAGAGCAATTAAAGAAGCTCTAGTGCTAAAGTCTCCAAATTTTAGTAAACCTTTTCAGATCTTTTCCTTTGCATCTTTTCATACAGTGGCAACAGTTATGTTACAAAAGAATAATGAGGGTTATGAGTAGCCTATTTCTTTTTTCAATAAATCACTCCAACATGCAGAACTTAACTATGATATCACTGAAAAACAAGCCTATGCATTGGTGAAAGTAGTTAAGGCATTCAAACCTTACCTGGTTGGGTCTAAGGTAATAGCTTATGTCCCAAATGCAGCAGTCAAAGATGTGTTTATGCATAATGAGGTAACTGGGAAGAGATGTAGGTGGATAAACTAACTCCAAGAATTTGATATAGAAATTCAAATCACAAAACTGGTAAGAGGACAAGGGTTAGCAAAACTGATGACTAAAACAAATCTTGAGGCTACCCAAGTATGTAATATTGAAAATGAAGAGGAAATGATAACAAGTATTGAGAAGACTCATTGGTATACTGACATAGTATATTACCTCAAGCACATGAAATGCCCTAACGGATTTGATGATAATAAGAAAAGGACTCTAAAATTACATGCTTCTAAATATGTGCTTATAGAAGGAGATATTTTTTGGAAAAATAATGATGGTGTCTTATTGTTTTGTCTAGATGAAGAACAAGCAAAATCTGCCTTATAAGAGATGAATCAGGGAGTCTGTGGTGGTCATTTCTCAGCTAAAACCACAGCACACAAGATATTAAGGGCTGGATACTATTGGCCCAAGGCTTTCAATGATGCATATAGTTTTACTAGGAAGTGTGAGGCCTGTCAGAGATTCTCAGGAAAGCTAAAGTACCAAGGGGCATTACCTTTGAGACCTATGCAAGTTGATGCCCCATTTCACCAATGGGGAATTGACTTTATAGGAGAGATTATGGAGAAATCAAGTGGTGGTCATAAATGGATATTAGTAGCCACTGACTATTTCACAAAATGGGTAGAAGCAGTGCCCACTAAACAAGCAACCAACAAGGTTGTGATCAACTTCCTATTGGAAAACATTTTAACTAGATTTGGGGTACCTTTGAGGCTTATAATTAACAATAGAATGTGTTTTAGATCGGATGAGTTTAAAAAAATTTGTAAATATTATGGTATTATGATCTCATATTCTTCTCCCTACCACCCACAAGGTAATGGGCAAGCTGAGTCCAGCAATAAAAGTATCCTGAAGATTATAAAAAGAATGCTAGATAATAACAAGAAAGCTTGGGACTCTAAGTTGAGATTGGCATTATGGGCTGATAGGATCACAGTAAAGAAAGAAATTGGCAAATCACCATTTGAATTAGTATATGGAGCTCATGCCAAACTCCCAATACACAACCTGCTGCTAGTGTGTAAGTTTATCCTCCAAGAGGATTGGGATGTCCCAGAACTGATGTGGAAAGGCTAGAACAGCTAATTGAATCGATCGAAGTGAGGGAATAGGAAATACAACAGAATAAAAAAATGCAAATGCAGATGAAGTACTTACATGACAATAAAGCAACATTTAGAAAATTTGAGATAGGTGACATAGTGTTTATCTGGAATGCCAGAAATCAAGAAAAGGGGAAGCATGGAAAATTTGATGCCCTATGGATTGGACCTTTTGTCATCAATGGTAAGGCAGGGGAAGATTCATATTATGTATAGAACATGTCTGGTGAGGAGCAAGAACTGCCAGTACATGGGCAGTTTTTCAAACATTTCTTCTCTTAAAAGGAACCCAAGAGAAAAAGAATTGTCAGTGCATGGACAATTCTGATTGAACTCTCTAAATGTTCTTTTCCATGCACAGTAGTTTAGGAGAGTTAAATAACTTGCTTAAAGATCGCTCTTATCAAGAAATAAATTTTTTTCATAAAGTAATAGTCCTGGATCTTCACCCTTCATAGTTCACCCATCGTCAAATGAAGAAGGTATTGGTCTGCTCCTCCAAAAATCTAGGATCTTGCTATACCCACAAGGGGCATGCATCCTCAGACAGAGCCTATGTTGGAACTGGATATGTTAAATCAATTTTTTCAAAAATCCTCACCTTGTATACACTTCAAGATCAGTTTGCAAAATTGTTGCCCTTGTTTTATCCTCATTATTCTCCTTTGGGTAAGTGTCGTCATGCCATTCCTTTCTATTAATTAGTACGTCCATTTAAGTCTTTCAGTTTTTACCTTAATGTATTAAGAAAACGTCAGTTTTGAACCTCTGAGCTTGAACTTTCACATTAGTTCAATCGGCTCATAAGTTAAATCGGTTCATTAGTTCAATCGGCTCATAAGTTAAATCGGTTCACTAGTTCAATCAGCTCATAAGTTAAATCGATTCACTAGTTCAATCAGCTCATAAGTTAAATCAGTTCACAAGTTTAATCAGTTCATAAGTTCAATCGGTTCACTAGTTCAATCGGTTTGTTGGTTCAAATAGTTCATAGGTCTAATTGGTTCACAAGTTCAATCAGTACATAGGTTCAATTGATTCACGAGTTCAATCGGTCCATAAGTTCAATCAGTTCAGAAGTTCAATCGGTTCATTGGTTTAAAGGGTTCATTGGTTTAATGGGTTTATTGGTTCAATGGGTTCATTAGTGCATCATGCTTAAGTAAATTAACCAAAATAGATTTTTCATCATGTCAATACTCGCTGACAAATTTATGTTTTACATATCTCTTCGACTATATTGATCACGCCGATAGAAGAAGGCATAAAATATTTCAGGCAAAGATAGCATATCGGTAAGATCATTGTTGTTCAGCAAAAGATCATTCAACTACACCGATCTTACACCTCTCATTGATGGAGTTCTGAGAGACATTCAAAGGGAGAAAAGTATCGACGTAAGACTGATGATCGGTGAGAAGACATTAAGAATTATCGATGAGTAAATTCACTCTGGTAGCAATGATGATTATGTTGATCGACAAGACCTTTGCCAATAGTCAATATCAGGGACACCAAACAAATCAGGGAAGAATGCTATTCTTACAAGGATGTAGGAGGTCTTGCCGACACAAAATACAGAAACCCTAAAAATGACATTTTAATATGAATGATTAAGATATTCTTCTAATATTTGAAATATGGGTTTTTTACAGGATATAAACACCCACGAAAGGATCTTGAGCAACTGACAAATCATCAATAAGGGAAGTAATTACTTGAGTAAATACATTTGTTTGGATTAATTGATTAGACATTAATTCATGTTTTATCTGGTCTTTTTAGGATAATAAAGAAATCCTCGAAAGATATTAAGTAGAATTGTAGTTGAAGATCCTTGTTTGATCCTGAAATGGTTATCCATCTGATGATTAAGATGAGTATTTAATTTTCCTGAACTTGTTTATTAAGACAAATATTGTTGTTCGGCTATCAATTGTCACAACTATTGTAACTGGTCTAAAGCTTGTATACCACTCTTTATAAGAGATGACCAAGACTAGAGAGAGGCGGATATAGGAAAAAATTAGAAGATAGATAGAATAGGAGGAGATTACAAAACAGAACAGGGGATACTATAGATTAGATTTGAACAACAATGCTAGTTCATTTTTAATATATTTTATTTCTGATAGATCATGTGCAAGCATTTTGTAAGCATGAAGCAGTGACTGCAAGATTTTGGTATCAATTATCTGTTAAATTTATTAAATTATATGACTGTCTCCTTTCAAAGTTTTCTCTATTATTCAATTTGAGTTATCAAGTATATCTTCAAGTTGTCTATACACATTTGCTATTATAGTGTGATAAGATTAACTGGTTTCTATTTTCAGAATTAAATCGTTTAAATCTGTCATAGTGACTCAGAAGACATTGTCATGGATCTGTAAGAAGAGTCATATAGTTAGGGTTTGTATTCTGTCTCCAGTTTTTGATAAATTTGTTACAATTGTAGTATTACTCTAATAGGTTCCTTCAAGCAGGGATTAAATCCTTTTAGATGAATGTAGGTAATATTTTATCAATTGGATATAAGTAAGTATGGAATACTAACTATTTCCTTGTAGGGTTGTACAAGTTACATACCTATTTTTTATGCCAGATAGTTTGAGTTCTTACCAAACAAACAGTCATTTATTTCATGATCATACTGACTCTATATTCAACAAGGCACTGGTCTAGTATTTTCATTATCACTTATACAAATTCATTTTAGATTTACTTAGTTAGATTGCGTTATTGTTTTAGCTTTTCAATTTAGATTATTTTTAGAATTAAATTACTGTCATTTTTATCTGTTTTATAATTTGTACCATTATAAATAGTTAGATTAATTCTGATTAAAGTAGTAATCATCTCTTTATCTACTTTATTAATTAGAGGTTTACCTGCCTAGGTCTAGCAGAGCCTGAAGTGAAGGGGGTTTAACCATATCTACCCCGTGTCAGTTAGCCAAAAACGTCAAGAGAGCCTGGCACCCTCTTAGGGTTAACGACCTACATTTTTGAGACCTAACAATACCTAGGGTTGATTCCATCGGGATGTTGAAATATGATGTAATATGTCCTAAATGTACACTAAAGACCTGGGAGCTAAACCTTATGAGGGAAAAGCCCCCAAGGGGACATTTTGTGACCTTACAAGTCCATATAGGCCTTGTAGATACCTAAAAAGGTCTTTATCATCAAATCAGCTCCCGACCTCCATAAACATACCTATTTCCTTCCTAAACAATTAATTAAATTTTTAGTTAATTAATTATCCCTCCATCACCCAATTTTTCATCCTTCTATCTCCAACAATTAGATTAATTTTATTAATTCAATAGTTCAACTTTAGCCAATTAATTAAATAAAGATGTAATATTTATTTGGTTAATTTTCCCCTTCTCACTAAAAACAATTAATTAACTAATTCAAGTTTAACTAATTAATTCAGCCTATTAATTAATCTATCCCTACCCTAAGTAATTAAATAGTCATTATTTAATTGCCTACCCTAGCCTATATCATCCTAGCCTTAGGATTGATTAAATAAATCCTAATTTAATCAATCTTAACTTTTTACTAATCCATCTACTAATTTATCCTAGCTAGATTAATTAGGTTAACCACCCCAATTAACTTGGTCAAACCCTCATTAACACTTCTCCCCACATCCCATGAATAAAAAATTGATTTCCATGCCACATAAATGAAGATAAATTTTTTATTCATCTTGGGAAGAGGGGTTCATAAATGAGGTGGAGTGTAGGGGATTATTTGTGAATTAAAAATTCACATGGGGAAGGGTAAAATAAATTTAAAATTCTTTTGGGGAAGAGTGGATATTAATGAGGTATGACATGTGTAAGGGGTGTAAGAGGAATTTAATGAGGATTATGAAAAATGAAAAATGGAGGGCTAGGAATAAAGATAAATTTTTTATTCATCTTGGGAAGAGGGGTTCATAAATTAGGTGGAGTGTAGGGGATTATTTGTGAATTAAAAATTCACATGGGGAAGGGTAAAATGAATTTAAAATTCCTTTGGGGAAGAGTGGATATTAATGAGGTATGACATGTGTAAGGGGTGTAAGAGGAATTTAATGAGGATTATGAAAAATATGTATTAAAAATTGATTTCCATGCCACATAAATCAATTTTTAATACATATTTTTCATAGTCCTCATTAAATTCCTCTTACACCCCTTACACATGTCATACCTCATTAATATCCACTCTTCTCCAAAGGAATTTTAAATTCATTTTACCCTTCCCCATGTGAATTTTTAATTCACAAATAATCCCCTACACTCCACCTCATTTATGAACCCCTCTTCCCAAGATGAATAAAAAATTTATCTTTATTCCTAGCCCTCCATTTTCTAAGATAAAATCTAGGCCCTCCACATCATCTTCATCTTCCACCATTGATCTCTCAAATCAATTTCAACCATTAGATCAAAATCTCTCCAAAATGCCTATAAATACAACATCCTCCAAGCCATTTGATCATCTAGTTTCTAAGTAATGTTATCGTGCCAGAATATCCTTTGAGCTAAGCAATTTATTGAGTTACATTTGTAAGCTTGAGAGCATTTCACATCTCCTTTGAGTATCCAAGGTACATCTTGGAGTATTTGGGTGCAAGCTCCTTCACCCTTATGGGATTGGGTCTTCATATCAAGGTATAATCTCTTGTTTTCCATGCATTTGGTTTATATTTTTACCTCGATTTGGATTTCCTAATCACATTGGCACACCCGGTGGGACCCACAAGGTCTCTATCCAACTATTTTGTGTGAGTTTTGTTTCTTTTTAGACATGCTTGCAGGTATTGGCGCTATCTTCCTTCGTAGTGGCGCCATTTTATCTCTGCAGTGGCGCTATTTGCGGCTGTTTTAACACTATTTTCACACGACACATCGAACTCCTCTTAGTCTAAAATATTTGTTTCTTTTTCTTGTTTCTTGGTATTTTAGTATCTATAGCTCTTGGTTTTGAAGGTTTTTACACAGAGGCAAGGGGAAACTATGCAAAATTTTCTTAAGGATCAAACATGCGCTCTTATTTTTATCTTGTTTTGGTTTTCACTCATTAGACTATTTTATTGCTATATACTGTCCTTTGAATACCTAACAAGACTAATTAGACCCCTTTTTATGTAGTCTAACTCGATGCTTGGTTAAGGAAACTTTTATTTTGTAGGTCTGACCAGTTCAAACTTGTATCAGCACTTTTCACACCCAGAACAACGCTATTTACTTGCTAACAATCAGACTGTTTGACCCTGACACAAAAGTACAATTGTTTCCTTATTTTAGCACTATTTTTTATTTTGGCGCTATTAGTAGTCTAAAATAGCGCAATCCTAAGTGTTAGCGCATTTTGTATCATCCTGTAGCACCTTTTATGCACTCAGCGCTATCTTGTATTTAAGTGTTATCTATATGTATTGGTAACACTATGTTCTAGGGCTGTCAGGTTCTGTCAACAACGCCATTTGTAGTTGACAGTGGCACCATTTAGTATCTATTTTAGCGCTATTTTCATAGGTTAACCTTAGTTTTTGTGCAAGGATTTATTGTTGTTTGCAAGTCATCACTGTCTGTACAAGATCATTATTTTGAGACCACTAACCAATTTTTTGCAGGGTTTATTATTAGACAAACAAAACATTTCAATTGGTCCTTAAAAGGAACCCTCACATATAAGTGTAAATAACATCTCAATGGTGCACTAAAATTGATCATTGCTTTATCAAACAAACAACAAACAAACAAACATCTTCATTGGTGCTCATAAAAGAAACTCTTGTGTGCCTTAGTGTAGAGAAACATTTGAATTTGGTGCTCTAAAATTAACAAGTGCTTGCCAACAAATCTAGGAATATTTCAATTTTGGGCTTAAAAAGAACAACAAAAGTGCATCATAACTCATTGGTCTAAAAGGAACCACAAATCTGTATTTTTCACTCACCTAAACAAGAAAACAAATCAATTGTATGATGTGTTTTGTGATAGTGTTTGTGTGGTGAAAGTGTATGCTCTTCCCTCACACCATTGGTGATCTTGGGAATCAAAATCTTCTCACAACACTTGCATAAATCACCCCCAACATAATCCAAGAGCTAAAAAAATGAACCTTGTTTAGTGTAACCCAAGCACAAAACATACGTATGCTCTCCCCTCGCATCCTTGTATGAACTTGGGGATCAAAAGTATTTTTGTGCTTGTGTTGCTTTTTTTAAACCTTTAGAGGGCATGTCACCTCACTTCGAAAGGTGGGAACGACCCAAGCAACAACAAGCTAAAGCCAAGCACTTTAAAGCTGCTATATAAATAATGTGTTTGTGACAAAAGTCACAAGCAACAGGTGTTGTTGTGTCATACCGACAACCAACCTCCCCCAAAACCCTCCAAGGCGTAACCCTTGAAGGTTGGGAGACTCCATAACGGAGAGTAGCGTTGCCGCATGTATGGCCACCTAAACGAATGCACTTACTATGAACCTTTGTTTTAGTGAGCCCAAACCTTCTATTTGTTGACACATAAGGGTAACCTTTGAAGTGGCCCCGATTCATGTGGTTCTTAGCTGAGGTAGGAGGGACAATCCTAAGGTTTATTGGGGGGATGAGCCTTGGGAAACCTGGATCTTGGTATGCATGAGAAGTGAGTGCACTATAAGGGGGATCCAGTGCTACCAAGATCCTGGAGCTACCCACTTTGAATAAGCACAGCTAGGGGATTAAACAAATATTGTCCTATCCTTGCCTTAGGTTGTACAAAGTGCTTGGTTAAAAATCTTTACATTTGTCACAAACAAATCTTTGGTTATTGTGTGCTACTGTGCTTGAAGTGCTTTCAAAAAACTTGCCAAGAAACAACAAAAATTCATTCAATCAAACTTCATACCCATAAGAATCCAAATTTGTCATCAAATCTATCTTTTTCAGAGCCTCGACCAACACTGACCTATTTCAGTGCTATCTCTGTCTGTTTTTGGCACCATTTGACTTGTGTTTTGGCACTATTTGCAGACTGACCTGCTTGAAACTGGGAAGAATTGCATTGTGATCTTTAGCATCTTCCTAGCCATTATCCATAATCACCTTCCCAAAATCCATCAATATCCCATCCATTTTATTCTAAATTTTCCAAGCATACCTTCATTTTGACCTTAGAGAATTAATCATCATCGGACCCCTTGCTATACCATAATCCACTCAATTCCATGTCCACTCATCCTCATTAGTCTTTGCATACCTTTTGGACCAAACAAACATCCTTGTTACAAGAAATTATTCCCAAAATATTTTTTCTTCTCCCATAAAAAACATATCCAAAATCTTTTAAATCCAAACACCCATAAAAAACCATCAACCAACATCCAAACCTCATCAATCCTTGAGCTAAAGCTAGATCTAGATTTCATCCTTTACATCATATTTCTATTGAAGATTCATTAGTCAACCTTTCAAGTAAAATAATCATCCTTCTTTATGTAAGGTCATAAGTCTACCCCAAACAAAGAGAAGCATCCATTTGTGCAACACAAAACTAGATCTTGCTTAAGCTCATTTGTTGACCTTCAAATCCTTTTCAAAAGTATCATCCTAATCTCTCATACCAAACATCTAGTTCATCTAAAGGTTTCACCCTCCAAATTAACATCAAAATCCCTTACGTCAAATCATCCTCAAGCAAACTCCATCTATCATCTATCATTTTGGTCCAAATTTTTGTAAAAATCAATATCATCTACTCATTCATTCTTAGATTGACACATTTTTGAGACTCATCTCTTAGAAGTGAAAATCTATCCTTTATCACACTACAATCATTCTTTCATATTTTCCTTTACTCCATTCCATCACCACATCCTCTTTGGGTCCAACAAATCAATCCAAATTATCTAAGGTCTCCATCCACCTTTCATCCACCTCAAAATCAATTCCATACACTTGCATGCCCATAACTAGATCACAACACAAGAAGAATCAAGAAATGGCAAACTTTGGACAACATATGGGCATAGGGATTCCTAACATCAACAAAAACAACCTACCAATTGACCAAACATACAACATACCTTCGGTCCTTCAAATCCCGACATATAATCCCAATGAAAATCCCTTCCATTTCTTGCAACCACAACCACCCATCCAAAATGTCACCACCATTAGCCAAGATGATCAAGATATCTTGAACTTTACACAAGACCTCGACAACATGGACATGCTTGACAAAGTCCTAAGGTTAGATCCAAATAGATATCTTGACTACCTCCTCAAAATTGGTGCCCAACCACCCCACAACACGACATCGTCCCAACCATCTACCTCTAACAATAATCCTACAACATCCTTTCAACCATCTACATCAAACACCCAACCTACCATCTCTCAAACCTCAACTCCCACCATATCTACCACCCCCACAAAATCTAATGTTACCACATCTACAATTCCCACAAATGTCTCCAATTTTACCACCTCCCAACCTATTATCACATCCACTACCATAACTAATGTAAACTCTTCCATTCTGCAAATCACCTTGGGCATCCAAGGGAACCCCATGCATGCAAGTACTTCCACAAGTGTGCCTCCACTCAACCCTCAAACCATAGCCTACATGGGACAATTATTTTCACAACCACCTTACAACATGACCAACCCATCCAACATCAACCCATCCAATGTCAACCCGTCTAATCTCACATATCTACAAAATCAAGTAGCGTCATCAACACAACATAATCCCAATCCACAAATACCTCCTCATATTCTCCAACAAATCCACGCTTACCAACAATATCTCACACAACTTAACCAAAACACCACCCCATAGTATCAAAACACGATCCCCCAAAATCTCCAACATCAAATCCCGCCCAATCTCCAACATCTCATCAATCAACAAACCCACACACCACAACCACCACCAACCCTGGATCTAACAAGTTTTGTACAAGCCTTGATTCAAAAGGTAGATGATATACAAATTGGGGGCAAGCACAAACATTATTTTTTTGAGGATATTTGTCCCTATCCATTTGATCGAACCCTGTATGTGCCCCCTTTCCCCAAAAATTTTGAAACGTCCAAATTCAACAAGTACAAGGGAAAGGGAAACGCTAGGGATCATCTTAGGGGGCTCTACCTTGCTTGCTTAGAAGTCTCTAACAACAATACATATCTAATGAGACTGTTTCCAAGAAGCCTCGATGGTCAAGCCGCTGAATGGTTCACACATCTTCCCCCGGGCATTAGGTCTTTCCCTGAGCTCGCGAAAAAAATTGTCAATCATTTCTCCTATAATTTCAAACATAAAATATCTATGACGGACCTTTACAATAAAAAACAAAAGAGTGGAGAATCCTTTGTTTCCTTCTTGCAAAGGTGGAGAGGCTTAGCAAGCAAACTCCCTTGGCCAATTCCCAAAAAACAATTAGCCACCATGTTTGTGACTAACCTAAATCAAGAAATAGGGTTCCATATACAAATCCTTTATGCGTCTACCTTCGAAAAAGTCATTGACAAAGGTACTACCATAGAAAGGGCCCTTATCACCAAGGGCTTGATCAAATTATACGACAACAAGCCCTACAACAACAAAGTCAATATGAACGTCCCCAATACAAACAACAACAACACATAATCAAACAAAAAGTCATGCTTTTGGGGAAAGAACAAAAACACCCTAAACGATAGTGTCACTGATATAAAGGCTGTCCAACATGTACAAAATCAAACACCCTCAAGTACATATGCTGCCAATGTAAATATCCCAAAGGGGCAATCTAAATAAAACAAACCTCGAAGATAATTCAAACCTCTAGGGGAACCAATCCAGGATATCCTTGATAGATGTCTAAAGAAAGGTTTGATAACTCTCCCACCTATTAAGCCCCACCAAGAGAGTGAGCACAAAGCTGCGTGGTACAATGAAAATGATTATTGCGACTACCACCGCATTGTGGGCCATAAGACGATTGATTGCATGAAATTAAAGCATTGTGTGCAAGACCTCATAGATCAGAATAAAGTCAATCTTGAGAAAAGCACCCAACCATCACCCAACACTAATCTAGGAGCTTACAAGGATCCACTGCCCAGTCATAACAAGGCCTCATCGACTAATCAAGCCTACAACATCACCCCACCTCCTGCATCATATGACTCTATTGTAGGGCAAATAGAACCATTGTCTAACCATGTCAACATAATCACCATTCAGGCTCAAGCACCTGATTGCACAGTCACAACCTGTCGTGGCTGCATATCCATCTGCACAGCCCCTACCACTGATCAAACGCCCCCATCCACATCAAAATCCCTACCCAATCGTCCAGCTGCGCGCCCATCACCTACCAATAAATACAACCTCCTAGAACATCTAGGAAAGACCCCTGTGCAAATCTCCATACTTGACTTGCTTTGCACATCACCTCTCCATAAAGAAGTCCTTGATAAGGCACTCTTGGAAACCCAAGTTCCCACCAACCTGAATGTGAATCAATTCCAAGCCATGGTGAGCCATAATGCCTCACCTCATCATCTCACCTTCTCAGAAAAGGATCTTCCCTCTTTCGAGGACTTACATAATGATGACTTGCACATCAAAGTCTACATCCACAAGCACATCATCAAGAAAGTCTTAATAGATGGTGGCTCCAGCCTAAACCTATGCACTCTTAAATTACTAAAACACTTGGGATACTCAGATGTGGTTGTAGACACTAGTAAATGCATAACAATCAAAGGGTATGATGACACTGAATGACTATCTGAGGGTACTATCAATCTCTCTATCCAAGTGGGACAAAAGATACTGGGAACAAAATGTCAAGTCCTTGATCTTGATCTCCCTTACAACATTCTTCTCGGGTGACCATGGATCCATGCCATGCAAGCTGTCCCCTCTACATTCCATCAATGTCTAAAGTTCCCTCACAGTGGCATGGAAGTAACTATCTATGCCAAACCCCACCCCTTCCAATACTACAATTTCTTGGAAGGCCATGACCACACCTTCTATCCATATAACAAAGCTATCACAAAAGCTAACCCCACAACATCCACTTCGTACATCAACCCCGCCAACATTGCCACCACTTCATCCCAAACACCTCCACCACCCGAGGTCAAGATCAAGCTTAGTGGCATGGGATGTGGGGAATACAACCTACACAGTACCTTTTGTGTAGGCACATTACCTAACCCTAAAATATTTGGTGTCCCAAAGGAAGAAGAAGCCAATATAGTTGTCATCAAATGTAAACCATCACCTAGCTTTGAGAAGAAACATCTCCTTGATCAAGATGTGCTCGAAGACATATCGTCATGGCTATATAAAGATGAAGAAACAAACCAAGAAGCTCCCACCATACCAACAGAAATCTATGGCAAAGGTCAAAGATTGTAATGATCATGGGCTATAAAGGACAAGGTGGTATTGGCCTTCATGAACAAGGGAACATAGAACTAGTCCAAGTGACAAGAAATCCTTATACTCAAGGGTTAGGATATGGTCAATGACAACGTATCCTCACTACTGGTGAATGTATCCTAGTCGAGGTCGCTACGGTCTCCCTTAAAGTTGATAATGTCAACAAAATGGGCCATCAAGACTCCTTTAGTGACTTCACCGAATTCTTTGAATCATCCATATGTACCATATACATAGTCACCACCGTAACCTCTTCATCCAATGACTTACCCCTTGTATACCCAGACCTCATAAACTGGGACCAACAGGGACCTCCCATCTTTGACATAGCACCAAATGATGAAGCAATCACTAAAATGATGGGGGTTAGAGATCACTTCCCACTGGGAGATCATAAAGCTGGATAGGTTATAGAACTTGATATGACTGGCTATTTTAGGGAGACAACCCCTGCTTCCAGTCACAAAAATATAAAAATCAAACATGGATCTGATGGTGAAAACTGCTTCGCAGTAGTGTCAGATCCCAAAAAAGTAAAAATAAAGGACGTATCTCCTAGTGAAAACCTCCACGAGGTGCTAGGAGATGGAAGCATGGGCCTTCCTGAGATAGAGAAGGTATATCCTGATAGATCACCCATCCTGGTGGAGCCAACTCAAGAGATGAATCTTGGGATGGAAGAAGAGCCAAAAATCACCTTCAAGACAGAATCTCTCAACACAATAGAGAAGGAAAAATTCTTAGCCTTCTTCAAACGTAAAAATCACAATTTTGTGTGGACTTATGCAAACATGCCAGGGCTTGATCCCGCTTTGGTCATCCATCACCTTGCAGTATAGCCTGATACAAAACTAGTGAAATAGAAGCTAAGAAAAATGAACCCTCAGGTGGCCCTCCTAGTCAAAGAAGAATTGAAGAAACTACTAGATGTTGGGTTCATCTAACCAATTGATTATCCCGAGTGGGTTTCCAACCTAGTACTAGTAGCCAAACCTGATGGCCAAATCCATTGCTGTACCAACTTCTAAGACCTTAACAAATCCTGCCCGAAGGATGACTTCCCTTTACCAAACATTGACATGATAGTGGATCTTACGGTAGGCCACGAGATGTTATCCCTAATGGACAGTTTTTCAGGGTATAATCAAATCAAGATCACAGAAGAGGACCAACATAAGACAGCCTTTATATGTCCATGGGGGACATACTATTGGGTGGTAATGCCTTTTAGCCTAAAGAATACCGAAGCCACATATCAACGAGCCATGATTATCATCTTCCACGATCTTTTCCACCACATCATGGAAGACTATGTGGATGACTTGCTAGGAAAATCAAAGACAAGGAAGGAACAACTGGATGTATTAGCAAAGATCCTTGATTGACTGGAGCAATACAATGTTTGCTTGAATCCAAAGAAATGTGTCTTTGGGGTCACCTCCGAAAAACTTTTGGGATACATAGTCTCTAGAAGGGGAATTGAGGTAGATCGCGCAAAAGTCAAAGCCATCACTGAAATGCCTCCTCTAAAAACACTAAAACAGCTATGAAGTTTGCAAGGGAAACTCCAATCCATTCATTGGTTTATTGCTCAACTTGCTGATAAATGTCAACCTTTCCAGCATATACTTAGAAAAAATATAGCTTTTGTTTGGGAAAATCAGTGTCAGGCTACCTTTGACCAGCCAAAAGAATACCTAGCTAATCCCCCTATTCTGACTCCACCAAGGCAAGGAGAGCCCCTCCTATTATACATCTCAGCAATGGAAACAACTATTGGAGCCTTATTAGTAGAGCATGATGAGCAAGGGAAGGAAAGAGCCATATATTACATTAGCCGCACCTTGATATCCTACGAGCTAAACTATACACTAATTGAACAAGCATGTCTAGCCCTGGTCTTTACTTCACAAAAATTAAGACACTACATGCTCAATCACAAAACTAAGCTCATCACCAAGATCGATCCACTAAAATATCTACTAAACAGAGTTGCTCTTACTAGGAGAATGGCAAAATGGGTCATGATCCTTAGTGAATTTGACATTGAATATATCGAGAGAAAGGCTATCAAAGGATAGGTTATCGCTGATCAGCTGGCTGAAGTACCCATTCCTGCAAAATATCCTACACTGGTAGAGTTCCCTGACAAAACCATCTTGACAATAGCACCACCAATAGAAACATGGAAAATGTACTTCGATGGATCATATACACACAGAGGCTCAAGGGCAGGCGTCTTGTTTGTTACCCCTCAAGGTGACACCATCCCCAAGTCATTCAAAATTACATTTCTATGTACCATCAATGTGGCAAAGTATGAGGCCCTTATCACAGGTCTTCGAATGGCAATCAAATGGAGAATTGAGAAGCCGATAGTGTATGGAGACTCCCAACTGGTCATCTAGCAAGTAAACAATGAGTACAAGACTAAGGATGATAAACTCCTACCTTATAAAAAGATGGTTGATGACTTTAAAGACTATTTTGATGACATACACTTTGAACAAATCCCAAGGCTAAACAACAAAGCTACAGACGCCATGGAAACCATCGGATCCCTGGTCGACATGAAGAAAGATAGCAAGTGCAAGTTCCTGATAGAAGAGCTCCCTATTCTAGCATATGATGTTCCCTAATCAGAGCTAGTGTGCGAAGTCATTGGTCCCTTATCCCCATTGTATCAAGAAACTTATCTATATCTCCATGATAACATCATCCCTCCTAACCTATCTGCCTCACAATGACATCCACCGAGCCTCCCGCTTCACCATTGTAGGAGATACCCTATACAAAAGGAGTCTTGATGGCATGCTTTTACGATGTTTAGACTCTAGGGAATTTGAAGTGGCCTTGCAAGAGGTACATGAAGGCCTCTGTGAGGCACATTCAAGTGGACCTACTCTCTTTAAAAAGATCCTGAGGACCGGATACTATTGACCAACCATGGAATGAGACGCCTATCAATTTATAAAAAATTCCTACCATGTCAACAAAATGGAGATCTCATTCACGCACCAGCACAAGAATTGCAACCAATCACGATGTCGTGGCCTTTCTCACAGTGGGGGATCAATCTCATAGGAAAAATCCATCTACCATCATCTAATGGCCATAAATTCATCATCATAGCTACCAAATACTTCACTAAGTGGGTGGAAGCAATACCACTCACCTTCACCACTGGAACACAAATATCCAAGTTCATCCTCCATTATATCATATGTCATTATGGTATCCCTCATTCCATCATCACCAACAATGGAAAACCATTCAAGAACCAGGAAGTCCGCATTTTGTGTGAAAAATTCCAAATCCATCAGCACTTCTCCACTCCATATTACCCTCAAGGAAATGGTCAAGCAAAAGCTTCAAATAAAACCATCATTCGCATTCTAAAGAAGACAGTTAATGAAGCCAGCTGTGACTGACACCTCTAGCTCAATCCCACCCTATGGGCCTATCGCACAAGCATCCATACCCCCACAGGAGCCACTCTATATTCCCTTGTATTTGGATCCAAAGCCATTTTACCTATTGAGGTCGAGCTCCCATCCTTAAGAGTATCTCTGCAAAATATAATCAATGATGAGGAATACCGAGTCGCAAGCTTGCATGAGCTAGAATTACTAGATGAGAAATGTCTAGATGCATTGAACCATCTACAGGCCTATCAAAATCACCTCAAAAGAAGCTATCACAAGAAAATCAAGAACCAAAAATTTGAAGTAGGCGACCTTGTCCTTATGGAAAACTAGAAAAACTTGCAAGAGTGCCCTAAGAAAGGAAAATTTGAGCCCAATTGGCTAGGGCCTTATTTCATCACAACCAGCTATGAATCAAGAGCATACCAACTTGCAACACCTAAGGGGCAGCCTCTAGATGAGCCTATGAACATTCTACACCCGAAGAAATTCTACGCATAACGCATCGAGTACCCCAAACAAAAAATAATCAAAAAAATCAAAAAATCAAGAAAAAACTGAGTGCAATAAAGATTTCCAATGGTGAAAATCACTTCGATGATGCCTTGGATTGGTCCCATGGTGAAAACCTATCTCAGGTGCCATGTGTAGTGGCCGGTTCCACCATCTCATAAGTCCTTTCTCCATCACAAACACTCCATGCCAAAATCACTTTCCATGGCTTGGAATCTAGAAACATCAGTTACCCACTCCACATCTCCCCACCCAAGGCTATCATCATAGTATAAAGATCCTTGTAAGCTTCCTTTTGTACAGCTAAAAATAAAAAAATCCAAAAACAATAGAAAATCAAAAAATCTAAAAACAATAGAAAAATCCAAAAACCCAAAAACAATAAAAAATCACAAAATCCAAAAACAATAGAAAATCACAAAATCCAAAAACAATAGAAAATTTTAAAAAAAATCCAAAAAAAAAAAAAAGAAAATCCAAAAAATACCCCAAAACAGATCAATCGTATAACTACTTGAGAAAGATACAGTACCTGAATAAGCACCTTCTGGAACCAAATCAATAAACCTATCACCCCCATGCAACTCCCACCTCATCGCCCAAGTTCATCACACATATCTTTTAGATCCTTTCTAACGATTCACTACAAATCACCCCCATACATCCATAACAATACTCTTTGCAACTCCCAACCATCAACATCCATCAACCCTTAGCATCAGACCCATCCTAAACCATTCCCACATCATCAAGTCTTGCCAGAACTACATATTCATCTCACCTGCATCTTGAAAGTACCTTGATCCTGTGGACATAGGGTATGTAGGTAGTCTAGAATATGAAGGAAGTATCTAGTACTCAGGGACATAAGATGCACCCATCCAACCCGTTTGGATGGTCCCCATTCACTAAGCTTGTTGGACCCAACAAATGATACACACACTAGGTATACACTTGAAACATGGTCCCTAATGCAAAAATCATCCATCAACATACCAACTATAAGTCAACACATGGCCTGACTATAATTTTGTCCATCTTCCAAAAATTATTCAACAACATCCAACTGATTTGCATCCTAGGATATATAATTCCTACAATGGACAAGAATCTGTCATCCTATCAACACTAATCTTGGAAAGAGCACACAATGGCTATTTGTATCTTTTTGTTGCTCTTTTTGATTATTGATTTTTATCTCCTTGTCTCACTCTAGGTCAATTCCAAAGCTACCTTGATCTCATCATATCATGGTCAGTAGAGGACAACACCTAGAGTGGACATGGTTAGTGCTTTTGTATGTTGTGCTTGTGGGTTGCTTTCATTGACTTCATGGATAGTATTCATAGCTTGAAGCTGGGGTCGATTCTAGCATGATGTGCCTCATTTACATATACAGGAAGCAATACCTTATATGTACTGTCAGTATCAATGGCTATGAGTCCCCTTCCTTGGCTAGGAAAGTTTATACTACCTTGGAAATCCATGGCATCAACCTATTGTTTGTGGGTCTAGTCCATGCAATCGTGGGATATACACATCAACACTTAGGTCATCTCATACCTTTGTGGAAGGCATCCTACATTGCTATAATAAACTAAGAACTACTCTCAATTAATGTTATGCAACTACTGTTACTAGCTCAAATCATCCTTCTAATCATTTATTCAACTATACTATCTGGGCCTAGATTTCATAATCCCCTAGCTTAACCCCCCTCTCCCAAATCCTCTCGCTAATCCCAATCCTCCAACTTACTCTCACCTAACACATCCTAAGACAAAGTAAATCCCCCCTCAATGACATGGTGTCTTATGACCTAACAATTTCCTCATCTCCCACCCCACCCCCCTCCCCAATCTAGCCACAACCAATCATATCCATACCCAATCCATCAACCCTTATCCTCTCCCCACCTATTCTCCTATCACTAATCCCCACCACCCAGAGTTAAACAAAGAACATCATGTGTATCAAGACTTAATCATCTCATATATCATTTAGTTTGCATATTATAATCATTTAATTTGCATTTTATAATCACTTAGGTGCATTTTAGAATCATTTAGTTGCATATCATAATCATTTACTTTGCATTTCATAATCACTTAGGTGTATTGTATAATTATTTAGTTTGCATTTCATAATCACTTAGGTGTATTTTATAATCATTTAGCTTGTATTTCATAATCATTTAATTTGCATTTCATAATCATTACATTGCATTTCATAATCATTTAGTCACATAGCATAATCATTTAGTTACATTTCATAATCATTTAGTGTCATAATCATAATCATTTAGTTACATTTCATAACCTACTCTGCAGGCACTGCTGCCTGATAGGCACCCTAATAATAATCTGCCTGTCCTCTAGCCTCTACCAGCTGTCCCTATACCTGAGAAAAAAATGTTTGCATCAGTGTCAAAACTAGGCCCATACTTGCACTTGAAGCCTATAAACCAGCCACCATATCCTCCGCCTGCCAAGCTCTCAAAAGTGCAGCATCCCACTCTCCCCGTCAAAATGGCTATCTCACCCTATGCCTGGGCTAACTGCACTTGCAATGCACCCACCTATCCATCTGTACCATCTAATAGTGCAACTGTGCCTCGCAACTACACTAACTCCACATCACGACTTTGTAAAGCCTCCTGCAGGCTGGCAACCTGTCCCCGCAGGGTCTCAATCTCCTCCTCCTCTCCACTCTGAGGCCACCAACAAGATGAAAACCCTCGAGGCCTCAAACCTCCACCTACCGCTGAAGTGCCTGCCTCTAGACTCGAAGCCTGTTGTCCTGCTGCTGCTGTGATACCTGTGGTGGGTGCAGAACATCTCTACCTATCCTCAGCTGTCCCCCACACTGTCGAGGTGTTCCCTACCTCGGTACCTCTCTGATCTGAACCTGCTCAACAAGTACCTACTACACAGGCATCTGTTGTCGTACCTGCTGCTGGGACAACGGTGACCTACCACCTGCCTGCCCCTCTCCCCTAAGCTCAACTTGTCCAGCTGCTACTACCAACACATCCATTGTCTCCCCATCTCCCCCAATCTCCCTCTCCTCCCCATCTCCTCCAACCTCCACAAAATAGTCTACAATAATCTCCTCTCCCTCCTCTAAGAAATCATCTCCATCAAAATCCTCATCCCCATCCTCCTCTGACTCCTCATCCCCTAATGCTTCCCCCCCTCTAGGGGGACTACCTCCTCTATAGGGTCTGTGAATCGTGTAGGCTACCACATCTACCACCATGTCTCATAGGTAGGAGTAGTTCCTGCATCTCTAACCTCACTTTGCCAATCCCACATCAATGGCTCCAAAGCCACAAAATCCTTTAAGGCAACCTGGGGCTGTACGGTTGGAGGCCAATAATGGGCATCTCAATGGGTTCGTGCAACAATTGTCATCGGCTACGGAACATCCTATCGTAGACCAAATTGCCGCATAACTCGTGATGGTAGATACATATCGATAGTATGGTCCCCCCGACCTATCAGGTAGTGCTGTTGGAATGTGTAAGGCATGTGAACATCATCATCTAGCCAGGGCTCCACTCTGATGTATGGTCACCAGGTAACCCAAATGACATCATCCAAAACCTGTCTCCAATATCAAACCTGCCTGGTGTATGTATACTTGGTATCTCAATACAAGAAAACAAAGGCTTCAAACTGATGATGATAGTACCCACATCTTGACCGAGTGATCAAAATATGCTCCCAAATCCATACATGAAGCAAAGTAACTCCAACTGATAGAGCTGAATCATGATGATAAACAACTGTATGCATCTCATGATAAAGCTGCGCCAACATCGTTGGTCCCCAAGAATGCACTCTCATGTCAGACCATACCCTCAATGACCTCTCCCCATCCAATCAAAAATCCCCTACCTCTCCTATTTAGCATCACTACGCCACCGACCAGTGCACACAGGAATAAAGCAAAGTGATCTGCAATCGCCGCCAATGTCCCCTCATAGCTCATCTCCCTCTTATCCGCTGACAAAACAACGTGATCGCAGCCAAATACTCTAAGGGCCTCTGTCCCCTCCTCGTGTCATATGTCACCTGATGACCATGAATTGGTATCTTGAGGATGCGATAAACATCCACAAGAGTGGTGGTGATCTCGCCAGTAGGAAGCAAAAATGAACAAGTCTCTAGCTGATACCACTCTACAACAACCGTAATTAGAGCTCTATGAGCTCGCAACAAAGGCATCAATGCAGTTGTCAAAAGCCCTAACTTTGCTAGTCAAGCTTGGGTGGCATCATCAAAGTGATCAAATAACACCATCACAACCAGCACATGTCGCTCCCACGAGGACACTATAAATGACCTCATATCCTACATCCACAATTTTCTGGTTAAAAACGTACCTATCTTTTTCCAAAATCCACCCTTTCTTCTACTGTTGAAAGCCAAAAACATTTTGGTGCCACAACAGACCACATTTTGCACCATTTCTAATGATGGCACCACCCACATTTCCAAATGGCGCTAATTCACAAGATAGCGCCACTGCGCAACCCTTTTCATGCCATTCAAACAAATGGTGCTACCCTTTAATTTGGCACCAATCTGATGAATGGTGCGACCCTTCTTGATAGTGCCATTACCCAGCATAGCGCTAATACGAAAGATAGCACTACCCTGCCTCCTATTTGGTGCTAAAATGCCAAATCCTAAATCCTACACAACATTGCGCTAATACAAGGGATGGCTCCAAAATGATAAACATATGGCGCTAATCTGTCCTTGCTCTTATTAGACTTAGGGCATACAACTAAGAGGGGAGTGAATCAGTTGTGCGAAACTTTCCCTTATTTAAACACTTGAATCTTCTTTAGTGATTAACATAATATTAATCATGAACCATAAAGCATTAAATCAAAAGCAGAAACATAACAACACATATGACACCAAGATTTTGACGTGGAAAACCTGGTTAAGGGAAAAACCATGGGGTGATTAACCCAAGAAAGTATTCTCTGTTAGAAGAATAGAAAGAATAAAATGGCACATGCCAATTAGGGCTCACTGCCTGAGAACACTGCTCACAAGAGGCTCACTGCCTACAAGAGACACACTATCTACAAAAGAATAAGTATCACCTTTATGAACTGGAGAATAGCATCTTCAGCATGCTTGAATTAGTTCCATTTAAGCCCAACACTTCTACTCTGCCTTTCGCACTTCTCTTCGCTACCACACACTCATCACCACAAGACACACTTCAAAATGAATTCATAATCCCTTATTTATACAAGGCATCGACTTAGGAACAATCATCTAAGTCAGAAAACACCTATAAGATCATTCGCAAGACGTGTAATACATCCGGTCAGCCAGTCTCAAGAAGAACACCAATATCCATGGTTATTCTTCAAATGCAAACTCTAACTTCAATGCGGACCATCAACATTAACTGGACATGATCCAATAATCATCATGACCTTCCCTGAATCACCAAACACATCCCCACTTCATCATCCTACTGGAATTCTTCTCTCCTTCATCTGGAGCTACAAGAACACAGTCTGTCATCACTGTCATAAATGAATAGGCACTTCTAGACCTTCAACCCACGAACTAATCTAATTGATACTTCACAGTGACGTCCTCAACACTTCCTTAGATCCGCAGAACAGGATAATGAAATACCAAATCTCACCGGATCTTTCTATGGCCCTCTGTCACCTCTGAACACATGTCGGAACTGGTTCTATTTGAGCGACCATAACTTCTTCAGATCTTCATGTGGACCTCTGAAATCTTGACTAGAGCATCTCAAGACTTATATCTACAAACCCTTCAAACCGCATCCTCTGATCCTCAACCTATTAAGGTCTTTTGCCTTCTTGTCAACACTATTCTTCACGGTTCCTAATTGAGACTAATTCTCTCAATACCCTCAGCACACAGCTTATCTAATCCTTCTCACTAATGCAACATGAGTATGTTGACATCAATGACAACACTAGTTATCCTCATACTTGCAACAATCTCCCCCTTTGTCATTGATGGCAACATATGATGTGAAAAACCATCAAGACAAGAACTTCTCCTTTCTGTCACAGCTCCCCCTATCAGCAACAACCCTTCACATGTCTTCTCTTCCTTTACTGCTCCCCCTTTGATCATCAACCACTTGTTTTTCACATGTCATCTCTCCCCCTTTGACATCAATGGCAAAGGACTCATACTTGCAATTCTAACACATCAAAATCATACCAGCTGCTCCCCCTGAGTAGCAGCTCCCCATCATCAATCCGGATCACAAGATATGACTGTGATATCCACCAGATTGATGCACATCAGCGCATCCTAGTTCATCACCAGAGGGGAAATAACCCCTAACTTCTCCCTGAGATACTCAAAAGAGTCCTTGGGAAGAGGTTTAGTAAAAATATCTGCAAGCTGATCCTTGGAGGGTACATACTCCAATCTGACTTCACCCTTGTTCACTTGCTCTCTTAGAAAGTGAAACTTGATAGATATATGATTAGTATTAGAATGCAACACCGGATTCT
Organism: Cunninghamia lanceolata; assembly: GCA_027924645.1. Taxonomy (NCBI): domain Eukaryota; kingdom Viridiplantae; phylum Streptophyta; class Pinopsida; order Cupressales; family Cupressaceae; genus Cunninghamia; species Cunninghamia lanceolata. Next base: position 462,178 of record BSBN01000121.1, on the reverse strand, counting down.
TAGAAATATTTATTGCACTTGAATTATCACAGAAAATTGTGATAGGCTCCTCATATTCTACTTGAATATCTCTTAGCATATGCTTCATCCACAAAAGTTGAGTGCAACTATCTGCTACTGCAATGTATTCTGCTTCAGTTGTAGATAGGGATATTGCCTCTTGTTTCTTTCTTAGCCAAGTAACCAACCTTTTTCCCAAAAAGAATGCTCCTCCACTTGTACTCTTCCTATCATCCACATCTCCTGTCCAATTTGCATCTGTATATGCATGAAGAGAAAAATTATGATCTCTAGAATACCATAGACCATACTCAACTGTTCCTTTTAAGTACCTAAAAATTCTTTTGATTGCCATGACATGAGATTCTCTGGGATCAGCCTGGAATCTCGCCACAAGACCAAAAGCCTACATTATATTTGGTCTAGTTTGAGTGAGGTACAATAATCCTCCAATCATTGATCTGTACTTTGTCTGATCTGTCTTAGGAGAGTCATCATCTTTGCTCAACTTACATGCAGTTGCCATGGGAGTGTTCATTGGCTTTGAATCTTCCATTCCAAATTTCCTCAATAATTCTTTCACGTATTTGGTCTGAGAGACAAAGATTCCTTTCTTTGTCTGAGGAATTTGCAGACCCAAGAAGAAATTCATTTCACCGAGCATTGACATTTCAAACTCACTTTTCATTTGATTTGCAAAGGTTTTACACATACTGTCTCTTCCTCCAAAGATGATATCATCAACAAGTACTTCAACAATCAAGACATTTTCATGATCAATTTTGAAATATAGGTTACTATCAGCAATACCTTTGTTGAAACCAAACTTCGAAAGATGTTTGTCTAGCCTTTCATACCATGCTCTTGGAGCTTGCTTTAGACCATATAATGCCTTCTTTAATTTGCAGACCATATCACCATGCTCAGATAACTGAAATCCATCCGGTTGTTCAATGTACACTTCTTCTTCTAAGTTACCATTCAGGAAAGCAGATTTGACATCCATTTGATACACTTTGAAATCTTTGAAGGTAGCAAATGCAAAAAATAGTCTAACTGCTTCAATTCTTGCCACCAGAGAGAAGGTTTCCTCAAAATCAATCCCTTCTATTTGAGAGTAGCCTTTGCAGACTAATCTGGCTTTATTTCTGATTACTTCACCAACTTTATTTAGTTTGTTCCGGAAGACCCATTTGGTTCCAATCACATTCTTGTTTCTAGGTCTAGAAACAAGATCCCAAGTGTGATTTTTCACAATTTGCATCAATTCTTCCTCCATTTCTTTGGTCCAATTTTCATCATTGCAGGCTTCATTTATTGTCTTAGGTTCAATCTTTGAAATCAGACAACATTCATCTAAATTTTGAGCAATTTTCCTTCTAGTTTGCACACCTTTGCTTTTGTCACCTATGATCTGATCTTCAGAGTGGTTCAGTCTTACATACCTTGGAACTTTGGGAGTTTCTTGCACTTCTGTTTCTTGATCAGGCTCATTTAGACCTATGTCTTCTTCCTAATTTACCAGATCAGTCTGAGTCTGACTTTCACGAGAGGATTGAGCTCCTTAAACCAGAACACCATTCTAATCATCTTCATCATACTCATAAAACCTTGAGGGTTTCTCTATTCCCTCATCGACCTTCACATTTGTACTTTCTATCATCTTTCTTAGTCTCTTGTTATAACACCGGTATGCTTTGCTTTGAGTAGAGTAACCCAAGAATATTCCTTCATCACTTCTAGTATCAAATTTGCCTAAATCTTCATCTCTTTTGATGTAACATTTGCTACCAAAGACTCTGAAATATCTTACAGTGGGAGTAATACCAAACTAGAGTTCATAAGGGGTCTTACCGGTACTACTTCTGATTTACACTCGATTAAGAGTATAGACTGTAGTGCTGATAGCTTCTCTCCAATAGATCTGAGGAACATTTGCTTCCATCATCATAGTCCTAGATGCTTCCTGGATGGTCCGGTTCTTTCTCTCCACTACTCCATTCTACTATGGAGTCCTCAGAGCAGACAACTGTCTCTTAATTCCATGTTTCTCACAGAATTCTATGAACTCACCGGATGTGAATTCTCCACCTCTATCAGACCTCAGACATTTCAACTTTATTCATGTTTCATTCTCTACCATAGCCTTGAATATTTTGAATTTCTCAAGAGCTTCTGATTTCTCCTTTAGAAAGGTTACCCACATCATCCAGGAATAGTCATCTATTAGTAGCATGAAGTATCTATCACCTTGAATACTGCTGGTTCTTGCTGGACCACAAAGATCAATGTGAACTAAGTCCAATAGTCCAGTAGAAGATAGTTCCTTGCTTTTGAATGTGACTCTGCTCATCTTACCCAACTGACATTCCTTGCACAAGTTGTTAGTAGGTTTCACCAATTTTGGAAGATCTCTTACAGCCTGAGTATTGCTTATTTTGATGATATTATCAAAATTCACATGACACATCCTTCTATGCCATAACCAACTCTGATCAAATTGAACAAACAAGCAGCTTTTACCAACGCCAACCAAGTGGAAGATATTGCCTTTAGTTTGAGTACTGGATGCAATCTCTGTTTCGGATCTTTCAAAGATTTTGCATTTTCCATCCTTGAATCGGAGATCGTAGATTTTGTCCACCAACTGTCCAACACTAAGAAGATTATGCTTCAAACCTTCAACATACAGTACATTACCAGTTTTGTTTCTTCCATTAAAAGAAATAGTTCCTCTTCCTCTGATTCTACCAGCAGAATTATCACCAAACTTTACCACTCCTCCTTCATACCTTTCCAAATCTATGAACTTATTCTTGTCACCTGTCATGTGGTGAGAGCAACCACTGTCAATAACTCAATCATTCTTTTCTTCAACTTGGGCAGCCAGAGCTCTTTCTATAACTTTATGATTGATAGATACAGAGGATATTAGTTCTTCTTCCTTGATGGCAATAAACACCCATTCACTTCCAGATTTGTTTCCTGTCTCTGATTCATCATCTGTTACTCCTTCATTATCATCTTCTTCATGAACATAGTAACAATTCTTTTGGAACCTTGATCTATTAGGATTTGGCTTTGAAAATCTTTCCAGACATTTTGAGGCAAAATGACCAATCTTATTGTAGTTAAAACACTTAAAAGGCAATTTTTCTTCATACTTACCGGATCTTCTTGGCAGTCTCTTTGCAATGAGGGCTTCAAGTTGAACAGTTTGTACTTCTTCTTCTAGGTCTTTTCTTGCTTTTCCATACAATGACAAATTCCTTGATGAGTTCTCTCCTAGATCAAATTCTTGTTTACCTTTAATAGAGGCACTGGCTTTGAATGCAGATTCAATTTTGGGAGGATCATCTCCAAATTCAGTCATTTCAAAAGCAGCCAGTTTGCTAGCCAATTGGTCTCTTGTGACAGTTGCATGGGATCTCAATTCATCAATGGCAGCAACCTTGATTTTGTAAGAGGCAGGAAGGGATCTGAGAATCTTACCAACAATCTCATTTTCATCCAAGACTCTACCAGAATTTCTAATTTGATAAACCAGCTCATTCACTCTTGGCATAAAAGTGGTAATATTTTCATCATCTCTCATCTTCAGTTTTTCAAATTTCCCTTTTAGACTCTATAACCTTACACATTTAACATATTCATCTCCTTCATGCAGAAGTTCCAGTTTAATCTAGATCTCATAGGCAGTTGGTAGGTCAATAACATTTGAGAGCTCTAAGTTGGTTAATGCGCTTAGAAGAGCCTCTTTGGTCCACAGATTATTTTCAGCATCTGTGATTTCATTTAGGGTTGTCGGACCACCCTGTGGAGGTGCATAAGCTTTTGTGACCATGGACCAGTATGCCTTTCCCATACACTACAAGTGACATTTCATGCGACCTTTCCAAAGAGAGAAGTTGGTTCCATCAAACTTCGGACTATCCTTCTTGTATGATGACATCTTGGATCTCCTCAAGTGGTTAAGCTCCTTTTAGAGGAACTTGGCTCTGATACCAATTGTTAGACTTAGGGCATACAACTGAGAGGGGGGTGAATCAGTTGTATGAAACTTTCCCTTATTTAAACACTTGAATCTTCTTTAGTGATTAGCATAATATTAATCATGAACCATAAAGCATTAAATCAGAAGCAGAAACATAACAACACATATGACACCAAGATTTTGACATGAAAAACCCGGTTAAGGGAAAAACCATAGGGTGATTAACCCAAGAAAGTATTCTCTATTAGAAGAATAGAAAGAACAAAATGGCACATGCCAATTAGGGCTCACTGCCCGAGCACACTGCTCACAAGAGGCTCACTGCCTACAAGAGACACACTATCTACAAAAGAATAAGTATCACCTTTATGAACTGGAGAATAGCATCTTCAGCATGCTTGAATCAGTTCTATTTAAGCCCAACACTTCTGCTCTACCTTTCGCACTTCTCTTCGCTACCACACACTCATCACCACAAGACACACTTCAAAATGAATTCACAATCCCTTATTTATACAAGGCATTGACTTAGAAACAATCATCTAAGTCGGCAAACACCTACAAGATCATTCGCAAGACGTGTAATACATCCGGTCGGCCAATCTCAAGAAGAACACCAATATCCGTGGTTATTCTTCAAATGCAAACTCTAACTTCAATGCGGACCATCAACATTAACTGGACATGATCCCATGATCATCATAACCTTCCCTGAAGTACCAAACACATCCGCACTTCATCATCCTACTGGAATTCTTCTCTCCTTCATTTAGAGCTACAAGAACATAGTCTGTCATCACTGTCATAAATGAATAGGCACTTCCGGACCTTCAACCCATGAACTAATCTAGTTGATACTTCACAGGGATGTCCTCAACACTTCCTCAGATCTGCAGAACAGGATAATGAAATACCGGATCTCACTGGACCTTTCTGTGGCCCTCTGTCACCTTTGAACACCTACTAGAACCGGTTCTATTTGAGTGACCATAACTTCTTCAGATCTTCATGCAGACCTCTAAAATCTTGATTGGAGCATCTCAAGACTTATATCTACAAACCCTTTAAACTGCATCCTCTGATCCTCAACCTATTGAGGTCTTTTGCCTTCTTGTCATCACTGTTCTTCACTGTTCCTGATTGAGACTAATTCTCTTAATACCCTCAGCACATAGCTTATCTAATCCTTCTCACTAATGCAACATGAGTATGTTGACATCAATGACAACACCAGTTATCCTCATACTTGCAACAACTCTACCCTAGCAGATAGCACCAATCTAGAGGATAGCACTAATCTGCTCCCCTTTAGCGCTGCGCGATCTTATGATAGCACCAAAACTATAATCCCAAATTCTTGAAGCAAAAATAATGCGATAAAATAAAAAAATGACAAAGCTAGGGTTAGGCTGTACTTGGGGTCCACCCTCTAGTGCCTGGCCATATGATCAGAAATGCTCAAAAATGTGTGTGTATCACAGGAATCGGGGATTGCGGTATGCCATCTCTGCTTTGCTCCTTCTTCTCAAAAACTTAATGTGTGTAAATGTGGCACCCTTAGGGCCCACTATTCTAAATATAGTAAGCCATGTCATCCTTCCGCACACTTTTTCCCCTCCAGGGTACAGATCACAACCTTTTTCCTCCTTTTTTCTTCCTGTCATCTTGTTTTTCCATCCTCTATCCAACTTTCACTCCCATCACGTCCTTTCAAGAGTTCGCCTAAATTTTTTTTTTTATTTTTCACTAACCTCTCAAGGGGGTATCCCTCACCCATTCCATTCCTTCCCGACAGCTAGGGCATATTTTTCTTTGACTTGACGCCACCTCCCTACTAAGTTCTGATGCCACGTCCAAGAGAGGCAAATGTAGATACCTAAAAAGGTATTTATCATCAAATCGACTCTCGACCTCCCGAAACATACCTATTTCCTTCCTAAACAATTAATTAAATTTTTATTTAATTAATTATCCCTCCATCACCCAATTTTTCATCATTCTATCTCCAACAATTGGATTAATTTTATTAATTCAATAGTTCAACTTTAGCCAATTAATTAAATAAATATGCAATATTTATTTGGTTAATTTCTCCCTTCTCACTAAAACCAATTAATTAGCTAAATCAGGTTTAACTAATTAATTCAGCCTGTTAATTAATCTATCCCTACCCTAGGTAATTAAATAGTCATTATTTAATTGCCTACCCTAGCCTATGTCATCCTAGCCTTAGGATTGATTAAATAAATTCTTATTTAATCAATCTTAATTTCTCACTAATCCATCTACTAATTTATTCGAGCCAGATTAATCAGGTTAACCACCCCAATTAACTTGCTCAAACCCTCATTAACACTTCTCCCCACATCCCATGAATAAAAAATTGATTTCCATGCCACATAAATCAATTTTTAATACACATTTGTCATAATCCTTATTAAATTCCTCTTACACCGCATTAATATCCACTCTTCCCCAAAGGAATTTTAAATTCATTTTACCCTTCCCCATGTGAATTTTTAATTTTCACAAATAATCCACTACACTCCACCTCATTTAAACCCCTCTTCCGAAGATGAATACAAAAATCATCTTTATTCCTTGCCCTCCATTTTCCAAGATGAAATCTAGGCCCTCCACATCATCTTCATCCTCCACCATTGATCTCTCAAATCAATTTCAACCATTTGATCAAAATCTCTCCAAAATGCCTATAAATACAACATCCTCCAAGCCATTTGATCATCTAGTTTCTAAGTAATGTTACCATGCCAGAATATCCTTTGAGCTAAGTAATTTATTGAGTTGCATTTGTAAGCTTGAGAGCATTTCACATCTCCTTTGAGTATCTAGGGTACATCTTGGAGTATTTGGGTGCAAGCTCCTTCACCCTTATGGGATTGGGTCTTCATATCAAGGTATAATCTCTTTTTTTCCATGCATTTGGTTTATATTTTTACCTTGATTTTGATTTCCTAATCACAGGCCTCACTTGCTGCCACCACATATCATAGGTAGGAGTCATCCCTGCATCTACTTTCTAACTACCCTAGTCCCACTGCACTGGCTACAGTGATGCCCAATCCAACAAAGTCATCTATGGCTATAACCATGTGGGCTAGGCTAGTATATCTATTGGTCCATGTACATATATGGCCATCACATAAGGCAAGTCCTGCACTAGCCCAAACTATCATATCACCCATGATGAAATATACCACTCAATGGTGTGCTCTCCCTACCCCATCATATACTGAGGCTAGAATGTGTAAGGCATGTGTATATGATTATCCAACCACATCTCCATACCTATGTACGATCGCTAGATGATCGTATCGATATCATCTATCTGTCATCACGAGTATCTCAACTACCCCATATGTGTATGCTAGATAAGTGCATGGTACAAAAACACATGTGACTCGAACTGAGCCCTCACATGTGTACACTTAGGACGCATGATGTGGATGTTCTCCCATACCCACACATGGAGCAGTGTCACCCCTACTCCCAAGTTCACATCTAAATGATATACAACTAGATGCATCTCACGGTACAGCTAGGCTAACAAGTATGACCCCCATGCAAACACTATCTCCTAAGTGATCATCGCCTCAATCATTCTCCCCCAGGCAATTGAAAAATCCCATGACCACTGATCCAACATCAGTATGCCTCCAATCAGCCCATAGACATATAGTGTGAACCACATAGCTCCACCCATCTGAGTTCATGTGTATCTCATCTCTTAGCCATCTCTGGTATACACTAGTTGACATGGTGCAAATACTCTATCTAAAGCTACCACTCCAGAGGGTACATCATAGATCACTCTCTACCCCTGTATGGGGATCCCAAGGGTACTGCATACATCATCTAGGGTGATGGTAATCTCACCCATAGGAAGTAAAAAGGAGTATGTCTTGCTCCTCCACCTCTCCACTAGGGTCTTCATCATGGCCCTATGTACTTGTAATTGAGGCATCTCTAATATAGTCTGCAATCCTATCCTCCCAAGTCAAGCCAAGTCTACAAGAGGAAACTATGACCTCAATGACATCATTGACGATATGCGTCACTCTCACAACTGCACTATCCTTCTTGGAATCTACATTAAAAAAATCACTTAAATCAATTTATTTTCCCAAATACATCATTCTGGCGCTAATTGGGAACCCTATAGTGATAAACCACAAGGTACCACTGATTCAGAGCCATATAGTGCTACCCGAAAGGATTGCGCTACTCTAGACCCTGATGTTGCTAAACTAGAAGATAGTACTAATTCTAGACCATATTGCACTAAATGAGAGAATAGCATTGATTCTTGACCTTATGGTGTTAATCGACCATTTGACCTAAAAAACCCTAAATTTCTTGGCGCTACATTAGAGGATAGCGCTAAACCCCATATATATTATGCTAATCAAGAGGATAGCGCTAAAGTACTAAACCATGAAACCCCCAATTGTAAGTGCTAAACTAGAGGATAGTGTTATTAAACCTTTAGCAAATGGCGTTAAACCATCTGAATTTACCCATTTTTCCTATGGCACTAAACCAAAGGATAGTGTTAAACTGAGACCCTATAACACTACATAGTTGCACGATAGTGCTAATTTACCTAACTACCCATTTCTTCATCCCCTAAACATAACCTGAAACTTGAAATCACAAATTCAGGTTTGCCCGACATACCTGTGGGTCAGCCTCCACCATCTGATGGTGTGTATGAGGAAAATTGACTATATAAACTAAACAAATCAAAAAACCCAATAACATAAAGAGAACCGATCTAAATAAAAGCCATTAATAATAAATCAATGAAATATGAAACCTTTTACCGAGATTTGTATTGTTCCCTTCGAATGAATGTGGATCGCTCAATATGGCTGCGAAACCAAGTTTGCAACAAGCAAGTGTAGTGCTCAAAAGATCAATGTTAAGAGATCATAAGGTTACTCAATTGATGCGATGTATGCTCAAAGCGCTATTAAGTATGCTTGAGAATAAGTGATCGAAGAGGCTTAATGAAGGAGATCAGGGGGGTTTATATAGGTTTCAACAAAGATCGATCAATGGTCTAGATAATTTAGAAGAATCAATGGAGGAGAATAGTTGAGGAACGTGCAACGAATAAGAGGAAGACAAGTGTCCCACAAAAGCTGTTTTATTTGAGTTAATCACTTTCTTTTCTAAAGATAAGACATGTTTTTCATAAATTAGAAAGCTTTTTTCTAATTTAAGAGAAATTGATAAAAACAAGGTTGAGTGAATAGCTAACTCAACTTAAGATTTGTTTTTGCATAATTTGAGAGAAATTAAATAATAAATTATTTAATTTTGTGTGCATAGACAAGAATACTTATGTTTAGAAGATTTGAAAGATATTTGTAGATAAGAAAGCAAATTAAATAAATAACTTTATTTAATTGTTGTGCATGATTTGGAAGAATAAATAAAATATTTGATTTATTTTATTTTTGGAGATTGAAAGGATTTAAATAAATTTGATTTGATTTATTTAAATTTGGAAGAATGAATTTGATTTAATTAAATAATTGGGAAGTATTTAATTGTTTGGATAAGAGGGAATTTGTGATGAATTAATTAAATAATTGGATTTATTTAATTAATGTGGATTTGATTTTTGGAAAGAGGATAATGATTTAATTAAATAATTAAAATTATTTAATTGTGGAAGAATAATAGAGGAATTTGATGTAATTAATTAAATAAAGAGAATTTATTCAATTAATGTCAAAATTACGTGATTTGAAAGAATTTGATGCAATTGATTAAATAATTAGATTATTTAATTAATTTTGAAATGCAGGTGATGCGACAGATTAGACGAAATGCAAGTAGTGTGATGACATGGTCATTTTAGGGTGTCTACATTTTGCCCCTCTTTGATGCAATGCAGTTTATAGTGTTGCATCAAAGAAAATGATTGTTGAAGACATGATACAATTTTTGATGCCCCAGTGTAGGTAGTTTCCCCAGCATATGCCCCCTCGAGCAAAAAGACAAGGAAGCAATAGAAGGACTGGGTTGACGGTTGACTAGAAGTGTGTGCGACAAGGTTAAAAGGAAAAGCAGCACGAGTTGGGAAGATAGAAGAAAGAGGGAGGGATGCTATAAATAGGTCCCATGGGGACCACAATCCTCATTTGCACCCTAAGAGTTTCTAAATTTAGAGAGTGTAGAGCCTCCAAATGTAGGGTGAGAGAGTTGAGTGGAAGGAGTTGACAACGAGGAGAGATGCCGATTCCAGCGCACAGGCATCAAGTAGAGCTAATGCGGACTTACGGGAGGCTAGTAGGAGCCCGGCAGTGGTAAGTGCTTGAAAAATTCATTTAAATTTGTCGTTTTAGGTCACGTTTTAGGGCTAGGGTTTAGTCAGCCAAAAGCACTGTAGGCTAGGCTAGTGCTATTGGTAGTCAACTTAGGCGCTTTTGGTGCACCGCAGCGCGTCTGGTAGGTAGGGACACTGTGGTTGGCAAGGCCACAATGCTATTGATTTTTAGGTCACCGCACTGTAGCACAGTTGGCAGGGTCCCGCAGCGCACCTGGTAGAGTAGTGCAGCGCAGATGGCTAGGTAGGAAAGTGCGGTTGGAAATGCATGTAGAAAAATGAGTCACCTTTGTGCATACAGTGAGGCGCAGTTGGAGGTATAGTGCAGTGCACTTGTAAAACAAGTCACCTTTGGGATAAGAAAGTGGAGTGCTTGTGCATAAGTAGTGGGGCGCGTTTCGTACAACAGTACAGTGCGCTTGTAGGAAACAAGGCGCTTTTGGCTAGGTGAGAAGAGGAACCTAGTTAGGGCTGACTGCGAAGGGGACCACCTAGGTTAGAGCAAGGGGAGAGTTGGTCCTCAGGTTTTTACTTCATAGGATAGGTGTAGGTAGGACTAGGAAGAAATGGTGAAACTGACTGACAAGTGGTTTGTTGTGGATGTAGAGGATTATGCCTCCGTTGATGTCAAGAGAATGACACCACCCAATAGTACATGAGGTAGTACAGCTGACGTGAGAGGAGGACACGTTCCTAGAGCACATGGGATTATGGCATGTTGTGCATTTGACACACATTAGGGCAAACCTTGCCCTAGTGACAGCAGTGGCAGAGAGGTTTCACAGTGAGACAGGCTCGTTTCACTTTTTGACAGGGGAGGTGACAGTTCCTTTGGAGGATGTGTACCACATCCTGAGGATTCAGATTGATGGGGAGAGAGTGGACTTTGACCTGGCATGGGGAGAGGCAGGCATGGTAGAGGTATTTTCCATAGATCATTTATGGATAGACGATAGAGAGATTCGGTGGGTAGACATCCCGAGACTCTACGACAGGATCAGGTGGATAGTGTCTTAATTGATTGGTGGCTTCCTCTACCTAGACAGGAGATCTTGAGGATTATCAGTTGGCTGGGGCACTGTATCATCTAGGATATTCACACATGGCATTCAATATGCATGGGGCCCATGTGTGCTGGGACAGTTGTACCACGATATGCACCACTGTGTGTATAGGAGAGGCAGGAGTCTCTCAATAGGGGTGACTCTTCTACAGGTGTGGGCATGGGAGCATATCCCAGTGATCAGACCCATGACATAGTGCCATCAGGATAGGGGAGAGCCTTATGCATTTTTGTACGAGGGAGTGATTACACACAAGAGGTTGGGATCTGTTAGCCACTGGAGGTAGCAGATCGATGAGATGGACCTATTTGTTTGGAGGCCATGGTTACTTTCTAAGGAGTGGGAGGATGAGTACGAGCATCTTATGTACTGCCACCAGGCTCGCTACTTGTTTGGGAGACGGACAGACACTATTGAGAGATACCTACCAGAGTGGGTACTTAGATAGTTTGGATTGCCATAGGGGCTACCAATGGGGGAGGTGACACATGCTAGGACACAGCGGGAGGTTGGGAACTGGAATGCAGAGATTCCAGTGGCTATAGCTTTAGCAGAGGTACGGGGACTTATCCTCGTGAGATGGGATTGGGATATAGGATTGGCAGATCCAGGTACACTGCTAGAGTATGATAGATACTGGCAGACACACAGGCCGGTGTGGTTGACGACACCAGGTGTGGCAGGGGTAGTAGGGGAGGTACTAGTCCCAGGTGCAGAGGCCAAGATCAGATGACAGGCTAGAGCGGCCAGACAGCAGGCAGTTGGAGAGGCCAGCGACTAGCAGGTAGATGTGGAGATGGTGGAGGAGGGGGATCCGGTCGTAGAGACTGATTTGCAGAGGATTGAGCAGTTGTTACAAGAGGAGATAGCCTAGAGGACTCGATTAGAGCTCCGGATGGTGAGACTAAGGAGAGATAGGGATGCAGCCAGGGCAGAGGCGAGACAGGCTGAGGCACTAGCCCAAGTGCAGACACAGGTAGCCACAACAGCACAGACAGCCCTAGCACACACATAGGCACAACTACAGATATAGGCACAGGCACAGGCATAGGTACAGGTACAGGTGCCAGCCGCACCAGCAGGGGATGATGGGCAGCTAGCCCAGGTGACAAGGGAGAGAGACGTATAGGTATAGCTACAGCTAACAGCAGAGGCCACACTCCATAGAGTGAGGCAGGAGAGAGATGAGGCACACCATGCACTAGCTACCGATCAGAGGACCCTATACAATGAGCTTGTTCAAGTGCAGGGAGAACTAGTATTAGCAGGCATAGAGGTAGAGTACTACAGGGCGCTTTACACAGGTGCGGTGCTAGTGGCGCAGCGAGAGGCGAGCTATAGAGATAGGAGCAGGTCTGGAGCGTCAGGTTCTCTCAGGACAGGGCAGTCATTGTCCTCAGTGAGAGGACCATTTGTGCCACCAGGGGGAGGAGGAGGACCAGGGAGAGGAGGACCATCCGATGGACCTACACCGAGTACAGGTGGAGGACAGGGGCCACAACAGGAGTGCAGATCGACCCACTAGAGCATGTACACTTTGTATCATTTTGGACAGATGCTTGCGTGCATCCTAATGTATATTTTGCGGGCTCTTGATAGCCTTGATGTACTATATTGATGTATATATGGACTATTGATGTAGACACATACATTTTGTATTATGATGACCTTCACATGATATATATGATGATCTATTCTGCTCATTGTTGTTCATGCTTTTGTGTATGCACTTCTTGATGACATGGATGTGATGATATTTATGTATGATTATGGATTTATGTGATGATGTATATTGCATATATGATGCTTATAGATGTATGATGATAGAGATGTATGATGATATAGATGCTATGACTAGTGATATCTAACATGTGGGTTTTGCAGATAGCACCAGAGAGAAGAAAAGGAGAAGACGGAAGACAGAGACTATTGATCGATCATTGTAAATGAAAATGATATAAGGCCATGGGAGGATGAATGGGTCAATGATGAGCTTGTTGCAATGGTTTCACAACTGTATATAAAGAGCAATCCTTATTTTTGATATAGCATGTGGATAGTTCACCACCAAGGTATAAAAGACCAAGGTGCAGTAATATCTGAGTGCATGGACGTTGACTCTGCAAGCAAATGGTTTGAACTTAGATCCCTTAGACATAATATAACCTTGTTGGAATATGTGAATGAGCCATAGTCTTGAACATAAAACAAACTTCAATACATGTAAATGCAAGAAGAATATTAATATATAAGATGCTAGGTCGTAACACACACAAGATAAATAGAATGCTAAGAAAGATGCTAAAGATCATTCCTCAAACACGGCACACAAAAGTAATGACTATGCCCCCAATCCGTAGTGCATCGTAACATACCAAGATTATAGATAAACCAAGGTAGCCTAGAGTAGGTAATGGATAAGGAACAAAAGATAAACCATAAACAAATTGACTAACTTACAAAGTAAACATACAGCCAACATATTCTCTTGCCAAAGAGGTTTCTCAGGATAGACTGGATAGGAAACATAATAGCCTTATCGTAGGAACTCTGTGTTCGTTAAAGGGTACTATCTACCTAAAAAGACAATATCTTGCTACAGGAAATGCCACATGTCACAGGAAACGCATGTGTTGGTCTCGACAATGGAACACTTCGTAGAAGACAAGCTTGTTGATCTAGGGCTTTGGTTAAGTGGGACTTAGCTGATGCTGGCAATCAGAACAGTAGGATAGTAGATGCCTTTGGAAGTAGGCCTCTTTATTGTAGGTTTGTTAAGGACTTTTGCTTTGAAAGGATGCGCTAGCTTGCTACTTGAGTTAGTCAAGTCGAGGTGAATGGAATTTTGAAAAATGGAAGACTAGAAGGGCGACAGTGCTAATGGATTGGGGTGGGTGGAGAATGATCGATCATGTGTGCCTGAGTACTGGATACATCCTTTGTATTCCAGACTACCTACATACCCTGTATCCATGAGATCAAGGCACATTATGATGAAAGATGAAAGATGATAATATGTAGTTCTGGATAGAGTGATGAAATGGATCGAGGTGGAAGGAGGGGGTCTTATGCACCTAAGTACTGGAAACTTCCTTCGTATTCCAGTATACCTACATACCCATATCCATGGGATCAAGGTACCTTAAGATTTGAGGTGAGATAATATGTAGTTATGGCTGATGTGATGATGTAGGAAAAGTGTTGAGAAGATAACAGCCTTATCGTAGGAGTGATGTGTTGGTTAAAGGATGCTATCTGCGGAAAGGAGAAAAGATTGAAGAACGCATCATGAACCACGAACAAAACCAATCCTAGACCTAAGTTAAGAAAAGAGTTGCCCCCATTCCAGTAGAGGATTTTGCATGGATGACTGATGAAGAAGACATAGAAAGCCTGACCTAGGACAAGATAGTGTTAACTATTGACACCGATCAAGACGTGGGATGACGATGGTGGACATTGACAAATTTCCAAGCTATACTAGATAGGGAGATGGAAATGCAAACAAGGTCAATGGTTTTATGATGGATGGATGGATACAGTGTGTTGTGAACTGGACATGGAATGAACCGGACTCGATAGACGATGGGTGCTGACTCTACACATAGTGCCTATTTGCCAAGTTTTCACTATGGTACTTATCCAAGGCGCTTGTTTGCCAGGTTTTCACCATGGTACTTATCCAAGGCACCTGTTTGCTAGGTTTTCACCAGAGGATGGATTTTTTTTGGATTTTTTTTTTTTGGGAATACTCTGAGGATCAGGCATAGAACTTCTTGAGATGGACACTGTTAAGTGGCTCATCTAGAGGAATGCCATCAGGTGTAGCTAAAGTATAAGCTCTTGATCCATATGCTGCTATGACAATAAAGGGACCTAACCAGTTAGGCTCAAACTCGCCCTTCTTTTCTCGATCTACTTGATTTCTCTGATTCTCTTTAAGTACAAAATCACCAACTTGAAACTATCTTTCCTTGATCTTTTTGTTGTAATTACGCTGGAGGCGGTTTTGATAGACATGTAGATGATTAAGCGTGGCAAGGTGCCTTTCATCTAGTAGTTCAAGCTCAACTAATCTGGAAGTGTGATACTCCTCTCCACCGATTAGGTCCTGCATAGATACTCAGAGGGATGGGATCTCGACCTCTATAAGTAGGATGGCTTCAGAGCCATAGACCAAGGCATAAGGTGTGGCACCAATTGGTGTTCTGATACTAGTATGGTAGGCCCATAGGGCGGGATTAAGTTGCAAGTGCCAATCACGACTAGCTTCATTGACTGTTTTCTTAAGGATCTTGAGAATGGTCTTATTGGAAGCCTCAACTTGGTCGTTACTCTGCAGATAGTAGGGAGTTGAGAAGCGATGCTGGATATTGTATTGTGTGCATAAGGCATGGACATCTTGATTCTTGAATGGTCTCCCATTATCAGTGACAATGGCTTGGGGAAAACCATACCAGCATATGAGGTAGTTTAGGATAAACTTAGCTATTTGCTTACTAGTGATATAGGTCATGGGAATGGCTTCAACCCACTTCATGAAATACTCAGTGGCGGTAACGATAAACTTGTGGTTATTAGAGGAGGATGGGTGGATTTGTCCTACAAGGTCGGGACCCCATTGAGAAAAAGGCCACGGAGTTGTCACAGGTTGTAATTCATGAGCTGGTGCATGAATCAAATCTCCATGCTGCTGGCATTGTAGACACTTCTTAGCAAACTGTGCAGCATCTTGCTCTATTGTAGGCCAGTAGTAACCTATTCTGAGTATCTTCTTTGTGAGATTAGGACCGGTAGAATGTGCGCCATAGACACCTTTGTGTATGTCTCGTAAGGTAGCTTTGGCTTCTTTCGCATCAAGACATCCTAAGAGGATACCATCGAGACTCCAGCGATATAGTGTATCACCTAGAATAGTGTAACGAGAGGATCGACGGATAAAGGTTTTGCATTGGGTGGAGGATAGGTCAGAGGGAAAGGTACTATTTTTAAGGTATTCATAGATGTCTTTGTACCATGGGGAATTGGGACCAACAAGTTCGTAGATGATTTCAGTAATGGGAACATCGACAGCTGGTATCAACAATTGCTCGATCAAGAATTCACATTTCTATGTATTTGTAGGCATGTCAATCAGTGATCCTACAGAAGCCATAGAATCTACAGCTTTGTTATGCTCTCTTGGAATTTGCTCAAACGTGATGCTAGAAAAATGTGGTTTGTAGGCATCCACTAGTTGCTTGTAGGGGACCAACTTTTCATCTTTTGTTTGGTACTCATCTATGACTTGGCAAATGACTAGCTATGAGTCTCCATATACTTGTAATTCTATGATGTCCCATTGAACCGCTGTATTGAGACCTATGAGGAGTGCTTCATACTCAGCAATGTTGTTGGTGCAAGGGAATGGCAGTCGATATGACTTTGGAATATAATCATTTTGAGGTGTAACAAACAAGATGCCGACCCCTGATCCATGCTATGTGTAGGAACCATCAAAGTACAACTTCCACATTATTGAGTTGGAAAGAGTGAATAGATTCTCATTTGGAAAGTCTGCTACCATAGGGTGTGTATCGGTCATGGGTGCTTCTACTAGTTGATTTGCTAGGGCTTGTCCTTTGATTGCTTTACGATCCATATACTCAATGTCAAACTCACTAAGGATCATGACCCATTAGCTAGTCTGCCTGTAAGAGCTGCTTTTGCTAGTAGATACTTCAAAGGATCAATTTTGGCTATAAGATTTGTGTGTTGGTTCAACATGTAATGCCATAATTTTTAGGAAGCGAACACTACTGCTAAACAAGCTCTTTCCATTGGTGAATAATTGAGTTCATATCCCACCAAGGTTCTACTGATATAGTAAATTGCATGCTCTTTTCCTGATTCATCATTTTGTGCTAGGAGGGCCCCTAGGGCTGAAGTTGTAGTTGAGATGTCTAATATCAAATGTTTATCCGCAACTAGTGGAACCAAGACCGGAGGTGTAGCCAGATACTCTTTGAGCTGATCAAATGTTGCTTGACACTTATAATCCCATCGAAATGAGACATCCTTTCAGAGCAAGTGTTGAAATGGTTGACATTTATCTGCTAGCTGTAAGATCAAACGCCTAATGGACTGCAATCTTCCTTGAAGGCTCCTTAATGCTTTGAGTTTTTTTGGTGGAGGCATCTCCACTGTAGCCTTTACTTTTGTAGGATCTACTTCGATGCCTCTACAAGATACAATGTATCCCAACAGCTTCCCTTATGTTACACCAAAGACACACTTCTTTGGATTGAGGCGCACTTGGTATTTCTCGAGCCTGTCAAAGATCTGTCCTAGAACTTGTATGTGATCTGCCCTAGAAGATTTAGCTAGTATGTCATCCACATAGTCCTCCATGATGTGATGAAAGAGGTCATGGAATATCACTGTCATTGATCTTTGATAAGTTACCCCCGCATTCTTTAGACCAAATGGCATGACACACCAACAATAGTTACCCCAAGGACAAGTAAAAGTTGTTTTATGTTGATCTTCTTCTACTATCCTTATCTGATTGTAGCCTGAGAATCCATCCATGAGATAAAGCATTTCATGACCTGCTATCAAGTCTACTATAATATCAATGTTCGGTAATGGAAAGTCATCTTTGGGACATGCTTTGTTCAGATCTCTAAAGTCATTACACATGCGGATGCGCCCATTGGGCTTAGACACAGGTACAATGTTTGAGACCCAATCTAAATAGTCAATAGGTCGTATGAACTTTGCATCCAACAACTTCTGTATTTCCACTTTCACCAAGAGAGCTATCTGTGGATGCATCTTCCTCAGCTTTTGCTTGACTGGTTTAACCTTTGGATCAATAGTGAGATAGTGAACAACTAGCTTAGGGTCTAACCCTGGCATATCAACATAGGTCCACACAAAGTTGATGGTTCTTTGTAAGAAGAATGTGTTAAGATTCATGTGCTCTGTTTCTGATAATGATGCTGCTAGGAATGTGGTCTTTGGATTTTGCTCTATGCCAAGGTTTATCTCTGTAGAATCTTCCACAAGGAGAGTTGATTTCTCTTGATACTTAGATGGTAGGGGAAGGTCAAATCCTCCATCCTCAGGTGCCACAGTTGGGTTATCACTTTTGGATACGTCCTTTGTTTTTACTATTTTGTGATCAGGAGGTACCACAGTGTGGTTTTTACCTAGAGGTCTTTCTTTATTTTTACTTTTGCGACTGGAGGATTTGGCATTCTCACCAAAATAAGTTGTTGGCTCTAGTTCCATTACAAAACCTGCTCTATGATCGCCAAGAGGGATACCTTCCTGAAGTCCCATGAACTTAGCTAGAGCTTCATCATTCTGAAATACATCTATAATGGGGGACCCTTGTTGGTCCCAATCGATAAGTTCAGGGTAGACAAGTGTTACATTCTAGGTGTTAGTGGTGGAGGCTAAGGATATGAAGGATAGCATAAAAATGGAGGGAAGAGTCATCGATGATATCCTCAGTAGACGTCAAATCGGCAGGAAAAGTTTCAGCACGAGGTACCTTCTTACCAAATCCTAATCCCTTCTTGTCTAGTTTCTTTGTCACAATAATGGGTTCCATTGTGCCTTGATTATGTTTCCCAAGGCCACCTTTGCCTTTATAGCCCATGTTTTTGACTATCCTTAAGCCATTGCCATATTGCTTGATTGGTATTATGACTGGTTCTTTCTCTTTGTAGAGCCAAGAAGAAATGTCCTCAATAGTTTCCTCTTCCAATAATTTCCCTTGTTGGAATGGGAATTAGGAATGATGGGGGAGGAATAGCTACTTTTTTAGTTACTTTGGCAATGGGTGGTTGGCCGTAGGATTTAGGGGACAAAGGCATCCGCCCTATGCAACAAGATTTTGAAATATCATAAGATCCAAAGCCTATATCATGGATGCGAGCCTTGATCTCAAGCAGAGGATTAGGGTTACTTGTAGAGGCTTGTGTTAGAGTTTCAGGATCAACATATATTGGGGATTCAAGGGCTTTTTCATTTTTAGGCACTTGGTTGCAATTCTTATAACTGCCTTGCAAGACATAGCAGAACTCAAAAGGATTGGGGTCTCCTGGGATAGTGATCTCCATACCATTGAATGGGAACTTTAGAGACTAATGGTACATCGAGGGAACAGATTTCATTGCATGGATCCATGGGCAGCCTAGGATAATGTTGTAAGGCAGCTCAATATCAAGGACTTGACATCTGGTTTCAAGCATGACAGGACCCAGTTGTATAGGCAAGTGGATAACACCTTCTGAATGGCGTTTAGCATCATCATATCCCTTGATTGTAATACTTTGATCATTGTTGACATGATCCTTAGAGTATCCCAATTGCTTAAGTAACTTTAAAGAATAGATGTTGAGACTAGCACCACCATCTATGAGTATACGTTTGATTTTGCGCTTATGGATGAGAACTTCAATATGAAGGGCGGCATCATTGTGACACGGATCATGGGAAGGGAGGTCTTTCTCAGAGAAGACCACATTGTAGGGTGAAGCAATGTTACCTACTATAGCTTGGAAATCCACGACTGCTATGTTGTTAGGAACTGAAGACTCTTGGAGGGCTTTTTCTAGCACTACTCTATGTGTAGGTGATGACCGTAGAAGGTCCAAGATAGAGATCTGTGTTGACATTTTCCCTAGATGTTCAACAAGATTATAATCAAATTGAGCTGGAAGACTGGGTGTAGGACCACAAATGGTGAGATGACCACGATGAGTTGTAACAACGCAATCTGTAGATTTACCTTTGATTGTGAGGGTAGACACACGACTCTCTTCAAAATGACCTACAATGGAATCAAAGGAAGTGGAAGCATGATTGATACCTTTACCTCTATCCTGAGGAGGAGGTGGACCATGATGAGGGAATGGTTCCTTGTACATATTGAGGTCTTTGTTCGTGTTCTGAGCTGGTGGATCATCTTGTAGAGATATTTGATTGCCTTCAATGAGATTTTGGATTAGGTTCTTGAGATTCATGCATGATACAGTTCTATGCCCTTTGCTCCTACGGAATTCACAGTATTCATTTTCTCTATACCGCGTAGTTTTGTAAACAAGTTCACCATACGGGGGAGAATTAGGTAAGGTGATGAGGCCTTTCTATAAAATCTTTTGTAAGACTATCTCTATGGGCTCTCCTAAGGGAGTGAATTGATGCCGCAGAGGGTAATCTTGTTGAGGCCGCTCTTGTTGTCGTTGTTGGTTTTGATAAGGTTGCTGTTGTTGTTGCTGTTGTTGAGGTGGAGCTTGACTTGGTTTGGGAAGTTGTAGTGACATTTGCAGAGTTTGGACATGTTTAGAATCGACCACCCCATCGTTGACCACATTTTTATTCTTGTTCCAAAACTTCAGTTTATCGTTTATCTATTGATGAGGAGCATTGTCTTTCGTTTCTTTGAAGATTTTGACTACACCCTTAGCAATGAGGGCCTTCTCAATGTTGATTCCCTTGTATGTGATTTCATCGAAGGTTGTAGCACTAAGGATTTGCAAATGAAAACCTAACTCTTGGTTGAGGTTCTACACAAATATGCTAACAAGTTGTTTCTCAGGAATCTTGAAAGGGAATTTGCTAGCCATTTGTCTCCATCATTGAAGGAAAGAAATGAATGTTTCATCATTTTTCTATTTGTTATTGCATAGATCAGTCATGGATATCTCATGCTCTGTGTTGTAGGAAAAATGGGTGGCAAATTTCTCCACTAGCTCGTTGAAAGATTTAATACCCATGGGTAAGTGTGAGAACCATTCTATAGCTTGACCTCCAAGATTGCAAGGAAAGAGACACATAAGATATGTGTCATTATGTGAGACCTCGAAGCAAGCAAGATAGAATTCCCTGAGATGGTCTTTTGGGTCACCTTTTCCTTTGTATTTATCAAACTTTGGAATAGTGAAATTTTGAGGAAAAGGGATCATGGGTAATGACCGATCAAAAGGATAAGGACACACTTCTTCCAAAGAGAAGGTCTTCTTGGTGTGGCCAAATGTAAGATCAGATAGTTGTTGTTGAACTTCCACAATTTTGAGCTCCATCGTTGTGGGAGGAGTCGGAAGCATCTCCTGTTGTCCAAGAAGTGGTTGTTGATGCCCATATGGAATATTGTAGGGTAAGCCATGAGCATTGGTGTTATAAGGGTCGTACGATTGGTTGGGGTTGTATGCGTTGTATGTTGGGTTGAGATTGGGTTGAAATTGGATGTTTTGATTTGGAGGAGGTGGGGGTGGCACTAGGTAAGAATGTTGGCTTTGTGATGGTTGAAGAAAAGAATTGGGTGGAGGAAAGCTAAAGTGTGATGGATTTGGTTGCGATGGCGGCACATAGGTTTGGGAAACTTGATGTTGGGAATGTTGAGGGTGGATAGGCAACGTGTTGAAGAAATTTAGCGCTAATGATCATAGAGGTGGGACATATTTAGAAGCGATTTGCGATGGTTGATTGGGGATGAGTGTAGAAGAATTTTGTGGGGGCATTGCATGACTCTAATTGGTTGAGAGACATGAAGGTTTGATGATATAGGAGGTGGTATGTGTTGAGACCCTTGTTGCATGGCCACATAGTTGTTCCCTAGATTGTAATTTGGTGGGAAACCTATTCGTGAAGGAGTAACCAAAATTCCACTTGCAATTGGTGTGGACACTTTAGGAGTTTGAGCTATGGTGGCTTGATTAGCTAGCTCCCCTTAATGTTGGAGAGTTTCTTGTTAATTTTTGTAGATCTCCATAGGAGTCAAAAGCAGTGAAATGGCCCTCTTTCCTGATGGGTTTTGAAAAAGGGAATTCTTATACTGCAAGCTTGGTTCAGGCAAAGGCGTGGTCACTGTTGACATGGTTTGCTCCACTTGTATGGTATCTTGGTTTTTGTTAGGCTCGCTAAGCGTGGATAGATCAAAACCTTTGGGTAGTTTGGCTCCTTGCTCTGCTAGCAAGTGAAAGAAATGATCTTGGTTCTCGCTAAGGATTTTGTCAAAGGCAGCTACAGCTCTAGGATCTTGTATGAATTCATCAAGATCTTGCTCATCTTCTTGAGAGGATTGACCTATTTCAAAGTGTCACTCTTCTTGAGGTGGGGCTAGATCTACAGTATAACCTAGTGGGACAAAATCAGGAGGCAAGCCGGTGGTGTAATGAGGTGTACTTACCAAAGGAACTCTTTCCTCCCGAGATGGGATGGGATTGGCAGTATAACCTTGTGGGACAAAATTCGGAGGCAAGCCGGTGGTATAGTGGGGTCTACTTACCAAAGGGACCCTACCTTCTTGAGAATTGCTTGGTTGGTCAAGGTGTGGCATGTTCGGAGAGCTAGTTGATTTTGCCGCGGGTGTCCTAGGAGTAACCTTGGGAGTAATGTTGAGACGGCCCGATTGCGGTGTGGGAGGAGGTGATTTGCGCTTCCTAGGGATAACTTGCTTGGACTTCATAGTTTGCTAGAGCCTAGTGGTTACCATGGAATACACTAGGACAAAAGGTACTGCTGGGATTCTGCTTGGTGTTTTGAAAAAGACAAACTCTGATGCACAATTTACTAAACCAAAGGTGCTA
This sequence comes from Cunninghamia lanceolata, assembly GCA_027924645.1. Classification (NCBI taxonomy): domain Eukaryota; kingdom Viridiplantae; phylum Streptophyta; class Pinopsida; order Cupressales; family Cupressaceae; genus Cunninghamia; species Cunninghamia lanceolata. The sequence continues at coordinate 439,180 of BSBN01000121.1, read as the reverse complement.
TACTGTTTGACCAAAGGCACAGGACTGTGCAACCAAAAGCGTGCTACTGTGATACCAAAGGCAATGGATTGAGCTACCAGATGTGAGTTGCTGCTATGCCAAAGGTGAGCTAAGGTTACCAAAAGTGAGGTACTATACCACCAAGGGCGATCTGCTGTAATACCAGAGGCACTGAAGTAGTGTCTGATGTTTTTAAAGGAAAATTTGATAGATTTAGTTATGGTTCTGATTGGATTTGTCTTTGGCAAGAGAAAACATAGTAAATAAGTGGTCAAAAAAAGACTGACACAACAGATAGTGTATGTTCGAGGCTTACAAAAAAGCCCAATGTTTCCATAGGTATAAGATGATTGCAATCAATAACAAGCACTTTTTATCCCTAGAGACAAGGTTTCATTACAGTAGATCAGCTCACAGCTTAATACTCCGTAGATAAAAATATCATTCCATAAAGGTGTCAGATATTTTGTATCTTTGTGAGAGACGATAGGTAGGGATATCTCACCCTCCCCTTGGAAAGCTGAAGTAGGTCATAAGAGCTTTATGGCCAAGGGAATACTATCTCTTCTCAAGGGAGCCAATGGTGAGTATCTTAAGGGCTTAAATCAATTCCCCTTGCACTGATGATTACTGCAATGTTCGGAGGTAGATCGAGTAGTGTCTATCTAGAATGGTTCTTAGAAACTTTGAGGGACTAACGCCTTATGAGCAATGCAACAAGCTACTAAAAGCTTTAACCAATCCTACTAGGAGTATCAAACACTTCGTTCAATGTGAAAATCATTTCCACAAAGAGCTAGTACACCTCTTTTCAGTTTGGCACCACAAGGTAAGGTTGACGTCGGTTAGGACTTGGCTTTCGCCTTATCCCCTTTATATAGCGGTTCAAAGGAAAACTCTGTTTAGGGTCATCCCTTTTGGATGAAGCGCAATCCAAAAGAAGGCCCTTCTAAAGGAAGTACTGAAATGTAAGAGCAAGCACGTCAAACAAAGGTTCAATTGTCCCGTTATAAGAAAAATAAGGTGCAACTAAATTAGGCACACACCCGGTTGTAGTTGTCAATTGTCCCTTATGAAAATGAAGTGTTTGGCATTCATGTCCATTGTCCCTTAGAAAAATTGAGGTGTTTTCGCATACATGTCCATTGTCCCTTAAGAAAAATAGTATGTTCCTAAGACTTAGATTGCAAAAATGAATTGTTCAATTATCCCTTAAGAAGGCAATATGTTTCTAAGACTTAGTGCAATAAATCAAGATTTCTTCAATGCTTGTCTTGCATGAATATTTTAGAAAAAAAGCCTATTTTCTCTGTGTGAGTAATAAGAAGCTGCAAAAAGTCAATTAGTTCCACCAAAACTCACAAGTTAGCAAAAAGAAATTAGTTTTACCGAAAGCACTGTACTGTATTACCAAGAGTGACTTACTATGAACCGGAAGTGCTGCACTGTGCTACTGAAAGTGATCTGATGCAGACCAAAGGCGACCCAATATGCTACCAGAAGTGCTCAATAAGAACCAGAAGTGTCATACCGAGATACCTAAAGTGCAGTGCTCTATAGACAAAAGTGAGTTTCTGCAAACTAGAAGCGACCCAGTATACTACTAGAAGCGCTCAATAAGAACCAGAAGAGTTGTACTGAGCTGCCGAAAGCGCAGTACTATATATCCAAAAGCATTTCTCTGTCTCAGATCACAAAAAAGTTATGCTTTGTCAAAATAACTAGGTTCAGATAGGATTTCATGATTGATCTAATGTTCTGTGAAGTAATATTTGATAGATCTGTATCCTAAAATCAATAAAACTCAACAAAGGTGTCGTGAATAGCTAGGTTAACTCAAATATCAAAGATATCCCTAAATAAGTCAGCTTAGGAAGTATCAAAAGACAGTTGAAAGATAAATAAAATAGTTTGTCAAACAAATCAAAGATATTTATATGAATAAAACCCTGCAAAAACACCAACCAATGTTAGAAAAACTTATTTTTACCAAAAGCGCTTAACGATACTACCAAAAAGTGTCAGTCTGTGTTACCAAAAGTGTGGTTCTGTGTTACCAGAAGTGCTGCAGTATCGCCTGTGGGTGCTGTACTATGCCTCCAGAAGCGCTTTAGGATACTGCCAAAAGTGATTATCTATATATTTTGCACTGTTCTGTACTGTAACTTAAAAAAAATTATTTTCTCAAAGAAAAAGAGGGATTAGTGAGTCCCGCCGGGCGTGCTAGAATGTGTATGAGGAAAATTGACTATATAAACTAAACAAATCAAAAAACCCAATAACATAAAGAGAACCGATCTAAATAAAAGCCATTAAAAATAAATCAATGAATACGAAATCTTTTACCGAGATTTGTATTGTTCCCTTTGGATGAATGTGGATTGCTCAATATGGCTGCAAAACCAAGTTTGCAACAAGCAAGTGTAGTGCTCAAAAGATCAATGTTAAGAGATCGTAAGGTTGCTCAATCAATGCGATGTATGCTCAAAGCACTATTAAGTATGCCTGAGAATAAGTGATCGAAGAGGCTTAATGAAGGAGATGAGGGCGGTTTATATAGGTTTCAACAAAGATCGATCAATGGTCTAGATAATTCAGAAGAATCAACGGAGGAGAACAGTTGAGGAACGTGCAACGAATAAGAGGAAGACAAGTGTCCCACAAAAGCTATTTTATTTGAGTTAATCACTTTCTTTTCTAAAGATAAGATATGCTTTTCATAAATTAGAAATTTTTTTTTCTAATTTGAGAGAAATTGATAAAAACAAGGTTGAGTGAATAGCTAACTCAACTTAAGATTTGCTTTTGCATGATTTGAGAGAAATTAAACAATAAATTATTTAATTTTGTGTGCATGGAGAAGAAGACTTATGTTTAGAAGATTTGAAAGATATTTGTAGATAAGAAAGCAAATTAAATAAATAACTTTATTTAATTGTTGTGCATGATTTGGAAGAATAAATAAAATATTTGATTTATTTTATTTTTAGAGATTGAAAGGATTTAAATAAATTTGATTTGATTTATTTAAATTTGGAAGAATGAATTTGATTTAATTAAATAATTAGGAAGTATTTAATTGTTTGGATAAGAGGGAATTTGTGATGAATTAATTAAATAATTGGATTTATTTAATTAATGTGGATTTGATTTTTTGAAAGAGGATAATGATTTAATTAAATAATTAAAATTATTTAATTGTGGAAGAATAATAGAGGAATTTGATTTAATTAATTAAATAAAGAGAATTTATTCAATTAATGTCGAAATTACGTGATTTGGAAGAATTTGATGCAATTAATTAAATAATTAGATTATTTAATTAATGTTGAAATGCAGGTGATGCGACAGATTAGACGAAATGCAAGTAGTGTGACGACATGGTCATTTTAGGGTGTCTAGATAAGAGGGAATTTGTGATGAAATAATTAAATAATTGGATTTATTTAATTAATGTGGATTTGATTTTTGGAAAGAGGATAATGATTTAATTAAATAATTAAAATTATTTAATTGTGGAAGAATAATAGAGGAATTTGATTTAATTAATTAAAGAAAGAGAATTTATTCAATTAATGTCGAAATTACGTGATTTGGAAGAATTTGATGCAATTAATTAAATAATTAGATTATTTAATTAATGTTGAAATACAGGTGATGCAACAGATTAGATGAAATGCAAGTAGTGTGACGACATGGTCACTTTAGGGTGTCTACAAATGGTAGTCTTATACCCTCTCCCATCAACATGCATGTCATGGGAATGTAGGTCGCACCATGTCTCCTTCTACTCTTCTCTCATCCAATAAGCTTACAGTATGCAAATGTGGCATTTTGGGCCCACACTTGCTATATATATCCACCGTGTCATCCCTGATTCACCTTTTTTCTCTCCCCGGGCCATAAATCGTAACCTTTTTCCTCTATTTTTCTTCCTATCAACCCCATTTTCCATCCTGCATCCTTTTTTTCATTGTCGTTCCTTCCTTTTTGAGAGTTCACCTAAAAAAAAAATATTTTTTCACTGACCTCTTGAGGGGGCATCCCTTATTCATTTTCACTCCATCCTGTCAACTAGGGCAAAATTCTTTAACCTGATGTTGTTTCCCCACTAGGTCACAATGCCACATCAAAGAGGGGCAAATGTAGACACCTAAAAATGTCTTGACCCTTTAACCATTCTTCTTGCATCATCTATATAATTAATTTCCCCCTTTCATCTAATTAATTAAATAAATTCATAGTTATTTAATTAATTATCCCTAACCATTCACCCTTCATCATTCATCAATTATTCACCCCTAGTCATGACTTAATTAATTTAATTTAGCACTACACCTTATAATTTCACCCCAATTAATTAAATAAATATGCAAATATTTATTTAGTTAATTTGTACACTTTCCTAAACTTGATTAATTAGATAAATTACACGTATTTAATTAATCTACCCTACTAATCTGCCTAAACCTAGCCTAGTTGATTAAATAACTATTATTTAATTAGGTACCCTAGCCTACATGACCCTTAGACCTGAATTAATTAAATAAATCATTATTTAATTAATTACAAACTTTAATTAGCCCATCTCTTAATTTACTCCAGCCACATTAATTAAGTTAATCACCCTGATTAACTTGGTCAAACCATCATTAACTCATTCTCCCATAACCCACAAATTAAAAATTACAAACTAATCCCATGGGTCACATGACCCTTCCACCTCACCTTACTATTTCCATGCTAAGCTCTTCTCTATGTCATGCACTCACACATGTGAGTTCTAAAAATGCCTAGGTGTCACATGGCTCTCACATTCTACATAAAATGGAATTTTAAATTCCACATCCTCCCAAGGAAATAATATTTTATTTCCTTGCAACTCATTATCATATTAATGCGAATCCTTCCCCAAAAATGAATTTTAAATTCATTTTTGTTCCTATCCCTCCATTTTTGTTGATGAGATCTTGACCCTTGATCTCATCCTTTCATCTCATCCATTGATCTCAACTTTCAATCCTAGCCCTTGGATCAAAATCCCTACAAAATTACCTATAAATAAGACCCTCCACAATCCATTTTCATCATCCAAGTTTGAGTAATGTTACATGGTAAAATCATTCCTCATAGCCTCTTAGCAAATCCATTGTGTTGCAATTGAGAGCATGTAGAAATTCAATACTTAGTTTGGGTAAAGCTAGGAGATCTTGGGTGCAATATACTCCACCTTATCAAGGAGTGGGAGAGTTTTCAAAAGGTATATCATTTGTGTTTCTTGCATTTTGATGTTTTGTTTTCCTTTGAATTGTCTCTTGTCTTTAGGTTTGTTAAAAGATTTTTCACAATAGGACACATGATCACATCATGATACAGAAGTGATCCTACTCATCAAACGTCAGTAACAAATTACCCCCATATTCATATATGGACTGGGTCCATTTTTGTTCTCTCTTAGGGATGCATGGTCCTTACCAGAAGTGTATATTTGTTGTTGTCATCTGCCGACTATTAGAGACACAAGTACAATGAAAGAATGCAATCACGAAAGATGAGAGAGGAGACAAAAATGACTTAAGGACAATGTGGAAGGATTCCTCCAAATCATCCTCCACAATGCTATGCCCCAAAGACACCACACAAAACAATTTGCAACAAGAGAAGTTTAGAAGAATAAAGAAACAAATAGAAGGAAAGCCACAACAGAGGCAGTATCCTTGTGTCCTTGACCTTACTAGAGTATTAAGGGTCATTTAAGGACACCTAAACAAACATTTAACACAACACAAGAGAAGACAACACAACATAAATGCCTATATCTAAGAGAAGGCCACTCTTGAGAATAAATTGAACAGGTGCTACATCAAGTGTGGCTAAATGAGGGAGAAATACTTACCTAGCTAATGGTCATCTTTGATCAAATCATCTTCTTCCCAATCTTGACATTTATATGGAATAGTTGGTACAAATGTTACTAAAGCCCATCTCGAAACTTCTTCCTTTTGTTCTTCTTCCATAAGTTCTTTTTTTTATTCTATTTCTTTCGGTGGCATATTTTCTTCTTGTGGTGACATTTTTTGAACTAATGCTTGGTGTTTTTTTCTTCCTTCTCTTGCATTTCTATTTCTTCTAGCCTTGTTAGTTATATTTCCTATGGGAGTTTCTTTGTCTACCATCAAGGGTTGATGATTTTCTGCATTATCCAAATTTGTAAAGAGGAAGTTGTTACAAAAGTGATCTTATGATTTTGTGATGGATAGATTCACTCTTGAAGGTTTTCTCCCAATCCTTGTAGGAATGGCAGAGGAGGAACCTCGGCAAAAATTCCTTTTCCTCTTGGTCAAGGGGAATCCTTTAGCTCAGGCTACTTTTCACTCTCTAATTGTTCAATAGGAGGAATTGTAGCCTCAAAGGATTGAGAGGGTCCACAAGCATTCTTACCATATGACAATTCAACTATTTTCTTTGCCTTATACTTTTGATATTCCAAGAAAACATTATCTTCTCTTGGTTGATTTTCTTAAATAGGTTTAGCTGAAAAATAATCCAAATTAAAATTTCTATGAGTGAATAATGGGTTAAATCCACTATGATGGATAACATGTATGTGACCTTTATGAGGGAACTTTAAGAATTTATGAATCTAGTAGAGGGAACTGCTTTCATGGATTTTAGACAAGGATGTTCTAATTTCACACAAAAGAGATCCAAGGTGGGAATGATGAAAAATGGTTGTTCTAGGGCTTTTTCAACCACCTTAATGCAAAGTGTTATCATTCCAATTGCTAGAAGAAAGTAACCATTATGTGCTTTTATCATTATGTCTATTGGATTGTAAGTATCTTGTGCTAGATCATGCATGTATAAAATTTCTTCTGTGATAACATTTGTCATGCAATTGGGATCAATGAGAACTCCTCTTATATGATTTCCATTTATTCTTGTTGTTATATAAAGAGGACCATCAATGTTTCTAACAGTGATCTCATGTGGTGTGAAGGATATGATGGGTTCGGGATCCTTCCTTTTCTTGTTAGATTGGGGAGGAGCCACACCACCCTTGTTATGATTGGATGCCATGTATGTGAGACCTTTGTACACCAAAACACTAGTTTGAGGAAATCAAGTTTTCAATTTTTTTGCAAAAATAAAAAATGCACTAATTTCACTACAAACAAAGTGATCATAAAGTTAAAAGTGCTACACAAAATTACAATGTAGACAATCTAAAGATTTCTCTCAAAGAAGGGTTAAGGAGATGTCAAAGTTCTTATGTTGAAATACACAATGCGTAATTGCAAAAGGATGTGAGTTTCCAAACCAAAGATACAAAATGATGCAATATTAGTATACAAAATTAGATTTAATGAATGTTATCATTCTCCTTTTTCAAACTTAACATTTAAGGACAAGATCGAGCCAAATCACCATCAAATGACGAAGGACTTAGCCTCTGACCTTGTGGTCATGTTTTCTACAGATGGATCAAATTTAATTTAGTCTTTTTATGAAACCCTAGGTTAATAATGCGTAAAACCCTAGTTCTACAATGATTTTCTTATAATAGAGAAAATACGATAGAAACCTAGAAATTAATTGCATAGTGATGATCAGAGGGATGATAAAACCTATCTCTTGAAAGAAGAAGTGTTGGAGGATGCCGGCAATACCACCCAAGTCCTGAGTGGAGGAAATTTCCAAAGGTGTCATTTGGGAGATTGTTTCATATGCTGCCCTGATTCCAGATCTAAACACAAAAAGAGCAAAAAGACTATGGCAAAACTACCCAAGTCTTGGATAGAGGAATATTTCATAATTATTGTTGGATCCTGAAACCCTAATCTGCACTTTATCTTTTTGTATCTCCATATTTTCCAAATCTCACTCATGTAACCTACACAAAAGATGACAAGAGAGGGTTTGTGGGGTTATGGTGTTTAGGGACTTGCCTCAGTCAAATCCCAGGATAGTATTCAAGATTCCTGACACCGTTGATTGACAAAGAGAGCATACCCTTGTAGGGTAGAGGCTAAAAACAATGTTGATATGATGATTAAAATGATGATAAACAAATAATGATATCACCTATGTGATGAAACCCTTAAGAGGGTGAAGATACTTTAACTCCTAAGGAGAGATAGATGATAACTTCAAAACCTACAACAATACATAATAACAATACACAAGTTTGTTCTAGAATCACAATGTGTGCTTTCAATGTTCTTTGCTCCAAGATCTCAAGTTGGACATCTCTATCTAGGTTCATAATGAATTCAAAAACACACTTATATATGCTTTCTCGCTAACAATTGACAATTCAAACCAAAAGAGATGACAAGAAGAAACATCTGAAGAGGTGTAAGGCTGACAAATGTTAAGTTTAGCCCCAACCAATCAGGAGGGACTTGGGTGGGACCTTCCAAGTCCTTTAGCCCCTTTTGGGTTCGGGAAAAGCTAAAGCACAAGGCCTATTTTCTAAATTTACCTTGGTGTCAAGTAATTTTGCATTGGGATAGGTATTTGAATGTATAATGAAATCAAGGGGACCTAGGAGCTAAAAAAAGAGGTAAAAGGACATGTGGGGACCTTTTACTCCTTAACAAGTAGTTAACCCATAGCATAATATTTATGGCAAGCTATCCAAATGTGCTTTCTTTTAGAAGGAAGTACAATACTTGGGACATGTCATTTTAGTTGAGGGAATTTTTATTGATCTCCAGAAAAAACAAAATCCATACTAGAGTGGCTAGAAACAAGAGTTCTTAGTAAAATTGCTAGAAGAGATGTCTTTATAGCTAACTCTTGGTTTGTGTAATATATAAGACAAGTAAAAGTTACAGTAAATCTATGTTTGTTTGAAGATGAGTTAAAATTACGTACCTTCTCCATTCATGTGAACCTATATATAGCACCCTTAAGTTTATATGGTGTAATCATTGGGATAGATTGGATTTGGCACAATAAGGAAAAATTCAATCGCTTTGTAAAAATTGTTGAATGTCTAGACAACTTGGGAAACTGAGTTCATATTAATGGGGTTAACAGGAAGTTAAACTAAGGAAAGTTTTAGCCCTAGAACTTAATAAAGCAAGAAGGAAGGGGTTCCAAATGTAGCAATCAACGTGGATCAGTCAAAATATTCTAAGGAATCCATGTTACAATATTACCCTTTTCTCTATGATTATCAAGATATTTTTCTTGAGGAATTGCCTGGACTACCTTCTCAGAGGGAATTTGATTTCTCAATTGATATAATTCCAAGATTGGAACCTCAATCCAAAGCTCCTTATCAAATGATGACAACAAAGATTATGGAGATAAAAGCTTAACTTTAGGAACTACTCTCAAAGGGGTTGATCCAACTAAGCATGTCTCCTTGAGAAGCACTAGTGGTTTTTGTCAAAAATAAGGATGAGACTTTGCATCTATGCATAGATTATAGGATGCTCAATAAATTAATGGTTGAACAAGTATGCTTTACCCCACATTGATGATCTCTTCAATCAAATGCATGGTGCAACCATTTTCCCAAAGATAGACCTAAGAGCGAAATATCACTAGCAAAGAAACAAAGATTAAGACATCCCTTAAATAGCTTTCCAAACAAGATATGACCACTCTGAGTTCACAATGTTACATTTTGGGTTAACAAATGCACTAATTGCATTAATGAACCTAATGAATAGTGTCCTTAGGATTATGTAGATAATTTTGTTCTTGTCTTCTTAGAAATATTCATATATACTCCAAAAATAAGGAAGAACACTTATATCAAAATGACCACAATATATTTGTAAAAATACAAGGTACAAATAAAACACAAGTTTCTAGAAAACCATATCATTTCCAAAGCTCCAAGTGTACCCTACCTCTAAGTGGGTAACATAATAGTATAACATGTAAATATAATCTATTCATTGTACCAAACATGTAAAATTCATATAATATGCCCTTAAAAAGATAATGTTATCTTATAAATGGCTTCCTATGATGTTTCCACTTACCTAATGTGAGCACAGTCAGATATAGGACAAACATAATCTTGTTATCCAAAAGTGTAATAAATAATAGTCACTCATCCTACTACTTTTAATAGTCTCAACACAATTTTATCCAACTCTTAGATATAATCTAGAAAACCAAGCATAAGTTGGGATAGTGTTGTTTGCATATAGCTTTACAACTATTTTTGATTGTATAAAGGAGGATATGGGTGATTATAAATAATTTTCTATGTATTTAATAGTAAATAACCCCATATTTTTCACAACTCAAACTAAGTCTTTTCTTTTATTTCATATGTTGAGACACCTTTTAGGAATTTCAACAAATACTTAGCATACATGCTGTATTACCAACAATTTCAAAACTCCAAGATTATTTATTCACAATTGAATACTTGAATACTGTTTTATATGTATGGTCAGTGTCAACTCAATGTTTCATATGCATGCAAAAATTGTTTAAGTAATACACACAACCATATGAAATGTTGGATACATAGTCCAATGACCTCATTTCCATGTCAAACTAGTAATATAATATACAATATGCTATACACTTATGCTAAGACTATTGGTTATAGTATCCAATAACTACATAACCATGCTTGACTGATAACACAATATATGATATACTTAGGCGATAACGATATATTTATGTAGACGTATATGTATATGTATGTGTGTGTATGTTTATACACACGCACATGCACACACACACACACATGACTCATTTAAGATATGAAGGTTGTTTGTTCACATATAATGTTGTTTCCCCAAGATGAGTACATTGTGAGAAGTTTAGACAATAAACTTACACTTACTTTAACATATAATCCTCTAAATAGAGTCGTCTTACTACCCAAGAATGATATATTATTTAGGTAGTTTATACTTCCTATACATTACTACTAAGGTAATCCCATGTGTGTCATTATGCAAATACACTATCAAATCAAAACAAAATGATGACAAGTTATTATACCTACAACTAGTAAACAAAACTCAACACATACCTAATATTGTTAGGATTAAGGTGCCATCAACCTTGTAAATCCTATGCAATTTATTATTCCTATTCTGTTTTGTAAATCATCCATAAGGGATGAGAGGTTTCACTAGCAGTGATCTTGTTTCATCTGCATGTTTATATTCAATACCTGATGCAAATTCATCTGCAATGGGGGTCACAGGGGTTTTCCCCCTGCGAGGGGTCCAGGGGGATCATCCCCCCAACACGGGTCTAAGGGTCATGCACCCCAATGGGGGTTTAGGGGTAGAACCCCTGAAACCACATTTTATTTATATTTTATCATTGTAATTATGGACCGTTTGTCATTATGTCAGAGATCTAACAATCGATATTTGCCAATTTTCTTGCCCTAGAAGGCAACCCCCTTTTATAAGGATATTTGTATTATGTTTTTAGCAGACTTGAGAGTAACAGGCCCCACTAGATTGAGGACTAAAGAAGAAGAGAAAATGCATGTATTGTAATCTCATATTTGAAGATAATACAACTTGGAGCCTTTTTTCTTGGTGGAGTTTTTTACCTGAAAGGATTTTTTGTACGTTACATATTGTGTTATGTGTTCAATTCTTAATGCATGTTATTTCTGTGTAGTGGGTTTTATTTTTGTTCAATCTCCATTGATTCTACATTATTTAGAGGACATTAATAAGGTTTGAATCAAATTTTTGTTATGTGGTTTGCACCTTCATTTCTAATAAATATGGTAGTCTCCAACATCTATTGTCTACCTACCAAAATTTGTTCCTAGTTCCATCCATGACCTCACACAATAGTCCCAAACAAAGTGCTTCTGAACTCTCCCAAAATAATGATACTTTTAAAAGTTGTTTTCCTCCTACAATACCCTTCTTGGATTATAACTAAAACTCCCCATTTTTAGTACCCGCTACACCCTCTTCAACTTGATGGTAGACAAGAACTATTAAAAATTCCCAACCAAACTCTAGCAAACTACAAAGTCCACTCCTTGAAAATATTCAATGGTGAGCAAGTAACTCAAAAATTACATCATTAGGTTAGCCCTCTCAACTGCCATAACCAAAAGAAAACTTCAACTAAGCGTAATAAATTCCTCTCAGCTCCTTTTAGAAAGGAAACCCTAGAACATGTTTAAATGAAGACATATATGTTTTCAAAAATAATCATATAACAAAAGCATAAACATAAGTTAAAAAAACACTTTATAATGATATTTTGAAAATGTTCTCAATGGACCAGGCTCGAAAAAACAAGCACTTTAAAAAAATGGCACTTAATTACGAGTAGCCAACCAAAAGTTACAATGATTTTGTGTTTTCCTATCTTGCCTAAGTTTGCACTCAATTTTTTTTTTACATCTTTCAAAATAAAAAATAAAAGGGAGAAAGAGGCTAGGTAGGGTAGGACCAGGACCGTACCATATGACTGAGGGGCTAGGTAGTTTTGTAGGTCTCCCCCATCCCCTTGATGATAAAATCTTGGGGTAAATGTTGAACTCAGTAATTTTCTAAATCCTCTCTCAAATCCTCCAATGAATAGTGCATCTAGCTGCTACCTTGATTTTGATACCTTTCTAAGGTCATTAGGGACCCATTTGAGTATTTTTCCAACTATTTTAGGTCTGCAGGCCCCAAACAAGCCATTCAACCTCTCTTGGCCATCGTTTCAAGTTCTACAAGCTCTAGAAGGTCGTTTGACCTATATTGGCCATGTGTGGCTTGCTTCCACACTCATTTGGAAGGCCATGGATGTGAATCGAGCCTCTTACACGCTGCAGCCAATCCCCATTTAACAAAAAATGGGGTTGTGGCAAACTGCCCTCAACAAATTGGCCTTTGTTGGATGCTAGAATGACCTCTGTTGATGAATCAACCTTTGCATAGGTTGAGAGGTTTCTTGGTTGACCTCTACACATGGGTACAAGAAAAACAAATTGCTACAATGCAATGGTGTTTTTAAAATAAACTATGAAAGTACCAGAACAACACTCAAACCAAATCTTCTTTGATACCATGTCAGAATGGCAGGATCTTCTAGACATAATGTTGATACTAGTTGGGCAATGAAAGTCAAGCAATCACATGCCCTACAAGTTAGAAAACAAAGAATACAAAGAAGAAATAAGAGACACACAAAACTAGATTAACCACACAATATAAATTTATGATAAAAAGGTGTACATATATATATGGGAGAGGGAAGAAATTGTCATGCATAATTAGTGGAGAAGACTGGGTAGTCGACTCCTACTAAATCGTACTGGTGGTGAGTTAAATTCCTCAAGACTTGCATGCAGGGGTGAGTGAACTCTCACTAACTAGAATGCCTAAGTAGTCTTAATGTCATGTGGAATTATCCATGTGCATGTAAATAATGCATGAGATAATATATACACTAACAACCTATAGTTAAGGAAATGGATATATCTAGACACTTGTATCACATAAAGATAAATATTTTTATGCTTACATTTGCATACATGTGTTAGAAATGAAGACAACAACTACTCAATGGAAAATTAATTCAAATATGTTTAATGGAGATTACAACAAAATATAAATAATGCAATGCAAAAGCAACAAATCTAAAAACTTATCACACAATGACATGGTGTTTCAATGGAGAAAACCCTTTTGGGTAAAAAACTCTACCAAGAAAGAGGTACAAGTTTGTATTAATATGCAAAAGTGATACAATACATCAACTACACAACTCTCTCCTTTAGTCTTCAATTCGACAACATTCCTGCAACACCTGAGTACCTATAAATCTGTTACCCTACAACATTTACATGTGACAATTGATAAATAGAAGTGTTTTACCTCCAATCTAGGTGTCCACTTTCTCTCTCCTGAGAATCCCTGACATGTAAATATTAAATGCCCCCTTACAAGCTCCTGCCACTTGTCCAAAGTCAGCCATGCAAAGTTAGGTGCCCAAGGCTAAAAAAGGTTTCTTATAGCATCTTATGATTCATCATAACCATCATAGGTTCCACCAAAGAGTATCTTCCCAAGATAGATGCCTACGGATAAACATAGCAACATACACATAATAAGTATCTATCATATGTCATCAGTGTCATAGAATCCTATAACAACTATAAGTTGTCATAGATTCTCTTACATGCACTAACCAAACATTATGATGTGTGTTATACATGCTAAAAATAGTAGATTCTCCCAAGGTGGCACCTACCCTCATTTACTCATGATTATTACAATTTCTCACCATAAATGTCACTCCTTAATTACCTTCGGTGAATCCAAAATTACCACTGCTAGTGAAACTACCTCATTACCTTATAGGTAATTACAAATTACAAATAATAAAATGGAATAAATACAATATTGGGATTTACAAGGTTAATGGCATCTTATCCCAACATTCTCCCACTTGACATTATACATTGTAAATCAAACCATAGGAAATCAACTAAAAAATAATTAGGCATTAGAAATAAGGCCCATGGCCTTTCTGCACCACACAAATTTCTTTGTGCTCATAGGTTTGGTCAATGAATCTGTGACATTCTCTTGAGTGTGTATCTTCATCATGTCAATCTATCCACTCATAACCAATTCTCAAATGAAGTGATACTGAACATCAACATGCTTAGTTCGAGCATGATACATAGGATTCTTGGCCAAACAAATAGCACTAAATGGCTATCACAACCAATCTGAATGACCCTACAATCAAAAAGAATACCTATACATAGTCTTCTCAACCAAACTACCTCCTTAGATACATGAGTAGCAATCATATACTCTGCTTAGGTAGTGGACAAAGCAACTATGGGCTGCCTCTTACTCATCCAACTCATTGCTCCTCCAAACAGAGTATACACATAGCCACTAGTGGACCTTCAATTGCCCAAGTCACCTACCCATTCTACATCAAAAAATAGCTATATGTCCAAAGATTTATCAGCACTATCAGTACCAAAATAAACCAAACAATAATCACGAGTATGTGCAAGATATTTAAACACCATCTTCGCATAATTTCAAAGTTGTGGGTTAGACATAAATCTACTCAAAACTCCCACTGCTTGGGCAAAATCTAGCCTAGTGCAAACTATTGCATACATCAAACTCCCTGTACAACACTAGCCTATGACACATTAGAGATATCCTCAATATCATCCTCATTCTTTGCAGACATATCTAATAAAAACTTAGTACCAATGGGTAAAGGAACTCTAACTAGGTTACAATCTTTCATACTAAATCTATGCAAAATGGTATTCACATACTTACTCTAAGACAACCAAAGTGTTATGTTACCTCTGTCTTGTCTGATCTCCATACCCATAATATGCCTGGAAGCTCCAAAATCATTCATATCAAATGCACCTAAAAGTTGATGTTGTAGACACCCAAATGTTGGGACAAATTTGGGTGTCTACAGATGTTTCAGCTCACTGATCATACCCTTAGTATTGCTAACAAATAACATATCATCAATATACAATGCAATGATCAATATAGAATCATCAATACAATGAATGTAAACACAATGATCCTTCTCACTTCTGACAAAGGCCAATTTAAACACAAATGAGTCAAGCTTTTGATATCACATTCTGGGGACTATTTCAAACCATAGAGAGACATCTTTAACCCTTAAACCCAATGTTCTCTCACTTTTACCTCAAAACCTATAGTTTATTGCATATAAATTTATTCCTCAAGATCTCCATGCAAGAACACGGTCTTAACATCCATTTTCTCAATCTCCCAATCAAAAGATATAGCAATGGATACAAGAAATCTAATAGAAGTTAACTTAGAAACAAGAGAGAGAATTTCACTGAAATCAACTCCCTCTCTCTGGAGTAGCCTTTTGCTACCACTCTAGCCTCGTACTTCTCCAATGAACCATCTACACCAAAGATCTTCTTGAAGACCCACTTGCAACCTATGGCCTTTCTTCCTTTGGGAAAATGAACAAGATCCGAGGTGTTACAAGAGTCTAAATCCATCATTTCCTCCTGCATGGCTAACTGCTAAGACTCACTATCATCTGCATGAATAGCTTCCCTATAGGATCTAGGCTCATCGTCAGTACTCAATAAAGAAAATACACAATGGAAATCTGGTGGGCTATACCTATCAACTGAGTTTTGTTGTCTTGTGGATCTCCTCAAGAGTGGAGTAAGAGACTCTACTTGTTCTTCTACATGATCTTATACACCAACTTCTTCTGTAACAACAAAATCTTCCTCATCAAAACTACTCAAATATTCTTCTTCTTCTTCACCCTCCAATTCATCATTGTGTTCTTCCTAAGGTGTAACTTCTTTCTCTAAATCAAAGTGCACTCTCCTCATATTTTCTTTCCCATTTGGCTTCTCAGGTTCAGAAATAGCTCTAGGTTCCTTGAAAATAATGTCTCTAGAGAAAATAATTTTTCTGGTTAGAGGATCCCAAAGCTTATAACCCTTAACATTCTCACCATATCCAATGAAGATGCATTTTATATGCTTTTGGATCCAACTTAGATCACTTTTCCTTAGGCACATGAACAAAAGCTTCACAAACAACAACCCTTAAATATGAAACAAAAGGTTTCATACGTGTCCACACTCCATAAGGTGTCGAATCAACAACCTTACAAGGAGATCTATTAATCAAGTAGCAAGTAGTATACACAGCCTCTTCCCAAAAGAATTTATCCAATTGTGAATTACTCAACATACTTCTGGCTCTTTCCATGATTGTTTAGTTCATCCTTTTTGCAACACCATTCTGTTGTGGTGTATATGGAGTTGTCTTTTGTCTGATTATACCTACATGCTTGCAAAACTTATCAAATTTCATAGATCAATATTCCCCTCCATTGTGAGATCTTAATATTTTTATCCTTAATCCTAATTGGTTTTTAACTAAGACTTTAAAATCCTTAAACTTAGTAGAAATTTTAGATTTGTGTTTCATAAAATAAATCCATGTAAATCTGGATACATCATCAATGAAGGTGACAAAATAACAAGATTTTTTGATAGAGTCATTATCAACAAGTCCAAACACATCTATATGAATAGTCTCTAACTTCTCTTTTGCTCTATTGCTTCCTAAAGGAAATGATTTTTTGTTTTGTTTACCAAACACACAATTCTCATAGAAATCAAAGTGCTCATCAGAATAAGAAAAATCATCCAACAAATCTTTATTCTTAATAGTTTTTAAAACATTATTACTTGTGTGGCCCAATCTACAATGCCACAAAATACAAGTGTTTTCAGAAGCCTCAAGAACATAAGAGAAATTACAAACTATAGTGGCATCTATCCTAAACAAGTTTCCCATTCTCTTCCCCTTCACTACGACCAAGTTTCCTCTCATCAATCTACAACCATGCTTATCAAATGTTACATGCATTCCGGAATCATTCAATTTCAAATTTGAAATCAAATTTATATCTAATCTAGGAACATGCAAAACACCAAGGATGGTTTTAATCCTTCCATCACTGAAACACAACAATACCTTGCCTTTTCCAACTATCAGATATGTAGAGTTTTCACCAAGGTACACTTTACCTTCATCATACTCTTTGTATGTGGAAAACCATTCCTTATGTAGGGTCATATGAAATGAGCATCCTGAGTCAACCAACTAGTGATCATTAGAAACAACATTGCATGTAGAAAGTAAAATATTTTCACCTGCATTAGAGGACTTCTTAGAAGTGGTCTCCCAATGTTTCTTTGAGTTTCTGCACTCCTTCACATGTCTCCTTTTATCGCAGTTCCAACACTTAACTCTGTTCTTCTTTCTAAGAGTTTTAGATGTTCTCTTAGACTTGTCTTTGAACCTCTTCTGATCTCCTTTCGGTTGTCTTTCCTAAGACCTTGCCCTGACACTAAGAGCATCCTTGAACTATCTAAACTCTTCTTCCTCAATTCTTGTGCCAGTAAAACTAGAATAAGAGCATACATCTTCGGATCCATGAGGTAAGCAGTGATAGAAAGGGTAATATTCTCCCAAGACATGAAATTAGAGAACAAATAAGTAAAATAAATTTATCTCCCTCATTAACTTCAACATGTATAGATGCAAGATGACTCAACAACAAATTCAATAAATTTAAATGCTCTGCAACCAATTCACCCTCTTTCATTTTCATAGAAAATAGTTTACACTTCAAATAAAGTTTGTTTACCATACTCTTGGCTTGGTAGTTCACACCGAAAAGCTTCTACAAGCTATGTGCAGTCTCTTCCCTTGTGACATTCAATAGGAAAGAATATGAAAGACACAATTTGAATGTACCTCGTGCCTTTTTATCTAGTCTATCCCACTCATATTGAGAGACATTGTCAGGTTTCTTCTATTTTAGAATAGCCAACCATTGGGTTCTTTCTTCCATTAAATCCTCCATTTTTAGCTTCCATGGCTCATACCTCATACCACTGAACTTCTCAATGTCTAGATGAGAGGTTGAATCAATGGTGGATGTAGCCATAATAACAACTCAAGTTATGCAAAATAAATACAACGAATTCTACCACTACAACTACACAACCTTCACACTATAACCCAAGAGTCAAAGCTAGCTAGGCTCTAATACCAAATGTTAGAAATAAAGACAACAACTACTCAATAGAAATTTGATTCAAATATGTGTAATGATCTTCTAACATTGTACTATTTAATGGAGATTGCAACAGAATATAAATAATGTAACACATAAGCAACAAATCTAAAAAATGATAATAGAATGACATAGTGTTTACATGGAGAAAACCCTTTTAGGTAAAAAAACTCAACCAGGAAAGAGGCACAAGTTTGTATTAATCTATAAAAGTGATAAAATACATCAACTACAAAACTCTCTCCTTTAGTATTCAATCCTACAACATTCTTCCAACATATAATTGTTGATATGTGCCAGACAATTGAGAGGGGGTGGGGAGGGTGAATCAATTGTCATAAAAACTTAAAACACTTTCTGCAAATTAAACATTCATCACTTATCCACAATTGTTATGACTTAACAATGAATGCATGAAATCAGAAACTTAACCATAGATGCAAAATTAAACACAAGAGACACCAGATTTATGTGGAAAACCCCAAGGTGGGGAAAAACCATGGAGAGGATTAACTCTCAATATATATTGCAATCTTGAAATAATGATGTTCAGGCTTGGTCACTCCACGAGCCTAAAAATACTGGCTTACAGCCATGAAGAACAACTAGGTCTAGCAGCCTCACTGCCACAACCCTAAACCTAGCAAGATTACAATAAGGGATATTAAACCCTACTGGTGACTTGCTTCTATAATCAACACTTTTCTATATTTGCAACTGAAGTATAATGGTTCCCTTGCTTTGTTCTTCCTCTGCTCTACTCTTCCTCTTCTTTCCTCTGCCTTTTGGACCTTTCTTAATATATTCTCATTTTCACTCAAGGACACCTTTTCCACAACTCAAATACAAGTATTTATACACTACATCAACCTTGGAATGATCATCAAGGTCTGCATCACAATCATCAACCAATGGAATAAACTCAAAGGTCGGTATTACAAACATTTAAAAAATAGGTCTTGACCTATTGCAATATCATGCAAAGGGAATGAAATGTGGATCATGCCATGCCTTAGCTAGGACTCAAACATGATCTTCCATGCCACAACATGCTTCCACAATCTTCCAAAGATCTCTGCAATCACTAGGATCAACCAAGTCAGCTAAGACTGGTTACACACTACATTAATTGGGAATAATCTTCACACACCATCTCAATTTCTTAATGCGGACCAAAGTCTAGATAGGAACATGATTAGGAGAATCCACAAGCACACTATAATCATCTAGAGAAACCACATGAACCTCAACCACTTTATCCATAGGAATCTTCTCCCTGGAACACATGAACTTCACTGTCTTCAACTGTCATAAAAGAAAGATAGCTTGTGTACTACTAAAACATGAACTATTGTAACTATAGGCACTTATCATCATACAAGACTTCCCTCTAGAACTACAAAGCCAAATACTTTATTGGGGAGGAATGTGGAGCAGAATACTTTCTTCTTGTCCCAACTGAACTTATAGAAAAAATAGGTTTTACTCTGATGAGCACAACTCACTCAAATATTCATGTGGATGGATCAAACTCAAAATGCAGCATCCTTAGACATACCTCTAACTTACTTCCAATCCATAGAACATGATCTTCAAGCAGAAGTAAATGCGGAGCAGTTTACTGGATTGTTCTTCAACATACAACTCAAAAGTATCCTTTGGAAGAGGTTTGGTAAAAATGTCTGCAATCTGATCCTTGGTAGAAACATATTCCAACTTGACTTCATTCTCTATCACCTTTTCTCTCAGGAAATGATACCTAATGGATATGTGCTTTGTTCTTGAATGCATCATTGGATTCTTTGATATGTTAATGGCACTTGTGTTATCACAAAAGATTGCAATGGGATCTTCATACACAACTTTGATGTCTTTCAAAGTCTGCTTCATCCATAACACTTGAGTGCAACAACATGCTGCTGCAATGTACTTTGCCTTTGCAGTAGATAGGGATATTGAATCCTGTTTCTTGCTCAACCAAGATAGTAATCTTTTTCCTAAGAAGAATGTACCTCCACTTGTACTCTTTTTGTCATCCGCATCTCTGACCCAATCAGCATCAGTATATGTGCTGAGTGTAAAGTCATGGTCCATAGGTACCACAAACCAAATCTATTGTGCCTTTTAAATATCTTAGAATTATTTTGACTGCCATCACATGTGATTCCTTTGGTTCTACTTGAAATCTTTTAACAAGATACACTACATGCATTATGTCAGGTTTGGTTTGAGTCGGATAAAGTAATCCTCCAATCATAGATCTATACTTTCTTTGTTCTACCATGGGTGAGTTATCATCTTTGATAAACTTACAACTAGTTATCATAGGTGTGCATACTGGTTTAGATTCTTCCATCCCAAATTTCTTCAACAACTCTTTCACATACTTAGACTGAGAAATGAAAATACCCTTATCTGATTGACTTATTTGTAGACCTAAAAAAAAGTTCATCTCTCCAAACATAGACATTTCAATTTCACTTTGCATTTCTCCAGCAAAAACTGAGCACATACCTTCATTGCCTCCAAAAATAATATCATCAACAAAAACTGCAACAATCAGGGTTTGTTCATCATTGATCTTGAAGTAGAGATTACTATCTGTAGTACCTTTACTGAACCCTATCTGTATCGAGTACCTGTCCAACTATGCATACCAAGCCCTGGGAGCTTGTTTCAATCCATACAATGCTTTCTTCAATCTACATACCATGTCCCCTTGTTCTGATGACTGAAATCCTTCCAGTTGTTCAATGTAGACTTCCTCTTCCAATTCTCCATTTAAGAAGGTAGACTTCACATTCATTTGGTAAAACTTGAAATCTTTATATGTTGCAAAACCCAAAAACATCCTTATTGCTTCAATCCTTGCCACTGGAGCAAAAGTTTCTTGAAATTCTATTACTTCAACTTGAGCATATCCTTTGCATACCAACCTCATTTTGTTTCTTACCACTTCACCATTTCTCATTCATTTTGTTTTTGAAGACCCACTTTGTACCAATTACACTCTTGTCTACTATTCTGGGAACAAGATCCCAAGTCTGACTCTTCTCTATCTACATCAATTCTTCTTCCATAGCCTTTATCCAATTCTCATCTTTGCAAACCTCATCCACAATTTTAGGTTCAATCTTAGAAATCAGACAGAAATTTACTTGTTCCTCTATAGCTTTTCTTCTGGTTAAGATCCCTTTGCTCTTATCTCCTATGATTTGATTTTTAGAATGACTGATTCTTACATATCTTGGAGTTTTGGTAGCACTTACCAGAGCTTGTTCTTCTTCATCTGTGTTGTCTTCATGTTGCACCACTTCTGAAGCATCTGGATCATCTAACTCATATCCACTTGATTCTGAAGACCTTTCCTTACATTCATCAACTTTAACATTTGCACCTTCAATGATCTTATTCAACCTCTTATTATAGCACCAGTAGGCCTTACTCTTGGTGGAGTAACCAAGGAAGATTCCTTCATCACATCTAGCATCAAACTTGCCTAAATCTTCTTCTCTTTTGATATAACATTTGCTACTAAAAACTCTGAAATATTTCATAGTAGGAACTCTACCATGCCACAATTCATAGGGAGTTTTTGAGCTGTTACCTTTTACTTGAACTCTATTTAGGATATATACTGTGGTGTGAATTGCCTCTCTTGAATATGCTTCTAGAAGATGAGCTTCCTTCATCATGGTTCTAGCAGCTTCTTGAACTGTTCTATTTTTCCTTTCAACAACTCCATTTTGTTGTGGAGTTCTAGGCACAGATAGCTGTCTCTTTATTCCAATCTCTTCACAAAATAAATTGAATTCATTTAATGTGAAATCTCCTCCTTTATCAGACCTTAAGCATTTGATTTTCAAATCCATCTCATTTTCAACCATTGCCTTAAATGCCTTGAATTTATCTAGAGATTTAGCTTTCTCTTTCAAAAAGGTGACCCAAGTCATTCTACAATAATCATCAATGAGCAACATGAAATACCTGTCTCCTGGTAGACTTCTTACTCTGGTAGGTCCAAAAAAATCTATATGCACTAGCTCAAGTAGTCCTCTAATTGATTGATCCTTGCTTTTGAAACTTGTTCTTGTTTGTTTCCCAAATTGACACTCCTTGCAAACTAAATTAGCAAGCTTAACAAGCTTAGGCAAATCTCTAACAATTTGTGCAATACTTATCTTCATAATATAATAAATTTATATAACACAAACTTCTATGCCATAACCAACTTTCATTAGTCTAAGTCAACAAGCAATAGTTCTCGGTTCCTTTCAAGTGATAGATATTACCTCTAGTCTTCTTACCAGTCGCAATGACTATTCTAGAGCTTTCCCTGATCTTGCATCCATTGTCCTTGAAGCTTAAGTCATAGCCCTTGTCACACATCTGACCCACACTTAGAAGATTATGCTTTAATCCTTTCACATACAAGACATCTTCAGTATTATGCTTGCCATCAAAAGAAATAGATTCTTTCCCACAAATCCTACTAGTTGTATCATCTCCAAACCTAACCAGTCCACCATCATAACTTTCCAAAATTACAAAATTACTTTTGTCACCAGTCATACATGGTGAGAGAAACCACTATCAATAACCCATTCATCCTTGTCCTTAATGACCTGAGCAACCAAAGCACTTTCCACTGGTTTTTCTTCCTTCATACAGCTAGAAGAATTAGTAGACACAAGATCTTCCTTAATAGAAATGAACAAGCATTCATTTATAGAGGGACTAGCATTATCTGGTTTACCATTATCTGATACTCCTTCATCATCATCAAAATCATCAACATAATAACACTTCTTTTGGGTCATCGGTCTGTTCTCATATCTTCTTCTATTTCTTTCAATTCTTTCAGGACATCTGGAAGCAAAATGACCTACTTTACCATAGGAAAAACATTTGAAAGGTAATTTGCCTTTATACTTACCAGATCCTCTTTACAGTTTGTCCACAAAGTTAGCTTCAACTTCATCTAACTCGTCATCAGATTCTACCTTGTACTTTTCTGATCTAAAAGTACTTCCAGGAGTACTAGCTTTGAAGGTCGTCTCAACTTTCGGCAGAGCATCATCAACTCCCTCATTTCAAAAGTAGTAATCTTACTAAGTGTTTAGGGTAAAATTTGATTCATTTAATGTTTAGTGTCTTAGATGTTTGAAGCCTCCTTTCACCCTATACATTCAAGGATCTAGGGTTGAGTGGCAATTCACTATCATACCCTAGGTCGCTGTGAGATGTTGGGAAACTTGGATTAGGGAATTTAATTATCAAATTTCCTTCTCTTATGCTTAATTGATCATTAAAATCCTAATTTCACAAATACAACTATAAACGGGAGAATAAAAGAAAAAGCTCTTGCAGAGGGAAGTAAAATATCAAATCATAGAATACCTAGTTTTAGGGTTTTGAGGTTGAAAATTTAGGGACAAAAGAGCGGGTGCCCAAGTCCAATGCCCTGCTTTTTGTTTAGACCTGGAAACTTAATCTGCAACTCTTCCCTGTTGTTCTAGATATTTTTCGTCATAGAAATTTGAGAACTAGTGAGCAGGTGCCCAAGTCTAGGGTGCTGTTTTTCCTTCTGTTCTAAAATTCTGACACTTGATGATGCCTTCCTGCAACTTCACTTTGTCCATCTCTGCAACTTGTAACCTGCAACCTTAAAAACTTTGGGAGGGGGTTGTGGTGTTTAGAGGCTTGACTTAGTCAAGTCTCGGAGGACACTTAAGTCTCTAAACACCGTTGTCAGATAGAGAGTGCATGCCCTTGTAAGGTAAAGGCAAAAACCAAAGGAAATGATGATAAAAACACAATATAATGTCACCTTGTAGTGAATCTCTCAAGGGAGGAAGATGCTCTTCATTCCATGAGGAAATGGATACTCGAATATGCAAATACAAACACAATAAACCACACAAGTCTTCTCTTGCAACACAATGAAAGCCTTGAATCACCTTGAGAACACAATAGCTTGCTAGTAATCATCTAGTTTTCAAATGAATGCCTAAACATGATTTTATATGCAGCTACAAACACTCCCACCAAGATTTCATAAATTGAAACTTACTGTTTTGGCATATGACCCATAGTCATAAACTGACACCCAAAAATTGGGAGTGCCCCAAAATAGGGCAGGACTAGGGCATGGGTGCCCAAGTCCTCCCCCCTATTTTGGGTAGGGTTAAGCTCAAGGGGTCCTCCTAGGTCCCATTTGTCATGTTTCCTAGGGCTCATTCCATCAGGATGCCAAATTATGAAGTAAGATGTCCTAAATGCATGCAAAAGACCCAGGAGCTAAACCTAAAAAGGGAAAAGCCCCCAAGGGGACATTTTCTGATGTTACATTTAGCCCCCACTTCAATGTATGTATAAACACAAGGCCAATACATGCATTAAAGTAAGGTCACAAACACAACAAACAGATCAAGTACGGAGAAGACACATCAATCACAAAGAAGACAGTAACAGGCATGCAAAACATAGAGAAGATAGTTACAATCACATAAAACATAGAGAAGGTAGTAAAAGGATGGAAGACACATTAATGCATGGAAGATAGGCATGATTTCTTTTCTTTTCTTTTTCTCATATATATGAAATGTAGATGCAAGTACTGAAAAGTAAAAAAAACCTCCCATAATACATGATGCACTCATCGCGCATGTCTTTGTATATATGGGGCAACACACACGCAAGACACACAAAACCTCCCAAAATGCAGGAAGCACTCATCGCGCTAGTCTTTATACTACATATGGGGCAACAAACACGCCAAACAAAGCAAGCACGCCAAACACACATAATTGAAGATATGGAGAAAACACGGCAAACAAGCGATGGAGTGTACTTATTTCTAGGTCCAACACCATCTCTAGCACATTACAGGCACACACCGATGATTGGACTTCACCACAACAATCATCAAAGACACACTTAAGGGTTGAGTTAGTCACAAAACTACTCCCCACCTCTGCAGATGACTTTTGAAAATGATAGGATGATGCAATATGCTCTGAGAAATACACCATCCCTTCCTCCACAAAGGGCTTAAATAAAAAGGATATACGCAATATCCGACCTCCGCAGAGGTCTTACATGATTGATTGATTGATTGCAAACAAACTCAGAATGTAGGAAGCACTCATCGTGCTGGTCTTTAAACTGCATCTGAGGACAAGCACATTGCTAACATCTACAATAGACAGCTTACCTTATATTACCCCACCTTAAGGTGGTTGATATCATCCATCGATATCAACCACGTTAAGGTAGGAAGGAAACACACAAGAGAACATAGACTTTCACAAAGCCCATGCCCCCTGAAGGTGACATGTACTTCACGATCGCCAAATGTTCCCACAAACACATCCCTACAAGAAACATGTTAGTGTCTACAACATCAATGAATATGATTAACCACACAAAGAGCCAACGTTATACTATGAATTTGGAGTTTGAGGATAACCATGGGGCTATATTGTTTTCAATATGGTTAGGGAAAGGATTAGTGAAGATTTGTAAGTTTTGATTCGGTGGAGTAACCGACTTGTTTCCATTATCATTCACACCTAATACATGGATGACATTTGAATAAATAAGATCTTGTATCTCATGTTTTTAAGACACATACATCATTTAGTGTCATGTCCTTATGTTCGATGATAATGGTAAAAGGCATTAGCATCGAAGTAAGGTCCTTGTTTACTAGGATCAACAGGCTTAATTGGGGGAAGCTTCAGAATGTTGTTACTCACAGCGTGGTTCATGATAGAATGATAAGACTCAGATATCAGAGTAAACTTTCTTGGTTGATACGATGCTTTCTTTGGATTGGTGATAGCTAAAACATTCAAAAAGTTGTTCATATTCAGTCCATTAATCTTGATGAAGCTCCTATTATTATTATTCTTCTTAAAGTTGTTTTGTGATGATCCACCCATGGATTGACCAACTTGAGCCAATGAGTTTTGGTTTTCATACTGACTAGATGAAAGTTGATAATCACAAAGGGCAGTGCATAAATGTTGAAAGGAATTACACTTAATCAAGAGGATCTTTTTACGAATATTAGGTTGTATATTTGTAATAAATATCTTTTGAAAATCCTCATCTTTTATTTGATATTGAATCTGTGCATAAAACCCTTGAAATTGACTAATGAATTTAGTCAACTTTTCTTTCGAACCTTGTTTGCATTGAACCAAGTCAATAAGAGTGACTTGGGGTTCGATATTTGCTTGAAAATGTTGTAAAAATTGATCAATCAACTGCGAAAAGGAGTGTATTGACTCCGGAGGCAAAGAGCAAAACCATTCTAAAGTGGTATCTTTGAGAGATCACGGAAAAAGTTTTGCCAACAAATCCTCTTCAAAATAGAAATCACTACACATAGCTATGAATGTTGCCACGTGAATATTAGGATCACCTTTTCCACCATATTTATCAAAGCGGGGAGTCTCAAACCTCTAAGGAATAGGAGTTCTCAAGATTGTACAGAAAAGGGGATTACATGCATGATATGTTGGTAGACTAGGATGCGAAGAATTTGTCAAGTTTGTTGCCTTTTGTTGTAAAGCAGTCATGCCCTATAAAAGTTGGTTTAGAATGGCATCATTTGGAGATGTAGTTTGTTGTGAGGAATCAGAACCAAAGTGAGGAGGTGATTGAGCTTGAGATACGATAGGTAGAGCCTGAGAATATGTTAACGATGGTAGGCCATGATGATAGGTAGAAGATGGTTGTGAGTAGGTAATAGGTGGCTAGAAATGAGTGGAATAGATAGGAGGTTGAGAACAATTATTCATAGAAGAGGTCCCTTTAGGAACCAAATTCTGATAATTAAATCCCATAGCTTTGTAGGGTGATGTCACAATAATGGGTTACACTTTCTGGCACATCCTGATTTTTGTTGAAATCGCATATATTTAGAAAATATAATGATTTAATCCTTGAAAGGTTCCATTTAAAGTATTTTAATTGAAGAGGGTTTGATCAAATCCCCTTAGATTCAAACTCACTTGGATAGAACCCCACTAGTTTTAAACCATACATATAATGAAGTCTCATCTACACCTATCAAAATCCTAATAAAAAACCACTTTTGATTTACTTTTTGGGGGATCAAATGATTTCATTTAAAATTTATGTTTTGTAATTATGTAGTCCTTATTATAATCTACCCAAAAAGTATAATTTTATATATATTTAATTTGATTACTATATTTTTTTTTATTTCTTGTGAATGTAGGTTTTTCACCGAACATCACATTCTCTATTCTACACACATGGAAATTATTAAATTAGTGAAAAAAGAAAATTTTGAATTTTGATACATACGAAGAAAGTTATGTTTTATGGAATATGCCTATGTCTAAATATAATTGGTTTGACTTCAAAAATTAATTTAAAAAACAATTCAACAAAACATTATAAAACCAAATGCATGCCCTATATATCGGTGTTACCAATCCAAATTCAAAAGAATAAGAATTTTATCCTTTGTAGGAAAAAAGTTATGTCCTACAGAATACACATCACTTTAAAAAAATGTTGTTTACTATTAAAAACTAGTTATTAAAGGAGAGACAAATTTTTTTACAATTTAACTCCAATTTTTTAAAAAAATATATATTTGGAATCAGCAAACAAAATCTCACAAATTAGTACTTCACATCATCTTCAAATTCTTAATGGTTTAGTGGTTATAAGTGTCAGAAAGTGAATATTTAGTTCAAAATGTTGATTTCAATGTCAAGTTTGGCCAAAAAGTGTAACCCATTATTATGAGATGACCCTGTAATTAGTGTCATTAGATACTCCAATACCAGTGGTAGCATTACTACAAGTGTTCACATTAGTTGTGTTGGTGCCTGAATTGACTGTCAGTTCTTGAACAATTTTTATGTAGGCACCATCCCAAAAAATCCAAAAAAATTTCTAGTTTTGGCACCCCTTTAGTGTTTTGTAACATCCACATCATCTTTCTTGAAGGGGGGTCTTCATGTTTTGTCCATCGGCATGAGTTTGGAATGTGTCTTGGTGATCATGATTGGTACCAATGGTGTGTTATCTTCCATCGCCAAGACTTTTGCCTATCGGCAAAGGATATTGTGGTTCCACCGACGGCGTTGGTCATGCCGATGGGGGGTGAGTCAAGTGTTCGTCGGTGAGATTTGGCATATCGGCAGAGGTCTTTTGCAGTTTGCTGATGGAGGGAAGTCACCCCAATTGGGAGTGCCATCAGAGTGAGATTGAGTATCGGGTCGACTTTGAGATGCTTGGCCGATGATGTTTTTCTTGCTGATCGGGAGACATTGCTGGAGCATAGTCTTTCTCTGGCTGATGATGGAGTTGATGGTGGTCTTCGGTGTGACTCGACGTATCGGCGGGGAGACTTTCAGGTTGGCTGATGGTGTTGGTCACACCGATAGTGGAGTATGGAGTAGCGATCGGCGAGACAGTTGTCTATCGGCGAAGGTTTTTTGGGAGCTGCCGATGTGAGGAGTTTGGCCGATGTGGTATGTTATCAGCGTGACTTGGTGCATCGGACGAAGTGTGGAGAGTTGGGCCGACAGGGGTACTCTGGCTGATGGAGCTGTATCGGCGTAACATTTGATGTCGGTGGAGGAGTTTTCATTTGCTCCGATGGTCAGTGTCTGGCCGATGGGAGATGCGAAGTGGTTATCGGAATAATCAGCGTCATCAGCATAGGTTTGAGGTGTGGCTCTGACGGTGTAAGTCACACCGACGGAGGTGGGAGACCTGGGTGGCATCGGCGAGACTGCTGATGTCGGTGGGAGATTTTTGAGGAAGGCCGATGGTATATGTTTGGCCGACGGGCTTGTGGACAAAGGGTCGTGTGTCGAGCGCGGCAAAACGCTCGACACTTGGTATGCATGCGGCCATATTTTTAAAATGCTAAAGTTGTCTCCGCGGCACCAATGTGGGATTTTTCTTCCTACAGTTTTGAACTTTCAATGAAGCACATTTTGGCGGGAGGCTTCCGTTTGAAGGTTGCGACAGTCTCCAAGTGAAGTGCGGGTGGTTGAGCCATCAATGACTGTCGTGGAGTGGTATGGACGATGATACAAACGGTGAAGCTGCCTGATAATGAATGAAGACTTCCAGATAGTGGCGCATGGCTCGAGGCCCCCCTTTGTCTGCTGCATTAACATTTTCTGAGCGCCATTCCTTCTGAGGACTGTATCTGGCAGATTTTTTTGTTATAGCCATGTAATTAATTGCTGTAGTACACTTTCTGGCTGTTATAAGCAGGAAGTGTTACTCATTTTAGGTTGTTGAAAGTTGAGCATTTTGGCTCTGTAACATAATATAGTTCATTTTGGTTGCTCTGTACAGCTAAACTTGTGAGTTTATGTATCTCCTGTTGTACGATTTGGCATGAATCCACTGATTTCATGGTTAATCTTATATGAATAATGCTATGTTTGCATGTGTTATGCTGATTCTGTCTCCAGTTTTGCATGTATCTTTCTTACTGCAATAGGGATGCCATAAGTATAGACAGCTTAACACTCTGTATTGGGATATATCTGTAAGGCAGATATCATGTGTATCCTCCTGAAATCCAGTTTTAGCTATTCATACTGATCATTCACAGGTGTATGTCTACCGACTCCAAGCCCTGGATAGGCACCAATCTAGCTTTGTGTTGAGGTTATACACCATGTCCAGCTTTGCATCCAAAATTCAAATCAAACCATCTCTTCCTTCCATCTATTAGTTGTAGGATTAGGATTAGGAACCTCTACATGCTCTCATACCTAACCAGACATTATGTCCAAGAATGTTGCCAACCTTGTGATTTGTTACACAAATCTTGGTCCATACATGAGAGTATTCTGCCTGTTGATGTCAAGTTAAATCCTTCTGTCATTGAGCTAGTCAAGGTTATACTTTTATCAAATAGGGAAACCCCCCTTGGTGTGGCAGAACCAGAAGTGAAGGGGAGGAGCTCACGCAACCTCCTATACTTAGTTGGCTGAATCTGCCTATGCATTAGAACTGGCAAACCCTAATGTTGATTCATAAGAAAAACCAACAAAATGGCGACTCTACTGGGGATGGACTGATAAAAAAAATGATATATTTGTGGCCCATCTGAGTCACTAACAAAATGATGCTCTGCTGGTGGAATGAACCTGGAAAAAATAGCTTTCAACTGCTATAAATTTTGTCCTCTTTGGAGAGGTGGCGACTCTGCAAAAGATTCAAGTGCACATGAAAAGTTGATGTGTGTGTTGTGACAGAAAATGTGCTGTTCAGACTTCAGCATCTGTATAAGAAAGGTACCTTGTTCCTTCCCCTTTATATTTGCTGTTTTGCTGCATAGGTTAGATGCCAGGGGAGGTTACAGGTCTTAGGAATGCAAGGGATGTCTAAAAATAGAAATTTCATGAATCCAAGTATGAATTATCCCATACTTAGCGGTGAAATGTTGGATAAAAGAATAGAAGAGATAAGAAATAGGTTGATATTCTTAGAGGCTGAGCAGGCCCAGTTAAAAAGCAATAACCCTATTGTGTCTGCTAGTCAGAAGGCTAAACCTCTTCTCAGCCCTTTTGATCCTTTATATGACCAACTGGATTTGTCATGGGTGGATTATAAAGTAGAAACTATGCCTGCTAGGATATACTGTCAGATGCCTAGATTTAGTGGTCACAGTGTATGTGATGGGAATGCACATATCCAAAATTTTCACAGTTTTATGAGAAAGCATTCATTCAGAGATGAGGATATGTGGATGAGGTTTTTTGTTAGGTCCTTTGATGCAAAAGCAAAAGACTGGTATTTGAGCTTTCCAAAGAGATCCTTTGCCTGTTGGGATGAGCTTACTGACTTTTTCAAAAAAGAATTTGCAAAAGAACCTGCTGATCTTGTTGCAGAATTGATGAGAATCAGAAAACAAGATGAAGAGCCATGTGTTGATTTCAGTCATAGGTTTGCAGTAGCCTTTTCACAGATCCCAGAAGTCTTCAGACCTGACACTTCAGCCTGTGTTGGCATATTCTTTGAGGCTTTTGAGGAGGGCTCTAGTGCATTACTGAGGGATTTCAAGGTGACAAGTATGCAGATGGCATACAAGTTCATAGAAAAAATAGAAAAAATCAGAAATGTGCACCTGTTGAAATCCCTATCCCCTGGCCTTGGTGTGAAAAATGGTTGTGAAGCTGCAAATGACCAAATGATTATGGCATCATGTGCAGATAAAAATGAAAATGAAAGCATAGAGGTTGAGACTGCTGTATTTGAACATAATGCTAACAATACTGCTCAACTGGATTGTTCACCAGTTGAGGATGCCAGTGAAAGGACTAGTGAGGATTCCCATTGCAATGATGAGGCAACTGGCCATGAAAATAATAACGAGGTTGTGGACAGCAATGAGCAACTTTTGGAATGGACCTGTGGAGACAATTGTGAGTATTGTACTCAAGACAGAGAACGTATAAGCAAATAGAAAAATAGTCCCATGTGTGACCCATTGCCTACCTTTCAAACACATGGAGATCATGAAGAGTAGTCAAAAATTGAAATAAGTGCTAGTGCAGAGCATGATTGTTTTTCATTTGATGGCTGTTTTGCTTATGACACACAGGCTGATACTCCTCCACAGAGTGAATCCATTGGTGATGAAGATGTGTGCTCTGCTGCCCATGAACAAATGGCATATTATGATCAAGCTTATGTACCTGGATCACCCATCTTTGACACATATGGTGATGAGGATCTATTTGAGTATGGTGAGGATCTAGACATTGTTTTTGGTTTGGATTCTGTTTCTCATCCTGATGAAAGAGGAAACAACATACATCAGGTAATTGACTATGAAAATGTGCCTGATTTGAAAGAGGTGCTAGAGCCTGATCTTTTCCAGTTTGAGGCTGTTGTTGGTTGTGTGCATGATGTGTACAATTGTGAATTTGAAAGCTTTTCTTTTGAGAGGCCAGCATATGAGATGAGCTCTGATCTTCCTAGCTGCATGGTGGACTTTGAGTGTTTTCAGTTTTCAATCCAACTAGAAGATCATTTTGCAATGCATAATGCTGATACAAATGTTAACATGTGTTATATTCCATTTGAGTATGCATTGCCTGATACATTCTGCATCCACTTATTGCCGGATGCTAAAGGTTATCTGTACAGGGATGACATTGACAAGATAAATCAGAAGGTTGAGTTTGCAGATGACAAGGTTTGTTTGTGGATGGATCTCTGCAGTATCTCCAAGCTTGACCCAGTGCATGCAGATGAAAACAAGATATTTGACAAAGGGAGATACAGGTTTTTCTTTTCTTGGTGGCCTTAGGCCATCAAGAGTGTTTGGTGATGTAGATCATTATAACTTCATGACTCTGTGCCCAATGGATAGGGGACTGGTCTACATCCCAGAGTTCTGTGGTTCTTGCCATGCCTACAAGAGGCATGCATCCTCAGACAGAGCCACTGTTGGTGCCTGAATTGACTGTCAGTTCTTGAACAATTTTTATGCAGGCACCATCCCAAAAAATCCAAAAAATTTTCTAGTTTTGGCACCCCTTCAGTGTTTTGTAACATCCACATCATCTTTCTTGAAGGGGGGGTCTTCATGTTTTGTCCATCGGCATGAGTTTGGAATGTGTCTTGGCGATCATGATTGGTACCAATGGCGTGTTATCTTCCATCGCCAAGACTTTTGCCTATCGGCAAAGGATATTGTGGTTCCATCGACGGCGTTGTTCATGCCGATGGGGGGTGAGTCAAGTGTTCGTCGGCGAGATTTGGCATATCGGCAAAGGTCTTTTGCAGTTTGCCGATGGAGGGAAGTCACCCCAATCGGGAGTGCCATCGGAGTGAGATTGAGTATCGGGTCGACTTTGAGATGCTTGGCCGATGATGTTTTTCTTGCTGATCGGGAGACATCGCTGGAGCATAGTCTTTCTCTGGCCGATGATGGAGTTGATGGTGGTCTTCGGTGTGACTCAGCGTATTAGCGGGGAGACTTTCAGGTTGGCCGATGGTGTTGGTCACACCGACAGCGGAGACAGTTGCCTTTTGGTGAAGGTTTTTTGGGAGCTGCCGATGTGAGGAGTTTGGCCGATGTGGTATGTTATCGGCATGACTTGGTGCATCGGATGAAGTGTGGAGAGTTGGGCCGACAGGGGTACTCTGGCCGATGGAGCTGTATCGGCGTAACATTTGATGTCGGCGGAGGAGTTTTCATTTGCTCCGATGGTCAGTGTCTAGCCGATGGGAGATGCGAAGTGGTTATCGGAATAATCGGCGTCATCGGCATAGGTTTGAGGTGTGGCTCCGACGGTGTAAGTCACACCGACGGAGGTGGGATGCCTGGGTGGCATCGGCGAGACCGCTGATGTCGGTGGGAGATTTTTGAGGAAGGCCGATGGTATATGTTTGGTCGACGGGCTTGTGGACAAAGGGTCGTGTGTCGAGCGTGGCAAAATGCTCAACACTTGGTATGCATGCGGCCATATTTTTAAAATGCTAAAGTTGTCTCCGCGGCACCAATGTGGGATTTTTCTTCCTACAGTTTTGAACTTTCAGTGAAGCACATTTTGGCGGGAGGCTTCTGTTTGAAGGTTGCGACAGTCTCCAAGTGAAGTGCAGGTGGTTGAGCCATCAATGACTGTCGTGGAGCGGTATGGGCGATGATACAAACGGTGAAGCTGCCTGATCATGAATGAAGACTTCCAGATAGTGGCGCGTGGCTCGAGGCCCCCCTTTGTCTGCTGCATTAACATTTTCTGAGCGCCATTCCTTCTGAGGACTGTATCTGGCAGATTTTTTTGTTATAGCCATGTAATTAATTGCTGTAGTACACTTTCTGGTTGTTATAAGCAGGAAGTGTTACTCATTTTAGGTTGTTGAAAGTTGAGCATTTTGGCTCTGTAACACAATACAGTTTGTTTTGGTTGCTCTGTATAGCTAAACTTGTGAGTTTATGTATCTCCTGTTGTAGGAT
Source organism: Cunninghamia lanceolata (assembly GCA_027924645.1). Taxonomy (NCBI): domain Eukaryota; kingdom Viridiplantae; phylum Streptophyta; class Pinopsida; order Cupressales; family Cupressaceae; genus Cunninghamia; species Cunninghamia lanceolata. The sequence goes on along the minus strand of BSBN01000121.1, from coordinate 404,577 downwards.
TTGGCATGAATCCACTGATTTCATGGTTAATCTTATATGAATAATGCTATGTTTGCATGTGTTATGCTGATTCTGTCTCCAGTTTTGCATGTATCTTTCTTACTGCAATAGGGATGCCATAAGTATAGACAGCTTAACACTCTGTATTGGGAGATATCTGTAAGGCAGATATCATGTGTATCCCCCTGAAATCTAGTTTTAGCTATTCATGCTGATCATTCACAGGTGTATGTCTACCGACTCCAAGCCCTGGATAGGCACCAATCTAGCTCTGTGTTGAGGTTATACACCATGTCCAGCTTTGCATCCAAAATTCAAATCAAACCATCTCTTCCTTCCATCTATTAGTTGTAGGATTAGGATTAGGAACCTCTGCATGCTCTCATACCTAACCAGACATTATGTCCATGAATGTTGCCAACCTTGTGATTTGTTACACAAATCTTGGTCCATACATGAGAGTATTCTACCTGTTGATGTCAAGTTAAATCCTTCTGTCATTGAGCTAGTCAAGGTTATACTTTTATCAAATAGGGAAACCCCCCTTGGTGCGGCAGAACCAGAAGTGAAGGGGAGGAGCTCACGCAACCTCCTATACTTAGTTGGCTAAATCTGCCTGTGCATTAGAACTGGCAAACCCTAATGCTGATTCAGAAGAAAAACCAACAAGTTGTTAGGATTGTTGACGTAAAAGTAGATATTCTCGTAGTCGGTATAGGTACCAAAACTTGAGTATGAGATAGTGATAGAGTGTTATTTATCACTTGTGCACATTTAGTCACTAGCATATTGTTGGTTTGTACAATATGTGCTTGACCACGAATTGCATTAACACCATCTTGTCCCTCTTTTATCAATTCTCTTATGTTATGAATTGTAGGAACAACTTCTTTAGCGATTATCTTATTTTCCATAAATGATTGAAATTAGGCTAGCTCTTTATCCAATTTTTCTATTTTCTCATCAGATACATATCCTATCACCTCAATAGTGTCATCAACATCATGAAAATTTTGTTCTTCCATTGTAGTTGTAATGGGTGTAATATCTTGTGATATTTGGGTTTCTCCTTTTGTAAAGAAGATGTTCAAAGCACCAACTTCATCAAGAACACTAGATCCCATGTGTCTTATGCTTCTTCTTAAAGGAACATTTCTCTTAGGGCAGCAAGTTATTAGACTCATGCAGTAATATGCTCAAGTTTTAGGCTTAGGATATGTTGTCAATGCTTGATTTTTGTACTTTTTTTCAATGCAAATAGGTGAAACGACAGGTGTTGTAAGAATTTTGATCAAGGGAAACAATTTATATGTCTGATATCAGTCCAAAACATCAATAAGATCCTTCACAACACACTCTTGATGCAGATCTAGGATAATGCCAAGTCAAACTATAGTGAAAATATGTCGAAATAGGCACTTTTTCACCAAAACTCAATGTAAGAGAGCATAAAAAAGGGTGTTGTGAGGAAAATGATGATGGAAAACAAATAATATTAGTAATAATAGTGACTTGGTGCCAAAATACCCAACACAACACGCTTTTAGTGCCACTTAAGGTAAAACCCTAGTGACAATATAGCCAAAAAAGGCTATTTTTCACGGGTTGTCAATTCCAAGACCTAGCAAAGGGAGTGTTGTAATGAATTTCAGGAGGTGCAGAAAATAAAATCAATGATATTAGTCACCTCAATCCATAAAATTTTTCACAACATGCTTGGAGTGTAAACTAGGCCAAATCCTAGGGCAAAAATAGCCAAAATATGTAGTTTTTCACCGAATTTTCAATACAAGAGCCCGTTAAAAGGGTGTTGTGAAGATTTTTAGGAGGGGCAGAAAATTATTACCCTGATAAAAACCAATTAATTAAAAAATATTTTTCACAACACGCCTATGGTGCAAGTTTATAGAGTCGATAACGCCAAATTTAGTAAAAATCATTGTTTTTGAAGCCCTAAGTTTTAGATGTTGACACAAAATGCTATGTGAATTTTTTGAAGTCTGATTTATGATGAAAATGAATTAATCTCATATCTGAAAATGATTTTCAAGTCCTAATATGTAAAATGCCAATTCAAATCTAATGAAAATGCATGGAAATTGCTAGTTTTTTGTTAAAATTTTCTATGCAAAAATGCAAATATTTTAAATCTAAATGAAAATTTACACTAAAATGTAGGACTACAGCCAAATTATAATTTGAGTGAGCCTCTAAAATAAGTAGAAAAATCTAAAAGAAGATTTTGCCTACTAACCCTAGATTTTGGAATTACTAGGTTATATGAAAATTGTCAAAATTTCTACAAAAACCTAGCAAATTAATGATGAAAATGCAATGCAAATTATTGAATTTTTGTGTTTTTCTATATTTTATATCAGATCTAATGCAAAAATCATGAATTAGAAAAATTTAGAAAGAATTGATGCGATTTAGTAATCTATATGAAAATGCAAGCTAAGGTTTTCAAGTTTTTGCAAATTTTTCAATTTTTTTTGTAATTTTCTCAATACAATAAGATGAAAGACTATATGAATGAATGAAATCAATCCAAATATGAAGAAAAACACTCAGAAAGTTGCAATTTATGTCCAAAAACACAGGTTCACCAAAATGTTTAGGGTAAAATTTGATTTATTTAATGTTTAGTGTCTTAGATGTTTGAATCCTCCTTTCACCCTATACATTCAAGGATCTAGGGTCAAGTGGCAATTCACTATCATACCCTAGGTCACTGTGAGATGTAGGGAAATTTAGATTAGGGAATTTAATTATCAATTTTCCTTCTCTTATGCTTAATTGACCATTAAAACCCTAATTTTGCAAATACGACTGTAAACAAAAGAATAACAAAAAAAGCTCTTTCAGAGGGAAGCAAATTATCAAATCACAGAATACCTATTTTTGAGGTTTCGAGGTGGAAAAGTTGGGGACAAAAGAGCGGGCGCCCAAGTCCAATGCCCTACTTTTTGTCCAGATCTGGAAAATCAGTCTGCAACTCTTCCTTGTTGTTCCAGAGATTTTCTCGTCATAGAAATTGGAGGACTAATAAGCGGGCGCCCAATTCTAAGGTATTGTTTTTCCTTCTGTTCTACAATTTTGACACTTCAAGATGCCTTCCTGCAACTTCACTTTGTCCAGCTCCACAACCTATAACCTACAACCATGAAAACTTTGGGAGGGGGTTGTGGTGTTTAGAGGCTTGTCTCAGTCAAGCCCCAGAGGACACTTAAGTCTCTGAACACCGTTGTCAGATAGAGAGTGCGTACCCTTGTGAGGCAGAGGCAAAAACCAAAAGAAATGATGATAAAAACACAATATAATGTCACCTTGTAGTGAATCTCTCATGGGAGGAAGATGCTCTTCATTTCATGAGGAATTGGATGCTCAAATATGCAAATACAAACACAATAAACCACACAAGTCTACTCTTGCAACATAATGAAAGCCTTGAATCACCTTGAGAACACAATATCTTGCTAGTAATCATCTAGTTTTTAAATGAATGCCTAAACATGCTTTTATATGCAACTACAAACACTCCCGCCAAGATTTTGTAAATTCAAACTTACTGTGTCAGCATAGGACCCAAATAACGGTCATAAACCAATACCCAAAAATTAGGACCGCTCCAAAATAGGGTAGGACTAGGGCACAAGTGGCGAAGTACTCCTCCCTATTTTGGGTAGGATTAAGCTCAAGGGGTCCTCCTAGGTCCCATTTGTCATGTTTCCTAGGGCTCATTCCATTGGGATGCCAAATTATGAAGTAAGATGTCCTAAATGCATGCAAAAGACCTAGGAGCTAAACCTAAAGAGGGAAAAGCCCCCAAGGGGACATTTTTCAGTGTTACACCAAGCAACTGATCCCTGCTAACAGTTTTTACTTGCATGAATTCTTCAATCACGGCTACCTTGTGACAGTAGGACTTGGGCAGAGATCTAAGAATTTTCATAACAATTTCCTTTTCTTCGAGAGTTTCGCCTATGGCTTTTATCCCTGTAACAAATTCATCAACTCTTTGTATAAAAGATGATATGTTTTCATCATTATTCATATTCAAGCCTTCATATTTCACTTTGTAACTTGGCTTCCTTCACAGAATCATCTCTTTCATACAGATTTTTCAACTTTTCCCATACCTTATTTGCAGTTTTAAGATCCACCACTTTCATCAATATTGAGTCAGTTAAAGAGCTTAGCAAAGAATCCCTTGCCTTGATATCTATCTCATATTCTTTGATTTCATCTTCAGTCATTAGACCAATTTGAGGTATGGTGTATTCTATTTTTGTAGCTTTCCAAACTTTGTAACAAAGAAAAAGAAGATGGCTTTTAATCCGAGTCTTCTAGAGAACATAATTTGTTCCATCAAAGTGCAGCGCTTCCTTCTTGTAAGACATTTTGGATCTTCCTCAAGCTGTTAAACTTTCTTTAGAGGAACTTGGCTTTGATACCAATTGTTGATATGCACCAGACAACTGATAGGGGGGTGAATCAGTTGTCACAAAAACTTAAACACTTTCTACAAATTAAACATTCATCACTTATCCACAATTGTTATGATTTAACAATGAATGCATGAAATCAGAAACTTAACCATAAATGCAACATCAAACACAAGAGACACCAGATTTACATGGAAAACCCCAAGGTGGGGAAAAACCACAGAGAGGATTAACTCTCAATATATATTGCAATCTTGAAATAATGATGTTTAGTCTTGGTCACTCCATGGGCCTAAACATACTGCCTTACAGCCATGAAGAACAACTATGTCTAGCAGTCTCACTGCCACAACCCTAAACCTAGCAAGATTACAATAAGGGTTGTTAAACCCTACTAGTGACTTGCTGCCACAATCAACACTTTCTATATTTGCAACTGAAGTGTAATGATTCCCTTGCTTTGCTCTTCCTCTGCTCTGCTCTTCCTCTTCTTTCCTCTGCCTCTTCTCTGCTCTACCTTTTGGACCTTTCTTAATATATTCTCATTTTCGCTCAAGGACACCTTTTCCACAACTCAACTACAAGTATTTATACACTACATCAACCTTGGATTGATCATCAAGGTTAGCATCACAATCATCAACCATTGGATAATCTCCAAGGTCGGTATTACAAACATTTACCAAATAGGTCCTGACTTATTGCAATTTATCATGCAAAGTGAATGAAATGTGAATCATGCCATGGCTTAGTTAGGAATCAAACATGATCTACCATGCCACAACATGCTTCCACAATCTTCCAGAGATCTTTGCAATCACTGGGATCAATCAGGTCGGCCAAGAATGGTTACACGTTACATTAACTGGGAACAATCTTTACACACCATCTCAATTTCTTAATGCAGACCAAAGTCTAGATAGAAACATGATTAAGAGACATCCATAAGCATGCTATAATCATTAGGAGCAACTGCATGAACCTAAACCACTTTATCCATAGGAATCTTCTCATCAGAACACATGAACTTCACTGTCTTCAACTGTCATAAAAGAAAGATATCTTGCGGACCATCAAACCACAAACTATTACAACTGTAGGCACTTATCATCATCCCAGACTTCCCTCTAGAACCATAAAATCTAAATACTTTATTGCGGAGGAATACAGAGTAGAATATTCTTCCTATCCCAATTGAACTTATAGAAAAAATAGGTTTCACTCTGATGAACACAACTCACTCAAATCTTCATGCAGATGGCTCAAACCTAGAATGTGGCATCCTCAAACATACCTCTAACTTACTTCCAATCCATAGACCATGATCTTCAAGAAGAAGTAAATGCAAAGCAGTTTACCGGACTATTCTTCAGCATACAACTCATTGTCTGTACTACACTTCTCTATAACTCACTTGTTTCTTTCGGAGAGGCTAATTTTCTCAATATCCTCAACATACAAGTCCTCTAAACAATTAATAGAATAAGATGTAGTTGACACTAATGAAAACAAGGATATGTTGACATCAATGACAACACCGATTAGGCACATACTTGCAACACTAAGTACCTATAAATCTATTATCCTACAACATTTACATGACAATGGATATATAGAAGTGTTTTTCCTTCAATCTAGGCATCCACTTTCTCTCTCATAAGAATCCCAACATGCAAATATTAAATGCCTCCTTATAAGCTCCTGTCACTTGTCCAAAGTCAACCATGAAAAGTTGTCTCTTACAGCATCTTATGACAAGTCATAACCATCATAAATTCCACCAAAGAGTATCTTCCCAAGATGGGCACCTAGGCCTAAACATAGCAACTTACACATAATAAGTATCTATCATATGTTGTCATAGTGTCATAGAATCTTATGATAACTATAAGTTGTCATAGATTCTCGTACATGTACTCACCAAACATTATGAATTATGTCATACATGCTAAAAATAGCAAATTCTCCCAAGGTGGTTCCTACCCTCATTTGCTCATGATTTTTACAATTGCCAATCGTAAATGTCACTCCTTAATTACCACCGGTGAATCTAGAATTACCACTGCCGGTGAAACTACCTCATTCCCTTATGGGTAATTACAAATTACAAATAATAAAATGGAATAAATACAATATTGGGATTTACAAAGTTAATGGCACCTTATCCCAACAACATGGTAATTGTATGGATAGATACTTTACACTCACATTGACCTTCTAGACCTAGATTGACCATAAAAAATAGAACTTAACCAATGTTCACACATTATCCATCTTTCAGGTCATTTAGTATATTTGAGGGTCTAATTTGTGGGTGCATAAATGCATTAGGTCAATTTTATGATTTATATTTGATCCTCATATTTAAAATTCAAATTTTACCATAGTTCCAAGCCACCCACCTTCAAACTTTATCAAAAATTGTTGATTACAATACTAGGGCTTGACATAGAGAGAAATATCTAGAATTCACCCATCACTAAGATGACCTCACCACATCTAACTATCATAATGGAGCACTCATCAATCATTATTCAACCTTCCATAAATTAGGTCTTGTGTCAATACATGGAAAAACCTTAGCTCTTGCAATAGGTAATTGCAATATCTATTGCATTGCCCTCTATTTGCATCAAGTCTCAAGTCTCAATCATCTAGAATTATCATAATACCATCAATACCATTTTACATTGTTGTTGCTTGCCTTCCAACTCTTTTCAAACTTATTAAATTGATTAGTGGGAATTTACCAAGGAGAATATCCTTGCATGTAACAAGCATCAAATGATATCCATTAACATCATTTATTTTTCAAATTATAGGTGTAGGTACAAGTGACTCTTTGCTTTATAAGAATAAAATATTTATAATTATCAAGGTTGAATATGTGGTCAAAGATCATTTTCACAGTCAAATATTGTTTCTCTAAATCAAATGTCAAATCTACAATGTAGAATTGACCTCAAACAAATTTGGAGAATGACTTTATTATATTTCATCATTCTACTCTAAATAAATCTACATTTAACAAACTTTAAATAACAATTCAAAACAATTAACATCCACTTATCAAATGTCAAAATTATCTAAATCTTTTCACTACTTAATTTTTAAGTTTTAAAATTTCATAATATAATTTATTATAATTCTAAATTTAAATTATAATAGTAATTATGTGTTGCAAGTATGAGGATAACCAGTGTTGTCATTGATGTCAACATACTCATATTGCATTGATAAGAAGGTTTGGATGAGCTGTGTGTTAAGAAAAGTAGTCTCAATCAGGAACAATGAAGAACAGTGATAAGAAGAAGGCAAATGTACTCAATAGGTGGAGAATCAGAGGATGCGGATTAAAGGGTTTGTAGATATGAGTCTTGAGATGATCCAGTCAAGATTTCAGAGGTCCGCATGAAGATATGAAAAAGTTGTGATCAGACAAGTAGAACCGATTTCGGGAGCTGTTCCAGAGTAACAGAGTGTTACAAAAAGGTCCGGTGAGATCCGGAGGAGAGTTGTCAGACTCTGCGGATTGGAAGGAGTGTTTGGGGTGTCCTTGTGATGTGTCATCTCGGTTTGTACAAAGTTTGGAGGTCTGGAAGCACCTTCTTCAGTATGACAATGGCAACAGATTGTGTTCTTGGAGTTCTGGATGAAGAGAAGAAGAGATTCTAGTGAGTAGATGAAGTGTGGATGTACATGGTTAATCAGAAAAGCTTGTGAAGGTTCTTGGATTATGTTGAGGTTATGTTGTCAGTCTGCATTGATGGTAGAGCCCAGAATTGAAGATATTCTTCTGGATGAAGTTCTTGCTCAACCGGATGAGTTGTTCATCCTACGAATGTTCTTGTGGTGGCTGACCGGATGTGTTACTCATCTTGCGGATGTCCTTATGGTTGATTGCCGACTTAGATGATTGTTTCTAAGTCGATGTCTTGTATAAATAAAGGTTTGTGAGTACATTTCAAAGTGTGTGGAGCAGCGGATGAGAGTGGTATAGCGAAAGAGTGAAGGGCAGAACAGAAGTATCTCGGGCTTAAATGGAACTGATCCAGACATGGTAAAGATGTCAATCTCTAGTTCAAGTTTGTGACTCTTATCACATTGTAGATAGTGTGTCTCTTGTAGGCAGTGTGCCTCTTTGTGAGCAGTGTGCTCGGGCAGTGAGCCCTAATTGGCATTTGCCATTCATTTTTCTTATTCTTCTAACAGAGAATAATCCTTGGGTTAATCACCCCGTGGTTTTTCCCTTAACTGGGTTTTCCACATCAAAATCTTGGTGTCCAATGTGTTGATGTTTATCTGCTCTTGTGTTTATGCATTATGCTTTCATGGATGGTTAATTGATATGCTATTAACTAATGAACAAGAATCAAGTATTTGAAGTAGAAGCAAATTTTTGCACAACTGATTCACCCCCCCTCTCAATTGTGTGCCCTAGATCTAACAATTGGTATCAGAGCTAAGTTCCTCTGAAAGGAACTTAACCGCTTGAGGAGATCCAGGATGTCATCATACAAGAAGGATAGTCTGAAGTTCGATGGAACCAACTTCACTCTCTGGAAAGGTCACATGAAATGTCACTTGGAGTGTATGGGAAAAGCATACTTGGCCATGGTCTCAAAACCATATGTTCCTCCACAGGGTGGTCTGACAACTCTGAATGAAATCACAGATGCTGAAAACAATTTGCGGACCAAGGAAGCTCTTCTAAGCGCATTGAATGACTCAAATCTCTCAAATGTTATTGACCTACCAACTGCATATGAGATCTGGACTAAACTGGAACTTCTGTATGAAGGAGATGAGTTTGTCAAGAGTGCAAGGTTGCAAAGTCTTAAAGGGAAATTTGAAAGATCGAAGATAAGAGATGATGAAAATATCACTACCTTTATGCCAAGAGTGAATGAGTTGGTATGTGGAATTAGAAATGCTGGTGGGACTCTGGATGAAAATGAAATTGTTTGTAAAATTCTCAGATCTCTTCCTGCTACCTACAAAATCAAGGTTGCTGCCATTGATGAATTCAGAGCCCACACAACTATCACGAGAGAACAATTGGCTGGCAAACTAGTTGCATTTGAAATGACTGAGTTTGGAGATGATCCCCCCAAGACTGAATCTACATTCAAAGCTAGTGCCTATGTGAAAGGCAAACAGAGATTTGATTCGGGAGAAAACTCTTCAAGGAAGATGTCATGGTATGATCAAGCAAGAAGAGATATGGAAGAGGAAGAAGTAGAAACAGCTCAACTTGAAGCCCTCATTGCAAAAAGACTGCCAAGAGGATCCAGTAAGTATGAATGAAAATTACCTTTTAAGTGCTTCAATTGCAATAAGATTGGTCATTTTGCTTCAAGGTGTCTGAAAAGATCTACAAGGTCAAATGCCAACAGACAAAGGTTTCAAAAGAACTGCTATTATGTTCATGAAGAAGATGATAATGAAGGAGTAACAGATGATAAATCAGAAATAGGAAGCAAATCCAGAAATGAATGGGTGTTTATTGCCATCAAGGAAGAAGGTTCAATATCCTCTGAATCTGTCAATCATAAGGTTGTAGAAAGAGCTTTGGCTACCCAAGTTGAAGAAAAGGATGATTGGGTTATTGACAGTGGATGCTCTCACCATATGACTGGTGACAAGAACAAGTTCTTAGATTTGGAAAGGTATGAAGGAGGAATGGTAAGGTTTGGTGACAATTCTGCTGGCAGAATCAGAGGTAGGGGAACTATTTCTTTTGATTGAAAGAGCAAAACTGGTAATTTACTATATGTTGAAGGATTGAAGCACAATCTTCTCAGTGTTGGTCAGTTAGTGGACAAAGGCTATGATCTCTAGTTCAAGAATGGAAGATGCAAAATCTTCACAAGCTCCGGAACTAAGATTGCATCCGGTACTCAAACTAAAGGTAATATCTTCCATTTGGTTGGTTCAAATAAAAGTTGTCTGTTTGTTCAAGTTGATCAGAGTTGGCTATGGCATAGAAGAATTGCCATGTGAATTTTGATAACATCATCAAGATAAGCAATACTCAGGCTGTAAGAGATCTTCCTAAATTGGTGAAACCTACAAATAGTTTATGCAAAGAATGTCAGCTAGGCAAACAGAGCAGAGTCTCTTTCAAAAGCAAGGATCAATCCACTACCTGACTGTTGGAATTAGTACATACCGATCTCTGTGGTCCAACAAGAATCAAGAGTATGCAAGGTGATAGATATTTCATGTTGCTAATTGATGACCATTCCCGGATGATGTGGGTTACCTTCCTAAAAGAGAAATCAGAAGCCCTTGAGAAGTTTAAAATTTTTAAAGTTATGGTAGAGAATCAAACCAGATTGAAACTGAAGTGTCTAAGGTCTAATAGAGGTGGTGGATTCACATCCGGTGAATTCATAGACTTCTGTGAGAAGCATGGCATAAAGAGACAGTTGTCTGCTCCTAGGACTCCACAGCAAAATGGAGTAGTTGAAAGAAAGAACCGGACCATCTAGGAAGCTTCCAGGACAATGATGATGGAAGAAAATGTTCCTCAGATGTTTTGGAGAGAAGTTGTCAGCACTGTAGTCTACACTCTTAATCGAGTTCAAATCAGAAGCAATACCGGTAAGACTCCTTATGAACTTTGGTTTGGTGTAACTCCTACTGTGAGATACTTTAGAGTATTTGGTAGCAAATGTTATATCAAAAGAGATGAAGATTTAGGAAAGTTTGATGCTAGAAGTGATGAAAGAATTTTCTTGGGTTACTCCACTCAAAGCAAAGCATATCAGTGTTACAATAAGAGATTGAGAAAGATGATAGAAAGTACAAATGTGAAGGTTGATGAAGGAATGGAGAAGCCCTCAAGATTCTATGAATGTGATGAAGATGATCAGAATGATCCTCTGGTGCAAGGAGCTCCATCCTCCTCTAAAATTTAGATCCAGACTGATCTGGTAAATCAGGAAGAAAGAGCTTGTCTAAATGAGCCTGATCAAGATTTAGTAGTGCAAGAAACTCCAAAAGTTCCAAGGTATGTAACTCTAAATCACTCTAAAGATCAGATCATAGGTGACAAGAGTAAAGGGGTACAAACAAGGAGAAGAATTGCTCAAGACTCAAATGAATACTGTCTGATTTCCAAGATTGAACCTAAGATAGTTAATGAAGCTTGCAATGATGAAAACTGGACCAAAGCAATGAAGGAAGAATTGATGCAAATTGAGAAAAATCATACTTGGGATCTTGTTCCCAGACCTAGAGACAAGAATGTGATTGGAACCAAATGGGTCTTCTGGAACAAACTGAATGAAGTTGGTGAAGTAATCAGAAACAAAGCTAGATTGGTCTGCAAAGGCTACTCTCAAATAGAAGGAATTGATTTTGAAGAGACCTTTGCTCCAGTGGCGAGAATTGAAGCAGTCAGATTATTTCTTGCATTTGCTGCCTTCAAAGACTTCAAAGTATATCAGATGGATGTCAAGTCTGCCTTCCTTAATGGTGATCTGGAAGAAGAAGTTTACATTGAACAACCGGATGGATTTCAATTGTCTGATAATGATGATATGGTCTGCAAATTGAAGAAAGCATTGTATGGATTGAAGCAAGCCCCAAGAGCATGGTATGAAAGGTTGGATAAGCATCTTATGCAGATTGGATTCAACAAAGGTACTGCTGACAGTAACTTATATTTCAAAATTGATCATGAAAACATTTTGATTGTTGAAGTGTTTGTGAATGATATCATTTTTGGAGGAAGAGATAGTATGTGTAAAACTTTTTCAAATCAGATGAAAAGTGAGTTTGAAATGTCTATGCTTGGTGAAATGAATTTCTTCTTGGGTCTGCAAATTACTCAAACAAAGAAAGGGATCTTCATTTCTCAGACCAAATATGTGATAGAATTGTTGAGGAAATTCAATATGGAAGATTCAAAGCCAATGAACACTCCTATGGCAACCGGATGTAAGTTGAGAAAAGATGATGACTCTCTGAAGATAGATCAGACAAAGTTTAGATCAATGATTGGTGGATTGATGTATCTCACTCAGACTAGACCAGATATAATGCAAGTTGTTGGTCTTGTGGCAAGATTTCAAGCTGACCCTAGAGAATCTCATGTTATGGCAATCAAAAGAATTTTTAGGTACTTGAAAGGAACAGTTGAGTATGGTCTATGGTATCCTAGAGATCTAAATTTCTCTCTTCATGCTTATACAGATGCAGATTAGGTAGGAGATGTGGATGACCAGAAGAGCACCAATGGTGGAGCATTCTTTTTGGGAAAGAGATTGGTTTCTTGGCTAAGCAAGAAACAAGATGCAATATCTCTATCTACTACTGAAGCAGAATACATTGCAGCAGTAGGTAGTTGCACTCAAATCTTATGGATGAAGCATATGCTAAGAGACATAAAAGTTGAATATAAGGAGCCTATCACAATTTTTTGTGATAATTCAAGTGCAATTAATATTTCTTAGAATCTGGTATTGCATTCTAAAACCAAGCACATATCTATCAAGTTTCACTTCTTGAGAGAACAAGTGAACAAGGGAGAAGTTAGATTGGAGTATGTACCCTCCAAGGATCAGATTGCAGATATCTTTACTAAACCTCTTCCCAAGGACTCTTTTGAGTATCTCTGGGAGAAGTTAGGGGTCATAGCCCCTTCGATGATGAACTAGGATGCACTGATGTGCATCATTCTGATAGATATCACAGTTATATCTTGTGATCCGGATTGATGATGGGGAGCTGCTACTAAGGGGGAGCAGCTGGTATGATTCTAATGTGTTAGAAATTGCAAGTATGAGCCCTTTGCCATTGATGTTAAAGGGGGAGAGAAGACATGTGAAAAACAAGTGGTTGATGATCAAAGGGGGAGCAGTAAAGGAAGAGAAGACATGTGAAAGAGTTGTTGTTGATAGGGAGAGCTGTGACAGAAAGGAGAAGTTCTTGTCTTGATGGTTTTTCACATTATATGTTTCCATCAATGACAAAGGGGGAGATTGTTGCAAGTATGAGGATAACCAGTGTTGTCATTGATGTCAACATACTCATATTGCATTGATAAGAAGGTTTGGATGAGCTGTGTGTTAAGAAAAGTAGTCTCAATCAGGAACAGTGAAGAACAGTGATAAGAAGAAGGCAAATGTACTCAATAGGTGGAGAATCAGAGGATGTGGATTAAAGGGTTTGTAGATATGAGTCTTGAGATGATCTAGTCAAGATTTTAGAGGTCCTCATGAAGATATGAAAAAGTTGTGATCGGACAAGTAGAACCAGTTCTGGGAGCTGTTCCAGAGTAACAGAGTGTTACAAAAAGGTCCGGTGAGATCCGAAGGAGAATTGTCAGACTCTGTGGATTGGAAGGAGTGTTTGGGGTGTCCTTGTGATGTGTCATCTTAGTTTGTACAAAGTTTGGAGGTTTGGAAGCACCTTCTTCAGTATGACAGTGGCGACAGACTGTGTTCTTGGAGTTTCGAATGAAGAGAAGAAGAGATTCCAGTGAGTAGATGAAGTGCGGATGTACCTGGTTAATTAGAAAAGCTTGTGAAGGTTCTTGGATTATGTTGAGGTTATGTTATCGGTCCGCATTGATGGTAGAGCCCAGAATTGAAGATATTCTTCCGGATGAAGTTCTTGCTCAACCGGATGAGTTGTTCATCCTGCGAATGTTCTTGTGGTGGCCGACCGGATGTGTTACTCATCTTGCGAATGTCCTTTGGTTGATTTCTGACTTAGATGATTGTTCCTAAGTCGATGTCTTGTATAAATAAAGGTTTGTGAGTACATTTCAAAGTGTGTGGAGCAACGGATGAGAGTGGTATAGCGAAAGAGCAAAGGGTAGAACAGAAGTATCTCAGGCTTAAATGGAACTGATCCAGACATGGTAAAGATGTCAATCTCTAGTTCAAGTTTGTGATTCTTATCACATTGTAGATAGTGTGTCTCTTGTAGGCAATGTGCCTCTTTGTGAGCAATGTGCTCGGGCAGTGAGCCCTAATTGGCATGTGCCATTCATTTTTCTTATTCTTCTAACAGAGAATAATCCTTGGGTTAATCACCCCATGATTTTTCCCTTAACCGGGTTTTCCACGTCAAAATCTTGGTGTCCAATGTGTTGATGTTTATTTGCTCTTGTGTTTATGCATTATGCTTTCATGGATGGTTAATTGATATGCTATTAACTAACAAAGAAGAATCAAGTATTTGAAGTAGAAGCAAGTTTTTGACAACTGATTCACCCCCCCTCTCAGTTGTGTGCCCTAGATCTAACATTATGATGATTGAATTTAAACTTAATTAAAAAAATTCATTTTATTTCCTTACAAATATAAAGGTCTTTTAACACATCTACTCAATAGTTACATCCATATCTAAACATGTTATTAGGTTGTATATCCTTGTGATTAGTAGCTACTTCACTTTTAGCAATAGGTATGTAACATTTACAACATGAAACAAGGGCTACGTAGCAGCAGTAGTCCCTACCTAAAGCTGCTGCAGCAGTTGCAGAAGAGGTATGTAATATGCAAAAGGGTGCAATGACTATCATTAGAACATGAAATGTAGGGTTGTTGTTTAAACTTGCAAGCAAATTGATTCTTTCTGCTGATGTCAAAAATGGTGGCTTTGGAATAGGGTATTCTATCTGCATATTGTAGTTTAGTTATTGGCAGCTAGAGAGAGGCAGATCTTCATCATCCTTCTTTATGTCCTCAAAATCAGGTTGTGGTGGCATTGTTGATGCCTATTAACTTGCCATTGTCTCCAATGTTAGACTAGAATTACTCCTTGGAGATTACTGCAGTCCTATTTGTAAACTAATCATTACCTAATGTTGGAAGGGCTACTCATGCCCCACAACATTGCTGGCAAGTTGTGTCTACCTAGCTATCACTAATAGTGCTTAGAACTTTTTCTTCGCATGACCTTTTCAAGTGCCTTTTCAAGTTTGACCTGGTTAGCTGTGATGGGGCACTTCTATGGGCAATGAACAAATGCAAATGATCAAGCCAACCTTATCAAATTGAAACTTGATCTGCATGGTAATGTTTACCATTAGAGAGAAGAATATTTTTTTCAGAGCATACCATAGTAGTAAGTAGATGTGGTTTGAAAAATTCCTGCATTGAAGTATGTAAATTAAAAATGTAATATATTGATATGAATCAAATACTGTACTTGGAAAATTTGACAATCTAGAAACAAGAACCCATAAAAGAGTCACTTTTTCAGGAAATGGAGTATCTGATGTTTCCTTCGCAACCTAAAATTTAGTGTAAAAGTTGAACTACTATTACAATGTAACGAATACAATGAAGTAAATTCATTTTTTATTTAGAATCCTAAAGGCTTTGCAATATATTCTACAATTATAAAGAAAATAATAATAGTATAAAGAGAAAAATAAAGCTGATGGGAGCAAAACATCAACAAGGAAAATAAAATTTTCAAAGAAAATTGTGATTGTAATTAGTCATTTCATGAATGCTTCCATAATGATGGAAATATTGGAGAACAACAATTTTAAATTCATAAACCCACATTAATTTGGACTCCTTTTGCAGAACAACCATGGCTTCATCTTACCCTAAACCTAAGTATTTACCATAAAAATAGTTAAAATGTTTTTACTCGAAACCCTAAGTATTTACCATAAAAACAATTTAAAATTAGAAAACCAAAAGCCAGAACACTATTAAAAAAATGAATATTTCATACAGAAACAAACAAAACAAATAGAGGACAAAACAACAAAAATCTAAGATGATCTGTCAACTGCATTAAACAAATATACATATAAAAAAATACCCTAAAATTTCATAGGTTTCTATAAAGAATATTAAGAAACTGCTCTCAATAAGAAGATGACTTGTTGTTTCTAAAAAGATAAATTATTGATTAAAATAAAACACGGCTTTATCAATTATTCAATGTCAACAAAGGAATTATGAAATAAGAAAATTGTGTAGCCTTGTGGTCATATCTTTTTCGGTGATGTTAAAATATATAGGACTCATGAAACTTGAAGTGAGCAAATTCCATCTTTTTAAAATACTTTAGGTACAGGATGACTTTGATGATTCATTAATTTCACTTTTACAAAGGTGAGAACAATGTGAAACTAGACATGGAAAGGGCTTTTCCTTTCTAATCTTCAAATACCTGCTACTCTTTCCAAATCCAATGTCAAATATGGGGTTGCCCTGGTTCTACCTAATTCAGTATAAAGACCAGTAATGTTCGATCAGATGGATATCAAAATGGTAAAGGTTATAGGGTTTGTTACTCTTGTGGAGATGTTCTTGAAAAATTTGAATCTCCATCTATCATGTATTTCTAATTTGGTTAGTAAAATGGAGGTGAAGTAGAAAAGCAATGTATGGACACCTCTTGTTCAAAATTTTGGAGTTATAATGGGGTAAATGTTGTTGTTTTGAGGAATAAGAAGCATAGGGACTATTATTTTGTATATATGGAACCCTATTCTTAACAACTGCTATGAAAGTGTGAATTAATGTGGTTTTCAATAGACTTTTTTTAATTCAATGGAGAACTATTAATGGATTTTGTATTTTAATCCTTTTATTATCCTTTGATATTTCTGTGTATGCATGGAAAAAATTTTCTGATCAACTGAAGTTATCATCTGGAATGTCCTATTTCAGTTTGTCTTGCTATCTTTCTTTCTGCAGGTTGAGGAAGGCCAGACACTAGGATTTTGTATTTTTATCCTTTTACTATCCTGTGTTATTTCTATGTATGTATGGAGAAATATTTTTGATAAGCTCAAGTTATCATGTGCAATGTCCTATTTTAGTTTGTTTTGCTAACTTTTTTTTTTACATGTTGAGGAAGGCTAGACATTATGCATATTGCATGACATGTGGTAGAGTGTTACAAAAAGATGAAGAATTTAAGAGATACCCAAATAGAACACTGGAGATGAATCTCAACTATGAATAGAAATTAATTATCAAAGTATCCAACTAACATGATAACACCACCATGGGGTGAGATTAACAACAAAAGAAAATACAAGATGGTAACTAATAGCTTACTCTATTTCAGAGGGAGTACCTCCAACTTCCAAGAATCCTGGTTGACAGGATAACTAATTTAAAAATTTCTTCTCTTTGTGCTTTTGTGAATGAGATGTCTAACATTCAAGAAATGCACTTAAGAGAAAGTTAATTATCTAACATAAAAAACAACATATGCCCATGCCAAAGCTTATTCTCACAGGTAGGATATAATGCTAACAACAAATTTGTCTAATTCTAATTCCATCATGTCTAAGCTCAAGCTTAATTCCATCACTAATATTCATATTCTAATTAGGGCATGCTACAAAACTAAGTTCTAAAACGTTATTCACTTAAAAAATGTTTTCTTACAAAGCCAGAGAAACCACACACTTAAGGGGTACATTCATAGGTCCAGATGATAAAGAGCACAAAATAGAAACAAAAGCCACATCAGTAACATCATGGAGGGTATTTTAAAACAAGAATTAGCTCCCGTCTCTTTACAAAGAAGAACATAACTCAGGCCATTGACTCTAAAATTAACTCAACATAGCTTGGTATATCCAAAGTATGCTTTGAGAGTTGCACAAATATCCCAAGATTTCAAAACCTTGCCCAAGTGTATGACACAATTGATCTCTATAAATTTTCTACTAGAGAGTTCCATCAAGAAAAAAGAGATGTTTATCAATTGCTTGCATATTGTTTACCATTTTTCCATCCTCTTTAGAAAACATTCATATTGAAAAAGTTTTCCCCATATTTCATTTCATTCAAACTTCAAAATAAATAAATAAATATGCCACCTAGCTATATTTGTTTCACTTGTACTTGTTGCTTATCACCTTACACTAATTTTTATATTGAATTACAATAGATTCATTACAGATTCTATAATCTCTGCATCCATGTAATGCCACAATATTCACATTAGGCAAAAACATGAGCAATAGATGTTAGGTCATATCTCAAAAAACTTGAACAAGGGAGACTACATCATAGTACAAACCTAGATTGCACATCAAAATGCAAAGACAAATCCACTGTGATAAACTGAGATTACTCAACTGACTGCATACAATAGAAATTTAACAAATAGGGCACATTACAATTAGTAAAACAAAACCAAAACCCATAACATTGTACACAAAAAAAAATTCATACAAAAACAAATAAAAGAAATAGGGCACATTGCAGGCAGGGACTAAAAATCACCTTTCAAACTCACACTGCAGTGATGAGAACCAACTACTTCCAAACAGAATGTCAAATGGTATTCCCACAAATCCTTCTTCTACTTCTCTCGCTGCAATGGAAAATGGGTCACATGCGTCCATACCTGAATCTATCCAGAACATGCATATTTTTATCCCACCACAAGTTGAAGCTAGAACACACGTCGTTGCCCTAAAAAAAAGAGAAAACCCTCATAAACACTTGTCCAGCCACCCAAGAATGCTGTAGGCAAAACCAAAAAAATAACTATTTCAACAATAAGTAAAATATTTGCCAATGGACTAAAAAATATTAAGTAGCAAAAATAAAACTTAGGCTAAAGTTTGATTATAGCCATTGCACAAATTTCAATGCCAAAAAATATTAAAAGTTTGATTATTACCATTGTACAAATTTCAACGCCAAAAAATATTAAAGGAGCGAGAAGCTGCAGGCAAAACCAAAAAAATAGCTATTTCAACAATAAGCAAAATATTTGCCAATGGGCTAAAAAATCAACGTGCAAATGGAAAAAAAAGGTTTAGCTAATATAGTTGTCTCAATATTCAACAAAATAAAAACACCTTAGGCTAAAGATTGATTATTGCCATTGCACAAAAGGTTTAGCTAATATAGTTGTCTCAATATTCAACAAAATAAAAACACCTTAGGCTAAAGATTGATTATTGCCATTGCACAAATTTCAACGTGAAATTAATATTAAGCAGTAATAAAAAAACTTAGGCTAATGTTTGATTATTGCCATTGGACAAATTTCAAAGCCAAAAAATATTAAGAGAGCAAAAACAAATAGTTACCCTACCTAGGGACTAATAAAAACCTATGACTTTTCGTAATCCTATATTGAATGCATATCTTGATGTTGACTTTCTGTCATCAGGATTTCCAGCCTAGTCCAAATTAGAAAAACCTTCCAACTCAACATCACATTCATTAGTATACATAATACCAAAACCAATGGTTCCTTTTAGATATCATAGAACCTTCTTTTATGCATTCTAGTGACTTTCACAAGGCTGAGTCATAAACTAACTAAGGATGCTGACTCTATATACAATGTCTGGTCTGGTAGTGGTGAGGTAGTTCAAACTTCCAACCAACTGACAATACAAAGTACCATCCACCTCTTTAGTTCCATCATCATTATACAACTTAGCATTCTGATCTAAAGGAGTAGAAAGTGGTTTGCATTCACTCATATTGAACCTTTTAAGAATTTCTCTTGTGTATTTGCTTTGTGTGATCAGTGTCATACCAAACTCCCTCCAAACTTCAAGACCCAGACAATAATGCAGTTCACCAAGGTCCTTCATCTCAAATACCTATGACAGCTGATTTTTTATTTCTGCAATTAATTTAGATGCATTGCTAGTGATGATGAGATCATCTACATACAAGGATATCAAAGCAATATTCCCATTTTCATCTTTCTTGATATACAAATTAGGATCACTTTTGCTTTTCACAAAACCTTCTTGACAAAAGAAAGAATCAATTTTTTCATACCATGACCTCGGTGCCTGTTTCAAACCATATAAGGTTTTCTTTAATTTACAAACAAGATGCTCCTTACCTTCCTGTACAAATCCTTCAGGCTACACCAAATAAACTTCTTCTTTCAACTCACCATTTAGAAAAGTAGATTTGACATCTAACTGATGTATTTTCCAATTATGTTTTGTAGCTAATGCAATCATCACTCTAATTGTATTCAACTTAGCTATAGGTGCAAACCTATCTTCATAGTCAATTCCCTCTTTTTGTGAATAGCCTTTAGCAACCAATTTAGCTTTATACTTATCAATACTACCATCTGCATTAAACATGGATTTGTACAACCATTTGCATCCTATGAGAACTTTTTTTTTGGGTAGTTCTGTTAATTCCCATGTTTCATTTTTCATTATAGAGTTATATTCTTCATTCATTGCATCTCTCCATTCTTTATATTCTTTAGCTTCTTCATAATTTGAAGGTTCTACAACATTCATTACATGAGTCATTAATGCATAATCTTTATACCTTATAGGTGGCTGAATTTGACATGATGACCTCCTTAGAGTTTTACTGCTTTGTGGTGTATCTTCTCCTCTTCTTGGTGTGCCATGACTGCTTGAAGTGTCTATGCTAATTTCACCATGTTCTTGTTCATGTTCCTGTTCAACTTTTGTATCTATTTTGACATGATCATCACTATCAAAAGAAATATGCCATTTACCTTTATTATTACCTTCATCTACATTCTCATGAAACACCACATCTCTACTTGCAAGCAATTTATGTGAATTGGGATCAAACAACTTGTATGGTTTTTGATCATCACAATAACCAATAAATATGCACTTAATTGATTTTGCATCAAGCTTTCTTCTCTCATCCTTTGGAATATGAGAAAATGCCTTGCATCCAAATATTCTTAAATGACTAACTTCTGGTTTGTAACCATGGAATGCTTCAAAAGGAATTTTAAGATCTAAACTTTTGGTTGGACTCCTATTCTTTAAATAAACAGCAGTATTAATGGCTTCAGCCCAAAAACCATTAGAAATATTTTTACCTTGAAGCATGCTACGAGCACATTCCACTAGTGTTATGTTCTTTCTCTCAACAACTCCATTTTGCTAAGGTGTATGTGGCACTGTGAATTGCTGAAGGATCTCATTATTTTTACAATATTGACTAAATGCTCCTGATGTATATTCTCCACCACGATCAGATCTAAGTATTTTTATGCATTTGCTTGTCTATTTTTCAACCATAGTTTTGAATTCTTTAAAGCACTCAAAAACATAACTTTTGTTTCTTATAAAATAGACCCAAGTATACCTAGATCTATCATCAACAAATATGAGAAAGTACCATGCACCACCAAGTGATCTAGTTTGCATAGGTCCTCATACATCAGAATGATTTAATTCAAGTATTTCCTTTGAGCTTTTCTCTTTATGAATAGGAAACTCCTCTCTATTTTGTTTACCCAAAGCACATGCTTCACATTCAATATGACTATCCTTCATAACTGGAAGACCTTCAACCATTATTTTCCTTTGAAGCAACTTTAAATCATTAAGATTCAAATGTCCATACTTTTGATGCCATAGCTCTTCTATTTGTAGTGTTGTAGATGCCAGTGCCTGATGTCCTTTCCTAGTCACATCAAGCTTATACAAACCTCCAACTCTGGTACATGTTGCAATGACCTTGTAGTGATCTTGAGTGTCCTTAACAAAACACTGTGACTTAACAAATTCCACCTTTAGGTCTTGATCAGCAATAGTAGAAATGGATATTAGATTCTTTTTTATGCTAGGAACATACATCACATTATGGATCTATTTCACTTGTCCATTAGGTAAATTCACACCTACTACTCCATAACCTTGAACTTTATGTGATCTGTTATCACCTAGATAAATGTGGGTATCATCAATGTTCTCACAATATGAATCAAACCAATACTTGTTACAAGACATATGGATTGAAGCACCAGAATC
Organism: Cunninghamia lanceolata; assembly: GCA_027924645.1. NCBI lineage: Eukaryota > Viridiplantae > Streptophyta > Pinopsida > Cupressales > Cupressaceae > Cunninghamia > Cunninghamia lanceolata. The sequence goes on along the minus strand of BSBN01000121.1, from coordinate 382,386 downwards.
AATAAACCAAGCATTCATATCATCAATTTCAGCAGACAATGCAGCATCAGAAACAAACAACTTAAGATTTTTAAATCCATCACTAATTGAGGTGTCTTGGTCCACAAAATTTCCATTATGCTTTCTATTTCTTTGTTTGGACTCATGATATTTTATTTTATAACAATTTTTAGAGTGATGACCAGGTTTGCCACAATAATAACATTCATCATTTCTCTTATCATGAGTATCAAATCTGGATTGTGACATACCTTTTTGTATTGCTTGAAACTTGCCTCCTTTATTCTTGTCCCATGGTTTACCTACAAAGGGGGCTTTTCTCTAGCTAAAAGACTTGAAATAAAGACTCGATAATCTTCCACTAAGCCTTTTAATGTGATGGTTACCAAGTCAGTACTGGATACCTTTTCACCAATAACACCTAACTTATCACTTAGATCTTTGACACAGGAAATAAAGTTGCTTATATTTTCATGTCTTTCCATTTTTATATACAAAAGCTTGCTTTTCAAAAATAAAATCCTGTTTGAGTTTGTTGTTTCATACAAACCTTTGAGCACATCCCATATTTCTTTGGATGTCTTACAATCTCTAATGTGCAGAATTATATTGTCCTTTACAGATATTCGTAGCAGCACCTTTGCTTTCATTTCCCATTTATCCCAATCTGGAACGGAGGCAGGATCAGAGGGGTTGGGCTCACCCCCACTCACAATTGACCACAAATTATAAGCTTCCAATATTGTCATCAACATAAATTTTTAGTTAACATAATTTTCACCATCGAGCTTAGTAGATTCATTCAAATAGCAATCAGCTAGAGGATTTGACATAACAAAAAAAAATTTGCAAACAAATTACCTTCAACTCTTCACTTTTCCAGCTGCTGTCACCACCAGGTAGCTCAACGATCTCCTTTGGCTGATGCAAGTAGGTCTCACACTCACACAGCAACAATGAAGCTCAATTTCTCACAGAGATGATCTCAAGCTTTCCACAGATCACCACAAAACTGTGATCTCCTTTCCTCTACTCTGATACCAACTCAAAAAAAATAATTGAAGAGATAGAATACAAAGGATGAGCACAACCCACAGTATCTCAATATGTGAGATCACACTTTATTGCATAAATGCTTGGACATACATTACAAATATATAGGCACACATAGGAAACTCACGGATAGTCTAGCTCCTACAAAATAGGATCTAATATTCTAATAATAGACATAACTAGTAACTACTAAAAAACAACTCACATATGCTAAATGCTAACTACGAGACCTACAAACCTTCCATTTCTTCATTATTCTAACACTAAGGACTCATTACGCCATGTGAATGGGTATGAGAATACAACAGGAGAGCGATACAGCAGAATAAATGGGTATGTGCATGGTGGAAAATTGGCATGGACTGGCTACACCAAAAAGACGGCGTATATCACATGGTGAGATTCCTTCCTCTACATTTTGGGCCTTGGTCACTATAGTCCATCTAATTATAAACAAAAATTTTATCTGCTTCTTGAAAAAAACTAGCTTTGTAGAGGATGTCACTTAAATTTTTGCCAACTTGACAAAATCCCTAAAGATTTAGGGCGTTTTAGTTTTTCATCCCTGGGAAAGGAATTGTACTCATTACAACTTACAAGACAATGAAAATCGGTCCATAAGCCAACTCTGTAGCTTACACAGGGATTGTCAGGTGCAATAATTAGCTGAGAGGTGTTCTACACTCACAGCAAGGGCTGAAAGATTCAAATTCCTGTAAACAATTAAGATTCAGATTCCCATGTAAACAAAATTCATAAAATGTGTAAATATATAAATTCCTAGAAGCCAAATGGATAGAAAAATAGAAAAACTTGGTCAGTTATGCAGTCAAATCTTTATCACGTTAAACAAAAATAAATAAATTCGTGGAAGCCAAATGGATAGAAAAATAGAAAAACTTGGACAGCTATGGAGTGAAATCTTTATTACGTTTGAAGAATATGAAAAGTCTCGCAGCATAGTCTCTTTAAATTAACTCATGTGAACATTTCAAATATTCTAACTGCAAGTAATTTATAAATGCCAACAAATTGGAAGATATCTCTTGGCATACTTTAGATATATTTTTTTAAATATAAATATACTAGTTAGGATTTGATTATAGTTTAGGGTTGCCTTCACAATTTAATAGATCGAAAATGGGCAGTTTCTTTTTAACACATCAATGGATGAGCCACTTGTTACTTTTACATATTTTAAATTTAAATTGAAGAATTATATTAGTAAACTAGATTATAGAACTAAATTAATTTTGAGAGTTTGTAAGTGTAATATGTGAATACATTGGGCTCACTTTTATTTGGTTGTTTGTTTAGGACTGCAGCATAACTACAATGGCAATGGTAATAAGGTGTGAGACTATTAACAAAAATTAAAATACAATCAATATATATTAAAAAAATTAAAACTATAAAATAACCAGTATATTTATATTTAAAAATATATATCTACAATACACCGAGAGATATCTTCCAATTTGTTGGCATTTATAAATTACTTATAGTTAGAATATTTGATATGCTCACTTGAGTTAATTTAAAGAGACTATGCTACAAGACTTTTCATATTCTTCAAATGTAATAAAGATTTCATTCCATAACTGCCCAAGTTTTTCTATTTTTCTATTCATTTGGCTTCCACCAATTTTTTTTTTTTTTGGTTTAAAGTGATAAAGATTTCACTCCATAATTGCCCAAGTTTTTCTATTTTTATATCCATTTGGCTTCCACGAATTTATTTATTTACACATTTTATGAATTTTGTTTACATGGAATCCGAATCTTAATTGTTTATGGGAATCTGAATCTTTCAGCCCTTACTATGAGTGTAGAACACCTCTCGGCATAATTATTAAATAAATCAAATCAAATCAAATAACTCTTAAATAAAAATGGATGTCCACAATAGTAAAAAATAAATATAAGTATAATTTAGAATAACTAGTATAATAAAAATGTAAAAAATTAAGTAATTGTTTTTATTCATTTATCTATTTAAAACTTGAGAATATTTTTGATGATTTAATGTGTTATTATTGAAATAAAATAACTCTTCAATAGAATAAAACAATGTCTAAAATAAAATAATTCTTAAGTAAAACTTAAGATAAATAATTATTTCAAAAACAATGCTTACTAGTTTTTTTATTAAATATTATTTAGTACTATTTTATATGTGATATTACATAATAGTTTCAATATTTTTTAGTTATTAAAATAAAGTAAATAAATAAATAAAAATGTAAATAAATAAAAATAATTCTTAAATATTTCAAAAGTAAGAATAGCATACATCTTTTAAAAAATCTATGTTTAAAAGATGTGGAGAAATATCATTCTTGATGTGCCTATTCCACTTTAATGAGAAATTCAATCTCGAGATAATTTGAATTTATTTTGACTATACAAATCTAAAGTCTCTTTAAAAACTCTAGCCCCTTCCCAGCAGCCCCTGCCTCCCTCTCTCTATATATAAATAAAAATATATATAAGTATTATTATACATTACATATTTGTACATATATAATATATATTTGTACTTGGAGTTTGAATTACTTTTTTCTTATGTTTTTTTGTTGAATTACAAGTCCCAACAGAAGAAAAATGTGTAGATAAAATTTATGTGTCCATGTATGTATGTAGTAAATAAAATAGATATAAAGTAAAATAAACTAGCATACCCATCTTTTGAAAAATCTATGTAAAAGACACTAATAGATATCATTCTCAAGGCACCTATTTTTATTAGATTTCTGATTAAAGTTTAATAGCTCAAGAATGATATCTCTGGACATCTTTTACATACATTTTTCAAAAGATAGGTATGCTAGTTAGTATATAAGTGACACTGATACATTTTTATTAGAAGATGTTAATTACTTTGACTATAATGTGATCTTATCTTCAAATATTTTTATAGACCAATTTTGATATAGAATTAATTTGATTCTTTTATGAAGTTAAATTTGTAGGTGTAAAATGAACCCAATTCATTTCGGTGGTACATAACCTGACTCTAGAACATTCAAATTCTAAATCAAATTTAAGCTCAATTTGATTCCCTCCTTCCTAGGCACCCATCTGAGGTATTTGCCACCTATTTTAGGTCTACAGGGCCCAAGTAGGCCATTCAACCTCTCTTGGTCATCGTTTCTGGTTCTACGAGCCCCAAAAAGGTCATTCAACCTCTCCTGGCCATGTGTGGCATGCTTCCCCACTTGTTTGGAAGGCCATGGATGTGGCTTGAGCCTCTTGCACATTGCAGCCAATCCCCCTTTACCAAAACAATGGGGTCGTGGAAAACTGCCCTCAATAAATTGGCCTTTTTTAGATGCTATAACGACCTCTGTTGATGAATCAACCTTTGCACAAGTTGAGAGGTTGCCTAGGTTGACCTATGCACATGGGTATAGGAAAAACAAATTGCTACAATGCAATGGTGTTTTCAAATTAAACTATGCAAATACCAGACGAACATGCTCAATCCATCGCACACCTTGCAAGTTAGAAAACAAATAATGCAAAACAGAAATAAGAGACACACAAAATTGGATTAACCACACAATATACATTTATCATAAAGAAGGTGTACATTTATATAGGAGAGGGAAGAAATTGCCATGCATAATCAGTGGAGAAGACTGGGTAGTCGACTCCTACTAACTAGTACTGGTGGTGAGTTAACTTCCTCAAGACTTGCATGTAGGGGTGAGTGAACTATCACTAACTAGGTCACCTAAGTAGGCTTAACGACACGTGGAATTATCCATGTGATTGTAAATAATGCATGAGATAATATATACACTAACAACCTATAGTTAAGGAAATGGATATATCTAGACAATTGTACCACATAAAGATAAATAGTTTTATGCTTACATTTGCATACATGGTCATTCTATGGATAGATACTTTACACTCACATTGACCTTAGACCTATACTAACCATAAAAAATAGAACTTAACCAATGTTCACATATTATCCATTTTTAAATCATTTAGTATATTTGAGGGTCTAATTTGTGGGTACATAAATACATTAGGTTAATTTTGTGATTTATATTTGATCCTCATATTCAAAATTCAATTTTTACCATAGGTTCAAGCCATCCACCTTCAAACTTTATCAAAAGTTGTTGATTGCAATACTAGGGCTTGAAATAAAGAGAAATATCTAGAATTATGACCCCACTACATCTAACTATCATAAAGGAGCACTCATCAATCATTATTTAACCTTCCATATTAGCTCTTGTGTCAATAAATGGAAAAACCTTAGCTCTTGCACTAGGTCATCACAATAGCTGTTGCATTGCACTCCATTTGCATCAAGTATCAAGTGTCAATCATCTAGAATTATCATAGTACCATCAATACCATTTTACATTGTTGTTGGTTGTCTTCCAACTATTTTCAAACTTATTAAATTGATTGGTGGGAATTTATCAAGGAGAATATCCTTGCATGTAACAAGCATCAAATGATATCCATTAACACCATTTATTTTTCAAATTACAGGTGTGGGTACAAGTAACTCTTTGCTTTACAAGAATAAAATATTTATAATTATCAAGGTTGAATATGCCGTCAAAGATCATTTTCATAGTCAAATATTGCTTCTCTAAATCAAACATCAAATCTACAATACAAAATTAACCTCAAACAAATTTGGAGAATGACTTTATTAAATTTCATCAATCTATTGTTAATAAATCTAAATTTAACCAAATTTAAACAACAATTCAAAACAATAGACAACCACTTATCAAATATCAAAATTAACTGAATATTTTCACTGCTTAATTTTTAATTTTTAAACTTTCATAATATAATTTATTATAATTCTAAATTTAAATAAAATAAATTATAGTAGTAATTATGATCATTAAATTTAAACTTAATTAAAAATTTTCATTTGATTTCCTTACAAATATAAAGGTGTTTAACACATCTACTCAATAGTTACATCCATATCTAAACATGTTATTAGGTTGTATATCCTTGTGATTAGTAGCTACTTCACTTTCAAAAATACGTTAACATTTACAACATGAAAAAAAAAAGCCTTGAACTTTTCGTACTCCTTGGACCTTCTATGTGTTCAGCTCTTTTCCTACTGTCTCCCTCACTCTTTCGCGCAATTTTGGTCCTCTATTTTTCTATTAGAATAAACAGTCACTAACTCTAAGGATAGAGTTTTTATGGAAGAAAAGCAATACGGCAAAATAGACAGCCATGTGAATAGGTCTGTGTTTACACGCAATTTTTCCACTGTCTTTCTATTAGAATAGACAGCCACTAAAGGATACATGTTTTTGTCGAAGAAAAACAATACGGAAAAAATAGACAGCCATGTGAATAGGTCTTTATGCATCTTTCTACAACTCTTGCATGCAATTTCCCTCCCATCTTGCTATTAGAGTAAACAGCCACTAAATCTAAGGACTGGTTACGCCATGTGAATGGGTACGTGAATACAGCAGAAGAGCGATACGTCAGAATAGACAGCCATGTGAATGGATATGTATCTCACACTGTGAACTTCCTTCCTCTACTTTTCAGGCCCTGGTCACTATAGTCCATCTAATTATAAACCAAAATTTTGTCCACTTCCTGAAGAAAAACCAGCATTGTAGAGGATGTCGTTTTAACTTTTTGCCAACTTGACAAAACCCCTAATGATTTAGGGTGTTTTAGTTTGTCGTCCATGGGAAAGGAATTGTATTCATTACAAGACAATGAAAATCGGATCCATAAGCCAATTGTGTAACTTACACAGGGATTGTCAGGTGCTATAATTTGGAGTTGACTGTAGTTTAGGTGGCCTGGAAACGTCTGCATTATCTACGATAATAACAATTAGAAAAGGCTTAACGTGAAGATGTCAGGGTCTTTTCTCAGTGGGTTTCCTTCACAGACTTAATAGACTGAAAACAGGCACTTCCTTTTTTAACACATCAATGGATAGGCCACTTGTTACTTTTACATATTTTAAATTTAAATTGAACAATTATATTGGTAAAGTAAATTATAGAACCAAATTAATTTTCACAATTTGTAATGGTAATAAGTTCATACATTGGACTCACTTTTATTTGGTTGTTTGTTTAACTGTAATGGCAATGGTAATAAGGTCTGAGCTTATTAACAAAAACTAAAATACAATTGACATATATTAAAAAAATTAAACTATAAAATAGTTATTAAATAAACAGAATAGAATTAAATAACTCTTAAATAAAATGGATATCCACAAAAGTAAAATATAAATATAAGTATAATTTAGAATAACTAGTGTAATGAAAATTTAAAAATTTAAGTAATTGTTTTTATTCATTTATATTTTTAAAACTTGAAAATATTTTTGATGATTTAATGTGTTATTATTGAAAAATAAAATAGCTCTTCAATAGGATAAGATAATGTTTAAAAAAAAATGCTCAAGTAAAACTTAAGATAAATAATTATTTCAAGAATGAGTCTGCTGTTGAAAATGATGACACTACAAAATTTTCTTGCACCTAGGGTTTCTCATGGCACTGCTTCAAGCAATTGCTTTGGGTCTTCTTCGTCTGGGGTGTCTGCTTCGACAGGCGCCATTGCTCAGATTTCACGGGGCTTCGTAGATGACGTGTCTGGTTTCTCTGCCACACAGGCTGCCTCTCTACCTATGGTTGTGGGCTCGCTCAACGGTCGGGATGTCCCGATGCAAGCCCCTAAAGAAAACCCAAAAGATGAAGGAAATGTTGATGGGCTCAAGGCTAATAGGAAAGTGTCGTTGGCAATGGGTTCGTGTACATTCTTCTATCTCACTTAAGCCTTCCTCCGCTATCAAGGGTGCCCGAGCTGTAAATGGGGAAGACCCTTGAGTGTTTGGTATATCTCCACAGCCCTCTAGGCTTCTCCCCCAGGAGACAAAACCACTAAAAATTCCACCTTCACCGATGTAGTAAAATGTCGACAGGGCACTACCACACGATTTACGACTGCCTCTCTATCAGGCACCCCCTTGCTTGAGCCCAAATCTAGGTATGAGTCATTTGGGGCCTCACCAATGCTGCCAAACTTGGGAACTACTAACAAAAGGCAAGTTCAAAGCTCAGATAAACATCTGAAGGTGAATTTTGATGCCATATTATTAAAAGAGCTATGTGACGATGAAGATTTTTTCTCTAAGAATGGGTTGATTTGTAGGTTCAATCTATTTTGGCCTAGTCTTCTTGTATTGCATGAGTGGATCTCAAATTCATGGGGTCCTTTGATGGAAAAAAATCTAGAAATTTATTCGAGTGGAAAAGGTTTTTTTACATTTGTCTTTGATAGTAAGCAAGACAAAAAGGTCATTCTCAATCTCACATGTATGTGGGGAGAGAGTACATTCCTCCTAAAATCATGGCATCCAAACTTTGACCCAACCACTGAATCCTTTTTAGTTATGTCGATCTAGGTTTGCCTCCCAAATCTCCCCCTGCACTACTGGTTTGAATTGTGTTTTACAACCATTGGTTATTCTCTTAGTAAATTCATATGTACATATGTGAACTCAAAAATTTTCATTCACACAACCTTTGCGTGGATATTGGTTGAGTTGGACACCTCCAAAGCCCTCCCGGCATAAATTAACTTGGATGCAAATGGTAAAAGCTGGGTGCAAACATTGGACTACAAAGGTTTAAATTTTAGATGCAGAAGATGCTACAAAGTTGGACATGTTGCAACAGATTATTCAATTGGGAAGTCTCAAGCTAATTGGGAGGCATCATGGTGGAAAGATGCCTTCCCCAAGCATTACTTTGTCTCAAGCTTACCCAAGAATTGTGGATCCTCAATGCCTGATCTCAACACAAAGGAGGAGAGGCAGTTGGGTGAGATCTCTCCTAAATCTAGTGTTGCCATTGAGGGTGCTCAAACCACAGTTGCTAAGTGTTCCCTCTCTCAAGCTCCATCATATGCACAAACAGATTCCACTGATGGGGTTGGAAAAGATGATTGGCAAACAATAAGGAAAAAGAAGCAGTGCAACTATCAAAATAGGGATGTATGCAAAGGAATGCAGCTTCAGCCCCACACCATTTCCGTCGCTAAGGAACAAAAGTTGGGGGGGAAGATGATGAATGGCTCATTGCTCAAAAAAAGGAAAATGATATCCTCAAGTTAAAGGAGATCAGTAACAATTTGCATTCTCAAATTAAATCCGGTGTCAGCTCTCAGCAAACATCTACTACATAGTAGGGTTGAACTAGTAATTTGTTATTGGTAGACTTTCTGATTGAACAAGTAGGTAGTAAATTATTTGGGTCAGGATGACCATGGCCGAATAAAATGTAATTTGAAACTAAGGGGATGAGATCCCTCATTTGTGATCTCACCAGGTATGGGCAGGCAAAATTCTTGTCAGAATACAAAACTCACCTCTTACATATAAAAAAAAAAAAAATTCAAAAATAATGCTTACTAATTTATTTATAAAATAGTATTTATTACTTATAGAATAGTTTTAACATTTTTTAGTTATTAAAATAAAGTAAATAAAAAAAGAACAATGTAAATAAAAAATAATAATTCTTAAATATTTCAAAAGTAAAACTAGCATACAACTTTTAAAAAATCTATGTAAAAGATGCAGAGAAATATAATTCTTGACATGCCTATTTCACGTTAATGTGAAATTCAATCTCAAGACAATTTGAATTTATTTTGACTATACAAATCTAGAGTCTTTTTGAAAACTCTAGCCCCTTCCCCAACTCTCCAGCCTCCCTCTCTCTATATATAAATAAAAGTATATATAAGTATTATTATATATTACATATTTGTAGAGTGTATATATCATATATATTTGTACTTGGGATTTGAATTACATTTTTCTTTTTTTTGTTGAATTGCAAGTCCTAGTAGAAAATATTGTGTAGATAAAATTTATGTGTCCATGTATGTATGTAGTAAATAAAATAGATCTAAAGTAAAATAAACTTGCATACCCATCTTTTGAAAAATCTATGTAAAAGATGCTAAGAGATATCATTCTCAAGGTACCTATTTTTATTAGATTTTTGACGAAAGTTGAGTACCTCAAGAATGATATCTCTCAACATCTTTTACATAGATTTTTCAAAAGATAGCTACATGCTAGTTAGTATATAAGTACAATACTAATAAATTTTTACTAAAACATGGTAATTAATTTGACTATAATGTGATCTTATCTTCACATATTTTTATAGACCAATTTTGATTTAGAATTCATTTAATTCTTTTTTGAAGTTAAATTTATAGGTGTATAATGTTTCCATGGTACATAATGACTCTAGAACTTTCAAATTCAAATTCAAATTTAATCTCAATTTGATTTCCTACCTACTAGTCATTACTTGCTGACTTAATCATAAAAATCATCAAATTGTGTGCTAGGGTGGCGTATAGAAGGATGAACCCTAATTCTTTTTTGCTATCTAGAGAATATAAGGAGATCTAAAAAAACATCTAGTGAGCATCAAAGAAATTTATCTATTGAATCATCATCAACATAAGCATATTGTATAATTGCTTGGTGTATCTTTGATCATTATTCCACAACTATTAAATCAAATCCATGTGTTTGACATTAGTAAAAGATGGTCACTTAGCAAACTTTGAAAGGTGTACATCAACATTACTAGTTATTTGTTGAAAGTCTAGACATTAAGGGAATAACAAATTAGAAGTTCAAAATCTTGTAGATCAAATATATAGAACAAGATCATATATGTGCATCAGAAATAGAATTTGCATTCATAGAGGTCATTTTTGCATATGCAAAATGAGATTTATTAGATCATCCCTATTACAAATTAGATTTAGCCTTTATAAGGATTTTTCCTATATATTGTAAAGCCAATCACTTTTGAAGGGGTTGGAAGAAAATTAAAGTTTTTCTTTTGGCTATACCTATGCTAGTGTCCTCTTAGTTAAAATTTTTCTTTTATTTTTTTCTTTTGTTCCAAACCCATCTATAAGTCTTGAAAAAATACTAATATTCATTAGAGAATCTATAGTATAATTTTCTGTGATATATCTTGAGTTTAGAATTGTTTATGTTTTGTATATTTGATTTGCTCATGAAATATGGTAGTAAAATGTGTTAGTATTGCTTGTCTATTTTCCATTAGAGATTGTACAATCTTAGATTTTTTGATTGAGCTACTGTTAGTTATACCACTATTAGCTTCTTACTGATTCCTAGATACTTCACTGAATATTTTGGTTTTATCAAGATAATCCAAGATTATTCATTTCATCTTTGCACTCCTAATCTTTGTAATTATTTTACATCTGATTAAATTAGTAGTAGACTCGTTGGGAAAGGTGTCTCAACCTTCCAACTTTGAAATGTTACTATTCTTCCCAGTTTTGGTCTTTTTAGATACCCATTATCTTGGATAGTGGTCTAGAACTTTCAAAGTTTCCATAAGTTTCCTGGAGAGCGAGAAATAGTGAGACTTACTATTTTTAGTAAGTTCTTTATTTGAGCTCAGATTGACCTCAAATTTTTTCTAGAAGGTGTGGAACAGCTAAGTGAACATCTCGGGTGAGTATCGTCTCAAGATCATAACTAGATCGCGAGATATTAAAGTTTCTATTTTTTTGAAACTATCAGAAAAGTTTCAAACTCAATTTTTGGGTATTAAAACTTCTCTAAACAGCTCAAAAATTGTTGTAACTAGAGAAGCAAGTTACAGGGTGATAGAGCACTTCACAAGCTTTCCGACACATAAAACGGTTCGTCAATCGGACACCCAGATCAAAAGTTATGGCCTCCGGAAGTTGGACCTTCTGTTTTGGGAAATGTAAAAACATGTTGGACACATAAAAGAGCGGTAAAGGGGAGAGTTACATGTGGTGGTGTGTGGTTTGGCACATCACGTGGTATTTTTGATTGGGAGATAATTTGGGTGCCATTTTTGGGTGGTTTTAGATCATGGTTTTGTAATTACCGTTGGTGGTGTGCTGTATTGTATCTCCTATATATTAGGAACTTGAGATGTTGAATTACCTCCTGGATCTCTGGTTGGGTATACTCTTGTAAAATCTTGCTCTGCAAGTATATTGTAATCTTCATGATTTCTGAATAATATATTGGGCGGCTTTGGAGTGTGGGGGTTTTTACCCGTAAGGGTTTTCCCCACATATATCTTGTGTTGTGAGTTTTGTGTTTGCATTTGGAAATTGTTATTACTTTCTATTAATGTTCATCTTAATTTATAACTGTAAAAGAAATTTGCATAAGTCTTTCCTCATTAGAGCAGTGTAGGAAGCATTTTCCGCATACCTTGCTTCCTTTCAAGACTTAGGACTTACATGTGATCAAGATTTATAAATCTAAAATTTAAATTCTATTGATCTTATAAGTGATTATTCATTACTAGTTTTATAATATGTTAAATATGTTTTGTGTATGCAATGAATAGTTTAAATTAGTTGAAACTCTTATCTAATTCTAAGAATATTGATTTCATGTAGTTTATGTAGGACCTTTTTATGCCTTCATTTGGGTTCAACATAGTCCCTTGAATTAGAACATTGTTTATATAGGCCTCTAGGTTATCATGCATAACCAAGACCTAGTATTTGATGCCTTGGGGAGATTATTACCTTCTTTAAGAGAAGGGTTTCTATTTCCATCACTTGCCTATTGGTCTTGTGCTAAAACACCAACCAACAAGGTTGGCTCTTTTATTTGTGTTTCATTGCTATTATTTTAATTAGGTTTTGTTCCTATTGGGAAATAGGTGTGTTTTACACCTTGCATAACATTGATTTTTTTTATTTATGTAAAATAAATATTTATTTCTAGTGCATCTTAATTGATGTGTTTAGCCACATTATATATTTATTTGGGTGCCACTTGTAAACATTGTATGTAACATTGGGTTAATTTTTTTATGTGTTTGGGACACATAGGAAAATTAATTATTTATTTGGAAAAATATTTAATATTGGGCATAAAGTGAAAACTTAGTTGCAAATATTAAATGAGGGGTCAATGGTTTTGTATATCCATGGTTTTGGAACACAAGGTTTTCTCCATACTACACCTTGTATTTGTATGAGATTGATTCTATAAAAGAAATCACATGGTTAGTAGTTTGGATTGGCTAGTTGGCTACTGATTGATTTGGTTGTAGGTTGTGTGAGAGGTTGTCATTGTATTGAGTTTCTATTGTGAGTGTATTTTGTGAAGCATGGAATGGGATGTGTTGATACATGCTTGGACACATGGAGGATGCATTAGAGGAGCTTGATGTTTCAGGGGTGTCCATGAGACTCTAAGAGTGTATTGTAATGTTCCATTATTGATTAATACATTGAGTATGGATGTTTTTGAAGGCGAGGTTTTCCCCTCATGGAGGGTTTTCCCAGAGAATATTTTGTATCACCTTGATGGTATGTTTCCTTATTCTTTTTCATGTTGATTTTTGAATACTATGTTTGCAAATTAATCTCTCATAGTGTAATGCCCCTTGTTTTTGCTTGTGATAGATGTTACTTTCATGATCCCTATGACAATCCTAGTATAGATGATGGTCTTATAGTGCATGTTTACAGTTTTGAGATATTTTTGATTTCTATGTTATGGTTGATGTTCTCCTTGATCTTGATAGACACTTGGTTATTATACGAACTAGATATGGATTTATGTTAGATGTTGCTTGATTACTTGTACTTTGTGCCTTCACAGTTGATGGACATGTTATGGATTGATGTTACTTTTAGTTTAATATGATCATGATTATGATGTATGAATGGTATAAGTTATTTAATGATGTGTTACTTGAATGGAACAGTGTTGCATTACTCATGTCCAAGTACCCTGCCACGCTGCGACTTCCGTTCATTATGCTTACATGGTTATATATGTATATATATGCACAACCTTGTTGTTCGTTGCAGGATGCAGGTACCGGGCATCGACTCCACCTGAATTACCAGGTTTGAGCGTGCCCTAGCCAATGGAATTGTGGATTGGAGTTGACATGAGGTTCCCCTAATTAGTCAACATCCTCAAGGAGGATGAGCTTTCAGTGTTGTGCCCTGTCGTCACCATCAGTAGGACTGTTGTCGTCATTGGTCGCCATTGGTCATTATGTCCTGTAGCTTCACTTGGGTCAAGTATCACCTTGTGAGTTAGGGTATATCCAATTTAAGTGTTAATTCATGCATGATTAATATTTCATTTAAATAAGGTTAAATTAAAGCTTAAATTAAATAAACATTGCTAGGGATTATGTGTGTGGTTTATTAATTATAAATAATTAATTATTGATAATTGGTAAAACTAATATAAAAAATAGTAATTAATAAATAATTAGATGAGTAAAAAGAAATAATGAGTCCTAAGTTGTAAGAGGATTTAATTAAAAGAAAGTAGGATTCATAGGTAAGATGATTAAACAATTATCATTTTGATTAAATGAATTGACGGTAGTAAAAGTAATGTTTTACAGATTAAATAATAAGGATTGTTACTCTATTCCATGTATTCAGTACTTGGGATATGCAAACAATGTAGGGTGCTGACATTTGCTAATGGGAAGAATTGGGAGTCCTTGGAAATAATTAATTTTAAACTCCTTGAGAATGTGGGCTCTGGGAAAATGGAGAGCCATGCCTCCTGCATTTACCCGAGGAGCTCAATCCTTGTTTCAAGAAAGTGGGAGGTTGAAGAGGCAGGCTTGTCTCCTGCATTTATTCGAGGAGTTGAATCCTGGTTGAAGGGGGGAAAAAGATTTCTAGAAAAAGGAAGGTCTGAAGAAATTGGAGAGGGAGAAAGGAGCTACCGGATTCAACAGGGCAAACTCTCAAACATCTTAATCAGGTTCCATTGTCCTTCGATCTCTCTCTCTTTCTGCATGTATATGTATATGGTTTTAGATAGGTGAATGTGATTTAGTATGCATAGCTCTTTGTCGCTGAACCTGTATGGCCGCATGTGTAGGTTTGAGGGATGTCATTTCTGCTTTTTCATTCTTTCCAACAATTTAGAATAGATTTTAACCGACACCTAAATGGCTTCTTCTTCACCATCGTATAACTGTGCTCAAATAGAACCAATGCCTTGCAAGTTTACATAATCGCATATATAGAGTGAATCTCAGAGAGGAATAAATCATCATCAGGAAGCTTGAGACTGTATCCACACATTTATCACATATATAATTGGCATTTATTCAGAAATAGGGTATCTTCATAGTCGGCACTGTTAAAATGTTCAGTCAGCTCACATCACAAGCGAAGGTAGCCATAAGGCAAAGAGGATTACTCATGTGATTTAAGTTTGAACAGCTCTCAATTTGTAGGAAGAGCCTTGCTTATTTCATTTTGTGTATATCCTACGACCACTGCCTCCATTGGATAACCATCCTTGAGGCATTCTAGCAAGCAATTCGTGTGGCCTAGGTAGTGTTTTCTCATCTTGCATTTACATCCACCAGAGTATTTCCCTGTGCTTATAAGGGTAGGATGCACCCTATTTACCTCACATGGTTACAATGGTTAGTACTGTGGATGGATTTGATTTAAGGGTGTATCGTTATCCCAACAAGAATCTCACTTTCCTTATTCCCATAAATTGCTTATACCTTCTTCCATGCCTTGATTGTAATAAGTCTGCCCTCATTCTAAATGACACCTTGATTGTGCTTCCACATTTTGCCTACGTGTCTAGCAGGGACGATGCTACTCTTGCATGTAACAAAAAAAAAAGGAATGATAAAAATAAAAATAAATAAATATTATAACAAAAAAAAAATTTCGCTGGCCTATAGTTTCCAAAACCTTTTTCCTCAAAACTATTCTATGAGTACCTTGCAATAATTGCCGCTCGTGAGACTTTGGGCCTAACAATGCCGGCATTTAACTCTGGTCAGGGAGAACTTACGAAGCCTTTTGGAAGAATCCATTTAGTATTGCAGGAAATGAAGTTTTTTCCAAATTCTGCAAACCTGTCGTTTATTTTGAGGGCGTGTTTCACAAAATTGACAAGTCTTTTTTTTTCCCACTCCATTGACCATCTTCTTGTGACGGTGGGTGATTTTGGTTTTGTAAACTCTTTTTTTTCCAAATCTATCAAGTATGTCGCATGATTCCTGAGTACCCTTTTGGCATTGTCACCTCTGCTTTGGCGTTTGATATCATCGTTTGATAGAAACATAATGTGGGTTCATTCATATACGAGAATGAAGTAAGAAACGTTGCTGTCCACAAATTATACATTGCTCAAGTAGAAAGAAAAAAAATGTGTTGTCTGTAACCTTCGACAGCACTGGCCTCCAGCATGGACCGTTCTAGCGTCCACTTGCAGATTCCTCCCAGGCCGATCGCTGTAATCCTCTATATTCACCAAACCTTCTCAGGAAATTGAAACATGTAACCTTCATTCATCTCTAACAGCCGCATGTAAGGCATATAATTAGTAATTGCTCAGTTTTAGAGCACCGCTTATGTCTCCCCAGTGCGAAATAGAAGGTTTCCTATTTCTCTCTTCCTTCGAGAGATTGTGCCAGTAGACCGTTCTCCCATATTTCATGGAGTCCTCTTTGATTATTTTTTTTAACGAGGGTAATAAGTCATTAGTGCGCTACTTCTATTCGCATTAGACCTAGGATAAACATGGTGATGTAGTAAAAAGCCTCTCTAGGAAGTAGTCGTGGTATCCATTAGAGTGTGCAAGGATATAGGTGTCCATTTGATGTCTTGGGTTCTTATTATTGTTGGGCTCATAGGTGTCGATATAGATCTCATTGTGTAAGTTATTAGAATCGATAACCATTGAAGTTTAGACTCATTTATTTAGCATTAATGTAAGACCTCTAGTAGATGTGAATATGTGCTACCTCAAAGGACCAATTACCTCCTTGAAAGAGTACTAATTCAATATTTAGAGTATTGGTTTTGAGTAGTCTAATATTTGACATATGTCATCTAATTTATCATTTCGGAATATACTAATATATTTAATTTATAACCAATTGTAAGAAGTATACCTATGCGGTTGTTTCACTTGAGGGTTACATTTATATGAAAATTGATGAGTGGTTTAATATAATTGCAAATTAATAATTATCAAACTAGACCAAATCTTATAAACCCTTGTGGAGATACAACTTGAATTTAGTTGTTAATACGATCAATGTAAATGGGTATAACAAAAGGCTTAGGGTAGATGAAATTTAACCTAGTGGGATTGAATTGGTAAGATCTTGTCATAATGATTTTGTTAAGTTGGTATTGGAATTTAAAGCCTAATTAAATGAATGTCTTTTGTTCGATTACACATAGTTGTGGCCAGTGGAACTATTAATAGTAAGTGACTGAGAGAATATGCATGTATGTCATAGTGATGTTGTTAGAATTATAATTTGCATTGTAATCAATGTTACGTAGAAGCAGTCAAAATTGTTTCTTTTACTTAAGTTAATAAGATACTACGAGACTTAGAATTTTATGTGGTTACAAATTAAATGCTATGGGATTTAGAAGTTTATATGGATACAAATTAAATGGGAGCCCTCTAGTCACCCGCCAATATGGAATTTAAATTACATTGAAATCATTTAATTAATTTGATTTTTTTTCTTTTAACAATGGCAATAATGGTCTATTTAGTAGATTAATGATGTGGGTGTCTTGTAAATCAAATAAATATTTTTTTTTTAGTAATTATTTACATATAGTTATTTTAATGTAATTGTGGATTTGTTTTTTTTACAAGAATAAGATCGATAATGCACTATGTTTAAATATTAATATACTAAGCCTTCTTTGCGAATTAAATATAGAATATTGTTATTATTATCATTTTTATTACTATTATTATTGTTATTATTATTATTACCACAAAATAGTAGTTATCTTTCCCAAGGAAAAATTTGTATATTTATATACGTTTGTTGGTCACACAGGTGCAATTGTATAAATTTTGCATTTGATTATCCAATAGTAATATAAGATTTAATATTTTAGTGAAGGTATCAATTACTATATTTTGAATTGTTATGTGTGTTAATTGATTTAATCTGGATGTTAATTGATTTAATCTGGACGTGAATTTTATTATATTATCCTTGTGAAGAGTTAATAAGAGTGTATGGTGATGGAAGTTATGTGAACAATGAGCTCAACTGCATGAAGAAAGTATAACTGTGCATATGATAGATCATTAATCTTAATGAGGTCCATTGTGCAAATTGACAAGTCTTAGTTGTTCCAGAGGCATAGGATAACTGGTCTTGTTTTCTTGTATATGCTATGTTGTAATGTATCACGATGTGGTTATTAAGTACTTCATGGATGTTGCAATTGTTTATTGTTTTAAGTATGTTATAAGGTATTGTGTTTGATGAGACAACAAGGACACATAGTCATCCGTATAGAAGAAATCTCTCTTGTGTTACTCTATTGAAAACCATGAATAATGTATTGAGAATTGCCTTGTGATTATGCCATAGTTTGCAAGAGGGTTAATGCCTTGCAATGTGTATGTCTAGTTTTTTTTCTTGTTATGGTGATATGTGCATGATGGATGGGGTCTCCTAGGTGCAGATAGGGGAGTGGCTTCCAATGTGGGGCCGGTGCCCAAAGTGGCCGCTAAGGTAACCCATTGGAAGTTGGTAAATAAGTGATAACCTAATAATTAATCTAGGGGGTTGGGTAGTTCTCACACTAACAAGATAATTGGATGCCTCACTCATGCCGGTAATGCTCGTTCAGGCTAAGGATGAGATGAGAAGGCCATGGTTGGCAAGATCAACTTCCTTGTCCTCATGAAAGGAATGTTGATTCTGCATGCGCCACCCTATAGGGTCGGTGCCTAGAGAGGCTACCAGGGTAACCATAGATGGGGGCCAGCTTCTGGTGATAGATAGCCTGGGTAACCCATGCTAGGGCCATGCGATGACACTCTCCTCACTGTAGCCTAGCAGTCCTTAGTTGTACTCTCCCCAGTTGTTATGTGTTGCCTCTGGAAGTAATGTTGTGTTGTTTGCGACACTGACTAGTGATGTTGGAGTCATGTGTTGTTCTTAGTCCACTATCTACCTGACCGTTGTTGTCGTGGGGACCTTATGTTAACTCCTAGCTCAAGGGGTGGACCTCAGGGTTCCACATGGTCGGGTGGAAGAGCTTTATCCATTGGTTTTCTCTCTTGCCATTATTCGTGAGCGAGGAGGATACACCTTATGTACCAGACGTCAGATCTTGTACCTATTTATGAAGATAGTTATTATGCTCTTGTACTAGCCTTGTGTATCTACTGTATCATATTGTATATATTCAGATGTAATCAGGATGTTGATAATGTAAATTACATGATGATATACTCATTTGTATAAACTTGGAATATGTGCATGTAATCTTGTCCAAAGTTGATTATCTATTTAATGTCACAGAATGTAGATGTATATGCATAATCAGTAATGTAATAGAGTTAGAATGATTTGCCAATGTTGGTTAGCAATGCATGTTAATGATGTTGATTATTGTCAAGTAATGCATCCATGGCACCTTGGAAGACAAGTTGTTAGTTAATGATGTGTATTGACCTGCTAAACCCCACTTGTTATCTTGTAATCTTTTCAAAAAAAAATATATTTCGCTTTGCTTGCATAGAAGTGTTGTCTTTCAAGGTGTTCATGGCGTGGCACTACATCTGGTATCAGAGCCAAGTTTCAACACTGCGTACCTTGGTTATATTGGAGCCTGTTATGTAACCTAGTGCTTAAACTCTGTAGAATGATTTAACTCCTATTGTGATCTTTTTTTCGTAATTTAATAATTTGCCCTTTTGTGTTCAGGATAGATGCTTAGACGTAGGCGCTGAGGTCGGGGTAGAGGTAGGGGTCGTGGAAGAGGTGGTGGTGGAGACCGTCCTCCTAGTTCTCCTCATGGCAGTGGCCATGAAGGCGGGGGCCGGAACATGGAGGGTCAGGGTCAGCTTGATGGAGCCTAGTTGAGATAGATTCTAGAGGAAGCCCTTGCCCATTTAGGCCCTAGACAGGAGGGTGAGTAGGCCAGAGGTGGTCAGGAGGTAGACCAGTCAGGTCCTAGACAGAGAGAGAGGTCTCCCAGGCGTAGGGAATTGATAGCTAAGCAGGAGGCCACATTAGCCAGCCATATGAGGGATTTACTGAGAGCACGCCCTCCCACCTTTGACGGAGCTGGTAGAGGACTTGAGACAGAGACCTGGTTATTGGACTTAGGTAGGTGTTTCGCCATGCATCTGTATGGCAGTAATACAAAAGCCAGATGTGCCATTTTGCATCTCCAAGGGTTTGCTTCGACTTGGTGGGGGCTAGAAGAGAAAAAGTTGCATTTGGGCATTAACACTGTGTCTTGGGAGTTATTTGTAGAGAGATTTAGAAGCTGCTTTCTTTTTGACCATTGGAGGTAGCATCGAGCAAATGAGTTTCATGAGCTAAGGCAGTTGGCCATGATAGTTGAGCAATATGAGTGTAGGTTTTATGAGCTCAAATAGTATGCAGGTATCGAAGATGACGAGTCCATGTTGGTGCAGCATTTTATCAGGGGTTTGAATGCTCAGATTAGTGGAGGGGTTCGTGTATTCGAACCTAAGACTATGGAGATTATCCTGGATAAATCCCAGCTTGTAGAGGAGAATTTGGTTATGGGCCTTGGTGGACATACAGGTGTGCACATTGGTAGTACACCTTTGTCAGGGTATGATTCTTGAGGTGGTCACACTCAAGCGTCAGGTTCTCATGCACCCTCAAAGGGTGGTCAGTAGCAATAGTATTCGTAGTCCAAATCAAAGAAATCTCAGCATCAGCAAGGTAACAGGTTCCAAAATAAGAAAGACTGGACTTGGCAGCATAATAAGCGCAACCGTTATGATCAGCCAGCCTAGAGTATGCAATCTTCAGTAAGCAGGGGCAGTTTCCAGTAGTCTAGTGCTTTCTGGGGTAATAGTGGTTTGGGTAGAGGCACCAGATCCTTCTCTTGTGGCCAATAGGGCCATATAGCCAGACAGTGCCCGCAGAAGGGTGCATCAGGATTTGGACATCGACCGGCGGCATCTGAGCCAACGGTTGGCGATGCAGGTAGGTCACACCGAGTCTTCACAGCGGTGGATGACCAATAGGCAGAGCACCAGGGCACCATGGTGGAGACCTCTGGTTGCATGCGAGGTATTGATTTTTATGTCCTATTTGATTCCGGTGCATCTGATTCATTTATATCCCCTTCTCTTGTGGAGCGTTGTGGCTTAGTGGCAACAAAGCAAGATGATAGGTGGCAGGTTGAGTTAGCCTCCGGGGCTAAGATTGCAGTTGAGTCTCTAATTTTAGGGTGTGACTTGATGATTAGCTCTCTATCCACTTCTGTGGACCTTCGCATTTTACCCCTGGATTCATATGACATAGTTTTGGGGATGGATTGGTTGGAGACCCATCAGGCAATGATAGATTATCGGCATAAGTCCATTAGATGTGTGGATGATTCTGGTGCTGAGGTTGAGGTCATAGGAGTTTAGAGGCCTATTTCCCTACGTATGATCTCTGCTATGCAACTCAAGAGATGCATGCGTCAAGGATATTATCTTTTTATAGTAACCATTGGTGATTTGGAGATGGAGGAGAGTCGAGAGGCATCTCTTGATGATCATCCACTCTTGAGGGAGTATGCGGATGTTTTTCCTTCTGATATTCCAGGGATGCCACCAAAGCGTGACATCGATTTCAGAATTGATCTAGTTCCTGGCGCAGAGCCTATCTCATGAGCTCCATATAGGATGACCATGCAGGAGCTCAAGGAGCTTCGACTGTAGTTGGAGGAGCTATTAGCCAAAGGGTTCATTCGACCTAGTGTTTCTCCTTGGGGAGCACCTGTGATCTTTGTGAAGAAGAAGGATGGATCTCTACGACTATGTATCGACTATAGACAGCTCAATAAGGTAACAGTGAGAAATAGGTATCCCTTGCCTCAGATTGATGATTTATTTGATCAGATCAAAGGAGCTAAAGTATTCTCTAAAATTGACCTTAAGTCAGGATATCACCAGTTGCAGATTTTTGAAGCAGACATTCACAAAATAGCATTTGGCATCCGTTATGGACATTATGAGTTCACAGTGGTGCCATTCAAGTTGACAAATGCACCGTCAGTCTTTATGAGCTTAATGAATGGTGTGTTTCACACTTATCTTGACTGATTTGTCCTCGTATTTCTTGATGATATATTAATTTATTCGAGGACCATGGAGGAACATGAGGAACATTTGCGTCAGGTGTTGCAATGTCTGAGAGAAAACCAACTTTATGCTAATTTGTCAAAATGTGAGTTCTTCCAGATAGAGGTTAAGTATTTGGGCCATGTCATCTCTGGAGAGGGTATTGTAGTGGATCCCTCAAAGATCCAAGCTATTATGGACTGGCCTGCACCCACTATTGTTTCTGAGGTCCGTAGCTTTATGGGGTTGGCAGGTTACTATCGTCACTTCATCATGGGGTTTTCGAGAATTGCTCACCCCATTACCTCTCTTCAGAGGAAAGGGAAGAAGTTTGTTTGGTTAGAGCGGTGTGAGGAAGCCTTTCAGACTCTTAAGGAACAACTGACTAGTGCACCTATATTAGCAGTTCTGTATCCTGATAGGGACTTTGTTGTTTGTACCGATGCTTCCTTAGAGGGTTTGGGAGTAGTTCTGATGCAGGATGGTCGCATGATTGCCTATGAGTCTCGCAAACTCAAGGATCATGAATTAAACTATCCCACTCATGACCAAGAGTTAGCCGCAGTTGTGCATGCCTTGGTGAGATGGAGGCATTTTCTGTTAGGGCATCAGTTTGAGCTACACAGTGATCATCGTAGTTTGCAGTATATCTTCACGTAGCCAAACTTGAATGCAAGGCAAAGACACTGGATGGAGTTCTTGTGCGAATATGAATTTGAGGTCAGATATATTCAGGGTAAGGAGAATGTGGTAGCAGATGCTCTTAGTCGTCAGAGGCATGAGATCTCAGCAGTTTCTCTTACAGTTGATTTGAGAGGTCAAATTCTTGTTGCTCTTCCTACTAATAGTTGGTGCCAAGAGGTGAGATCTGAGATTGAGTCTGGTAGACCTCTAGCAGGTAGGTTCACCAGTTATTCTTTTGAGTCAGATGGTCTTTTGTGATAGTTGGGTCGTATCTATGTTCCTAATTCTGAGGGTCTTCATACCCTAGTTTTGTCTGAGGCACATCGGGCACCCTATTCTACCCATTCGGGTGTCAAGAAGATGCATGCAGATCTGCATCAACTATACTTTTGGAGTGGTATGAAGCAGGATATTGCTAATTTTGTGTCAAGATGTCTTGAGTGTCAAAGAGTGAAGGCGGAGCACCAGCACCCTGCAGGTCTTTTGCAGCCTTATTTAATTCCTGAGTGGAAGTGGGATATCATTTCGATAGACTTCATTATTGGTTTGCCGATGTCCTCTCGACGACATGATGCTATTATGGTCACCGTGGATAAGTTAACGAAGGTAGCTCACTTTTCTCCTGTCTGTGCTTCTTACAATGCCTCTATGGTGGCTAGAGTGTTCATGGAGAACATCGTCAGACTTCATGGGATTCCTCATAGGATCATCTCTAACAGAGATCCAGTGTTCACTTCCGCTCTTTGGACTTCCTTGCAACATGCCTTGGGAACACAACTGAACTTTAGTTCAGCTTATCATCCTGAGACTAATGGTCAGACTGAGAGGGTTAATCAGGTTCTCGAGGATATGTTGAGGATGTATGTTATGGATCAACAGAGCCGTTGGGAGGACTACCTTTACCTAGTGGAGTTTGCCTATAATAATGGTTATCATAGTTCTATTGGCATGTTTCCCTTCCAAGCCTTGTATGGTCATCCTTGTAGGACCCCCTTGAGTTGGGATCATTTGGAGGATAGAGTTCTTCTAGGTCCGGATATGCTTAGAGATTTGGAGTAGCAGGTTGAGAGGATTAGAGAGCATCTGGTGGTAGCGCAGGATAGGCAGAAAAAGTATGTAGATGCCCATAGGATCGATCGTCGATTTTCCGTTGGAGATCGGGTGTTCTTGTGTGTGCAACTGCGAAAGAGTCCAATCCGCTATGGGAAGGGCTCCAAGCTAGCACCGCGCTTTGTTGGACCTTTTGAGGTGTTGGAGAGGATCGGTCCAGTTGCTTATCGCCTTGCTTTGCCGCCTAGCCTTTCATGCATCCATGATGTGTTTCATGTTTCAGTACTTAGACCTTACTATCCAGATATTGCTCATATTCTTGATTGGACTGCTCTACAAGTAGAGGACGGGCAACTGGCCTTGGAGCCCGTAGGCATTTTTCAGCATAGGAGACTCGCTCTGAGGGGTAGAGACATGGAACAGGTTAGGATCCAATGGGATCCTAATGATGAGACCTCCGCTACCTAGGAGGATGCTACCAGAATCAGGGAGTTATATCCTCACTTATTTGCAGGCTTCCAGGAGTAAGCCTAGTTCTAGGGGAGGAGGATGTAATGCCCCTCATTTTTGCTTGTGATAGATGTTACTTTCATGATCCCTATGATAGTCCTAGTATAGATGATGGTCTTATAGTGCATGTTTACAATTTTGAGATATTTTTTATTTCTATGTTATGGTTGATGTTCTCCTTGATCTTGATAGACACTTGGTTATCATACGAACTAGATATGGATTTATGTTAGATGATGCTTGATTACTTGTACTTTGTGCCTTCACAGTTGATGGACATGGTATGGATTGATGTTACTTTTAGTTTAATATGATCATGATTATGATGTATGATTGGTATAATTTATTTAATGATGTGTTACTTGAATGGAACAGTGTTGTATTACTCGTGTCTGAGTACCCTACCACACTGCGACTTCTGTTCATTATGCTTACATGGTTATATATGTATATATATGCACAACCTTGTTGTTCGTTGCAGGATACAGGTACCAGGCATCGACTCCACCTGAATTACCAAGTCTGAGCGTGCCCTAGCTAATGGAATTGTGGATTGGAGTTGACATGAGATTCCCCTAATTAGTCAACATCCTTAAGGAGGATGAGCTTTCAGTGTTGTGCCCTGTCGTCACCATCAGTAGGACTATTGTCGTCATTGGTCGCCATTGGTCGTTATGTCCTGTGGCTTCACTTGGGTCAGGGATCACCTTGTGAGTTAGGGTATATCCAATTTAAGTGTCGATTCATGCATGATTAATAATTCATTTAAATAAGGTTAAATTAAAGCTTAAATTAAATAAACATTGCTAGGGATTATGTGTGTGGTTTATTAATTATAAATAATTAATTATTGATAATTGGTAAAACTAATATGAAAAATAGTAATTAATAAATAAATTGGATAAATAATTAGATGAGTAAAAAGAAATAATGAGTCCTAAGTTGTAAGAGGATTTAATTAAAAGAAAGTAGGATTCATAGCTAAGATGATTAAACAATTATCATTTTGATTAAATGAATTGACGGTAGTAAAAGTAATGTTTTAAATATTAAATAATAAGGATTGTTACTCTATTCCATGTATTCGGTACTTGTGATATGCAAACAATGCAGAGTGCCGACATTTGCTAATGGGAGGAATTGGGAGTCCTTGGAAATAATTAATTTTGAACTCCTCGAGAATGTGGGATGTGGGAAAATGGAGAGCCATGCCTCCTGCATTTACTCGAGGAGCTCAATCCTTGTTTCAAGAAAGTGGGAGGTTGAAGAGGCAGGCTTGTCTCCTGCATTTATTCGAGGAGTTGAATCCTGGTTGAAGGGGGGGAAAAAGATTTCTGGAAAAAGGAAGGTTTGAAGAAATTGGAGAGGGAGAAAGGAGCTACCGGATTCAACAGGGCAAACTCTTGAACATCTTAATCAGGTTCCATTGTCCTTCGATCTCTCTCTCTTTCTGCATGTATATGTATATGGTTTTAGATAGGTGAATGTGATTTAGCATGCATAGCTCTCTGTCGCTGAACCTGTATGGCCGCATGTGTAGGCTTAAGGGATGTCCCTAAATCATTTCTGCTCTTTCATTTTTTCCAACAATTTAGAACAGATTTTAACCGACACCTAAATGGCTTCTTCTTCACCACCGTATAACTGTGCTCAAACAGAACCAATGCCTTGCAAGTTTACATAATCGCATATATAGAGTGAATCTCAAAGAGGAATAAATCATCATTAGGAAGCTTGAGACTGTATCCACACATTTATTCACATATATAATTGGCATTTATTCAGAAATAGGGTATCTTCATAGTCGGCACTGTTAAGATGTTCAGTCACGCTCACATAACAAGCGAAGGTAGCCATAAGGCAAAGAGGATTACTCATGTGATTTAAGTTTGAACAGCTCTCAATTTGTAGGAAGAGCCTTTCTTATTTCATTTTGTGTATATCCTATGACCACTGCCTCCATTGGATAACCATCCTTGAGGCATTCTAGCAAGCAATTCATGTGGACTGGGTAGTGTTTTCTCATCTTGCATTTACATCCACCAGAGTATTTCCCTGTGCTTATAAGGGTAGGCTGCACCTAGTTTACCTCACATGGTTACAATGGTTAGTACTGTGGATGGATTTCATTTAAGGGTGTATCATTATCCAAACAAGAATCTCACTTTCCTTATTCCCATAAATTGCATATACCCTCTTCCATGCCTTGATTGTAATAAGTCTACCCTCGTTCTAAATGACACCTTGATTGTGCTTCCATATTTTGCCTACGTCTCTAGCAGGGCCGATGCTACTCTTGCATCTAACAAAAAAAAAAGGAATGATAAAAATAAAAATAAATAAATAATATAACAAAAAAAAATCTCGCTGGCCTATAGTTTCCAAAACCTTTTTCCTCAAAACTATTCTATTAGTACCTTGCAATAATTGCCGCTTGTGAGACTTTGGGCCTAACAATGCCGACATTTAACTCTGGTCAGGGAGAACTTACGAAGCCTTTTGGAAGAATCCATTTAGTATTGCAGGAAATGAAGTTTTTTCCAAATTCTGCAAACCTATCGTTTATTTTGAGGGCGTGTTTCACAAAATTGACAAGTCTTTTTTTTTCCCACTCCATTGACCATCTTCTTGTGACGGTGGGTGATTTTGGTTTTGTAAACTCTTTTTTTTTCCAAATCTATCAAGTATGTCGCATGATTCCTGAGTACCATTTTGGCATTGTCACCTCTGCTTTGGCGTCTGATATCATCGTCTGACAGAAACATAATGTGGGTTCATTCATATACGAGAATGAAGTAAGAAACGTTGCTGTCCACAAATTATACAGTGCTCAAGTATAAAGAAGAAAAAAAATGTGTTGTCTGTAACCTTCGACAGCGCTGGCCTCCAGCATGGACCGTTCTAGCGTCCACTTGCAGATTCCTCCCAGGCCGATCGTTGTAATCCTCTGTATTCACCAAACCTTCTCAGGAAATTGAAACATGTAACCTTCCTTCGTCTCTAACAACCGCATGTAACACATATAATTAGTAATTGCTTAGTTTTAAAGCACAGTTTGTCTCCCCAGCGTGAAATAGAAGGTTTCTTGTTTCTCTCTTCCTTCGAGAGATTGTGCCAGCAGACCGTTCTCCCATATTTCATGGAGTCCTCTTTGATTGTTTTTTTAACGAGGGTTATAAGTCATTAGTGTGCTGCTTCTATTCGCATTAGACCTAGGATAAACATGGTGATGTAGTAAAAAGCCTTTCTAGGAAGTAGTCGTGGTATCCATTAGAGTGGGCAAGGATATAGGTGTCCATTTGATGTCTTGGGTTTTTATTATTGTTGGGCTCATAGGTGTCGATATAAATCTCATTATGTAAGTTGTTATAATCAATAACCATTGAAGTTTAGACTCATTTATTTAGCATTAATGTAAGACCTCTAGTAGATGTGAATATGTGCTACCTCAAAGGACCAATTACCTCCTTGAAAGAGTACTAATTCGATATTTAGAGTATTGGTTTTGAGTAGTCTAATATTTGACATATGTCATCTAATTTATCATTTCGGAATATACTAATATATTTAATTTATAACCAATTGTAAGAAGTATACCTATGCGGTTGTTTCGCTTGAGGGTTACATTTATATGAAAATTGATGAGTGGTTTAAAATAATTGGCAAATTAATAATTATCAAACAAGACCAAATCTTATAAACCCTTGTGGAGATACAACTTGAATTTAGTTGTTAATACGATCAATGTAAATAGGTATAACAAAAAGCTTAGGGTAGATGAAATTTAACCTAGTGGGATTGAGTTGGTAAGATCTTGTCATAATGATTTTGTTAAGTTGGTATTGGAATTTAAAGCCTAATTAAATGAATGTCTTTTGTTCGATTACACATAGTTGTGGCCAGTGGAACTATTAATAGTAAGTGACTGAGAGAATATGCATGTACGTCATAGTGATGTTGTTGGAATTATAATTTGCATTGTAATCGATGTTACGTAGAAGCAGTCAAAATTGTTTCTTTTACTTAAGTTAATAAGATACTACGAGACTTAGAATTTTATGTGGTTACAAATTAAATGCTACAGGATTTAGAAGTTTATATGGATACAAATTAAATGGGAGCCCTCTAGTCACCCGCCAATATGGAATTTAAATTACATTGAAATCATTTAATTAATTTGATTTTTTTTCTTTTAACAATGGTAATAATGGTCTATTTAGTAGATTAATGATGTGGGTGTCTTGTAAATCAATTAAATAATTTTTTTTAGTAATTATTTACGTATAGTTATTTTAATGTAATTGTGGATTTGTTTTTTTTACAAGAATAAGATCGATAATGCACTATGTTTAAATATTAATATACTAAGCCTTCTTTGCGAATTAAATATAGAATATTGTTATTATTATCATTTTTATTACTATTATTATTGTTATTATTATTATTACCACAAAATAGTAGTTATCTTTCCCAAGGAAAAATTTGTATATTTATATACATTTGTTGGTCACACAGGTGCAATTGTATAAATTTTGCATTTGATTATCCAATAGTAATATAAGATTTAATATTTTAGTGAAGGTATCAATTACTATATTTTGAATTATTACGTGTGTTAATTGATTTAATCTGGATGTTAATTAATTTAATCTGGAAGTGAATTTTATTATATTATCCTTGTGAAGAGTTAGTAAATAAGTTTTGAGAGTTAATAAGAGTGTATGATGATGGAAGTTATGTGAACAGTGAGCTCAACTGCATGAAGAGAGTATAACTGTGCATATGATAGATCATTAATCTTAATGAGGTCCATTGTGCAAATTGACAAGTCTTAGTTGTTCCAGAGGCATAGGATAACTGGTCTTGTTTTCTTGTATATGCTATGTTGTAATGTATCACGATGTGGTTATTAAGTACTTCATGGATGTTGCAATCGTTTATTGTTTTAAGTATGTTATAAGGTATTGTGTTGGATGAGACAATGAGGACACATAGTCATCCGTATAGAAGAAATCTCTCTTGTGTTACTCCGTTGAAAACCATGAATAATGTATTGAGAATTGCCTTGTGATTATGCCATAGTTTGCAAGAGGGTTAATGCCTTGCAATGTGTATGTCTAGTTTTTTTTTGTTGTTATGGTGATATGTGCATGATGGATGGGGTCTCCTAGGTGCAGATAGGGGAGTGGCTTCCAATGTGGGGTCGGTGCCCAAAGTGGCCGCTAGGGTAACCCATTGAAAGTTGGTAAATAAGTGATAACCCAATAATTAATCTAGGGGGTTGGGTAGTTCTCACACTAACAAGATAATTGGATGCCTCACTCATGCCGGTAGTGCTCGTTCAGGATAAGGATGAGATGAGAAGGCCGTGGTTGGCAATATCAACTTCCTTGTCCTCATGAAAGGAATGTTGATTCCGCATGCGCCACCCTATGGGGCCGGTGTTTAGAGAGGCTGCCAGGGTAACCATAGATGGGGCCCAGCTTCTGGTGATAGATAGCCTGGGTAACCCATGCTAGGGCCATGCGATGACACTCTCCTCACTGTAGCCTAGCAGTCCTTAGTTGTAATCTCCCCAGTTGTTATGTGTTGCCCTTGGAAGTATTGTTGGGTCGTTTGTGAGACTAACTAGTGATGTTGGAATCATGTGTTGTTCTTAGTCCACTGTCTACCTGACCATTGTTGTCGTGGGGACCTTATGTTAACTCCTAGCTCGGGGGGTGGACCTTAGGTTTCCACATGGTCAGGTGGAAGAGCTTTATCCATTGGTTTTCTCCCTTGCCGTTATTCGTGAGCGAGGAGGATACACCTTGTGTACCAGACGTCAGATCTTGTACCTATTTATGAAGACAATTATTATGCTCTTGTACTAGCCTTGTGTATCTATTGTATCACATTGTATATATTCAGATGTAATCAGGATGTTGATAATGTAAATTACATGATGATGTACTCATTTGTATAAACTTGGAATATGTGCATGTAATCTTGTCCAAAGTTGATTATCTAATTAATGTCACGGAATGTAGATGTATATGCATAATCAATAATGTAATAGAGGTAGAATGATTTGCCG
Organism: Cunninghamia lanceolata; assembly: GCA_027924645.1. NCBI lineage: Eukaryota > Viridiplantae > Streptophyta > Pinopsida > Cupressales > Cupressaceae > Cunninghamia > Cunninghamia lanceolata. The sequence continues at coordinate 351,793 of BSBN01000121.1, read as the reverse complement.
ATGTTGGTTAGCAATGCATGTTAATGATGTTGATTATTGTCAAGTAATGCATCCATGGCACCTTGGAAGACAAGTTGTTAGTTAATGATGTGTATTGACCTGCTAAACCCCACTTGTTATCTTGTAATCTTTTCAAAAAAAAAAAAAAAAAAATTCCGCTTTGCTTGCATAGAAGTGTTGTCTTTCAAGGTGTTCATGGCGGGGCACTACACATAGGGTTATGAGGAAATTTTCTTTATGCTTGTATTTCCATCATTTGGTATCAAAGCCTAGTTGTCAGGTTGTGGGAGGATATCCTTGTTTTGATAGCCCTTGCTATGATTAGATTTTGTGTATAATGGAATCCATGGCTTTGCAGGAAAGGATTGAAGGCATTTTCAAGGTTAAAAGTGTGTTTTCAGACTTGGGTTGTTGTAGATCTAGGGTTCAGAGTTTTGGTTGATGGATTTTCAATTTGGGCTCTTTGTATGGGAGTTTTAGAGGTGAGATTTTGTAGGAGTCATCCTGGGAAAAAACTGTTGGCAAGAGACACTATGTGGCTTCATCATTGTTGTCATTAATGACAACAAAGCTTATCCTGGGCACACATCCGCATCACATAGTATGTCTATACTAGAAGTCAGATTAAAGAGTATTTTGGTCCCGTGAACAAGAACAGAGCATGCAGCAAGGTCTGACAATCAGGTCCGGATCTCTTAGAGGATGTATCTCAGTAAAGTGCGGACTTGGGGAAGTCAAGAGGAGTACCATGACTGCTACATTCCAGAGATTGATCCTCCGGTAATGAAAGAGTGAAAAGAGATGAGCATCTAAGTGTTGGGTTCCTGACAGGTAGAGTAGACTAAGGAAGAACTAACCGGCAAAGCATCAGACTTTAATCCGAATGAAGAATTGATGGTGGTCAAGCTAATTAAGAGATCATACATGGTTGGCTGACTTGATTGATGACTTCTAACTCTATGTCTTGGATATGCATTACATATTGAGCATGGATCCAGTCAACAGATCAGTGTTTAGTAAATATCTTGAGTATACCGGTTGTCGACTAGAAAGATTTTGAAATCTTTGATGCGGATATATATACCAAATTGATTTTAGTATGAAGGTGTGTATGGATAGTAATAGTGTGTGAGGAAAGGTATAGAGTAGAGTGGAAGTAGGAATACAAGTCCAGTATGTGACAGAACAACAGCACTAAAGCAGGGGAAGAATGAAGTGCAGTAGATTAGTATATTGAGCCTAACTGGAATTGAACCTCAGCATATGTGGATGCCTCTCATCAGTTCAAACATTTGGTTACCTTCCATAAACATTGTAGACAGTGAGTCTCTTGTAGGCAGTGTGCCTCTTGTGAGCAGTGTGCTCGAGCAGTGAGCCCTAATTGGCAAGTGTCATTTTGTACTTCTATTCTTTTAACAAAGAATACAATCTTGGGTTAGTCACCCCATGGTTTTTCCCTTAACTGGGTTTTCCATGTAAAACTCATTGTGTTATGTGTGTTGATTTCTTTTCTGCTCTCATGATCATGTATGCTTATATGTTTTGATACTACACTAATTGTTAAATAAGAAAAGAAAGTTAAGCAATTAAGATAACTGATTCACCCCCCTTCTTATTTATCCACCTTGTTTCCAACAAAAACAAACCTTGCCATTTGATTCAGAAGGCCCAAGAGGTAAAGAAAAACATATAATTCAACCATATTCAAAGACAAAATTATTTTGGCCATTTTTGTGCCCTATGAGGAATGTTGCAGGAGAATACTCTTTATGGCCATATGGAATCTACGTGACCATACTGCATGTCATTCACATAATATTCATGGAATATTTTTAAGAGCCTACATCAGTACATGTACATTTCGTAGTAGAAATAAATTAAATATATATATTTTTAATAAAGTCTACATATGGGAAAAAAATTAATTTTAATATGGGGGCCACCCAAATGGGCGTGCAGTCCTGGTCACCTGGGAGACCAACACCTAGGCTCAGGGGCTAGTGGCCTACGACTAAGCCCGTAGCCCTGTGGCCGCCTAGCGAGCGGTCACACCCAACCCCAAGGAACTAGGCCGCCATGGGCAATAGGCTAGCTACACTATTGACCGTCCCACCACCCGACCACCCAACACCACTAGGCCAAACCACACCTAAGATATCTTCCATTTTATAGTAAGATATCTTTGTCTTTGAACTTTCACTCTTTTCAAATCCCAATCCTTCTTTATCCTTAGGAGGCTTTTGATTTACAATCTTTTCATCAAGCAAGGTGGAATTTTTCTTGAGTTTGTCTTTTTGATTCTTTGCTTCCTTGAATTGGATTTATACGTCTAATCACTCACAAATTTTCCAATAAGGTGTAGAGTTAGATTTGCAACAAGTTTTCAAACTACCACTCCATCTAGGCACATCTTGATCCTATATTTTTCACTTATCCAAATCTTAGCATAGTGAACACCATGTTTTCAAGTCTTGATTGCATAGTTTAGTTTAACATACAATAATGGAATCCATCCGAGATCATTAGTGGTTGTTAATTGAGGTTTGGTTGGTTTGACATGACCTTAGGTACCTTAGTTTGCATACACTTACATCTAGTTACTTTGACATAACCTTATTTTACATCATATTTATACAATGTTGCACACACAACCACACCTTAATAAATTTAGAAAAAGGTTCATCATTTCTTCATTTCATTCAATTAATTAAACTTTGTGCCACCTCCAATCATGAATAATGAACTAATAAATCTCAAATATGATATTGTACAACATCCTTGTGAGGAATACTTACTTACCTATGTTACCATGTATATTTTTGATGAAATAGTTGATATGCATTACTATACATGCAAAGACTACCAAAGGCCATTATCTTCATGTGATAGACAAACGTCTACCAATCATCATATGGTGTTTCCTTCAATTAATTAAACTTTGTGCCACCTCCAATCATGAATAATGAACTCATAAATCTCAAATATGCTATTGTACAATATCCTTGTGAGGAATACTTAGTTACCTATGTTACCGTGCATATATTTTTGATGAAATACTTGATATGTATTGTACTACATATGCAAAGACTACCAAAGGCCATTCTCTTCATGTGATAGACAAACCTCTACCAATCATCATATGCTACTTCCAATGTAAGTGTTCTTACCATCGTTAACTACTTATGTAAGTGTTCCTACCATTTATTTGTGAATAAATAATTACATAAGATCAGATGAGATATGATGATATTAGATGTTAAATGAATTCAATATAATTCCTTTAAACACAAGGAGATAGTAATAGACCATGAAAAATGTGTGTTTAGTTGGCTTGAGGTGACAAAAGAATGGGCAACAATTGACTAAAATTCATATTCAAATTTCAAAATTTTAGGGGTTAGATATACAATTGTGCCCACAAAAATGAATTAAGACAAGGAAACAATGAAATTGGGGTGGATGTCCAATGTATGGGGATAGGTGCATGGATAGATATAATAAATGTATAATTTGGATAAATATATCAAAATGTGTGGATATGGACAAGGTAGAGAATAAATGTGTCAAATGTGTGTAACCAAATGACTAAAAATATTAGGAAGGAGCTCAACTTTATGTAGAATTATACCATTTGTCAATAAATAGATATATTAAACTATTCTCTCAAAATAAACAAATCTAAATCAAAATTAATATAAATATATAAAAATTTTATCATTATAATTCTAAATGCTTATATATTTTTTATTTAATTAAAATATACTTATATTAAAAAAATTATTCTCCCTTTTAATAAATTAAAAGACTATCTTTTTCTTTTTCAAAATAAAATTAGATCTCGATTTTGAATAGGATGTAGAATTTGAATGGTAGTAACATCACGGGTTAGTAGGTTGCACGGAAAAATCATTAACTAAGAACAAAACCTCAACAAAAAAAATATGTGGATGACACTTGTCTTCAAAATAATCTTAAAAAAAACTTTAGTGGTCTACGAATACGATAGAAAAGAAATTTGTATAGATTAAATGAAATCATATTTTTTTATTTGAAGTTATGTCTTTCAATAGGAGAGAGTTCACCACAAATACTTACTGTCATATTGTTTTAAGTAACATCACAAGTTTCTTTCTCGATAGAGATTGCATTAAAAATCGTTGACTACGGAACAAAAAGTTAAAACTATTATGATGGTACACAATAGGCGAAACAAAGCTGTACAAATTAAATGAAAAACATATTTTTTAATTTGAAGTTCAATCCGGGAAAGGGTCAACCACAATTATTTTCTTTCTCGATACATTCGAGAATTTTTTGGTCGATGGATGAACCGTCTAGAGCACATAAGGTTTCACGCGTTATGAGATTTGAAAGCTGTGCAGAAACGAGTCCATGTGTAGTTTTCCATTAGTTGAAACAGCTCAGTAAAGTATCCACAAAAAATGTTGTCAATTATCAGTCACAATAAATGTTGTTTGTGTGAGCTGTCTTAACAAATGTGATCGTGAAATCTATTTCATTCATAAGTTGTTGATGCTCCACATAACTACCATATGTCCTTCAAAAGAGGTTGATTCTTCTACCTCACCGACTACATGTCTGAAATATCAAATTTATTTAAAAATGATTGATTGTATTATGTGTGTTATAGTTCTCATGTAAACGTTAGAAACTATAATTATGTCGAGAGGCATTTTACAATCACAGAGGGTGGAGATGAGAGCACTCATTTTCCGTGTAAATATATAGCAAAATAATATAATAAACACAAAAAAAATGGAAAAAATTAAAATAAACCAAAAAAAATTAAAAACTGTTGTTGAAGGAGAAAAAGCTGGAGAAAATAACAAAAACTATGGAACCAAAAAAGGAACTGGAAAAAATAAAAAATAAAAACCAAAACTATGGAAAAAAAAGATACCCCTCTCATACTTTAGATATATTTTTTTTAAATATAAATATACTGGTTACGCTGAAGGCGTTCCCTTTGTGACAGAGAGGGCTGACTTTCAAAATCAACGGTTGAGAGTCCTGCACAAGGATGCAAGAGGATTGAAATCTTGTTGGCCGTTCAATTTTTCCTGTTGGTCGTCGTTTTTCCCTTGTCCATTTTTCAGGTCTTCGTCATCAGGTTTTGTTCATCTGGTTTATTTGTCCATTAAAAGATTACAAAAGACATGGGTATCCTCACGAGGCATTGACTTTGTTTCACCAAATGCACCGAACAGGTGTCCAACCTGATCAGTTCACCTTTGCCAATATACTCCCAGCTTGCACCAAATTAAGAGCTTTGGAAGAGGGTATGGACATCCATGAAAGCATAATGGAAAGGGGATTTTTATCAGATGTTGTGGTTGTAAATGCACAAGTAGATATGTATGCAAAATGTGGTCGCATAGACAAGGCACGTGCCCTGTTTGACAAAATGCCTCAGAAAACTGTAATCTCATGGACTGCAATGGTTGTAGGATATGCACAAAATGATGTTCTTGGGGAGGCTTTAAAGCTTTTTGAAGGAATACCTCAAAGAAATGTTGTGTCGTGGACTACGATGATTGCAGGTTGTATACAAAATGGTTTTCTTGGGGAGGCTTTAAGGCTTTTCAATGAAATAACTAAAAGAAACATGGCTTCATGAAATGCCATGATATCAAGATATGCTCAAAATGGATTTGCTACAAAGGCCTTGGAAACTTTAAAGCAAATGAAATAGACAGGTGTAAACCCAAACTCCACCACCGTTGCTAGCATCCTCCCAGCCTGTGCCAAAGTGGGCGTATTAAAATAGGGTATGGATATCCATCATAACATAATTAAATGTGGATTTCAATTAGATGTCTTAGTTATGAATGCCCTGATAGACATGTATGCAAAATGTGGATGCGTACACAAGGCATGTGTACTGTTTGACAAAATGCCTCAAAGAGATGTTGTCTATGGGAATGCAATGATTGCAGGATACACACAAAATGGGTGTGTTGAAAAGGCCTTAGCAATTTTTGAGCAAATGCAATTGGTAGGTGTAAGTCCAGTCTTTGCAGATATTAGAAATGATAAAATGAAAAGGTAAATTGAACACTATCTATTTTAATCATAAAAACTAGACAGACAATGGAGTTGTAGAGGGAATAACATTTTAAATTAGGTAGGGCAAAACCTCTTAGCAGGGATGTAAAGGTGAACTATTGAACTTTCATTCAAAGGGTAATATTTGAGCAATTCCTATTGCAATTAGCTGCAATACCCAGCTCACCAGGTTTGTCTAGGCTTAGGCAACAAGTGCATACCCACTTAAATAAGAGAATCTCCATAAAAATAATTTAAATTTAAAGCATCCTGATAAGTGTAGGGTAGTTTTTGATCCCTGAGCTCATAGCTCAAATTCAAATTTTTAAATCCTAACAAATTCTCCTTGACAAAGACATTAAGTCAGTAATGTTCTGGCAGAGGCAAGCTTAAGACTATTCCCATCTGAATTATGGAATCTCAAGCTCTCTGGTAGCTAGCAGTCATGTTGTTTTGTTTTTTCATGATCACTAAGATCTATGATCTAAGTTAGATGTTAGTCATTGGTATCGTTTAACATTGGTGACTGATAGGAATCCATGCAGAACAACACTTGGGAGGTTGTTGGGCCACAATGTTACACATGTTAATTTATATTGGAAATCGGGATTTAGTAGCCCAATGCATCGAATGATTAGATGGGTTGATTTAGATGGGGATGGATTTGTCCAATTTGAAGAGTTTATGAATATGATGACAAGTTCCTTGAAATGAAAACGGAAAACATATAAAATATATGTATATATAACTTTAGTTTTATAGGCCTAAAGTTAGGCATGTATTTGTATCAATGGTGAATGTGGGCTTCAACATCTGCGTTTATTAATTTTTTCTTTTCCTTTTTGTTTTAAAGTCTATTTATCATGGAGGGCATTTCAAGGGTACAAAATGGTAACAACATAGATACTGCTATGCATGTTGTTTTTTTGGTTACTATTTTGGTTACTACCCTACTCTTGAAACAAGAGAGATATCCATTGATCTAGTCTTATCAATATGTTTTTTTTCCAAATTTAGGTGAAGTTAAAATGCATGTTCTTGTCAAGTGGTAGATAATTTATTGAAGTTGTTTATTTAATATAAAACCCATGGAAGATTAGATTTTGTTGAACACATTGATCCCACATCAAAAATCATGAACTGTGGCTAGATAAAATCTACAATGTAGAATTGACCTCATACAAATTTGGAGAATGACCTTATTAAATTTCATCATTCTACTCTTAACAAATTTAAATTTTATCAAATTTAAATAACAACTCAAAAGAATAGACAACTACTTATCAAATATCAAAATTAACTGAATCTTTTCACTCCTTAATTTTTAAGTTTTAAAATTTTATAATATAATTTATTATAATTCTAAATTTAAATAAAATAAACTATAGTAATAATTATGATCATTAAATTTAAGCTTAATTAAGAATTTTCATTTTATTTCCTACAAATTTAAACGTGTTTAACGCATCTACTCAATAGTTACATCCATATCTTGTGATTAGTAGCTACTTTACTTTTAGCAATACGTAACATTTACAACATGAAACAAAAAGGTTTTTAACTTTTCATACTCCTTGACCTTTTATGTGTTCAGCTCTTTTCCTACTATCTCTCTCACTCTTGCGTGCAATTTTGGTCCTCTATTTTTCTATCAGAATTGACAGTCACTAAGGATAGAATTTTAATGAAAAAAAAGCAATACGACATAATAGATATCCATGTGAATAGGTCTGTACGTGTCTTTACATGCAATTTCTCCCCTTTGTCTTTCTATTAGAATAGATAGCCACTAAAGGATACAGTTTTTGTTGAAGAAAAATAATACAGCAAAACGGACAGCCATGTGAATAGGTCTTTATGTGTCTTTCTACGACTCTTGCAAGCAATTTCCCTCCCATCTTGCTATTAGAATAGACATCCACTAACTCTAAGGACTTGTTACGCCGTGTGAATGGGTATGTGATACGGCAGAATAAATAGTCGTGTGAATGGGTATGTGCGTGGTGGAAAATTGGCATGGACTGGTTACGCGAAAAAGATGGCGTATCTCACATGATGAGCTTCCTTCCTCTACTTATATAAAAAAACAATCTTCTCTCCAACCCGGCGAAACCCCTAAGATTTAGGGCGTTTCAGTTTGTCGTCCATGTGAAAGGAATTGTATTCATTATAAGACAAGGATAAGAGTTTTTATAGAAGAAAATTAGAAGAGAGTTTCTATGCCACAAATGTAATTGTCAATGGCAAAACTACAAAATGACAATCAGATCTGAAAACCCAGATTTTACTGTAGTTTTGGCTTGACGCGAAAGATGCGTTACGGCAAAATAGACAGCCATGTACGCTGTAGACAATTCACTTTCTTTTCAGGAAGGAACTTGGAAGTGATATAAAACCAGGGTCTTTCATCAGTTGGTTGCCTTCACGATGTAATAGATCAAAAATAGGCACTTTCTTTTTAACACGTCAATGGACAAGCTACTTGTTACTTTTACATATTTTAAATTTAAATTGAAGAATGATATTCGTAAACTAAATTATAGAGCTAAATTAATTTTGAGAGTTTGTAATGGTAATATGTGCATACATTGGGCTCACTTTTATTTGGTTGTTTGTTTAGGAGGATAGGCATAACTACAATGGCAATGGCAATAAGGTGTGAGCTTCTTAACAAAAACTAAAATACAACCAACATATATTAAAAAAATTAAAACTATAAAATAACTACTAAATAAATCAAATCAAATCAAATCAAATAACTCTTAAATAAAATGGATGTCCACAAAAGTAAAATATAAATATAAATATAATTTAGAATAACTAGTGAAATAAAAAATTAAAAATTTAAGTAATTGTTTTTATTCATTTATCTGTTTAAAACTTGAGAATATTTTTGATGATTTATTGTGTTAATATTGAAAAATAAAATAGCTCTTCAATAGAATAAAACAATATCTAAAATAAAATAATTCTTAAGTAAAACTTAAGATAAATAATTATTTCAAAGACAATTCTTACTAATGTTTTTATTAAATATTATTTCTTACTATTTTATATATCATATTACATGATAGTTTCAATATTTTTTAGTTATTAAAATAAAGTAAATAAATAAAGAACAATGTAAATAAATAAAAATAATTCTTAAATATTTCAAAAGTAAAATTAACATACATCTTTTAAAGAATCTATGTAAAAGATGTGGAGAAATATCATTTTTGACCTGCCTATTCCACTTTAATGAGAAATTCAATTTCAAGATAATTTGAATTTATTTTGACTATACAAATCTAGAGTCTTTTTGAAAGCTCTCTCTCTCTCTCTCTCTCTCTCTCTCTCTCTCTCTCTCTCTCTCTATATATATATATATATAGAGAGAGAGAGAGAGAGAGAGAGAGAGCGAGGGGTAGTGGGAAAGGGGTTAGAGTTTTCAAAAAGACTCTAGATTTGTATAGTCAAAATAAATTCAAATTATCTTGAGATTATATATATATATATATATATATATATATATATATATATATATATATATATATATATTACATATTACATATTTGTACATACATAATATATATTTGTACTTGGAGTTTGAATTACTTTTTTCTTATGTTTTTTTTGTTGAATTAAGTCCAAGTAGAAGAAAAAGGTGTAGATAAAATTTATGTGTCCATGTATGTATGTAGTAAAATAAATAGATCTAAAGTAAAATAAACTAGCATACCCATCTTTTAAAAAATCTATGTAAAAGACGCTAAGAGATGTCATTCTCAAGGCACCTATTTTTATTGGATTTATGATTAAAGCTAAATACCTCAAGAATGATATCTCTCGACATCTTTTACATAGATTTTTAAAATACAAGTATGCTAGTTAGTATATAAGTGACACTGATACATTTTTTATTAAAAGATGGTAATTAATTTTACTATAATGTGATCTTATATTCACATATTTTTATAGACCAATTTTGATATAAAATTTATTTAAATCTTCTTTGAAGTTAAATTTATAGGTGTAAAATGAACCCAATTCATTTTCATGGTACATAATGACTCTAGAACTTTCAAATTCAAATTCAAATTTAAGCTCAATTCAATTCCCTACTTACTAGTGATTACTTGCTGACTTAATCATAAAAATCATCAAATTATGTGCTAGGGTGGCATATAGAAGGATAAACCTTAATTATTTTTTCTATCTAGAGAATATAAAGAGATTTAGAAAACATCTAGTGAGCATCAAAGAAATTTATCTATTGAATCATCATCAACATAACATCAACATATGCATTTTGTATGATTGCTTGGTCTGTCTTTGATCATTATTCCACAACTTTTAAATCAAATCCATGTGTTTGACAATAGCAAAAGATGGTCACTTAGCAAACTCTAAAAGGTGTGCATCAACATTACTAGTCATTTGTTGCAAGTCTAGACATTGAGAAAATAATAAATTACAAGTTCAAAATCTACTAGATCAAATACATAGAACAAGATCATATATGTGCATTAGAGATAGAATTTGCATTCAGAGATCATTTTTACATATGCAAAAATGATGAAGAGAAACATGTAAAATGAACTTTATTAGATAAGCCACATTAGAAATTAGATTTATCCTTTATAATGATTTTGCCTATATATTGTAAAGCCAATCACTTTTGAAGGGGTTGGAAGAAAATTAAAGTTTTTCTTTTGGTTATATCTATGCTAGTGTCCTCTTAGTTAAGATTTTTCTTTTATTTGTTGCTTTTGTTCCAAACCCATCTATAAGTCTTGAGAAACTACAATAATTCATTAGAGAAGCTATAGTATAATTTTTCATGATATATCCTAAGTTTTAGAATTTGTTATTCTTTGTATATTTGACAAGCTAATGAAAAATGGTAGTTAAATGTATTAGTATTGCTTGTCTATTTTCCATTAGAGATTGTACAGTCTTAGATTTCTTGATTGAGCTACTGCTATTTATACCATTGTTAGCTTCCTATTGATTGCTAAATACTTCACTAAATCTTTTGATTTTATCAAGATAATCTAAGATTATTCTTTTCCTCTTTTCCCTCCTATTCTTTTGTAATTATTTTACATCTAATTAAATTAGTATTAGACTTAGGAATATCATGTGATCAAGATTTATAAATCTAAAATTTGGATTCTATTTGATTATAAGTGATTATTCATTAGATTAAGTGCAGAAAAATGGGGGGCCAAAAAGGGGTCTTAAGTGGCCACTTTTTTTTCTGAAATCAAGAAATGTTGGCCTTGGATGAGAAATTAAACATCGTTACACTCAAAATTTGGAGATGCAACCAAAACAATGTTTGTAGTTCTCTGAGTCTACTTTCTAAACTACTATTTTAAAAAAAAAATGGTATAGATTAAGGGGTTCAAAAGAAGAAACCACAGAAATTGGTGTTGTTTCTGTCAAAAAACATAACATAGCATGTTTTGTGGCTCCCTGAAAAGGTCAACTTTTTTTGGTATTTTTAAAATCGCTTTAGTAAGAAATTAGATAACAGCATGTAGTTTATGCCTGATTTTTTTGATAATTTTTTGATGAATATTGTATTTTTTACTAATTTTCAAAGTGGACACATCCTAAAAAACATAATTTTGGCCGTGCTACCCCTATAAATTTTGAAAACTAATTGAAAATCTTTTTTTTAATATGTGTAGAATGGAGTCTAGTTTCTAAATATGTAATTTTTTAAAAAATTCTATGAATGGTTAATTTACAATGATAAAAGACCAAACAATGGTTTTTGCCCAAAAACTGACACACAAACCAAAGAAATTAAAGATGAAAGGCTTAACATTGTCAAAATGTGAAAAAAATTACATCGTTAAATAGCTAAGAGAAAGCCTAACATTACCCAGGTGTTCAATTTGTTTGACCTTGAAACATGTGCAAATCTGAGGGTTAGCACGAACAAAATTATGTGAAATCCTATAGAATATGCAAAAACATGTATCTAGAGATTGGGAAGGCACTCCAAGCCTTTGGGTTGGAAATCCAAAGCAAATCCCAAGCCTAAGGCTTGGGATTCCCAAAGAAAAACATAACACAAGCATGTTATAATGCGCTCGCATTATGTTTTGTTTTGCATTTTTTTTTTTTTTGCAAAAGTTTGCTAAATCTTTGTTATGTTTGACATAATGCACTCGAGTTGTGTCCCCCTTAGATTTTTTATGTTCAAGGTTATTAATCATGTATGTATGTATGTTTGTATGCCTATATGTATGTATGTATACTTATATGTATGTATGTATGTATGTATCTATGTATGCCTATATGTATGTATGTATGTATAGTGTCAAGGGTAGAGGAGGGTAGAGATGGGGGTGAGGCAGATAGGGGAGGAGAGGGGTGAATAAGGGTTGAGGGTTTAAGTTTAAGAGGGATTAGGGTTTAGGGTTGAGGGATTAAGGTTTAGGGTTGAGGGATTAAGGTTTAAGGTTGAGGGTTGAGGGTTTAGGGTTTAGGGTTGAGGCTTAAGGGATAGCATTTAGGGTTAAGGGTCGAGGGATTAGGGTTAAGGTAGAGTGTTGAGGGTAGAGGGATTAGGGATAGGGTTTAGGGTTGAAAGTTCAGGGTTGAGGGATTAGGATTTAAGGTATAGTGTTGAGGGTTGAGGGTTTAGGGATAGGGTTTAGGATTTAAGGTTTAAGTGTTGAGGGTTGAAGATTTAGGGATAGGGTTTATGGTTTAGGGATAAGGGATTAGGGTTTAGGGTTTAGGGATGTACAATTAAGGGGTATCATAAATAAACTAGAATTTAGGTAGGGTTGGAAAAATTTTGTGAATCATCATGGGCTGGAGATTGGAGGTTTTGTTGTGTTCAAGTACATATCCAAGTCATAATTTAAGGTTAAGATATTTCAAAGAACAGGGTGTGTAAAAAATATCAATGCTCTTCGGCTTATGAATACCAACATTGATATAGATAAAAGATGCCCTTCTTCTAACAGAGTATGCAGTTCAAGTCAACCAATGGGCAGCAAGTTGTTGAATGAGTTAGTTTAATGGGTGTGCCTCCTTCTTCAATGTTATGCTTGGATACTTTACACAAAAACTAGTAACTCTATACATTATTTTTCATTCTTTTATTTCCTTTACACTGTTAAGAACTTGTAAAATCTAATTGTGTAATGTGTTTATGGCAACACATTCCTCTTGCATTTGTTTCACAGTTTATAGACAACATAGACAAACATATGGTGTTGCAAGGCCCAGGTGGGTAGGAATGGGATGTGCAATTAGGGGGTACCATAAATAAACTAGAATTTAGGCAGGGTTGGGAAAATTTTGTGAATCATCATGGGCTGGAGATTGGAGATTTCGTTGTGTTAAAGTACATATCCAAGTCATATTTTAAGTTTAAGATATTTCAAAGAACAGGGTGTGTGAAAAAAATCAATGTTCTTTAGATTATGAATGCCAACATTGATACAGATAAAAAATGCCCTTCTTCTAACAGAGGATGCAGTTCAAGTCAACCAATGGGTAGCAAGTTGCTGATTGAATTGGTTTAATGGGCATGCCTCCTTCTTCAAAGTTATGCTTGGAGTCTTTACACAAAAATTGGTAACTCTATACATTATTTTTCATTCTTTTATTTCATGTACACTGTTAAGGGTAACTGCAAAAAGATGGGGGGCCAAAAAGTGGCCAAAATAATTTTAAAAAAATTTAAGTCATAACGCGAGCGCATTATAAAGTGCTCGCGTTATGGCTTGGTAATGACAAGCCACAGGCTCGTCATTACCGAGCCATAACGCGAGCACGTTATAATGCGCTCGCATTATGGTGAACTATAAATTAAAAAAAAGAAAGTGAATTTCATTTCACTCCCATTTTCTCCTCTGCCCACGACCTCCAAACCCTCAAAAATGTGCTCGCGTTCTGCAAAACGTCGATCAACACAAAAATCTTGTCAATTCATCACCAAAATGCCGCCATGACGTCGAGCACGCCAAAGAGGTGAGTTATCTTTATTTTTTGTTTGAATTTCTTTCTATATAGGTAGGTTTTTGTTGATTTTTGATGTATATTTCGTTAATTGTCAGGAAATGTTAATGCATCTCCTCCTCCTCCTCCTCCTCCTCCTCAAAATCCACAAAATCCTGAGGAGGAAATACCTGCGGAACAACAACCTCTTCCATTCATTCCTCAACATGCCCCTGGAACACAAGATAATATAATGGGGTAAATTGAAAACAACAAAAAACAAATTGAAGATATAATTGCAAGGTTGAAAGATCCTTCCACTTCAACCTTGCATAGGTCCATGCTTGCCGAATCTCTTGAGTCTATGTTAACAAATGTAAATTCAATTAGCAAGCAAATAACTAGTTGGACCGATAAAAAGAGAGAGTTTAGAGATTACTATGCAGATAAATTGTCATACCAAGATGTCAAAAAATTACAAATTACAAAATTAGACTTGTGTTCAATTTTTACAAACCCACAAACAAATCAACCTCCACCCATTACATGCAAGAGGTTCCCTATCCATTAGTGCAACAACCAATCGATAAGGGACAATTTCGGGCAGAGGTGGTGGATGGTTTTTGACTATCCTCCATGCAATAATAATGAGGTCCCGCAATACTTTTTGAGGAAACTCTACTGCGAGTTTGTCCTCAATAAAGTGCCAAACTATTTTGATATGCGGGACTTCCAGGGTAGAGGTGGGGGCTCAGCACAGGATAGACCAGGGGCACGTCTTGACCCACAGTGGGTAGTGAGACGAGTAATTAGCAGACCAGCCCACGAGCATGTTTCTATCCCTTCCATTGTGAAGGAGAGTGTTGAGGTCGATACACTGAGGTCGATTAGTGCCTTGACCCAGAGCATCATAGAGCATGCTGATCCTGCAACACAGAGTGGGTTGGGAGATAGTGCGAGGAGTAGGGTCCCACCACATACTTGCCAGGCTTGCAGGTCAGCCTGTGGTTATGACCCCATGGACAGTTAGGACGCAGGTGCACAGGCTACATTTGCAGCTGAGCAGATGGTGATGACAGATACCCTCCTGAGTGAGACTTTCGGCCTTGATACTCAGGTAAATATTAGCAAGTTTATTGAATTTAATTTATTAAATTTCATTTTTGAAATACAAGATTAACTAATTTAAATTGATGATTTTAATGAAATTTCAGGGTCATAGCGTCGATGCAGTTTTCAGTGGTTCTCCACCTACATTTTTCACTAGATCATCTACTGTCGAGGTATGTAACTAGTAAACAATTATAAATATTACATGTGAATAGCATCGTTTTATGAATGGTATTCTAATTTCTGATTTTGGATGTTGAATAGGTTAATAATGTAGATTTCATGGCAACACCTGCTAGTGGTGGTGGACTTCAAAGCTTTACGGAGGTAATAAAATAAATAGTTTAATGAATGAATTGTACTTACTAAATTTTTGTATGTGATTTGTGTGTTTTATTGTGTGTACTTCCATGTTTAGATGAACGTGTGTGTATGTTAGGAGCCATGATTTGCATCACTATTATAGTTTTCATAATTGAATAATGTTGTTTTATTTCCAGATGATGCAGGCTGCGGAGACACCTCCCCATGTTCATAGGGCAATGGAGCAGGGTGTGGCCTCTGCGATTCATAGCTCTATGGCATTGACAGGGGTATGAGGCAGATTAGTAAATTTCAATTTACATTCATTGTTATAGTTGTCTATTTTTGAAAAATCAAAAGATTATTGATTTGAAGTTTAATTTCTATCTAGATGGTTTCTATAGGACATGACATCACCAGGGCCTATTCTTGCTACTGAGACAAGCGAGGAGACAGATTATATGTTAGCGGTAAGTGATTATTTTGTTAAATGTTTCTTTTTTTATAACATGTAATTTCTATATATTAATGTCTATACTTTTTTTTGTAATAGGTAAAGGTGCAGGAAGAACTAAATAGGAGGAGTAGCCCTCGGGTTCATAGTAGACCACCCACATGCATGTCTCCATCCCCTAGAAGATCAAAGGCTGCTCGTGATTTATTCTCTTCACCAGCCAGAGGGGAATGACTTTTATTGTGTTCCTTTGTTGTATGCCTATATGGCATTTGTGGACATATATTTTGTATTGTACATAGTTGACATTATATGCCTATATGGCATTCTTGTAAGCCTATATGGCTATTTTGTATATATGTTATACTTATATCGACAGATATTGATGTATGCCTATATGGATATTTGGTTAATACAAATCTTTTTTATTGATGACATCCATACTTGCATTATAAATCCACTTTTGAATGGATATTTGTAGATGGCTACTTCAAATATTTAAAGTCCAATTGTATTACATAGGATGTTTGCATTTTCTTTGATAGGCTTGATAGGCCATGGATTACATGATGGTGTTTGATGGAAAAGTATGGTACTAGAAGACTCTAGTTTATTCTTAATAGGCTTGTGATTGATAATATCTTTGCATGATTGCACTTGATCTTGGATCATGGGCATGTTGTTAGGATTTTGATTGCATTGTGATGTTTGATGGATAGGCATGGTGTAAGATACCCAACTAGTTCTACGAAAATTTTTCCTTACTTAAACAATTTTACTTGCTATCAATTCATTAACTACTTCAACAACACAAAGATATACATCAAAGATAACTACTTGAATGAATCAACCTTAGAGTTGGGTACTTGTCTAGTTATTTGACTCAATCAACTTGCAATGTCTTATTACATGGATAATGCTTTCAATAGCATGAAGTTACAACTTATTCAATGGAGATACAAAAGAAAGGCCTTGAAGCCTTGATGTTTACAATGGCGTCTACACTTGATCAACTCAATCAAACTCAATGATGTCAACTGAATGTCAACACCTCACAATATCACAAGGGAGCATCACCTTGCTTGTTGCATGGATGAACATCATAGTTGCAAGACTCTTAGGGTTAGGCGCCAACTGAAGGTAGTAGAGACTAGACTAGGCGCCATCCTAAGCTAGGCGCTTCCTTGAGGTGGTAGAGACATGGATGAACGTCTGGTGGGGTTTGATGACTCTATATTGACACTCAAATTCACTTAGGTGCAATATTAGTGTTCTTCTAACTAGGCACCAGATAGGAGGATTCTCAGGGGTTTTGGCGCCTAGGTTACAACTTGTCAATTTCTCAAAGAATCTTTGAAACACTTGACTTCCAAGGATTATCATCTTACCCTCCGATGGAGCGTCTTGTTCCAAAATTGGTCTTGGGGACTTGCATCTCTCTTAGGCGCATGTTTGGAGTAATGTCAACTGGTATCAGCGCCTATTATCTCAATTCACACTTGACATCAAACTTTTGAAGCTCTTTTACCCTAGCGCCTTTATCTTCTATCAAGCACCTAACATTCTGGAGGTGAATTCCATCTTAATCTAAGTCTTCAAGGTACTTCCTATTGTGACCAAATCACACATCACCCCATCGGACTGGGGACCCCCTCTTTTTTGAGCTCAGATGCTTTGCATTGATTTATGAAATCTCATTTCCAAGTTGTCAGGGTCTTGAATATTAATGATGTGGAGGATTAGATTGTCCATGAGTTGGCACCTTGAAGTGACTTGAGCACCTTCAGTTGCCTTGAAGTTGGTGTTGGTGCCTAAGGAAGGTAATGAGTCTAGACGAAGCACCTTAGATGGGTTGATAAAGAAAGATGATGCGCCTTAGGAGGAATTGGCACCTTGAAGGATGATAAAAGGGCTCTTTGAAGTGGCAGAGAGCATGAAGTAGCGCCTAAGCAAAGGTAAGTGACTCATGCCCCTTGAATGCCTTGTGTCAATCAAAATCAAACTTCAAACTTCCATCTAGCGCCAGGATGAAGATCATGTGGAAATGCGCCTTGGAGTTGAGGTTGGTCCATTTCAGAGTAAATGAGCGCCTAGAAGCATAGGCCATCATCAGGAAAAGTTTGGTTGAGTTGAATTTGCACCTAAGAGTAGAAGTGCCTTACTAATGGAATGAGAGCGCCCTGATGATTAAAGTCTCCAGAGATGAATGCCTTAACCAATCTAGCGCCTTCAAGAGGATGGCATTTAAGGAGTATTCTTGGCATGTTGAAGTGACTTGGGCACCTTGATGGGGAGAGGTCTTGATGAAGAGAGTAAGGTTGAATATCTAAGGGTAATATGCGCCACAGATGATAGAAATTGATCACCTTGGAAGGTAAAACACTTCAAATGTTTTCAAGGAATTGGATAAGTCATTTAGCACCTATAGTGGGAGGTATTGTTTTGGCGCCTTGGACAAGATTGGGCATCCGAAGAAGATTTGCTCAGAGTACTCACTTAGCGCCCTGGGGCCAACTCAAGTAGACATTGCACCATCTAGATCAAACCTTGAAATGCGCCCAGAGAAGACATGAAGAAAGATATGTGCCCTGTGTTGGAGGAATCAAGTTGGATAAGTACTTGAAGAACTTGAAGAACTTGCATTAAGTGTTTTAGCGCCTTGGATGAGGATATTAGCGCCTTGGTATGGTTTGGAGCGCCTTTAGCTGTGCCTTGAGGAGATTTTCTTACATCTTAAAGGAGGTTCTGATACCTTGCCCCCTTGGGTATCTAGTGCCCTAGTGGCTTTAACCTAACACCTTTGCAGTCCAAAATGCACCTTTGAAAGTTGAAGTGAACCTTGATAATTGGAGTCTTCATAATGAGCGCCTAGGTCTTGTTGAGTAGAATACCCCACAATGTGCGCCTAGGTCTTTAAGAAGAGTAATGATACTTGAGATAGAGCGCCTTGAGGAGGTAGTTGAGCACCCTGGATTGAATAATTGGAGTTCAAGGAAGGTTTGAGCACCCAAGGCATATGGCTAGAGAAGTTGTAGAAAAGACCACTTTTGGCGCCTTAAAAGTTTGAATGCTTGGGGAGTTTTTGCAAAGATCTAGTTTGAGCGCCCTTATGCCCTAGGATCATCTAGTTTGTGCATCTTGTAATGAAGAGTTCATGTAAGTTTGGAATGAGCGCCTTGAATAAGTGTAAACTAGCCTAGAGAACGGTATGTGCGCCTTGAGTGCCTTGAGCATTCCAGAGATAACTGTGCGCCTAGAACAATATGAGCGCCCATGATGATGATTAATGCCCTGATGAGACTATGAGCACCTTGTTCAAGAGATACCTTGTTTGATCATAAAATGCGCCTTGAGTCTTGAAGGTTTTGAGCGCCTAGGTGATTTGGATGTTGGGATGTTGGGATGATGTGCCTTAGGAGGAATTGGCACCTTGAAGGATGATAAAAGGGCTCTTTGAAGTGGCAGAGAGCATGAAGTAGCGCTTAAGCAAAGGTAAGTGACTCATGCCCCTTGAATGCCTTGTGTCAATCAAAATCAAACTTCAAACTTCCATCTAGCACCAGGATGAAGATCAAGTGGAAATGTGCCTTGGAGTTGAGGTTGGTCCATTTCAGAGTAAATGAGCACCTAGAAGCATAGGCCATCATCAGGAAAGGTTTGGTTGAGTTGAATTTGCGCCTAAGAGTAGAAGCGCCTTACTAATGGAATGAGAGCACCCTAATGATTAAAGTCTCCAGAGATGAATGCCTTAACCAATCTAGCACCTTCAAGAGGATGGCATTTAAGGAGTATTCTTGGCATGTTGAAGTGACTTGGGCACCTTGATGGGGAGAGGTCTTGACGAAGAGAGTAAGGTTAAATATCTAAGGGTAATATGTGCCACAGATGATAGAAATTGATCACCTTGGAAGGTAAAACACTTCAAATGTTTTCAAGGAATTGGATAAGTCATTTAACGCCTATAGTGGGAGGTATTGTTTTGGTGCCTTGGACAAGATTGGGCATCCGGAGAAGATTTGCTCAGAGTACTCACTTAGCGCCCTGGGGCCAACTCAAGTAGACATTGCACCATCTAGATCAAACCTTGAAATGCGCCCAGAGAAGACATGAAGAAAGATACGCGCCCTGTGTTGGAGGAATCAAGTTGGATAAGTACTTGAAGTACTTGAAGAACTTGCATTAAGTGTTTTAGCGCCTTGGATGAGGATATTAGAGCCTTGGTATGGTTTGGAGCGCCTTTAGCTGTGCCTTGAGGAGATTTTCTTACATCTTAAAGGAGGTTTTGACACCTTGCCCCCTTTGGTATCTAGCACCCTAGTGGCTTTAACCTAATGCCTTTGGAGTCCAAAATGTGCCTTTGAAAGTTGAAGTGAACCTTGATAATTGGAGTCTTCATAATGAGCGCCTAGGTCTTGTTGAGTAGAATACCCCACAATGTGTGCCTAGGTCTTTAAGAAGAGTAATGATACTTGAGATAGAGTGCCTTGAGGAGGTAGTTGAGTGCCCTGGATTGAATAATTAGAGTTCAAGGAAGGTTTGAGCACCCAAGGCATATGGCTAGAGAAGTTGTAGAAAAGACCACTTTTGGCGCCTTAAAAGTTTGAATGCTTGGCGAGTTTTTGCAAAGATCTAGTTTGAGAGCCCTTATGCCCTAGGATCATCTAGTTTGTTCGTCTTGTAATGAGGAGTTCATGTAAGTTTGGAATGAGCGCCTTGAATAAGTGTAAACTAGCCTAGAGAAGGGTATGTGCACCTTGAGCACCTTGAGCATTCCAGAGATAACTGTGCACCGAGAACAATATGAGCACTCATGATGATGATTAATGCCCTGATGAGACTATGAGCGCCTTGTTCAGGAGATACCTTATTTGATCATAAAATGCACCTTGAGTCTTGAAGGTTTTGAGCGCCTAGGTGATTTGGATGTTGGGATGTTGGTATGCGCCCAAGATTGAGGTAAGTGAGCGCTTGTAATGGAGGAGAGCAATGAGATGGAATGTCTTGTAGAGATTGGCGCCCAGAGACCCATTTTTGTGCCTTTGATGATGACCATTTTTGCATAAGAGTTTAGCGCCTTAGAGTTGTAAACTTTCTCTTTGGGCACCCCTGAGTGAATGTTGGCGCCTTGGACAACTAAATACGCCTTTAATGGAGTGGAGCCCAGAAGGGGAGTAGGAGGAAACCCAATCTTCAAGATTCATCAAGCTTCAAAGTTTAGGTCAGAGGTTATCCACTTTATCCAAGGAAGGTGTTATCATCTACACTCCGAGAAGGTAATGTCAAAGGCCATCATGAAGGATCACTTCATCAACTTCAAGTCCTTCAAGTTCAAGTCCTTTCACCTAGCAAGTCCAAGAGAGATTTCTACTTCGATTCATGAAGTAAGCTTATATCATCCTTATCTACTCTGCGAGAAGAAGAAACATTACAAAGTCAATCAAATGAGTTACAAGTACTATACATCCAATTGCAAGGAGTGAACCACCTTAAGGAAAAATAGTTCTCTTGAAGTTACTTGAAATGTCAAAAGGTTTAGCGCCTCAAAGTAAGGTCAGAGGTGAGGTTAAAGGTGAAATGTGCTTTTGGACCATTCTGGCGCCTTGGATGAAGAACCTATATCTTGAGCCCAAGAGGTAAAATTTGCACCTTAGTGGATTTGGAGAGTTACAGAGATTAGAGAAAAGTGCCTTGAAGATAGAGTTGAGCGCCTTAAAAGAGGTAGCTCATCAAAGATGATCAAATTATTGAATGAAGGTAGGTGCTCTTTGCCTTCAAATTGGTCTCATTGAGGCGCCTAGGACAAATGATCCTTGATTGCTTAAGTTTGAGGGTATATCCTCCATATATGCAAGTTGAAGAAGAGCTTCAGGATTCGATTGATAATGCTCGAGCTATCATAAGACAAGGCGCCCATTTTGTTCACCACTTGTAGCATCACTTGTTCAAGGTGCAAGTATGATTTGGTCAAAAATAGGTGCCTAGAGTGAATAGGCTTTCATCCTGACTTAATATACTGCCTCCTTCTGACAATTTTTGGGGCAGCAGAAAACCTTTCACCACGGGCAAATGCCTCAGAGCTATAAAAAATCGAGAGAGGTTATTGTAGAGGCACTCTATTTGATCGCGTTGCCTTAGATGGAATGTTTCTAAGTGACATAGTTTTTGAGTAACATCTCGTCAAAGATTGCTACCTTTTTGCACTTTGGACTCTTCAGGGATATCATTGGTACAATGTAGCTCCGACTGTTTCAATATTTTTGGGTGAAAAATAGGACCATGCTTAGCGTAAATGTACCCATTCGGACGCGTTGGAATAGTCAGTTTGGTCGCATCAGGAGCAGGATGAAAGTTACACCCCTTTGCAACTTTACACTGCCTCCTTCTGACGATTTTTGGGGCAGCAAAAAACCTTTCACCACGGGCAAATGCCTCAGAGCTATAAAAGACTGAGAGAGGTTATTGTAGAGGCACTCTATGTGATCACGTTGCCTTAGATAGAATGTTTTTAAGTGACACAGTTTTCAAGTAACATCTCATCAAAGATTACTACCTTTTTGCACTTTGGACTCTTCAGGGATATCGTCGGTACAATGTAGCTCCGACTATTTCAACATGTTTGGGTGAAAAATAGGACCATGCCCAGCGAAATGTACTCATTCAGATGTGTTGGAATAGTCAGTTTGGTCACATCAGGAGCAGGACGAAAGTTACACCCCTTTGCAACTTTACACTGCCTCCTTCTGACGATTTTTGGGGCAGCAAAAAACCTTTCACCACGGGCAAATGCCTCAGAGCTATAAAAAAATTGAGAGGTTATTGTAGAGGCACTCTACATGATCCCGTTGCCTCAGACAGAATATTTTTAAGTGACACAGTTTTCGAGTAACATCTTGTCAAAGATTGCTGCCTTTTTGCACTTTGGACTCTTCAGGGATATCGTCGGTACAATGTAGCTCTGACTGTTTGACATGTTTGGGTGAGAAATAGGAGCATGCCTAGCATAAATGTACCCATTCAGACGCGTTGGAATAGTCAATTTGGTTGAATCAGGAGCAGGATGAAAGTTACACCCCTTTGCAACTTTACACTGCCTCCTTCTGACGATTTTTGGGGTAGCAGAAAACCTTTCACCACGGGAAAATGCCTTAGAGCTATAAAAAATTGAGAGAGGTTATTGTAGAGGCACTCTACGTGATGGCGCTGCCTTAGACGGAATGTTTATAAGTGACACAGTTTTCAAGTAACATCTCGTCAAAGATTGCTGCCTTTTTGCACTTTGGACTCTTCAGGGATATCGTCGGTACAATGTAGCTCTGACTGTTTCAACATGTTTGGGTGAAAAATAGGACCATGCCTAGCGTAAATGTACCCATTCGGATGCGTTGGAACAGTCAGTTTGGTCGCATCAGGAGCAGGACGAAAGTTACACCCCTTTGCAACTTTACACTGCCTCCTTCTGATGATTTTTGGGGCAGCAGAAAACCTTTCACCACGGGCAAATGCCTCAGAGCTATAAAAAATTGAGAGAGGTTATTGTAGAGACACTCTACATGATCGTGTTACCTTAGACGAAATCTTTCTAAGTGACATGATTTTCGAGTAACATCTCGTCAAAGATTGCTGCCTTTTTGCACTTTGGACTCTTCAGGGATATCATCGGTATAATGTAGCTCCGACTGTTTCGACATGTTTGGGTGAAAAATAGGACCATGCCTAGCATAAATGTAACCATTCAGACATGTTGGAAGAGTCAGTTTGGTCGCATCAGGAGCAGGACAAAAGTTACACCCCTTTGCAACTTTACACTGCCTCCTTCTAACAATTTTTGGGGCAGCAGAAAACTTTTCACCACGGGTAAATGCCTCAGAGCTATAAAAAACTGAGAGAGGTTATTGTAGAGGCACTCTACATGATAGTGTTGCCTTAGATAGAATATTTCTAAGTGACATGATTTTCGAGTAACATCTCGTCAAAGATTGTAGCCTTTTTACACTTTGGACTCTTCAGGGATATCGTTGGTACAATGTAGCTCAGACTGTTTCGACATGTTTGGGTGAAAAACATGACCATGCCTAGCATAAATGTACCCATCCAGATGCGTTGGAACAGTCAATTTGGTCACATCATGAGCAGGACACCAAAAATGCAAAAGTTGCTTTGTGCAACTTGACAACATTGACACTTTTTTACAACATGACTCAAAGACTCAAACTGACCCCAAATGACTCAAAGTGACTTAAAATCACCTTGATTTGGTGCCCAATGTACATTATAGAGGTCGAGGTGCTCCTTATCATTCAAACATCTTAGATGAGCGCATAGGAAAGGAAAAAGCTCTAAGTTTCATCATCATGACCGCGTAATATCAAGAGACTTTAATGCATTGATTTGGCGCCCTATATGTGAAGGAAGATCTAAAGGCATGAAAGTGGATGTCATATTGCAAGAGTTTGGATCATCAAAATTGAAAGAAATAAGTCTATTAAGCTTGGGCACCCTTGGTCTTCTTTTCATTCATTATGAGCGCCTTGGGAGAATGGTATATAGGTCATCATCATGATTGGGCGCCCTGGATCCAGAGTGTTGGAGAGATCATCAAATGGTGTCTAGTAGGGTGAGTTATGAGTTTGGTCGCATCAGGAGTAGGACACCAAAAATGCATAACATGATGATGTAAAAATGTGTACATATGTGTAAAAATGCAGGAGGAAATAAAAAAAGATAAACCTTACAAATTAATGTGCATACTTACAACTCAATGTAACATAACTTTACAAAATCAATGTGAATACTTACAAATTAATCCAATGAACCATCTGGGTCTGCTCTACTCTTTATTGTGTCAAGTATTGCTTCATGGTCAGACTCATGCACCTTCCACAATATTTTGTTCAAAGGTCTACCCCGATACTTTATCAAATGAACATTGGATGCCACGACAAGGTTCTAGTAATGAAGAATCTTCTGATGCATGTCAAAGTCCTGAAATAGCCAAATATTAACACTCTTATGTGGGTACCTTCTAAGCCATGTTCCAGTAATAACCACTGATCCTGTAGGGTATTCAATGTTTTCTCCATCTGTAACAGGGGCCTCCAATTTCTTTTTGGCCTCAACACAATGACATAAGTAATAATCTGTTCCCTCTTCATTATCTTCATCTACAATAACTGCATATACGTGCCCTACATTGATATGTGTAGCAAATTAGATGAAATTAGACAACATTACAAAAACACTACAAAGTAAGATGACATTACCTGGTTGAACTAGATGAAATTAGATGCATATACGTGCCCTATATTACCTGGTTGAACTAAATCTGATATGTGGTCAAAGTCAACTGATGATTCCATCTGTGTTAGTTCCAGTGCCGTCGGGGGTTGATACGTGTCAAGTGGGCTAAGATAACTTAACTGCCATTTGTCAACCCACTCCTTTGACTCGCACTCATCCCAGACTTGAATTGTACAGGAAGAACAAAAGCATAACATCTTTCGTGTATGGATACTCCATGAACCTGCAATTGAGCTTCTGAAAGAGTGCATCTCATTTGATCCTGTCAGTGTACAACAATCCTCATATGGTGCAATGTTAGTATCATCTATCAACCAAAAAATCTACGAACTAAAGACTTACCTTCATTACCTGGACCCATGGAAGCATTACACCACTCGACAATTGATTTTGCATCTGTCAACTTTGCATTGTCTTTATACTTTAAGTCTTCTCGTGCTATGGCTCTTTTGATACATGCTCCTGCACCACCATGCTCCCCCTTTCCATGCCCGGCCTCACAAAAGTTCCACATATGTTGAATACCTGTAAAATTATGCCTCCTACTCAACCAATAGAAATTTCGCGAGTTCTTGAATTGTAACGCACAATTATCCGACCATATGATATGCTGACTGAACGGTATGCCCCTTCTAGCCAAATCATTATAGAACACCTGAAAGCAACCTTGCACGAACTCCGTAGAATGCGTGCGATCATCACTAATATAGAAATTATACTCCCTTATGATCTTTCTATCATCCTCTGTACTATCATTCGCATGAATGAATGCGATGTCCACAAATATAGAAACCTGTGTGGAGTTGTAATATTGTGATTGCACCTCACGCTATGGCTGTAGACTATAGTTCTCTACAAAGTCGACGACTGAAACAATGCTACCAACCGGAAATGTGTCCTTGCATAACTTGAATTGCAAGTCCAACCATCGAGCTCTATGGGCATGTCTTGCATACTCATACACTATGCTGTCATGAAATATAGGCATAAACTGATACACTGGAATCTTTTCTATAACTAATTCACACCTCTTTGCTTCTTTACCATCTTTTGTATTGTATGCCACTGTTTTATACTTGCCAAACTCTACTAGTTCGTTTCCAACCGCATGTGTTATTTCCATATGTTCACATATTGGCAAATGTTGCAAGCCACTGCAACGATGACATGTGCCATCCAAGCATAATTTCTTGTAGAATATTTGACCTTCCTCTCTTTCACATAAAATTTTTGATATGAAGTCTCTTGAAGATGTTGGTGGGGCACATATGGCACAACCCTGCAAATCATTATTAGTATGCATATCTAAACATATAGACCTATAAGCATCAAAATGGTTAGAAAATTTAATATGTAATCTACAACAACAAGTAGTGCGTGTGTGATTTATCTTAACATAGAATGGTTTTAGCATTTCAAAATATCTTTGACAAATTTTAATTTGAGGATACTTCTCTAGAAATTCACCATAAAACTGTGTTTGAGTCTCATCCAAAAAATGCTTTGGATGTGGCTCACGGTTCTGACTATCGATTCTCCTTCTTACCACATCCCTTTGATTCAGAGATACCCTTGTGTAATTCTTTCAAAAGTCTTCAATTAGTGATCTCAATGCTTCAACAATTGGTTTATCTTTTCGTGGTAGTCTCCCTGAGAACGTCCATAATTCATTGGCATTAGTGTCCTCAATTCTTTGGCGTCTTCCAACGGCTCTTGATAAAGTTTTCCTATTAATTCTCAATTCTTGACTTGTCTTTCTAATGAGACGAGCTTTCCTCGTTTGACTACTTACTATAGTCGATGTAATCACACGCCATGTTGTATTACTATCTTTTGTGCGTGAGGTGTTACCCACACTCTCATATGCACTCATTAGGTTCTTGACAATAGATTTTTCACTTAAAGCCTCTGATGTTCTCAACCCAAGAATCTTCATGATAGACCTATACTTTATACTTCACATCATTTCAACGAATAGTTGACATCTTGCAGTCTCATTTAACTTTTCAAAAAACAATCTCCAAATCTTATTAGCATATCTTCTACAAGTGCGTTTTGGAAACTTACCTTCCATTGGCTGTAAAATATTCTCATCAATATCAATCAAATACTTTGGCTTTCTATGCAAAATTCTAGGTGGCGTCAAGTTAGGTAAATTCATCTCAACATTAGGAATTTCATCAATATTTAGATGAGATGGGTTAGATGGCATACCTTCGATCGAAGATGGAATAGATGACATACCTTGAGGTTGAGTAGGGAATAATGGCGTACCTCCTTCATCACATGTGAGTGATGATGTACTCTCAACTTGAGATGTGGTAGATGGTGTCCCTACATGTTGACTTGCAGTAAAGGACGTGTCTCCAACTATGGTATTCAAATCTCTCGTACCACGAAGTTTTTGCATTCGTTCTCTTTGTGCCGCCAATACCATATCTCTTTGTGATGGTTGTGGTTCCTCTTCAATTGGTATGTCTTCATTTATCGTGTCCAATTTCCTCTTCTCACGAAGTTCCCTCGTAGCCATTACTTTCTTTGTATTCTTAGCTTCTATCTCTTCCTGTGTTGGTTTAATTCTTGATCGTTTCCTCAGCATGACGGAGAATTTGTCTATAGCATGATAAAGAGACCAATATTAGTTCCTAAGAAATGAATACATGATAATAGTGGGATTGTATTTTTTTTATGTTGTAAGGATTTATTCTTGTATAGTTTGACATCATGGTATGAACTAAGGTTTGTTTATTACACATAATTATTAAAGAGCCCAAGTGTAGAAAATATACATGGCATCATGTGAGATTGTAGGTTGCTTTCTTGATTGGGAATGTGTCTATTTTAAACATGTATGATAAAGCATGATAAAGTAATTCAATCTGAAATAAGGAAAATGTAAAGAACATGCATGTAAAGACTTGACATACCTAAATAACGAAGATTTGAATGGAGAGAGTACCCAATTATGTAGTGTTTTTATCTTCTTGTATCAAACTCCTCAACAATTTGAGTTTTTCACCACTTGCTTCCTTTTCAATGTTAAATTCTTAAAATTGAATCACAATTAACATTGCAACACTACAAAAATTGAAACTTGAATAGATATATATCAAACTTGGCGTGAAAACTATGTTATTTCCTCCTTCTCAAGTTGGCAAAGCAGAAAAGGTGGTGGAAAGATCATGCAAAGGTGGTACAATGTGTCAAATGTGCATGTGAACTTCCCAATAGCATGAAAGCACTTCTTTTTTGTTAGAGCATGCGCAGAATCAGTAAGAAAACAGAGCATGTGGGCCTGGATCACGGGGGTAACCACTTTTTTACCGTTTCAATAGAAATACAAAACGTGAGCACGTTATAATGCGCTCACGCTATAATGCGCTCGCGTTTTATCCTGCTATACATTCATCACATCCTTTGCATTAATCACATCTTTTTCTTGCAAGGGCTTGCCAGATGCTCCGCCATATGATAGGCATAACAATGAAGGGGCAAGCCCTCATAATCAAGTTTGTGATAGAAAATGCCCTCAACCCTCAATGTCAAACCCCAATCCCTAAACCCTCAACTCTGATCCCTCGACCCTCAACCCTCAATGTCAAATCCTAATCCCTCAACCCTATCCCTAAACCCTCAACCCTCAATGTCAAATCCTAATCCCTTAACCCTATCCCTAAACCCTCAACGTCAAATCCTAATCCCTCAACCCTCAACCCTATCCCTAAACCCTCAACGTCAAATCCTAATCCCTCAACCCTCAACCCTATCCCTAAACCCTCAACGTCAAATCCTAATCCCTCAACCCTATCCCTCAACCCTCAACATCAAATCCTAATCCCTCAACCCTAATCCATCATCCCTCAACATCAAATCCTAATCCCTTAACCCTAATCCATCATCCCTCAACTCTAATCCCTCATCCCTAAACCCTAAATGCTATCCCTAATCCTACACCCTCAACAAACTCGATACTATACCTTAAACTGTAATCCCTTATCCCTAAACCCTCCAACATCAAACCCTAATCCCTCAACCCTTAACTTTGATCCCTCAACCTTCAACCCTAATCCTAAACCCTAAACCCTCAACGTTAAATTCTAATCCCTCAACCCTTCACTCTAATCCCTCAACCCTAAACCCTATCTCTAAACCCTCAACACTATACCTTAAACCCTAATCCCTCAACCCTAACCCTAAACCTTGTCCCTAAACCCTAATCCCTCAACCCTCAACCCTAATTTGTTATCCGTCATCCCTCAACTCTAATCCCTCATTCCTAAACCCTGAACGCTATCCCTATTCCTAGACCCTCAACAGGCTCGATACTATACCTTAAACCCTAATCCCTCTACCCTCGACACTCTTATTTAACCCTAATCCCTTGACCATTAACCCTATCCCTCAACCTCAACCCTCAACCCTCAACCCTCAACTCTCAACATTAAACCCTAATTCATCAACCCTAAACCCTAATCCCTCAAACCTAAACCCTATCCCTAAACCATCAAACCTCAACACTATACCTTAAACCCTAATCCCTCAACCCTCAACCTTAAACCTTATCCCTAAACCCTAATCCCTCAACCCTCAACCCTAATCCATCATCCCTCAACTCTAATCCCTCATCCCTAAACCCTAAATGCTATCCCTATTCCTAAACCCTCAACAGACTCGATACTATACCTTAAACTCTAATCCCTTATCCCTAAACCCTCCAACCCTATCCCTAATCCTTATACCCTCCACACTCAACTTTAACCCTAATTCCTTGACCCTCAACCCTATCCCTAAACCCTTGACCCTTGAACCTCAACCCTCAACCCTCAACATCAAACCCTAATCCCTTAACTCTGATCCCTCGACCTTCAACCCTAACCCTAAACCCTAAACCCTCAACGTCAAATTCTAATCCCTCAACCCTAAACCCTATCCCTAAACCCTCAACACTATACCTTAAACCCTAATCCCTCAACCCTAACCCTAAACCTTGTCCCTAAACCCTAATGCCTCAACCCTCAACCCTAATCTGTCATCCGTCATCCCTCAACTCTAATCCCTCATTCCTAAATCCTAAAAGCTATCCCTATTCCTAGACCCTCAATAGGCTCGATACTATACCTTAAACCCTAATCCCTCTACCCTCGACACTCTTATTTAACCCTAATCCCTTGACCATTAACCCTATCCCTCAACCTCAACCCTCAACCCTGAACCCTCAACTTCAACATTATACCCTAATTCATCAACCCTAAACCCTAATCCCTCAAACCTAAACCCTATCCCTAAACCATCAACCCTCAACACTATACCTTAAACCCTAATCCCTCAACCCTCAACCCTAAACCTTATCCCTAAACCCTAATCCCTCAACCCTCAACCCTAACCCCTCATCCCTCAACTCTAATCCCTCCTCCCTAAACCCTAAATGCTATCCCTATTCATAAACCCTCAACAAACTCGATACTATACCTTAAACTCTAATCCCTTATCCCTAAACCCTCCAACCCTATCCCTAATCCTTACACCATCCACACTCTACTTTAACCCTAATCCCTTCAACCTCAACCCTATCCCTAGACCCTTGACCCTCGAACCTCAACCCTCAACCCTCGACGTCAAACCCTATTCCCTCGACCCTTAACTTTGATCCCTCATCTCTCAACCCTAACCCTAAATCCTAAACCCTAAACCCTCAACCCTCAACGTCAAATCCTAATCCCTCAACCCTAAACCCTCAACACTATACCTTAAACCCTAATCCCTCAGCCCTCAACCCTAAACCTTATCCCTAAACCCTAATCCCTCAACCCTCAACCCTAATCCATCATCCCTCAACTCTAATCCCTCATCCCTAAACCCTAAATGCTATCCCTATTCCTACACCCTCAACAGAATCGATACTATACCTTAAACCCTAATCCCTTATCCCTAAACCCTCAAACCCTATTCCTAATCCTTATACCCTCCACACTCTACTTTAACCCTAATTCCTCGACCCTCAACCCTATCCCTAAACCCTTGACCCTCGAACCTCAACCCTCAACCCTCAACGTCAAACCCTAATCCCTCAACCCTTAACTCTGATCCCTTGACCCTCAACACTATACCTTAAACCCTAATACCTATCCCTCAACCCTTAACCCTTAAAACTTAAACCCTATCCCTACACCCTCAACACTTGACACTATATCTTAAGCCTTAAACCCTCATCCCTAAAGCCTCAACCCTCAATCCTTAAACCTTCAACCCTAAACCCTATCCCTAATCCCTCTACCCTTGACACTCT
Source organism: Cunninghamia lanceolata (assembly GCA_027924645.1). Classification (NCBI taxonomy): domain Eukaryota; kingdom Viridiplantae; phylum Streptophyta; class Pinopsida; order Cupressales; family Cupressaceae; genus Cunninghamia; species Cunninghamia lanceolata. Next base: position 320,327 of record BSBN01000121.1, on the reverse strand, counting down.
AACCCTAACCTTGACATTAAATGCTAATCCGTCAACCCTAAACCCTAATCCTAAACCCTCAACACTATACCTTAAACCCTAATCCCTCAACCCTCAACCCTAAACCTTATCCCTAAACCCTAATCCCTCAACCCTCAACCCTAATCCATCATCCCTCAACTATAATCCCTCATCCCTAATCCCTAAATGCTATCCCTATTCCTAAACCCTCAACAGACTCGATACTATACCTTAAACCCTAATCCCTTATCCCTAAACCCTCCAACCCTATCCCTAATCCTTACACCCTCCACACTCTACTTTAACCCTAATCCCTCGACCCTAAACCCTATCCCTAAACCCTTGACCCTTGAACCTCAACCCTCAACCCTCAATGTCAAACCCTAATCCCTCAACCCTTAACTTTGATCCCTTGACCCTCAACTCTATCCCTAAACCCTAAACCGTAATCTGTCATCCCTCATCCCTAAACCTTAATTGCTATCCCTATTCCTAGACCCTCAACAGGCTCGATACTATACCTTAAACGCTAATCCCTTATCCCTAAACCCTCCAACTCTATCCCTTATCCCTTAACCCTCATGATTAATAGCCTTGAACGTAAAACAATTTGAGTGGGACATAACGCGAGCGCGTTATAACGCGCTCGCGTTATGTCAAACATGACAAAAGACAGACTTGTAGGAAAGAAAAATGCAAGGTAAAACATAACACGAGCGCATTATAATGTGCTCGCGTTATTTTTTGGTTTGGGAATCCCAAGCCTTGGGCTTGGGATTTGCTTTGGATTTCCAACCCAAAGGCTTGGAGTGCCTTATGAACAATCACAGACGTGTTTTTCTATATTCTTCAAAATTTCACATAATTTCGTTCGTGCTAACCCTCAGATTTGCACGTGTTTCAAGCTTGAACAAATCAAACACATGGGTAATGTTAGGCTTTCTCTTAGCTATTTGATGATGTGATTTTTTTCACATTTTAACAATGTTAAGCCTTTCATCTTTAATTTCTTTTGTTTGTGTGTCCGTTTTTAGGCAAAAACCACTGTTTGGTCTTTTTTTCATTGTAAAATAACTATTCATTCAAATTTCAAAAAAATTACATATTTAGAAACTAGACTCCATTCTACAAATATTAAAAAAATAAAAAAATGATTTTCAATTAGTTTTCAAAATTTATGGGGGTAGCACGGCCAAAATTCTATTTTTTAGGATGTGTCCACTTTAAAAATTAGTCAAAAATCAAATATTCATCAAAAAAATATTAGAAAAATCGGACATAAACTACATGCTATTAGCTAATTTCTCACTGAAGTGATTTTAAAAATACCAAAAAAAAGTTGACCTTTTGAGGGAGCCACAAAACATGCTATGTTATGTTTTTTTGACAGAAACAACACCAATTTCTGTGGCTCCCTCCTTTGAACCCCTTAATCTATGCCATTTTAAAAAAAAAATAGTATTTTAGAAAGTAGACTCGGAGCACTACGAACATTGTTTTTGTTGCATCTCCAAATTTTGAGTGTAACTATGCTCAATTTCTCATCCAAGGCCAGTATTTCCTGATTTCAGAAAAAAAGTGGCCACTTAAGACCCCTTTTTGGCCCCCCATCTTCTTGCACTTACCCTTAAGAACTTGTAAAATCTAATTGTGTAACACGTGTTTATGGCAGTGCATTCCTCCTGCATTTGTTTCACAGTTTATAGACAACACAGATGAACATATGGTGTTGCAAGGCCCAGGTGGGTAGGAGTGGGATGTACAATTAGGGGGTACCATAAATAAACTGGAATTTAGGCAGGGTTGGGAAAATTTTGTGAATTATCATGGGCTGGAGATTGGAGATTTTGTTACATGTTCAAGTACATATCCAAGTCATATTATAAGGTTAATATATTTCAAAGAACAGGGTGTGAAAAACATCAATGCTCTTCAACTTATGAATACCAACATTGATACAGATAAAAGATACCCTTCTTCTAACAGAGGATGCAGTTCAAGTCAACCAATGGACAACAAGTTGTTGAATGAATTAGTTTAATGGACCTGCCTCCTTCTTCAAAGTTATGCTTGGAGACTTTACACAAAAACTGGTAACTCTATACATTATTTTTCATTCTTTTATTTCCTTTACACTGTTAAGAACTTGTAAAATCTAATTGTGTAATGTGTTTATGGCAGTACATTCCTCCTGCATTTGTTTCACAGTTTATAGACAACACAGACAAACATATGGTGTTGCAAGGCCCAGGTGGGCAGGAGTGGGATGTGCAATTAGGGGGTACCATAAATAAACTAGAATTTAGGTAGGGTTGGGAAAATTTTGTGAATCATCATGGGCTGGAGATTGGAGATTTTGTTGTGTTCAAGTACATATCCAAGTCATATTTTAAGTTTAAGATATTTCAAAGAACAGGGTGTGAAAAACATCAATGCTCTTCAGCTTATGAATACCAACATTGATATAGATAAAAGATACCCTTCTTCTAACAGAGGATGCAATTCAAGTCAACCAATGGACAACAAGTTGTTGAATGAATTAGTTTAATGGGTGTGCCTCCTTCAAAGTTATGCTTGGAGACTTTACACAAAAAATGGTAACTCTATACATTATTTTTCATTCTTTTATTTCCTTTACACTGTTAAGAACTTGAAAAATCTAATTGTGTAATGTGTTTATGGCAGCACATTCCTCTTGCATTTGTTTTATAATTTATAGACAACACATACAAACATATGGTGTTGCAAGGTCGAGGTGGGCAGGAGTGGGATCTACAATTAGGGGGTACCATAAATAAACTGTAATTTAGGCAGGGTTAGAAATATTTTGTGAATCATCATGGGCTAGAGATTGGTGATTTCGATGTGTTCAAGTACATATCCAAGTCATATTTTAAGGTTAAGATATTTCAAAGAATAGGGTGTGTAAAAAATATCAATGCTCTTCAGCTTATGAATACCAACATTGATATAGATAAAAAATGCCCTTCTTCTAACAGAGGATGCAGTTCAAGTCAACCAATGGGCAGCAAGTTGCTGATTGAATTGGTTTTTGATGAAGAAAACAATGATGTTGAAGCAATGGAAGAAAATCAAAATTGTAAGTCTAATTTAATTTATTTCAACTTTCAAAGAAGGCATTTGAATTGTAGCTTTACCTAGAGAATTGGTATTAACAAAAACTTAATTATGTTACAGGCCTTTCTTTGAAGAACCCTGGACATTATGGACCCTATCATCTAGAAAAGTACATGACAGTGAACTCTGCCCCACGTTTCAAATCAAATATTTACCTTTTTATTCAATGAAAATGAAGTCACAGAATATAAACCAACCATGCATACTAGTAAGATCAAATTCTCTACCTTCTATTCTTATTAAGTACTCTTACTTTATTAAGAGAAGAGTGTCAAAAAGAATGGGTTTAATTGTAAGCTAACATAAGGCAAAGTAGTTTTGTTATTACATTTTTCTGAGGGGTCTCTAATAGTCTAATATAATGCAGTCTTCTATAATATGAACATCTACATTTGTGTGAATGCTAAGCTTTAATAGTAGAGTATTAAATCAATGCAATCATCTATTTATTGGGTTAAAATAACTTAGTTTTTGTAATGGTTTGGGAATGCAGGAGTTTCCAAAAATAGGTGAATGTCCTCTACAATTACCAAGAGAAAAAAAGTTTAGTAGTTCTTGTGGATAGAGCCAGTAAACAATGGGAGATTATTTTCCTATTTCATAACAATATACTTGCCCTAAGTGTGGGGTGGGCATATTTTATACGTCATAATAATATCAAGGAGACATTTGCATCTTTGAGCCAGTGGATAGTAAGAAACATAGATTTATGCTTAGAGTTCATATAGATTGAAAGATAAAATAAGGATCCTTCTGAAAGAACTTCTAGGAGGGAAAAGACAGACCAAAGATAAAAGGAGAAAATTATACAAGAAAAGATCTTCATGAGGATTGTAATATTTTGTCTAAAACAAACAAAAATTAGTTAATTAAAAATAGAAAATCAAGAAAGAAACGGTACTAAAATGTATAGTTACTGATATCTAAAATGTATAGTTACTAATATCTATTTTTAAAAGACTGATTGATTTTTATGGCCAAAGTTGTTTATTTTATCTAGTTGATGGGTATAATTACACCCAAGTTATACATTAGGAGTAGATGTGTGCACATTTTTATGGCCCCGATTTAAATTCAAGCAAATAGGTGGAGAGAGTATGCTGATCTTTTAAAAAAATCTTAATAAAAAATGTTCACTTAATAAGGCATTACTAAGACATTATAGAAAACTTAAATTAGGATTTACTGTAGACATGCATAATTAAAAAGGGCATTGAGAAAAATACTTTAAAACTTAAGGGATTAGGGTTTAAGGTAAAGTGTTGAGGGTAGAGGATTTAGGCATAGGGTTTAGGGTTTAAGGTTTAAGGGTTGAGGGTTGAGGCTTTAGAGATAGGGTTTAGCGTTTAGGGTTTAGGGTTAAGGGATTAGGGTTTAAGGTATAGTATCGAGGGTAGAGGTTTAAGGGATAGGGTTTATGATTTAAGGTTTAAGGGTTGAGGGTTGAGGTTTGATGCTTTAGGGATAGGGTTTAGGGTTAAGGGATTAGGGTTTAAGGTATAGTGTCAAGGGTAGAGGATTTAGGGATAGGGTTTAGGATTTAAGGTTTAAGGGTTGAGGGTTGAGGCTTTAGGGATCTAGGGTTTAGGGTTTAGGGTTAAGTGAGAGACCTAGATGGCTAAGGATGGATGGAGGTTAAGTATAGGGTTGAGGCTATAGGGTATAGGGTAGAGGTTTGAAGGTTGAGGGATAATGTTCAAGGTTGAGTGTCTAAGGCTAAGTCTATAGGGTATATAAGGTTTAAGGGTTTAAGGTTTGAGGGATTAAGGGTTTAAGAGTTGAGGGATTAGGGTTTAAGGCATAGTGTTGAGTGTAGAGGGTTTAGAGACAAGGTTTATGGTTGAAGGTTTAAGGGTTGAGGGTTGAGGTTTGAGGCTTTAGGGATGAGGGTTAAGGGATTAGGGTATAAGGTATAGTGTCAAGGGTAGAGGGTTTAGGATTTAAGGTTTAAGGGTTGAGGTTTGAGGCTTTAGGGATAGGGTTTAGTGTTTAGGTTAAGTGAGATACCTAGATGACTAAGGACAGATGAAGAGGCAGACAAGGAATGACTGAGAGACCTAGAGAGGGGAAAGGTAGAGAGGTGAGTGGGAGATACAGGTGAGATATAGAGAGGTGAGGGGAGAGATAGAATAAAATGAGAGAGTGAAGTTGACAACTTGAGGGAAAGATGGGTAAGGAGGAGGGAGAGAGGTGGAGAGGAAGGGAAATATCTAGAGAGCCCTAAGAGATATACAAGTGAGAGACCTACAACCTAGGGAGAGAGGGGTGAGAGAGATAGGGGAGAGATGGGGGTAAGGCAGATAGGGGAGGAGAGGGGTGGACAAGGGTTAAGGGTTTAAGGCTTTAGGGTTTAAGGGTCAAGGGTTTAGGGTTTAAGGGTTGAGGTATTAGGGGTCTAAGGGTTGAGGGTTAAGGGATTAGGGTTTAAGGTATAGTGTTAAGGTTTGAACCCTAATCCATCAACCCTCGAAACTATGCCTTAAAACCCTAATCCCTCAACCTTAGGGTTTAAGGTATAGTGTCGAGGGTTGAGGGATTAGGGTTCAACCCTCGACACTGAAAGGAAGCTAGGTGTGTGGAAATCACTTCCTACACTAATCTAATGAGGAGAGACCTATGTAATTCAATTTAATCATTACAATTACAAAAATATTAAACCATTAACATGAGATTTGCAGCAATACACATAGAGCTAGAAAGAAGATAGAAGAAGAGAGAAGATATATGGTGGGGAAAACCCTTATCAGGTGAAAAACCCCATAGTACTCAGAAACCTACACAATGTATTATCAAAATTGAATAATGTTTACAATACACTTGCAATGCAAGTTTCAATAGTCTTTGACACTCGTGTCTAGAGTCAATCCAACAGCATAACAATACTTGTAAAACCTATAATACGTCTCCTCCTCCAAGCACCTATTTATATAGAATATACAAGGCAAAATTGGCTCTATCTTGAGATGGGCGTCCAACTTGGCCTCATGGCCCAAAACCCATGCCTAAGGACACTTGGTCAATATTGTAGAATGTGTCTGACACTTGTTCACATCTGCCATCCCAAAGAGGTCACCTATTTCCAAAATGGGCTATGATAGATGCTCCTACGACTCTTACGATCGTCATAGAATCTGTCATAGTGATTACAACTTATAGTTGTAAGAGAATCTATCATACATAGGCTATAAATAGCATATTCTTTTACAACATGTCATAGTCCACCTCAGGGCACCCAAAGATGCCTTTTTCAAAGATGCTTCATGACACTTGTCTTCACCTGTCTTACAAGCTTCTATTTCTGACTCTTACATGTCATAACTTCGTCATAGGAATCTGTCATAACCGTTTCGGTCAATATTCCCTTACACAACATCCAAGATGCTGACACATGGAAAAATATTCCTACCACTAAGTGGGATGCCTATCTCCTCATGTGAGGATAAAATTACAAGTTGTCATCTTCCATGTAGGATGACACATCACCGTGCCACATCCCACAAAATGACAATATGGAATTTACAATTAATTTACAACATAGGCAATGAATACATAAATACAATCATAAATAATGCAAGGAATTACCAAGGTTGAGACACCTTAATTCCCAACATTCTCCCACTTGTCGAACACCTTGTAAGAGCTAATAGAAAAATAGAATTTAACTGCTATAGGCCAAGAGGCCCATAGACTCCAAACACCATCTAAACTTCTCTGTGCTCACTGGCTTCGTTAATGCATCTGTAACATTCTTCAAAGTATCTACCTTCTCCAAATTTACCTTCCCATCCTCTACCATGTCTCGCACGAAGTGAAACTGTACATCAATATGCTTTGTTCTGGCATGGAAAGTTGGATTCTTCGCAAGGAAAATTGCACTCTGACTGTCACAACTGATCATAATTTGACCTGCATCAACACCAATATCTGAACACAATCTCTTAAGCCAAATGGCTTCCTTACAAGCATGAGTTGCTTCCATATACTCAACTTCTGTCGTGCACAAAGCAACCACAGGTTGTCGCTTACTCATCCAACTAATAGCACCACCAAACAGTGTAAACACATAAGCACTGGTGGATCTCCTACTGTCAATGTCACCTGTCTAATTTGAATCCACAAATCCATGAATATCAATAGAATACAGAGCTCTTGTAACATTACCATGATAGCATATGGAATACTTGGAAGTACCCCTCAAATATCTAAACACTCACTTAACTGCATCCCAATGTACCCGTCCAAGATTATCCATAAATCAACTAAGGACTCCCACTACTTGGGCATTGTCTGGTCTTGTGCAGACTATAGCATACATCAAACTACCAATAGCACTAGCATAAGGTACTCTGCTCATGTCCTCCACCTCACTAGGAGATTTTGGACAATCCTCAACAGACAACTTTATCCCCAGAGAAACAGGAACACACAACGGTCTACAATTTGCCATGTTGAACCTATCCAACACGGTCTTCACATACTTACTCTGGCTTAACCAAATTTTTTTGTTAGTTCTATCTCTTCTAATTTTCATTCCTAGAATGTACCTAGCTGTCCCTAAATCTTTCATTTCAAACTATGTTGACAACTAAGATTTAAAATCAGAAATCATATTCTTACCCTTCCCAATGAGCAACATATCATCAACATACAATGCAACAATGAGAATACGATCACCATCAAACTTATAATACACACAGTGATCTAATTTCGATCTCACAAAGGCATAAAACTTCAAGTACCACCTCCTAGGAGATTGCTTCAAACCATACAAATATTTCTTTAACTTGCAAACCAAATTTTCTTTACCTTTCACCATGCAATGCTTTGGCTGTGACATGTAGATTTCTTCCTTCAAATCACCATGAAGGAAAGTTGTCTTCACATCCATCTGTTCTACCTCTAAGTCATAAGTTGTTGCAAGAGACAACAGGAATCGAATGGATGTCATCTTTGCAATAGGAGAGAAGATCTCACCATAATCTATACCCTCCACTTGTGATTAGCCCTTCATAACCAATCTGGCCTTATACTTCTCAACACTGCCATCTGCACCAAACTTCTTTTTGAACACCCATTCGCATCCAACGGGTTTTCATCTAGCAGGCAAAGGCACCAAGTCCCAAGTTTGATTCTTTTCCAAAGAAGCCATCTCATCCTCCATGGCCTCCTTCCAGGAACCTACATCTTTCATATCCATATCCTCTGATACAGTTCTAGGTTCATCACTATTAGTAAGCAAAGAAAAAGCATAACTAGAATCAAGCAATGTATAACCAAACCTTTCAGGTTGCTTTGTAATTCGTGTAGACCTCCTCAAGAGCTGAGGTTGAGGTTCAGTTTCTTCATCTGAGCTTTTAGAGCTGCTAGAGCTCTCCTCATCATTAGGTCCAACATTGTCTTTCTATTCAGTTTTCTCAGGGGTAGCAAGAAACTGAACAACATCCTCTTTCTTTTCTTTTTCTTCTGGCTATAAAACTGTGGAAGAAGGTGTAAGCTCTCTGAAGATGACACTTCTGCTATACAACACTTTTTCAGCCACAGGGTCCCAAAGCTTGTATCCTTTCACACTGACACCATAGCCAATGAAGATACACTTAATAGCCTTGTTCTCCAATTTTGACCACTTCTCCCTAAGCACATGTGCATATGCCTCACAACCAAAAACATGAAGATGCCTTATTGAAGGCTTTATACCAGACCACACCTCCATGGATGTCTTACCAACAAGAGTTGATGTAGGAGATCTATTTACCAGATAGCAAGTAGTGGCAATAGCTTTAGCCCAAAATTTTTGTTCTAGGTCAAATCCACTAAGCATACTCCTAGCCTTCTCCATCAGTGTCCTGTTCATCCTCTCTGCAACTCCATTTTGTTGCGAGGTGTATGGAGTTGTCTTATGTCTTACAATCCCAAGTTCCTTGCAATATTTATTGAATTTTGTAGAACAAAACTCACTACCATTGTCAGTTCTCAAACATTTAATCTTTTTACTAGTCTGATTTTGAGCAAAGGCTTTAAACTTCTTAAATTTACTATAGACTTCAGATTTACTTATGAGAAAATAAATCCATGTCGTTCTATTGTAGTCATCTATAAAAGATACAAAGTATACAGATTTTGATAATGAAGGAACATTAACAAGACCCAATACATCAGAATGAACAAGGTCCAACACCCCAGAAGGCTTATGAGAACTCGAATAAAACTTAACATAGTTTTGTTTTCCATATATGCAATGTTTGCAAAAATCAAACTCAAGATTACAATCATCTAACCCCTTGATGAGGTTTTTATTTTTCAGGGTACGCAGACCCTTCTCACCAATGTGGCCAAATATCTTATGCCATAACATTGTCTTTTTAGTAGGAAGCTTAACTTCCAAGGCATGAATACAACCATCAGGGCTAGATACAACAGATTTTTTCACTGCTCGTTTAGATGGTGGGGATGAAGTGACTGCTACCCTCTTCTTTAAGTGAGAAGAACTATTGCATTGTGAAATGCATGTCTCCAACTGAAACATAGTACCTCTCCTAGTACCTTTAGGAAGCACCATAGCTCCTCTAGTCATCTTGCATCCTTATTTCAAAAGACAACCTGCACACCTGCATCATTCAACATACTTATAGAAAGTAGGTTCTGTGCTAAGCCTGGGATGTGCATAACCCCAGAGATCCCCTTCACTCATCCATCAGGGAATCAAATAGAGACTCTTGCATGACCAACAATCTTCAAATGAGAGTTGTCACCCAGGTACACCTTTCCACCATCGAACTCTTCATACTTAGTGAACTAGTCTCGATGTGAGGTCATGTGGAATGATGCACCAAAATCAATCAGCCATACATCATCAAATGCATGGGTTGTTAGGGTTGCGATGAAAGTATCACCATCATCTTCTGACTTGTCGAAATCTGAATCTGGGTTCTTCTTCTTCTTTTTCTTTTCCTCTTTGCATTCCTTTAAGAAATGCCCAGTTTTACCATAGTTCCAACAGATAGTCTTGGACTTTCCAGGAGATTTGGATCTCCCACAAGATTTGGATCTACCCTTCTCAGCTTTCTTGTCCTTCTTTTTCCCTTTCTCCTTGGGTCTTCCATGAACTGCAAGAGCCTCTTTGGTTGCCTTAGAAGACTTTCTCTGCATCTCTTCAGCTAACAGCAAAGAAACCACTTCATCCATTTTGAATGTGGATGTGGTGCTTCAAATAGCCATGACAAGATGATCCCATGAATCTGGTAGAGAACAAAGCAGGGTCATACAGCGATCCTCCTCCTCCATCTTCACACTAATGGATGTCAATTGTGCAACCAGTATGTTAAAAGCATTCATATGTTCTGCAATAGATCCTCCATCCTCCATTCGAAGAGAATACAACTTCTTTCTCAGGAAAAGTTTGTTAACTAGGGATTTGGCTCGATACACATCTCCCAACTTATTCCAAAGCATGTTTGTAGTAGCCTCCTCATGGACTTTTAACAGGATAGAACCAGAAAGACTAAGTCTTATGAGACCCTTAGCCTTCCGATCCTTGAGATCCCAATTAGCTTGTGACATTGCAGCTGGTTTTATTCCACTGATAGTTTCCTAGAGGTCTTGGTCTATAAGCATGTCTTCCATCTTGAGCTTCCACAGCTCAAAATTAGTGCCATTGAATTTCTCCACCTCTATCCTTCTGGATGTGCTTGCCATCTCCTTGTTGCAATAAGATTCAGAATACTCTACATAGACTCCCACTCAACTTAAGATCAACTCAAAAAACACCTACCCAACAACTAGGACCAAAGGTGATCAAGCTCTGATACCAACTGAAAGGAAGCTAGGTGTGCGGAAATTGCTTCCTACACTAATCTAATGAGGGGAGAGCTATGTAAATTCAATTTAATCCTTACAATTACAGCAACATTAAACCATTAACATGAGATTTGCAACAATACACATAGAACTAGAAAGAAGACAGAAGAAGAGAGAGAAGATATACGGTGGGGAAAACCCTTATCAGGTGAAAAACCACACACTCAGAAACCTACACAATGTATTATCAAAACTGAATAATGTTTACAATACACTTGTAATGCAAGTTTCAATAGTCTTTGACACTCGTGTCTAGAGTCAATTCGGCAGCATAACAATACCTGTAAAACTTGTAATACGTCTCCTCCTCCAAGCACTTGTTTATATATAATATACAAGGCAAAATTGGCTCTATCTTGAGATGGGTGTCCAACTTGACCTCATGGCCCAAAACCCACACCTAAGGACACTTGGTCAACATTGTAGAATCTGTCTGACACTTGTCCATAGGTCCCATCCCAAAGAGATCACCTATTTCCAAAATGGACTATGACAAATGCTCTTATGACTCTTACGACCATCATAGAATCTGTCATAGCAGTTAAAAATTATAGGTGTAAGAGAATCTGTCATACACAGGCTATAAATAGCATATTCTCTTACAACATGTCATAGTCCACCTTGGGGTTCCCATAGATGCCTTGTTCAAAGATGCTTCATGACACATGTCTTCACCTGTCTTACAATCTTCTATTTTTGACTCTTGCATGTCATAACTTCGTCATAGGAATCCATCATAACCGTTTTGGTCAATATTCCCTTACACAACATCCAAGATGCCAACACATGGCAAAATATTCCTACCACTAAGTGGGATTCCTATCTCCTCATGTGTGGACAAAATTACAAGTTGTCATCTTCCATGTAGGATGATACATCACCATGCCACATCCCACAAAATGACAATATGGAATTTACAATTAATTTACAACATAGGCAATGAATAAATAAATACAATCATAAATAATGCAAGGAATTACCAAGGTTGAGACACCTTAATTCCCAACAAATAGTATACCTTAAACCCTAATCCCTCAACCCTAAACCCTAATCCCTCAACCCTTAGACCCTTAATACCTCAACCCTTAAACCCTAAACCCTTGACCCTTAAACCCTCAACCCTTATCCACCCCTTTCCTCCCCTATCTGCCTCACTCCCATCTCTCCCCTATATCTCTCACCCCTGTCTCCCTAGGTTGTAGGTCTCTCACTTGTATATCTCTCAGGGCTCTCTAGATATTTCCCTTCCTCTCCACCTCTCTCCCTCTTCCTTACCCATCTTTCCCTCAAGTTGTCAACTTCACTCTCTCATTTTATTCTATCTCTCCCCTCACCTCTCTATCTCTCACTTCTATCTCCCCCTCACATCTACCTCTCCCCTCTCTAAGTTTCTCAGTCATTCCTTGTCTACCTCTCCATCTGTCCTTAGCCATCTAGGTCTCTCATTTAACCTTAAACCCTAAACCCTATCCCTAACTCCTCAACCCTTAAAACTTAAATCCTAAACCCTATCCCTAAACCCTCAACCCTCGACACTATAACTTAAACCCTAATCCCTTAACCCTAAACCCTATCCCTAAAGCCTCAACCCTAAACCCTCTACCCTCGACACTATACCTTAAACCCTCATCCCTAAAGCCTCAACCCTCATCCCTTAAACCTTCAACCCTAAACCCTATCCCTAAACCCTCTACCCTTGACACTATGCCTTAAACCCTAATCCTTCTACCCTTAAACCCTAGACCCTTAAAACATTAATCCCTCAAACCTTAAACCCTTAAACTATAAACTCTCAACCCCTAGATACCCTTAAACATTAAACCCTTAAACCCTATATCCTATACACTTAACCTTGGACACTCAACCTTGAACATTATCCCTCAACCTTCAAACCTCTACCCTATACCATATACCTACAACCCTATAGTTATGCCCTAAACCCTCAACCCTCATCCATATGCCTTATACCCTCAACCTTAAACCCTATACCCTATATCTTAGACACTCAACCTTGAACATTATCCCTCAACTATAAACTCTCAACCCTCTACCCTATACCCTCAACCATATACTTAAGCCCTAATCCATCAATCCTCAACCCTATACTTTAAACCCTGAAACCTACACCCACAAATCCTCATCCCTATACCCTATAACCTCACCCTTATACCCTTAATCCATATCATAAAACCTAAACCCAATATCCTAAACCCTAATCCCCATACCTTACACACCTAATCTTATACACTCAACAAGCTGAATATTATCCCTCAACTATAACCCTCAACCCTCTACCCTCTACCCTCTACCTATTACTTAAGGCCTAATCCATCAACCCTCAACCCTATACCTTAAACCCTAAACCCAAAACCCTTACATACATACATACATACAAGAATACATATATACATACAACCATACATACAAACATGCATACATATATACATACATACAAGCATGCATGCATACATACATACATACATACAACCATACATACATACATACAACCATTAATTCATACATACAAGCATACATACATACATACATACAACCATTAATACATACATACAAGCATACATACATACATACATACATACAAGCATGCATACATACATTCATACATATAGGCATACATACATACATACAAGCATACATACAATTTGGCATACATACATACATACATAAATACAAATATATATACAAACCTACATACATCAAACATACTTAACAAACTTGAACATAAAACATTCAATAAACAACCTCAAACTTGACAAAAATTGGGCAAACTTTTGCAAAAAAAGAAAAAAATGCAAAGAAAAAATAATGCGCTCACGTTATAACGTGCTTACGTTATAGCATGACCGTGTTATGGTTTTGTGTTGCCGAGCCTAAGGCTCGGCAACACTAAGCCATAATGCGCTTGCATTATGGCTTTTTAAAAAGTTTTAAGAATTTTGGCCACTTTTTGGCCCCCCATCTTTTTGCACCCGCCCATTACTAGTTTTATAATATGTTAAAGATGCTTTGTGTATGCAATTAATAATTTAAATTAGTTGAAACTCTTATCTAATTCTAAGAATATTGATTTCATGTAGTTTATGTAAGACCTTGCTTTGCTTCATTTGGGTTCAACATAGTCCCTTGAATTAGAACATTATTTAGATAGGCCTCTAGGTTATCAAGCATAACCAAAACCTAATATTTTATGCCTTGGGGAGATTATTACCTACTTTAAGAGAAGGGTTTCTATTTGCATCACTTGCCTATTGGTTTTGTGCTAAAACACCAACCAACAAGGTCCACTCTTTTATTTGTGTTTCATTGCTATTATTTTAATTAGGGTTTGTTCTTATCAAGAAATAGCTGGGTTGTACACCTTGCATAACATTAATTATTTTTATAAATATTTATTTCTCGTGCATCTTAATTGATGTGTTTAGCCACATTAGAAATTTATTTGGGTGCCACTTGTAAACATTGTACGTAACATTGGATTAATTATTTTGTGTTTCGGACACATAGAATAATTAATTATTTATTTGGGAAAATATTTAATATTGGGCATAAAGTGAAAACTTAGTTGCAAATATTAAATGTGAGAGGAACCTCCTGCAACAATATAATGAAAAAAGCATGAAATAACAGAAATAGATATGAATAGCAGAAACATAGAAGGAATGTATTGATCGTAGGCCACTTCGAGGGGGCAACCTCCTTTGAGCAAGCTTAATACAATAAATTCGTGGATGCCTTCATTGGCCTCAACACGTACTTATATACTAAGTCTAATCTAAACAACTATTACTTCCCATGAATGTGGGATAATACAATATACTCAGGGGATGAGTTACAAAGCATATGCATCCAAAAGTAATATACTAGCAAAGTAAAGAGAAGGGTTAAACATGGGTTCCTAACATCCCCTCCCTCTTAGAAAAGCTTTGTCCTCAAAGCTTAAGATGTGCAAATTGTTGTTGAATATGAAGGAGTGGTTCTGAGGTAGCATCCTCTAGTTGCATTTTGTGCCATTAAATTAAGACCTCTGTGATGGATCAAGAGTGAAGATGACGAGTATGTCTGTGGAGGAGTACCTCTGGCTCCAAAATGATAGATCCTTCGTTATCTAGTTCTAGTAAAATAGTTTGTGCTCTGACGTTGGTGCCAAGAACTTTATTTAGACAAGAGACATGAAATACTGGATGAACGCGGGAAGGAGGAAGCTCCAATTTATAAGCAACTAACCCAATCTTTTGAAGAACCTTATATGGCCCATAGAACTTTGGAGCTAGCTTATGACGCCCTTTGAGGTTTAGGGATGATTGCTTGTATGGTTGTAGACAAAGAAAAACCATATCACCTACTTGAAAAGTGCGCTCAGAATGGTGTTGATCAGCTTGTTGTTTCATTCAATTTCTTGCCATGTGAAGATTGTCCTGCAAGATGCAAACAATCTGATCCCAAGTTCAGAGAATTGTGTCAGCTGCTTGAATTGGTGAATTGTTGGGGGTGTATGGAAGGAGCACTAGCGGTGCCTGACCATAGACTGCTTCATATGGAGTCATTTTAGATGTAGTGTGGTAGGAGGTATTGTACCACCATTCAGCAAGAGGGAGCCACTTTGCCCATTGATGTTGTTCTGAGGTGAAGCAACAAAGATAAGTTTTCAAACATTTGTTGATAATTTCAGTCTAACCATCTATTTGTGGGTGATACCCAGAACTCATCTTTAGTTTGGTGCCAGTGTGTCGAAATAGTTCTTGCCAAAAATGATTGGTGAAAGTTCCATCACGATCTGAGACAATCGAAGAAGGGGTGCCATGAAGATGGAAGATCTGGGCCATGAATATTTGGGCAACTGAGGAGGCTATATAGGGATGGATGAGGGCACAAAAATGACTATATTTGGAGAGCCGATCAACCACAACCAAGATTATTGTCTTTCCTCCAGATTTAGGGAGCCCCTCAATGAAATCCATAGAAATATCTATCTAAGTCCGTGTAGGGATGGGCAAGGGTTCAAGCAATCTAGGAAGGAGTGTCATTTCACCCTTGTTGCATTGGCAGGGATCACATTTAGCCACCATCTGTTGAATTGCCCTTTTCATTCCCTTCCAATAGAAGTTACGTTGTGCTCGCTCATAAGTTTTGAGGAACCCAGAGTGCTCTGTCGATGGAGAAGCATGGAGTTCATAGAAGACAGCTTGCTGAAGATCTGTGCTCTGGGGAAGCACCAAATGGCCCTTGTATCACAGAGAAGCACCATCCCAAGAGTAATGTGGTACAACAGAAGGGTTAGTTGCCAACTATTGAATGATTTGAGATAATGAAGAGTCATTGACATAGCCCTGCTAGATAGATTCCAACCAATTTGGAACATGTATAGAAATAGCGAAAAGAGAAGCTTGACCATCAAATGTGCGAGAAAGAGAATCTGCCACAATATTGTCCTTACCCTTCTTGTAAGTGATCTCATAGTCATAACCCATGAGTTTGTTGACCCATTTTTGTTGTGCTGGGGAGGAGACTCATTATTCCAGGAAATATTTCAAACTCTAGTGATCAGTCTTGATGAAAAAATGATTCCCTAGTAGGTATGGCCGCCACTTCTATACTGCATGCAAAATAGCCATCATTTCCTTCTCATATGTAGAGAGTACTAAATTCTTGCCAGAAAGGGCTTTACTGGTGAATGCAATGGGATGCCATCTTAAAGAAGAACAATACCAAGTCCATTGCTGCAAGCATCACTCTCAATAGTGAAGGTCTTGGAAAAATCTGGCATAGCTAAAATAGGTGTAGTACACATAGCTTGTTTCAACTTTTCAAATGCACACTCAGCAGCATGTGTCCAGATAAAAGCATCCTTTTTTAACATAGCTATTAATGGAGCTACAATCTTCCTGTAATCATTGACAAACTTGCGATAGTAGCCAATATGCCCCAAAAAACTACAAAGTCTCTTGAGTGTCTGAGGATGCGGCCAATTTTTCATGGCATCTATTTTTGGAAGATCCACCGAACTCCTTGGGTTGAAACAATATGCCCGAGATACTCCACTTCCTCCTGGCCAAAAATACATTTAGACTATTTTGCACAGAGATGATTATTAGAGAGAAGTTCCAACATGAGATCCAGATGTTGGAGATGCTTAGCCCATGTTTTACTATAGATGAGGATATCATCGAAGAAGACCAAAATGAATTTCCGCAAGTAGGGCCAAAATATTTTATTCATCAATGCCTGGAATATTGAAGGAGCATTAGTGAAGCCAAAGGCCATGACCAAAAACTCATAGTAGCCATCATGCGTGTGGAAAGCTATTTTAGGGATATCGTCCTCATGAACTCAAATTTGGTGATACCCAGAACAAAGATCCAACTTGGAGAAAAAATGAGCACCGTGAAGCTCATCAACAATAGGAATCAGAAACTTATCTTTGATTGTGATGTGATTAAGTGCTCGAAAGTCAATGCAGAGGTGCCATGACCCATCTTTTTTCAGACAAGAAAAACTGGTGAAGAAAAGGAACTGGTACCAGGGTGAATAATACCTTACTTTAGTAAGTCTCGAATGAGCATCTCATTCTCTGTCTTTTGGTGAAATGGGTAGCAATAGGGCCTGATGTTGGAAGGAATGGTTCCAAGAAGGAGCTGAATATGGTGGTATTATGGTCGTGAAGGTGGCAATCCCACTGGTTCGGCAAAGACACATGCATACCTATCCAAAAATTATTGTAGATCAGAAGGAGTAGTGGAGACTGCTGATGGTTGCATCTGAATGGAATGGAGCTGAGCAATGACACCATGTGAATTCTTCTTAAGAAGTTTTTCCATGCGATGTGAACTTATGATGCTAAGAGACCTCAGTTGTAAGCCCTTCAATGTGTGTTTTTGCCCATTGTCTGAAAACTACATCCAAAGTTTAGCAAAATCCCATAAGATGGGTCCAAGTGTGCGTAACCATTGGGCGCCCAAAACCACATCACATTTGCCTAAGGGCAAAGAAAACATATCAGAGTGTAGGTTATAATCACCAATAGAGATACACATTGCGACACTTTCCTTTGCAAGTAATGTGCCCCCATTGGTGTCCCCATTGGCAATCATGACTTCAAAGCTGGAGCAAGGATGGACAAAACAATCAACCTGTTTGGCGATCCGAAGGTCAATAAAGTTATGAGTGCTACCAGAATCATTGAGAATTGTAAGAGGGAGCTTCTTGAAGTAACCCTTGACCCACATGGTTTGTGGGGTGGTGACTCCTGCTAAAGCATGGAGAGAGATCTCTCGGTGGTCTTCCTGAGAAGTAGGGTCAACAAGTGGCTACTGAGTATCGACCTAATCATCCACTGTATCATGAGCATCTACATAAACTTCAATTTCAAGCAGAAAATCCACATCCAAGAGATAGAGATTTTTCTCAACACATCTATGTCCCTAAGTGAATTTCTCATCACAATTATAACAAAGCCCTTTTTCTCTATGTGCTCACATCTATGCTTTAGTCAAATGCTTGATAGGAGTTGTTCTAGGAGCTGGCGTTATTTGAGGTCATTGGGAAGTTGTATTTCTGAATGGAACAAAATTGGATTTGGAGTGCTGTTGAGCTATAATCTTGTCCTCCACCAACTTAGCCAACCCTAAGGCTTCCATCATTGTGCTTGGATAGAACATTTTAACCTCAGAGTGAATTGCATCCTTCAGACCACTGACAAAACAACTCCTAAAGAATTCATTAGACAATCCCTCTATGTGATTGGCCAGTTTTTCAAACTCTGTTTGACATTCTCTCACAGTGCCTGTTTGACGCAGTTTAATGAGTGCTCATGTGAAGTCATCAAAAGAGTTTGCAAAAATCTGTCCATTTTGGCTCGTCATGAGCCTTGATGTACCAACAGAACCATTGAAGGGCTTCATGTTCCAATGAGAGGATGCAAGGGGGACTTTGTTGACATCAAAAGTATTATGCAGATTGAAATATTATTCTACCTAGTATATCCATCCAGTCGGATCATCACCATTGAAGCGAGGAAAATCAAGCTTCGGCCCACAAAAATTGCTAGAAGAGGAGAACCCAATGTCTGCAGAAGAGTCTGGCTACTGTCTATTGTTCATGGCTGAATGCTGATGATTGAGGCTGAGGATTTTTTATCCAAATCTTAGAGTTTGGTCTTTAAGAGCTGCAAGTTCATCCTCCATGTTTTTTTCTTCTGCATGGGTGACAACCATAACCAAGATTTTTTTTTCTTTTTTTTGGGAATCGGGAGAAAAACAAAAATAGAAACATTTTTAGTAAAGGAAAATTTGGAATTGGGAAAAACTCTGATGGGTAATTGGGGTTTGACTAGGTTTTGGACACTTTCTGAGGGAAAGGGGAGAAGAAAATGGGGATTTCAGAAGTGGGGTGAAAGAATGGGAAAATTTGTCCAAGAGGGACAAAGGAGCAGAAATATGAAATGAACACTGTGGCAAGATTTGAAGGCTATTGGGTGAGAATTGAAGAAGTTATGGCAAACCCTAAAAAATAGACAGATATGGGATTTTTGGCTTTGATAAGTGGAATTTGGGATAGGGTCCTCAAGGAAGGAAATATGCAGAATGGAATTTCAGGGGTTCCAACGGAGTTTGAGAGGAAACAGAGCTAAAGAAAGGAAGATATGGCGAAAAAACATTTTTTTTTACTTCTTTTTTGGAAACTATCTACCAACTGCTCTGGATGGATTCAATCTGTGATTTGTTGGCTGTCAATAGATATGGGCCGTAGGTATGTTTGGCTTCCTAAAGGTTCAAGGGATTCACTTGGCTACCAATGCTATCTAACGGCTTGCGTATTGGGGCAGTACCCCTCACTCCACGGCTCAAGTAAAATTGATAACCACTTTGCCACAAATGATAGCTCTTGGTTTACCTCACGGATGGGAACTAGTCAATTAGATATGGGCCATTGCTCTTTTCGCTGGCAGGTCCTCTCAATGGGCTAGCTACTTCAAGGTTCCTGTGGCACTCCTCACAATAAGTTTTAGGGATATGCCCACGCAATTCCCACAGTTAAGCAGATAGGGATTATTCCCTGATCTGAACCTGCAATTGAAATGAACAATATAGATGCAAAAAAAAAGAACTACTGCAATAATCACAGTGCCTGGAGGCCACTACAAAAAAAAAATTTGGTAGGAATTCCACCCAGTGAGCCTAAGAAAGTGCTATGATACCAGATGAGAGGAACCTCCTGCAACAATATAATGAAAAATGCACGAAATAATAGAAATAGATATGAATAGTAAAAACACAAAAGGAATTTATTGATCGTAGGCCACTTCGAAGGGGCAACCTCCTTTGAGCAAGCTCAATACAATAAATTCATGGATGCCTTCATTGGCCTCAACACGTACTTATATACTAAGTCTAATCTAAACAACTATTACTTCTCATGAATGTGGGATAATACAATATTCTCATGGGACAACTTACAAAGCATATGTGTCCAAATGTAATATACTAGCAAAGTAAAGAGAAGGGTAAACACAGGTTTCTAACAAAATGAGGGGTCCATGGTTTTGTGTATCCATGGTTTTGGAACACATGGTGTTCTCCATACATATTGTATCTATGTGATATTGATTCTATAAAAGCAAGCACATGGTTAGTAGTTGGGGTTGGCTAGTTGGCTATTGGTTGATTTGGTTGTAGGTTGTGTGAGAGGCTGTCATTGTATTTAGTTTCTCTTGTGAGTGTATTTTGTGAAGCATGGAATGGGATGTGTGTATACATGCTTGGACACATGTAGGATGCATTAGAGGAGCTTGATGTTTCAGGGGTGTCCATGAGACTCTGAGAGTGTATTGTAATATTTCATTGTTGATTAATACACTGAGTATGGATGTTTTTGAAGGCTAGGTTTGTCCCCTATTGAGGGTTTTCCAAGAGTATATCTTGTGTCACCTTGATGGTATGTTTACTTATTCTTTTGCATGTGGATTTCTGAATACTATGTTTGCATATTAATCTCTCATAGGGTTATGAGGAAATTGTTTTTAAGGTTGTATGTTTCCATCATTTGGTATCAAAGCCTAGTTGTCATGTTGTGGGAGGATATCCTTGTTTTGATAGCCCTTTCTATGAGTAGTTTTTGTGTATAATGGAATCCATGGCTTTGTAGGAAAGGATTGAAGGCATTTTCAAGGTTACAAGTGTGTTTACAGACTTGGGTTGTTGCAGATCTAGGTTTTGGAGTTTTGGTTGATGGATTTTTTATTTGGGCTCTTTGTATGGGGTATAGGAGGTGAGATTTTTGCAAGAATCATCCTGAAAAAAAATAGACTTTGCCATTGGATTCAGAAGGCTCAAGAGGTGAAGAAAAACATATAATTCAACCATATTTAGAGACAAAAATGTTTTGGCCATTTTTGTGCCCTAGGAGGAATCTTGCAGGGGAATATTTTATATGGTTGTATAGAATATGTATGTCTATATAGCATGTCATTCACTAGAATATTCATGGAATATTTTGTAGAGCCTACATTAGTGCAAATACAATTTGCAGTAGAAATAAATAAAAAATATATTTTTTAATGAAGTCTACTGATGGAAGAAAAATTAATTTTCAAATGAGGGTTGTCTAAGTGGGCATGCAGTCCCAGTCACCTGGGATTGGCGACTAGTGGCCCATAGCTAAGCCCCTAGCTATGTGGACACCTAGCAAGAAGGTACACCCAACCCTAGGGGCTAGGCCCCCATGGGCGGTGGGCTAGATGCATTGCCAGTGGACCACCACCCAACCACCCACCACCGCTAGGACAAACCACCACCACTACCACAGTTCCATCAAAAATCACCATCCGAGTACCGTCGCCACTAGCTAGGCCACCACCCAGCCACCCAAGGGCCACTAAGGCATGTTCTACTAGCCTAATTGGCCATTTTTCAAAGAGGCATAACTTTGTCCCACGATGTCAGATTTTTGACTTCTGATATTCATTCAAAATCTATTTCTGAGCACTACACTTTGGTATTAGTGGTTTTTCAAGATTTTATGATTATGACAAAGAAATGCTTGCTAGAAATCACATTATCTTTTTAGACTTTAAGAGGTCATAACTTCCTCATACGGAATCATATTTTCAACTTTTTATACTCAAAGAAAAGCTCTTTCCATGTACTACGTAGTGGTGTTAGAGATGTTTCCATATTCTACTATATTTGATATAATTTTCTAGTTGGAAGCTAGATTTGTGTTTTGAGCTTGGACATGGCATAACTTGTGCATACGATGTCTAATTTTGGACTTCTTATAAGCATTGGGAAGGTATTTCAAAGAACTATGTAGTGGACCACGTTTGGAAATGTTATTCTAAGGTTTGTTTAGTTGTTTTAGTTAGAGATATTATATGGTTCCTTTAACTTTTGGTACTTTGTGAGTTTGTGGCAAAATGAAACTGAGGTGATTTGGTGTTTAAGTCATTGAAAACTTACACATTTATCTCTAATTATCCTTGGTTGACATGCTTACCAATGTATGATTGAATTTTCATGTTGCATGTGAGATCTACAAGCTATGCAATATTGTAGGTTGTCTGTACTTACAGGTTGCATAGATGACTTGGATTTGGGTTGTCTATGCCCATAGATATTTCAGTGTTTATGTAGATTCTATTTGGTTGGCCTAGTTTGGTCAATTGGTTTATTGGTTTGGTTGTCATTATGAGAGATAGAGAGAGATAGTATTCCCTGATACAGTCATGATATGGGACCTAGATTTGTTGACTATATGGTATAGTTGTGTGACTTTTTTGGAGTTGTTGATGTCACAATGGAATCATTTCATTGTGTTGGGTCCATAGATGATCTTCATTTAGGAGATGGTTATCATGATGTCATGTATATCTTAGTTATGTATGATTTAATGGGATCTTTTGATAGTGATGGTTTGATGTTTATCATGATGCTATGTATTGTTCGGTATCATGCATTTCAGTGGGATCTTTTGGCTATGATATGGATTCATCATTTAGGTGACAAATGATCTTCTACAGTGGTTGTTGGTGTCATGGAGGAGCTCTTGGATCCTATTTATTCTATGCAATGAGAGTTCACTGACATCTTGGCTTCTATTGATAGGAGATGATTATCTTCATGTGATTTGGAGATGTTGACATCTTGGTGCCATGGAGGACTCTTGGAGTCTTGGTTGAGGTGTTGGTTATGGTTTGTCAGTTTGAACAGGTGATCTTTTCTTATAGGATAGTTGGTATTATGCCTTGCATCACTCTTGATCATATTTTAGAGTGTTGTCATTATACAGATGCTCTTTGGAGTAGGATATAATCTTATGAGACACAGATCTTCCTTTGAGGAGATGATTAGATCACGATGTTATGATGTGTTGCTAGGTTATGTAGATGTGCGGTGGGAGATTTGACAATGGTCTTGTTGGCTCTTTTGGTATTGAGTACATTGGTAATTTTCTTTGGAGCTTCATGGTAGTGCGGTGTTGCATTTGGAGTTTAGCATGGATTGATCATGGAGGTTTTCATGGATACTTGGAGACTTGGGTTACGCTAGAGATCTCTTTTTCTTGGAGATCATGTGTTGAGATGATTACTCTTTGATGAGATTTCAGAAGCAAGACCAAGGAGCCTACACCTAGATATGGATATGAGTTCATTATGGATCTAGAGGAAATTGTTCTTAGAGAGAATCATTGTGGCTTGGTGTACCCTGGAGGAGAATTTGCATTCCCCACTCTTGGTCTACTCGACAGATTATCATCTATGAGGTATTGCCCATCCTTTTAGATGCATTTTTCTTTGTGTTTTATCTTCTCATAGATATGGATATTGAAATATGGTTATTGGTTCTGAAGGGTTCATTTGAGGGATATTGGCATGGTTATCTTGTTGTTCATATCATTTGATTTATGATGTCTATTATGAGGAGTTTAGGAGATGTGATTGTGTTTGTTCCTGGTAATGGAATTGTTATGAGTTTCGTCTACCTTGGTTAGAGAGACTTACATCCATGTTGTTTACATGATCCATATGTTCATTTGATCTATTGGATTAAATGGTTGGGTGTTGTTAAGGTATTTCATTTGGGGTTGTAAGGAGATCATACTTGACAAAGCTTAGCACTTTGAGGTGTTGGTACAAGGACATGTTATGATATGATTTATAGGTTTTCTCTCTTTGTTTTATGGCTACTTTTTGAAGGTTCATGTTGATATGGTCGGACTTGGGATAATTATCATGACATGTTGTGAGAGAGTATGTAGTGATTTATCTTGCATGTGTGGATTATTGTGGTTGTTCTTGGTACTACATTAGCCACACCTTGGTTTGAGTTTTGATTGCTATACTTGGTATGCATTGGATCTATTTTCATATTTGACATTACCCATGCAATGGGAGTTCTTGGATGTATGTGTTCTCCATTGACATGTTTTATACATGGAGCTTGTGATTGTGGTATATGGGTTGGATATGTTCTTGGCATGAGTTTACTAATGTTGTTGATACCTATGAGGTATGGATGGTTGGACATATTATCATATGCTATGTGTGCTATTTTTGATCATGTGGGTTTTTACCTTTGAGATCAAATTAGATCCTTTGTTATCACATTGGATTTGATGCTTGTGTTAGTTAGATCGGTGCATCTTCACCTTGGCATGTTCCTTTTCTTCTATAGGTGGCATGATGGAGGATGAGAAGATTCATTTCTTGAGATGGTGATTACTTTGATTTTATTATAGGTATCTTGATGGAGCATGAGAGCATGCTAGAGATTCCTGTGGTTTCATCTATGGCTATGATGATGTATTTCATTGATTGACCCTTATGCAATGTATACAATAAGTGGGAGAATGTTCAGAAATAGGTGTGTTGTACACCTTGCATAACATTGATTATTTTTATTTAGGCAAATAAATATTTATTTGTGGTGCATCTTAATTGACATGTTTAGCCACATTATATATTAATTTGGGTGCCACTTGTAAACATTATATGTAACATTGGATTGATTATTTTATATGTGTGACACACATAGACTAATTAATTATTTATTTGTGAAAATATTTAATATTGGGCATAAAGTGCAAACCTAGTTGCAAATATTAAATGAGGGGTCAATGGAATTGTACATATCCATGGTTTTGGAACACATGGTTTTCTCCATACTACATATTGTATTTGTGTGAGCTTGATTCTATTAAAGAAAGCACATGGTTAATAGTTGGGGTTGGCTTGTTGGTTGTTGGTTGATTTTGTTGTAGACTGTGTGAGAGGCTATCATTGTATTAATTTTCTCTTAGGAGTACATTTTGTGAACCATGGCATGGGATGTGTGGATACATGCCTAGACACAATGAGGATTCATTAGAGGAGATTGATGTTTTAGGGGTGTCCATGAGACTTTGAGAGTGTATTGTAATGTTTCATTGTTGATTAATACATTCAGTATGGATGCTTTTGGAGGTTGGGTTTTCCCTCTTGAGGGTTTTCCTAGGGTATATCTTGTGTCATCTTGATGGTATGTTTGCTTATTCTTTTGCATGTGCATTTATGAATACTATGTTTTCATATTAATCTCTCATATGGTTATGGGGAAATTGTCTTTATGGCTATATATTTCTATCAGTTCCTTCATTGTGTTACATCTCTTTTATAACTACCCACCCACCTACTGATCATGTGTCATTTATACATCATTCACTATGGATTCTCATAGTCAATTACTCTAGCCTTTATGCATGTGTACCTTACATATTTTGATTTGTTTTTATTGGGTTAATTATCATCCTTCTTAAAATTTGGTTATCCTTGTCCTCATTTTTTGATTTAGGGTTTTTTCTTGTGGCTATATCTTTGATTACAATTTTGGAGAATTATTCCCCTTAAAAGATTATCTTTAACATGTTAAGTTGGTGTTCAAGATTCATTTTATGTGTTAATGGTGGTCTCTATTACCTAATGATTATGTAATCTAAGTTTTTACTTTTAGTTAGCAATCTCACAATAATGAAACAACTAATTTGATTATTATGTTTTAGTTGAGAAGTCAATGCTTTCTCTTGCAACAAGTGATTGGATAATTCAATTAAAATTTTGAATGAATAATGGTATGCTTTGAATCTTGACTAGATAACTAGATTATAAATGGTGTGAGCGGAAGTCCAAGATCATGGAAGCAAAAATCAAACACGAATGCAATGTATTGAAAATGAACTAAATTGATTTACAACCGAACAGGTATAAATAGGTCAAGCTTGAGGAAAATATCTCCACGAGAATAGGAAAGGTGGTGAAAATGGAACCAAGAGAATAGCTCAAGGTTCAACCACCCTCAAATGTAGCGGCAATGTGTCAAATATGAGGTGACACATCTACTAACAACTCATAGAGTGGAATTAGTCTTTCCACATGTGAGGAAATCCACCTAACTATGGTTATGTTAGGAATAACTCATGTGAGTTATACACCAACACCCCCCCTTAAGCATAGCTTCATAGCTTAGGTGGGTTTATGAAATATGAGTCCTGGCTATGCGCCATTTTAGGTACTCATTTACAAAACATCTCTCATAAAATGGAGAAAGAAAGAAAACCCTATGGGAAAAAACTTTCCTCCTAAAGAAAGAAAAAAAAAAGAGGACTTTAGATGGCCCCTCTAGATGATGATGATGCCGATGTACACCTAGATGCTAATGTTGTGAACTCTCCAAGAAAAATATGTTCTAAATTCTAATTTTTTTGAATATTCAGAAAAATAGACAAATCATCTCCAATGTGTACAGAATTTGGTATACTGAAGCCTGAGAAAAGGATGTGCATATGCACACATGTGAATGAGATAAAGAATCTATGTGAATTCTTTGAGAAGTGATTGTTCCCCCCATTACACTTTATAATTCAGTGTATATACAATTCCCAATTTTCATGATTGTTACACAAGTGATTTTTATTTGACACTTTTTTTAAGTGCAAGTACAACAAAATAGCTTTATTGGAAACCTAATAATCAACTATATTGAGCCAATTGAATTGAGCCTCGAATTGATACTAGTCTCTGAATTAACTTCTTCTTCATCTGCTGTAAAGTAAGAAAATATGAAGCAAGCTTCTAGATGGTAGACTTTACCAACTGCAACTAGTTTTCTATCTTTGGACTCTCTGATGAAGGCAACATTTGCAGTGAATTCTACCATCTTTTCAAAATCAATAAGTGCATATAGTGAGAGATAATTTTTAAATAAACCAAGAATCTAGTATACATTATTTAGAATAACATTCCCTAGTTCAACTGTACCTTTACCAATGACATCATAATACTTTTGGTTCATTAAAATCTTGTAGATTCTACAAGGTTCTAGTTTTATAAACATTTCTAGAAATGGTGACATATGATCACCAACAACTAAACTAATGGCCCATCGGTTTAACACTATTTTAGATGGTGGCATTTTTATCTCTTTTTATCCCTATTAGAGTTGATGAATGGATTTAGTTTTAAACTCAGTTTTGGGAATTAAGGTGGTACTTTAGTGATAAAAGAAGTGATTGTGTGCACTCTTCTTACTTATCTACCCCCTTAAAGTGGCACTTTATAAGTAGTGCATGACATCATACAATAATATTTTCCCTTTTTGTTTCTTTTCCAACAAGCTTGCAATTTGAGATGAAGTGTTTTTAAGAACCCTAAACCTAGCTTAAGTTGGCACTTTATAATGATAGTGCATTGATAGGCTAGAATGATAGAGGATGAAAAAATAGGCACTTTTGCCTTTGGAATGACTCGATTACAAGATTGTTTGCAAAAGTTATAGCCTTTACAATTTTTGCATATGCAAAAAAAATACACCTTCAAAAAAAAATTTCAATGTACTTGAAAATAAAATTTTTGCAAACTAATATATGGAGAAAAAAAAAACTTGGTAGGGAAAAAGATAAGCCCCCTATGGTAGAGAGTGACCAAGGGCTAAAAAACCATATGACCAGGGGCTTATTGTTTAAAATTTTTGTGCCAGAAAATAAGGCGCGGGTTGGACAGCGATGAGAGGGTTAGCCTCTGTGTGAGGTGCCAATCAAACATAGCAGCAGGGGTATTTCAGCCTCCTTCGATGAGGCGTGAGAAGCATGGGTTCGGCCACGGGATGGGGCAGCATCACCAAATATGAATTGGCTTTTATGTGAGGCTTTCTCAGCAATTATTCGACCTCACTATGGTGAGGGTCAATGAGCTCTGCCAATGATGATTATGACCTGCAAAAGAAAACCATTTCAAATGTGCTTTGAAACAAAATTTTACCTCCTCGATATGCAGTGATAGAAGGCCAGATTGAGCCTAGCATGCAAGAGAAGTTGAAGAGATTTGCTAATGGAGATGTAATCAACGACCAAACAATTTGACGCTATTCCACTCACTCTGATACCATGTGTGAGTGAAAGTCTAAGATCATGGAAGCAGAAATCAAACACGAATGCAATGTACTGAAAACAAACTATATTGATTTACAACAGAATAGGTATAAATAGGTGAAGCTTGAGGAACAAGTCTCCACGAGAATAGGAAAGGTGGTAAAAATGGAACCAAGAGAATAGATCAAGGTTCAACCACCCTCAAATGTAGCAGCAATGTGTCGAATATGAAGCAACACATTTACTAACGACTCATAGAGTGGAATTAGTCTTTCCATATGTGAGGAAAACCACCTAACTATGGTTATGTTAGGAATAACTCATGTGAGTTATACACCAACATAAACTTGCCAAGACTAATCTAGGTAGTAAGAACTAATCTCTAGATAATCTAAATAAGGATTGAATCAATTTACATGTTGAAAATGAGTGTGTACTTAAAGCCCACATGGACATATGTGATTCATTTACATCCATGAAAATTTTGAGTCAAAAATAATTTGGAGTTATGGTGTGATCTATCATCATTCAATGTTTAAAACTATACTGTGATACACAAAACTTTTCCACTAGTTTATGTACTTCTAAATATGTTTGTAAGGGGTCCACCATCAAAGTCTTAATCACCTAAAACCATTGATTGATGATTACCTTTTCACTAGATTACTCCATGTAGTAATACTTGCCCCTTCTCAACACTTTTGAAGATCACAATTGGATGGTTCTTCTCATCTTTAGGTTTACCATAATATTTGATCTTCATATTTGTTTTCCAACCATTATCGATCTATCACCAACTTCAAAATATTTATGCTAATCGCCTCAAATTTTGAATTTTCAAATACTGATGTCTAGTATGTGGAGGTAATAAGATTCATCTTTAATAAGAATTTATTAGTCCCTAAATCATAGTTTTTAGTTGATTATGATCAAATTAATGCTATTCTGAATTGTGTCAATATTCTAAGAGTAATTTCATGTGATTGACGGGCTAATTAAGTTCTACAAATGATTGTTGTGACAACATGAGTAGCGAAAAATGTGAACTATACATTTTCCTAGGTAAGAGTTGTTTCGCATCATGTATTTTAAATTCTATGATTACATTTCTCAAGAATTGTGGGGAAAATGAATGAAATTTCCAAGAAAAGTGTTGTCTAAAATATGTGAGGTGGGATACTAAGGTGTGTTGTTAAATTATGACTCTTCTAGTAGGACTTATCTTTAGAATTCTTATTTCTTGTAATTTATTTCAAACTCCTAGAATTAGTTACCTCTAAATAATGAAACCCTACCATGGATTATAACTGAACGTTGAGTGAAGAGGAGGTTTCTACTTCTACCATGGATCTAAGAGGAAATATAATAAATCATCATCCAATAAGATTGAGTGATATGGGCACACAAGAATAGGTCATACAAGAGAAAATTTCCTCAACAAAATAAATACTATGCCTTCTTCATATCAAGTCGTATATAGAACTACAAAGATGCATCTAGAAGAAAGAAGCTTTAAGAAGAAAGAAGTAGAAGGAAAGCACATGAAGGCTTCCAAAACAAGAAAAGTACAAAATTATAAGAATCTACTATACTAAGAAATTAGATATTATTTCTAATCTAGAGAATAAGCCTTATTGATTCCTCCTTATTTAGAGGAAAGTGTCCACACTTTCTCCTTAAGATGGGGTAAAATCTACTCAAAAGATGATTGAGATACCCACTTGTTAGGGTTGGTAGTGTATCCTTATGACCAATCAAGTATGTAGTGGTAGTTCATCTCCTAGTAGTGCATGTTTGAACATCAAGAATGGTGTCTACATCAAAAGGAGACTAAAATTTTGAAATGTTATTCTCAAGAAGAGAGTGGTTCACTTCTTCTTCCCAGTTTAAATGCATTGTCTCCAATTTTTTGAGTAATAGTATATGGTGCATATTGAATAAGTTTGAGCTTATGATAATGCTGACCCTTTAGTCTTTTCTCATAGATATAAATCTGGACTCTATCCCTAACCAAAAAGTTCAAAGGGATGTGATGCTTATCACTGATCTCATTATAGTTAGCCTAAGAAGTTTGAACTACTACTTGAACTTGTCCATGAATCTTTGGTGTGTTTTGAATAAAATGAGAATCTTGGCCTTGTTCCTTTTGCTAGTGTGATGAAGAAGATGGAGGAAGAGAAAATTGAGTCTAATATGGAATAAGAGGTTGATATCCATAACATACATGAAAAGGAGAGTGAATACTAGAGACGTGTAGCCCTATTATAGTTGTGCTACTAAACATGAAGATATCTATCCCACTACTTTTTTTTGTTGTAGTATATCTTAAGAGAATAAATAGAATTTTGATTGATAACTTTAGTTTGGCAATCTATTTATGGATGAAGAGATATAGAATATATAAGTTGACACCCAAAAAGCCTTCAGAGAGACTTCTAAAAGCGTCTCAAAATTTGGAATCACAATTAGAAATAATAGAAAGTGATAAGCCAATATGACACCATACATTACCAAAAATTAATTTAGTAACCTTAGGATCATCAATGATTTTCTCCCAAAAGGATGAAGATGGACATTTTAGACAAGCTACACACTACCACAAAAAGAAAATTATTCTATTTGAAGTTAGTAGGCATCCCATTGATAAAATATATAGAGACAAACTCCCTTGTTTAAGAGTAATAGGAAGTCCACGACTGACATAAACCAAGTTTTCAATAAGAAATATTATCTTGGATACAAAGGTAGCATCATCAAATGAAATCTTCTAGTTGCTTCCTCATGGAGGCCCAATAAAAATATAATTGTATTATTGTAGAGTTTTGGTGATGCCAAAGTGTCCCCAATAAGAAGAAGAATGTGCCTCTATAGTTAGCATTGTTTATGCAAAACTTGTAGGGATGCACAACCGATTCAACTTATAACCAACCATCTCAAATGTTCTAGCCTAGGAAAGGTACTTGGTTGATGATAACTTAGGGTGTTGTCACTATTGAAATGGAAAAAGATATAACTAAACTAACTAATTTGAGAAAAGAAGGAAATTGAAGAACTATTTTACAAAAAGTACAGAAGTGAAAAAGTGGGTTAGAGAGGAACCTAGCACTGAAGTACAAAGGTTGCTATCTAAGATGCCAATGCTTAGCATGGATGTCTACACGCAGTCCTATCATCTGTATGGAACAATACAACAAAAAACCCTGAATCTTGATCTTCAGGTCAACCTTTTCGATCTTTTCTCAAGTCGTTGGACTTCTAAAAGCTACCTACAAACACACAAGACAGGGGAAAAGGGTTGGGCTATATAGAAGTCTTCCTTAGTCAAACCCCATCTTCAGTGTTTTAACCTCAACGATAGCCAAATTGATTAATGATAAAAAGTGTGTGCTCTTGTATTCTATGTGTATCCAGAACAACAGTGAGTAGTGACAAGCAATAAATGCAATATAAAAATATACTAAATCCTGCTCAATGAAGAGCAGATTTACGCAATAGCCCTATATGCAAGAGATAAAATGGGAAATATATGTATTCAACCCATGAGATATGTACAATAATATTCAATAGGATTGTAAATAATCAAAGCACAAACAACAAGAACTATTGAAACTTTATCACCTCACAACGAGGAGGTGAAAGGCACTAGGCAGGCAGTGGTTCCAATGGGACGCCTTAAGAGTCTATTGAGCTTCGACGACAAGAGCATAGAGCTTGGTAGTAAATCTCAGTATTGTTGTAATCTCAATATTCACAAAGCTTTGTTCATGAAAGTAAAATCAATCTCTATTTTGGTAGAGCTTTTCTACGGAAGAGGATTGATCCTTTATAATGACAAATCTACTTGCTTTTATAGAGAGGGCAATGGCAAAAAATTAAGACAAAGAGTCATTTGGGCATGGATAAGAATTAAAAACATCATGGTGAATCACGCAAGTGAAAAGGTAACTTCTAAAAATGATTTGAAGATTGGCAAGAGACTTTTGAGACACCTGTGCTTGACTTAGACATCCGCGCTTAGCGCTGGAGTCTTAGCAAATGCAATTCTTAAAAGGCCTAATCAACTCATGATAAGACCAGGATATAGGCCTTTTTACTATTTCTAGACATGGCAAGTCAAAACGGTCAAAGCAACACAAAGGTACCTCTCATGGGTCGAGGGTAAGGCTAAGGATGGAAATGATCCTAAAACACACTAGAGGCGTGGACACTAAAGAAAGTGCCAAACATAGCGTGAAATTGTGGGCAAACACAATTTATGACATTACAAGTTTCTCCATGTAAACACTGTGTTATGTGTTTGATCTTCTATTCGGTTATTCCTTTGTGTTAATTTCATACTATCTCCATTTTGGTACTACACGGTTAAACATCTATATTATAGTTGTAAATAGATTTTCATTGATAGTTGTTTACCTTCATTTCTAACAAGAGGTAGAGATATAGAGAGATAAAGAGGGAGAGAGAAAGAAAGAGAGATGGTAAGAGAGACATAGAGAAAGATCAAAAAAGTAAATTGATCTAGGTGGAAGATGTGTAGAATCTAACATAAGAAAGAAGTAATGAAATGATTAATTCAATTGGAGACTTTGATTTGATAATAGGTAGAAGCCCTTGTAATAATATGACAGGCAACAAGTGCACAAGGGGAAGCAATCCTATGTTTTCTATGAATTTCCATGGATTATGAATTACATAAGGTGTGCAATGTATTCAAACATAACTTGACAAACTAATATCATATTATTAAAGGTGTAACACATTCTTACAATTTTGTCTTACAATGCTCCTTTTGAGTCACTTACTTCAACTCTACCCAACAAATGTTTGGGCATATTCAAAATATACTTAACTTAAAGTTTTTGTAACTATTCATTACATAAACAAATGGAAATAATTATATGAAAATAGTAAGGAGATGAAACAGTCATAAATTGGCTATTTGATGTAAAGTTTTCTCAAACAACAACCATCCATGGAATTTACACCATACATCTCTAGATCCATTGACAGACACTAGTGATGAAACTCCTTCTGACCGGGGGCATGCAGTGCAAGAAGATAGTCTTGATGAATATCAAGTCTTGTCAAGTCTATACTTAAGCCTGCCATTTTAGCTAGATGGGTTCGACATGCTTGTGAAACAAGAAGAACACTAGTTAAGAGCACTATCACTTGCAAATAATTGACCAAAAGAAAACAAAAAAAAAGGTTTCTCATATACATACCCACTTTTACCCACTACTATTCAAAAACAACTTAAATTGCATCCATGTCAACATATTTAATTTACTCCATTTTTATCTAATGTAAAACAACAACACATATCACTACATTCTTTCAATGTTCAAATGATGGATGGACCACAACTATTCAATGTTCAAAAGATTAAAAATTTGCATAACACTCCCCTCATTAGTTCGGTGTAGGAAGCTATTCCATGTACCTTGCTTCCTTTCAAGGATCTCATATTTTAAAGAAAAAGGTTATACGTTCAAACCTTAACATTTTACCTATTAAAAAGCTTAAACCATTTAATTTTTAAACAAAGTGGCTAAAAATAATATAGGGTAAAGTTGTTGACATTCACAACTTTAAAAGCACTCATATGTAAATTAATTTTTTTTATTTATTCCACTATCATCCTTATTATTTTGACATTCCAAAATTTGTTATTAGTTCCATTGCCATCCTTATTATTTTGACATCCCTCTAATCCTTGTGTAATCTAGCCCCAGATGTTTGAACTTTACTAAATTCATCTTGGTATTGCAAATAGGTTGTATTTAATAATATAGCCAACACATTCAATTTTGGATGATACACTCATAAAACCCTTTACAAAGAACTCAAGCTAATTGCTAATGTCTAGATTTTCTAACATATACATGTACACAAATTGCAGGGAGAGAGTAGTCAAGTTTCGAGAAATACAAGGTTTCTTTGTACCCAAAATTGTCTATAATATGACTTACTCTCTTATCAAGCCTCTAGTTTTTCTTCAACATTCACCATAAGATTTAATTAACATTGATAATGCAAAGGCTTGAGGAATCAAAATTGATGAGCTTACCAAGCTCCATATTTTTAAATCCTAGACCATTCTTCTCTAACATGGTTGTAAAATCTAAAAATGCAACATTTTTACAAGGAATGGTGAATCTTATATGATGATCAATTCCATAATCTTCCTCACTATTGTCCAATAATGCCTGAAGCATATAATGATTCAAATAACTAGAGGGGATAATAAATCTATAGTGTTCACCACCAACATATACTACACAATGCCCCTTTGGGACATTAGATACAAAGTGAATCCTATTTATTGATTATATTAGTAATATCATCAAAGAATGAACAAATTTATGTCCAAATTCTTCCCCCTTACAATTCATTTTTAAATTATTTCACCTACCAAAACCTATTAATGACTATTTTCTATTGATATAGAATTTTCTTTACAAAGCTCTTAAATAGACATGTTTATAATATAAGTAAGGTCTTCATTCCTAAATATTCTTAAACAAGTTTAATTTAAACATATTGGCTAGCAATCATAATTTAGAATATAGCCACAAAAATGAAATAAAATGGGAATTTACCATTCTCTACTATACTTAAACTATACAAATCGAGTGGAACTCACCATTCTCTATTGAAGTTGTGAATTTATTATAAATTTCTACCTTCATTTGTCATTTTATATATCATTTATGGAAAACAAATGAAACTTCAAAATAATATTTCCTACTATTTAAATCTAACATATTACATTTTAAAAAAATGTCTTTTATAAATTAAATGTTTTTTTTTGTTATTTTTATATATATTGAAACAAGTTATATTACAAATAAATTAGCAGTCAATAGACTAAGAAGAGGAAGAATACAAACCTAAAGACAACTAGAGATAAATAAGACAGAATCATAACAAACAATAATAAAAGACTGCAACACACATATCACTGTACAAACCTATAAGGCAGTGAACAAAACCATACAAACTAAACAAAAACAACACAAAACATTGAGAAATTCAAATATTAGACTTCCTTTTATAAAATGCTATTAACATTTTCTCATGAGTTATTTTCTATGGTACAGATAACTAATATGAAATAAATTTTAAAAATAAAAGTAAAGTGTAACCTAAGCTCTTTCACTTGTTGGGAGGCTCCCACCATAAACTCAATTTAATAGCCTTTTTAATAATACAAATGGAAGTAGATGGGCCAAAAATTAAGATGATAATAATGAGAATTTTACCCATAATATGGACCCCACACGGAAACCTCTATTATTGCAACACTTTGAAAATGGACCAATATGTCGTCGGTCTCACCTTTAATGGTAGTGGCCGACAAAGTAACTTTCAAACCCCTATCTTCCATTCATTTCTACTTCAAATCAAAATCCAATTTCGCGCTTGTATGAGTAGGTCTTCTGTGTATTTTCTATCTATGCTAACTCCTCGTCGTTGAGGGACGAATGAACCCGCCTGCAACACCTCTGATTCTTATTCTATCTATGCTAACTCCGATCTACTGCAATTCACTCTTCTCTTCTCTTTCTCTTCCTCTTCCGCATAAATCCATATTTCTAAAAGTGCGGTAAGCGTTTGAGCTGAAACCAATGGCATCTTCTTCATCGTCCTACTCACAGAAAGGGAAAAATCCCGGTCTCTCAGGAATTGTACCTTCGGGCAGAGCGAGAAAGGTTTCTGAATCGACAAGATTGTATGATGTCTTCATCAATCACAGAGGCCCTGATACCAAGAAAGATCTGGCTCGCCCGCTCTACGATTCCCTTGAGAAGTTAGGAATAAAGGCTTTTCTGGACGAGAAAGAGATGGAACTTGGAGTTTCCTGTACTTCTACCATTGAGACCGCCATCCGCTCAGCTGCAGTTCACATAGCTATCTTCTCAGAAACATATGCTAAGTCCCCTTGGTGTTTGGAGGAACTCGTTCTTATGTTACGGAGTCGAGCTAAGATTATTCCTGTTTTTTATAAGGTTGAACCCTGGGTGATGCGCCACGTAGAAAAGGGAGCGTACGCTGATGCATTTATTGAACACCAAAATAAATCAAGGTACCTGGAGAAGCTTGAGGAGTGGAAGATGGCCCTTCAAGCTATTTCATTTACCGCGGGTCACGTAATAGAAGACTTGAAGTAAGATTTCATTGTTTCCATTCTACATTGTGTTATACCTCTGTAAATTAAAAAAAAAAGTCTGCTTATAATGAGCAAAATTTCTTTCTAACCAAATTCCCCTTTGCCTTTGTATAGTGCCAGTGACTGCGAAAGCATAGTATCAGCAGTGCAAAAGGAAGTTCAGAGAGTTCAGAGTACAGAACCTTTGTGGGTTGCCAAACATCCAGTAGCACTGGACAAACTTGTACACGATTTTGAAAGGAGATGCCTTGATAAGCTTGTACAAGATTTGGAAACCCGCTGTGGAATGGATGAAGGGGAAGAGAAGGCTAAGATCGTTGGCGTTTACGGAATGGGTGGGGTAGGCAAAACAACTCTTTGCAAAGAGTTGTTTAACCGAAAGCGTCTACAATATAATCGAGCCTGTTTTCTGTTTGATGTCCGCGAAGCCTCAGCTCAAAGCAAATTGCCTTCTTTGCAAATGAAACTCCTCAAAGATCTCTTTGGTGAAAAAGAGCTCAGTTTTCAAAGTACAGAAGAAGGGTCAAGCTCTATCTATAATCGTATAGAAAGAAGCACTTCTTTGAGCTTCCTAATTGTTATAGATGATATTGATCGCCTGGAACAGTTAGATGCCCTACCGGTCATGCATATGCCTGGCAGTAGTCTCGTAATAATTACAACCCGGGATGAAGGAATACTTATAGCCGAGGGAATTGAGGTACGTTATCATTTAAAAGAAATGAATAGAGAAGATGCCAGACAGCTTTTTAGCTTGCATGCTTTCTCCCAACCCCATCCAGCTAGCGGATATGAGGTTCTTGTTGACGGCTTCGTAAGCGTCTGTGGAGGCTTACCTCTGTCTCTCCAAGTTTTGGGAAGGCATGTTCATGGGAGAAATGAATATTATTGGTGGTCAGAGCTGAGAAAATTTAGTAGAAAGCTGCATCCAGACATTAAAAAAGTGCTTAAAATAAGTATTGATGCTCTGGACGATGAGGAGAAACAAATTTTCATAGATATCGCCTGTTTTTTCGTTGACGAATTGCAGTGCATAGCCGAAAGAGTCTGGGAGGCATCCGGATGGAGCGGACTGCAAACATTAAAAGACAAGTGTCTAATAGAAACTGATGGAAGGCCTTTCCACCTAATGTTAAATGGTACAGATGATATTGAAGACAGGAGGCCCGTATTGAGAATGCATGACCACCTGCGGGAGTTCGCAAGAGAAATGGCAAATGAACTCAGCTATCCTCGTCGCCTGTGGCGTCCTCAGGAACTTCAAAATTTGGTATGCTTGTTCTTCCTTATTTCTGCTCTGTATCAAATCAAATGATATTCTAAATCTTAACTTCTGTGAATCCAGGAATCAAAGGGATTTCAAAACATTCTTGCTCCAACCAGAGGAAGGTGTTTCCTTTCCTTTTTTGACGAGTCCCTAAAATCTAGAATTAGGCTCTTTTTGGGGGAATCGGATGATAGTGCTGCGACATCAACTTCTTTGCTATGGCTTCAACTGGACGTGTATGGGTATTCCTCCGATTCAATTCCTTCATGGATTCCGCTTCAAAATATGCAGTGTTTCAGAATCTACAATGGTCATTTCAAAAGATTGTGGCGGCAAGATGTACAGGTATTCTGTTCTTTTCCATTAAAAAAATTAACTCTCCATTGCTCGCATAATCAAATACATTATGTTACAATAGTTTCCTAGCTACCATCGAAAGTTAAAAACATTTTTATTTTGATTTTCAGGCTCCCTCCCAATTGAGAGAGCTGGAAATTTCTGAAACGTCTTTGCAAGAGTTTCCAGATTTCTTAGGAATATTAACTAATGCGGAAAAGGAAGTCAGTGAAGGTGATCACATGGCGGCTATAGAAGGTGTGCCGTTATCAGGATCCTTCCCAACGAATCTTCATGTTTTAGATTTGAATGATGGCCGAAAGTCTGTTACTGTTAAGGCCCCATTGAGATTCCTTGAAGATCTAGTAATTAGACAGCAAGAAAATATAGTAAAGATTGTAATTAGTGGAAATCTTTGTCCAAACCTTCAATCATTGGAACTTTTTTCCATGCAAAATCTTATTGAAGTGAAGTTTAGCAATTGTGAAAATCTCGAAAGATTGTCAGTGACATCCAATCGTACAAAACTTGAAGAATTGA
The DNA here is from genome assembly GCA_027924645.1 of Cunninghamia lanceolata. Lineage (NCBI taxonomy): Eukaryota > Viridiplantae > Streptophyta > Pinopsida > Cupressales > Cupressaceae > Cunninghamia > Cunninghamia lanceolata. The sequence continues at coordinate 281,607 of BSBN01000121.1, read as the reverse complement.
ACATTAGTGCTTGCTCTAAGCTTGAGGAGCTTAGTCTTGGCCGCCTGAAAAGGATTACAATTGAGGATTGTAATTTGAAAAGTGTGCCAGGAATATGGGGTTTGAGGATGCTCGTAGAATTGAACATTAGTGGATGTCCAATGCTTAGAGTGTTAAGTCTTCCACAACTGGGCTGCCTGAAAAAAGTTATGTTTAATAACTGTTCTAATTTGGAAAGTGTGACAGGTATATCTCATCTTCCAAAGCTTGTAGAACTAAGCATTTCTGGGTGCCAGAAGCTCCAGCTTGAGTTGCGTTTGGTGGGTTTGAACTTTCTGAAGAGGATAACAGTTGATTCGTCCCTCAAGGTTAACTGTTTTGAGCTGGCTGGTTGTAAAAATCTGGAAACAGTATCAGGAGCAAACATTTATTTCGAAAAGATTCGAATGGCAAATATTAGTGACTGTCCGGAGCTTAGGGAATTGCCAGTTATTTGTGGTGCAAGTTTCCTGGAGATAATTACAATTAATGGATGTGTGAAGCTCAGTCACCTTGAGTTGAAGGATTGCAGAATGAGAAGATTATCCTTTAATTTTGATCTGGACGAATTGTCCATTAAGCGTTGTCCAATGCTTGAAGAGCTGCCTTGTTTTAGGCATGTGACATGCCTTAAGGAGATTCACATTTTTCGGTGTGGGAACCTGCAAAACATAACTTTGCCAAGGGCTCTGAAGTGTCTTGAGTTGAATGGTTGCGGAGAACTCAAATATCTGTCAGGAATATTTGCTCTTAAAGAATTGGTAGAATTGAATATTCGTGCATGCCCTAAGCTCCACGAGTTGGGTGTTGCACATCTTAGCTGGCTAGAAAAATTAGCAATTGCAAATCTGAAAAAGGTATCAGGAATATTTAATCTTACCAAGCTTGTAGAATTAGAAATTTCTGAGTGTCGGGAGCTTGAGCTTGAGCTGTGTCTCTCGGGCATGAGCTGTTTGAAAAATATTGCCATTATTGAATCTGGGAAGATGCACACCATAACACTGCCAACAAGCCTCACTAATCTCACATTGGAAGCTTGCAGAGAATTGGAAACAGTAGCAGGAATATCTGGTCTTACAGAGCTTCTAGAGCTGAATATAAAAAATGCTCCCAAGCTTCAGGTTGATTTGCATCTTTCTAGATTGAACTGCCTGTATACGATTTCTGTTGTTGAAAATTGGAATATGCACAACATGACACTGCCAGTGACACTCAGAGAACTCAGAGTGAAAAAGTGCAGAAAATTGCAAAGGATTGCGGGATTGGAAGATCTTACAGAGCTTACAGAGCTGTACATTAGTGAGTGTCCGGAGCTTGAGGAGATACCAAGCCTTGCCCGAGCGAGCCACTTTGAGAGGATTAAGATTGATTCATGTGATAAGCTGCAAAACATAACACTACCGACAAAACTCATCAAACTCACTGTGCAAAGTTGCAGACATTTGCAAAGGATTGCAGGAATGGATGACCTTACAGAGCTTACAGAGCTGTATGTTAGGGAGTGTTCGGAGCTTGAGGAGTTACCAAGTCTTGCCGGACTAAGCTGGATGGAGAGCTTTAACATTAACTCATGCGATAAGCTGCAAAACATAACACTACCAACAAAGCTCATCAAACTCACTGTGCAAAGTTGCAGACATTTGCCAAAGATTGCAGGAATGGATGACCTTACAGAGCTGTATATCAGTGAGTGTTTGGAGCTTGAGGAGTTACCATGTCTTGCCGGAGTAAGCTGGATGGAGAGCATTAACATTGACTCATGTAATAAGCTGCAGAACATAACACTGTCAACAACATTCAACAAACTCTTTGTCGAACGTTGCAGAGGATTGCAAAGGATTGCAGGAATGTCTGATCTTAAAGATGTTACAGAGCTGTGCATTCGTGACTGTCCGGAGCTTGAGCAGTTGCCATTTATTTGTGGTTCAAGTAGCCTGGAAAGGATTACAATTGATGGATGCAGGAAGCTCAATCGCCTTCAGGTAACTGGTTGTGGGATTCTGAAAGGAGTGTGGGGTAACTTTGATCTCACACAGTTGTCGGTATGGGATTGTCCGGAGCTTGAAGAGCTGCCATGTTTTGCACATCTAACTTGCCTCGAGGAGATTCGCATTTTCAGGTGTGGGAAGCTGCAAGAAATAACTTTGCCAACAACTCTGAAGCTTCTTCACTTGGATGCTTGTACAGAACTTAAAAAGGTGTCAGAAATATCCCATCTCAATAATCTTGTACAACTGATTATTTCTCAGTGTGCCAAGCTGCAAGAAATAACTTTGCCAAGATCTCTGAAGCTTCTTCACTTGGATGCTTGTACAGAACTTAAACAGGTGTCAGGAATATCCCATCTCAATAATCTTGTACAGCTGATTATTTCTCAGTGTTGGCAGCTTGAGCTTCCGTGGAGTCTTGAGAGTATGAACTCTCTCGAGAGCATTACGTTTGATGAATGTGGGAAGCGCGAGTATTTTCTGTTGAACAAATGTCAAAATCTGAAGAGAGTGTCGGTAAGCTTTGATGTGGAAGATTTATCCATATTTGATTGTGCCGAGCTTGAAGAGTTATCTGTTCGTGATTGTTCGGGACTGGGGCGCTTGAACACGATTGACATCAAATCATGTGATAAGTTGGAAAAGATAACACTGCCAACTACACTCATCAAACTCAGAGTGCACAGATGCAGAGGATTGCAAATGGTGGCAGGAATTGGCAATCTTACAGACATGTCCATTAGTGAGTGTCCTAAGCTTGAGGAGTTGCCCAGCCTTGCCAGACTGAGCTGCTTGGAAAGTATTAACATTGATTCCTGTGAGAGGCTGCACAACATAACACTGCCAACTACACTCATCAAACTCAGAGTGCACAGATGCAGAGGATTGCAAATGGTGGCAGGAATTGGCAATCTCACAGACATGTCCATTAGTGAGTGTCCTAAGCTTGAGGAGTTGCCCAGCCTTGCCAGACTGAGCTGCTTGGAAAGTATTAACATTGATTCCTGTGAGAGGCTGCACAACATAACACTGCCAACTACACTCATCAGACTCAGAGTGCAGAACTGCAGAAAATTGCAGCGAGTGGCAGAAATTGATTATACTATAATGCTTGAATATTTGGACATTAGTGAGTGTCCTAAGCTTGAGGAGTTGCCAAGTCTTTCTAGACTGAGCTACCTGAAGAGAATTAGCATTGACTCTTGTGAGAAGCTGGAGACCATAGCAGGTATTGAAGAATTGCAGGCATTGGAAACACTGAAACTTTCATTTTGCAGCAATGCAACAATACAGAATTGCATTGGGAAGTTGAAGGTATTGATTTCAACCCTCCTTTTAACGTGCACTCGTATTTTTTTTTTTTGACGGTAGAGGTTTTTGAGTTCATAATAAACCATCAATTTTATTCTCATTAATCCTGTGTAGATTTTGTAAGTAATGTTTAAAGTGGATCTGCAAATGAAAATAATTTCCTCTGAATAAACTAAGAGTTTTTACTTTTTTCATTACAGAGAGTACCGTCAGCCTTTATTCAAGTGATTGGAAAAGCAGCGGAAGGAGCGAAGTCAAATTTAAACCCTTCTCTGCTTTCTGAGGCTATTTTTTGCGAAGATGAAGACACTCTCGATAGAACATTAGATGATCTTGAGGGATCAGTGAGTGCAAAAATCTTATGCGGTGTGGTTGATGGAAATAGCTCTGCTCTACTTCGCACCATAAACAAGCAATTTAACCTGCGACAAGGAGAATGGATAATTACCGCGGTAATTACCGACATAAATACTGTAACACATTACTTTTGGCAATTTGATTATCTTATCAAGGGAGGAAAGATGAAGGGATGTAGGTGGGCTGTGATGAAAGGTGAAGATGGGGGAACTCTCCACGCTTTGACTACAATTATTGATAAGCTACATCAGAAATAACAACACGGTATTGTAGTCTTCCACTTTCGCATTGGCATGTTTGATGGTTTTCATTGAGAGAAGAGGAATGTTAGTTGTGATTAATCTCATAGTAACGTAAAATAAATATATTTCATTGCTCAAGTACAAAAGAAAGAATTTTGTATAAATTTTGATGCAATATGCTACTGTTTCCTATCTCATCTTCATTCAAATGACCACTGATTTCGTAGTCGTAGCTCATCTCACTGGGTTTAAGAGATTAATTTAAGACAAAATATTAATTTTGTCTATGTTTAAATTATTTTTTAAATTTTTTAATTGTCTTATTTTTTTCTAAAATAAATTTTTTATTTCTCTCTCTTCATTCATTTTCCCTCCCTCATTTGACATGCATTTTTTTTTCCCTCCCTCATTCGATGTTGGCAAAGCTTGAGAAGTCTGGCTTTGCACCTACCAATTGCTTTAGGTTGGAAGTTTCTCAAGTCTTCTGGACAAATCCATTTTGTGCAAATCTTGCAACCATTGCAGTCCATGAGATCATATCTGTTTGTGATTCTGTCAAACTCATGTGCCTTCTCTATGCATTCACATCTGCTGTCCAGGTATTCTCGCAATGAAATTAATCCCAACTCAAAGGCAACCATAGGCGTGGAGTTCCAGACAGTCATAGATCATGGAAAGCGACGGAAAGGAGATCAAATCTTAGATTTGGGGTACTGCACGCCAGGAAAGGTTCCGTGCTGTTACTTAAGCTTATTACAGGGGATCGTGGGGGCCCTCATTGTTTATGATATTAGCGGCAAGCCAACGTTTGAGAATGTTGGGCGATGGCTTGAAGAGCTTAAAAGTGAGTACTGTAAAAAAAATTTTAACCTAGGTTGGTGTTAATTCAAATTAGTTGCATTGCCACCCCGGTATTCGGCATTGAATTCAAGACGTTCCTTCTATAAAATGACAGGCATTTATTGTCAACAACTATCTGTGGGAGTAGTAGGATTCGAGCTTGGAACCTTGAAGTTCTAATGTATTTTTTCCTTTGACTAAAGGGTTATAGCTTGTTTTAAACTTGGTGAGATGAATGCTCTTGTTGCAACCAGTCGCAACTTCAAGCAAGTAGCTTGGCTTCTGGGGCTGGACTCCAAGCTTGAACGGAGTCTGTTGATTCCTTTTCGTGAGATCAAGGTAAGATTTTAAATAAACATACCCTTCATTAGACTGTCAGCCACTGAATATAAAAATTGCATTTTTTTGAATGTCCGTTACTTTTTGATGTTATGGTCTGGGTCATCTTGATCTCAAGTGGGTGCTTGGGATTTTTCCTTTAACATGCAATCAGAGATATGCCAGTGCCTCTTATGTATAGTTTATTAATTGAACTACAATATTTTGTGGTTTGCAGCTTTGAATAAATCGTGCTTTGATTAGTTGCACCTAGAAGGCATGGTCTAAGTGGATATTGTTGATCTTTAATATGTGCAAAAATGTTCCATCAGCAGATTGTCTGTATTTTCTTACAAATAATCTTGAGAAAACAGTTTTGTATTTGTTCCTTAGGGCTGGTGCATTCATATCTGCCGTAGTCTAGCCTCTGAAGGAGGCGAAAAATCCATTTCAGTCCCATGACATGGACTTACCCAGGTGGCTGTCCAGAATCCAAATGCATTGTTGGTTAAACTTAAAATGTATTGTGTGGAAGTAGCCTAATGCTTTCTATGGTAATGGATTTCATGCGGTATATTGTGTTTCTGTTTTTCATTTCTTAAGGAATGATAGGATGAAGTTGAAACAAACTGTAATTGTTGAGATGCATTGTTACTGAGATCTACCTCTCAGTCCATAGGAGTCTCCCTGGTAGAATTTCCCAAGGCTTATCGACAAAGTATCTTCTCCCCTAGAACAAAGGTTAAAGGAGATAGTACCTGACACTTCTGAAAAATCTGATTAGAAATGGAAGAATAGATTGTCATGTGCAGAAAGAGATCTATGCTTTTTAGATATAAATGAAGATCTTTATTCAGTTAAAATAAAGGCTTTAAAACCTATTCAATGTTTAGTCTCTATAGGCTGTGTATCATGTTCCTTTTGTTACAACAAGGGAACTAAACTTGATAACCACATTTTTGGTCTTCTTTGAACATAAATCTTGCCATGGTAGGTTGAAAGAAGTGGTGTCAGGTCTGATGGTTCCCACGTAATAACTGTCAACTGGAAGTAATGAAATTTTGATTCCAATTTCAGTTGCAGACACATCAAAGCATGGATACTGGTTGAACATGCACTGTCAGCGAGGCTCATGTTTCATTATATTTCCTTCTTGCTGAATTTCTTTTTGCACTAATTTTTCTAGGGAAAACAATTCAACCTAGTTCCTCCGCTAGTGTGTGGATCTTAACAAGGGGCCAACTGTTCTGTCAAATTAGGGAATCCAGTGGGCTGAGCTTGCATTGCAATTGAGTTGCCACTTCTATTGTAGCTTTGAGGTCTTTGAATAAATTATTCAATGTAATTTTTGTTAATTCCTGATTTGATCTGCACTGGGTGGTACGTGTAAGCTGACCTGTTTAGGGTAGTCCATGTAAGTTTTTTTTAACTTCTAACTTGGACATGGTTCCCCTGTTAAGTTCCGCATTAATAAGAAACTGCAGTTGCAAGACTGCTGCACATTATTCTATAAAAATTAGTGTTTCTCAGGGACACGTCCCCAAGGGTTTGGGTAATGTTCTGGACATCCCCTGGACTTGGGGACTTGGAGGAGATGTCCCCTTCTTTCAATACTGGACAGCCTGCACTATTTTGTGCATAAACATATGAGGGGCAACTTTTTAAGAAAAGAATTGCCAAAAACTCTTAAATAGCTAAAAAAAAACTCCTAAATAGCTAAAAGGGGAGAACTTTCATTGCAAATTTAGCAGATTATATATACTTTTTAAAATTTTAATTTCTTTTAATTTGTTTAAATTGTTTTAATAGTTGTTCCCAAAATTTCAGACTGCATTCTTATGTCCCTGCATCCCCCCATCCGTGAAGCTTAGAGAAACACTGATAAAAGGTACAAAAGGCAGTCTTCCTTTATTTATTTCTAAGATTAACAGAGGTGATGCTTGAGTGACACTTGAAATAGTCTCTGAGGCTGTATTTTAATGTTTATTTTCTTAACTGGACACAATTTGTGTTATGTGGAACATATATCTTATTTTTATCTGCATACCTTCCGGTGTTGAGAGTCGCTGGGTCTTTTCCTTCTATGAATTGTTTTGTTGTGTTACTGTGTTCCATGGGGATGTGTCTCTGGCACTAAAACCAGCATCCCCATCTCACTTTGTGTTTCTGAGATGACAGGGCAGCATGGGACATCCCCTAGCCATCCCCAAATTTTTACAGAAAGGTGAAATGTCTCTGAAATAGTTCATGATGTTCCCGATACAGCAGGGGACATTTGGACATCCCAGGGTTGGCTGGGGACGTCCAAAACATCTGTCAACTATCCCGGGGTGTCCAGGTGTCCCTGACGGAAAAGTGATTTTTTTGCATTAAAAAAAATCTTTGATTTATGAAAAAAAAATATCTTAGACTGTATTGATTCGAGTAGTGGCACCCATTGGCTGGCTGTCAATTTGTATCAATGGAAGGTATTTATTGACTGTATATCTTTTGATACATTGTACCACTGTAGGTATCACTTGGTTGTGTTATTTGATATTATGTTAAAGTTCTCAAGGACTGTAGATACTCATTGATTGTGTATCACTTGATTATTGACTTTGTACACCTGATTTGTTGATATTTTGTTGACTGTATTAATGATGAATTCAAGAGTGCTTCTAGATTTAACTGAAACAAAAACATACACAGTTGAATCCAGAAGTGAAACAAAAACATACACAATTAAATCTATAAGCACTCTCGAATTTACGATTATGGACTGTGGAAAACTCATGCCTTGTATTAATGATATTATTTTATTGTTATCAGTTAAAGGATTATGAATAAAGACCTTCTTAAGGGAGTTATATTTCTGTCACTGTGAGTGATATAAACTTATCTTATACCTATGAATCTGAATCATGATATATTTATTGTTGTTATACTGTTGTCACTGCTGTCACAGTCTTAATTATGCATAGTCATACTGCTCTCACGGTCTTAATTATATATACAGCTGCCACTATCTTGATTTTGATGTCATGTATAATTAAATTTGTAGAAATTAGAGTTATATATATATATATATATATATATGCACTATCATCCCTCCACCGTCCCCCATCATCCCCCAAATATGGCCCCTGGCCTGTCATCCCTGAAATGCATCCCCTGCCATCCCGCGGCTCCTGTCCCCAAAATGCTGTGGATCATAGTTCTGGTAACTACCATCCCTGAAATGCATTCCTTGCCATCTTGCTGTCCCTGTCCCCAAAATGCTATGGATCATAGTTGTATTAACATTATTCTTGATTTGGATACTCTTCATATATCTATTGTTTTGCATGCAATTATTTTTGTTTCTCATTTTTCCTTTGGTAACATGGAATTCAGGTTGAATGTACCATTCCTAGAGATGATGGATCATAAGCATCATATGTTGGCTTTAGTGTACAACATGATAATGCTCGAGGACCAATGAAGGGAGGGATACGCTACCATCCTGAGGTGAGTTGAGAATTATTAGCATTAGGGTATGCTTTGTTAATATATGTGTTACTCTTATTGAGTATCATGTCGAAGCTACTATATGTTATATCCAGTTTGCAATGCTTCACAAACATCTAGATATGATATTTGGCATACTAATCTTATTTTTGCACTGTTCTTTCATACTCCAATTAATATACTTCATCCGCAAGTAGTGTTTAAAGTTTCAGTGGTAGCTCTGTGTTAGTTTAATTATTTTGTGTCTCTGGAGTTAATTTATATAGCAAGTGTCAAGATTGTTTTAACAGTATTCCCTTTGTCATTGCTTTGCTTATTAACAGGGCTCTCTTGGCAATTGATATAAACTTGTACTTGAAAGTTGATGAAATTCAAAAATAATGGTGCTTTATTTGGGGCCCGGGGTATATAATGTAGGTCTGGACTCTGTAGCTGTTTAATTCCATCGTTCTGAAGCTAGATATGCCAATATGCCGCCCATGGATAGAAATATGATGGTAGATTATTTGATGGTATATAATGCAGTTCTATACCCGATTAAGAACATTTTTGTAATTTCTTGATTCGAAGTTAGATATGACAACGATTATGTTCATCACAGATACATGCATGTATTTACCTAATCGACTTGCAATTGAAATTAGCATGACATAATTTTTATTTATGCTATTGACTATTGTGGCATGCAGGTTGACCGAGATGAGGTAAATGCCTTGGCACAACTAATGACATGGAAGACTGCAGTTGTAAACATACCATATGGAGGGGCAAAGGGTGGCATTAAGTGAGTTCTTTCTGGAATGTTCTTTTTGCTTTTCTCCAAAGCATTTGTTTTTGGGGTTAACAGGAACGAATACTAATGCCTTACTGAACTATTTTTGTACATTGATTTGTTATATGCTGAGCTCTGTAAGATAATGTTGTTATTTTTAGGGGTTGTATGGGCTTGTAATTTGGCTATGCTTTTGTGCAGTATTTTGTTAATTTTGCTCATAGCAAGTGCATTTTGGGGGTGCTTGATGCATGCCCATGTTTGGTCTTAGTAAGAATTCTAAAACATCTGCAGTGTTTTTTTGCCCAAGTGTTTTTTTGCCCATGACTGTGATTAAAAACAGTGCAGATTTAAAACTGGTATTGATTTAATTTTTTATTAACATTTTCTGAATTGGGGAGGAGCCCATAATTGAGCAAGGAACAATGATTGTAGCAGAGCTTGAGATTGTCCTAAAATAGGGGCAAGTGGCTGAACAAGGACAATGATTGTGTCTCTCTTCCCTTTCTTTGTTCTCCTCTTCCAACAAGTTTCTATATTTCTAAAATGCATCATTTCCATCCTGCTTCATCTGACAGTTTTGAAGACATTGGTTTATTCAACTTAACTTTTAAACAGTTACATTAAACCTCTATAAATAGAGGTCGAGAATCAGCAACAGCCAAAAATATCATGCATGGAAGATTATAAACCTGGAGAGTATCATGCAAACATGTAGTCTATCCTAATCTATGCAAATCTAGACAGTAGTTTATATTTCCTAATTTTCTCAAGCATGTTTAAACATGGATTTTTCTCACTTGATTCTGCTTAGCTTGTTTCCAGTTTGCAAAATAAGAGAAAGTTCAGTACAATATGAACGATTTAATTTATTATAACTCCCCAGCTTTCTCATTAATACACCTTAATAAAAAAAATCAATGAAAGATGGTTGTGAATATGATATTAGCATAGGTGGCATCCAACTTGTATGTTTTATCCCTTTGGGTGGCAGGTAGCTATACGTATCTATGTTATAAAAAATTTGACTGACTGAGAACTAAATGAAATCAGGTCTGCATAGAGAAAATTGGGATTAAGGTTTCAGGGATAGGAAATGTTATATTTTTATATAGTGATGAAATATCTTATATAACTTTCTATGAGGACAAAGATATATCTTATTCAGCTTCACAATGGCAAATAAATAAGAAAAAACCTTTGTTCACAAAGGATAACTAGCTTAATTTTTGCATGCTTTATGTTTCATCAGATGGTATGCTTCGGTTGGAATTTAAAATATGAAATGTACATTAGAAATTCTATAAAAAATTCCCCACAGGAGACTAATTGAATAGATGCCTATCTCTGTGGAGCGCCCAGTACGACAGATGAAAAGAGTGAAGACATAATTACTGTGAACATATGTTGAACTGGTTGTCAAGTTAATGTTTTATTAATGTGTTTTTTTGTCGATTTTCTTAGCCTTTTGGTGCAGGCAAGAAAATGGTCCAATAATGCTGGGTTCTTAAGACATTGGGTTTAGAATGTGATGGCCTCTAACCATTCTATTTCTGGTAACTTAGAGTCCTGTGTATTAGTCTTGGCCTCTAATTTTGTCAAATTCTTCAGATTTACAGGTGGTGGCAATTACCACACTTCACATGGATTGTTTCTCTAAAGACAATATGAAGTTTAATACCCAAAACATCAACCCATCTGACTTTTTACAATTTATGTTTTCATTTTAGTCAATTAAAATCTAAGTTATGTGTGCAATGATTTGAGTATGCCAGTATGGCAAAAAAATTAGGGTTGAGTACATTTGAGTATACAACAAAAAATCTGGGGTTGGATAGATTTGTACAAAACACACATATCATGATAATTGAGTTTGACTAGTCGACATCAACTCTTGAGTAGTATTTTATGTTTCAATTTAGACAGGAAGTTACTTATACTAGTACTATTATGGTTCAAGCATGTTTAAACATGGATTTTTCTCACTCAATTCTGCGTGGCTTGTTTCTAGTTTGCAAAATAAGAGAAAGTTTTGTACCTTATGAATGATTTAATTTATTATAACTCCCTAGCTTTCTCATTAATACACCTTAATAAAAAATCAGGGAAAAATGGTTGTGGATATGATATTCACTAATGCAATACCTTTCCTTGAAGGTGACACAATTCTTTTATCTATTTTTGCCTGTAATCCGGCCACTCCCAGCTAAGTCTTGGCTAAAGCATTCTAGATTAACCCTGCTGAGGTGGATACAATTAGGAAGAACCTCGGTGGCAACTAAGCAACTAAATGTATGTCTCCTCCCTTACCTTTTATAAATTTGATATGATCCATATCTAACCTACCTGGTTAATTGTCTATGTACATTCGTCTATGAGTTTTCCATCAAGAGAAAAATATGGTGTGGATATTTTGTTTTCATGTCTAATATTTCCAGGAACTTTGTAGACTATTTTGTAATACCTACATGCTAGGTGGATGGTATTATTACCATCAATATCCTCTTTTCAAATATCATTATTAGAAACTACATTTTAAAAAAATAGGGCCTACTGAATAAAATATTCAAAATTAAGTAACAGATATATACAATTGCAAAGGAGAATAAACTTTCTTTATAGGCTTTTCTGTCTTCTCTACTCTCCTATTTTTTTGTCTTGTTGTGTCTTTGTATTCGGCCCAAGGCCCCTTTGTTTTTCAATATATTCTTGTAACTTTATGAAAAAAAAAATTCTTATAGCCTTTTCCTTGGTCATAAGGCAAATAATGAGTTAGAGTGGAATGTTGTAATTGCAGGATTTTTTTTAGCTTCTTTGGCTAATTAAAGCATCTAGTGGTTGAATATCACTCCTTGAATGTTACTGCAACACATATCCTACCACCCAAACCGTAATAGGCATTTAAGGGTTTTCGTCCCTGCTTCAAATCAACACCATGATAACAACAATAACTGCTGGGTTTTCATCCTTGCTACAAATCAACACTAACAAATGCTGCTTGAAAATTTGTAAATCCTTTTTCAAAATTCATTTTATGCATATCCTACAATCATGGCATTTCATGAGACCATGCTTCTTTGAGACATTTAACATGTGGAAATATTTGGGCAAGAGTGTGGCACATGGTTTGTGGGTCGGCAAAGAAAATCTAAGTTATTTTATGCTCTATTTTGACTTTTAATAGCCTTGAGGGAGCAAAAGAACTTGTCAATTACAGTCTAACCAGCCTTATGTAAGTGAATTTTGTAATAAGATGTAAGTGAATTTTGTAATAAGAAATAAACTTGTGTCTACAATTTTAGATTTTTTTTTTGAAATTCTATTTTGCTAATATAGTTATGCTTTTTTTGAGCTTTTGTTAAAAAATGACGTACTTTTATAGATGTGCTTTTTTGAGCTAGTGCAAATTGTGTTATATTTATTTTAACCTTCTAATAATTTTTCCCTCTAGGTTCTGTTTGTTTTGAGCTGAGTAGTTGGAAATTGCCCCAATGTCTATCTGGCTACACACTTCCTGACCCTTTAACTGCATTTTCCAATGACTCATTTTGCGCAACCATAATGCAATTGCATTAAGTAGGTAGCATAATATGCTTCATTCATGTGTTTTGTATTTTGTATATGTCTTTTGTACATCATATATAATAACTCTATGACTGGGGCCTAGCCTATGCAAACATGAGAGCTCTAGAACAAAGTGTCTTATAAGCAACATTGCCATGGTATACATGCACTGAAAATATATATACGCATGCACTTATGCCATTTTTAATAACAATTTTTCTCCAATGTTAGGAGGACCCCTCCCCATACATGTATGTCAAACAACATATTATGTGCAAAAGTTGTTCCAATAACTTATTAAAGTATTCAATCATCAAGGCAATAGTTAGTTACAAACAAACCATGCCTATAAATGCATGAGAAAGCCCATAGGCACAGTATAACTCTTACACATCTATTTGATTTGGCAAGCATTTTCTACAGGTTAGCCCAATAAAACTACCTATTGAATGCAAATTCCCTTCCAACTTCCAATAGTCAAACACCAAAATGAATCAGAGAAAGATAAATGTTAGTTTTACCTTGGTCATACATTAAACAATCACCAAAATCAATCAGAGAAAGATAAATGTTAGGTTTTAGCCTGATCATACATTAAATTTATTGATTGTTTTAAACTTTTAGGTCATACAACATATATGATCATAGAAATTGACCTTCAGGAATATCGGATGCAATGATAGGTACTTCTGCTAGCACCCATAGTATATAACCCACTAATCTTGGGTATTCTATTCTGCAGTGTTGAGAAAGGTGCTTACTTGTTGTATTGGCACCTAAAAGAATAAGTTTTTCTATTACAAATAAACCATTTTGATTTTCAGCCAAAGAGCAAAACAAACATAATTTCCAAAATGAATGCAAACATGAACTGACCTATAGCGGCCCCCAAGTTGGCTGCTAGGGACTGAATAATCAAGGAAAAGCATGATGCTAAAAGAATGATCCACAGTAACTACAAAATTTAAAATAGTAAGATAACTCAATTCAAAACTAGGTTTCCTTTCACAGTAACATCCACAAAAGTATTCAATACTCTGATTTGTTATTTTGTAATCAGATGCGATGTTCACTCTATAGAGTAACCCCTGTGGAAATTGATGCCATGCCCTATCTCACAAACAGACTAGGATGCCACTTATCGTTAGAAGAGAGGCTTTAGCCTCACTGTCATTTGCCAGTGTGATAATTGTCCCCTTACATGGATGCCATTGTCATCTCATTATAGACTGCCCTTCTAAATAAGTACTACATAATTAGACCATAGGTTTGTAAGCTAAGCCAATAAGATTGAGGGTAGTTGTAGATTGCATTTGGCAACTTGAGATACTTTTCATTAACACCAGTGGAGACTAAAACATTCACCTCAAATAATTTGTGATGTCCCTTCCTTAGTGAAATGAATATTATTGGATTTCAGTGCTACTACCACTTCAAGAGGGCCACTCACCTTTATTTTAATAGTTGTTGGGCCTTATAGTTACAAGACACAATTCTCTTCATAAGGTATTTCTAAGAGAAAATGACTGCTTTAGTGATGACATTCCTGTAGGTGTCTTTACTACCTTCTAATTACAAGATAGATCTTGATATTCTTCATAAGACTGTCACCTATGTTTCTTATATAATGGACTATCTACTATTATCTCCACTTGGTTGCTAATAACATGACTACCCTTATGGAATGCATGAGCCATTAATTATGTCAACTATCCCTACTATCATGATTGTTACCCTTTGAAAATGCAGAGATTATCATAAGTCATTCATGTCATTCCTATGACACATCCTTATAGGATTTGGTACATACTCATTTACTAGCAAGGATTGATCCTAATAATAAGATGAATTGTCCTCTGCCTATTTGAACTTGAACTAAGAATTTCATGTTGATAAAATGCAACCTCCATTTTCCTTTTCACTTTGGAGCCTCCTTCTAATTGTCATTGAAACACTTCTCTAAAGAAAGATAGATGATGAGCAAAGCGATTTACACTGAGGTAGACCTGCTTCATGCTTAGACATACCTCTTCACTGAATGTTACCACAATCATTTATTTGACTAAGTAACCTATTATGACTCATGTTTTCACTAGGCTACTCCATAGACTGTCATTTTCCTAACTGTAACTCTCTATCCCTAAATAAAGTTGCTATGCATTCAAATGGTGATACCAAAGTCTATTCCATGAGTTTCAACTCTCTTTTGATTCAAGGACTCCAAGGGAAGCTTCTACTTCTGTTAGAATAGGCACCTTATACATGGATAGATAATAGTGTGTACTATAATCATTGCAGCAAGTTAACTTCGTACTGCAACTAGAAAACTTGATGATTGATATCACATGTTAGTTCTCAAAAATTGGTTGACCTGTAGAAATGATCTTACCAACAATGTAGGAAGGTTGCAGGATCTATCCATTACTATTATACTTAAGAGGTTCTTGTGTTGCTCCTCTGCAAAATAACCCACGTTGGTTGCAACGAAAGATTCAAGGTCCACCTCTGAGCAAACTGCCTTCCATGTTCTTCATTGTTAATGCTTTGTTCACTGTACATTGTTAAAATTATAGTCATCTTTGAATATTGTTCATTGTCTCTCTTCATGCATACTTTCGCTTGTACTCTGCCTCTCATCAACATAGAACACTATCCCTCTATTGATTTCCTTGACTGTCCACAATAGTGTGACTATCCTTTTCCACTGTGTATTATCTTGGGGATTGACTTGTAACCATTTGAAATGACCTTCCATTATTAAATGCTTTGGTGTCTCACCATTGAAGTGATTGAGCTTCACTAAATAAGAATTGCCCTTTACAAACAATTGTAAGGTAACTGTGACATGTATGAAGACTGATCCCTTGACATTTTGTATACTTTTATCACTGTCACTTGAACCTTTATCCTCTGCCTCTCTCCTTTTAAACTTCAACTGTTGTCCCTATCTTATACTTGACCTCTAGTTATCTTCTTCATGCCATGACTATCTGAGATGACCGCTTTTAACTGCTTGTCTTTATTGATATTGGATTTTGTATACAAAAATGGCAAAGAAAACTATGTATTGAAATGAAACACCTTTGGACAACAATATGTCACACAGTATATCAAAAATGCATTGAATCTCCAAACCTTGCACATTTGCCTAAAAACTAGTAATGGAATCCACTGTTTCAATTTACCATAACTTGCCTCTCTACCTACTTCACTATCACAATGACATTTATAGGGTTAATTTTATGGTCTTATAATGTTTCAGTGAGTTCTTTCTGTAGCACCCAAATTTGTTCCAAAAATGTCCATGTCCTGCAATACCTAGTCAAAAATCTTATTAGAGACATCATGCAACATTTTTTCCTATCCCACTTCTAATTCCACTTATCCATTAGCCAATTAGTTAAATAAATCTTATTTATTTAATTAATATCCCATCATAATCCCATTTATCCTTCCATAGTCAATTAATTAAATAAATATAATATGTATTTAATTAATTTCCACTTTTCCTTCATCTAAATTAATTAAATAAATTAAATATTTATTTAATTAATGTATTCCACATCATTCCTTTCCGAAAAATGGAAAATTCCATATTTGTCTCTATCTCCACATTTGTCTCCATGTAAGGTGGAAGCCATTTATCTCTATCTCCATATTTGTCTCTATCTCCACATTTGTCTCCATGTAAGGTGGAAGACCATTTGACACTTGTTGCATGACTACAATTCCCTTAAGGAGTGGGATAACCAAATCAATCCTAGCCATCCACATCATTCAATTAGCCTTTTAATCTCAACCATCCATCCAAATCATTCCAAGGCTATAAATCAACCCTCTCCCAAGCCATTAGAATCATATATTCTTCAAGTATCCTCATTCTATTAAAATCACTCTTGAATCTATCACATTCATCTCCATCTATCATCATTCGTCTATCATACTCATATCATTGTTATGTTGCGGAATTGAGCAACCAATATATCAAATCAATCATCAATCTATCTTGCATCCATCAATGCATCTATTCGAGGTATTGAAGGATTTGGATTGAGGTAATGCATTGTATTGTTTTTATCATTTTCAATTTATCTAATTTTTTTGATACACATTTCTGCTTGTCAAAGCTATCCTAAGGACTATCCTTGACACCAATGAAACTCATATTGAAGTGCCCCTACTTAACAATATTCATTCACTATTTTATTCTCATTCTTACAAGTCTTCATAGCATCAGGATCAATAGGCAGTTTGCCAAACCTTTTTCTTATTCAACTGTCATACTCCATATTTTTCACTGTCGTTTGTTTCTAAAAAAGAAAATGCAAAAATGATTTCTTTTGCTGGTTTCATTTGCTTCCAGATGAAAACGTACCAAGAAATACCCTACTATAACATGCACAAGAAACCCTTGTTGATTGTTATCATTGTAGTTGTGTATTATCATCTCATTCAGGCATATGTTTCAATGAAGCTTATGGCTTTACATTATTATCAATAGATGAGGACTTGACTGCTCTAAACAATTCACATACCACTAGGGTTTCCAACATATAAGATGGGATTTGGGAGCTTCACCGTTATAATAGAAGTTTCTTCTTTCCTTTCCAAGGACTGCATTTTAAAACTAGAGGTTTTTTAAATAGAACTCTACAAATCCAAACTTCATAGGAGCTTTTGGACACCTTAAAAAGTCTAACTTCCTCTATGATATCAGGCATATATTAAGGCATACCTAGTTGAATAAGCAAGGAAGAAGGGTAGATTTGACAACATGGATGAGACATGAACTCCCCCTTGATTTCAAAACCCCTTCAATCTCCAACAACGTGCCATATTCTTCATGACTAGTCATTGCAACATGGTACTATTCTTCTTATTCTCCCTTATTCCTCTTATTCTTCTTAATAGTTAATATTTATATGAATTTAGGTAACATATTACAAAGGAATGTGGAATTTTGGTCATCATTTTTGCATAAAAAAGGTTGATGACAAGGGACAAACTTATGATTGTGGAATTTCAGCATCATTTGAGGTGGACTGTCGTTCACATGCAAATGATAAACAACCAATCACAAGCACACTTCGCTATTATGGAGTATTGGAGGATATTATAGAGCTTGATTTTATATCTTTCAAGAAAGTTATTTTTTGTGTTCAATGGTACAAGCTTATCAAAGTAGGTGAAGATAAAACTATATTGTTGCGCAAGAATGGATTCCATATGATCAATACATCTAGGTTTGAAGCCACTTCTAAACCTTATGTGTTTCCAAATCAATGTGACTAGATATTTCTCATTCCAAATTTAGAACGACCTAGTTGGTCATTCGTGATTGATTATGATCCAAGAGGACGAAGAGTAACATTTGTTCAAGATGTAGAGGATCATGATTTACTTGAAGATGTAGAAGTCCCCCTTGAAGACATAGATGGCCAAGATGGAGATGATGAAAACTTTATTGTCATTGATGCGTATGACCAAGATGAAGATCATGATGAGTTTACTGAAGTGTCTGAAGGATATGAACAACCACATGGGCATCAAGTCCATGAAGATGATGAATTTATTGATTTTCATTTACTTGTAGCTGAAGGTGAAGAAGACCATGAAAACTATGGTATTAATTTATTTGTGGATTTAGGGCCCATTAATGATGGTGTATTTATGCCATCATATGAGGACATTTCATGTGAGAATGACATTGTTTGATCATCATGTTCACGTTAAGATGGTTGTGAGGATTCAGTACAATATAATTAACTATTTACAGGTTAAGTATTCAGTACAATATAATTAACTCTTTACAGATTAAGTATTGTGTTTTTAATTGTACACAAAATGTAATCGAAATTAAGTAATTTGAATGTTTTGAGTGTTCTATTAGTGGATCATGTTTGTAACGTTAATGAATATAGCTTGCAATTTTTTTTCAATTGGATAAGTTGTTTCATTTTATTTTTTTACTTCTTTAACAATTTACTTGAAAGACACTTTTGTGTTTGGAAGCTTTACACAATCAACACCTACGCACTTTATGCAATTGACACCTAGGCAAGAGAAACACAATACCATAAAGCTAAAAAAACTTTGGAAGTTGAGCATTGTTTATGTTTTTCTTATGTATTGAAACATAATGAAAATTATGTATGTTATTATTCATGTGCTAGTGAATTTGACTTATGTTACTAATAGCACTTGCATATGTTCTCTAATCAATATTTTGTCATTTTATGTCATTATGTGTTTCTTTAAGAATGTGCCTATGGGTGCTCCTGATTCTACTATGGGGGATCCATTGTGTTGACACTCATTTTGACCTGGGGTTGATTTGTCATGATCAGGAGGTTTCTTCATTTGAAGCCTTTATCTTCTTGCCCATTTTTTGTTCTAAGTAATGGACCTCCTCAGCATTTTTCAGCTGCAGCATCATATTTTCCTGAGGAGGAGGTCATCATCATCATGTTTGTTTCGATGAGGGTCAGCATCATCATGTTCTCCGTCGACCGGTTTTCTCATCGTCATCATCATATTTCGCTGTCGGGTGATGTTTGGGTTTTATCCTGATGATGCTGATGAGCTACAGTGCGCCCTGATCTGCTTGCGAGGGTGATTTTTCAAAGTATCCGGTGATCTTCCATTTATCACCTTGCCCAAACATGATGACGATGTTGCCCCGTTATCTTGAAGGGGTTATTCTTTGAGTTGCTCGACCTAACTTGTTTTATCCTAAGGGTCGTCGTCATCATCATGATATTTCCAGTTTTCATCCTGCTGCGTGCGGAGGTCATCATATTTTCTGCCTTCATGATATTTCGCCGGGGTGATATTTCTATCATCGGGTGATCTTGGTTATGATCATCCTGATGATGATGTTGAAGAGTTTTTAAGTGCGACCCGATATTCACTAGGGTCATCATATTTCGAACGTCAGGATGATCTTAGTCAATATCATCCTGATGATGTTGTATCACTTCTTGTTCTTTGTTTCTCATCCTGATGATGCTGACGTCATCCGTATCAGGGTGATATTTTTCTTTCTGCCTAACTGCATCATGATATTCCGAAGGAAGGGGTGATATTTTCATATCACCCGGATATATGTTTGCTCGAGCATCATGATGATGCTGATATCAGGGAGATATCCGCCTGCTAGCTTCGCGCATTGTCTACTGGGGGTGATGTTTTCAAGCAGCATCATCATGTTCAGTTTTCGCCCCGATCTTACAGAGGAGCTACAGTGCAACCTGATGTTCGAACGTCAGGAGGATATTTCCAAATATCCGGTTGTCTTCCGAATATCATGATGATGTTAATATGATGATGACGTCATCAAGGTCCGCGGGGGTCATATTTCTAACAACTGATCATCTTGAAGAGACCTCCTGATATTTGCAAATATGATGATGACGTCATCCGGATATGAGGAGGTGCGCAGTAGGCAGATATGATGATGACGTCAGCAGGATATGATGATGACGTCATCAGGATGTTCATCGGCCAGACTTTTGTTATAAGCTCAGCAGGAGGATGTTCCTCCGAAGGATCAGGTTGTGCCGATTATCATGAAGGTTATATTTCAAATATCATGATGACGTCAGGGTGATATTTCAAACAACAGGATATCATGCTGCTGGAGGATGATGATGATGAGGTTATATACTAATGTCGTCAGGAGCAAAAGCACTGACATGATATATGCTCATGACCTAGTATATAAAGTGTTATTGAGGTCATTGCGGGGTGCATGTGGGATATTGTTATCCTGCATTTTCAAATATCATGATGATGAATCTCGGCGGGAAGCGGTTGCGACTAGCTGTTTGATGTTCTTCCCGAGGCCGCGGGTTGGTGCGCCATCAATGGCGATTGTTGCAGAGGTATGGGCGATGGCGTGGACGAATGTTGTACCTGATTGAAGATCTGAATCCCTAGGCGGCGGCGCAAGGCTCGAGATGTCTTCCTGTCTCCTCCCCTACCTGCTGCATTCAAGTTTGGGCGCCAATCCGGTTGTGTTTGAGCGCCATTTTCATGATACCGTGTATCTGGCGAGATTTTGGTCAACATTGTAATCAATGCTGAATACACCCTCCTGCTATATAATGCAGACGGTGTTATTCATTCAAGGTTGTTGAAAGTTGTAGATTTTTGGCTCTGTAATCCAAAACCAGCTGATCTGGTCGCTCTGTACAGTTTTTCTTGTGAGTTTATGTATCTCCTGTTGTAGGACTTGGCATGAATCCACTGGTTTCATGGTTGATCTTATATGAGTAATGCTACCTTAGCATGTGTTGTGTTAATTCTGTCTCCAGTATTGCATGTATCCTTCTTCTGGATCTGGATGTTTGCTTATGTTTAGATTCTAGAGCATAGAATTCCTATGTTGAATGTCTGATCTTTTAACCTCTGCTCAAGGGGCAGATTAAACTGTTTTCAGGTTGAACATTGGGAAGGGTATACTGCAGTAGGGATGCCATAAGTAGAGATAGCTCAACACTCTATATTGGGAGATATCTGTAAGGCAGATATCATGTGTATCCCCCTGAAATCCAGTTTTAGCTATTTATGCTGATCATTCACAGGTGTATGTCTACCGACTCCAAGCCCTGGATAGGCACCAGTCATGCTGTGTTCTTGTGTTATACACCATGTCCAGCTTCGCATCCAAATTCATATCAAACCATTTCACACCTCCACCTGTTAGTTGTAGGAGTAGGATTAGGAACCCCCTGCATACTCTCATACCCAACCAGACATCATGTCCAAGAATGTTGCCAGCCTTGTGATCTATCATGCAGATCTTGGTCCATACATGAGAGTATTCTGCCTGTTGTTGTCAAGTTAGATCCTTCTATCTTTGAGCTAGTCAAGGTTACATCTTGAGTTATAGGGATACCCCCCTTGGTGCGGCAGAACCAGAAGTGAAGGGGAGGAGCTCACGCAACCTCCTGTATTCAGTTGGCCTGAATCTGCCTGTGCATTAGAAGTGGCAAACCCTAATGCTGATTCAGAAGAAATGTCAACAAATTGGCGACTCCGCTGGGGAGGATTGATAAAATAAAGAATAATACTTGTGACCCATCCGAGTCACTAACAAATTGGCGACTCAGCTGGGGAAGTTAATGTAAAGTGATATCCCACAGTCTCTGGTGAAGTTTTGCTCTGCTGGTGGAATGAACCTGGAGAAGTAGCTTTCAGCTGCTGTAAATTTTATCCTCTCTGGAGAGGTGGCGACTCTGCAAAAAAGATCTAAATGCACATGAAAGATAGATGTATGTTATTGGTTGAAAGATGTACATATTTCTGCATCTGTATGAGAAAAGGTACCTTGTTCCTTCCCCTTTTATTTGCTATTTTACTGCATAGGTTAGATGCCAGGGGAAGCCTTAGGTCTTAGACAGACAAACAATGTCTAAGAGTAAGATTTTTGTGAATCCAAGTATGAGTTATCCCACACTCAGTGGTGAAATGTTGGATAAAGGAATAGAGGAGATAAGAAATAGGTTGATATTCTTAGAGGCTGAGCAGGCCCAGTTAAGAAGCAGTAACCCTGTTGTGTCTGCCAGTCAGAAAGCTAAACCTCCTGTCAGCCCTTTTGATCCTTTGTATGACCAACTGGATTTGTCATGGGTGGATTATAGAATAGAAACTATGCCTGCTAGGATATACTGTCAGATGCCTAGATTTAGTGGTCACAGTATATGTGATGGGAATGCACATATCCAAAATTTTCAAAGTTTTATGGGAAAATATTCATTCAAAGATGAGGATATGTGGATGAGGTTTCTTGTTAGGTCCTTTGATGCAAAAGCAAAAGACTGGTATTTGAGCTTTCCAAAGAGATCCTTTGCCTGTTGGGATGAACTTGCTGACTGTTTCAAAGAAGAATTTGCAAAAGAACCGGCTGATCTTGTTGCAGAATTGATAAGAATCAGAAAACAAGATGAAGAGCCATGTGTTGATTTCAGTCATAGGTTTGCAGTAGCCCTTTCACATGTCCCTGAAAGTTTCAGACCTGATATTTCAGCCTGTGTTGGCATATTCTTTGAAGCTTTTGAGGAGGGCTTTAGTGCAATACTGAGGGATTTCAAGGTGACAAGTATGCAGATGGCATACAGGTTCATAGAAAAGATAGAAAAAACCAGAAATGTGTACCTGCTGAAACCCCTGTCCCCAGGCCTTGGTGTGAGAAATGGTTATGAGGCTGCAAATGACCAAATGATTATGGCATCATGTGCAGATAAAAATGAAAATAAAAGCATAGAGGTTGAGACTGCTGTGTTTGAACATAATGCTAACAATACTGCTCAACTGGATTGTTTACCAGTTGAGGATGCCAGTGAAAGGACTAATGAGGATTCCCATTGCAATGATGAGGCAGCTGACCATGAAAACAATAATGAGGTTGTGGACAGCAATGAGCAATTTTTAGAATGGACCTGTGGAGAAAATTGTGAGTATTGTACTCAAGACAGAGAAGATATAAGCAAACAGAGAAGCAGTCCTATGTGTGACCCATTGCCTATCTTTCAAACACATGGAGATCATGAAGAGCAGTCAGAAATTGAAATAAGTGCTAGTTCAGAGCATGATTGTTTTTCATTTGATGGCTGTTTTGCTTATGACACACAGGCTGATACTCCTCCACAGAATGAATCCATTGATGATGAAGAGATGTGCTCTGCTGCCCATGAACAAATGGCATACTCTGATGAAACTGATGCACCTGGGTCACCCATTTATGACACATATGGTGATGAGGATCTGTCTGAGTATGGTGGGGATCTAGACACTATTTTTGGCTTGGATTCTGTTTCTCATCATGATGAAAGAGGAAACAACATACATCAGGTAAGTGACTGTGAAGATGTGCCTGATTTGAAAGAGATGCCAGAGCCTGATCTTTTCCAGCCTGGTGTACCAGATGGTTGTGTACATGATGTACACAATTGTGATTTTGAAAGCTTTTCTTTTGATGAGCCAGCATATAATACAATGAGCCTTGATCTTCCTAGTTGTGTGGTGGACTCTGAGTGTTTCCTATTTGCAGTCCAGCTAGGAGATCATGTTGCAATGCAAGATGATGATACAGATGATAACCTGTATTCCATACCATTTGAGTATGCATTGCCTGATATATTCTACACCCACATGGCACATGATGCTGAAGGTTATCTGCACAGGGGTGATAATGACAAGCCAAACCAGAGGATTGAATATGCAGACGACAAGATTTGTTTGTGGGTGGATCTTTGTAGTATCTCCAAGCTTGACCCAGTGCATGCAGATGAAAACAAGATATTTGACAAAGGGAGATACATGTTTTTCTTTTCTTGGTGGCCTTAGGCCATCAAGTGTGTTTGGTGATGCAAGTCAGTGCAGTATTTGACTCTGTGCCCAATGGATAAGGGACTGGTCTGCATCCCAGAGATCTGGGGTTCTCGCTGCAGGTTTTCACCTGCACGTCCCCAGACAGAGCCACTGTTGACACTCATTTTGACCTGGGGTTGATTTGTCATGATCAGGAGGTTTCTTCATTTGAAGCCTTTATCTTCTTGCCCATTTTTTGTTCTAAGTAATGGACCTCCTCAGCATTTTTCAGCTGCAGCATCATATTTTCCTGAGGAGGAGGTCATCATCATCATGTTTGTTTCGATGAGGGTCAGCATCATCATGTTCTCCGTCGACCGGTTTTCTCATCGTCATCATCATATTTCGCTGTCGGGTGATGTTTGGGTTTTATCCTGATGATGCTGATGAGCTACAGTGCGCCCTGATCTGCTTGCGAGGGTGATTTTTCAAAGTATCCGGTGATCTTCCATTTATCACCTTGCCCAAACATGATGACGATGTTGCCCCGTTATCTTGAAGGGGTTATTCTTTGAGTTGCTCGACCTAACTTGTTTTATCCTAAGGGTCGTCGTCATCATCATGATATTTCCAGTTTTCATCCTGCTGCGTGCGGAGGTCATCATATTTTCTGCCTTCATGATATTTCGCCGGGGTGATATTTCTATCATCGGGTGATCTTGGTTATGATCATCCTGATGATGATGTTGAAGAGTTTTTAAGTGCGACCCGATATTCACTAGGGTCATCATATTTCGAACGTCAGGATGATCTTAGTCAATATCATCCTGATGATGTTGTATCACTTCTTGTTCTTTGTTTCTCATCCTGATGATGCTGACGTCATCCGTATCAGGGTGATATTTTTCTTTCTGCCTAACTGCATCATGATATTCCGAAGGAAGGGGTGATATTTTCATATCACCCGGATATATGTTTGCTCGAGCATCATGATGATGCTGATATCAGGGAGATATCCGCCTGCTAGCTTCGCGCATTGTCTACTGGGGGTGATGTTTTCAAGCAGCATCATCATGTTCAGTTTTCGCCCCGATCTTACAGAGGAGCTACAGTGCAACCTGATGTTCGAACGTCAGGAGGATATTTCCAAATATCCGGTTGTCTTCCGAATATCATGATGATGTTAATATGATGATGACGTCATCAAGGTCCGCGGGGGTCATATTTCTAACAACTGATCATCTTGAAGAGACCTCCTGATATTTGCAAATATGATGATGACGTCATCCGGATATGAGGAGGTGCGCAGTAGGCAGATATGATGATGACGTCAGCAGGATATGATGATGACGTCATCAGGATGTTCATCGGCCAGACTTTTGTTATAAGCTCAGCAGGAGGATGTTCCTCCGAAGGATCAGGTTGTGCCGATTATCATGAAGGTTATATTTCAAATATCATGATGACGTCAGGGTGATATTTCGAACAACAGGATATCATGCTGCTGGAGGATGATGATGATGAGGTTATATACTAATGTCGTCAGGAGCAAAAGCACCGACATGATATATGCTCATGACCTAGTATATAAAGTGTTATTGAGGTCATCGCAGGGTGCATGTGGGATATTGTTATCCTGCATTTTCAAATATCATGATGATGAATCTCGGCGGGAAGCGGTTGCGACTAGCTGTTTGATGTTCTTCCCGAGGCCGCGGGTTGGTGCGCCATCAATGGCGATTGTTGCAGAGGTATGGGCGATGGCGTGGACGAATGTTGTACCTGATTGAAGATCTGAATCCCTAGGCGGCAGCGCAAGGCTCGAGATGTCTTCCTGTCTCCTCCCCTACCTGCTGCATTCAAGTTTGGGCGCCAATCCGGTTGTGTTTGAGCGCCATTTTCATGATACCGTGTATCTGGCGAGATTTTGGTCAACATTGTAATCAATGCTGAATACACCCTCCTGCTATATAATGCAGACGGTGTTATTCATTCAAGGTTGTTGAAAGTTGTAGATTTTTGGCTCTGTAATCCAAAACCAGCTGATCTGGTCGCTCTGTACAGTTTTTCTTGTGAGTTTATGTATCTCCTGTTGTAGGACTTGGCATGAATCCACTGGTTTCATGGTTGATCTTATATGAGTAATGCTACCTTAGCATGTGTTGTGTTAATTCTGTCTCCAGTATTGCATGTATCCTTCTTCTGGATCTGGATGTTTGCTTATGTTTAGATTCTAGAGCATAGAATTCCTATGTTGAATGTCTGATCTTTTAACCTCTGCTCAAGGGGCAGATTAAACTGTTTTCAGGTTGAACATTGGGAAGGGTATACTGCAGTAGGGATGCCATAAGTAGAGATAGCTCAACACTCTATATTGGGAGATATCTGTAAGGCAGATATCATGTGTATCCCCCTGAAATCCAGTTTTAGCTATTTATGCTGATCATTCACAGGTGTATGTCTACCGACTCCAAGCCCTGGATAGGCACCAGTCATGCTGTGTTCTTGTGTTATACACCATGTCCAGCTTTGCATCCAAATTCATATCAAACCATTTCACACCTCCACCTGTTAGTTGTAGGAGTAGGATTAGGAACCCCCTGCATACTCTCATACCCAACCAGACATCATGTCCAAGAATGTTGCCAGCCTTGTGATCTATCATGCAGATCTTGGTCCATACATGAGAGTATTCTGCCTGTTGTTGTCAAGTTAGATCCTTCTATCTTTGAGCTAGTCAAGGTTACATCTTGAGTTATAGGGATACCCCCCTTGGTGCGGCAGAACCAGAAGTGAAGGGGAGGAGCTCACGCAACCTCCTGTATTCAGTTGGCCTGAATCTGCCTGTGCATTAGAAGTGGCAAACCCTAATGCTGATTCAGAAGAAATGTCAACACATTGATCCTAAATGGTCTAATTGAAATGCTAAGGAATGTGCAAGGGCAAAATATTACTATGATGGTGCATGAGGTAAGTTTCAAAATTGTCTTTTATAGGTTCAATTGTCTTCTATATTATGTTATGTTAATTTATGTTTGTGGAATGCAGGCCATCTTTGAAGTCATTCCAACCCCTATCACGCCCTTTAGTACATCTAGTATTATGTCAACGGTAAGATTTGATCTAGATTCTTGTGCATTTAATTAACTTATTTCACCTTTTATATTTTGTTAATATTTGTGTTTTTGCCACAGGGCATTTCTATAGTAAATCCACCGAGAATGCAAGGTCCGATTATACCATCTTATACACCCAATGTTATGCAAAAGGTAAGATTCAATCATATGTTTGTGTGGGTTTGATTATGTTATTTCCCTTATTATACCACTTTAATATTTATATTTGTACCTTGCAGGATGTTTCAAAATGATGTGTTATGCCCTCTACATCTAGATTAGAAACACCTATCACAAGAGTGGCATCAAGCACAATACCTCATAGCATGCCCTCTACATCAAACATGAATGCTCCTAATATCCCTGTTAAAAATAGACATGCATGTCCTTGTTAGGAGTACATCACAAATAATTGATCCATCAAGTCCGGGTTCAGTCAGAATTCTCCCACCAACACCTAAACAAGTTTCTTTGAGGAGTCTTATAGAATCACAATCAAGAATACTAAGGCTCCTACTAGAAACTCTTGAAAATGTTGAAATTAGGAAAGAAATACTTAAACAAATTAAGTTATGGGAGAGGACATTGTTGTTGGGGAGTGCAGGGCTTACTTCAGATGAACATGTAAAATTATTTGGAAATATTATCTTATTATGCTTTTCTAGTTCATATTTTACTTTTATCACTGTAATAGCATGTTGAATAGTAAAAGCATCATTGATGATTACATGGTTGCTTGATGATTACATGGTTTCTTTATCAGGTTTAGGAGCCATTACTAATCTACGTTTTTAACATTTTGATTCCTTATGTCCTTCAGGCATTTTGTTTCTCCATTCATACTCTTTTGTATTGGCACTTGTACCTTATATCTGGTGTGGGTTCTTCTCTTGTTACAGAGAATTTTGGGCTGATTATTGGCCGATTTCTCCTTAGCCTTTAATGCCAACTGAAAGTCTTCTACATAATCTAATTTGTGCAAATTGATCTCATCATGGGCAAAAATTCTCAAACCTCCAAGGTATCTAGCAACTTGTTCTTCATTTTCATTAATTCCAAGTCCAGCACCATAAGCATCAGTATATCCACAAATACTAGCCAGCCTAGGTTTTACTGCCTTGGTAGCTAGCCAATTGGTTTAATATATAAGAATTATGTGGCTCTTATGCCATAAGTAAGGTAATAGTGTACCCAGATAGGTATGTTTAGGTAGCTATATAGGGCAAAAGATAAGAGAAGTTGAGCTGATCAATATCAATCAACATTTGCATTTCGTTGTTGTGTGTATTGAAGTCATCTGATGAAACTTAAAAGCGGTGTTCTTTTCAGCCATCAATCTTTAACAAAATCTCCCATTATCTAGTACAACTTTGAAAGGTGCATATTAGTTTAAACTTTGATGTTTTATTTGCTAATAAGTCTTCTAACTTATTGTCACTCTCTTGATGTGTTAGTTATACAAATTCACATTAATTATATTAATGTACTTGCATGTCTAAAAATAATTTACATTACTTTTTTCCAATTTTTGGCAATCGAACTTACAACTAGTACATCAACTAAAGTAAGGATTAGATTTGGCCCATCAAATTATCTATTTTGCATCTACACGGTAAATTGTGCTTATTTAGTTGTCATGGTATGTGTGTATCCAGCTGTCATGGTATAGGTTTTTAGTCCAATGTTCCACCAATGATTTGGGGTTGATATATTTGAATCTATATATATTTTACATGAATTTAGTTTTCTTGATATAACATCTACAATATGAATATTTTGCAATAAACCATTATTTCTTGTTTTGACTTATACCTTTTTGTTAGGTTATGGCCAACCTTCCACCACCCCAAGAAATTATTAACATTTCAAGCACTGATTCTCATGCCTTGAAGAAATGAATTAGTTCATTTGGGGTCTACGTTCCCACAGAAGCAAAGCTTTTCTTTGCATTGGCATCGCTTTATCAATAGACATACAGTTTGATAGGGATTGCTGAAATCTTACACTTATGGGGCCTCATAAGCTAATGTACATCTTATATGCTAAAAACAAAAGTTGAAAAATTTGTATTGAACTGCCCAAAAGGGCCAAGGAAACTTTCATTCTCAATACAAAAGTTGATAAATTTGTATTAAACTGCCATCTTAGCAAGTCACTAACTCTTTTCACTACGGAAAGGGGGCAGAGTGCTGTGATCTTTATGCATGCAAAGATCACATGAAAATAATAAAAAACATAAATAATTTTTAGATTTTTGTGTGTTATACTTAATTCACTCATATTTTGATTTTCTATTTTCAAAACTTTTATGCAATCTTCGTTCATTCCTCAATATTTGGGTTTCAAATAAGATTTTCCATGAGTGCATTAAGACATTTCTTGACCTTAAATTTACAAGGGAAAATGCTCACAAATGGTCATGGCATTTAAGTAATTGTCATCCCTTAAGTAGTTGAAACGTTCCTTCTATGTCAAATAATATTATCTCTTTAAGTTTTCTCTTGCAACAAATAAGATCCTTTACCAAACATTGTTACAATTAATCCTATATGGTTTGTTATTACTGTTACTTTCAATTATCAGTTTGCAGTATTATGTGAATTTGTATATCACTATTGTTGTGAATGGAGGGCTTCAATATGTTTCTATAATGTTATAGTTATCACTGCTGTTGTGAAAGGAGGGCTTCAATATTTTTTCTTTTTGGAATTATTAAGTTAATATTGAATGGATACATGTTACTGCTGATGTTGTAAATGCAATGGTTATCATGAATGTTTCTGCACACTTCTCTTCATACATGTATGGTTTAACAAAATCGCAATGTAAAACAAAGAACTCCTTACAAAAAAACATCTTCAAATTTCTAGTTATCTATATAATTCTATCAGCATATTCCTTGAACCCCCTCCAGGTGCAAGTGCTAGTTTTTAATACATTTTTTCATATTGTCTCTAGAGAACAATAGTTGGGATCAAAGACATATTGTCTCTAATCCCAACTATTGTCTCTAAAGAGACAAAAATACTTCTGTTTCATATTGTCTTTATAGAGACAATTTTTTAAGATAATAATTTGAGACACTCACTTAAAGACATTATTTAAGACAATACACAAGTTTTTTTTGTCTCAAGTTAAGACAATTCACTCAAAAATTGTCTTAAACACCCCCCCCCCCCCCCCCCCACTCTATGTAGTAGTGCCTTTAGCTACCAAATATTAAAGCTTGAATTAATTCTAAATAGCATTTAGCAACAAAAAGGAGATTTTTATTTCCTAAAAACTTTGAATAACTTTTTATTTTTGAACACTAAAACCACAATTGGCTTTTGTCTCTTTGTCAACATCTTCCATGCATTAATGAGACTATACCAGATAAAAATGGTACAACTTTTGATTACCAAAAACTATTTGAGAGGTGAAATATTTTTTTCCTTGCAATCAGGAGATGTTGGCTCTGCCTCAAACTGTGTTTTCTTCTATTCTTGAATTTAAGTTTTATATACATCATGGCTTGTAGGCTTGGATGTTACCTTCAGCCCCTGTATTTTTATTTCTCTTTAGCCTAAAATTTAGCCCTATCTATTCTTCTGGTCATGCTTATGTCCTAGTGAGTGTAGGATACCACTAATTATTCTAGTCTTGCCTTTAGTTTGGGTTTCATGTTTGTCATGATAATTTAGTTTAAATGGTTTGTGCCTGCATTTTATAGCCATTTCATGTTCTCTTAGGCTGCCTATGTCTTGTTGTTGAGATTTGAATTTATTTCACAGTCTAGTCAGTGCCTCGCATCTAGATTCAAAGTTTATTTCATATCCTAAGTCATTGCGGACCTCAACTTTTATTCCTTTGACTTGAGCAATAGATTGAACTTGGAGTAGCATAAAAGAATGTCTTGTATCAGCAGATCCAAGCCCATTATCTATCATGATATATAGGGTGAAGGAAAAAAAAAGAGAAAAGAAAACATAATGATGAAAATAGTTTTACATAAAAATCAAAGAGGTTCTACTCTTTTATATTTCCATAGTTAAACTGAACCATACAAAGATAAATTAAGAGAGTTGCTACTCATTTCACATAGAAATTTCTCATCCAAGATAGTTTTTGTTGATTTTAGAAAAAAAAATGGCCACTTTTGACCCCCTTTTGGTTCTCCATTTCCATACACATGCTCCATATTGAATCTTTTCAAAATATCTTTGGCATATTTAGCTTGAGAAATGAATATGCCATTTTTAGATTGATTCACTCAATACTAAGAAAATGCTTCATGAGACCCAAATTAATCATCTCAAATTCCTTCTTCATGGCTCCTTAGAATCATTTCTACTATTCTCTTATCTTCAAGAGTCTCATCATGAGATCCAATTTGATTAACTAAACCAATTATTTGTATAAAAATGAAGATCTACAAATTTAAAATCTTTTCTTAACATTTCCAACTTTGCAATTTTTACCTTAGCCATTCCTCAATATGTAGTTTGGAGGATGTACCATGCTTTCTTTAACTTTGTTGTTGCTGCAACTATTGGGAAAATACTTTCATGTATTGCTTGAAAGATGTAGAAGAGAGCCTTGGAATCCTTTTTTTGTTATCCTTGAGCACATTCTTCTCTACTTGAGAAAACAAATTGTACATTGTTGCATCTATAGGCTCAAAAAGCCATTCTCCATAAGCTCTCATATATTTTGACTAAACAAAGACTTCATTGTGATTGACCAATATTCACAATTCTTTCTAGTAAACTAAGGAATTTAGGGATTTGTGAGACTTATACTAGAAGAAGTTGTCATTGTTAGCTCTGATACCAGATGAAGGAATTAAAAAAAGATGCCACTATTGGCTCTGATACCAGATGACAAACTATTGCCACCCAACACAAACTTAAAACCACCTACCATGAAACCCCCAACCTAAAATAAAACATAGAAGTGGGGTTCTACAAGTTGTGTGGAATTTGTAGACACAATTCTTGGTTGCTTTGATGACTTTTCGAGCCATGCGGATAGGGCAACACATTTAATTCTTTTCATTGTTTTTCAAAAGGAAGACAAAATCAAAATATGTAGAAGGTGAATTGACAAATATAGAAAAAGGCATGGAGTAATTTTAGGAAATTTTTTTTGGAAGAAATATATATAAAAAGAGAGAAGGGTTGTAGGGGAAAATATAGATAAAACAAGAAGATGCAAGGAAGGAAGAGAAAAAGGTAGTGGGAAGTGTGAAGATAGAAGGAAAACAAAGGTGTTGACGAGAAAGAGGGAGCAAAAAGGAACAAAATATAGAGAATATATAAAAAATGAAAGTTGAAGAGAATGGGTTTGGATTGATCTCCAATATAGGAAGAAGAATAACAAGGTGCTTGATTTGGTGGTCTGAGAAGGCACCCAGATCTCATCTACACCATAATTCTTGTACTTTGATTTGGCTCAATTATTACAAGTAATTAGTGTAGCTTTAATCAAGTTGCTTTGATCATATACATATATTTTGGATGCATTTGATGTGTGTATGGAGTCTGCAAGTATTTTAACAAGTTGGTTGAAGGGATAATAAGAGATCATTGAGAACCTAAAGCCATCACACTTCACACAATGAAGTAAAACAATTGACCATGTGGAAAGTAGGAAACCAATATTATTGACTATGAGTGGTTAAGACTCTTGTTTGAGCCTTAAATTTACCCATGAGCCTATAGTTTGATTTTATCTTCTTGTTATGATTGTTATTACCCTTAAGATGTATTTTTATGTCTTTTCAATTGTCAAAATTGTCAAGTTACTTGGATTTGTGTATTTACCTAATTTTAGATATGTCATAATTATTATTTTTTAATATTTATATGTTATTTTAGACCCTAAGGGGTAGTACCTTGGGGTAGGGGCTCCTTTATGACATGATTTAAGTGGGACAAGTAAGTTTCCATCCCATCCCTAGGGAAGACCATGCCATTAATAGGCATGGAAGGTTTGCTTGACAAACCCCTTCTTCCTTGAAAGAGTACGCATCCATGTGGGTGCATTTGTAAGCCCATGCATTACATTTATGAATTGTAAGAGGGGATGGATTCATATTTTTTCTCATTTTTAATTTTGGATATATTGGGTTATTTTTGGTGTGAGCAGTCCTCTTTAATGATTTTTTCTTGCATGTGTGGGATAAATTCTAAAGGATTCTTGGGAGGTAGTTGATTGTGAAAGAGGATTCATGAAAGGAAGGAGGATCTTCCTCATTATTGGAGGTACCTTGGGAGATAGACACCACCCTCAATTGGTTATATGTTACTCTTATTTTCTTAATGTATGAGAATTGTAATAATGATACTTGTGCTTGTGAATTCATGGATGTGTTGAAAAATTAATTTCTTAATTGTGATCTTTTATGTGTATATTTATGAACATGACTACTCTTCTCTTGTGAGTAGGAGTGTGTAATATAGAAAAAATTATACCTTTTTAACTTTTACATTACATTAAATTTGAGCTAGGATAGAAAATGCTAATTTATAGGAAACTAAAATACAAAATCAAAAATTGGATTTAGAATCGTAAATAGCATAAAATAAAGAACTTGGCACCAAAAGATGAAGTTCACTATCTCAGATCCTAGCATTGCACATAGATGTTCATGCATGGTACTGTAGTCCAATCACACACTATCATCCCAATCTCACGCTGACATCTAGAAAAGTCACAACACTCTAAGTTTTCACAATATTTCAAACTCATCTATGTAATAGGGAACATGGACAACTAAAATAGAAAACGAAAGGATACTCAATGATATATAGAAATGATAAAATAGAAATAAACTAACTAAATCAAATGAATTAATAAAATAAATAAAAGAAAGGAAGAGATACTATAAAACCTTCATGTGATTGAATGCCTCCCAAAATACCTATAGATGAAACAAGATAAAATGTTAGGGTTGTTTGGGAGCTTGCCTTTAGGTCAAGCGCCTATGTTGGTCTTTCGATCTCCACAAATAGCCAATGATAAAGAGAGTATAAAAATAGTGTGTGCTCCTATTGTACATGCATCTAGGAATTAAGAACAATGACAATAAAATAAATCTATAAGTATCAACCCTAGTCTAGAAGGAAGACTACCCTAGTGTGCATAAAAGATAAACAAGTTGGTAATGGTCACCAATATATGTTCCAATAGAGGTGTACAATAAAATGATAAAGAAGAGCTACAATATTATTTAAAAGAATAATACTACCAGTGTGATGTAGAAGAGAGAGAAATGATCTCTTTAGAGTAGTCAACCAAAGTGTAACATTATTAATCATTGAGAGAGCTTAAAAAATGGTGTTATTTTAGTAGCATGCAACTTTAACAAGTTCAACAATGGATGTATGTGCAACCAAGCATATCCAAGAGAGGAAAAGAATGAGATAGTTTGATAGAGATTCAAAAATCATTTTTGCATAAGGGTTATGAGGAAGCTGAAGGGTCAAATTCAGATGTTGAAGACATTTTTCTAACAAAACAAGTATGTTAGACAACAAAAACCTCAAGGAGTGTACCAATAATGCAAAAATGGTAGATGAATGCCTCAAGGAGCATATCAAAAATGTTAAAATGATAGATGTTAGCAATAAATGTGGAGGAGATATTAGTCTGGAGATCCGGTCCTCAGTCAAGTCTTTGTATTCAGTGTATACGTCAGTCAGATAGCTATAGATTGACAACAAAACATACAAAATTAAACAAACATCCCATATACATCAAAATAGGATAAGACACCAAGCTACCTAGTACCGATAGACCTCCATATAGATATATTAATAGTCATCAAATGAATACATCATCACTTCATCCTTCAGTAGGTTTGAATCTCTGCCTTTTGTGTTACTTATATAACTTCTATGTGATTGATTACATCAGAATATACTCCCATTCTCCTATCATGCTTTCTTACATTCTACTATCTCCTATATCTATATATATACTATATCTATTTCATGTAGGGATGTGTCTTCTATCAGCTCCAACCTCCACATGATGTGTAATCTCCTCTAGTCGGCTCTCCTTTATGCTCTATACTCTACTAACATCTTCCCCCCTCAAAATTATGTCTTATCCTCAAGACATGTTTGCTCCGGCTGAAAATATTACTTGAGTCTTGCACCATTGACATAGCCAGCTGATATCTCATCCTCCATATTATTCAACCTGACTACTCTGAAATTTGCGATTTATTCAATCCTTATTTCTTGTTCCTTGTTCTCCTCCTCCTGTTGTGTTGTTTTATAGAATTTGTGTCTCTCCGGGTATGATTCCTTATCCATCTATTTTATGATTTTCCATATGCTTTATGTTTTTGCTGGTGGTGAACTTTTCTCCAGTTTTGCTTCCTCTTCTCTTTTGAAAGATGATCTCCTTGATTTTGAGTAGTGTTGTACATATATTCTTGTCTGGATTAAAGAATGAGAATGTATGAATGAAATCTTTTTGCATTTCTTACTAATATTTAGTTTCCTTTCTTTGTTCCTGATTTATATACCATGTTTGTGCAATTGGTAACAACATCCAATAGAAGAAATGAGTGTACAATATCTCATTTTATTCATTTCTTTCTCTCCATACCATTGAACACATGGATAAATATTTTCATGGTGAGATTTGACCTAAGTATTTGGATATGATATCATATTCTCCTTCCTCCAACAAATACCTTGTCTTGACTAGTATTTTGAAAACTGGCCACCAGTTTATTGTGTCTTTATGTGTAGATATATGTCTACCTTAAAATAATTTCATAGAATAAGTGTATGCAATTGATTTTAAGGTAGATGAAAGGGGATGAAGAAAGAAGAAAGTCTACATGAAGGATGCATGTAGGGCATCTACTTCCATAATAAGTTGTCACTACCCCCAAAATATGGGTGAGAACAAAAAAGATGAAGAATGTTGTGTTTCTACCCAAGAAATAAGAATGTGGTTGCACCTGAGATTATCACCATGAATGGCAACAAGAAAAAAGAGAAGGCTATGTGCCACATAATAGGTAACAACACAATAGAGTGATAGTGGAATCAAGTAATGATAAAGGTGAAGTGATGTAAGGACTCATCCAAGTCCACATCACAAGGAGAATGAAGGAAAACATTCTTTGGATGTAGAGTTACAACATCAGTGAATATAGAAGTGTTATGTAGGAAAATTGAATATAGGGTTGATTTGATGATATGCCTAGATCCTCCTTTCACTACATACCATTCAAGGACATTTAACTGAGTTGAATCTCAACTTTTACAAGAGGATTCACCCATAGGTTGGTTGTCACTTGTAATGATAGGGAAATTTGGAATTTTCTAATTGATGTATTATTTAATGCTCGATTATGTTTAAACCCTAATTATGCAAAATCATAAATAAACAAATGAGTCCCAACAAATGCTCGCACATAGAGATATGAAATGACAATTAGATACATACCATATTTCAAGATTCTAGATGTGGAAAGGTTGGGGGCTAAAGAGAAGGCACCGAAGCCCAAGGTAGGAACTTTGTCAGGGATTTCAAGAACTTGTCTACAACTAATCACCACTGTCTTAGAGATTTTTTGCCTTGCAAATCCAGAGGACCTTAGGGTGGGTACCCAAGCCCTTGCAGTGCTTTCTCCTTCAGATATAGGATCTCCACACTCTGTCACAACCTCCTGCAACTCCACTCCGCAAGATATGACACTTGTTACCTGCAATCACAAGGAATGGGGTTGGGGGTTGTGGTGTTTAGGATCTTGCCTCAGTCAAGCCCAAAAATGGCATTCAAACATTCCAACACCGTTGTTTGATAAAGAGTGCATATCCTTATAGGATAGAGGCAAAAAAAATTGATAAATGATTGATTCAACACAAATAGATATCACCTTGGAGGTGTAGCTCGCATGTAGATGAAAACCTTTCAACAAATGAGAAGATGAAACCAAATCTGCATAACAACACAATAACAAGACAAGTCTTCTTTACCACAATGAATGCTTTGAATGCTCTATAATTATAAGTACACCAAAAGTTCATGAATAATCATCTTCTAGTTTACAAATTAAACCCTAGACATGCGTATATATGCATTCCCGCTACAAATTTCATAATTCAAACTTAAGATGTCGGCAATGGAACTTTTAATGGCCACATAGTTCTGACATTTAAAATTTAGGTCCTAACCAAATAGGACAGGACTAGGACACAATCGCCAAGCCCTAGGCCCCATTTTCAAGGCAAGATTAGGTCCAACAATGTCCCCTTAGCCCCATTTGACATGGGTTTTTAGGGATTTTGCATCGGGAGTTAAATGAACATGCAATATGAAAAACAAGGGACCTAGGAGCTAATACTAGGAGGTAAAAGTCATAGGAGACATTTTATGACAACATTTAGCCCCCACTTTAATGTATGTATGATCTTACAAGCCATACATGCATTAAAGTACGGTCAAAACATAAAAAACACACCAGCCACCTGAAACTAATGCATACACAAAGATTAAGGAACTATTCCTAGCACCCAGTCTCGGGTAGACATTAGAGAAAACATGCCACAGACATGCCAAACACAAAGAAGATAGTAACAGGTATGTAAAACATGGAGAAGACAGTAATAGGCATGTAAGGCATGGAGAAGCTAGTATTGAAGACATGCAAAACATGATGAATATAGTGAATGTAGTGATTTTTTTTTTTCATTTTACATATATATAAATGAATGTAGATACATGGAAAGTAAAAATGCAACACACAATCGTAAAGGGAAAACATGCCAAACAAACCTCGAGTGTAGGTGGAGCCTGTCGCTACACACACACAAGAGGGGAAAACATGCCATACAAAGCCCAAGTGGGGGTTAGCTACACAATAGGGAAAACACACGGAAGACACACGAAAAACATGAGTGCCATATAGCATGCCAAAGAGATACTATACATCTAAAACATGACAAACAAGGTGATGGAAGGAATTTATTGCTAAGCCCCCACCATCTCAAGCATGCTACAAGCACACCTGACGATTGGGCTTATGCCACAACAACCACCAAAGACACAATTAAGAGAGGATATTCTCGGATCCAACCCTTCCTACTCAGAGGGCTTTTGAAATGAAAGGATGTGAACTAGCTCAAGAGATGCACCATCCTACCTCGCACATAGGGCTTTTGAATAAAAGGATATACATGATATCCCACCTCCGCAGAGGGCTTTTTGATTGCAATATAGATAAAGATGTGTACTCATGTTGGAGATAGAACATTCTGCCTCCATAGAGGGCTTACAAACACTCTTCATTAGTATCAAATTCATCAGACTACTTACCTTATCTATGCCCCCACCTTAAGGTACTTGATGTCATGTATCGATATCAAGCATATTAAGGTAGAGAGAAAACACACAAGGAAACAAGAGCTCTCGCAAAGCCCATGCCCCCAAGGTGACATGTGCTTTATGATCACCGAATGTTCCCACAAACACACAATATGCTAAGATAACTATAATGCATGAAAATAATTAGATAAAGAGGCAAGGTTATGCAACGGGTTTGGAAACCAAGTATAATAGTGGGTCTATACTACAAAAATCTCATAACTGAGTGTAACCAAAGCAAGATTCAAAGTAATCAAAGTGCACAGACCAGATATATTGTTACGATTTGTTAGCAAAATAAGACAACATAAAATATCACACGGAGTGATTCTACTAGCCAAGCATCAGATATATAAATCAGCCTCGTCTTCATATATGGACTAGGTCCATTTTCACTTTCCTTGTTGAAGGGACACGTAGTCCATATCGGTATTTATTATTTTTGGTCATCCACCGACTAGATAGAACTACTAGAAGAAGGTAAACAATAAATCAAGAGAGGAGAACAAGTGCCTTAGGGTTGTCACGTAGGAAGGTGCCCCCAGGTCACCAACTGCAATGCTATGCCCCTAAGGCACGACACACAATATTAAAATAGAGAGGAGCAATATAGAAGAATGATGATACAAATAGAAGAATGGTCACAACAGAGGCAGTCTCCTAGTATCCCTGACCTTACAAGAGTATCAAGGGTCATCCTAGGAGGCCTAAACAACACATTTATCACAACACGGGGGGATCACAACATAGAGAGAAGGGTTAGAAATACTTACCTAATACAATCCAATGTTAAGAACATACTTATCTAGGAGGAGGCCACCCTTGAGAGAAACTATAATAGTTGCTACAATGAGTGTGGCTTAAAGAGGGAGAAATACTTACCTACTTCAATGGGATATTTCCTGGCAGACAATTATTGTTTATGAGCCTAGGATATCTTGCATGTCATTTCGGTCTTGTTGATATTGTATTAACAATAAGTTTAGGATGATGAGAAGCTTTAGTGGGTTTCAAATAATGGTATCTGATATCGACTGTGTAGTTAATTCTAGCAACTTGTAAAGGTACTCTGATTCCTTGTTGATTTACACCACATTCATTACCTGCATAGTCACAATTTTTGTACAAAATCTAAAATCGATGACCATATAGAGAGTCCATTTCCTTAGAAGATGGTGAAGCCTCATAGGTATCATAATCTGTAGTATAAGTAAGAGTATTGTCTTTGTTTTTTACCAAGGAGGCTTTGGTTTTCTTAGGTGTTTCAGAAGATTGCTTGGATGAGATCGATGTGACTTTTGATGTGTCAAGGTTATTATGTTTATATTCCCCTACACTACAAGGATTAAAATCTAATGAACCCCAATCATCACCAAATAGTGCATTCAATGTTTTAGAGTCTTGCACAACATTATCTATGGCAAGAGGTGTTGATGAATCAACTTGTAGGTTATTTAGACTAGTATGATTGCTAACTTGTTTTTACTTTTCAATATGTAAACAATTATCTAGTTTAGGATCAGCTTCTATAGTGTAGAGCTTGTTTTGATAAATGAACTTTAGT
Source organism: Cunninghamia lanceolata (assembly GCA_027924645.1). Taxonomy (NCBI): domain Eukaryota; kingdom Viridiplantae; phylum Streptophyta; class Pinopsida; order Cupressales; family Cupressaceae; genus Cunninghamia; species Cunninghamia lanceolata. The sequence continues at coordinate 241,342 of BSBN01000121.1, read as the reverse complement.
GATGAATGAAGGATAGGTGGAACTATCCCCATGGCATGAATCAACGGTCTACAAAGAATTATATTATATGAAAATCAACCAAGCATGACATGAAAAAGAGTGGATACTATCGCGGGTCCAACCTTATAGGTAAAGTTATCATACCCGCAGATTGTCTTCCAACATTATCAAAGCTACGAATGCTTATTCTATCCAGCTTAATCAAAGAGGTATTAACCTTAATCTTATGTAGAAAATTAATACCATAAATATTAAGAGCTGATCCATTATCAATCATAACTTGCTTGATCAATTTCTTGTCTATTATAACGAAGATAATCAAAGGATCATACTAATTTTGAACTTCAATAGAAGGCAACTCATGTTGTTGAAACAAAATATCTATTTTTGTTGCATGCATACAATCTAATAGAGTTGATACATCATTTGGCTTAATAATGGGCAGTACAATCACCTTTTGTAAAGCTTCTTAGAGCATTCCATGGTATGTATGTGATGTTTGTATTAAATCCCAAAGAGAGATCTTAGCCGAAGTAGCGCAAAGCTACTCGACAAGATCATATTCTTGACCTCTTTTAGGAGTAAGATGAGGTGGTGGAGGAAGCATAGGTTGAGAACATGGAAGAGAGACAAGCAGATGAGGTGCTTGCTTACTTTTCTTGTTATCACAGGTGTTGTATGTGTGAGAAATGACATTGTGATGTGGTTGTTGCAACACATTTTGAACACCTTGATTTCTTTGAGTGATTTGTTTTGCATAATTTAAAAAGTAATCCAGGGGTCGAGGTGGTTTTTGATCTCCTTGAACCATAATCATTGATTTTAAGAAAGAAGGTGCATTAGGTGCCCGCCGCAGAACCATCTTAGGAATATTGCTACACTTATTTAGGAACCGCTTAGTGGGTGGAAGAAGTCTATTAGTAAATATTGAATTAACATTGTTTTCCTCTCGATTATACCCAACATCTATCCCTAAAGGATTTAATGTGAGAGACCTTTTCTCATCCACTAATGCTCCATCCTGGCTAGGGAGAGCATTGGAATGAAAGAAAGGTAAGCGGTAGTTAGGAAGGTTAGGTGTTGTATCATTAATAGAGCTATCCATATTCTTGTCATCTATGGTTCTTGGACATTCAACCATAGGAGAAGTAGGATAACTTACGAAATCATCATCATCATCCTCATATATTTTAGCTATTATTTCCAAACCATTAAGAGAAATTTCACACTCATCATTGTTAATATGTTTTGTTAGATCTTCTACTATTGAAGGGTATGTATTCATGAGAGATGTGAAGTTGTCAAAATTAGATACATAGCCAAGGATTTCAAATGAAGAGCATTTAAATATATCCTTATGATACATAGCTTGTATATAAGTGAGAGCATTAGGATTTATATTAAGAAATTTGTAGAAATTATCAAAGTTTTTGATATATGCATGTAAAGATACCAAAGAGAAATGAGATGAAGATGCCATAATGAAATGTCTTGTAACATCAATATCTAATAAGATCTAATAAGACAAGACATACAAAGTTATAAGATACTTAACACACCCTAGATGTGTGACTATTTCACTCCTAAGCACTTGTTTGAGGGCAAGGGCTAAAAGGACACACAAAGTCCATAACAAACACAATGGATAGGAGGAAAAGAGTACAACACAACAAGTCCCAATTGATGATTTTATGTATTTAGATTGAATACAATGAAACAACACAAATTATGCTTGTTTATATACCTAAAATGTTCACTTTTTTCACCTTATTTCAATGCAAATGCCTAAAATATGAAGTGTTGTAATGAAATTAAAACCTTAATATCAGCCCAATAATGCAGCAATATCCTTCACAACACACATATAATGCAAATCTAGATAGATAATGAGTCAAAATCTAGTGAAAATGCAAGGATTTTAAACCCTAATTGTGAAATTAAGGCATGAACATATGCAAAATGATGTGTGAAACAACTCAGCTTAGGTCTTAAAATGATATTAAAGTCCTACAATGCTCAATGCAAGTGCAATTTTAAGGAAAAATGAGTGAATATGCTAGTTTTTGTTGAAATTGACTGTGTAAATGCAGAATCTAAGATGTAAATGCAAAAAAACACTATAATGAAACACTAAAATAATAAATTAGTCCTATAAGAGTGTTTAAAAGAGTAGTAAAATATGAAACAAGATTTTAACCACAAACCCTAGCTATTGCAAAGGCCAGGTTATATGAAAAAAGCACAATTTCAAGCAAACCCTAGCAATTTTAGTGTGAAAATGCTATGTAAATGATTGTAGAATGATCTATTGCTGTAATTTATATCAGATCTGATGCAAATATCAGATATTAGAATGATTTAGATGAAATGCAATGCAAACTATGTCAAAAATGCAAGCCTAGGATGTCAATTTTTTTCAATTTTTTTTGTAGATTTTCAAATGCAATAAGATGAAAATGTAATGAATGAATGTAAATCTGAAGTACAACACTCAACAAGGTGCAAAATTTAATAAAAACATGGGTTCACCAAAATGTTATGTAGGAAAAGTGAATATAGGGTTGATTTGATGATATGCCTAGATCCTCCTTTCACTACATACCATTCAAGGACATTTAACTGAGTTGAATCTCAAATTTTGAAAGAGGATTCACCTATAGGTTGGTTGTCACTTGTAATTATAGGAAAATTTGGAATTTGTTGATTAATGTATTAATTTAATGCTTGATTATGCTTAAAACCCTAATTATGTAAAATCATAAATAAACAAACAAATCCCAACAAATGCTCACACACAAAGATATCAAATGACAATTAGATACATACCATATTTCAAGATTCTGGATGCAAAAAAGTTAGGGGCTAAAGAGTAAGCAGCCAAGCCCAAGGTAGGAACTTTGTCAGGGATTTCTGAAACTTGTCTATAATTGATCACCACTGTCTCAGAGATTTTCTACCCTACAAATCTGAAGGGCTTCGGGGTGGGTGCCCAAGCCCTTGTAGTGTCTTTTCCTTTAGATACAGGATCTCCACACTTTCTCACAATCTCCTGCAACTCCTCTCCGCAAGATATGACACCTGTTACCTGCAATCACAAGGAATGTGGTTAGGGTTGTGGTGTTTAGGAGCTTACCTCAATCAAGCCCTGAAATGGAATTCAAGCTTTCCAACATCGATGTTTGATAAAGAGCGTGTATCCCTATGGGATTGAGGCAAAAACAAATTGATAAATGATTGATTCAACACAAATGGATATCACCTTAGAGGTGTAGCTCACATGTAGATGAAAATCCTTCAACACATGAGAAGATGAAGCCAAATATGCATAACAACACAATAACAAGATAAGTTTGCTCTGCCACAATGAATTCTTTGAATGCTCTACAATCATAAGTATGCCAAAAGTTCATAATCATCTTCTAGTTTACAAATGAATCCCTAAACATGCTTATATATGCATTCCTACTACAAATTTCATAATTCAAACTTAAGATGTCGGCAGTGAAACCTTTTAATGGTCACATAACTGACATTTAAAATTTAGGTCCCAACCAAATAGGACAGGACTAGGGCACAAGCATCCAAGCCCTAAGCCCCATTTTCAAGGTAGGATCAAGTCCAACAATGTCCCCTTAGCCCCATTTGACATGGGTTTTCAGGGATTTTGCATTGGGAGTTAAAATGAACATGCAATATCAAAAACAAGGGACCTGAGAGCTAAACTTAGGAAGTAAAAGTCCTAGGGGGACATTTTGATGCAGAACCATAGTTGGAAATACTCAATAATGATAGAAGTTGATACTTCTCCTTACATCGGCAAGAGTTGATGAATGTCTTACCGATATACCTCTATTAGCCAGACTAACATCCATCGGCTTCTCCCAACTCTTTCACTCCGACACCCATCTCATACCGATGAGTGTGTCGTTTGTAATCACCTATCGGTAAGATATCTCCTATTGGTATTGTCTAAACCTCACTACCTGATGGTACCTTTCCTACCAATAAAACTTGAACTACTTTAGATATTGGTTGCCTATCGGCAACATAATAGCTATCGGCCCAACTTTCTAGCCGTTCTCTGATGTCAAATGTCACACCAAAACACTTAACATCAAATTCTCCATCGGTCTGACCTTATCCTTCGATGGGACTTCCAAGTCTTCTCTCGACGATGCTTCTTACACCGATATCCTTCATCAGCGACACTTCACAATAGTCACCCCGATCGGTGAAACCTTCTACTGTCAGCCCACTATCATTTCCTCAGCCTGATACCTATGCTCACGCTGATGATCTCTCTATCGGCAAGTCTTTAACTATTGGTGTAACTTTTCCCTTATGCTCTGATAATGCTTCTCACGCCAAAAAGCATAACATCAACTTAGTCATTAGTAAGACGGCCTCTATCGGCAGTGTCTCCATTTCTCTCACCGACACGCCAATACACGTTCTCCTCCAACACAGGCACGCAAACTCCCCTGCTTCACACTTGAATCCTCCTTCAATGATCAAAACTTGAACTCGCACTCCTCTTACATAGTTAGGGTTAGGGTTATATCATACAATTTGTACAGGACTCATTCCATGAGGATCAGAATCTTACATTCACGGAATGGTCCATTATGACATTGTTACCCTCAAAATAGAATAAGAACGATATGTGATCCTTTGCACCAGTCAAAACAAAAATAATACAGAATTGTCAAGCTGAAAGGAAATACCAGGAATGTCTTAGTTTATTATGCAATCAGATTCCAATTCACTCTATTACTCTCTCTACATGCTTTCTCGATCTCACAAGAGTGGTTTTATGCTTCATTGTGTGGATGGCAGTTGTACCGGTGGGAATGCCAACCGCTCTGCAACATGTCCATGACACAGTTACATACAAGATCTTTTGCCAGTTACAACATCTACCAGACATGACTAATTCAAACACACATATAGCCATCAGGCCTTACAATTGGTCTCTTGGACCTTATGGACTAAAAAAATAGAAACTAACTAAATTATCTAGGTGACCCTACCCCTAGAGACACTATTGGACCAAATTACATCCTTTTTGGTCCTGGGGTCCTTACCAGGACCCTCAGGGCATTTGATCATTATATCACCTTGACCATTACCACTTGTCATAACTGATTTTAAAATGCTCCAATTGATTTGGTTATCTCCATAGGATCTTCTCATGATCATAGGTGTCTTCTGATTCCAAGATGTTTCCTTAGGTGCTCCTGCACCACATTTTACAACATAACAAGAAGTTATTGGAGGAATATGAGAAATGGACACAACTTCTCATCACAAGAAGGGAGAAGAGCATCGACCATGATCATATTTAAGATGAGGGTGCTCTAAAAGGATTTGATCAACTTCAAGAGTACAAAGAATTAAGTCAAAAAAGAACAAATGATGCAGGAGCATCCCTAGTTCAAGAGCAATCTTGCATCAACCAAAAACATTTGCATTTTAGTTTGTTTGCAGTTTAATTTGTTTCTTTTAATTTTTTAGTTCAGTTCAGGCAGTTTAGTCAAAAGTAGTTTCTGTATTTTGGTTCACATTCTACCACAGTTACATTTCAGATCTTACAGAGCTAGAGTTAGCATCTAGTTTCATTTATCTACATCATATCTAGAATTTAGAACATTTGGATTAAGTACCAAAAGGATATCGCTATCAGAAGATCGACTATTTTCTCAGAATAGAGCATCCTGACAATCTCAGATAATCTGCTAAAGGAGAAGATCTGCGGAGCAGTTCTTGACTTGTGGAGCCTAATGACACATCATTCAATGATCTATGGTTCATTTTTGACCTTCCCCATGATCGGCACATCATTCCATTCATTTGTGGAGGAGTTCTATTCATTTAGGTCTGACCTATCCGGGTACACACGTTACAACTCTTCATTGGAGTTTGTGATCTTCCTTGGCCAATGTGGAGGAATCTTTTGTACCAAAGATGATATATATTGATGTAATATATCCTTAGGAAAGGGACATTCAAAGTTCTCATGATTTAGAAGATAGATAGTTTGGATTCTTTGCGAAGAAGCTTGAAAGCTATATCTTTGCATATTCTGATATTCTATAATCAGTCCTGTGAGCTCTATTGTAAGCCCGCATGATGCTGGCTGATCTGAATTTGAATTCTTTGATATAATGAATGACTAAATCTACATTTGTTTCACATCTGTGAGTTGTTTCCGTTGTGTTGAGTCTTGCTGCACGGTCTAGATAGTTCATTCTGTGAACCCTCCTACCGTGACTACACCAATTGGTATCAAAGTGAAAGTTTGAATTTTTGGGAGAAAACTGAGCAAAATTGGTGAAGGAATTCTATAAGATTTTGTTGTGGATAGATCACCAAATTGAGGTAGGTTACTTGTGCTACAACTGATTTCTGATTGTGAGGTAGTTGTCACCTTATAGCCCAATCACTGAATCTGAGGCAGTTTACACTTGATCCCAGGAAGATGCCACCGAGGAGAGTTGTTGTTATTGGAACAATGGCTGGTAGAATGGATGAGATAATGGAAATGATGAAAATGGTGCAAATTCACTTAGATGATGTTGAATAAGATAGGCGAAGAGGATTGACACCTAGACCTAATGTGGAAGTCATGATGAAGAGGAATTTCAATCTGTTGAACAAATTGGTGAAACCCTAGGAGGTGTTGAAGAAGAAGAGTCAAACCAAGTGAAGATGTTGTGATCTATTTCAAAGATTAGAAAAAGACCTAGAGTGGATGTATTGAATTACATTGGCAATTTGAATCCTAAAGAGTTGATTGACTGGATAAATGACATGGAAGAATACTTTGAATATGAATAAATTGAAGATTCGAAGAAGGTAAAATTTGCAAGGACAAAGTTGAAAGGACATGCTTCTATATGGTGGAAAGAAGTTCAGTTGGAAATAAATACGAGAGGGAAAGAAAAGATTAAAAAATGGGATAGGATGGTGACAAAATTGAAGAATCAATTCATACCCGATGACTATGAGTTGGAACTATTGAAGAGATTGCAAAACCTGAGACAAAAGGAAAAATCTGTGAAGGAGTATAATGAAGAATTTCATAAGATGATCATAAGAACAGGACATAGTGAAGCAAGCAAGGATAAAGAGGCTAGATACATCAATGGACTAAGATTGAACATTCAAGAAGAACTAAGCCTGGTAAGGTTGACATCTTTAGAGGAAGCATATCAGTTTGCCCTGAAAGTTGAAGAGAAGATGAATAAGAGGAATGATCATAGATAGAGAGGTAGAGGAGGTAAATTTTAGAGAGGTAGGACTTATTCCAGAGGAGACAGATCACATCCAGAGTAGAACAATTTTGACAACCCACTTAAGAAGGATGACAGAGATAATAATGCTTACTGGAAAGATGATAGAAATTTTTACCAGAGAGGAAACCCTAGTGCATATTGGAATGAAGGATACATAAGAGAAGGAAGAGGATTGGATAAGAGAACATTCAGAGGCACTTGTTTCAAGTGTGGAGGTGAAGGACATAGTGCATTTGAGTGTAATCTAGGTAGTACAAGCAAGAAAACATAGAACAGTGGAAGAGCAACCTATGTTGAAGAAGAACCTATTGGATCACCTAGCTTGGTTGGTAAACCAAAGAAAGGAGAATTACTTGTAATGAGGAGAGCATTATTTCAAGTAGTAACAAATGAGGAACCACCATAGAGGAAGAGTTTTTTCAGAACCAGATGCAAATCAGGAGGTAACTATTGCAAAGCTGTGATTGATAGTGATAATTCTGATAACCTAGTTTCAAAGGAGATGGTGACTAAGCTAAATTTGGAAAGGTTGAAACACCCTAAGCCCTATCAGATAGCATGGATTTAAGATGATCCTAAGGTACTAGTGAGTGAACAATGTTTGGTAAAATTTCATATTGGATCTTATCATGATGAAGCCTTGTGTGATATTCTGCCTATGGATGTTTGTCATATCTTGTTGGGTAGACCTTGGCAGTATGATAGAAAATCTATACATGATGGGAGAAAGAAGACATACACTATAACAGCAAATGAAAAGAGAATTACCTTGATTCCTTTAGAAGATGACCCTAAGAATGAAGTATGTTGGAATGCTAGAATTTGTTTGGTAAATGGAAGAAAATTTCTGTATGGATTGAGACATGAGAATACGTGTTATGCTTTGATTCTGAAGAAGCTTGAAACATTGAAGAAGGAGACTAAAGAATCACAATCAGAGGAGATAAAGGAGTTGTTGACAAAGTATGAAGACATCATATCAGATAATGTTCTTGAAGGATTACCACCAATCAGGAGTATCAATCATCACATGGATCTTATACCTGGAGAAAGTTTACCTAACAAAGCAGCACATAGAATGACACTGGCAGAGAACAAAGAACTAAATAGACAAATAAAAGAATTGTTGAGGAAGGGTTTGATCAGAGAAAGTTTGAGTCCTTGTGTAGTACCTACAGTGCTAGCACCGAAGAAGGACGGAGAATGGAGAATGTGTACAGACTCTAAAGCAATAAACAAGATCAAGGAGAAACGCATTGGAGGATTGGCGGGATGTTTTGGTATTGATAAGACAGTGGCTTCGATAAGTGAAAACTACGTTTGGCCTTAGATACATAAGGATGTCAAGAAATTTGTGCAGAGTTGTAGAGTTTGTCAAGTTGCAAAAGGGAATAGTCAGAACACTAGATTGTATAAACCTTTAACAATAGCAGAGAGACCTTGGGAAGACATAAGCATGGATTTTGTAATGGGATTCCCTAAGACATAGAGAGGACATGATTCAATATTTGTAGTGGTGGATAGATTTTCAAAGATGGCTCATTTCATACCTTGCAAGAAGACACTGATGCAGTACATGTAGCTGACCTATTTTTCAAGGAAATTGTGAGATTGCATGGATTACCTAAGAGCATACTTTTAGATAGAGACACTAGATTTCTTGGATACTTTTGGAAGACACTTTGGAAGAAGATGAAGACATATTTGAAGTTTAGTTTAGATTTTCATCCATAGACTGATGGACAGACAAAGGTAGTGAATAGGAGTTTGGGAAACTTGTTGAGATGTTTAGTTGGAGACAAGATAGGAAGTTGCGATTTGATTCTACCACAAGTAGAGTTTGCATATAATCATTCAACAAATAGGACTATTGGAAGAACACCTTTTGAGATTGTTACCAGAGTGAATCCTAAAGGAGTTGAAGAATTGAGAGGATATCAGTGTAGAAGAAAAGAAAAGTGCAGAAGCAAAAGAATTTGCAAATCGCATGAAGACAATGCATGATTAGGTAAAGAAGCATTTGGAGGACATGAATAGTAAGTATAAGGAAAGAGCAGATAAGAAGAGAAGACATAAGGAATTTGTAGTTGGAGATGAGGTAATGGTATACTTGAGAAAAGAAAGATTTCCTGTTGAGACATATAACAGTTGAAGATGAAGAAGTTTGGACCTTGTAGGATACTCATAAAATTTGATTTAGGGAATGCATATGAAGTGGAGCTACCTGAGACATTGGGTATTTCATCTATTTTCAACATTACAGACCTATATCAGTATCATGAAGAAGAGTTCAGTGATAGCATGAAGGAAGACTTGAAGAAGCAGTTACCACAACAAGCACCGGAGCAGATTGAAGACATTCTGGACAACAGAATTGGATGCAGCATTAGAGGAAGACAATACAAAGAATACCTTGTGAAGTGGAAAGGTAGACCGGAAGAAAATTCATCATGGATTTCCCAGGTTGAGGTGGACCATCTTGATTTCCCTCTAGCCCTAAGAATGTGAGGGACTCACTTTTTCAATAACCCCAGATGTCTAATGCAAGAGCATCCCTAGTTCAAGATCAATCTTACATCAACAAAAACATTTGCATTTTAGTTTATTTGCAGTTCAGTTTCTTTCTTTTCTTTTTTTAGTTCAGTTTAGGCAGTTTAGTTAGAAGCAGTTTCTATAATTTTGGTCTGCATTCTGCCGCAGTTACATTTAAGATCTTGCAGAGCTAGAGTTAGCATCTAGATTCATTCATCTACATCATATCTAGAATTTAGAACATTTGGATTAAGTACCAAAAGGATATCACTATCAGAAGATTGATTATTTTCTTAGAACAGAGCATCCTGATAATCTCAGACGATCAGCTAAAGGAGAAGATTAGTGGACCATTTCCTAACTTGTGGAGCCTAATGACACATCATTCAATGATCTAAGGTTCATTGCCGACCTTCCCTGTGATCTGCACATCATTCCATTCATTTGCGGAGGAGTTTCTATTCATTTAGGTCTGACCTATCTGGGTACACATGTTATAGCTCTTCATTGGATTTTGTGATCTTTCTTGGCCGACATGGAGGAATCGTTTGTACCGGAGATGATATAATTGATGTAATAGATCATTAGGAAAGGGACATTCAAAGTTCTCATGATTTAGAAGATAGATAGTTTGGATTCTTTGTGAAGGAGCTTGAAAGCTATATCATTGTATATTATGATATTTTGTAATTAGGCTTGTGAACCCTATTGTGAGCCATATTGTAAGCCCGTATGACGTCAGCCGATCTGAATTTGAATTCTTTGATATAATGAATGACTAAATTTGCATTTGTTTCACATCTGTGAGTTGTGTCTGTTGTGTTTACTCTTGTTGCACGGTCTAGATAGTTCATTCTATGAACCCTCCTACCGTGATTGGACAAGAAAACTACTCAAAAATCATAGTCTATTAGATATGTGGCAGAAAGTTCTCACAAAAGAGAGGTAGAAGATGGAAATTAAGGGAAGAAAAACCCCATCAAATAAACAAGTAAAAGATATGAGAAGTAAATTCCCTAGAAACTGTCATCAACAAATTGTTTACATTGTGCCACTTGTGTGTAAGAGAGACTCTAGGTTCCATGTTATATTGAAAGTGAGAGAATAATGCATGGGCAACATTAGAGAAGGAATGTAAGGAACAAGTAGGTAAGGTGAATAACCAAGTCTAAGAAATATCTCTCAATGTGGTAGGAAAGAATTTTGTGAAGACATAGTGATCACATGTATGAGTCGAGCATATGGTGGAAAAGTGTTTTACATGGTGCAACAAATAACCATGGCCATTGTATTTATTAAAAGAAAGAGTTCTCATACCAACTAGAGAGGGGTATGAAAGAATCTAGAAAGATAAAGGAGAGCATAGACATGTAGATGTAGAAGGAGCTATAGAAGGTATCACACAAGAAATTAATGGAAATACCTCCAAAATGGAAAATGGTGTGGAAGTAATAGTAGGAAAAGAAGGCGGTTTTCCTTTTAGGATAGAGGTGATCTCAATCTCACAATAGAGGTAGTCCCAAAGTGATGACAAAGGTAAGATCAATGTCATAACCAAGGACTCTCAATATTATAATAGAGGTAAGATCAATGTCATATTAGAGGAATCTCAATGTGACACAGAGGTAAGCTCGATGTCGTAACTAAGGACTCTTAATATTATAACAAAGGTAAGCTAGATGTAATAATAGGAGATTCTTAATATGATGACAAACCTAATCTCAATTTAATGTGTAATGTCAAAGAAGCATGAAATTCTAGGTGAGCTAGATAGAGTTAAATCTCAATGTCTTAACAAAATACATCTAGCCAAGAGAAGAAGAAAGAATATGCTATGGAGATAATAATGTTCCTACAATAAATCTAGAAGATAGAGAAGGAACATCAACAATAGAATGAAACATTGACTTGTTAGAAGAGGTGTTTTTTATTATTGCATGAAGAGAAATATGAGAGTCTATATATTTAATAGAAATAGGCTCTAGAAATAAGAAGAATGAGCTATGGGAGAAGTTGATGTGTGAGAAGCATCATAGCCAATATCATTTTCAACATGACCAAGGAGAGTGTCATGACTTTGTGCAAATTCATATACCAAATCAATATCATCATTTTGAAAAGAAGGAAAAGGTGGATCATAAGATGAGACATGAATGACACCTATGTCGGTAAGGTGTTGTATTATGCCTTTTAATTCTTGACATTGATTGGTAGAATGACTAGACACTCTATGCTATCCACAAGAAGGAAGTGTAGAATAATTATGCTTTAAAACATTCTTGTGTGTAGGAGGAATCTGAGTGATCAACTAAGTCTCCAAGAGAGTGGATAGAATACTCTTAGGAGAGTCATGAAGTTGTTTGTAGGACTAGCTTTCATGTTTGGACGAAATTGGAAAAGGTAAAAGATTTAGGATAGGATCAAAATAAATAGATGATGTTGGATCTATGTTAGTTTGAGAAGGTCCAAGTAAAGGAGAATGAATGAGGGGAAGATATTCATTGGAAGAATACTCAATATCTATTGAAGGATGACTTTCAACCAATGTGACATTAAGGAAGTGATGAATGATACTAGCATGCTCACCATTATCTATAAGAGGGAGCTCATCCTCTAAATATTGAGGAGATGAACAAGAAAAGAGTTCATCTTGGAAAGATAAAGGATCAATAAAATCATGAGCCTCATGATCACTTGAAGAAGAGTCATCAAAGGCACTAAAAGAGATATTATCAATAGAATTTTGAGAATGATGTGGTAAAGAAGTATCATCAACCATAAGGATAGGATCCTCACAAGTTATGATTGAAGAGAGAGAGAGAGAGAGAGAGAGAGAGAGAGAGAGAGAGAGAGAGAGAGAGAGAGAGAGAGAGAGAGAGAGAGAGAGAGAGAGAGAGAGAGAGAGAGAGAGAGAGAGAGAGAGAGAGAGAGAGAGAGAGAGAGAGAGAGAGAGAGAGAGAGAGAGAGAGAGAGAGAGAGAGAGAGAGAGAGAGAGAGAGAGAGAGAGAGAGAGAGAGAGAGAGAGAGAGAGAGATCTCCACACCCTTAGTGATGTCCAAGGGGATTGAACATGCAACCAAAGGAGGGAGAGAAGAGAAAGAGGTCTCCACATCCTTAGTGATGTCAAAGGGGCTTGAAAACACAACCAAAGGAGGGAGAGAAGAGAAAGAGGTATCTGCATCCTTAGTGATGTTCAAGGGGCTTGAACACACAACTAAAGGAGGAAGAGAAATGGAAAGAGGCATGGAACCATCATGGACTATAGAAGATGTATTAGAAGTGGAAGAACTATCAACATCATCTATTTCATGATAGGTCATGGAGATGAATATAAAGAAGTTATAATATAGAAGGAGAGACATGCATAAGAGCCATGAAGGTAGAAAAATTAAATATACAATAAGGGATCTCATACATATGTAACATGTAGAGATATCCATGTCATAGATGACAGTTATATTCAATCTAAGACATATGGATAAATATTAATAAAATGAGAGAATATGTCATAGTCCATGATGTATGCATGCATATATTCACAAGAGAAATAAATAGAAGAATCCATGATTAATAAAATTGATTAAGAAAGGTGTTGACAATTCAGCCAAAGGCCACCATTTTTCTCCTTTTTTAGGAAAGATTTTTTTATTTCACTTTTGGAAGAAAATTGAATTAAAAATGAATATTTTTTGTGCTAAAGAAAAAGGTTCACCAAAATGTAATATAGAAAAAGTAATACCTTTAACTTTTAGATTACATTAAATATGAGCTAGGATAGAAAATGCTAACTTATAGGAAACTAAAATACACAATCAAAAAACTAGATTTAGAATCCTAAATAGCATAAAATAATGAACCTAGCACCAAAATATGAAGTTCACTATCTTGGATGCTAGCACTGAATGTAGATTTCCACATATGGTAATGTAGTTCAATCATTTATTTCCATCCCAGTCTTATGCTATCATCCAAAAAAAATTCAAAATTCAAATTTTATGCCAGATTTTGAACTCACCTATGTAACAAGGAATAGGGACAACCAAGATAGAAAACCAAAGGATACAAGATGATATATAAATGATAAAATAGAGATAAACTAAATAAATCAAATGATTTAATAAAATGAACAAGAGAAGGGAAGAGATACTAGCGAACTTCCATACAATTGAATGCCTCCCAAAATGCATGTAGCTGAAACAAGAGAAAATTTTGGGGTTTTTTGGGAGCTTGCATTTAGGTCAAGCCCCTATGTTGGTATTTTGACCTCCATGGAAAACCAATGATAAAGAGAGTATAAAAATAGTGTGTGCTCCTATCCTACGTGCATCTACAAATTAAGAGTAGTGATAACAAAATAAATCTATAAGTATCAACCCTAATCTATAGGGAAGAATACCCTAGTGTGCATAAAATATAAACAAGGTGGTGATGGTCACCAATAGATTTGCTAATAGAGATGTAGAAAAAAATGATAAAGAAGAGCTACAATATTATTTAAAAGAACAATATTACCAACATGATGTAGAATAGGGAAAAGTGAGCTCTTTAGAGGATTCAACCAAAGTGTAACAATACCAATCCTTGAGAGAGCTTAAAAAATGGTGTTATTTTAGCAACATGTAGCTTCAACAAGTTCAACAATGGAGGTACATGTGCAACCAAGGATATCCAAGATAGGAATAGAATGAGATAATTTGATGGAGATTCAAAAATCATTTATGCATAATGGTTATGTGGAAGATGAAGGGTCATATTCAGATGTTGATGGAATTTTTTTGACAACCAAGCATTATAGCAGGCAACAAGTGGCTGGGTAGGAAATCAAGTTTTAAATTTTTGGTACTCATGGGACAGTAGCGTGTTGAACATACATCCATGTGTCACACTAGTGTCCTAGAAAAATTACACAAAATTCGACATGTGTTCCCATGACAACAAGAAGAATTAGAATCTAATAGAAAAATTTGGCAATTTGGTGAAGGAAAAGGCTAAGGCTAGGCTAAAATGATCCAAAAACATGTTAAGAGAATGGACACTAAAAAAAGACCAAAATATAGCATGAAATTGCAAGGATATGCAATTTTCTACATTAGAGAGTGATAACCCACTCGTCTCCTTCCTCCTTATTAAGTTTGTTGACTATGGGTGCAATCCTTTATCTTCAAATTCTAATCATGTGTACATGGAACCCACATCCTATACAATTCATTTTTTTGGGATATTACTTTATCCAACTCTCTACTAGCAAGGGATATTGATATTTCTACAATCTTCTCTTCCTTCTCCTATGGTGCTCGTACATCTTAAACTCTTTCTTCTTCTTCTCATATCTCCTCCTATAGAGAATCCTCCTCATTACTCAACTATCCTTTAGCATCACCTATGGGCCTATGACATAATCTCAATTTCATGCCTCCTATTTCCTCTTATAGGGTATTCTCCTCCTTATCATTCCACTAAGGAGGAGGATGTCCTAATATCCAAAAAGTGTAGGATATCATTGATAGTAGAACCAAGATCCTCAATCTATGTCGAGATTCCAGTAGATAGGAAAAGTATTCACATACAATGGAAATAATTATTTACTTTCCAATTCTCAAGTTAAGCCTCAATTACTCTAGGAATTCCATTCCTCTCTACTATAGGTTACTCAAGATTTTTGAAGACCTATCAGAAAGTCAAACAATATTTCTTTTGGAAAGGTCTTAAGTAGGATGGCCTTGTGTTTATCACAAAATTTGATCTCTGTTAATGGACTAACAAACAATCCATCAAGGCCCCTAGATTATTTTAGCCACTTTCCATTCTTGATAAGGCTTGGATTGATATTTCTATGGATTCTATTGTGGGGCTTCCCACCTTTAGAGGTAAACAAGTCATTCCAATTATTGCTAAGGTTAGAAACCCTATATTGGGGGTTTTTAAATATCACAAAAGTGTTGCCATTTTGGTTTCATTTTTAGGTTAGAAACCATATTTTGGGGTTTTTTAAATATCACAAAAGAGTTATCATTTTGGGAAAAATTAGATTCCCCATAGAGGTTCCAATGAAGGGAAAAATGGTTACCTTCCAAAACCACAACATCAAATAGCTTTTGTATATAGCATTGAGCTTCCACATACCCTTGGGTATATTGGTAGAACCCCTAGGATTTTTTCATAACCTTAACCTATGCAACCTTCAACTATCTAAATTTTGTGATGCAACAGTAAGTGATTAGCCCTAGGATGTTATTCACCATGTACTTTAGAGATGGGTTATTGGGTTACATGTATGGTCCTAATCCTCCATAGTTAGCACTCAAACATTTTTCTAACACAATTTACAAATAGGTTCAATATATTGGTGAGGTCATAGAATAGAAACTCCTTATAAAGCCTCCCACCTTATCCCCACCAATGTGTCATAAAATCTAGGCTTTGGTCATCACTATTCCTGTAGCTAGGTATTTTTTATCTATTAAATAGATATCAGTTTTCTATGTGCCAAAAAAAATTATTTCCAAGTGCTAGGATACACTTCCTTTCCACAAAAATATATTCCAAATTTCTACTCCAACATCCAATCTACTCATAGATCAACAAATTTAAAAAATAGCAAATAACTCTCCAGTCAGCTATAAATTTAGAAAAGCTGACTACATTTCCATCCCACAGGGATCTAAAATCTCAAAAAACCATAGGTAAAAAATAAGTCTAGGAAAACTTTTACCTTTTTAGGTGAATTATCTTGTTGTGATCATTTTTTCAAGTAGGTCAGTTTGATATATAACTCTAAGTAGCTTTTTTCTATCCTAAGCCCCTATTTTCCTCATTTAGGCACCTACATAGTTGTTCTCATCTTGGCCTCCTAATTAGTTTCCCATATAAATTCAGCTACCTTTTTCTACTACCTTAGTTTTGTCACTATGGTCATGGGTCATCACTCTTAGGACCCACCTAAGCTCTCAATGGAATCAATCTTGGTGCTAGACTTGACAACATAGAGGCTCAAGCAACAAAAAAGAAAAGATTGGCAAATTCATCTTTTAGTTTTGAGAATTCAAAGCCTCCATGATTTTATAAAGGTATCATTCATCTACTAATATAGAAGGGGTCACTTACCTAGCTTTGGGTCATCTCCCATGTCCCCCTGAGCTTGAATTTTTGAAATTTGATGGTACTGACCCTACTAGTTGGTTGTACAAGACAAATCAGTATCTTACAATTCATCACACTCCTCTAGATCAAAAGATTTCCATAAATTCTTTTCAATTTCAAAATTATGCCATTCAATGGTTTCAATGGTTGGATTGGCATCACTCCTTTCTCACCTGGGTAGGCTTTTGCAAGGAAGCACTCACCCAATTTGGTGCAAGTGCATATGAGGATTTTATTGGTGCCCTCACTAAATTACATCAAAATCATTCCATGTAGACTATTGAACTTAGTTTGAGAATTTGGCTAATCAAACCTATGGTCTTGATGAACAATATTGTAAATTCTATTTCATAAGTGGCCTTAAAAAAGATACCAAGGAAAAAGTTTTAATGTTTAAACTAGTTAATTTTTGTGATACTTTTTTTTTGGCTCACCTTGTAGAGGACAAATTTGTTGTCTATAAAAACCTCTTGAGTCATTCTTCACCTTTTAGCCTAAACGACATGTCCCAAATTAGCTAAAAAAAGCCAATGGGTTATTTTAAATTTGTGATCAAAAGTGGGTAAAAGGTCATAAACATAAGGAGAAACACTTATATCACATTGATGCAATAGGGGGACCCAATAATTTGGAGGAATCATCTATAAAGGAATAAGATGTGGCTCCACATAAAATTGAGTCCATTGAGAATTCTCATATTTCTATGCATGCTCTGATTGATTTCCCTTCCCCCAAACACTAAAATTCATTAGCTACATCGAACTCCAAAAGGTGGTGATACTGATTGATGGGGTTAGCATGTACATAACTTCATTAGTTGAAAGCTAGCTAACTAGCTCCATTGTTATATCAATGTTTGCAACAATTTTTAAACTATGGTAGCCAATGTTACTACTATGTCATATGGGGAAAAGTGCCACAATGTCAAGCTTACTGTAGGGGACTATCAACTCAACATTGATATTTTTACTCTTTCCTTGGTCAGTGTTGATGTAGTGTTGGGTATTCAATGGTTGCAAACCATAGGGCCCCTCACTTGTGACTACTCCCAACTATGGCTCAAATTCACCTAGAATGGTAGTGAATATACATTACAAGATCTAAAGGTAGAGGATGTTTCAATGGTTAGTTTTCACCATATAGAAAAAATATTAAAAAGGGATACTCTAGAATTCTGGCCAAGTTCCACTCTATCAAATCTCACCCATATCCTTCTCCTACTCGTCATATAGAATTGCAAGGCCTCCTTGCTAAGTATCCCCAAGTATTTTAGGATCCCAAACTATTGCCTCTCCCAAGGTCCCATGACCATGCTATTCCCCTCATTCTTGGAGGAAATCCTCCAAATATTCAACCATATAGGTATCACTTTAACCAAAAAGATGAAATTGAAAAGATGGTGCAAGAGCTACAAATTGTGGGTGTCATTCAACCCTGTACTAGTCCTTATTCCTCTCCTATATAATTATGCTTCCCAAGAAATATGGTGGTTGGAAGATGTGCCCTAATTTCCATGAACTTGATAAATTAACCATAAAGATGAGTTCCCTATTCCAGTTACTGATGATTTGTTGGATGATCTTCCAGGGGTCATTTTTTTTTACAAAACTAGACCTTCGATTTGGATATCACTAAATTTGGGTCAATAAGGATGATAATCCCAAGATGGCCTTCCATACCCATGAAGGTCATTATGAATTCTTGGTCACACCCATTGGAATAAACCAATGCTCCTACATTTTAGAGCTTGTGTTTCACTACTAATTGTGTAAATTTATCTTCATCTTGTTTGATGATATCCTCATCTATAGTCACACTTAGGGCACTCATCTCCACCATTTGGAACTAGCCCTTAATACTTTATAGGAGCATTCCCTTTTTTTTAAGAACTCTAAATGTGCTTTTTCCATACAATAGGTAGAGTATCTAGGCCACATTATGTTGATGGATGGTGTACAAGTTGATCTGTAGAAGATTGCATCCATGAAATATTGCCCAAACCTTCCTCTTTTAAAGGCTTGTAAGGATTTATAGGATTGACAATCATTACCACAAGTTTATTCACAATTGTAGTAAAATTTCTAGCCCCTTAATATCCCTACTAAAAAGAACTCTTTTGTCTAGATAGATGAAGTCGATTTGACATTTCTTGCTCTCAAAACTATCATGTGTTCCACTCTAGTTTTGGCCATGCTTGATTTACCAAACCCTTCACTCCTAAATGTGATGCTTCCGGCACTGGCCTTGATGTAATGTTAATGCAAGAAGGTAGACCACTCACTTTCCTTAGCAAGCAACTCATATGGTGCAATTTGGCTAAATCTACATATGAAAAAGAAATGTTGGTTATCCTCCATGTTATTCAACATTGGAAACCTTACCCCTTAGGTCACAAATTCCAAATAAAAAATGGTCATTGTAGCTTGAAATATTTCTAGAAGCAATAGGGGTCTTCCCCTAAATAGAAAAAATGGGTGACTAAAATGCAAGGTTATGCTTATGAGATTGTCTTTAAGAATGGTAACGATAATGTTGTTGCTAATACACTCTCACATTAGTATGAAGAGGAAGGCACATTGTTTTCTCTTTTTGTCTTAGTTCCCACCTAGATGGATGAGATTTAGTAAGAATGGACCACTAACCAAAAAGTGTAGGCTATCATTTGATAGTTGAACCAACATCCTTAATATGTGCCAAGGTTCGAATGGACAAGACAAGTATTCACATGCAATGGCAGGATTTATTTATTTGCCAATTCTCAAGTTAAGCCTCAATTACTCTGGGACTTTCATTCCTCCCATATTGTAGGTAACTTGGGATTTTTAAAGTTCTATCAGAAAGTCAAACATAATTTCTTTTGGAGAGGTTTTAAGTAGGATGTCAAAGCATTTGTCATAGAATATGATGGTTGTCAGCAGACTAATAGGGAAACCATCAAGGCCCCTAGATTACTTCAGCCACTTTCTATTCCTAATAAGGCTTAGATTGATATTTCTATCAATTTTATTGTGGATTTTCCTACCTCTAGAGGTAAACAAGTCATTTTGTTTATTGCTGACTAGTTGACCAAATGCTCATTTTTGTGACTTGCCCCACCTTACATTGTTGTACTAGTGTCTTAACACTTCTTGCATTCTATTTTTAAACGTCATAGGATGTTGTTCACTATTGTCAGTGATCATGATATTTCTTTTACCAACAAATTTCAGCAGGAATTGTTTAAGTTGTAAGGAACTCATTCGACCATAATATTTCATCCTATCATCCTCAAACTGATGGATAAACTATGATTCTCAACAAATTCCTTGAAACTTATTTGTGTTGTTTTCTATCTAAGAAACAAAACCAACGGGATAGGTCATTAGCTCTTGTTGAGTGGTGGTACAATACTACTTATCATAGTGCTTCCAAGATGACACCTTATGATGCCCTCTATGATACTCCCCCAACTTCCTTGGGTACTTGTCTTCTAGGCTCTTCCAACATTGCAGCAATTGAAATTACTCTAGCCAAGTGAGAGGAAATTTATTGCATCCTCAAAGCCAATCTAGTGCTTGCATGAAATCACATGAAACAACAAGTGGATCAACATCAGACAAAACATACCCTTATTGTTGGTGATTAGGTCATTTTGTATCTTTAGCCCTACAAGTAGATGTCATTACAAGACAAGTGTGTTCATAAGTTGGGTCCAAAATTTTATGGCCCTTATCAAGTGGTGTAGTGAATTGGTGAGATGACATACAAACTTGCACTCCCTCCGTCTTCTAAGATCCATCTAAGTTTTCATGCCTCTTACCTCAGGAAAGTGCTTGGGATGACTACTCACATTCCAATGGAGTTTCCGGTGTTGGATGAGTAGGGCTCAATCTTTTTAGAACCTAGGGCTATATTGGACAAGCATACCAAGCACCTTCACACTCATTCGATTGAAGAGATTCTAATCTAGTGGAATGTTTTGCAACCTAAAGATGCCACATGGGAACCAACCAACAAATTGTCTCTCAATTTCCTAGTCTCAAGCTTTGAGGAACAAGATTTTTGAAGGGGTGGACAATGTTACAAACCCCATTCTATTATATATAATAAATATTAGTTGGTATTAACTTTGGGTGCATATGCTTTGTAAGTCACCCATAGTTATTAGTAAATAAAGTGGTGGATGCACATGTTTTGTAAGTCATCCCACCCATTAGTCAAAACAAGGTATTTATTCCACATGCATGGGATAATAGTAGATATCTTTAGCAAGAATCTATTTATTGTAATGACTTCCCAAGTGGAAGATAACTTGGATATATTGTAATTGGATTGTAAGCTCTATTGGGAGATTGCCCCCTCAAAGTGTTGCTATGAAGATAATATCAAGCATTTTGTTCTCTATATTCTATGTGTTTCTATGTGCATTATCTTATTTGTCTTGTAGGTTCATCAAATGACTCTTCTCAAGGTGACCATAGTATTGGTTCAATTTATACTTCTCATGGTAGCATGATTTTAGGTTCCACACTTCAATAGAGTCACCAACCTCCATTCCAAGGGAGGTTCCTCCAGGTGTCTAGAATTCAAATGCACCAAACATTTTAATCCCCATCATAGTCACCAAAAAAATGTTAGCAACATTTTATATCACTTTATTTTATGTGGTTACTTCATCGACTCACCCAACAAATAGTGGCATAAACTTGAAACAATTAGAAAAATCACCAGATGATAGGTAATTTTCCTCTACATTTGAGAGGGGTCACTCCCTTGTATGATAGGGTTTTTTAGTACTTTTTACTAGAAAGCACAAAATGGAAATAAAATAGGAAAAGGGGATGATAGAAAGAGAGAAACACAAGAGGAATAAACATAGAGAACAACTTGGATTACACAAAAAAATAGCAATGTAGGAAAAGTAAAAGTATTTGTATAAAATTAAATAGAAAGATGGAATTTATTTCATATATACACCATTAATGTTCATGTTAGTTTTGAGAATTCATCATTAATCACAAATACATAGGGAAAAGATGAAGAATGAGTTTCACATTATACTTAAGAATAACATAAAACTCATTTAGAATAAATAGAGTAAATAGAGGCACAAAGTCTTACAATTTACACTTCTTATTTCTCCAAAAGTGAGCCCAATGTCTCAACTCTCCTTTTCCTTATAAAATTTGTGTAATGTGCCAAAACAAAATCTAGTACCATTAAAAAGTATCCCAATAAATAGATAAAATAGTTAGTTAGGGATTTTGAAATATATTTTAGAAAATATAAACTAACTTTAAAAAAATGACTTTATATTTCATAATTCACCTGAGCTTTTTTATAAAAGTGACTTTATGAAAAGGAGTAAATTACAATAGAATGAAATGTTTTAAAATACTTTATTAAACATGATTCATTTTAATTATATATTTTTGTTACATCCTTTAAATAGGATGACATTTCATGGACATTGGAGAAATAGGCCGAAAGTGCCAAGTAAAAATCCCAATTACATTAGAACATGGCGAGTTCATGGCGAGTTAGTGGGGTTAGGGGGACTTTGGCATCGATGTGACAAGGTTCTTAAGTTAGACTCATTTGGACTTGGTTGTTGTTTTAGGTAGCCTAGGTTGTGGGTTCAACTCATTATTTGCACACGGTGTGGATGAGGGTCCATTCCACACCGCTCAAAGGGATATGGGGGGCTCTCCCTGTAAGAGCTAAGCTCTGGGTTGCTGGGCTAAACCTTCAATTCTTCTCAAAAAAAAAAAGATGAAAAGGTTCTTAAGTTAGAACAAGTTCCCACTAAAGGGATGGTGGGATTTTGGGGTTAATAGGAACATTTGAATAGAAGGGAAATGGTGCCAAGGGACATTAAAATTTTGTTAACTTTGAAATTGGTGGGGTAATTGGGGATAGCATGGACACTAAATAGAAATGGTACTTAGGTGATAGGAAACCTTAGCATAAGACAGGTGTTTTAGGGGTTGGAAAGTATTTTGGTAGTAAGTGGAAAATGGCAAAGGGGTAAAAATCTTGATATGTTTTGATTAGTTCGGGTTTCAAGAATCAACCACACATTTGCACATAGTTAAAAAGTAATTGAAAGGTTTGATTTACTATTATATGATACTTTTGTTAGAGTTTCAGGCTTTACTTGCATGTTTACTTGGAAATGTGCAAGCAAACCTTGATTCCTTAATTTACATTACATTGATTTTTATGACTTCACCTTAAAAATTCCTAAATCACCTATGACCAAGACCATTTGCCAACTAATGATTTTAATTCAAAATGCCTAAATTTGAATTGATCAAACTTACATAATGATCAAGTTGAACCACTTGTACAGTTTCCACCAAGACCATTTTGACTAATGCATTTAAGATTGGACGACTCAAAATTTTTAAATGGGCTGGTCAAAACTTGAGTACAAAAGATTGGCAATGAGATCAATTCATGTGGATGTTGAATGGTCATAGTATGTGATATAGGTATAGATCAAAGGATGGGACAAATAAGTAATGCCCATGTGAAAAATGGGTCATGCCCCTAAGCGAAGATTAGAAAGAGGATAGATGAGATGGTAAGAAATGATCAACAATAAGGAGAACATGATATGGTAAGTCTACATGGGGATAGGAATGTGATCAGAAGGGTAGGAACCAATCACTAGCATGTAGATGAAGGAACACCACCATAAGCTTATGCACTAGGATTGTGGAGAGGTTTGACTAAACTATAAACCTTCCTAGGCTGTGTGTATATAAGACTCAAGAGTATATGATAATTAGGTGTAATGAGAATCCAACTAAAAAGAATACTATGAAGGAAGAAATGTGGGCCTATAGGTGAGCCAATGTGAGGCTATAGGTGAGCTAATGTGAGGCTATAGGTGAGATAATGTGAGGCTTTCCATAAATAGGTTAAGGAACAAGTCAAAAAATAGCTCTAGAATCTGAAGATAGAGGAAGACAAGTGATCATTGTTGGTAGGTGGCGACTGATTAGGAAAGTATTGCACACTAGCCATGTATCCTCGCTAGGGTTCGAGGGCAGCAACCCCTGAGAAATTTCTTTTAGGGCTGACATAAAAAATTCTATTTTTGTGACTGACATAAGAAAACCCTATTTTTGTAACCAACAAAAGGGCTTGATAAAAAGCGGCTAAGGGTTAGGGTTTTATGATATGGTATTGTAGCATTTACAATGGTATTGAGTTGTAGGGATTGCTGGTTGTAATCAGTTTGATTTACTGGATAATAATATTAGACTCTCTATTTGGTGGATGTAGCCCGAGTTTGGGTGAACCACGTTAAAACTTGTCTCTCGCTATTATTAATTATGTGTATTCCCATTTCTCTGTTTAATCTTTATTTGCATTTAATTGATATCTTCTGCTGGCTAACCCTAACAATCATGGTGATGAGTGTCATGTAGTACTTATCAAAATTTGCTTTTATATCTCCTTTTTTCTCTCTCAAATACCATTCCTTTTTTCTCTCTCAAATACCATTCCAAATTGCTGATTTGTACTTAAGACTATTAAAACCTTGTTTAGTTATGTTAAATTGAGATATGATGTTGCAGTAACAATTGTAGTTAAAAGGTTTCATGTCTTGAGCTTAAGATGACAAAAATGTGCAGAAGTATCTCTTTTTGATGACAAGAACTATTCATTGCAAATAAAAATGTTTTTGAAGACTCTAGAGTAGCCTTTTTGATCTCCGGAGCTGTGTAGAATGGATATGGCGAAGTCTCAAGAATTTTGTAGGAGTATGGAGGAATTTCTGAAGTTGAGTCCCATGGAGATACACATACATACAAGTTGCATCATCTCCGGAGCTATGTTCCATGGTGATGTTGTAGTTAAGCTGTTGCAGACATCTCTTGAGCTACTGCCCAGACAGACCATGCAGAGTCTCTAGAGCTACTATTTAGATAGATTGCAAAGTCTTCAGAGTGGTTCTAGGAGTACCTCTAGAGTTCTGCATGAAGGTGCCAGAGTTTTTGGGAGAAGACTGTAGTAGTGGCTCAGTTGAAGGACACCTGTTGACTATTTTTGCATGGATCAAGGACTTTTGTCAAAACAATTGTTTTTAGTTATTTTCTTTCTCAGTGGCCTCCACAACCTAATTAAAATTTTAAATGAACATTTTAGTTATTTTCTTTTTCAGTGTCACTTTAAGTCTTTCTAAGTTTCTGCATGATGATCTTTTGAATGAATAGTAGCATGCTTAGAATAAGGAATAAAGATCTTTGTATCTACTAGAGAACTAGGAGTGATATAATAAACTCTGATGATATTATATGAGCAAAAAAATACCTGATATATATTGAATAGAAATTAGAATAGATATAGAATAATTTTTGGAAAGAAAAGATATACTCTATTTTTCTACTCTATTTTGAAGAAGTGGGAATAAGAAGCAAGTAGTTCTATATCTGTGTGTTTTAAGGTCTTGAGTTAGTCTCTCTTCCATAGGTGTGGAGAAAGGGCCCACTCCCACCAAAAGGAAGGAAGGCTAGTGTTTTATGGGAAAAATGGGGAATTAAGGTAGAAGACTTCAAGTCCCACACTTTCACACACTAAAACATTAGGGAAGAAAGGAATAAGTTTAGGGATAAACTACTAATTTCCTAGGTTCCCTTTTTTGGCTAAATTATGTCTGTGTGGATGTTTTGATTGGGTTTTTGCAAGCTAGTATCATTCACTAAGCATGAAACCCTAAATTACTAATCAGACTATAATAATTGAATTTCCAACATAGATATAGATGAAATGATTACAGAAATGCAGAGAACAGAGTATAGAGAAAATGTACATAGAAATCGAGGCTCTGATGGACTAGGGCACCTAGGGTAATGTCCCAGAAGTTTCTAACTATCGGGATCTTCTGTAACAACTATCCAAAAATCTTTAGAGGCTTCCAAATCCTGAAGAAATCACCCAGTTAGACTAGGGCACCTAGGGCAATGTCCTAAAAGTTTCACAATCTCAAAATCTAAAACTCTGCGGTAACTATGTCTGCAATACCCATCTTCCTAATGCTCCTTTCAACTAGATCTCGATGACTTCAACTTGTACATACAAAAGGAGGAGAAAGATGGTTGTGGCTATATAGGATCTTGCCTCAGTCAAGCCCCATTTTTGGTATTCCTACCTCAACAATAGCTAATGATAAAGATCTATAGATGTGTGTGCTCATCTAACAAATGTGTATGTAGAAATATAAAACCCCAGATGACTCAAGCATCAAGGAAAGATCAACAATTTTCTTCACTCAATGAACAAGCACAACTTCATCTCAAGGAGATGAAAGCAATGAAGACTTGCATGAACAAGAAGGCAAGGCAGGTGTATCCATGGAGGACTACTAAGCTCAATGTTGGAGGCTTCAACCCTTCTCCCGGTCATGCAAAAGGTGTACAAACCCTAAGAAGAGCAAGATAGTCTCAAGATATTGATTCCTAATCTCCATCCATTGTCTCCATGATAGCAAATTCAAATAACTTCAAGAGCTTCAACAAATCACTAATCTTCAATGACAATTTTTGTAGAGTTTTAGCATTAAAGATTGCATATATCTTATGTGTAATAAAATGATTTTCAAATGTCTTAAAATATCTAACCTTAGGAATTTCAAATTTCAATATAAGATGTCGACATCGCGTGAAAAATGAAAATTTGAAAATGGAATCCTGGAATGCACGGCGGGAGCCGCCATCCCACCAAAATTCAAAACTTTGAGAAATAGGGTAGGACAAGGGCACAAGCACCCAAGTCCAAGCCCTGATTTCTCAATTAGGTCTGCCTTAAGGGGGTCCAAGAATCCCAAGTTCAAACTTTCTTTTTCATCTTTAGTTTCTAGTTATCCTGAAACACAACATTTCATCAGTTAGCCATAGGTCAATCAGGGTTTAGGAAGGTCTAAAATAAACTAGGTTGAAAGGTCACGAAAGGAGAGGAGCTAAACCATGAGAAATTGTACCCTTCCATGCAGGAGGAGAATTTTTGACATAATATTTAGCCCCCACTTTAGTGGCCATATGACACTACATGCATATGCAACTAAAGGAAAGTAAATACAACAATCATGAAAAGCATACCCAAAAGGATATTGTAGAGGATGTCGTAGTGTTTTTGCAAAAAAGGAAGAAGCCCCCAAGTCTGTAATCCTGCAAGACCACAAAGTTAGGAACCACAACCTACAAAGGAGGAACACTTGTCAGAGAATCAAAATTAAATCAATTTGCAACCACCACCAATAAGTCAGTCCGTAAACACTAAGGGGTTAAGTGATGAGATATGATGAGGGAGGAAATCAAGGGAGATATATACCCCCCTTGTTTCTACTTGCTTAGTCTGAAAAGGAAAAATAATGAGATATCTACACATGTCAATTTTAAGGAATCTTAATGAGAAATTTGATGTGAGGGTTGTTTGAACAAACAACGTCCAAGCACAACACATTGGGTAGGATAGAGAGCAGAACCAGGATTCCAACATAACAAACGATGTTGAAATCTAAGTAAGATAGCTCAAGATAGAGGCTCAAGAGTAAAATAATTCAATTTTGCACCTAGAGAGTGATAGGAATTCTCATCCACTTACTATAAGTAAAGGGAGTTTTCAATTTTCATTATTCATTCTTATCATGTTGTGTAGAGGAGAGCAGAAGGAGGAAGAGACCAATGAAGTCGACTCGACGTTGTAAGCACAAAAGTCACGTACTACCTCCATGAGGACCCTTATGATGATTCAAATCCTTGTCACATACATGTAAGTGTGAAAATGAATCCTTTGGGCAGCAGGCCTCTTGATGACATGTCCTTTCTTCTTGTCTTGTGTCATTTCTGCTTTGTCGATTCCCTTACTTCCCCATTTGTGACGCTTTTTGACAGTTGTTGTGACACTTATCGACTTGCATTTTCTAGCTTTCAACCTTGATCCTAAGTCTTGTGAGTGTATTTTAGGTGAGTTTCACCTCTCCCCTTTGTATTTCGTCTAGTGCACCTCATAGAAGCCTTCTAGAGGTCCCCCGATCCATCTCCCACTTTCTGTTTTTGATTTCAACCAACCAATCCAAATCTCCCCCTATTATTTCTAGATCCCCACTGGGGATCCTAAGGACACAAGTGGAGATTTGGATTCTTCTGCATGATTGACCTGTTTCTAGATGCAGAAACCATTGTTTTCCACCCCTAAGCCTTCTGCCAACCCTAGTTTTGGCATTCTGCACTCTAATCCAAGGTTGCCCCCAGGGCAACCCATGATCCCCCTAGGCGACCTTGACTAACGAAGGTGGCAACCCTACCATCTTTTGACCTGCGAAAAAACTAAAGTTTCTCTCGCATTTTAGCTCCATTTTTGTCTATTTTTCTTTCTATTTGCATGATTTTTGATCCTTGATATAGAGTTAACTATTCATGCACCCAAGCATGCATAATTATCTCTATTTGATCTTAAATTAGTTCTCTCTAATCAATCTCATACATTCTTCTAACTCCCTTTCCCTCTTCAGTGATAAGCTATCATTGCTTCATCACTCCCTTATTAGCTCATTTCACTGGGTAATCAACCTTGTTAACTCCCCAATCTATTCATGTTAACTCATCAATCAAAATGAGTTAACTCTCCCATCAATCCCTTCCTCAAACCTATAAGTACTCCTCTTCCCCAACCAAAAAGGGAAGCAAATTCATTGTGTACACAGATCATGCCAATTTTGTTCTCCAATCTATCCTTCATATGCTCTTATAGGATGAAAGTACCTTTTACTGTTATTGTTCAACCAAGCAACACTATGCTACTTCTTTTTCTATGCCATTGTGCTCAATCCAAGCTCACATTGAGCTCATACAAGCTTCACAAAAGCTTCTTTTCACTTCTTTGGGTTATTTTTGTCGTCAAGAGGATCACCTGCTATCACAAAAGGATTTGAGGTTGCCTACACAAGGATTACTGAGGGTAGTGGAGTCTTCAAATCTTCATCTATTTTAGGTTCTTTCATTGCTTTCATAGTAATTAGATAATCACACTTTAATCTTGGGAATAGTAACATTTTGCTTTTTCCTTGATAGGTTAGATCTTACATGTTAGACTAGTCATTTTTTACATTCCTAGATCTACTTTGTTAGAAAAAGCATCTTCCCTTTTTATTAGATTAGATTGCATTGAAAATACCAAAAACCCACAAAAATATAGATTTAACTTTTTCATATAGGATTGCATGCAAATTTGTTTCATAGATTAGTAGCATTTACATTTCCAAAAATACTCTAAAAATACCAAAAACATGCTTTGCAAATCACCATTTAGGTTGCATTCATATAGATCTGTTAAAATAGACAACATTGCAAAACCCTCAATTCCATCACAAGGTATTCATAGCCAAACAGAGACAAACCCTAGGTCAACAAAACCCTAGGTCAAAACCCTAGATCTGGTTAGAGTTAGCAATTACACAACTCCCTTTATCCTGATTCACGAATGTGTTTAGGAGTAGGAGGAGAATGGATAAGGGCTATCTAAGACAAGATCGAGGAGATCCGGCCACGACCTCAACAATAGACACAAATTCCACTACATGAAGACCCATTTGTTCTATTGTTGATTGATGAAATTAGGCAATTGTGACTACATAGAGCATTTCTCAGAGACCTTTAAATAGTAGAAACCATCAATGAAAACAATCATTTGCCTAGACAAAGGTGGAATTCAAGGAACCCAAATAGAAGAGGAGAAACTAGGGACCCTTCAGGTCATAGGGTTATCTCAAGAACCACAAACACAGAACAACAAAGGCCATAGATCTTGCTGACCCCCCTTCATGGAGTCCAACTCTCAAACAAGCCAGACCCCACCATGTCTCGCCTCCTCTCGATTGGCTACTTCCACGTGAGTGAGAGTGACATGGTGGATCACCCCGTGCCAAGGAGGTAAAGGGTCCATGTGCATGCTAAAATCCAACCTGACAACCCCTAGGCAATCAGAGTCATGATTCCAAGCGTACATATTTTGGTTAACCCAATGTGAAATTATAGAATCTTTGGATCTTGTAGTTTATGTTCCCATTGCAAAAAATATTTCAATAAAAACATTCAAACATTCTTTCGTTGCTTTTCATAGCTGCTTCAATCTCCATCATTTGCACCACAATCCATTCCATTTATTATGTGGTGTCTATAGTACCCCCGAATATGATGGAACCAGACTTGAACCAGGAAAACATTCCCTCAAATGAACCTAAAACACCTTCTTTCAATAGGTATGTGCTGCCTCATCCTGATGCATCTATTACAAATTGCTATGATTATGAACCTAATCCAAAAGAGTCTAGGTGTTCCCTATCCTTCAATAACCCAACTTGGGAAAATGACTCTACCATACCAAATGCACTGCATAAGGCTAGGAGGATAAGATCAGAAGTGCATCGATCTAAACAACCCTCCACCAGTACATCGAATACTCAACTTGATGAATAGGTTAGAAGGTTAGAAAGATGTCTACGGGAAACCAAAGATACTCAAGAAGCATTGATGATTTCCTTAGAAGAAGAACAAAAAGAGAAAGCTGCATGAGAGGAAGCCCGTCACTATGAACGTAGTCGAAGACAACATCCTAGAAATGAAGAAAAACCTAGAGCTACAACTCCTGCAGATGTAATCACAACTCTAGTGCAAAGAATTAGGATCCTAGAAGCAAAACAAGTTGCTCTAGAGAAAAGAATGAATCTCATGAACAGGACTAGGGGGCATCTCAAAAACCCCCTACCTCAATTACTATTTATGACATGCTAGTAATGAAACTTGTCTGAATAGGAATCCTCCTATTCAGAATAGTCCAACAAATCTGACAATGGGTTATCAAAACCAACCTACATGATTATTACTAACAACCTCGTAGTCTCAAAGTGCTTTCTTAGGAACATATCTTGAATATCTGAAAGAGCCTCTAGACTTGAATATAAGGAGTGTGCAACTACCTCAGCCTTTACCAGATCTCTCAAAGTTCAAAGGAGAGGGAGATCCAAACTCCCACATCAAAGCTTATACTACATCCATAAGAGAACTCCTTCCTTGGGATGGAGTTGTCATGAAAATTTTCTTGAAAATGCTTGAAGGCATTGCCTTGGATTGGTATTATTGCCTTCTAGAGGCTTCGATCCATTCATTCAGACAACTAATCAGAGAGTTTTTCATGGCATTTAACATGAACAAATTTGTAAAAATAAGGATTAGAGAGTTCCTCATGATGAAACAAGAGATGAATGAATCCGTAGCACATTTTGTCACTAGATGGAGACAAGTACTCTATTCATCAACCAGTGCTCCAAACATGGATCGTCGAGAACTATGTGACCTCCTCTTGCATGCCCTTAACAAAGACATGAGACAAGATGTTCAGAAACTACCATACAAGTCCTATGAAGAGGAATTGGAAAGCACTTTAAGAATTGATCAAGCTGCCATCGATAGTCAATGAAAAGTTTATAGTTCAAATGGAAAAATAACAAAAGGAGACATGGGAAACAATGCCCCTATTGTTAAGAATCTCAAAAACAATAGTAATGCAACCATAGATGGGGTAATAGATCAACCCCCAGTCAAAAGGATAAGACATGATTACAATGGGATAGATTACTATCCTCCTAACATAAATGCCAAAGATCAATCGAGAAACAATGGGTACTATCCTCGGGATAACTATAAAGCTGGAACCATGACAAAAATGGGAACAAAAATGATGGGAGATATGAGAGACCCACTTATGAATACAACTACTATTAGTCTTTTCATAGAACAAAGGGGCATAGCACATAATCTTGTAGGGAATACAACAGATTCATAGAAAAGCTTCCAGAGGATCAACAACACTTGTTCATAGAAATGTTCTTAAACCCACAAAAGATCACTCTAGACATCAAAGATACAAGGCAGAATCAAGATCCTATAGCACCTCAAAATGCAAATATGAGGATTTATTAGGACTCGCTCCCTACACACAAAAACACAGAAACAAGAAATCAAGATAAAGTAGCCCAAAATAGTAACACCAAAGTCCCACCCCAACTAGGACAAAAGGGAGAAACTAAGTTGATGGGATTGGTTGAGATCATGCACAATGAAGAAAAAGGGGAGAATCATGAGGAAGATAATGAACAATATGAAGCATGTAAAGGTACCATTTCAATAGTTGAACCAACACCAACTCCAATCAGGCCTTAGGAATTCATAGAAGACCTAAAGAAAACATATGCTCACATCTCATTCATTGATTTGTTTAGAAACTCCCCCTCACATTGTTTAGCTTTGCTAAAAGCCATAGGCCTGAGATATCTTGACCAAATCATGCCACCACCTAGTGAACAAATCAATCATGTTGAGTACGATCTCACCCCACCAAACTCAGAACTTAAGGATCCCAATTTCTTCTTCGATTTACAAAAGATGCCCTCTGAGGTAGAATTAACTAAAAAAAGAGACCCCACATTATATCTTCAAGTATGGGTCTATGATACATGTATCAAAAGAATATTGGTCGATGATGAAGCTGCAGTGAAAATAGTGCCTTTCTCCCTTTTGGAGAGAATGGGCTATGGACACACCAACATCAACGCTTCAAGGGATACTTTGAGTGGATATGATAATTTGAAGGCAATCACCATAGGGAGAATCACCCTCCTAGTGACCTTTGGTCCCAAAACCATTCTGACTACTTTTTATGTCATCTATGAAAAGGACATGGGATATAACTTAATTCTTATAAGGCCATGGATACACAGGATGAAAGTTGTGCCATCCACACTATTTCAAGAAGTTCAGTTCCTACACCTAGGGAAGGTATATGTTGCACAGGGAGATCCAAAACCTTTCAACATGTTAAAGTCTCATACCCCAAACAAACGCATAGGAATTCCAATAGACTACGAGCTCCCTACCAACAAGTTAACCATCCCAAGTCCAACACTGCAATGAATATGTGTCAAAAGGATGGTAACCTTAAAAAAGACCGTAAATATGATAGACATCAAAACTTTGGAGAATGGGCCACCACCGAAGTAGAAAGAGGTAGTCCCCAAAGACAAAACAATCAAAATCATGGAGTTGATCGAAAGGGATGGACCACTCCAATTCGCCCTAGAGATACTCACCATAGACATCCAAGAAGTCTATAAAATCTTCCCATGCATAGGGGAAAAATCTCCTAGAACTAAAGGGTTAGTATTTCAGACTGCCATGTTAGATCTGAGAGATGTGGCCCCACATGCTTTCTTGGATGCAGAGGAAGACATAACAGAGGGTTATACTCCACTGTCACCACTACGTAAGTCACATCTCCCGAATACACCCAGAGAAATAGAATCATATGAGCCCCTTCCACTAATGGAGGACTCACATCAATCGATATTACCCATGGAAGAATCATATTCCATAGACAACGAGTCAACTAACGCTATAGGGGTGTTACCTAGGATGTTTGTAGTGGCCAAGCCATAGGAAGGACCAACAACTTCTGCCTTGGTTCAATCAAATGAACTTGGTGAATGGGAAGCACCTCAAGTACACATATAAATGGTGGAGAGATTGCCCAATGAAGACAAAGAAAGTGAGGGAATCTTTCACAGAGTTTGGAAGATGAGAGTGACAGTCAGTATCGACGACCTTGTCATTTTTGAACTACCAAAAAGTTATATTGGGTATGCCATGGACTTGAGACCAGAACCCAATGGGAGGAAAAGTGTAAGATTTGTCCCCCCTGACGAACAAAGGGAGCCACAAACCCCTCTTGAACTATTCCAATTCTAGCAAAGAATCCAAGATAGATTAGAAATAAAAATCTACATGCAAGAACAATTCGATCTGTTGATGGAGTTATTCAATTGCGAAGGAGTCCTATATTGGACCCCCTCCCACCAACATGCCTTTCAATATTTACTATGTCTCATAATGCCAAGAGAAATAACTAAATTGGAGACAAAAAACTCGAGTGATAAACCATACCAAATAGGAGAACTAGTCCTAAGAAGAGGTAGCATGAAAAACAAGAAAAGGAGACGAAAAAGAGCCTTCTCGGAAGACTGGAAAGGCCCCTACATGGTTAAAGAAGATATCTGAGACAATGCTTATCTCTTGTGCACACTGGAGGGAGAGGAATTTGGTGAAATAGTCATTGCCTTTCACCTCAAGAAATATTATGTCTAAAAAGCAAAAAAAATAGAAAACATAAAAATACAAGAAAAATTATAAAAACTCAAAAATGTCAAAAATAATTTGTTTCTTACATTTCAGTTTCATTCTGTTCATCTTGCATTATAGTTCATGACCTGCTCTTATACTATTTTCCTTAAGTAAGGAGTTTAATGTTGCCTAGATATATGTTATCCTTTTAGGACCTAGAGATTCCTCATTTTTCACAATTTTCCATTATCCCCCTTCACTCCTAGTGATTCTAAATTAAAGCCTATCTCTTAGCTTTACACTGATACAAGTCTTAATGAGTCAAGATGTTAGGTCTTAGAAAAGTCAGTATTCAAACCTACAATGTTCAAAGGAAGCTTGCAAGTAGACCTTCCCAATTCTTCCCTAGTAGAAGAGAAGTCCAACCAGATTACAAAAACTTTAGGTGGCATTCAGCCCCTTATCATTCTTGGCCAAAAACACCAAGAGGATCAAAACTCTGAAGGAAGCAATCTAAGATATGAGTGAATAAAAGAAAATGAGTGAACAAAATAAGAGTGTAGAAAAGTGAGAATTGAGAGATCAAATCAGTGCATAGCAATAGTTCCAAAAGCATTCATTTCTTGAAAAGTCAAAAATAAAAATAAAAAGTGAGAAAAGATAAGTGAGGAAAATACAAAAAAAGAAAAATATAGAAAAAGAAAGAGAGATACAAAAAAAGAGTGAGAGAGAGAAGATTGCTAAATGTCCGTACTCTTGGTGGAGACCAGTCTAAGCTCGAAGCCTCAAGAGTGACATTCTAATAGAGAAAGAAAGGTACAAAGCACACACATGCACTAACTGAGCAAAGCCAAAAAGTCTAGTTGTCTCTAGGATCATCTTCTATCTAAGGACTCTTGTTATTTCCTATTTTATTCTTTACCCCGGGTCTACTTTGCTTGCCATCTATTATCTAAGTCTAGCGAACACCTACAAAACTTGATATTTATCTAAGTTGAAATCTTATCAAATTATCTTATCTAGATAAGGATCAGTGTTTAGCCTTTAGCGAAGCCTAGAAATCAGAAGCACTCCATGATTCATTTCACTCCCCACTTGAGTTACAAAATCCCATCTCACAGCCCTGAATAGCTTTCTTATATCAAGACAACCCGCAATCCCCCAAATTGGAAAGCATATTAAAGAGAAGTCATTTTGTTTGTTCCACATTGCATACATATAGAAATTAGAAAAGGAGCCTCAAAGAAATAGAGTCAATGTCATAACTCATGGCATTCCATAGAAGTAAAAGTTTCATTTTGGCATTTCTTGTGTTCTTGCATTATCATATTGTAAACTGCATATCATATATTTTTTCTACAAAATTACAAAAAAACATGTCATCATTTTCATACTTGCATTTTTTAAAAGAGTTGGAAAGGTCAAACATAATCAAACAAAATTCCCAAAACCTCCAAACATGCACAAGAGATGAGGGCAGAATTTGACAAAGAGAAAAACCATAGAAAAGGATAAACTTTCATAGATACATCTGAAGTTTATATATACAATAGGTATCAAAGAGCTAAAGACAAAATCCTCTTGAGAGAAGTATAGGCTCCCCATGCAAGGGGGCACAGAGTTTGAGAAAGGTAAGTCAAGGTTGGTTCCCTCCAACAGAACCCTCGGGGCTCTGGCTCCTCCATCTACGAGTACTGCTCATCACTCCATGGGACCTATGAGAATGATGTTCTCTACTATGGGCATGTGATTGTGAAGGCCCCACCATACTAGTACAAGAACTCCCAACATTAAGGCAAGCCATCTCCTGTAGTACTTTATTCTCACCTTAAAGCATGTTAACCTAGCCCTCAACTCTGTGATCATCTCACACCCATGGTAAATAGGAACAAAAATGTCTGTGTATCATCTTGCAATAGGGGCCACACCAGGATCATCCAACAGATGATCATGGGGCATCCTAGTGAAAGGAAAGGTTAATCCAACATTAACCTCATGAACTAAGTCCCTACATTCTTTGACATTGCCTAAAAATGCCAAATCAAAGTCAAGACCAAGTCAGTACCACATGAAAAGAGAGAACAGAGAAGCCAAAACCAAAAATAAAGTAAGAGCAAGTAAGTAGAAATTATGTGGATCTCTAGGCTGCTAGTCAGGGTCAAGATGACGCATCACCTCATCTGAATGAGGAGGTCGAGGAATAGTAGGAGGACCCTCAGGGATATCAGGAACCTCATGCGAGACATCAATGTCATCAAAATCCTCATCCTCGAGGGGGGCCTCATCTGCGAACCATCAGTATCAAGAACATAGTCCTCGTCAGTAGACTCTGAGTCAACCATCACAGTCACAAATCAAGAAGGAGTCCCTCTCACTCCCCTCCATCCTCCTCTAGAAGATCTAGTGATAAAGACACCTAGAGTCAAAGGTGTCCAAATGACGCTCCTCTGTCCAATCTCCCCCATCTCCTGAACAGTCCTATAGTAAGTGGACACTAGGGGCAGGTCCTCCAGGACCTCCTCACCAAACTGCTACAAGACTGGGTCCACACGATGAGCCTCAACCTGATCATTGTGATCTATGATCTCTGAGACCTCACGGTAGTATGCTCTCACCTTGACATCTCAGGTCCAATTCCCCTCCATGTCATGATAAGGATCAGAAATCATGTCATCATCCATAAGGGTGGAAATGGTTGGAAGAGTAGCATCATAATGTCCAACATGTGCCCACCTCACTGCTCTTGGAAGTCATTTGTCTAGAAGAGGAATAAGCTTCTGATAAGGTCTCATATGCTCAAAGATCCATGTCATAATCAAGGAAGAGTGGCTGATAGCTAGATCCCCTCATCGAGAGATCTAATAAAAATCTTTGTAGACCATGACCAGGATATCATGTCCCCATGCATAAACTATACCCTCCTCCAATCCACGAATGATAGGTACCCAACACCATCTCAGTTGAGCTGATGCCTTGTCTCCCGACAGCCTCAAAGCAATCAAACCTATCAGGAACCTCCTCAAAAGTGGGATGCAGAATCGCGGTACAGAAGAAAGAAGGACTCCTATCTGGTCCCTGGGGTGATTGACCCCCATAAAAGCAACCCAAGTAGCCTTGTTCTCATGAGACTCACTAGCAGGAAGAAATAGAGTCTAACCCCTCATAGGAACCCTGAGGATATGATACACATCATAAAGAGTGATAGTCCACTCTCTGGAAATCTGTGGGAACCTGAATGTGTTCCTATCTGCATCCCAATAAGTCGTACTATCATAGCATATGCGAGATACATGATGGATCATGGGAACATGACAAACTCTACCAAGGCCTGTCCTCTTGAGTATGGCACAATCATCTGCACTAAGAGAAGTGAGCATACCTAAGAGCCACCATTGCTCTCGACAAGCATTCCATCTAATGCGCATCTCCTGCAAATCAAAAGAGAAGTTTAGCTCAGACCTCATAAACTGGTAAAAACATAAAAAAAGCATATAAACCATAAAAAATTGTAATAAATAGACAAATTAAGTAACCAAATCATTTCAGTTCAGAGTGAAAGAAGCATTAAACAACATCAAATGTAGCCAAAAATCAGCCCTATAGGGTCACCCCCCAAGTGACCTAGATACTAGTCAGGATCCCCTAGGGTGACCCTGTTGTTAGGTAGGATCCCCATGGGCGACCCTACCTGCCAAAAGGGGTGACATTAAAGAGTGCCCCCCTTAGGCAAAAATCAATCCAAAAACACCATTTCTTAGCCAATTTCAAAAAATAAAAGATCAATCTGGCTCTAAACGACGAAACGAACGCAATGCAACAACAAAAATCACCAAAAATAGATGATTTCCAGAGGTTTTCATAAAATGCAACCTAGGGTTTAGAGGAGAGTCTTTTACTAATTACTCACCTGACTCTCTGCAGCTAAGGAAGAAGCGACCATCTCTGCAATCCCCTCAATGATACCTTTTTAATGATTGCTCATGCAAACGATTCCATTGTTGTTTCACTTTGATCTCACAATTTGACTCTCTTTGTTTTTCCTTAGTTTAGTTTCATTTCATGCATTTACCTTAGTTTCTTGATTTTATGATTTTTTTCATGCATTGTTTCACGTGCTCTCATGCCCACAGATCCAAACTGACAAAAGCAAGCGACTAGTCAAACTCGAACGATCCATGGTAAGTTCATCATTTCAGTTTTCATTATTCATTTTGATATATTTAGATGTCAGATTGACACTAGTTATTGTAGGTACAAATTGCAAGAAAATCGACAACAGGTAAGGCCTAGTTCAAGAACGGTATCTACCTTTCATTTAGACTATCATCCCCAAAGGGGGCAAATATGTAAGCACAAAAATCGTGCACTACCTCCACGAGGATTCCTATGATGATTCAAATCCTTGTCACGTACACGTAAGCGTAAAAATAAATCCTTTGGGCAGCAGAACTCTTGATGACATGTCCTTTCTTCTTGTCTTGTGTCATTTCTGCTTTGTCGATTCCCTTCCTTCCCCATTTGCGATGCTTTTCAACACTTGTTACGACACTTGTCGACTTACATTTTCTAGCTTTCGAACTTGATCCTAAGTCTTGTGAGTGTCTTGTAGGTGAGTTTTCACCTCTCCCCTTTGTATTTCATCTAGTGCACCTCATAGAAGCCTTCTAGAGGTTCCCTAATCCATCTCCCACTTTATGTTTTCCATTTTGACCAACCAATCCAAATCTCCCCCTATGATTTCTATATCCCCACTGGGGATCTTGAGGATGCAAGTGGAGATTTGGATTCTTCCACATGATTGACCTATTTCTTGATTTAGAAACCAACCTTTTCCCCCCTACTCCTTTTACCAACCCTAGTTTCTGCATTCTGCACTCTGATCCAGCGTCGCCCCTAGGGGGACCCGTGATCCCCATGGGTGACCTTGACTAACGAAGGTGGCGACCTTGCCGTCTCTTGACCCACAAAAAAATTGAAGTTTCTCTCATGTTTTAGCTCTGTTTTCATCCATTTTTCTTTCTGCTTGCATGATTTTTGATCCTTGATATAGAGTTAACTATTTCATGCACCCACACATTCATAATTAGCTCTATTTGATCTTAAATTAACTCTCTAATCAATCTCATGCATTCATCTAACTCCCTTTTCCTCTTCAGTGATAAGCTATCATTGCTTCATCACTCCCTTATTAGCTCAGTTCACTGGGTAATCAACCTTGTTAACTCCCTAATCTATTCTTGTTAACTCATCAATCAAAATGAGTTAACTCTCCCATCAATCCCTTCCTCAAACCTATAAGTACCCCTCTTCCCCAAGCAAAAGGGGAAGTAAATTCATTGTCCACACAGGTCATGCCAATTTTGCTTTCCATCTAGCATTCATATGCTATTACAGGATGAAAGTGCCTTTTACTTTTATTGTTCAACCAAGCAAAGCTACGCTGCTTCTTTTTCTATGCCATTGTGCTTAATCCAAGCTCACACTGAGCTCATATAAGCTTCACAAAAGCTACTTTTCACTTCTTTGGGTTGTTTTTGTCATTAAGAGGATCACCTACTATCACAAAAGCATTCGAGGTTGCCTACACAAGGATTACTGAGGGTAGTGGAGTCTTCAAATCTTCATCTATTGCAAGTTCTTTCATTGCTTTCATAGTAATTAGATAATCACACTTTGCTCTTGGGAATAGTAAAATTTTTCTTTTTCCTTGATAGGTTAGATCTTGCATGTTAGACTAGTCACTTTTTACATTCCTGGATCTACTTTGTTAGAAAAAGCATCTTCCCTTTTTATTAGATTAGATTGCATTGAAAATACCAAAAACCCATAAAAACATAGATTTAACTTTTTCATATAGGAATGCATGCATATTTGTTTCATAGATTAGAAGCACTTTCCTTTCCAAAAATACTCTAAAAATCCCAAAAAGATGCTTTGCATATCATCATTTAGCTTGCATTCATATAGATCTATTAAAATAGACAACATTGCAAAACCCTCGATTCCATCACGAGGTATTCATAGCCAAACAGACAAACCCTAGGTCAACAAAACCCTAGGTCAAAACCCTAGATCTAGTTAGAGTTAACAATTACACAACTACCTCTATCCTGATTCATGAATGTGTTTAGGAGTAAGAGGAGAGTGGGTAAGGGCTATCTAAGATGAGATCGAGGAGATCCATCCGTGACCTCAACAACAGACACACATTCCACCACAAGAAGACCCATTTGTTCTATTGTTGATTGATGAAATTAGGCAATTGTGACTACATAGAGCATTTCTCAGAGACCTAGAAATAGTAGAAACCATCAACGAAAATAGTTGTTTGCCCACACAAAGGTGGAATTCAAGGAACCCAAATAGAAGAGGAGAAACTAGTGACCCTTCGGGTCATAGGGTTATCTAAAGAACCACAAACACATAACAAAACACACAACAACAAAAGCCATAGATCTTGCCAACCCCCCTTCATGAAGTCCAACTCTCAAATGACATAACATATTTTGGTGAACCTAACATGAAATTATAGAATCTTTAGATCTTATAGTTTCAGTTCCCATTGCAAAAAACTTTTCAACAAAAACATTCAAACATTCTTTCATTGCTTTTCATAGCTGCTTCAATCTCCATCATTTGCACCACCATCCATTCCATTTATTCTGTCATGTATATAGCACCCCTGAATATGATAGAACCAGACTCAAACAAGGGAAACATTCCCTCAAATGAACCTGAAACACCTTCTTTCGATAGGTATGTGTTGCCTCATCCTGATGCACCTGTTACAAATCACTACGATTATGAGGACTCTGATTATGAACCTGATCCAAAAGAGTCTAGGCATTCCCTATCCTTTAATAACCCAGCTTGGTAAAATGACTCTGCCATACCAAGTGCACCACATAAGGCTAGGAGGATAAGATTGGAAGTGCATTGACCTAAACAACCCTCCACCAGTACATTGAATACTCACCTCGATGAAGAGGTTAGAAGGTTAGAAAGGCATCTATAGGAAACCAAAGATACTCAAGAAGCATTAAGGATTTCCTTAGAAGAAGAATAAAAAGAGAAAGCTACATGAGAGGAATCCCGTCACTATGAAAGTAGTCGAAGACGACATCCTAAAAATGAAGAAAACCGTAGAGCTACAACTCCTGCAAATGTAATCACAACTCTAGTGTAAAGAATAAGGATCCTAGAAGCAGAACAAGCTGCTCTGGAGAAAAGAACAAAAGCTCATGAACAGGACCTAGGGGCATCTCAAAAACCCTGCTACCTCAATTACTATTCATGACATGCTAGTAATGAAACTTGTCTGAACGGGAATCCTCCTATTCAAAACAGTCCAATGAATCTGACAATGGGTTATCAAAACCCACCTACAGGGTTATTACTAACAACCCTGCAGTTTTAGAGTGCTTTCTTAGGAACATATCTCGAATATCTAAAAGAGCCTCTAGACCTAAATATAAGGAGTGTGCAACTACCTCGACCTTTACCAGATCTCCCGACGTTCAAAGGAGAGGGAGATCCAAACTCCCACATCAAAGCTTATACCACAGCCATAGGAGAACTCCTTCCTTGGGATGGAGTTGTCATGAAAATTTTCTTAAAAATGCTTGAAGGCATCACCTTGGATTGGTATTATCGCCTTCTAGAGGCTTTGATCCATTCATTCAGACAACTAATCAGAGAGTGTGTCATGGTATTTGACATGAACAAACTCATAAAAATAGGTAGTAGAGAGTTCCTCACAATGAAACAAGAGCTGAATGAATCCATAGTACATTTCATCACTCGATGGAGACAAGTACTCTATTCATCGACCAATGCTTCAAACATGGATCATCGAGAACTATGTGACCTCTTCTTGCATGCCCTTAACAAAGACATGAGAAAAGATGTTTAGAAACTACCATACAAGTCCTTTGAAGAGGCATTGGAAAGTACTTTAAGAATTGATCAAGCCGCCATCGACAGTGGATGAAAAGTTTATGGTTCAAACGGAAAAATAACAAAAGAAGACATGGGAAACAATGCCCCTATTGTTAATATTCTCAAAAACAATAGGAATGCAACCACAGATGGGGTAACAGATCAACCCCTAGTCAAAAGGATAAGACATGATTACAATGGGAGAGATTACAATCCTCCTAACATAAATGCCATACATTGACCGAGAAACAATGGGTACTATCCTTGGGATAACTATCAAAGCTGGAGCTGCAATAGAAATGGGAATAGAGATGATGGGAGATATGAGAGACCCACTTATGAATACAACTGGTATTGTTCTTTTCATAGAACAAAGGGTCATAACACAGAATCTTGTAGGGAATACAACAAATTCATAGAAATGATTCCGGAGGATCAACAATGCTTGTTCATAGAAATGTTCTTAAACCCGCAAAAGATCACTCTAGACATCAAAGATACAAGGCAAAATCAAGCTCCTATAGCACCTCAAAATGCAAATATGAGGATTTATCAGGACCTGTTCCCTACACACAAAAACAACAAATCAAGATAAAGTAGCCCAAAATATTAACCTTGAAGTCCCACCCCAACTAGGACAAAAAGGAGAAACTAAGTTGATGGGATTGGTTGAGATCATGCACAATGAAGAAAAAGGGGAGAATCATGAGGAAGACAATGAGCAAATCGAAGCATGTGAAGGCACCGTTTCAGTAGTTGAACCAAAACCAACTCCAATCAGGCCTTATGAACTCATAGAAGACCTAAAGAAAACATATGCTCACATCTCATTCATTGATTTTCTTAGAAACTCCCCCTCACATCATTCATCTTTGCTAAAAGCCATGGGCCTGAGATATCTTGACCAAATTACGCCACCTCCTAGCGAACAAATCAATCATGTTGACTACAATCTCACCCCACCAAACTGAGAACTTAAAGATCCTAGTTTCTTCTTTGATTTACAACAAATGCCCTCCGATGAAGAATTAACTAAAAAAGGTGACCCAACATTATATCTTCAAGTATGGGTCTATGATACATGTATCAAAATAATGTTGGTCAATGATAAAGCTACAGTGAATATAGTGCCTTTCTCCCTTTTCGAGAGAATGGGCTATGGACACTCTAACATCACCACTTCAAGGGATACTTTGAGCGAATATGACAATTTGAAGGTAGCCACCATAGGGAAAATCACCCTCCCAGTGACCTTGGGTCCCAAAACCATTCCGACTACTTTTTATGTCATAGACAAGGACACGTGATATATAACTTAATTCTTGGAAGGCCATGGATACACAGGATGAAATTTGTGCCATCCACACTATTTCAAGAAGTTTAGTTCCTACACCTAGGGAAGGTATATATTACACAGGGAGATCCAGAACCTGTCAGCATGTTAAGGTCTCATACCCCTAACAAATGCATAGGAATTCCAATAGACTATGAGCTCCCTACCAACAAGTTAACTATCCCAAGTCCAATACCACAATCAATATGTGTCAAAATGATGGTAACCTTAGAAAAGATTGTAAATACGGTAGACATCAAATCTTTGGAGAATGGGCCACGACCAAAGCAGAAAGAGGTAGTCCCCAAGGACAAAACAATTGAAATCATGGAGTTGATTGAAACAGATGGACCACTCCAATTCCCCCTAGAGATACTCACCATAGACATCCAAGATGTCTATAAACTCTTCCCATGCATAGGGAAAAAATCTCATAGAACTGAAGGGTTGGTATTTTAGACCGCCACGTTAGATCTGAGAGATATATCCCCACATGCTTTCTTGGATGCAGAGGAAGACATAACAAAGGGTTATACTCCACTGTCACCACTAAGTAAGTCACATCTCCCTGATACACCCAAAGAAACAGAATCGTATGAGCCCCTCACACCAAAAGAGGACCCACATCAACTAATATTACCGATGGAAGAAGTAAATTCCATGGACAATGAGTCAACTAATGCTATAGGGGTGTTACCTAGGATGTTTGTAGTGGCCAAGCCACAGGAAAGACCAACCACTTCCGCCTCAGTTCAATCAAACAAA
Source organism: Cunninghamia lanceolata (assembly GCA_027924645.1). NCBI lineage: Eukaryota > Viridiplantae > Streptophyta > Pinopsida > Cupressales > Cupressaceae > Cunninghamia > Cunninghamia lanceolata. The sequence continues at coordinate 197,177 of BSBN01000121.1, read as the reverse complement.
CTCAATGAATGGGAAGCACCTTAGGTACAAATATAAATGGTGGAAAGATTGCTTGATGAAGATGAAGAAAGTGAGGCAATCTTTCATAGAGAATGTAAGATAAGAGTGATAGTCGGTATCAACGACCATGTCATTTTTGAACTACCAAAAAGTTATATTGGGTATGCCATAGACTTGAGACTAGAACCCAATGGGAGTACAAGTATAAGCGTTGTCCCTCCCGATAAACAAAGGGAGCCACAAGCCCCGCTTGAACTATTCCAATTCTTGCAAAGAATCCAAGATAGACCAGAAATAAAAATCTACATGCAAGAACAATTTGATCTGTTGATGGAATTACTCAATTGTGAAGGAGTCCTATATTGTACCCCCTCCCACCAACATGCCTTTCAAGATTTACTACGTCTCACAATGCCAAGCGAAATAACCAAATTAGAGACAATAAAATTGAGTGATAAACCATACCGAATAGGAGAACTAGTCCTAAGAAGAGGTAGCACGAAAAACAAGAAAAGAAGACAAAAAAGAGCCTTCTCAGAAGACTGGAAAGGCCCCTACATGGTTAAAGAAGATATCAAAGACGGTGTTTATCTCTTGTACACAATGGAGGGATAGGAATTTGGTGAAATAGTCAATGCCTTTCACCTCAAGAAATATTATGTCTAAAAAGCAAAAAAAATAGAAAACATAAAAATACAAAAAAAATTATAAAAACTCAAAAATGTCAAAAACAATTTGTTTCTTGCATTACAGTTCATGACCTACTCTTATACTATTTTCCTTTTTTTAAGGAGTCTAATGTTTCCTAGAATATGTTATCCTTTCAGGACCTAGAGATTCCTCATTTTTCAAAATTTGCCATTATCCCCCTTCACTCCTAGTGATTCTAAATCAAAGCCTAGCTCTTAGCTTTACACTGATCCTAGTCTTAATGAGTCAAGATTTTAGGTCTAAGCAAAGTCAATATTCAAACCTACAGTGTTCAAAAGAAGCTTGCAAGTAGACCTTCCCAATTCTTCCCTAGTAGAAGAGAAGTCCAACTAGATTACGAAAACTTTAGGTGGCGCTCAGCCCCTTATCTTTCTTGGCCAAAAATGCCAAGAGGATCAAAACTTTGAAGGAAACAATCTAAGATACGAAGGAATAAAAGAAAATGAGTGAACAAAATAAGAGTGTAGAAAAGTGAGAATTGAGAGATCAAATTAGTGCATAGCAATAGTTCCAAAAGCATTCATTTCTTGAAAAGTCAAAAATCAGAAAAAAAAAAAAAGTGAGAAAAGACAAGTGAGGAAAATACAAAAAAAGAAAAATATAGAAAAAGAAACCGAGATACAAAAAAAGAGTGAGAGAGAGAATATTGTTGAATGTCCATACTCTTGGGTGGAGATTAGTCTAAGCTCAAAGCCTCAAGAGTGACATTCTAATAGAGAAAGAAAGGTACAAAGCACAGACACACACTAGCTAAGCAAAGCCAAAAAGTCTAGTTGTCTATAGGATCATCTTCTATCTAAGGACCCTTGTTCTTTCCTATTTTATCCTTTACCCCGAGTCTACTTTGCTTGCCATCAATGATCTAAGTCTAGCAAACACCTACAAAACTTGATACTCATCTAAGTTGAAAGCTTATCAAAGTATCTTATCTAGATAAGGATCAGTGTTTACTCTTTAGCAAAGCCTAGAAATCAGAAGCACTCCATGATTCATTTCACTCCCCACTTGAGTTACAAAATTCCATCTCACAGCCCTGAATAGCTTTCTTATATCAAGACAACCTGCAATCCCCTAAATCAAAAAGCGTATTTAAGAGTAGTCATTTTGTTTGTTCCACATTGCATACATATCAAAATCAGAAAAGGAGTCTCAAAGCAATAAAGTCAATGTCATAACTCCTGGCATTCCATAGAAGTAAAAGTTTTATTTTGGCATTTCTTGTGTTCTTGCATTATCATATCATAAACTGCATATCATATATGTGTTCTACAAAATTACAAAAAAACATGTCATCATTGTCATACTTGCATTTGTTAAAAGAGTTGAAAAGGTCAAACATAATCAAACAAAATTCATAATAACTTACAAACATGCACAAGAGATGAGTACAGAATTTGACAAAGAGAAAAACCATAGAAAAGGATAAACTTTCATAGATGCATTCAAAGTTTACATATACAATAGGTATCAAAGAGCTAAAGACAAAATGCTCTCGAGAGAAGTATAGGCTCCCCATCCAAGGGGGCTTGAAGTTTGAGAAAGGAAAGTCAAGGTTGGTTCTCTCCAATAGAACCCTTGGGGCTCCAACTCCTTCGTCTACGAGTACCGCTCATCACTCCATGGGACCAATGAGAATGATGTGCTCTACTATAGGCATGAGATTGTGAAGGCCCCGCCATATTAGTGCCAGAACACACAACATTAAGGCGAGCCATCTCCTGTAGTACTTTGTTCTCACCCTGAAGCATGTTAACCTGGGCCCTCAACTCTGTGATCATCTCACACCCATGGTAAATAGGAGCAAAAATGTATGTGTGTCGTCTTGCAGTAGGGGGTACTCTAGGATCATCCAACATATGATCATGGGGCATCCTAGTGAAAGGAAAGGTTAATCCAACATTAACCTCACAAACCAAGTCCCTCCATTCTTTGACATTGCCTAAAAATGCCAAATCAAAGTCAAGACCAAGTCAGTACCATACGAAAAGAGACAACAGAGAAGCCAAAATGAAAGCTAAAGTAAGAGCAAGTAAGTAGAACTCATGTGGATCTCTAGGCTGCCAGTTAGGGTCAAGCTGATGCATCACCTCACCTGAATGAGGAGGTCAAGGAATAGTAGGAGGACCCTCAGGGATATCAGGAACCTCATTCGAGAGATCAATGTCATCAAAATCCTCATCCTTGAGGGGGGCTTCATCTAACGAACCATCACTGTCAAGAACATAGTCCTCGTAAGTAGACTCTAAGTCAATTGTCACAATCACAGATCAGGAAGGAGTCCCTCTCCCTCCCCTCTATCCTCCTCTAGAAGCTCTAGTGATAAAGACACCTAGAGTCAAAGGTGTCCAAACAATGCTCCTCTATCCAATCTCCCCCATCTCTTGAACAATCCTATAACAAGTGGACACTGGGGGTAGGTCCTCCGGGACCTCCTCGCCAAACTGCTGCAAGACTCAGTCCACCCGATGAGCCTCAACCTAACCATTACAATCCGTGATCTTTGAGAGCTCATGGCAGTATCCTCTCACCTCAACATCTTGGGTCCAAACCCCCTCCATGTCATGATAAGGATCAAAAATCATGTCATCATCCATAAGGGTGGCAATGGTTAGAAGAGTAGCATCATAATGTCCAACATGTGCCCACCTCTCTGCACTTGGAAGTCATTTATTTGGAAGAGGAATAAGCTTTTGATAGGGTCTCATATGCTCAAAGATCCATGTCATAATCAAGGAAGAGTGGCTAAAAGATAGATCCCCTCATCGAGAGATCTGATAAAAATTTTTGTAGACCATGGCCAGGATATCAGGTCCCCACGCATAAATTGTACCCTCCTCTAATCCACGAATGATGGGTGCCCAACACCATCTTAGTCCAACCGAGGTCTTGTCTCTAGATAGCCTTGAAGCAATCAAACCTATCAATAACCTCCTTAGAAGTGGGATGCGGAGTCGCGGTATAGAAGAAAGAAGGACTCATGTCTGGTCCCTGGGGTGATTGACCCCCATAAAAGAAACCTAAGTAGCCTTGTTCTCATGAGACTCTCTAGCAGGAAGAAATAGAGTCTGACCCCTCACAAGAACCCCAAGGATACAATACACATCATAAAGAGTGATAGTCCACTCTCTAAAAACTTGTGGGAACCTAAATGTGTTCCTATCTGCATCCCAGTAAGTCATAATATTTCAGTATATGCGAGATATAGGATGGATCATGGGAACATGACAAACTCTACCAAGGCCTGTCCTCTTGAATATGGCATGATCCTCTAAACTAAGAGAAGCAAGTATCCCTGAGAGCCACCCTTGATCTCAGCAAGCATTCCATCTAATGTGTATCTCCTGCAAAATCAAAAGAGAAGTTTAGGTTAGACCTCGTAAACTCATAAAAACACAAAAAACCATATAAACCATCAAAAATTGTAATAAACAAGAAGATTAAGTAACCAAATCATGTTAGTTCAGAGTGAAAGAAGATTTAAACAACATCAAATACAGCCAAAAATTAGCCCTACAGATGCCAGTCAGGATCCCCCAGGGTGACCCTATTGTCAGGCAGGATCCCCAGGGGTGACCCTACTTGCCAAAAGGTGCGACCCTAAAGAGTGCCCCCCTCAGGCAAAAATCAGTCTGAAAACCCCATTTCTTGACTAATTTCAAAAAATGAAAGATCAATCTGGCTCTAAACAATGAAACAAACTCAATGCAATAGGAAAAATCACCAAAAATAGATGATTTCAAGAGGTTTTTCATAAAATGCAACCTAGGGTTTAGAGGAGAGTTTTTTATTGATTACTCACCCAACTCTCTATGACTAAGGAAGAAGCGGCCATCTCTGTGATCCCCTCAATGATTATTTTTTAATGACTGCTCATGCAAATGATTTTATCATCATTTCACTTCGATCTCACAATTTAGATTTCTTTGTTTCATTTCATGTATTTAGCTTAGTTTCTTTCTTTTATGATTTTGTTTCATGCATTGTTTTGCGTGCTATCATGCCCATAGGTCCAAACTGACAAAAGCAAGTGACTAGTCGAACTCAAATGATCCATGGTAAGTTCGTCATTTTAGTTTTCATTATTCATTTTGATATATTTAGATGCCAGACTAATACTAGTTATTGCAGGTACAAATTGCGAGAAAATTGACAATAGGTAAGGCCTAGTTCAAGAATGGTATCTACCTTTCATGTAGACTATCGTCCCCAAAGGGGGCAAATATGTAAGCACAAAAATCACGTACTTCCTCCATGAGGACCCCTATGATGATTCAAATCCCTTTCATGTACATGTAAGTGTGAAAATAAATCCTTTGGGCAGCAAGCCTCTTGATGACATGTCCTTTCTTCTTGTCTTGTGTCATTTCTACTTTGTCGATTCCCTTCCTTCCCCATTTGCGACGCTTTTCGACACTTGTTGTGACACTTGTTGACTTGCGTTTTCTAGATTTCAACCTTGATCCTAAGTCTTGTGAGTGTCTTGTAGGTGATTTTTCACCTCTCCCCTTTGTATTTCGTCTAGTGCACCTCATAGAAGCCTTCTAGAGGTCCCTCAATCCATCTCCTGCTTTCTGTTTTTGATTCCGACCAACCAATCCAAATCTTCCCCTATTATTTCTAGATCCCTACTAGGGATCCTAAGGATGCAAGTGGAGATTTGGATTCTTCTACATGATTGACCTATTTCTTGATGCATAAACCATCCTTGTCCTCCCCTAAGCCTTTTGCCAACTCTAGTTTTTGCATTCTACACTTTGATCTAGAGTCACCCTTGGGTCACTCCTGGGGTGACCCATGATCCCCCTGGGTGACCTTGACTGAAAAAGGTGGTGACCCTGCCATCTTTTGACCTGCGGAAAAACTAAAGTTTCTCTCACATTTTAGATCCATTTTCATCCATTTCTCTTTCTGTTTGCATGATTTTTCATCCTTGATATAGAGTTAACTATTTCATGCACCCACACATGAATAATTAGCTCTATTTGATCTTAAATTAACTCTCTAATCAATCTCATACATTCTTTTAACTCCCTTTTCCTCTTCAGTGATAATCTATCATTGCTTCATCACTCCCTTATTAGCTGAGTTCACTGGGTAATCAACTTGTTAACTCCCCAATCTATTCTTGTTAATTCATCAATCAAAATGAGTTAACTCTCCCATCAATCCCTACCTCAAACCTATAAGTACCCCTCTTCCCCAAGCAAAAAGAGAAGCAAATTCATTGTGCACATAGGTCATGCCAATTTTGCTCTCCAATCTAGCATTCATATGCTCTTAATGGATGAAAGTGCCTTTTACTTTTATTGTTCAACCAAGCAATGCTACGCTACTTCTTTTTCTATGCCATTGTGCTCAATCCGAGCTCGCATCAAGCTCATACAAGCTTGACAAAAGCTTCTTTTCTCTTCTTTGGGTCATTTTTGTCATCAAGAGGATCACCTGCTATCACAAAAGGATTCGAGGTTGCCTACACAAGAATTACTAAGGGTAGTGGAGTCTTCAAAGCTTCATCTATTTCAGGTTCTTTCATTGCTTTCATAGTAATTAGATAATCACACTTTGCTCTTGGGAATAGTGACATTTTGCTTTTTCCTTGATAGGTTAGATCTTGCATGTTAGACTAGTCATTTTTTACATTCCTAGATCTACTTTATTAGAAAAAGCATCTTCCCTTTTTATTAGATTAGATTGCATTGAAAATACCAAAAACCCACAAAAACATAGATTTAACTTTTTGATATAGGATTGCACGCATATTTGTTTCATAGATTAGAAGCATTTTCCTTTCCAAAAATACTCTAAAAATACGAAAAACATGCTTAGCATATCATCATTTAGCTTGGATTCATATAGATCTATTAAAATAGACAACATTGGAAAACCCTCAATTCCATCATGAGTTATTCACAGCCAAACAGAGACAAACCTTAGGTCAACAAAACCCTAGGTCTGGTTAGAGTTAGCAATTACACAACTCCCTCTATCTTGATTCACGAATGTGTTTAGGAGTAAGAGGAGAGTGGGTAAGGGCTATCCAAGATGAGATCAAGGAGATCCATCCACAACCTCGACAACAGACACACATTCCACCACAAGAAGACCCATTTGTTCTATTGTTGATTGAAGAAATTAGGCAATTGCGACACAAAGCATTTCTTAGAGACATAGAAATAGTAGAAACCATCAATGAAAAGAACCATTTGCCCACACAAAGGTGAATTCAAGGAACCCAAATAAAAGAGGGGAAACTAGTGACCCTTCGGGTCATAGGGTTATCTCAAGAACCACAAACACACAACAAAACACACAACAACAAAGACCACAAATCTTGCCGACCCCCCTTCGCGAAGTCCAGTTCTCAAATGAGCTAGACCCCTGCCTTCTCTTGCCTCCTCTTGACTGGCTAATTCCATGTGAGCAAGAGTGACGTGGAGGATCACCCCATGGCAAGGAGGGAAAGGGTCCGTGTGCGTGCCAAAATCCTACTCGACAGCCCCTAGGCAACCAGAGTCATGATTCTGAGCATACAGACATTTGTACCAGCTTCCAAGACTAGAGATGCTTCAAGCCCAAGTGGAAGAGAGACACTTCATGGTTGAGGTAGAGTCATAATCCTTTCTTCTATCATCATTCTTTTTGTATTCTTTGGATTTTGTGATTTTCCATGCTGCATAGGCCTTTCTAGACAAGGGTCCCCAATAGGGGTGCCCAAGTCCACTCAGGGTCCCTGTGTATCATCAGGGTGACCTAGTCCACTTGGGGCACCCAAGTTTGAATAGGACAAGGGCCCCAGGGGTAAGGTACTGATTATTGTTGTAGATACTAAGTGATGATTTTATGTTGTATACTGATTCAACTTCTCACTATTTGTTGTGCAGGTCATCCCTGAGATGTGAGGGCATACAGGTGGTCGCCTAATGTTGTTTCTTTGAGATCACATCGGTACCATGACCAACATAGAGAGAGGTCACCTATAGACCATAGGGCTGTGGTGGGTGTCTGACATGTCGATGATTAAATTTCATTGCAGTATGCTTATGTCTTTGATGGAGAGGTGGAATGCGGATACTTCTATATTCCATCTACCCACAAGGGGGATGACTGTCACACTAGAGGATGTCTACTAGATCCTACGGCTACCCATATGTGAGATAGTGAGGATTGTAGAGTGTCACTCAGCAGAGTACACACAAGAGAGCCAATTATACTATCTAGGCCACACAGTCGATCGGGTGGAGTGAGGGCACATTTAGCTTTGATTACTAGAGCAGTGATGTGTTGACATCCCTATGATTTAGAGGATTATGATGGTTATAGTTGCATTAGAATTCACACCAGATGGACAAGGCACTCACCTTCATGGGGGCCTTGTTCACACTATTAGGGCGATGGAGGAGTAGGGGATAGTCTATGCATGGGGGCGCAATATGCTTGTGCACCTCTACTGCAGGTTGGGATGATATCTCCATTATGAGGCATAGAGAATGAGCACTATACTACAGGTCTGGGCATTTGAGCATATCAGATGTATGTGGCCTATAGGTTTTCCCATAGAACTAGCATTTACTCATCCACATGTCCATGCATATCCTCTTGTCAGATACTAGAGACATGGTGATCTACTATACTGGAGAGTTGTATTTGACAAACTACAACCTAGTGATATCATTTGGAGACCATATTGTGGGTATATAGCATGGTTAGGTTAGAAAAGATAGTTAGCAAGGATGCAAAGGGATCAGTTGATGGCTAGTCGCCTTGATCACATAGTCATATGGTTTTACTTTGATAGGGTGGCATGATAGTTTGGATGCTGACAAGATGTCCCTATGATGTATTCAAGCTATGTGTGTGCAATGGAATCAGGGTGAATAGTGCTTAATGACCAATAGTAGATAATATAGCAATTAGTGATGATGATGGTTCAGAGGATGCGGAGCTGATATCTGATGTAGATGACATTGGAGTTACTCGAACATACCAGATTTGGTGGTAGACAGTGCTTCCTGCTCCTATCTATCCTCCTAGTCACCCCACAGGTGATCCTCGACCTTGGGCCAGTCACATTAGTGACACAAGGGTAGAGGATAACATTAGTGACATCATAGGATATAATGATCTAGACAAGGAGGAGGATGATGACGATGATGAGGAGAAGATCCTGTCATAGTACGTCTTCAGGGAGAGACTGTGGTGAGATCAACAAGAGGCAAACATCGATGAGGAGGCCAAGTTGAGGCAACAGTCAAGAGCTCGTGGTCTAGTTCCTACAGATGTGAGGAGTTCAAGCTAGCACGAGTGAGGGGAGACTAGTAGTCATATGCCCCCATCTATAGAGTCAGTTGCAAAGCTAGTCACACCACCAGCTATCTAAGATCCATCTTGGTGAGATGGAGATCCAAGTAAGATGCTTATTATAGATGCATGTATGTTTAATTATTTATTTATGATGTCTATATGAGATATTGATACCTATTTTGTTTCTTTTTACAGTTGGGACAGATGCATGGTGCGACCTTGTGAGTTGCATCATAGCAAAGATAGTTCCTACCGATGCAACTAAGTGACAGGTGCGGATAGGGTATTCTCCACAACCATTTGTAGGGTGGCATGTGGAGAGATTCATTCCTTTTGTGAGATATAGGTTATCTATAGAGTCTATTATAGATTAGGCTATTCAGAGAGCCAAGCATGCGGAGGCGGAGCTTCATATGCTATGAGATCATGCTACTGTAGTACCCACACCTAAGAGAGATCCTATTGCAAGTGAGATCTTACTTCCTGAGTTACGCCAAGAGAGAGATGATAAGGACAGGATCCAGGCAGAGCCAGAGAGACATATCTGAGAGAGACCAATATCAACAGATGTACCAGGAGTCACATGATGAGGTGCTAGGATTGAGAAGAGAGATCAGGGGGTTACGATCACGAAGTGCTCTAGGAGTCATTCGCAGTCTGTAGCCACACATGGTTAGGCCTCTTTCACATGCACACCATGAGGTCCCAAGGGCACAGGTGACCAAGGTTTAGCTATGTGATGTATATTTTGTATTATAACATCCCATTTTGATGCATGAGATAGTCGACTCTAATGTATATTTAAATTGATGATATATATATATATATGATGTTTTCTTATTACTGTTTCTGATGTTGTCTAATCTATCATATGTGATTTATATAAAATGAAACTAGTGATAAATGTATATACTTATGTGGAAATGTAATTAATGCTAATGTGATACTAAACAATTCTTTGTAGAACATATAGTAAAAAGCACAATGATTAATGAATTTCACACATAACCAACATTCTATGCTATACACATTTAATACAAAGGTGATCTTAGTAAAGTATGTTTAAGCAAGATACCACAATGATTAACTAAAAAAGATGCGATGTTAAATGAATTAAGACTAAATAATCATATCTTGTCGAAGTTGAAGCTAAACTAAGTAATAAGCTTTCTTTTTAAAGTAACATCTAACATATAATCTTAAGCATAAAAGTTCTTGAGGTGCGTAGCATTAATAGGTTCTTTAAATGGTGTACCTTGTTCATCGACTAACTTATACACTCTTTATCCAAAGGCTTCAATAACGACATACAATCTGAGCCAATTAGGGTTGAACTTTCCTTTTTCTCTAGGAGGTGTATTTACATTGCATTAATTCTCATATAGTACCAAATCACCAATGTCAAATAAACGATGTATGACACATTCATTATACAATTGTTGGATACTCTTCTGATGGGCCTTAAGATGCTAGAGAGTGTTAATACGTTATTCATCCAGCCTCTCAAGTTGTTGTAATCTCTTTTCGTGTTCCATGTCATCATCAATAATGTCTCTCAAGGAAACTCTCAATGATGGAATTTTGAGTTCCAAGGGCATTACTATGTCAGCACCATAAACAAGATTATACAAAGTAGTTCCCATAGTAATGTGAATGCTTATTCTATAATCCCATAACACATAAGATAATTGAGTATGCCAAACTTTTTGATGTTTTTTAATAGTTTTTTGTAAAATTTGTCCAATAACATTGTTTGAAGCTTCTACTTAGCCATTTGATTGAGGATAGTAAGGTGTAGAGTTCAGCGATCTTGAATATGATATTTTTCAAGAAATCTCTTCACATCCTTGTTCTTGAATGGCATTCCATTATTAGAGACCAAGGAGGAAGGAATACCAAACCAAGAGATTATGTTATCTTGGATAAAATGACAAATTACTTTATCAATTGTGGGTTGTAAAGGAACAACTTCAACCCACTTCGTGAAGTAATCAGTAGCAGTTATTATAAAGGTATGTCCTTGAGAAGAGGGTGGAGAAATTTTACCAATTAGATCCAAGTCCCAAATAGAAAATGGCCAAGGTGAAACTTGGGCATGAAGTTCCTAGGTAGGTGCTCAGATTAGGTGTTGATGTTGTTGAAATTGCGGGCATTTCTTGACATAAGTGAAGGAATCTTGTTCCATGCATTGCCAATAATACCCCATATGTATTAGTTTTTGTACCAATGATTTTCCTCCAAAATGCCCTCCACAAGCACCAGAATGAGCTTCTTCCAAATCTATCGAGATCTCCAAATTACTAAGACATCAGAGAAGAATACGATTATAACTTCATTTGTATAAGACATTAGATAGGATGATATAGTGCGCTGCAAGTTTGCGTAGGCCATGTAGACACCTAAAATTGACTTTCTCCACAATCCAATATCCTATATCTCTACAGTACCAATTACCCTCCTATTAATTAAATAAATCCAATTTATTTAATTAATTTATCCCTAATCATCTACCCTTAGCCATTTATCCATCTGTTGTGATCAATTAATTCAATTAATTTATCAGTATACCTTATAACTATATCCTCATTGATTAAATAAATATTCTTAATATTTATTTAGTTAATTTCTCCATCTCCTAATCCTAATTAATTAGATAAATCATACTTATTTAATTAATCCGCCATACTAATCAACCTAAACCTAGCCTAGTTGATTAAATAGCAATTATTTAATTAGCTACCCTAGCCTACATGACCCCTAGACCTAAATTAATTAAATAAATCATTATTTAATTAATTTTAATCCTCCATAGCCCACTAACTAATTTACTACAGCCATATTAATTAAGTTAATCACTTGATTAACTTTGTCAAACCTTGCTTAACCCATCCTCCCACACACTTTGAATAAAAATCAATTTTTTATTCAAAAGGTCACATGACCCTTCCAACTCACCTTTCTATTTTCATGTTAAAACACTCTCCATGAAATTAGCTTACATATATGTAAGACCCCAAAAATATGCATGTGTCATAGGTCCTTACACTCCTCAATAAAACTTATTTTTTTATTCAAACACTCCCCCACAAAAATAAATTTTTAATTCATTAACAAGTCCACATCATCCTCACACTCTCCCATGGAAATAAATTTTTAATTCATTCCTCATCCTTCCCAATGTGAATTAAAAATTCACATTTAATCTCATCCATCCAATATTGTTGATGAGATCTAAGCCCTTGATCCCATCCTCTCATCTCAACCATTGACCTCTACTTTTAATCCTAGCCATTGGATTCAAATCCCTCCAAATTTGCCTATAAATACAAGGCCAACCCAAGCCATTTTCATCACTTCTTCATAGCATCCTTACTATGCCCAAATTTCTATCTTCTCATCTCATCATACCCTCATAATGCCAAAATCCCCATAGCTAAAACCATCTCTCACCCTCATCTCTATCAAATCCTTTATCAAATCCATCACTATCCTCATCATATTGTGTTGGAATACATTGAGAAATTCACATATATTACACATACACACAATCATCTTCTTGGGTAAAGTTAGGAGGGCTCTTGGGTGCACTCTCCTCAACCTTATCAAGGAGTGAGGGAGATTTGGAGCTTTTGAAAAGTATAAATCACTCTTTTTGTGTTTCTTTTCTTGTTTATTTGTCATCTAATCTTTTCTGATCTTCAGTTACAAAAAAAAGGGAGAAAATATAAAAATTGAATGAAAAAATCAGAAAAGATGCTACAAAATAAAAAAAAAAAAGAAAAATAAATAAATTAAATGAGAGAAAAATAAAATAGAGGATTTTTTATGTCTGTACTCTCAAGTGGAGATAAATCTAAGCTCAAAGCTACGTCAGTGGCATCTATCGGAGAAAATAAAAAAAAGAAAGGTACAAAGCACACACATGCACTAATTGAGCAAAGCCAAGAGTTTAACTATCTTTAGGACCATCTTCTTCTCTAGACCCTTTCCTCTACCCCAAGTCTATCTTGTTGGTCATTTTGATCTAAGTCTATAAGGTACTAATAAAATTTGTTGCTTTCCTAAGTTGAAAGCTCATCAAAAAAATCCGTCTAGACAAGGATCAGTATCTAGCCTTTTACAAAGCCAAAATTAGAAACTTTCCATCTCCCTCCCATTCCCACTTTTATTCTCCACAAAATACCATCCCAAGGTTTAGAAGGTCTCCCTGTGCCGAGTCAACTTGCAATCTCTTAAGTCAAAAATTCTATTTAAGAGCAGTCATAATGTTTGTTCTGCTTGCATGCATCATATCATAAAGAGAAAATCAAAAGTAATAACTCATGACATACCATAGAAATAGGAAAATATGTTACATTTGTACCTTCATGTGTTCTTGAATCCATTTATTTCATGATAAATCTCATACATTTTAAAATAGATCGAAAACTTTGCATAATCATTTTTTTATTTATAATAAGAATCCTAAACTATCCATGTGCACAAAAGATAAAAGAAGGGGGCATGCAATATCAAACACAAATTGAACTTGAATGGAGTCATCATAACACATATCAAGAGTCTAAGTTTATGAAACCTCACTAGTAAGGTTCTAAATGCTAAACAAAAGTGCACTCAAGTGTGCAAGTCTCCCCATTCAAAGGGGAAAAGTCAAAACTTAAGACTAGACACTTCAAGGATGATTCTAACCAATGGATCCCTTAGGGCTCTTGCTTTGAGGTATCCTCCAACTATCCACCACCTAAGAAGGTATATAAGTCATGTGAGAATAGGAAGGCATCTAACTAGGATTACATGAATGGGATGGGCCTACTATCTAAGTCTACCACTAAACCCCAAGGTTAGCCATCTCTCAAAGTAAGGCATTATCAACCTCAAGCACACTAATCCTAGCCATCTAAGAAGCAACTTCTTGACCTATATGTTAAGTGGGAGATGGGATATCTATATGATGACCCATTAATGATGGTAAGTAAGCATCAACAAGGAGAGTCTCCCTCAATCAACCAGTAGCAAGGAGTAGCATGTTTAAGTAAGAATTACAAAAGAGTTCCCTCCATCCATCTACCATACCTATGAAAATACAATGAAGAGATGATGATTCAAGGGTTGGTTCCACATCACTATTTTGAAATGATCAAAAGAAATAAGGAGATAATAACAAGTCAGTAGAATACTCACAGAAATCACTTAGTTGCTAAGAGGGGACACTATGCCTCATATCCTCCTTTGACAACTCTGAAAGTAGGCCATGCATATGTCTAGGAGAGTTACCTCTGGTACTATATCCTCCTTATCTACAGGAACCTCTACATCCCCTCTGTCACATTCCTCCTCGTTAGGATCATAATCCTCATATGTAGATTCATCACTCTCTTCCTCAATAGCAACAAGTCAGCAAGATCAAGATATCTACACTCACCTGCGACCAATCTCACAAATAGTCCTAGAAATTAGGATCCCAAGAACTAAAGGAACCCATAAAAGTTCCCTATGTTGAGATTTAGCCATCTCCTATACAAACCTATAGTAAGTGGGTACTAGGGAAAAATCCTCAAGATAGTCTTCTCCAAATTGCAGAAGAACTTGTCTTACATGATGAGCCTCAACCATTCTTGTCAGTCAGAAGATGTTCTGGAAAGGAGGAATTGTGAGAATAGGAACTAAAGTTATCTAAACACCAAGACAATCTTTAGGATAGTTAACCCCCATATAAGCATCCCAATATAATATTTCCCTCTCTGATTCACTCTTAGGAAGAGCAAGCCGAACACATGTGACAGGAACTCCTAGAATGAGGTAAACATCATACAGAGTAATTGCCCACTCTCTAGATACCTGAGGAAACTAGAATGTGTTCTGATTAGCATCCTAGTATGTCAATATGTCACAACATATGCAAGAAGAAGGAAGTGTGATAGGAACATGAGCTATCTTGTCCAAACTCATCTTCTTCAAGATAGTAAGATTTCTAATAGATAAGGACTCAAGGGACTCCGCAAACCAAAATTTCTCACGGGTTGCATTCCATCTAATGCACATAGATACTATCAAGAATGAAGAAATGACATGTTAGATAGTTGGAAAATCCAAAAAAAAAAAAATTAAAAAAAAAGTATAAAACATTCAAAACTTTCACAAAAAATCATATATTAGCTAAAAAAGTCCAATAAATGAAGAAGTTGGTATCGAAAAGTAGAGAAAACTAAGTGATGAAAGTATCAAAGCATTCAAAATTTCTATCTGGAAAGATTTTGGTGAATCACCCCTTTTACTAGGGCTGATCTCTAGGGGTGACCTAGAATTGTAGGCTAAATCTCCAAGGGTGACTTCCCCTGATGAAAGGGGTGACCAACCCCACGCACAAACATGATAAAAATTGCCTAGAAAATTTTACAAATGACAACATTTTGACAAACAAAAACTCACTAAAAGATAAAAGGAAATAATCTAGGCCATTACAATGAAGAAGCTTGGAAAAAATGGATTCATAGAAAGAAGTCAACAAAAGATAAACCGAGGGTTTCAAAAGGGTTTTCTCATTTCTTGTACCTAATGACCAATAGGTAAAATATTAGTATCAATAGTAATGATCTCCTTTTTGATCTCTCTCACTTGTACACTCACATGATTCTATCATTATTTGATCACTCTACCTCTTGATTCACCTCTTTCTTCTTCTCTTAGTTTTCTTTACATTTATGTACTTGGGTTGTTTTAACTTTTGTAGTACTTTCTATGTCCTCATTTTGTGTACATTTAATTCTTACAAATGCTCAGGATGAAACAAAATGACTCAGGTATATTTCATGCATCAACAATACATCTTTTTTATTTCTATTGCAGTGACTTATTTTGAATACATCATGAAGTTGAGCTAACCATTGTTATTTCAAGTACAAATGTTGGACAATGAAAATAGGTAAAGGTCTAGTTCAAGAATGGTACCTACACTTCATGTAGACTATTGTCCCTGAGGGGCCAAATATGTAAGTATTAATAGGATGCACAAGTCTTATGGTGGCCTGAGGATGAGCTATAGTCCTGATCATGTGCATGTAAGCATGAATATATACCTATCAGAATCATTCCTCTTGGTGACATGTCTTTCTTCATTTTTCATCTTTTTTGTACTTTTCTAACCTATAGACTAAACTTCTACGGTCTTGCACACCTTCTAACTTGCCTTCTGACCAAAGTTTGACAAATATTTTCTATCACTTTCTAGCCCAATAACCTCATCAATCCACTTCACAAGAGGGGAAATTCATGTTCCCTAAGGGTGTTTTCATCATTTCATCCCTTTAGAATCATCTAATTAACCTCCTCATTTCATACCTGGCTTCAATATTCATATTGTAGCTTCCTTTTTCGGTCACCCCTATCACTGTAGGAACTCCTTGGGCAACCCTGTAGTTAAATCAAGAACTCCATGGGTGATTTTCCACAATGAAAGGGGTGACCCAACCTATAGAGACCTTTATGGAGAGTTTTGGTATCCATTCTTACACCTCCTAGATCATTCTCCACCCATAAAACCACTTGTGCAAAACCTCCTCTATGGGTCGCCCCCTATGACTTAAGAATATCCCTAAGTGACCAAACAACTTAAACATGATCTCTAAGGGCAACTTTCCCTAGTGAAATCTGAAATAGAAAGTACATAGCATGAGATGGTTACCTTCTTAAGCTTAACTAAAGCTTCTTGTGTTCTCCCCATCCATGTAGAAGCTTCTTTCTTTGTCATGTTGATTAAGGGAGCTACCATATAAGATGATCCTTTAGAAAACCTCCTCTTATGGCTACAAAAACTAAAGAATCTTCTCAAAAGAGTCACTATGGTTGGGAATGACCAAACAAGAAAAAAATGAATATCCATCTGCATGTCTTGATCAATAAATACATAGACCAAGTATAAGATATTTGTGATACCAAACTCATACTTAGATTCTCTCAAAAATAGATCCCTTTTCTCTAGAATCCTAATGATCATATTTTGGTACCTCAAATGGTTCTTCCATCCTTTGCTACACATCAACATATCATCAACATGTATCAAAACAAATTGTTTCAATTGATGTACTAAATACTTGATTCACCCTAGATTGGAAGATGGCTAGTGCATTAGATAAACCATATAGCATGATCATGAAATCAAAATTCTTGAAGTGGCTCTTGAATGTCATCCTATGCATATCTACTTCCCTCACCTAAATCCAATGGTATCTTGTTCTCAAATTAATCTTGGAGGAATAAACTACATCCTGTAATTCATCAACAAGTTATGCAACCCAAGGAATTTTGTTCAAATCTCCATAGATGGTACACACCCTTATGCTTCAACTACCAAAAATGAGCTCATCCTCCTTTGCTAATATAGTAATTGTAGAGATACCCTAAACACTTCCATCCTTGCAACTCAAAATATCTTCTTCAAATGCATATCCATCCATCATACTATTCTGAAAATCAATCATTGGCTCACCTTTTAAAAGTTTGTAGAGGATAGTGCATGTTCCTCCATCTTGAACTCTTTGCATCCAACAAGTAAAGCCTTTTCTTGCTTGTCTACATCACCATATTTTTGACTCATGCAATCATTACAAGTCAATAAAACATCTTCTATTACCAAAGAATTTTTACCTTCAATCTATATGTTGGATTTGGCTAAATCACCTAGATCCCACACCATCAGTATGAAACTTTTTGATGTTGAGAGAAAGGATCTATCTTCTAACAAGGGTCGGTGTACCTTGGAATTTAATCATGTTTTTCATGTGTCAAATATAGGGCTATGTCCTAGGTTGTTTGCATTAAGGAACTTCATAACCAATATTCCTTTAGCTAATCATATTGATTTGATTGTCCTATAATATCAATGTTGCTAATCATCTACTGTGAAAGGAAATTCTATTCTAAAAACCAAAATAACACTAAAGCAGGAAATTGCTAGGAAGAATCTATTATGATTCACACAAGGATGGAAATATGCATTTATTCAAAAACAACTATTAAACAGTAATTGACCTATATTATGAAAGTAGGAAAATTATACTTCTAATGAAAAATGTAAATGAGACAATGAAGAAAAGATACTAGCCTCCTTTCTGTTGGTGGGAGTGGGCCCTTGCTCCACACCTTCAGAACCAAAGGATAAACAAGAAACTCAGAATAGAAATGCAACAACACAACTTTCCTTTAATCTAGTCTCATCAAAGTATGTTGTATTCAAAAGTATATGCTCTATTCTGAAATTGAAATTACAATAATACTACTAAAAAAAATCTACATATCTTTTTGTTGTTCCTATCTAAATATATATTAGTCCAAATGACATGATATCATTGGAACTAACTATTTTATCTATTAATTCATCTTTGAGATATAACCAATCTCTTATTCTAAACTAAGACATACAATTGTCCAACTGAAAAGTATAATCATGTAAAACTTGAAAAGGCTTTAGTGGTACTGAAGTTCCACTAAATACAGAGTTTAACTTAAACAATAATGGGTAGTGAGTCCCTGAAATAGTGGTCTTAAAGAAGTCTTTGAAATCATGCAATATTAAGATAAAAGGGGATCAGATCCCTATAGACAACTAGAGTCCTCAATGGAACACTTTAGACTGGATGAGTAGACTCCATAGCACTGCAGTCACCTCCACAGATGTAGGTTGTTAGTAGCATCGAAGACTCTGTACTTTTGCCAGCATCTCCAAAGATGCATCCATGAATCTACTGAGGCATTGCTCTGGAGATCTCTATCTTCTTTTCTCTCCTACTCCTTCTTCTATGGAATTTCTCCAACAACTAGAAAACATTAGAGTTCATTGCAATGTCATTCATGTCTAGCTCTGGAGATAATTAGGATTACCTTCAGAGTTCTTAAAAAATTGCTCCCACCTATGTAACAACACCTGTGAAACCCAAAAAGAGATTTTTTTGCACAATTTCATTAATTTCACTGCAACATTAGTCTTTTCAGCAAAACAATAATCTTCAATAATTCATCTCTTATTAGTGTAATTAAAATAGGACTTCACAGTTTCTATAGTGCAAATACTTAGGACAAGCAGAATGAAAGGAGGGAAAAAAGGAAGTAAAAATGTATGTTTAGATCAGTGCTACCTGGCACTCATCATTTCCCCTAGACTTAAGGTTTTGCAGGTCCTCTTGAACCTCATTATCTTGACTTGTTGAGGTTGTATATTTAGTCAGTGAGGTTGTACTCCTTATTAAAGCTTGTCCAAGTTGTGAGATTGGTGTTTGCATTTCCCCTGAATCCTTCAACTTGTTTTAGCCACTTTTTGAATTTCTCATCCTCCATCTGCTCAGCCCATATGGGTAAAGGATCAATGATGAGGGGTAGCCTAAAGCATCACCCCATCCAATATTGCTTATACTTGTCCATTAATTTGGACACTGCCCTCTCCTTCCTCATAAACCATCTAAGGTTAGTTGGAAATGCTATGTCCTTCAGCTTTTGCTCCTAGGTGAGAGTGCTCCATCTTTTTCTACAAATGACCATGATTTGGTTGGAGGAATTATGCATGAACAATCCAAATTCAATGGCACACATTTGGAGGTGTTGTTGGTATAGGGGTATGAGTGTTGTTTTTCCTGCTGGGAAATAGAGTGCCACCCTAAAATGAATTTCAAAAGCATGAAGATTTGGACAATTCCTTCTCATTAACAAGCTCATACCTATTTCCTTCTTTATGTATGCTTCCATTCTCTCACTCTAGATCTAATGGTTCCTCATCATTGACATGAATTTCCTCAGTTGGCATTCTCCTACAAAGAAATTAATAAAGAATGTGTGATCTTCTCTAAAGAAATTATGTACATACATTTCACACAGAAAAATTTTGTCTTCATCTGAACTTCTTAAGTACACTCCAAGGAAATCCTTGCCATCCTGAATATTTTTAGTTAGATCAGAGAGGACTAATGATAATTTCCTCTGGAGAATCCTCTCCTATAAAAATAGAGCATAGTTGCCACTGGGGGGTCTGTAGGCTAAAATCTCAAATGAGAGGGTGGCTATATTGATGACTTTTTGTTCTAAAGTTTTCACCTTTTTTGACATGGTTATCACTACCCTTTGCAATTGCAAAATTACTGTTGTTCCCTCTAACTCCTTGCAGCTTCTTTCCCAATGATAGAAGGCTCTAGGAATGTCTATCTGAAGTGTCCCCAGATAGTCATCTATTTGTGTACCTTGTTCAATAGTGGCAACTGGGACAATAAATTCTTGGAGTAACTTTGCTTGGTCATCTATTCCATTGTTAGCTTTTGTTAACTCCCAAGCCCGACTCTATATTTTCTCAATCATGGTTGAGATCAATGTGGTGCAATTATCTCTATCTTTGATAATACTAGAAATATTATGTGTTTCCTCTTCATCCCTTTTCTTGATCTCAACCTCTTTATTTTTAATGATTTCTTATTTTTCCTCTACTTCCATTTTCAGCTTCTCAACTTCTTTCTTCTAAGCTATTTCTTTTTCTTTCATGACTTTATTGAAGTTAGTGATAATCAAGTTTTTGCCCCATAGCATTCTCTTTAGATTTTCAATTTCCTCCATCAAATGGTGCTCTCTTGGGATCTCAATATCCTCTTAGTCAAAGGGGTGTGAGTAGCTCCCCGTTTCTCCTCCCTCTATCAATTCTACATCTAGAATCTCCATATGCCCCTGTTTTGTACTATCAGCCTATTCCTCCTATTCTCCTGCCCCCTCTGGCTGAGCCTCATCCCGTTGCTCCTTTTCTTGGTCTGCTGCTAAGGATAGAATAGATGATGGTCTAGCCTATGCTTGGGGAGGGGTCATAGAGGTCCTGAACCCCACAAGAACTTCTACCATGAGGGCAATATCCTTTTCTTCCTGAGTAGGTTCCCTCATCCGTTTGCTCCTTCAAAGCACTAGTTTTGAGTGTGTCTCCAACATTGGTATATCTCCCTCAGAATCAAAGAAGATAGTAAGAGCCTCACTATATGCTACCTCTGGAGCTTGGGTATCATGTGGCTCAGGGATCTCTAGATTTTGAGCAGTTGGAAGGTTAGAGGTCTCTAAAGCACTTCCCTCAATCACTTTTCTCCTTGTGCTTCTCCTTATTAAAGGGATTTCATCTGAATCCTCTAAATCTTCCTCTACCCTTTTATGATTGCTAGACTTAGAGGTTTTTGGATTCCTTTTTCCTCTCTGCTCTATTTTTCCTTTGTGTTTCTTAGTCCTAGGAGTTTTGACAGACTCCCATAATTCATCCTCCTCAATAATGATAGCATCCTTTTTCTTCTCAGCTAGGGTGGACCCCTCAACCAAGGTCACTTTTCATTTTGCTGAGTGAGTTATCCTTGAGGTGTTCTCTATAATTATTTCTTCCACCTATTCAACTGGAGCTAAGGGTTCTCCAACAGTTTCTTTGCCTTTTCTCCTCTTCTTAGTAGTTGATCCCACTTGTGTTGCCTGTGGAATGGAAGTTAGGGTTTCTTCTACTATTTTCTTCTTTCTCTTACTTTTCCTAGTAGGTGGGGATGAAGTAGAGGGTGCCTCTCCTTCAATCCCCTAAGTGGAGGAAGGTGGTTCTTTAGTAATCTCCCTAATTGTTCTTTTTGGTTTTAGGTGTGTCATCCAAAAATGTCTGGTACAAGGTCTCCCCTTCTCTTCTAGACACAAAATGGTGTTTGACAATTAACGAGGTGAGTCCATGGTACTTTATAGGACCTTTCCCCTCCTAGTATTTGTCTGTTGAAGCCACTATGGCAAAGTACATCAAATTGGGAAGGTTGATGTTGTATTCTGGATGGGCATGCCCATGCCTTAAGAAAATCATCATTTTCATTATGGGTCCTAGTACTAGGGAGAATTGTCCATCATAGGTGAATAATTTCATTAGCCACATGGCCAAAGATTGCCAACGACTAAGGAAGTGAAGTCCTTATGATCCCTTTTACTTCACCTTTATTTAAGTGTAATTGCACCTCAAGGTCATTATCTACTGAGAAATTTTTGATTAAATCAAGCTTGAGATGCTATTGATGATGGAGTTTGAGAGAGAAATTGTCACTTCTCGTACCTTTGTCTGGTTATTCTTCAAGTTAGAAAGGAATTCAATGACTATGTCTTCATGGTACCCCTCAAATTTTTCCAAGAACTCCAACCACCCTACATTTCTTAGTACATTTGTTGAGGCTTGATCCTGAAGAAATCTCTCTGGTGTTTTAGGCTCAGATTTCTTTTTGACTCCCATGCTACCTTGATAGTATCATTCCCTCTTCCTATTTGTATTGATTATGAAACCATAACCTTTAAATTATTTCCTTGAGTCCCCTCTGGAGCTCTTCTTTTTGTGGTTACAAATTCACCCCAACTATGGAGCTCCCCTGTTTCTATAGAAAGGCTTTGCTATGATCATTGTTACACTACCTCTAGAATTTGAAAGCTTTGCAATTCTTGGAGTTTGGAAGATCTTTTTGTTTGGATATTACTAACAGTGATTGCTTGATTCTAGGAGGGTTGGGTTACTTGAATAATTTTGAAGTAAGGTGTCAAGTCATAATTGCAAGGAGGGAGGTAAAGGTGAGAAAGACAGTCATTTTACTCATTTTCAATCTTTCCCTTTTATTTTTATCATTTTTTTTCTTTTTTTTTTAAGAAGGACCACCATTTATTGGTTTTCAACCCCCCTTTATATATATATATATATATATATATATATATATATATATAATTTGTCCTTTGAATCTCTTCACCCTATGGTAGGGGTTGTGACCTCTGTCATCAAACACAAGTCTTTGGTAAACTCTTCTTTGGTAGCTGGCCTTTGATAAAGACAAATTCTATGACCATTTACTAAGAATGTGGTTTCTTCTCTATCAATTGGTGCCAGCAATATTGTCCCATTTTCATAGACTTTCCTGATTTGGTAAGGTCCCATTCAATGGGTTTGTAATTTCCCTTTGAATTCTTTGAATTTGGAATCATACAAGAGAACCCAATCCCCTTATTGAAATGTCCTCTTTTTGATGTGTTGATCATGCCATTATTTCCTTTGATGTTGAGTAAGTTCTGTTTGTTGTATGGCCTCTGTCCTGATTTCATCTAATTCATTGAGTTGAAGAATCCTATCTTGTTGCACTCTAGATAATGGCAGTCTAATGTCCAATGATGTCTTTAGTGTTTGCAATTCAAATTCTATGGATAGTATGGGTTTCTTCCCATAAACCAATTCAGATGGTGAAAACTTGGTTGTTGACTTCCAAGTTGTGTTGTAAGCCCAAACTGCTTCAGGTAACTTGTTGGCCCAATCTTTCCTATTCATGGCCACTATTCTTTTCAAGATGTTTTCCAACTCTCTATTCGTCACCTCTACTTGCCCATTGGCTTGGGGGTGGTAAGGTGAAGACATCCTATGTATAATCTGGTATAGATCTATGAAGGCTTGAATTACCTGAGAAGTGAATTATGGCCCTCTGTCTAAAACTGTTGATCTTGGGGCTCCAAACTTGAAGAAGATTCTATTACAAAGAAAATTACCAACTCTTTCTTCCCTTGCAAACTGCAATGCTTGAATTTTTTCCCATTTGGTTATGTAATCGGTGCAAACCAAAATATATTATTTTCCTGAAGATGGTGGAGAAATTGACCCTACAAAATCCAGGCCCCATTGCCTAAATGGTTCCAAAACCACTTAAGGTTGCAGTGACATCTCCTGGGTGAAGGTTGGCTGACCCATCCTTTGGCACTAATTATTGAGAATAGGTGACTCAATCTTACTGGAATCATTGTGACAGCCTTGTTTTGGCAGGACATGGAAACTAGTCCCCTTAATGATTTGATAGCTCTTCATGAGTCTGGCATTATGTGTTCGGCAAGACTTTGGATGGTGTCCCTCGATAGCCTGATATGAAACATTGGCAGTAGGGACCACGTTGACCATTATGACCTTCATCGAAGTGACATCTATGTATTAGTAGGAGGCGATATGTTGTCTCTTCGATCTGGCAATATATTGAACTGCAAGTGTCTTGGTGGGACCTAACTAGTGCTAAGCTAGAGAGTGACTGGATGATGTCAATGGAGGATATTTGACCTAAGGTGATTTGGTAATATCGGTGTAACAATGTTGTTTCGATGGGAGTCTCTAAGTTATCCCTTTGACAGTTGATACAAAGGTTAGCTCTCCATCAGTCTAACCTTGTGCCATCGATAGGACTCTAGTTTGAGTCTCCTCAATAGCCTGATGCAAGGCTAGGAACTCTTATCAAAAGAAGTGGAGGACATCACCAGGACACAAGTTGTAGTCTCTTCGATATCCTGATGGCGGGTGCTGGCAGCAGTGATGTGTTAGGCATATTTGGGTGACAGTTAGGAGTCAGAGAGACATGGTTTTGTTGGCAAGAGACACTATATGGATTCATGGTTGTTGTCATTGATGGCAACAAAGGTCATCCCACATATCTGCAAGTCATGGTGTGTCTCTACCAGAAGTCAGAATGAAGATTGTTGTGGTCCAGTGAACAAGAATAGAGCATATGGCAAGGTCTGACAGATTGGTCCGAATCTCTCAGAGGAAGTATCTTGGTGCAGTGTGGATTTGGGGAAGTCAAGAGGACTACCTTGAGTGGTATATTCAAAGGATTTAGCCTCCGGTGATGAATAAGGAAAAAGATATGAATAGCTGAATACCGGATTCCTGAGTAACAGTGTGAACAGAGGAAGAACTCACTGACAGAAAATCAGATTGCTTTCCGGATGTGTTATTGTTGATGGTAAAGGTTGTGAAGGCATGAATCGTGTTTGGCCGACATATCTACAAGTATATGCTTGATCCACTTTACTTGATATGCAAGGATTCAGTTGACAGAATAGAGTTTGTGAGAAGATAGACTATTCCGGGTGCCGACTAGAAAGATAATGAAATCACTAGTGCGGATATATATAGAGGAGGGATTTAGTTGTGAGAAGGGTTGTTGTGTTGTGTGGTATGCGAATAAGTGCAGAATAGAACAGAAGTAATAAGAAAGATCCAGTATGTGAAAGGAAAGCAGAATAAAGAGTAGAGGAAAGATGAAGTGCAGCAGATCAGTGTACTGAGCCTAATCAGAATTGAACTCTAGCATGTGTAGATGCTTCCAATCAGTTCATGTATTGTATAACATTCTTTTGTAGATAGTGTGTCTCCTTGTAGGCAGTGTGCCTCTTTGTGAGCAGTGTGCTCGGGCAGTGAGCCCTAATTGGCAAGTGCCATTTTGTAATTCCTTATTCTTCTAATAGAGAATAATCTTTGGGTTAATCACCCTGTGGTTTTCTCCCTTAACAGGGTTTCCATATAAAAAATACTGTGTCATGTGTTTTTCATTTCATGGAAATGATTGTTTGTTTGATTCAATGCTGCATTGATTAATAAGAAAGTTCAAAAGAAGAAATAATTAGGATAACTGATTCACCCCCCCTCTTAGTTATCAACAATTGGTATCAGAGCTAAGTTCCTCCTAATTGAGCCTAACAGCTTGAGGAAGATCTGGGAGTTCAAATGGATGCATATGGTTTAAGGGAGCAACTCAAGACTACCCTTGAGGATCTTGAACAGTCAAACTCTGAAGTCAATGAATTAAAGGAAAGACTCAAACAAGCTAATGAATTCATGAGAGAACTAAAGGAAAAATTAAGTCTCTCTATGAAAAAGAGAAAGGAGTTGCTCCAACAATTGGCAAGACAAAGTGAAGAAAGCAATACAAATGAAGAATTGACTGAGAAAACCAAGTTATGTGAAAAGTTATCAAAAGAAGTCATTATGTTAAGACATGAAATGGAATCAGGAGTTATAAAGTTTACTCAAGAGATTGAAGAAAAAAAAAGGGCTAAAGACAATCTAAGACAATCTCTTAAAGAGAAATCAGAAGAATGCCACCAGATGGATAGGATTATCAGACATCTTGAATCTGATCTTGAAGATGCCAAAGATAATGAAGAAAAACTTGAGGATCAAATTGTCTCTCTCAAAAGAGATCTTCAAACAACAAATGAATATAAAGAAACATTCAAGATAAGTTCTGCTCAACTTGAAGTTCTTCTTGGAAGTCAAAAGAGGACAGATGACAAGTATGGTTTGGGATATGAGAAAGGAGAAAGCTCTGGATCTGGTCAAAAGAATCTTGGATCAGAAAATCCAAGGAATAGGCCTAGAAGACCTCCGGTAAGACAGCCCAATGCTCAAAGATATCCATCCTTCAATGGATACTTCCACAGCTACAATCACTTTGGTCACAAAGCTAATCAGTGCAGAAAGAGAATGAATCAGACTAATTCATCCTTCTCCGAATAGTGCTTTAACTGCAAAAGGTATGGACACAAGTCTCATGAATGCAGAAATATGCAAATAAACAAATCATTCAATGGTAGATGCTTTGCATGCAATAGAGTAGGTCATATGGCTAATCAATGCAGATTAAGAGGTTATCAGTCAAATATGCAAGGAAATGTTATTTGCCAAATCTATAATAGGTCCGGTCATAATGCAAAAGTCTGCAGAAGCAAGAATCAGGACAAAAGAGGTCCGGTGTATAATCAGAATCAAGACAAGGGTAAACAAAAAATGAATACGGATGAAGTTAGGAATCAGATGAACAAGATTTGGGTGAAGAAAAGTTCAGAGAATGTAGAAGTTGGATCCGCACCAGACTTTGGTGCTGATATTCCTTCCAAAAATTAAAAAGTGAGCTCTGGCTCAGGGGGAGACTCAAAGAAAATCCTATTCCCCCAGCCAATCAAGTGGTGCCGGATGTGGCACAAGATGCGGAGTAAAGGGTTTGAAGATATAAGTCTTGAGATGATCCAGATAAGATTTCAGAGGTTTGCATGAAGATGTGAAGAAGTTGTGATCGATCAAGTAGACCTGTTCCAGGAGATGCTCCGGAATGACAGAGGATTACAAAAAGGTCCGGAGAGATCCGGAAGTGCATTGTCTTATTCTACGGATTGGATAGAATGTTTGGGATGTCATTGTGATGTGTCATCTTGATTTGTTCGTGGTTGGAAGATCCGCATGATGTTCATAGATCAGGACTGATCCGGTACTCCAAGTTATCCGAACAAGGCAAACCGGAATAATGTAGGTTGAGCATTTATTGCCATCAGATATTAGGGTTTGCGGAGCAATATAAGGGATTTCTCATAAATCACTTGCTTAGTCTGCACTCAAGAAGAAGCGAAAAGTGGAGCTCTGCAACAAGATTCATCAAACTCACCAAAGATCTCCTGCAGAAGTCATTACATATAGAAATCAATCCAACCACTCCGTGTAACCAAAGGCGCATAAGGTATTTTCTGTTTTCAATATCTCACTGCAAATCTTTGAAAAATGGCTACTCCGAATATAGTTAAGATCTCTGATAGACCTCGCCCCACATTCAAGAAACATCCATACAAATCTTTGGAGGTAGATCCACTAGGAGCCTTCTCTAGTGTTTCGCATGGTGTATTGCATACGGAGGACATTAGGGTTTACATTCATGCAAATTTTGAAGACTTTGGAGAATCAAAATTGATGGATATCTATCACAAATAGTTGATAGATGACTCCTTTAAGATTAAACCTCAGTACAAAGCCATCCGTGATAAACACTTTGCATAGTGCATCCATTTCCCCTGTTTTGAAGAAGATGAATGGGTCCGGTATGTACTAAGTAGAGTGCATGACAACTTCCTATGGTTGAACAAGCCCTTCAAGATCACCAAAGATGCAATTAGGGCTGTAACCGGTCTGCACTCATCCGGTGGATTACCTGTTCTCAAGTCTGTCAAAAATTAGACAGTTAGTGATGCAACCAGATCTAAGTTTGACAAGAGAGCTATGACAGTTGAAGACATCACTGAACCGGATGTCAAATTTGCATCTATGATAATTAGTTACAAGATCTATCACTCCAGTAGGGAAAATTCAATACCGGGAACTACAATTTACACAGCTTATCAAATGCTAAAGGAGAATGTAGACTATGACTTGTGTGAGCTTCTTGTAAACAAACTTTTTAAAAATCTGCAGAAGATCAAGAAGGACAAGAAAAACTCCTTCAAGTATGGCAATTTGATCCTTTGTCTCTTCTTTTATTACATGAATGAGCTTCCCGGATCCAGTGGATGGATATGGCAGAATGACAGACCAGTTGCCATCCAAATCAGAGATTATTTGCATGGACTTGGGGATGCTAAAGCAAGAAAAATAGCTCTATGGGGATATTTCAAGAACTTCTAGAGCATGATGCATGCAAGAGAAAGAATACCCCAATCTCTTGTTGAAAAGTACAAAGACACAACATGCTTTATGGTAGAAACAGATCAGTATCTAATGGAGGCAGTAGAACCAAGAACTGTGTGGATCATGCCCATGGGGTATGAAGTGGATGAATAGATAGTGGAGCTGCATGTTCAACACATGCTAAGTCAGCCTAAAGATCCAAAGGTAGAAAGGTTCGGAACATTTGAGGAACTAAGTATAAAAATTCATGTTGAACTCAGAGAACCAGAGATCAAGAAGAAGGTTAGAAAAGAAGTAGAACACATAGCACAAGGCCTTGGAATCTCCATGGAAGCACTTGATGCTCACCAGAAGAAGAAGGAAGGGGATGAGAAAGAGAAGAAGAGGGCAGAAAAGAAAAGTGAAGAAGGTGTTCTGGTTGAAACTTCCACCTAGACCAGATCATCAAAAAGATTTGCACCTCCCACAACCAAAAGTTCAAAACCAGAAGTCCAGGCATCTGGTAAAAGATCCAAGACAAAAGCCACAAGGG
Organism: Cunninghamia lanceolata; assembly: GCA_027924645.1. Lineage (NCBI taxonomy): Eukaryota > Viridiplantae > Streptophyta > Pinopsida > Cupressales > Cupressaceae > Cunninghamia > Cunninghamia lanceolata. The sequence continues at coordinate 168,372 of BSBN01000121.1, read as the reverse complement.
CTTATGAAAGCCAAAAAGATGAAGAGGAAACTGAGTCAGATGAAGGAGTAAAAGAAATAAAGAAGTAGAAGAAGAAAGGATCTGGTAAACCCTCCACAGGCCAAGACAAGGAAGAAATGGCAGAGGAATTTGTTGAAAAGCCCACCCTGTCTCTAGAGAGTGTAATCAAGTCAGTCACTGTGGATGGGAATCTTCAACCAGTGGCCGAATTTTATGATGACTACAAATGTTGCCTTTATTGAGATTATCTTTGAAATTCCTAAGAGTCTAGAGAAGGAATTAGAAATAAGAAAGAACAATGCTCAGACAAAAGATCTTGAGATCCGAGAGTAGATAGCTATTCAGCTATATCCTCAAATTGATCCCAAGACAATGAACATAATATTCAAAGACTGCAAAGATGAGTTCAGAAGTAAAGCAAGAATGAATAAACTCATGCTTGGTGAGACTGATAAGGTAGCCATGGATACAGAAGAGATCCTCCGAAAGGCCTTCAAAAGGTTTAATCTTCCTGTTGTAGAGGACTTAGGTGCAGAAACAGCTGTGGACTTGGAATCCTCTGCTCCAGGAGAAGTGGCCCTTGAACAGACTAGCATCTCTCCTCCGATTTCCCTTACAGTCTTCGAATCCCAAGAAGAAGAGAAATTATAGGAGAAAGAAGCAGCAGTAAAAGAAAAAGAGGTTGACAGCACCAAGGGTGCAGAAGAAGAGAAGACTCCAACTGAGAAAACCATGACTGATAGTGGTAAGAATGTGGAAATTCCAAAGGACAGTTCCAAGACTGCAGAAGAGAAGAAACATCTGTCTCCGGCAAGAGACACTGCACAAACTGTTCAAAAATTTCTGAGCCAAGAAACAATAGAGATTGATGAACCGGAGCTTCTAAAAGGTCCATTCAACTTTGATTCCCTCTCTCTGGTACAGACAATGAAGATTACTTCATTTGCAAATGCTAAGGCAAATGAAAAACTCCTAAAGTCTCATATGGAAGACTATGAGTTGATAGAGGCTGCTTCCGGAGTGCTTGAAAAGATCATGCCATCGGTCAAGATAGATCTGACAGCCTCCTCTTCTGGTAATCTCAAAACCTTAGTCAACAGTGTTGGTACACATTTGATTCCCTAGAAAAATCAGCTGAAGAAAAGGTCCGGAAGGAGTTTTTGGATAAGAGATTTTCTGAAGTACTAGGATTAATCTCTAACGATAGGAGAAATATGAGCATTGGAATAAAGAGCTTAGAAAATGCTCTGGTGACGTTTACAAATTTTGTATCTCCTGGTCAAAGGCAACAGTACAAATTGATATGAAAATAGAAGAGGAACAAGACAAACTACAAAGTTTGTCTCAAAGTTTTGATCCTCTCTCTTCCTCCATAGTAAATCAAGAATGTCAAATTATTGCAATCACAAATGCAATAAAGAACTTTAAGAAGGAAAGGAAGAATATAACTAACCGGACGGGAGAACTTAGAAGGATTATAATCCCTAAGTTAGAAACTATGCATGAGGCCATAAGTGATGCTCAGACTACTGCCCAAACCAATGATCCGACAGATCTCAAGAGGGCAAAAGCTTTTGCATTTTTATTGAGTGGTCACATTTCAATTTTGGACAGAATGAAGCAATGTTGGGCTACAGAACTGATCCAATTGAAGACATCCTTTGCAGACATTCTTCAGTTTATGTGAGTATGTAATATGCAGCTAAGTATAGTAAATTTTTGAAAATTTTGGTGTGTGGACCCTACCCTTTGCCATTGATGTCAAAGGGGGAGTGAGGAGTAGTGAAAAATGAGGAATCCAACTAAGGGGGAGTTCCAAAAATTGTATATAAAAATAGAGCATCAGCCAAGGGGGAGCATAGTGTAAACACTTAGTCATTTTTCACTAAGTGTTGCCATCAATGCCAAAGGGGGAGATTGTTGGCAAGAGACACTATATGGATTCATGGTTGTTGTCATTGATGGCAACAAAGGTCATCCCACATATCCGCAAGTCATGGTGTGTCTCTACCAGAAGTCAGAATGAAGATTGTTGTGGTCCGGTAAACAAGAACAGAGCATATAGCAAGGTCTGACAGATTGGTCTGGATCTCTCAGAGGAAGTATCTTGGTGTAGTATGGATTTGGGGAAGTCAAGAGGACTACCTTGAGTGGTATATTCCAAGGATTTAGCCTCCGGTGATGAATAAGGAAAAAGATATGAACAGCTGAATACCGGATTCCTGAGTAACAGTGTGAACAGAGGAAGAACTCATTGACAGAAAATCAAATTGCTTTCTGGATGTGTTACTGTTGATGGTAAAGGTTGTGAAGGCATGAATCATGTTTGGCTGACATATCTACAAGTATATGCTTGATCTGCTTTACTTGATATGCAAGGATTCAGCCGACAGAACAGAGTTTTTGAGAAGATAGACTATTCTGGGTGCCGACTAGAAAGATAATGAAATCACTAGTATGGATATATATAGAGGAGGGATTTAGTTGTGAGAAGGGTTGTTGTGTTGTGTGGTATGTGAATAAGTGCAGAGCAGAGCAGAAGTAATAAGAAAGATTCGGTATGTGAAAGGAAAGCAAAATAAAGAGCAGAGGAAAGATGAAGTGCAGTAGATCAGTGTACTGAGCCTAACCAGAACTGAACTCCAGCATGTGTGGATGCTTCCAATCAGTTCAAGTATTGTATAACATTCTTTTGTAGACAGTGTGTCTCCTTGTAGGCAGTGTGCCTCTTTGTGAGCAGTGTGCTTGGGTAGTGAGCCCTAATTGGCAAGTGCCATTTTGTAATTCCTTATTCTTCTAACAAAGAATAATCTTTGGGTTAATCACCCCGTGGTTTTCTCCCTTAACAGGGTTTACACGTCAAAAATACTGTGTCATGTGTTTTTCATTTCATGGAAATGATTGTTTGTTTGATTCAATGCTGCATTGATTAATAAGAAAGTACAAAAGAAGAAATAATTAGGATAACTGATTCACCCCCCCTCTCAGTTATCAACAGGTTTCTTGTCTCTTCGACATTCTGAATAACTATATTGAATGCCAGTAACTATTTAGTTCATTAGGAAGTTGATGTGGCTATCACAATGGTGGTGGGGACCATGATGGTGTAACCATAATTGCTTGACATGGTGAAAGGATAGAAAAGCCAATATTGTATTGGAAATGCATATCACAAATATTGTCTCTTTGATGTTTAGGAAACTGAATTGATTATCTTTTGCAACTATCTAGTCTATTGTGGTAGTTGAAGTGATTGCTCTCCTCTGTAATGTTGTAATATAAAATGCATTGTAACAAAGGGTAGAGAAGTGAGAGAGTTATGTGAGAGGTATGACTGTCAAATTATCTCCAGATGGAACAGGATGTTAATCTCCATGAAAGGCTATGAGTCTATAATTGTATTGTAACTATTTACGTTGTTACTAAATAATACAATGAGCTCTGTGTTTTAGACTGTGGGGTTTTTACCCGAAAGGGTTTTTCGCACGTAAATCTATGGTCATCTCTTCTGTTCTATCTTTCATGTTTAATGGTTCTATTATTGAATCTATTTTCTGGTTGTTGTTGAAACTGGTTAAAGCTTGCATGAACTTTTCTCAGTAGGATCAATGATGGGGAAATGAACTATGTTTGATTCTTCTTTGTGGCATAGTTGTGAGTGTTTTTGAAGTAATCTAAAGAAATTTAAACCTACCGAAGATACTACTATTCTCATATGTTTGTTTTGAGATGATATCATTTCCTTACAAGTGGTATCAGAGCCTTTTACTAGGATTTGTTTGTTCCTGGTGTTTCTAGTTCTAGGTATTCCTTCTGTGAAGATTTCTAAGTCTGGAAAGCTTGAGGAAATCAGAAGGAATTAGCTGATGATTAATCCTTGTTTAAGTGGAAGCCTTGTAGTTGATCTAGTCTTCATGTTACAATAGGCACTTGAAGGATGGTGAAGATGGAGAAACTAGAGTTGGTCATGTTGAAATGATGTGGTCTTAGGCTCCTAGTTGACAATGAAATAATCCTAATGCATGGGGTGGGATTCTTTGTTTTGTGGTTGTGTTGCAGCAAAGATTTCATATTGGGTGTCTGTGTGAGAGGCTCCTTGGTGATATGGAGAAGATTGTGTTGTTGATCAGCCATGGAGTAATGTGTTTATGCTAGGAATTTATTCCTGGTATTGGAAGGCATAGTTTTTTGTTACCCAAATTACATAAAGTCTATGGAGTTAATCATTGGTTGGACTGAAAGCTTCTGTAATAACTTGTCTTCCTTGGATGCATGTACATGTTGGTGGTTGTGGAGTGGGGCTGAAATGGGCATGGAGTGCCTAAATTATTATTTCCTTTTAAAGATATTTTGTACTTGCATGGATCAGATTCACGTTCCTTGGATCTATGGTTATGCATATTCATGATAGTCCATTATTCTGGTTTAATTGTTATGATGTTTTTTGTTTTAGACTTTTCAGTTGTCCAAATGTGAAGTAGGTATGGGTGTGCATGGGTGTTCTTAAAACACGGTGATTTTGCAAGTTTTACATGGTCAACAGAAAAACTTGTGGTTTGTGAAGCTGCAATTAAGCTATTTTCTACACCCTGGCTTTTGGGGTGTTGTTGGATGAGATAGTTGCAGTTTTAGAATCATGCTCCATGCATGGTGTGAGGAGATGAGATGCTTTCTTTACATGGGAGTGTTGGTAAGTGGTCTGTCACTTAGCATTTCTATCGTGATGCTTGATGGATTCCTAGACTATGGTGCTCGAGTCATGGACGTATTTGGCGAATTGCATTTGTAAGTAATCTAGTGCTTGAGTCATGTTGTCTACATGGTAATTCTCTTTTGAATCTTAATTTGCTGATTACTAGTGCAATGATGAGTTTTCATGTTACATTTGTATTGGATCTACAAGTTATGTAGTTTTCTTGACTGATCACCTATTAAGCTACAGTGGGATAACTCAAAAGTGGACTATCTATATCTACAAGATTGATTCAGTGTTTATGCAGACTTGTTAGTTGGCCTTGTCTATGGTCACTTGTGCATTGGTGAGTTGCTTTGAGATGAGAGGATAGATGATACAGAGTACCTAGATAGTCGGTTAAGGGGACATGTAGCATGTGTATCACAATGTCATGAATAGCTTGGATACACAGGTTTGTGTAAGATTTTGATTGTGATGGTATATTTTCTGCTTTGTTTGAAGATCTTGGTGTCACTTAGTATGATTGTTAGATGGACATGATGGTGTGTGGACTTGGAGGTTTTTCAAATTAGCAGATGTTTTGTTCATGGTGCTTGGAGAGCTTGGTTGTCATGATGTAGTGGGAGCTTTAGCATTGATTATGAGTTCATCACTTACTGGTGAATGATCTTCCTTAGTGTTGCAGATGTTACTAGGAGGGACTCTTTGTTCCTTTTGCTATAGAAAGGTTCTTTTACATTTACATTTACACTATGTGAGGATGTGTAAAATCTTGAATGCCATGAAACTTGTGGAGTCTTTGGTTGAGGTGTTGATGGTGCTTGACAAGTGATGTTGATTTAGAGTTTGGTTTGTTTCATGTCATGGTATATTATTGTTTTGGATTATAGTTTGACATGATACATTGCTCTTGAGACCATGTTGTGTTCACTTGGAGCATGGATTCTCCTAAGGGGAATGGTAAGATCATGATGTCACGAGAAGTTCCTGATTTAGAAGATTGGAGCTTTGATAATGGTTTAGTAATTCTCTATGTTTTGTGTGCATTGGTCATATGCTTGAGAACTTCATGATGGTGCAGTCATGCATTTGGAGTTTAGCATGAGATGATTGTTTGAAGGTTCTCATGGATACATGGAGAATGAGGTGAGGTTGTATCTCTCTTAAGAGGAGAGAAGTGTTGTTGAGATGGTTAGTCTTGATGATATTTCAGTAGAAAGTCTGAGGAGCCTACACCTTGGTTGGACGTGAGTTTAATAGAGACCTGTGAGGAGATTGCTCTTGGAGGAGTCATGATGGCTTGCATATCTTGGAGGAGCTTTCTCATTTCCCACTCTTGATCTATTCAGAAGTTTATGATTTGAGAGGTATTTGCCCATTATATCTTTCAGATGTATTATGTTTCATGTTTTGATTCTCATAAGATTGAGTTGGTACTATGGAGACTCATTTGAGGATAGTTTAGCATGAGTGTATATACTTCATCTTTCATAGATATGTATCTTGAACTGCTATTAGATGGTTCTGGATGATTCATTGTGAGAGATGGATAGCATGGTTATCTCCTTGGGATTGCATTTTCATTTATGATGATTAATAAGAGATGGTTTATGGGCTGATTTCCTGAGATGGGAAATGGAGTAGTTTGATCTTCTTTGAGAAGCTTACATCCATGTATTTTACATATGTTGAGTTTGATCTTTTGAGATTGTACGTGTTAGGGTGTTGTTATGTTATTCTCTTTGGGGTTTAGTGGAGGAGATCATACTTGACACAGTTGGCAATTAGAGGTGTATGTAGAATGATTTTCTATAGGTATATGATGTGTAGAGTTGCTCTCTTTGTTTCAGTTATCTTCCTGGATGGTTTGTTTCACATTACATTGGTTTGAGGTTATGTTATCTCTTTCCTTTATGGGGTGTGGAGAACTTGGGAGAGCTATGGAAACTTGTGGTGATAGTTGTTCTTATAGGTTTTGCACATCATTGTGGATGTTCTTTGGTGCTACATGATGTTTACACTTTCTATATGATGCTATTGGTAGACTTGGTATACCTTGATCTTTTTCAAATTTGCATTACCCATGCAGTTGGAGTTCTTGGATGTGTTTGGTCTTCTTCAATTGGTTGACACATGGAGCTTGTATTTGTAGTTGATAGGTTGGCTATGTTAATGGCATTAGTCTACTAAGTTCTTTCATACCCTAGAGGTATGGATTGGCTGGATGTTTTAGCACTGGCTATGTGTGCTATTTTCAGTCAAGTGGGTTTTTTAATTAGTTGGATGAGAATAGTCAATTTGTTGGTTGTAATTCTGATTGTTAATTCTATCTTGTTTTTTGGAGAAAGACTTCATGGTTGTGTTTAGGTTGAAGCTTTAAAATAGATGTTGATTCTTTTGTATAAGCTATGAGTACAATGGAGTAGTGGCAGTATGTTGTATCCTTTACTGTCAGTTGGATCTGTTGTAGGTGTCTTGGTTTAGACTATTGTAGATACACCATGGCTCATTCCTTTCATATGGAGGATGGCTAGAACTATTGTCTGAGATGGTGGATATCTTGAATGTTGCTACAATGACTTTGAGTGTTGATTGGTAACCAGTAAGTTCTTCGTCAAGTGGGAAAAAGTTGAGAATAGGTGACTCAATCTTACTGGTACTGATGTGACAGTCTTGTTTGTAGGAGTCCAGGACAACACTGAGAGGGGGGGTGAATCAGTGTTGTGTAAATTTTCAAATCTTTTTGCAAACTTTAACTTTCAAGACACAAAGAGAGAAAGATATAATTGATTTGTCAAACACATATGCACATGACTGAGAATGAAGAAAGAGAACAAAACCTCATGAGTAAATCATACACATGGAGAAAAGATCAATATACATCATGACACAAGATTTGCAAAAGTGGAAAACCATCTAGGGGTAGAAAAACCACTCCAAAACTACCTCACTGGCTTTATCAAAAACCTCATTGGTTAGAATGTTTAGAAGCACCAACTTCAAGGAATACCAACCCCTAATATTTTAGAAGCACCAATTTCAAGGAGCGCCAACCCCTAATACAGAAAAAATTAAAAACAAGAACATAGAGGGTTTCTCTGTTTCAATACAAATCACTTCTTTCACATGTGTCTGTCATACGACCATTCTTCTCATCAACCCAAATCATATACAAAACTCATTTGAATTTTCTCTTCAAGAGGATATTCAAAATAATCAACCCTATATACTGATCCACTCAACAACTCATCCATCAATCCACCTGTGAAGCCATTATATACAAGATAACATTTCATATTTAGTTTTCTCTCCACAATTATTTCAATCCTTGATATTCTTGCATCTGCAAAAATGGTCTCTTCAAATTCTCTGTCCTGCAAATCAATTTTAGTGAGCATAAAACCTTTCATATTCTAAAAAAGAAATTCAATGATCTTCAATATCTTATTGTTTCCATCATATCTGTAAATGCCTCTTCATATTCAATGACATTTCAACCTAAACAAATTTGTCCTCAATAAAATTCCTGCATAAAAAAATCTTCAATATTGCCCCTGTCAAAAACAATTTCTTTCCAAAAAACTTTTCATATATCTCTTTTCAATAAAATCATTTTACCCGTGCAAATTCAATTTGTAAAAATAACTCCCATAAAAAAATTGTCTTCAACTCTTGATCCAATTCATATTCTTCTTCCCGAACAAAAACCTCTTCATTTTCCATTGCATTGCAAATATTTGTTCATCTTCTATGGAAAAGAAAATAAAATATGTCCACCATAAAATTGTCTTCATTTTTCTTCATACCCATTCAATTCCCTGGAGGAATCTCTATTCTTAAAAAAATGTCTTCAAAAATAAAATCTGTTTCAATATGCTTTTGCAAAAAAACAAAAACAACTTCTTCTAATCCATTCATCTTCTTCTGCAAAAAAAAAAATTCAAACAAAAATCTTCTAATATTAGCCTTTATAACTTCCTCCTTTTGTCATGAGGAATAATTCACAAGAAAATTGCCCTTTTAGAAGCACTAAAAAATCTCCTTAAAAAAACTTTATCATCTCCATATTATTCGATAGGAAATAGAAAATTTCTAATTATAAAGCATTCGATGCTCTATACAAAACATGCTCCTTCTTATAACATGGTCTCCAATTTAAAACATTCAATGGCTTTTTATTACCTCAAGGCATAAATCATGCCTTTTACTAAATGCATTTCATGCTTTATAAAATAAAGCTTTCCACCAAATAGAAGCCTTTAGAGATAGACTTAAAGTAGACTTAAAAAAAAAACTTTTTATGACATTCTAAATTCGCACCCAATACATACAAAATAAATTCTTTTAAGGATTTTGGGTGGCATTTCAAATAAAAGGAAACCACTTCACTTGGTAAATGGAAGAGAAGAGGCCAGTTTCTTCACGGCACTTAAACCCTTTAGAAAGTCACTCAAGTGATTTTTACCTGTAACTGCAGGTCAACCTCCTTTTATAACAAAAATTACTACTTGTTTGTGATAGGAGAGAGTAATGAGGTAGCCATGTTAGGATTTAGTATTTTTAAACTCCATTCAAAACCTTTGATCACATAAATATATGTGAATCATCAAAACAACATAAAATCTATCTGTCTTACAACATCTCTGAAATATTCTGCCATTCATAATTTGAACATTTGATGCACTAATATGATCATGAAGACATAACTTGTAAAAGACTTGAAAGCCATTGTATACCTCTGCATATGTCACAGCTATCAACATCAACAAATGAAGATCAAATGTAAATAAAGACCATACCACCAAACCACTGTCATTATGAAGACCATGCCACTGTATATCAGATATCAACTATAACTGTATATCAAAAATAACATTAATGTCATACGTCAGAAAGATGAGAGCATCATATATACCATACCAATGCCATATGATAGTAACTCCCACATGGAGAACACCATACTATCAACACTAAAAACATTATGAAGGCCAAACTTGTGAAGATCAAGAATATAAGTCCAACACAAACAAGTTAGCATCAATATATTATGTAATCAACAATTGATGTAATCAACCTGATCAAACAAGTCCTATGATCATGAAAGAAGATGATCATCAATGTCTAACATCATAAACCAAAACTGATAACTCCAAGGACCAATATGGACACCAAACACCAAGAACATTAGAATCCATCCTGAAGCAAACTTGAAATATCATGATCAAATAGAAGCATCTCATCTCTAACCATATATACATATCTGACTACACTTATCCTAATGACATCGTGAAATCCTCTAAAGACATCTCAACATGATGAACACCATGAGGCAACTCCACCAGAAATCCTTTTTGACATCAATGACAACCTAACACCATCAATCTCCCCCTTTTTCATTGATGGTAAAACTCCATTAAGCATTCTTTCTTTCTCCCCCTTTTTGACATCTGATGACAAAGACACAAATCTATTTGCCCCCCTTGTGTTGAAGTACACAAACAAATTACTACTCATAAATATCACTGGTAATCACACTGACCACTGTCCTAATAGAATGAAACATGTATGTTAACCTCAACATAATATCACTTCTTGAAACAATACCAACTAGTATTACCATTATCAGCTGATTCAAGACCTTTACTTGCCTCTAATTAACTGATGAACTCCCTGAAACAAATTAATGATGAGAACCATCAAAGAATGATGTCAGATTATCACATCAAGAACACTTCCATATAAGCATGACTTGACATCCCTGAGCACACTCAAACCAATCTACATTAACAAGTACTTGCTGCAACAACACTTTGCACAAATCAAATGTAGAGATAAGTGCTATGAATTGAATTTTTTATTTTAAACCACCTTAGCCAACACATGCTAATATCTGATAAGAGCTTTTTGGAAACATCTTAATTTCTTTGGCATGACAACAAATACTTCACCATATCAAGATCCCATTGAACTGCAACATCATACCAACTCAACCAAGTTATTCAATATCATGAAACTCTTTGAGCATTAAACTCCTAAACATTCTTTCAACATCTTATTTTGCATACAGAACCAAAGATCGTCTGTATCACTAAAAAGTACTGAAGATCAACATAGTTAGCAATACCATCATAAATTTTATTTCAAGAATCAACATGACAAGATCACCATCTCCTCCTAAAACTTCTTGGGGATAAATGATTGGACAAGAACAACTCCCCCTCACATCAAGCTATCTATTATTCAACTAATGATGTAACTTGTGCAAGATGCACAAGTTTAGGATTTGCCTTCTCATGACTCTATTTTTGCTTCCACACTTTTACAGGTTCTTTCTTTCTCCAAACCTTTATACCTTCTTTTCTTTTCAACTTTTTCAAATCATGTGATGCTTTCCTGCAATTGTGTGCTTTATGACCAAGAGAGTTGCAATTATAACAAATTATGTTTTAATCATAATCTGATGAATGATAGTACCTTTTTGACATCCTTTGAGCATTTATGATATGCTTCCATGCAGGATCATACATTCTATTCAATTTGCAATTTCTTTGAATGTGACCAGCATTATTGCACTTGTAACAAACAATATCAGTATTCCTTCTGCAATCAATTGCTTTATGTCCAAAATAATTACAGGTATAACAATAACCACTAAATGAATAATTATACCTATACATGTATGCTTGTCTTATAGGAGCATTTCTTCTAAAATTTCTTCTCCTTTGATTATGCATTTTAACAAAATCATCTTTAGTATTTATTTCAGTTTCTGACTTCTTTTTGTCTTCAGGAGCACTAGCATGAAGATCAATTTTCTTTTTGGGAGTTTCTCTGGCTTTCGAACACTCTCCTACAAATCCTAAACTAGTAGTGTCCTTATGATGCTTCTATTTGCCCAACATCTCATGCAACTTGTTTGAGCTATCTTCAAACACTTGATATTTCCTAGATAAAGCCTTGAGACCATCATACTCTTTTCTCAGATTGATAATATCACCCTCTAATTTCATATTCTCAATCCTTCTAACTTCAAGGTCAGATTTTGAAACATCTGCTATCCTCTTGGCTTCCTTAATTTTAGTCTTTAATCTAGCAATTAATTTGTTTGAATCATCAATATATGTCTTTAAACTTATAATCTGACATCTGGCCTCTTCAAGATCTGTAGATACACTTTCAAGGTCTGAAAGTGCTTTGTTTTTAGATTCTCTTTCTTGTTGCAACTACAACATTAATTTCTGGTTCTCCTTCTTATAATTCTTGAGTTCACTCAGAGCATATATGAGCTCTCCTTCCATATCAATCTCACAATCTTGTTCATCATATTCCTGATCATCATCACTTGTGATGTTAGCTTCTTCTGAATCTAATTGGGTTTGAACTACTTCATGTCGTTGTCTTCTCTCATGGTCACTTTCTTCACACACCAAAGTGTCCTCTTCTTTATCATCATCTTGATAAATTCTTTTCAATTATTTCCAGACATCCTGAGTTGTTTCACAATGTATAACATGATAAGAAACATCATTAGATAGAGCAGACAATATGGACTTCTTTGTAATATAATTAAATTCAATAGATTCTTTATTATTTGCAGTAATACAATACCCATTCTCAACTAACATTAAAACATAATATCCTAAAGAGGATAAATACACTTGCATTCTAACATACCAAATTGAAAAATCTGAACCATCAAACTGAGGAACTCATAAATTTTTTTCTTCTAATACAATATCAAATTCAACTTGGGGAACATGTATATCAATAGGTTCTATATCACCCTTCGAATTTGATAAAGATGAAGAGTTTTGACTAGTCTGAGACTTGAAAAATTTCTTTCTCCTATTTCTTTTGCATTTACCCATGGTACTCCACACACAAGACCTACCCAAGCTGATTAAGCTTTAAAAGGGAACCTAGGCTCTTATACCAATTGTAAGAGTCTAGGACAACACTAAGAGGGGGGGTGAATTAGTGTTGTGTAAATTTTCAAATCTTTTTGCAAACTTTAACTTTCAAGACACAAAGAGAGAAAGATATCATTGATTTGTCAAACACATATGCACATGACTAAGAATGAAGAAAGACAACAAAACCTCATAAGTAAATCATGCACATAGAAAAGATCAATATAAATCATTACACAAGATTTGCATGAGTGGAAAACCCTCCAGGGGTAGAAAAACCACTCCAAAACTACCTCACTGGCTTTATCAAAAACCTCACTAGTTACAATGTTTAGAAGCACCAACTTCAAGGAGCACCAACCCTTAATATTTTAGAAGCACCAACCCCTAATACAAAACAAATTAAAAACAAGAACTCAGAGGGTTTCTCTATTTCAATAGAAATCACTTCTTCTTTCACATGTGTCTGTCATATGACCATTCTTCTCATCAACCCAAATCATATACAAAACTCATCTGAATTTTCTCTTCAAGAGGATATTCAAAATAATAAACCCTGTATACTGATCCACTCAACAACTCATCCATCAATCCACCTGCAAAGCCATTATATACATGATAACATTTCATATTTAGTTTTCTCTCCACAATTATTTCAATCCTTGATATTCTTGCATCCGCAAAAGCGGTCTCTTCAAATTCTCTATCCTGCAAATCAATTTTAGTGAGCATAAAACCTTTCATATTCTGAAAAAGAAATTCAACGATCTTCAATATCTTATTGTTGCCCTCATATCTATAAATGCCTCTTCATATTCAATGACATTTCAACCTAAACAAATTTGTCTTCAATAAAATTCCTGCAAAAAAAAATCTTCAATATTGCCCCTGTCAAAAACATTTTTTTTCCAAAAAACTTTTCATATATCTCTTTTCAATAAAATCATTTTTCCCGTACAAATTTAATCTGCAAAAATAACTCCCATAAAAAAATTGTCTTCAACTCCTGATCCAATTCATATTCTTCTTCCCGAACAAAAACCTCTTCATTTTCCTTTGCATTGCAAATATTTGTTCATCTTATGTGCAAAAGAAAATAAAAGATGTCCACCATAAAAAGGTCTGAAAGTGCTTTGTTTTTAGATTCTCTTTCTTGTTGCAACTGCAACATTAATTTCTGGTTCTCCTTCTTATAATTCTTGAGTTCACTCAGAGCATATATGAGCTCTCCTTCCATATCAATCTCACAATCTTGTTCATCATATTCCTGATCATCATCACTTGTGATGTTAGCTTCTTCTGAATCTGATTGTGTTTGAACTACTTCATGTCGTTGTCTTCTCTCATGGTCACTTTCTTCACACACCAAAGTGTCCTCTTCTTTATCATCATCTTGATAAATTCTTTTCAATTATTTCCAGACATCCTAAGTTGTTTCACAATGTATAACATGATAAGAAACATCATTAGATAGAGCAGACAATATGGACTTCTTTGTAATATAATTAAATTCAATAGATTCTTTATTATTTGCAGTAATACAATACCCATTCTCAACTGACATTAAAACATAATATCCTAAAGAGGATAAATACACTTGCATTCTAACATACCAAATTGAAAAATCTGAACCATCAAACTGAGGAACTCCTAAAATTTTTTCTTCTAATACAATATCAAATTCAACTTGGGGAACATGTATATCAATAGGTTCTATATCACCCTTCGAATTTGATAAAGATGAAGAGTTTTGACTAGTCTGAGACTTGAAAATTTTCTTTCTCTTATTTCTTTTGCATTTACCCATGGTACTCCACACACAAGACCTACCCAAGCTGATTAAGCTTTAAAAGGGAACCTAGGCTCTTATACCAATTGTAAGAGTCTAGGACAACACTAAGAGGGGGGGTGAATTAGTGTTGTGTAAATTTTCAAATCTTTTTGCAAACTTTAACTTTCAAGACACAAAGAGAGAAAGATATCATTGATTTGTCAAACACATATGCACATGACTAAGAATGAAGAAAGACAACAAGACCTCATAAGTAAATCATGCACATAGAAAAGATCAATATAAATCATGAAACAAGATTTGCATGAGTGGAAAACCCACCAGGGGTAGAAAAACCACTCCAAAACTACCTCACTGGCTTTATCAAAAACCTCACTAGTTACAATGTTTAGAAGCACCAACTTCAAGGAGCACCAACCCTTAATATTTTAGAAGCACCAACCCCTAATACAAAACAAATTAAAAACAAGAACTTAGAGGGTTTCTCTATTTCAATAGAAATCACTTCTTCTTTCACATGTGTCTGTCATATGACCATTCTTCTCATCAACCCAAATCATATACAAAACTCATCTGAATTTTCTCTTCAAGAGGATATTCAAAATAATAAACCCTGTATACTGATCCACTCAACAACTCATCCATCAATCCACCTGCGAAGCCATTATATACATGATAACATTTCATATTTAGTTTTCTCTCCACAATTATTTCAATCCTTGATATTCTTGCATCCGCAAAAGCGGTCTCTTCAAATTCTCTGTCCTGCAAATCAATTTTAGTGAGCATAAAACCTTTCATATTCTGAAAAAGAAATTCAATGATCTTCAATATCTTATTGTTTCCCTCATATCTGTAAATGCCTCTTCATATTCAATGACATTTCAACCTAAACAAATTTGTCTTCAATAAAATTCCTACAAAAAAAAATCTTCAATATTGCCCCTGTGAAAAACATTTTTTTTCCAAAAAACTTTTCATATATCTCTTTTCAATAAAATCATTTTGCCCGTACAAATTTAATCTGCAAAAATAACTCCCATAAAAAAATTGTCTTCAACTCCTGATCCAATTCATATTCTTCTTCCTGAACAAAAACCTCTTCATTTTCCTTTGCATTGCAAATATTTGTTCATCTTATGTGCAAAAGAAAATAAAAGATGTCCACCATAAAATTGTCTTCATTTTTCTTCATACCCATTCAATTCCCTGTAGGAATCTCTATTCTTAAAAAAAATATCTTCAAAAATAAAGTCTGTTTCAATATGCTCTTGCAAAAAAATAAAAATAACTTCTTCCAATCCATTCATCTTCTTCTACAAAAAATAACTTCAAACAAAAATCTTCTAATATTAGCCTTTATAACTTCCTCCTTTTGTCATGAGGAATAATTCACAAGAAAATTGCCCTTTTAGAAGCACTAAAAAATCTCCTTAAAAAAACTTTATCATCTCCATATTATTCGATAGGAAATAGAAAATTTCTAATTATAAAGCATTCGATGCTCTATACAAAACATGCTCCTTATAACATGGTCTCCAATTTAAAACATTCAATAGCTTTTTATTACCTCAAGGCATAAATCATGCCTTTTACTAAATGCATTTCATGCTTTATAAAATAAAGCTTTCCACCGAATAGAAGCCTTTAGAGATAGACTTAAAGTAGTCTTAAAAAAAAAACTTTTTATGACATTCTAAATTCGCACCCAATACATACAAAATAAATTCTTTTAAGGCTTTTTGGTGGCATTTCAAATAAAAGGAAACCACTTCACTTGGTAAATGGAAGAGAAGATGCTAGTTTCTTCACGACACTTAAACCCTTTAGAAAGTCACTCAAGTGATTTTTACCTCCTTTTATAATAAAAAGTGATACTTGTTTGTGATAGGAGAGAGTAAAGAGGTAGCCATATTAGGATTTAGTATTTTTAAACTCCATTCAAAACCTTTGATCACATAAATATATGTGAATCATCAAAACAACATAAAATGTATCTATCTTACAACATCTCTAAAATATTCTGCCATTCATACTTTGAACATTTGATGCACTAATATGATCATGAAGACATAACTTGTAAAAGACTTGAAAGCCACTGTATACCTCTACATATGTCACAGCTATCAACATCAACAAATGAAGATCAAATGTAAATAAAGACCATACCACCAAACCACTGTCATTATGAAGACCATTCCACTGTATATCAAATATCAACTGCAATGTTAATCAATTGTAACTGTATATCAAAAATAACATTAATGTCCTATGTCATAGAGATGAGAGCGTCATATATACATGTTATCACCGAGTTTTGCACCCTTGCATACAGCTGTGAAGCCTTTGCAAACTGGAGTAACATGGGATTGATCTCTAAGTGTGGGACTTTGCTAAGTAAGATTAGACCTCTGGAGAAGGCCAGCTTCCTTGTCTAGTTATCACCTAAAACTACTAAATTTTGAGGGGGAAAAAGGAAAGGGAATGCTTGTAATGAAAATGAATGCTTGTAATGAAAATGAATAAAATCTTGAAAACATAAAGGGTGATGAACCAGACAGATTAAAAGAGACTTCCACAACACTGAGAAAATGCACAGTATAATTAGATATAGCAAGTAAACATACACAGATTAGATGACCCTAGCAGAGGTAAGGAGCAATATGGTTGAGAGGAATAGAATGTTCACAGACAACCTCATGCAGATTCACATAGAACTAGAAAATTCAGCAAAAGAGGTAAAATAACTTGCATATATCCGATGAAAAGGCAAGGTTACAGTACATGAAAAATCTGTTTGGAAACAGAAAAACCTTAATGCCAAAAAATTTGCAACCTTATTTACAACATTTGAATGCATACTTATAGCATTCTAAAACTATCCTAAGTTGGTTACAAAATTTGCCCTATGAGCTGTCATAAAAAAAGATCTCCATCGATGACTGTCCAGCTGCATCAGTTATGGTGTCAGAATCTAGAACTGGGCGGATGGGGAGATATTTAGAGTCTTTATTGCAGCTGCTTACTCATCGTCCATCTGGAGATGAAGAGGTGGAAAGATATTCTTTGTTGTTAATGCGAGCTACTTTTTCTGTTTACTGCAATGAATGGCCAAAAATATCTCCATCTGCTAAAAGTCATCTCTGAGATGTTCATCACTCAAAAATATGAATTTCCAGATCTAAAATTTGAAAAGTGATAAAGCTCCTAAAAAACCCTACCAAATGAAAGAGGGGACCAAAATATGCAACTTTGCTTCTTGGAGCATGCCGAAATTTGCCAAAATGGAGGAGATACAGGCGGTCAAACTTTCAGTCAATTGCCTGTATATATTGCTTTTGCATTTCTGTGTATATTGCTGCATCTTGGCACCTGAATCAACATTCAAAAACTCATCCTGTAACTCCTTCTACACATACATGGCACTTTGCATATCAGCCCCTGTACATCCCTTTGTTTTTCAAAATTTGCATATACATACAATTTCCCCTTATATTTGTGGGCCCCACCATTTGTATGTCTCCTGCATATGTAAACATACAAGCCACGGACCCCAAATAACCTTTAGCTGCTTTTCATTGTTCTGCCAGATCCAGCTTCTATATTTTCTCCTTGTACATTTCTTTGTATATGCAAAATATACAAACACCTATTCATACAAAGCGGACTCCAAACTCTTATGCACCGAAACTGATCCTTGATTCAAATCCACCTTGTCTATCACAATGCATCTTTCACTTGTATATCGCAATATACAAGCGCCATATACATACAAATCAAACCCCAACTGACCTTTAAGTATATTTGATTACCTGTCGGGTCTGGCTTGCATCTCTTACTCTTTGTATTTTTTCTTGTATATCGCAATATACAAATGGCCTCATACATACAAAACGGACCCAGAGCCTGAATGAGGCAGAAATGATATCCATTTGAAATCTGGCCTTGTATATCGGCTTGCATATTTTCTTGTATATGCACTATATACAAGCCACTGTTCACGAGATCCTTTTTATGTCGAAACATACAATCTTGCTTGTATATGCACGGGACCCACCATTTGTATCTCCCCCTCTGAATATACAAACATACAAGCCGCGAACTTGACACCTGAATATACTAAAATTTACCTCTATTTGAAGTCTGGCTTGTATATCTTTTCCTTGTTTATTTGCTTGTATGCGCGAACATACAATCCGCATATACATACAAGTCAGATGTCAAATGGCCATTAACTGTGTAAGATTGCTCTGTTGGGTCCGGCTTGTATGTCTGACTTGCATCTTTGTTTGTACATTCCTGATATACAAACCCCTTTGTATATTGTCTTGTATATCGGGTTGTATGTGTAAACATACAAGCCGATATACACTCCACTGTTCACTCTCCTTTGTATGTCGAAACATACAATCCTGCTTGTATATGCGCGAGACCCACCATTTGTATCTCCCTTTGCGGCACTGTAGCAAATGCACATTTGTTTGTATATGCAGATATACAAACGCAAATATACAAACTCCCTTACATACAAATAGGGAATCTTTGATGGAATATACCCATGATGCATATCTTCATTTGTATATAGTCGATTGTATGTGTGAACATACAAAGCAATATACAAGCCTTTTTATGCATACAAGCGCAGAATATTCTGAGGAATCTTCAATGTATATTACCTTGTATATTTCAGCCTTTGTATTTTTGGCAAATATACATCCACTGTAGCACATGTATGTCTGCCGGCCTTGTATCTTTTCACTGCATATTCCTTTGTATCTCCATTTGTATATCTAAATGTACAAGCCCCTATATACATGCAGACCCGATATACATTTAGCGAATATTCTGGGAATCTGTAGAAGATTCCCTAAATGTATATGCATTTCCTTGGCCCGATATACATTCAGAAAATGTATATAACTCAAACTTTTTCATATTTTCTAAGGTCGATATAGATTTGCAAGCCCGCCAAATGTATATTTGAACTGTATGTTGACAAAAGCTTTGACCATCAATAACTTCTTTATTTGGCCGAATTTCAGGGTGATGTAAAAAGTAAACTTGCCTATTTTTTCAAGCTCTTTCCAATGGTAAGGTTTTTTTTTAGGCAATTTGGAACTTTTCATTTTTAGGCAACATTTTCTAAAGGCTTTTCAAGGAAAATACCAGGTTGACTATTTGGCTCTAGTCAGAGGAAAAAATGGGTCAACAATTTGGCAACCTCTATGGGATGTTTGCCTACTAAAAAGTTAGATCAGTGGCCTATACATCTATTGGGCATATAGTCACATAGAGACTAAAATATAGATATTTCTGACCTTAGCAAAACAAGATAGAAGCAATGAAGAACACTTGGAAGGCTAAACCAAGACAAAATGTTGAAAGCAAACTCTTTCAACTATGCTAGACAACATTTAGGGAAAGCAAAAGCAGATCTAAACTAATGTGCAATAGCAATTATTGAAAGCATAAAGACCTAATTTACTGATTTACAAGGCACTCATACCGCAAAACACCTCTTTAGGTGTATCCCATTGGCTGGGATAGGCAGATTTTGTCCATCCATATTTGATAACTGAAATGCATTGTGCTCCTTGCATTCAGTAATGAGAAATGGACCACTCCACATGTTGTCAAACTTGGAATGCTTTCCTGGTCTGCTTTTTAATTCATCCCATTTAAGCATCATGTCACCCATTCTAAAGCTTCTGGGGGTGGCCTTCTGATCAAAATTTCTTTTTGTTTGAAGTTGATGATATTCCATAGTCTTCATAGCCTTGTCTCTGATTTCTTCAAGCTCCATAAGCTGAGCATATCTAACAGCCATGGGATTTTCTTCTTCAAACATCTCCAGCTGGAAGTTCTACATAGATAGGCAATCTTGCTTCCTTCCCATATACTAACATATATGGAGAATTTCTAATGGACCTCTTAGGAGTTATTCTTTCTGCCCATAAGGCATACTTCAAATTAGTATGCCAGGTCCTCTGGTTGTCCTCCATTGATCTTTTAATAATCCTTATGAGATTTTTGTTGGTAGACTCAGCCAAACCATTACCCTGTGGGTAATAATTAGAAGTATTTAAATAAATCCCATTTTTGATAGCCCAATCAGTTATCTTTAGGCCAACAAAGGCTAAAGCATTGTCAGAAATTATTGACTCAGGCACTCCAAATCTAGAAATCAAGTCATGATAAAAATTTAAAACTACATTTTCATTTGATTCCTTT
The DNA here is from genome assembly GCA_027924645.1 of Cunninghamia lanceolata. NCBI lineage: Eukaryota > Viridiplantae > Streptophyta > Pinopsida > Cupressales > Cupressaceae > Cunninghamia > Cunninghamia lanceolata. The sequence goes on along the minus strand of BSBN01000121.1, from coordinate 147,743 downwards.
AGCGCTACTACTTCAGTCCATCTTGTGAAAAAATCTGTAGCTATAAGAATCCACTTGTGGCCTGCACTTGATGGTGGATTAATAGGACCTATGACGTCCATACCCCATCTCATGAAGGGTTGCCCTATTTGACTTAGCCATAAAGGTAAGGCTGGCAGCCTTTCTTTTCCTGCAAAAATGACACATTTTATACACTTCCTAGCCCATGCATGGGCATCCTTAAATAAGCTGGGCTAGTAATAGCCAACTCTCATTACTTTCCAAGCGGTAATCTTTGGGGCAAAATGACCCCCCGCTAATCCATCATGAAATTCATGTAGTATCTTGTTAGTCTGATCTTTATCAATGCACCTTAACAATACACCATTAAAGTCCTTTCTAAAAAGGATGCCATTTATTAAAACATATGGAACCAATTGCAGTCTATAATATCTTCTTTTAGTTCTATCTAGACCTGCTGGACATTTGCTAGTTTGCAAAAATTTATTCATATCAGTAACCTAGCCTGTGTTTGCTACTGCTGCATTATCTTGAGGTGCATCCTCAATGGTCAAAAGCATCTCATCCTCCTTATTGGAACTAGTAGCGAGCTTCTTGCTGAGTCCTCTGCCTCTGACAAGCTTGGCTACTTGGATATCCATGTCATATTCCATGACCTTGGTGATCCAACCGGCTCTTTTCTCATTTATATCTTTGCTCAATAGGAACTTCTTCATGCTGGGATGAGCAACCATCAAATGTATCTTGTTATTAGAAACAAGATGCCAAAATTTCTTGAGGCTCCCTATCACTGCAAGGATGTGCTTCTCAACAAAGCTATACTTCTGTTCATATTCTTCCAGCCCCTAACTAAAAAAAGCAATTGGCTACTCAAAGCTGCTACTATGCTTCTACACTAAAATTGCAGAGACTGTATCTAGGCTACCATAAGCATATAGAATAAAATCTTTGGAAAAGTTAGGATGTACCAAGGTTGGTGCAACTGACAATGCTTCTTTTATAGACTCAAAACTAAGTCTGGCCTCTTTTGTCCAATTAAAGGCTATATTCTTTTTCAACATGGATGTCAAAGGTTTCAAAAGGTTTGCGATATCAGGGATGAACCTTCACAGAAAATTAATTCTTCCAATAAAACTTTGTAATCCCTTCTTATGACTTGGTAAAGGCAGCTCCAAAATGGCCCTTACTCTTCAGCATCAATAGTAATGCCTTCTTTTGAGACAACGTACCCTAACAGCTTGCCTTCATGGACAACAAAAATGCATTTGTTTGGATTATGGGATATCCCAAACTCTCAGCATCTCTCAAAAACTTGCCTTAAGTGGGATAAATGCTCAAATGCATTCTTGGAAAAAATTGTTATATCATCTAAGTACACCAGCACCAGTTTGTATAGCAAACCCTTGAACGCCATATCCATGGCTCTTTGAAAGGTTGAGCCAGTGTTAGAGAGACCAAAAGGCATCCTCCTATAGGCCATAGTGCCCCACTTGGTAGTGAAAGCAGTTTTGAACTGATCCTCCTCCTTGACTAACACCTGATTGTAACCAGAAAATCCATCAAGCAAAGAAAATCTCTCCGAGCCAGCCACTACTTGTAAAATCTGCTCCATTGATGGAAGTGGGTAGTGGTCTTTTAGGGAGGCTCTGTTTAGGTCCCTGAAATCAACGCATAGCCTGATTTCTCCATTCTTCTTCCTCACAAGGACAAGGTTTGAGACCCAAGAAGTATGCTTGATGGGAAAAATGATAATTCCCTTAATTAGCTTAGTCAATTATTTAATCATCAGGGGCTCTAGCTTTGGATTTAGGGGCCTCTGCCTCTGCCTTACAGGCTTTGCACCTGGTTCCAATTCTATGGTGTGCTGGGCAATATGAGGATCAAATCCCTTTAGGTCTGAATAATCCCAAGCAAATACCTCCTTAAATTCCTGACAAAGAGTAATAAAAGCTCTCCTGTCCTCAACTGAATAGATTTTACCTATTTTGAGGAGTTTTCCCTTAAAAATTTCTAACTCCTCATAATGTTCCTCTTTTATTTGCATACCAGTCTTAGTCTTCTTCATGTAATCATCGGTGCCAAAAATAGACTCCAAAGTCACCAATCCCTTGGGTAGCTTGTTTGTGTTCAGCTGAATAATCTGATCATTGCCATACTGTTGTTTGAGTTTATCCTGATTCATCATGGAAAACTCATCTTCCTCTAATAGGAATCTCATAATCTGTTCATCACTTTCAAATACCTGCCAATGAACATTATTGTCGGGGATGGAGGGTCTGTCAACTATTTTTACATGAGGCTATATTTTCTCCTTTTGAATGTCACTAGGGATGTCAAACTGTGCCCCAATTGCAGCCAATCTATCAACATGGGAGTTTTGATTTCTTGGAATGTAAATCAGATTAAAAGCATCAAACTCCTCAATCATGTTCCATACCCTATGCTTATAGCACTTCAAGGTATCATTTTTGGTAAGATGCAGTCCTCTTACCTAATTTACAATTAGTTCACTATCCCCAAATACTTGCAAACAACCAATTTTCTTCCTTCTTGCCCATTGCAATCCCTGGATTAGCCCCTCATATTTAGCAGTGTTATTGGTGCATGAGAAGGCAAAATGGAAAGCAGCATAATATTTTTCACCCTGTGGTGACACCAGTATTGCACCACCACCAGATCCATTTCTGCTTCTTGAGCCATCAAAGTACATTTTCCATACTTCTCCTTGTTGCTCTGTCTATTGTTCTGCATCCTTTACCATACTTGGAATTGCTACCTCAGGCTCATGAAGTATATAGACCCCCATACCATTTTCTTGAATATGTGCTTCAGGATCATCTACAACAACTTCTGAGGACCATTCCCTTAATAACACCTCTGGTATACTCTTAGCTTGTAACTCTTGAGCCACCACAAGTTTAGGATCATCAGAAATAATGTGATTTGCATTAACCACACTTGGTGTATAGGGCTCTATGTGATGATTTGAAAGCAATTCAGATCTTAGGGTCACCTTAGTGCCATATCTAGTCCTAAAAAACTTATGGGACTAGTCAGAGGATAGGTATCCTCCTATTTTGGCTGTGAATTCTCTTGATAGGCACATGGCAAAATAGGGAGGCAAATCAATAATGAAGACCTCTTGGAAGATGGAAACATTGGGACAGGTACGTAGAGCAAGACCTAGGTCTTTTATTACACCCATAGTACTAACAGCTGTGCCATCTAATTGGAGTATACCCTTCTCAAGAGGCTGGTACTTGAGCCCTAATTGGTCTACAATTTGTTTAGGCATCACAGAACTGCTTGCTCCACTATCCACCATGCAATTATGAACTAGTTTATCTCCAATTATCAATGATATATAGAATGGGAGTGGCTTAGTACTTTTGTTAGGCTGTTTGTTGTTATCCTAAGAGGAATTAGTAAGGACAACCTGATTTGGGTCAACAGTTGTATCTTTGGATACCTTCAAATAAGACAAGGTAGATTGCAATATGTCTTTTTGGCCCGGGATAGCTAAAGAATCCCACATAGACATTCTCACATTCATCTTTTCCATATTTTCAATAATATTGAAAGGTGGAATGGCACTCACCTTCTGATTTGATTTTGTAGCAGCGACGTCTGGTTGCAAATGAGGCATCTCCCTTGCTTTTGCTGGGTCATTTCTTTGTAGACTATGGGGAAGTTGGGGTGTAGGAACATCAACAAATGCTTTTCCTTTATTTGCTGCTTGTTCTACCTCATAACCCCTTTTCTTTGCTCTTGTATTTGCTGCAACTGACGTGTTATCGCTATTTATGACACAAAATTCACCTTCCTACCAATTCATGAAAGCAGAATCACTCTGAGGTTGTTCCTGTTGTTGCACAGCCCCATCATTTGGTGTACTTGGCTGTGAGGCTGACACATTTTGCACCATTAAAGCCTGATTTATGACTCCATTTGAGCAGGCTGCTTGACTGTGTGGCTGATTGCATGGGTAGCACCACTCATATTCATCTGCTAGGTTGTTCTGAGCAGGGACAAGGTCCCTTACGATGTTAATAGGTGCTGGATTATAAGGCAGAAAAGGCCTTTGATTTACATTCTATCTAGCACCTTGATAGTTGCTTTGATAAGGCAGCCTATTAGCTTGATATGACTGATTTTGGCCTTGAAATGGTTGATTCTGCCCCTGGCTAGATTGATGATAAGGTTGAAAGGGCTTCTAGGACTGTTGCTTCTTTATGTTTACCAGTTCATTTCCAAAAGTTTGAAGGATACCCTCAATCTTTTGTTGACTATTTTTAATCTCTTTCAACTCTTGAGATGAACTAGAGGCAGCAGGTTCAAAATTAGCAATATTTGGTAATGCTGTGATAGTAGGCACAGGGGGAAAACATGGAATTGGCAAAGGCATAGAAGCCTGAATCTCAAGAAAGATAGGCACTGGTGGTCTGGGTGCTATTTTTCTGGCCTGAATGAGATTATTCTTTGCCCTAATTGCTAATTCATATGCATCTGGTAAACTATTACCTCCTAGTGATTGAATCATTACTGAAATATCACTATTTAGGGCTTTCAAAAAATATAGAAATGCATATTTAGCTAGAGGTCTTACCATGGCAGGGATTCTGTTCCATGTCTTCTGAAATCTAAAGTTAAAATCCATCATTTGCTCTTGCAGAGCTCTCTTTATGGTGGTCATTTGTTCGACCAATGATAGATTATCCTGTTTTTCTTGAAATTGCTTGTTTAATTTCTCTCCTAGCTCATCCCAGGTTCCTATAGTCTGCACTGGTAGACTCCTAAACCACTACAATGCTTTCCCTTTAAAGGAGGCGGCCAGTAATCTGATGGCTACATTCTCCTGAGTGACATGATGAACCCCACACAGAGATGCTATGTCTCTAATGTGCTTGATCAGAGTAGTCTGATTTTCCCTTGTGAAATAGGGTAGACTCTTCAAAGCTGCCATTGGTATCACATCATGCACCGTTAGATTCAAAGGACTCCCCCCATCAAAAGTCACAAATGGCTGATTTCTTGCCATCTGAAGAGTTGTAGGTAGATTTGCTTGAGTTACTATAGGAACTACAGAAGCAACTGGTCTGAAACCTAGTGGAGTTGACTGTACTCTTTTGGAAACTGGAGTCCTTGCTGCAGCTCTACTCTATCTTCTAGGTGGAGAGAGCTGCAAATATTCAAATGAGCCTGAACTTGAACTCCTGGTTTCTATCTTTCTCATAAAACATGTATCAACAAAACTGGTCTGTTTGTCTTTCCTCATTCTGAGTCACCAGATGTGTAAATTTTAACCTCTTAAAGGTCTATAATTACTGGTTGCACAACAAAACTAGCAATAATGGCTATTAATTTGATTATTACTCTAATCTCTTGGGTCCCACTGGGCATGCCAAAGTTGTTATCACCCAGTTTTGAACCCTTGCATACAGCCATGAAGCCTCTACAAACTAGAGTAACATGGGACTGATCTCTAAGTGTGGGATTTTGCTAAGTAAGATTAGACCTCTGGAGAAGGCTGGCTTCCTTGTCTAGTTATCACCTAAAACTACTGAATTTTGAGGGGGAAAAAGGAGAGGGAATGCTTGTAATGAAAATGAATAAAAGCTTGAAAACATAAAGGGTGATGCACCAGACAGATTAAAAGAGACTTCCACAACACTAAGAAAATGCATAGTCTAATCAAATGCAGCAAGTAAACATACACAAATTAGATGACCCTAGCAGAGGTAAGGAGCGATATGGTTGAGAGGAATAGAATGTTCACAGACAACCTCATGCAGATTCACATAGAACTAGAAAATTTAGCAAAAGAGGTTAAATAACTTGCATATATCCGATGAAAAGGCAAGGTTACAGTACATGAAAACTCTATTTGGAAACAGAAAAGCCTTAATGCCAAAAAATTTCCAACCTTATTTACAACATTCAAATGCATACTTATAGCATTCCAAAACTATCTTAAGTTGGTTACAAAATTTGCCCTATGAGCTATCATAAAAAAAGATCTCCATCGATGACTGTCTAGCTGCATCAGTTATGGCGTCGAAATCTGGAACTGGGTAGATGGGGAGATACTTAGAGTCTTTATTGCAGCTACTTACTCATCGTCCATCTGGAGATGAAGAGGTGGAAAGATATTCTTTGTCGTTAATGTGAGCTACTTGTTCTGTCTGCTGCAATGAATGCCCAAAAATATCTCCATCTGCTAAAAGTCGTCTCTGAGATGTTCATCACTCAAAAATATGCATTTCCAGATTTGAAATTTGAAAAGTTATAAAGCTCCTGAAAAACCCTGCCAAATGAAAGAGGAGACCAAAATATGCAACTTTGCTTCTTGGAGCATGCCGAAATTTGCCAAAATGGAGGAGATACAGGTGGTCAAACTTTTGGTCAACTGCCTATATATATTGCTTTTGCATTTCTGTGTATATCGCTGCATCTTGGCTCCTGAATCGGCATTAAAAAACTCATCCTGCAACTCCTTCTATACATACATGGCACTTTGCATATCAGCCCCTATACATCCCTTTGTTTTTCGAAAATTGCATATACATACAATTTCCCCTTATATTTGCAGGTCCCACCATTTGTATGTCTCCTTCTGCATATGCAAACATACAAGCCATGGACCCCAAATAACCTTTAGCTACTTTTCATTGTTCTGCCAGATCCAGCTTGTATATTTTCTCCTTGTACATTTCTTTGTATATGCAAAATATACAAACACCTATTCATACAAAGCGGACTCCAAACTCTTGTGCTGAAACTGATCCTTGATTGAGATCCAGCCTTGTATATTGGCTTGCATATTTGCTTGTATATGCGCGATATAGAAGCCATTGTTCATGAGATCCTTTGTATGTCGAAACATACAATCCTGCTTGTATATGCGCGGGACCCACCATTTGTATCTCCCCCTCTAAATATGCAAAAATACAAGCCATGGACCTGACACCTAAATACACTAAAATTTACCTCTATTTGAAGTTTGGCTTGTATGTCTTTTCCTTGTTTATTTGCTTGTATGCACAAACATACAAGCCGCATATGTTGATAACTGAGAGGGGGGGGTGAATCAGTTATCCTAATTATTTCCCTTATTGAACTTTCCTTTTAATTGATGCAGCATAAAATCAAACATAAAACATTAACCATAAAACAAGAAACACATGACACAGTATTTTTGACGTGGAAACCCTGTTAAGGGAGAAAACCACGGGGTGATTAACCCAAAATTATTCTCTGTTAGAAGAATAGGAAATTACAAAAATGGCACTTGCCAATTAGGGCTCACTGCCCGAGCACACTGCTCACAAGAGGCCCACTGCCTACAAGAAGACACACTGTCTACAAAGTGATGAGAATCACAGTCTTGAACTGATTGGAAGCATTTGTATATGCTGGAGTTCAGTTCCGGTTAGGCTCAGTACACTGATCTGCTGCACTTCATCTTTCCTCTGTTCTTTATTCTGCTATCTTTCACATACCGGATCCTTTTTGCTACTTCTGCTCTTATCTGGACTTATTCGCATATATCTCCACACCATCACTACCTTCACAACTAAATCCATCCTCTATATATATCCGCATAAGTAATTTCATCACCTTTCTAGTCGGCATCTGGAACAGTCTAGTTTCTTACAAACTCTCATTCTGTCGGCTAAATCCTTCCTCACCAAGCAATGCGGATCAAGCATGTACTTGTAGATATCATTAATCATGTCGGCCAAACATGATTCATGCCTTCACAACCTCTGTCATCAACAGTAACCCATCCGGAAAGCAGTCTGATACTCTGCCAGTCAGTTCTTCCTCTGTTTTCACTGTCTCTCAGGAATCCGGTACTCAACCATTCATATCTTTTTCCTTGTCCATCACCGGAGGCTAAATCCTTGGAATATACCACTCAAGGTAGTCCTCTTGACTTCCCCAAATCTGCACTGCACCAAGACACTTCCTCTGAGAGGTCCGGACCAATCTGTCGGACCTTGCCACATGCTCTGTTCTTCTTCACCGGACCACAACATTCTTTATTCTGACTTCCGGTAGAGACACATCATGACTTGCGGATATGTGGGATGACCTTTGTTGCCATCAATGACAACAACCATGAATCCATATAGTGTCTCTTGCCAACAATCTCCCCCTTTGGCATTGATGGCAACACTTAGTGAAAAATGACTAAGTGTTTACACTATGCTCCCCCTTTGCTGATGCTCTGTCTTTATATACAATTTCCGAAACTCCCCCTTAGTTGGATTCCTCATTTTTCACTGCTCCTCACTCCCCCTTTGACATCAATGGCAAAGGGTGGGGTCCGCACACCAAAATTTTCAAAAATTTTCTATACATAGCCGCATATTTACATACTCACATATACTGAAGAATGTCTGCAAAGGATGTCTGCAATTGAATCATTTCTGTAGCCCAACTTTGCTTCATTCTGTCCAAAATTGAAATGTGACCACTTAACAAAAATGCAAACGCTTCTGCCCGCTTGAGATCTGTCGGATCTTTTGTTTGGGCGGTGGTCTGAGCATCACTGATGGCCTCATGCATAGTTTCCAACTTAGGGATTATAATCCTTCTAAGTTCTCCCATCCGGTTAGTGATGTTCTTTCTTTCCTTCTCAAGATTCTTTATTTCATTCAAGACTGCAATAGTCTGACATTCTTGATTTATTATAGAAGAAGAGAGAGGATCAAAACTTTGAGATAAGCTTTGTAGCTTATCCTGTTCCTCTTTTATTTTCTTGTCAAATGCTGCTGTTGCCTTTGACCAGGATATACAAAATTTATAGATGTCACCGCCATCCTTCAGAGCATTCTCTAAGCTCTTTATTCCAATGCTTACAATCTTCCTATCTTTAGAGATTAATTCTAATATTTCTGAAAATCTCTTATCCAAAAATTCTTTCCGGACCTTTTCTTCAGCTGATTTTTCTAGAGAATCAAAATGTGTATCAACACTGCTGACTAAGGTTTTTAGATTACCGGAAGAGGAGGCTGTCAGATCTATCTGGATTGATGGCATGATTTTTACAAGTACTCCGGAAGCAGCTTCTATCAACTCACAGTCTTCCATATGAGACTTCAGGAGCTTTTCATTTGCCTTGGCATTTGCAAATGAAGCTATCTTCATTGTTTGTACCGGAGAGAGAGAGTGAAAATCAAATGGGCCTTTTAGAAGCTCCGGTTCATCAATCTCTAGAGTTTCTTTGCTCAAAAATTGTTGAACAGTTTGTGCAGTGTCTCTTGCCGGAGATAGATGTTTCTTTTCTTCTGCAGTCTTAGAACTGTCAACCTCTTTGTCTTTCACCACTGCTTCCTTCTCCTGTAATTGCTCTTCTTCTTTGGATCCGGAGACTGTGGGGGAAACCGGAGGAGAGATGCTAGCTTGTTCATGGGCCACTTCTTCTGGAGCAGAGGGTCCCAAGTCCTCAGTTGTTTCTGTACCTAAATCCTCTACAACAGGAAGATTGAACCTTTTGAAGGCCTTCCGGAGGATCTCTTCTGTTTCTTGGGCCACTTTGTCAGTCTCACCAAGCATGAGTTGATTCATCCTGGCTTTGCTTCTGAACTCATCTTTGCAGTCCTTGAAGATAATGTTCATTGTCTTGGGATCAATTTGAGGATATAGCTGAATAGCTATCTGCTCCCGGATCTCAAGATCTTTAGCATGAGCATTATTCTTTCTTACTTCCATTTCCTTCTCTAGGCTTTTAGGAATGAGAGATATGATCTCAATGAAAGCCTTATTGTATATGTTCAGATATTTAACTGTGGCTTCCTGCAGAGTCTTTTGGTCAGCCTCACTAAAGTCATCATAGGATTCAGTCATTGGTTGAAGGTTTCCATCCACCGTGACCGACTTGATTATGCTCTCTAGAGACAGAGTGGGCTTCTTAACAGATACCTCTACCATTTCATCCTTGTCTTGGCCTGTGGAGGGCTTACCGGATCCTTTCTTCTTCTGTTTCTTTACTTCTCTTACTCCCTCATCTGATTCTGTTTCCTCTTCATCCTTTTGGCTTCCATAAGCCCTTGTGGCTTTTGTCTTGGATCTCTTACCGGATGCCTGAACTTCCGGTTTTGAACTTTTGGTTGTGGGAGGTGCAGGTCTCTTTGATGATCTGGTCCGGGTGGGAGCTTCAACCGGAGCACTTTCTTTGCTTTTCTCTTCTTCCTCAGCCTTCCTCCTCTTTTCCCGGCTGGCATCAAGTGCCTCCTTTGAGATACCTAGGCCTTGAGCAATGTGCTCTACTTCTTTTCTTACCTTTCTTTTAATCTCAGGTTCCCTGAGTTCTACATGTATTTTTACACTCAGCTCCTCAAAGGTTCCAAACCTTTCTGCCTTAGGATCTTTGGGCTGACTTAGCATGTGTTGAACATGCAGCTCCACTATCTGTTCATCCACTTCATACCCCATGGGCATGATCCAGACAGTCCTTGGCTCTACTGCCTCCATTAGGCACTGATCAGTGTCAACCATGAAGCACACTGAGTCTTTGTATTTTTCAACAAGAGACTGGGGAATTCTCTCTCTTGCTTGCATCATGCTCTGAAAATTTTTGAAGTATCCCCATAGAGCTGTATTTCTCGCTTTTGCATCCCCAAGTCCATGCAAATAGTCTCTTATCTGGACTGCAACAGGTTTGTCATTCTGCCATACCCATCCACTTGTTCTGGGTAGCTCATTCATGAAGTAGAAGAATAGACATACAATAAGAGTACCATACTTAAAGGAATTCTTCTTATCCTTCTTGATTTTCTGTATATTTTCCATTAGTTGGCTTAGCAGTAGTTCACTGAGATCATATTCTGCATTCTTTCTTAGCATTTCAAAGGCAGTGTATACTGCAGTTCCGGATACAGAATTCTCCCTGCTGGAGTGATAGATCTTGTATCCTATTATCATTGATGCATATTTGATATCCGGATCCGAAATATCTTCAATGGTCATTGCCCTCTTATCAAATTTTGATCCGGTGGCCTCAGTTGCAATGTTGTTCTTGACAGATTTGAGGATAGGTACCCCTCTGGAAGAGTATAGACCAGTTACTGCTCTAATTGCCTCTTTTGTGATCTTGCAGGGTCTATCTAGCCATAGAAAGTTGTCATGCATCCTGCTCAGTACATACCGGACCCATTCATCTTCTTCAAAACAGGGGAAATGAATAAATTGCTCAAATTGTTTCTTCTGGATATCCTTATACTCTGGTTTAAGCTCAAAAGCATTGTCTATCAGCTGCTTGTGATAGAGGTCTCTTAATTTGAATTCCCCAAATTCCTCAATGTTTGCATGTATGTAAACCCTAATGTCTTCGGTATGTAAAACTCCATGAGGAACACTAGAGAAGGCTCCTAGTGGATCTACCTCCAATGATTTGTAAGGATGTTTCTTGAATGAGGGGCGAGGTCTATCAGAGATCTTAACTATGTTTGGAGTAGCCATTCTTCAAAGATTTGCAGTGAGGTAATGAAAAACGGAGAATACCTTATGCACCTTCGGTTTGCACGGAGTGGTTGGATTGATTTCTTTATGCAATAGCTTCGGAAGGAGATCCTAGGTGTGCTTGATGAACCTTGTTGCAGAGCTCCACTTTTCGCTTCTTCTCGAGTGCAGAATGAGCAAATGACCTTTGAGAAATCCCTTAAATTGCTCCGCGAACCCTAATATCTGTCTGCAATAAATGCTTCACCTACATCATTCCGGTTTGCCTTGTCTGGATAGTTTGGAGTATCCCGGATTAGTCCTGATCTGTGGATATCATCCGGATCTTTCAATCATGAATGAATCGAGGTAACATATTGCAAGAACATCCCAAACACTCTGTCCAATCCGCAGAACAAGATAGTGCATTTCCGGATCTTTCCAGACCTTTTTGTAATCCTTTATCATACCGGAGCATCTCCCTGAACAGGTCTTATTTGATCGATCACAGCTTCTTCATAACTCCATGCGGACCTCTGAAAACTTGATTGAAGTATCTCAAGACTCATATCTACAAACCCTTTGATCCGCATCTTGTGCCACATCCGGCACCACTTGTTTGGCTGGGGGAACAAGATTTTCTTTGAGTCTCCCCCTGAGCCTGAGCTCACCTTTTAATTTCTGGAAGAAATATCAGCACCAGAGTCTGGTGCGGATCCAACCTCTACATTCTCTAAACTTTTCTTCACCCAAATCTTGCTCATCTGATTCCTAACCTCATCCGCATTCATCTTTTGTTTACCCTTGTCTTGATTCTGATTATACATCGGACCTCTTTTGTCCTGATTCTTGTTTCTGCAGACTTTAGCATTATGACCGGACCTATTGCAGATTTGGCAAATAACATTTCTTTGCATATTTGACTGATATCCCCTTGATCTGCATTGATTAGCAATATGACCTACTCTATTGCATGTGAAGCATCTACCTTTGAATGATTTGTTTACTTGCATAATTCTGCATTCATGGGATTTGTGTCCATACCTTTTGCAGTTGAAGCACTGTCCGGAGAAGGATGAATTAATCTGATTCATTCTCATTCTGCACTGATTAGCTTTGTGACCAAAGTGGTTGCAGCTGTGGCAGTATCCATTGAAGGATGGATATCTTTGAGCATTTGGCTGTCTTACCGGAGGTCTTCTAGGCCTGCTCCTTGGATTTTCTGATCCAAGATTCTTCTGACCGGATCCGGAGCTTTCTCCTTTCTCATATCCCAAACCATACTTGTCATCTGTCCTCTTTTGACTTCCAAGAAGAACTTCAAGTTGAGCAGAACTTATCTTGAATTTCTCTTTATATTCATTTGCTGTTTGAAGGTCTCTTTTGAGAGAGGCAATTTGATCCTCAAGTTTTCCTTCATTATCTTTGGCATCTTCAAGATCAGATTCAAGATGTCTGATAATCCTGTCCATCTGGTGGCATTCTTCTGATTTTTCTTTAAGAGATTGTCTTAGATTGTCTTCAGCCTTTCTTTTTTCTTCAATCTCTTGAGTAAACTTTATAGTTCCTGATTCCATTTCATGTCTTAACATAATGACTTCTTTTGATAACTTTTCACATAACTTGGTTTGCTCAGTCAATTCTTCATTTGTATTGCTTTCTTCACTTTGCCTTGCCAACTGTTGAAGCAGCTCCTTTCTCTTTTTCATAGAGAGACTTAATTTGTCTTTTAATTCTCTCATGAATTCATCAGCCTGTTTGAGTCTTTCCTTTAATTCACTGACTTCAGAATTTGACTGTTCAAGATCCTCAAGAGCAGTCTTGAGTTGCTCCCTTAAACCATATGCATCCATTTGAAATCCCAGATCTTCCTCAAGCTGTTAGGCTCTATTAGGAGGAACTTAGCTCTGATACCAATTGTTGATAACTGAGAGGGGGGGTGAATCAGTTATCCTAATTATTTCCCTTATTGAACTTTCCTTTTAATTGATGCAGCATAAAATCAAACATAAAACATTAACCATAAAACAAGAAACACATGACACAATATTTTTGACGTGGAAACCCTGTTAAGGGAGAAAACCACGGGGTGATTAACCCAAAATTATTCTCTGTTAGAAGAATAGGAAATTACAAAAATGGCACTTGCCAATTAGGGCTCACTGCCCGAGCACACTGCTCACAAGAGGCCCACTGCCTACAAGAAGACACACTGTCTACAAAGTGATGAGAATCACAGTCTTGAACTGATTGGAAGCATCTGTATATGCTGGAGTTCAGTTCCGGTTAGGCTCAGTACACTGATCTGCTGCACTTCATCTTTCCTCTGTTCTTTATTCTGCTATCTTTCACATACCGGATCCTTTTTGCTACTTCTGCTCTTATCTGGACTTATTCGCATATATCTCCACACCATCACTACCTTCACAACTAAATCCATCCTCTATATATATCCGCATAAGTAATTTCATCACCTTTCTAGTCGGCATCCGGAACAGTCTAGTTTCTTACAAACTCTCATTCTGTCGGCTGAATCCTTCCTCACCAAGCAATGTGGATCAAGCATGTACTTGTAGATATCATTAATCATGTCGGCCAAACATGATTCATGCCTTCACAACCTCTGTCATCAACAGTAACCCATCCGGAAAGCAGTCTGATACTCTGCCAGTCAGTTCTTCCTCTGTTTTCACTGTCTCTCAGGAATCCGGTACTCAACCATTCATATCTTTTTCCTTGTCCATCACCGGAGGCTAAATCCTTGGAATATACCACTCAAGGTAGTCCTCTTGACTTCCCCAAATCCGCACTGCACCAAGACACTTCCTCTGAGAGGTCCGGACCAATCTGTCGGACCTTGCCACATGCTCTGTTCTTCTTCACCGGACCACAACATTCTTTATTCTGACTTCCGGTAGAGACACATCATGACTTGCGGATATGTGGGATGACCTTTGTTGCCATCAATGACAACAACCATGAATCCATATAGTGTCTCTTGCCAACAGCATATACATACAAGTCGGATGTCAAATGGCCATTAACCGTATAAGATTGCTCTGTCGGGTCTAGCTTGTATGTCCGACTTGCATCTTTGTTTGTACATTCCTGATATACAAACCCCTTTGTATATTGTCTTGTATATCGGGTTGTATGTGCAAACATACAAACCTATATACACTCCACTGTTCACTCTCCTTTGTATGTCAAAACATACAATCCTACCTGTATATGTGCGGGACCCACCATTTGTATCTCCCTTTGCGGCACTGTAGCAAATGCACATTTGTTTGTATATGCGAATATACAAATGCAAATATACAAATGCAAATATACAAACTCCCTTACATACAAACAGGGAATCTTTGATGGAATATACCCGCGATGCATATCTTCATTTGTATATAGCCAATTGTATGTGCAAACATACAAAGAAATATACAAGCCTTTTTATGCATACAAGCATGGAATATTTTGAGGAATCTTCAATGTATATTACCTTGTATATTTCAACCTTTGTATTTTTGGCGAATGTACATCCACTGTAGGACATGTATGTCTGCCAGCCTTGTATATTTTCACTACATATTCCTTTGTATCTCCATTTGTATATCTAAATGTACAAGCCCCTATATACATGCAGACTCGATATACATTTAGCGAATATTCCAGGAATCTGCAGAAGATTCCCTAAATGTATATGCATTTCCTTGGCCTGATATACATTCAGAAAATGTATATAACTCAAATTTTTTCATATTTTTTAAGGCTGATATAGATTTGCAAGCCTGCCAAATGTATATTTGAACTATCTGTTGACCAAAGCTTTGACCATCAATAACTTCTTTATTTGGCCGAATTTCAGAGGGATGTAAAAAAGCAAACCTGCCTATTTTTTCAAGCTCTCTAATGGTAAGGTTTTTTTTAGGCAATTTGGCACTTTTCATTTTTAGGCAACATTTTCCAAAGACTTTTCAAGGAAAATACTAGGTTGACTATTTGGCTCTGGTCAGAGGAAAAAATGGGTCAATAATACCATACCAATGCCATATGATAGTAACTCCCACATGGAGAACACCATACTATCAACACTGAAAACATTATGAAGGCCAAACCTGTGAAGATCAACAATATAAGTCCAACACAAACAAGTTAGCATCAATATATTATGTAATGAACAATTGATGTAATCAACTTGATCAAACAAGTCCTATGATCATGAAAGAGGATGATCATCAATGGTTAACATCATAAACCAAAACTGATAACTCCAAGGACCAATATGAACACCAAACACCAAGAACATTAGAATCCATCCTGAAACAAACTTGAAATATCATGATCAAATAGAAGCATCTCATCTCTAACCATATATGCATATCTAACTACACTTATCCTGATGACATCCTAAAATCCTCTAAAGACATCTCAACATGATGAACACCATGAAGCAACTCCACCAAGAATCCTTTTTGACATCAATGACAACCTAACACCATCATTGTTTCGGTGGGACTTGGAAACTAGTCCCCTTAATGATCTGATAGCTCTTCAAGAGTCTGATGTTATGTGTTCGGCGGGACTTTGGATGTTTCCCCTCGATAGCCTGATATGAAGCATTGGTAGTAGGGACCACATTGAAGGTTATGACCTTCATCGAAGTGACATCTCTATATCAATAAGAGGCGATATGTTGTCTCTTCGATATGGTGATATATTGAATCGCAGGTATCTTGGTGGGACCCAACTAGTGCTAAGATGGAGAGTGATTGGACGATGTTGATGGAGGATCATTGACCTAAGATGATTTGGCAATATCAGTGTAACAATGTTGTATCATTGGGAGTCTCTAAGTTGTCCCTTCGATAGTCAATACAAAGGTTAGCTCTCTGTCAATCTAACCTTGTGCCATCAACGGGACTCTATTTTGAGTCTCCTCAATAGCCCAATGCAAGGCTGAGAACTCTTGTCAGAAGGAGTGTCAGAGGACATCGCCAGGACACAAATTATAGTCTCTTTGATATCCTAATGGCGGGGTACTGGCAGCAGTGATGTGTTAGGCATATCGGGGTGATAGTTAGGAGTTAGAGAGACATGCTTTCTTGTCTCTTTGACATTTTGAATAATTGTATTGAATGCTGGTAACTATTTAGTTCATTGGGAAGTTGATGTGGCTGTCACGATGGAGGTGGGGACCATGATGGTGGTAACTATAACTCCTTGACATGGCAAAAGGACAGAAAAGCCAATGTTGTATTGGAAATACATATCACAAATATTGTCTCTTTGACATTTAGGAAACTGAATTGATTGTATTTTGTAACTATCCAATCCATTGTGGTAGTTAAAGTAATTGCTCTCCTCTATAATTTGTAATATAAAATGGATTGTAATAGAGGGTAAAGAAGTGAGAGAGTTCTGTGAGAGGTGTGATTGTTGAATTATCTCCAGATGGAATAGGATGTTAATCTCCATGAAAGGCTATGAGTCTGTAATTGTATTGTAACTATTTATGTTGTTACTGAATAATACAATGGCTCTGTGTTTTGGAGTGTGGGTTTTTTTACCCGAAAGGGTTTTCCCATGTAAATCTATGTTCATCTCTTCTGTTCTATCTTTCATGTTTAATGGTTCTATTATTGAATCTATTTTTTGCTTGTTATTGAAACTGGTTAGAGCTTGCATGAACTTTTCTCAGTAGGATCAATGATGGGGAAATGAACTATGTTTGATTCCACTTTGTGGTATAGTTGTGAGTGTTTTTGAGGCAATCTAAAGAAATTTAAATCTACCAAAGACACTGCTATTCTTAGATGTTCATTCTGAAATGATCTCATTTCCTTACACTGATCACCCTACTGCACATACCTCTTGGCATCCTTATGGAGAGATGGCTAGTAGTAACCAGCTCCTAGAATTTTGTGGACTGTCCTTTGTGAGGAATAATGTCCACCTAAAGGTTCATCATGACATGCCCTTAATACATCAAATATTTCATTAGCTGTTAAACACCTACATAAGACAAAGTCAGGACCACATTTAAATAGCAAACCATTCAACCATTTGTAAGACAAACTTTCTTTTACCAATCACTTTTTCTATTTAGAGGTGAAATAAGACATGGAAACAAGCCTGTAGCCAAGAAATTAGCTATGTCAACAAACCAAGGTGTAGTAGAAGAAACAACAAAGAGATGTTCATCTGGAAACTTATCCTCCACTAGTTGGTTTTCCCCACCTGTATGCAACCTTGACAGAAAGTTAGCAACCAAATTGAATTTTCCTAGATTGTTTATGATAGTAATGTCAAATTCTTGCAATAGTAATAGCCATCTAATTATTCTTGTACCTATTACAGGTTTGTTCATTAACTATTTAATGGTTGCATGATCAGTGTGCACAAATATTTTATATCTTGTGATATAATGCCTAAATTTGTTAATAGTATAGATGACTGCCAAGAATTTCTTTTCAGTTGTTGTGTAGTTTTTTTCCTATAGGGGTAAGGTTCTTACTAATATAGTATATTGCATGCATACCTTCCCCTTCCTCTTTTTGTCCTAAGACTACCCCAATTGATTCATTTGAAGCATCACTTTGTATGTGAGAGCGCAAAGTCCAATTAGGTCCCATAAAAATAGATGTGACTGTAAGTTTCTCTTTAATGGTTTCAAATGATGATTGGTAGTCCTCTATCCATAGAAAGTCATCATCCTTGCTTAGCGAAGAAAATATAGGGGTAGCTATCCTGCTGAAATTTTCTATGAATCTCCTATAGTACCCTGCATGACCTACGAAGCTTCTAACATCAGTTTGGTTCCTGGGTGAGGGTAATTGCTTTATCACTTCTATTTTATTTTGATCTATTTTGATCCCTATTGCTGATATGTGGTGTCCAAGGACAATTCCTTCTACCATCATAAAGCATTTCTCATGATTCAAGGACAGTTGATTTTTCTCACAACATTGAAACACTTTATCTAAGTTCTTGAGGACTTCAAAGGTGTCCTCATCCAAAGTAAAGTCATCCATATAGACCTCCATACACTCATTAGATAATTTAGCAAAAATGGCTAAAACAACCCTCTAAAAGGTAGGTAGAGCATTACATAGGCCAAATGGAAGGACTCTATATGCAAAAGTTCCCCATGAACATGTAAAGGTGGTTTTATCCTAGTCCTCCAGTGCTACTTGAATCTGGTTATATCCATTAAATCCATCTAGGAATGAGAAGTACTTTTTCCCTGCTAGGTTATCCAGCACTTAGTCAATGAATGGCAAGGGAAAATAATCCTTCTTTGTGGCTTTGTTTATTTATTTATAATCAATGCATAGTCTCTATTTTCCAT
Source organism: Cunninghamia lanceolata (assembly GCA_027924645.1). NCBI lineage: Eukaryota > Viridiplantae > Streptophyta > Pinopsida > Cupressales > Cupressaceae > Cunninghamia > Cunninghamia lanceolata. Next base: position 128,950 of record BSBN01000121.1, on the reverse strand, counting down.
TCTTCTTAGGCATTATAACTAAAGCTAAAACCCACTAACTATCTTAAATAAGATAGATGAACCCTACTTGTAGCAATTTCTCTATTTTAGTTTTAACAATATCTTTCAATGTAGGGTTCAATCTCCTTTAGGGTTGTCTAATAGGTTTGACATCTTTGGTGTATATATGATGGGTAAGTATCTTAGGAGGATGCCTTTCATATCCTGATATTCCCAAGAAAAAGTTGTTGAATAGGAGAGAAAGAGATTAAGAAGTGCTTCTTCCTATTTTCGTATTAGCTGAGTGTTGATGTTCAATGTTTTCCTAGGTAAGATGATGACCTATTTTTTAATCTGATCCATAGATGTCCCTAGCACATATTCTAGAGCCATAGTGTTAAGAGGACAAGAATGTGGAAGTAGCATATGAAATGTGGCCAAGTCTCTATAGAAGGTTTCTCCACAAGGAATGATATTTGCAAAGGTACAATAGGTAGTAGTCAGAAATTCTCTCCTCAATTGTTGGGCTAATTCCATTGTATCTTTCCCAATGAGAATGTGAGTTATATCTTTAGGTGTGTCATAGTTTATTTCTTCTTCTAACTCACCCAAATGTTCCATGTGGTAACTATAGCTACTGAGGCACTATTTTCCATGTTATTAGTCTCATCTACCCACACTTTTCCTTCATAGTGTATGGATGGTTTAGCTGGAGAATACAAGGAGATTTTCTTCATGTCTAACCCATTTGAAATGATCATGTCTCCAGTTCTGCAATCAATAGATGATGTTGTTGTAGCTAGCCATGGCCTTCCTAGGATCAAGGGATAAGAATTTATTTACTTTCTAGGCTCTAATATCAAAAGGTCTTCCAAAAATTCCCATGATTCCACAACAACTGGAACATCAGTTAATACCCCTTTTGCAATAGCCATTGACCGATCAGCCAATTGGAGGATTGTGGATGTGGCTTGGACACCAGTTAGGGATAATTTATCTAGAGTGTGGACTGTTATTACATTTATTGTTGCCCCTAGATCAACCAAAGCATTAGATATTTCTGTTTGGTGTGGAGCCTGATCAGTCTCCAAGTGGGAGATTGTTGGTAGGTGGTGACTGACCAGGAAAGTATTGTACACTAGCCATGTATCCTCACCAGGGTTCAGGGGCACAGCCCCCAAGAAATTTTTTTAAGAGCCGATATAAAAAATCCTATTTTTGTGACCGACATAAGAAAACCCTATTTTTGTAACCGACAAAAAGGCTTGATAAAAGTGGCTAAGGGTTAGGGTTTTGATATATTGTATTGTAGCATTTATAGTGGTATTGAGTTGTAGGGATTGCTAATTGTAATCAGTTTGATTTACTGGATAATAATATTGGACTCTCTGTTTGGTGGATGTACCCTAAGTTTGGGTGAACCACATTAAAACTTGTATCTCGCTATTATTATTTCTGTGTATTTCCATTCCTTTGTTTAATCTTTATTTGCATTTAATTGATATCTTCTGTCGGCTAACCGTAACACGTGGTATCAGAGCAGGTTGTGTTCGATTATCATCTGCAGGAAGGTCTCATGGTTGAGTGGGAGCAATCGCAGATAAGGGTAAATTGAAGGTCGATAAATTCAATGGGCAAAACTATCAGTTATGGAAGATGTAGATGGAGGATTACCTCTATCAAAAAGATTTATGGAGGCTGTTGGAAGGAGTAGCCAAGAAACTAGCAACAATGTCTAATGAGGATTGGAATCTTCTTGATAGAAAGGCACTAGGAACCATTCGGTTATGTCTGGCACCATCGGTGGCATTTAATATAATGGAAGCAAAGACAACAGATGGTCTGATGAAAGCTTTGGCAAGATTGTATGAAAAACCCTCAGCCTCAAATAAGGTATTTCTCATGAAGCGTTTGTTTAATTTAAAAATGGTTGAAGGTGGATCTATGACAGGTCATTTAAATGAATTTAATATGATTGTCAGTCAATTGACTTTTGTAAATATAAAATTTGATGAAGAAGTTAGAGCTCTCTTGATATTATGTTCATTGCCTTAAAGATGGGATAGTTTGGTAATGGCGGTTAGTAACTCTGTTTCTAGTTCAAATACCCTAAAATTTGATGATGTTGTTGGTGTTATTTAGAGTGAGGAAATTCGTAAGAAAAGCTCAGGTGGATCCACATCAGGCAGTGTTTTGAATGTAGAAAGTAGGGGTAGATCAAAGGAGAGAGGAAAAGGTTCTGGAGGTCATGGGAAGTCACGAGGAAAATCAAAGGACAAAAGATCCCAAACCAGAGGATAGAAGGATTGCTAGTACTGTGGGAAACCAGGTCATCTGAAGAAAGATTGCTAGTCTTAGAAAAATAAAGGAGACAAACAAGAAGGCAATAAGGAAGCAAATGTGGTAAGCAATAAATCTGAAGATGATGCTTTGATTTTTTCCCTAGATAATGCTGATGATTCATGGGTTTTAGATTCAGGGGCCTCATTTCATGCTACGCCCCATAGAAGTTATTTTCTAGATTATGTCTAAGGGGATTTTGGGCTAGTTTATTTGGGAGATAATGAACCCTGTCAGATTGTTAGAAAGGCAAGAATCAAGATTAAGTTGCAGAATGGGAATCATTGGCTACTACAAGAGGTAAGGCACGTTCCAAGGCTTAGTAGGAATTTAATTTCATCAAGTCAGCTAGTTGATCAAGGTTGTATTTTTACATTAACTAATAAAAATTGGAAGGTTTCAAAAGGTGCCTTAGTAGTAGCAAAAGGTGTGAAAGTAGGCACCTTATATCTTTGTACAGGTCATACTGTTCCTTCTACTTTAGCTGTTGCAAAGAAAAAATAAACAGGTTCAGGAACAGTTGCTATAGGTTCTAAGACAATGCTATGACATAACAAACTTGGGCATATGAGTGAAAAAGGTATGAAGGTACTTCATTCTAAGAAAGTTTTACCAGATCTAAAATATATTAATATGGATTTCTGTGAAAGTTGTGTGTATGGCAAACAAAAGAGAGTTAGTTTTCTCAAGGATGGGAAGCAAAAGAAAAATAAAAAGTTGGAGCTTGTGCATATAGATGTATGGGGACTAGCTCAAGTATCTTCTCTCGGTGGTTCTCGGTATTATGTTACATTCATAGATGATGCAACTAGGGAGGTCTAGATTTATTTCCTTAGACAGAAATCTAATGTATTTGAAACATTTAAGAAATAGAGAAGCTTGGTTGAGAATGAGATAGGTAAAAGATTAAAATGACTCAGATCTGATAACGATGGTGAGTATTGCAACAAAGAATTTGAGGATTATTGTTCCTTTAATGGAATTCATAGGCAGAAAATAGTTCCAGGGACTCCACAGGAAAATGGAGTGGCTAAATGCATGAATAGGACAATAATGGAGCATGCAAGGACCATGAGATTGCATGCTGGGTTGCCTTTAAACAGGTGGGCAAAGGCTGTCAACATTGTTGTATATTTAATTAATAGAGGTCCTTCAGTTCCTTTGGGCTGTGGTATTCCAGAGGAAGCATGGACAGGTAAGAAGGTGAGTTATTCTTTTTCTCAAAACTTTTGGATGTGAAGCATTTGCACATGTAGATTCTAAAAATAGAACCAAGCTGGATGCAAAATCAAAAAAGTGTACCTTTGTTGGATATGGCATTGATGAATTTGGTTATAGGCTTTGGGATTTTGAAAATAAAAAAATTGTGAGAAGCAGGGATGTCATATTTAATGAGAAGGTGTTGTACAAAGATTAGTTGCAGCAGCATGAGAAGAAAGCAAAAGATTATGTGGTGCTGGATGATACTCCAAATAGTGATGATCCAGTGGTTCCTCATGCTCCGCAATAGCAACCAAAAATACCACAAACTCTAGTGAATGTTAGATGGTCAACAAGGCTAAGTAGACCTCCTGAAAGGTTTTCTCCCTCTTTGTATTCTATTTTGTTAACAGATGCTGGTGAACCCAAAGGGTATGATGAAGCTATGTAGGTGGATACACAGGTCCAGTGGGAGATTTCTATGAAAGAAGAAATGGACTCTTTGCTGAAAAATCAAACTTGGGAATTATGTAAGTTACCTATAGGTAAAAAGGCTTTACCAAACAAATGGGTTTACCAGATGAAAGAGGAAGATGGAGGTAAGAAAATATTTAAGGCCAGGTTAGTTATAAAAGGATTTGCACAGAAAAAGGGCATTGATTTTGATGAGATATTTTCTCCATTTGTCAAGATGACTTCTATTCATATTGTTTTAAGTATTGTGGCTGCTGAAGATTTGCATTTGGAATAGCTAGATGTGAAAACTACCTTTCTCCATGGTGATTTGGAGGAGGAGATATACATGGACTAGCCCCACGGATTTGAGGTCAAAAGTAAGGAGAAACTGGTGTGCAAATTGAAGAAGAGTTTGTATGGTCTAAAACAAGTACCTCGGCAATGGTATTTGAAATTTGATAGTTTTATGGCTGAGCAAGGCTACAGTCGGTGTAATTCTGACCATTGTGTTTATTTTAAGAGGTTGGATAATGAAAGTTACATTATTTTATGTTTATATGTTGATGACATGCTTGTAGCTGGGTCTAACATGGATCACATAAGAGAGTTAAAACAACAGTTAGCACAATCATTTGATATGAAGGATTTGGGGGCAGCAAAACAAATCCTTGGTATGAAAATTTGCAGAGATAGGAAGAACAAAAATTGACTCTATCTTAAGCTGCTTATGTTGAAAAGGTGTTGCAGAGATTCCATATGGAGAATGCAAAAGCTGTCAGCACACCTTTGCCTAGTCATTTGAAATTGACTAAGGAGATGTGTCCTAAGACACGAGGAGGAAGAGAAAATGTCCAAGGTACCATATGCTTCAGCTAGTGGAAGTTTAATGTATGCCATGGTATACACGAGACCAGATATTGCACATGTTGTAGGAGTTGTTAGCAGGTATATGAGTCATCCTGGTTTGGAGCATTAGAATGTGGTAAAATAGATTCTCAGATATTTGAGAGGTACATCCAATACACATTTATGTTTTGGGGGCTCTAATACTGATTTAGCAAGTTATGTAGACTTAGATTTGGCAGGGGATATTGCTACCAGGTGGAGTACTACAGGTTATGTCTTTACTGAAGGTGGGACAACAGTGCGTTGGATCTCATGGTTGCAAAAGGTGGTTGTTTTATCCACTACAGATGTAGAGTATGTAGCTGCAACAGAGGCTAGCAAGGAGATGATATGGATACAATCTTTTATGGAAGAATTAGGCAAACAATAGGATAACAATTCTTTGTATACTGATAGTCAGAGTGCCATACATCTTGCAAAGAATTCTGCCTTGCATTCAAAGACCAAACACATACAGTTGAGGTATCACTTTATTCGGTTGGTGTTGGATAATAGACAGTTAAGGCTGGAAAAGATACATACAGATGAAAATCTAGTGGATATGTTTACAAAGGTAGTGACAAGGGAGAAGCTGAGCTCCTCTTCAGCTTCGATTGGTCTTCTAGACTGAAAACCATAAAAATAGAATAGTAGAGTCCAGGGTGCTTATTTCCAGTGGGAGCTGCACACGCAGCAGTGTCGTCCAGGATCAGTCTCCAAGTGGGAGATTGTTGGTAGGTGGTGACTGATCAGGAAAGTACTGTACACTAGCCATGTATCCTCGCCATGGATGTTTGAAATGCAGAGTTTAGAATCTAGATTGTAATGTGACTTCCTTGATGCTTATGTGAATTAGTGATATTTTATGTGAGTGCATGTTTTTAATTTGCTTCGGCTATTATATATATGTGGAATTAACTTTGCAATTGAGTGCACGGGTATTTCTAACAAGCCACAGAAATTGGAGATCAGTCCACACACGATGTTGTTATCCCTCGTGAAGTCGATCTAGTTCCATGGGGAACTAAGATCAACTCTGTGTATAACGAAATTTTGTAATGTGGATTGCATGTTTTTAATCGGGTTAAGTCTACCCCTCTTTTAATTTGAATTCTAATTGGTGTTGTAAGAGTTTTGTCTTTGAATTTCATTTTTTTTTTAATTTTAAATTTTGAGACCCTTTTTCATGTGCTTTAACTTAACCCTAGGTGCTCTAACTAGGCTAAACTTGACTCTAGGTTGTACCCCTTCGGTCTAGGGACCTTTTTGACTTGGTAACCCTCGGTAAACCTCCATATGGTCACCTTAACTTCACCTTGAAATTAAGTGGCGAAATTGGAGGCATGGGAGGAAGAGGATGAGTAGTCCCAACACTCAACCCCATCTCTTTTTACTTCCCAAGGTTGGAGATGTCTCCAAGACCCACCAATTGTGGAGGACTTGACTCCAAGTCTCTCACAATTGGTGAGGGTAACTTGGAGTTATGTGGTCCCTCTTGAGAGGAAAGGAAGGGGACACATGTGTCACCCATTCCCTCTTAAGCTCCACTTTCTCTCCCACATGTTTGAGAGAGGACAAGTGGAAGGGGTGAGAGAGACTTGGGGATGGGTGAGTGACATGTGTCAACACCCATACCATGGGTTTTTCTTTTAGTGGGGAGGAAGAGTGAGGAGGTGACAAGTGTCACCTCCCCATTCCTCTAAGCTCATGGGTTGAGCTTATTTTAATCCCACTTGGAGAAGGTTATGGGTTGTTGAATTTTTGGGAAATTTTAATTGTTTGAATTTTACTTTGGGGAAAAAGATAGAGAGAGAGTTTTGTGGCTTATGTTGGAGGAGGATTTGGAGAAGCTCTACATCAACCTTCTTCCATAATTAGGCTTTTAAAAGGTGGCTTTAAGGCTAAGGCCTTCCCTTTGTATTTTTAATTGCTTGCATGATGCATATGTGTGAGATTTATTTTCTTAAGTTTTATTGTTATTGTGGGGAAAATTTGTAGGGTGTTGTAAGAGCCCCTCCCACTTGGGAGAAGATGCTCAACAAGTGTGGGGTAGGGGAGGAGTGATCCTTCTCGGGGTCATTACCTTGTTCTTGTGGTGTTGTAAGCCATGAGGGCAATATATGAGATTTTGAATAATATGAGAAATAGCTTGAGAGCCAAAATATGGAAACTTTTGGAAATTGTGTTAAATGTGTTGGCTTGAGTCCATAAGAGGAATTTGTATTGGGATATTTGTAGGAGTGGCACTCTTGAGTTGAGTGTGTCCACTCCCCTACCCTTTTGAACTCACCTTGGTTGAGTTCTTGTGCTGTGATTATCCATGGGTGTAAAATTGTGTTTGTTGATAAATGCCTTGTTGTGAAGTGGAATGAGTTCCCTAAGTGTGTGGATGACCTCCCTAGCACGGGAGTGACCCTCTTGCAGGTCTATGGTAGGGAAGAGAGAAAGATGTGTGGTTTTCTTTCCCCTTGTTGTGATATGTAGGTCCATTGGAGCTAAGTGTGAAGTTGAAGAAACTCCTTGTTCTTGGAGTTAATATTTTATTTTCCTTTACTCTTTAAGCTCTTGAGAGAGAGCTTGGCCTACTTAGGAGATTTTACTAGTTGTTAGTTGTCAAAGATGAGAACTTGGTTCTCTTTTGTTGTAAAATTATATTTTCTTAAGTAGTGTGTAAGCCATTTTCATTGTATTGAAAGTTATAAATTGTTGATTTAATTCTTATCCTTCAAAAAAGGTTGAATGAAGAAAATTAGTTTTATAAGTTAATTCATTTGTATGTAAATTTTAAGCATTTGTCAATTAGTAAAGTTGTGGTTTTTATTTTGTGACAAACATGAAAATTGTTTATTGTTATTGTGAATAAAAGAGAAAATTTAGATGGTGTTAAGTTTTGAAAGAATTTACTAAAATGTATTTGTTTCTTCCCTTACAAAAATGTGAATATTAATATATATATATATAAAAATGAGTTCTTGCCTTATAGAAAAATTGATAAAAGAAAATATATGTATATATCTTGCAAATTTGTTTAAAATAGAAAATCTATAACTGTTTAGAAGGAAAAATTATAGTATGTCCATTTGCATCTTTTCAATATACAAGCCTATATCCAATAGGTTATAAACAATGTTACCCCTTTTCTTTATATCAGCCCTTATATCTTTTGTTTGTATATCATAATGTATGTAAAATAGATACAAGCGCTTATACAATTGCAACCCATACAAATCCTCTTTACCTTTTATCTCTTTAACGATGTCCTTTCCTTTCTTTGAATATCAGGATTGTATATCCTCAACATACAATCACTCAAACATACAAAGCCTTACCTTTATTTAATTTCTTTTGAAATCCATCTTGTATCACAGCTCCTTGCATCTTTTCTTGTATATCAGCTTGTATATGCATTTGTTGGTACAATATACAACCTCAAAATACAACTTGTGGGACCCATTTTACCTTCCCACTTGTATCTCAATGAAACAACACTTGTATCTACTCTTAGATACAAGCCTCCATACATGAAAACTCTTTTGTACAATCATCTCAGATTCCTCATCTTTTCTTAACTGTATTGCATAACCTCTTTGGATCCACACATGTATATAAAGTGAATGCATCCTTTCAATATACATTAAGGTACGATGCATCACTTACATCTGATTTAATTATTTTTTGACATCTGTGTTGTATGTATACCAAAATGTGCAAACCTGAAATATGCAACATACAATCAACGAAACATACCTTAATAAAATGAAATTCTATATTCTCCTTAGGTCCGCGACATGTATATCATGTTGTATATTGCCTTGTATCTTTCCTTTCGACAAACATAGCAACTCAAGATACAATGCAAACTTAGCTAATTATCCACTCCACTTTGGAAACTCATTGGGTCCGACTTATATGCAAAGAATAAAACACTAACCACATGCATACAAAGTACCACGATATATGAACCCGACCACTCCATGTGACTAATACAATGACTCCACATACAGACGACCTTGTACATGCAACATACCAAAACCTTTATGTAATACATTTTACCAAAAACACACATATCTTGCAGAATATTAGGAATTTTAAAATGGTTCAAAAAGCAACCCTTATTCATTTTGGACAAAGAGTTCACCTCTATTCCACTCTGGTACTTAATGCTAATTTTTTTAATTTTCAACACGGTTTGTAACCTTTACCTCTTTTCCCCTTACCACCAAGTAGGCCCACACACAAGAAAAAAGCCACAGCCACAGTAGGGGTCCTCATTTTGCTAAGAGGTAAAATGGGGCATGTTGTAAGTGTCACAACAACTAGCAACCAAACAAAACAAACTAAATTAAAACTATTAAAGAAAACTAAATGAAATAAATTCATAACTTCCAACTTTCTTTTCTACAGATCATTATTTAACTTGAGACTTAATGTATTCAATAAGGTGCATGAATCTCCCAATTGAGTTTAAGTGGGTGTATGTGATTAATAATACTCATCTTGAAAATAAGTTGAATAAACCAGTGACTAATCTTAAATTACATAGTTGATGTCATTCCCTCATAGTCAACTGGATAGAGCCTTGCTGCCAGCAAGCGTCTATAGCCCCGACAAGGTTATCATTACAATTCTCCTAAGTAGAGCCCTACTTCTAGCAAGTGTCTATAGCCCCGGTAGAGTTACTTAGATGGCTTAATCTAGATTTTTAGGAAAATCCATTTTATTTACTTACTTATTATTATATATATATATATTTTTTTGTGTAAGATAGAGACTTTATAAGATATTACCATTGTAACTTCATGATGCAAGGTGTGATCACTTGCTAAAATTAAGCTGAGAATTGTAATGGTAGTAAGGGTGACCTCTGATTTTTCACTTAACATATACACTAGCATGTTCAACAAACCCAAGGATTTTAGGTGTGTCATTGTGAGAAACATGTTATCTCCCAAATTTGCACCCTTGCTAAAGTTGTAAATCTTCAACAATCTGGAGAAACATGGGAATGATCTCGAAGTGTGGGACCTTGCGAAATGAGATTAGACCTCTAGAGAAGGCCGGCTTCCTCTTTCTAAGCCTAATGCTTAGAGAAATGCATCTAAACCTAGTGCTAATGCTTACTGGGAAAAGGATTAGAAGGAATGTTGAAATAAAATAGGAGTGATACATCAGATTTAGTGAGCGATGGTGATCTTGATGTAGACACAACAATGATCTCAATGATGAAGGGGATTCACACAGACTTATGACTGATTGAGGCTTCGGTATGAAGGTTAAACCTGCAGAGGGGCCTGTTTTACTCATAGAGCAGACTATAACTTCAACTAGAACATAGAAATTGAGACCCAAGAGAGGCAAGAAATCATGCATATATTGATCATGAAGGTCAAAACCATTGCAATATAGAAATATTCAATAGAAGAGGTATATCAGCATAGCTAATCACATTCATTGGTGGATAAAAGGAAGATAGAAGAGGCCAGATTCAGGCACAGTGAGTCACATTCCCATACCCTTGCAATTACACTAAGAGGTCTGACTACAGAAAAATTGACAGCATAGGAGCCCAAAAATAAAATCATCCTCCTAAATACATTTGGGTTTTCATGCATATATAGCATTTTACATTTTCAGTCGGTCACCATCAATTCGCCCATGGGCTCTGTCAGAAAACATCTGCCTGAAGGGACATCCACCTGCAGAAGTTATTGAATAAAAGATCTGGAATAGGGTAGGTAGAAGATATTTCTAGTCTTCAATGCAAATTGCTACATCCATAAATGCAACAAATATCTGTATTTGTATTTTTCCAAAAAGACCACTGAAACGTCTAGTCGATTCAACGTGCAAAGCCAGATCTAATTTTTTGAAAGTGGAAGAAACCCCCCCCCCCCCAAAAGCCCGCCAAATGAAAGAGGAGGCAAAAACATACACTTTTGCCTTTTGCAGCATGTGGAAATTTGCTAAAATGGAGGAGATATGGGCGGTCAAAGTTCTAGTCAACTGTGTGTATATATCGCTTTGCATCTGTGCCTACATATCGCTGTATCTCACCATTGTATATACAATGACGACTACACCTTTAGGTTTACTTGGTGCAAGTGCACTTTTACTCCCTTGGTATATTCAAACTAAACTCCATATGCCTTGAAATTCCCTCTAAAAATGCCTTGTATGTGCAACGACCCTTGTATATGCATCACCATCCGTACCATGTGGCACCACCTGATTCATCGTTGCATTGAAACTGGGACCCATTGCTGAAAAATGCATCTTCTTATCAGCCATCAGAATGACTAAAAATAGAGCCGCCGATGTATGCTGTTACGCCAAAATCCCTTTGCATGAATGTTTTGTATATGCCTTTGTATATCAGATTGTATGTGCAAACATACAATCTAATATACATACAATGCGCGGAACTCAAATGACTATCCGCTGAATTTGATCCCCAGCTCGCATCTTGATTGCATGTTTGTCTTGTATATGCCTTTGTACATCGCACACATACAATGCAAATATACAATAAAAATTCATACAATGGCCTGTGCCTTTTGTGGACCCCACCATTTGTATCTCTCTTGCATGTTGACTTTGCATAAGACTCCTTGCATCTTTTCCTTGTATATCGCATTGTATATGCGAATGTACAATCTAGATATACATGCAACTGCTTGTGCCTTTACCTTGTTTCCTCTTGTATGTACTATTGCCAATGTATGTTCCCACCTTGTATATCGAATATACAAGGCCGATATACAAGCAAACCATTGTATATGGCCTTTAAATACTTTCTTTGCATGCATTCTCCCTTGCATCTTGCCCTTGTATATCACATTGTATATTGGCACATGCAATCACCTACATACATACAATGTGGACTTCAGTAGATTATCGGCCACTTTTGAACTTTAGAATAGGTTCGGGTTGTATGTTGCCATTGTATCTTTGCTTTGTATATCGCATATACAAGCGGTGGACTTCAAAAGATTATCAGCTGTATTTGATCTCCATTCAGATCCGGACCTTGTATGTGTGACTTGTATATCACAAATATACAATGCACTATGCATATACAAGCCGCAAACCCCAAATTTTTATAAAACAAGTTGAAATTGACATCGGGTCCGGGCCTTGTATCTAACTCCTTGTATGTGACTCTTTGTATATGTGCGATGTACTTTGCAAAATGTACATTCATCCTTGTATGTCAACCTTGTATATTTGTCGATTGCATCTAGGCCTTTGCATATTGCGAATGTATGTTCCAAACATACAATGGCAAATGTATATGTGAATATACATTCAAAAATGTATATTGAAATACAAGCATGAAACTGAGAAATCCCAGCGATAGAAAATACTTGAAGCTAAAAGATTTCTAGGTTTTTCTGGGTTTTTTGCAAAGACTCTCTAGAGGAGATTTTGGGAAATTTGGAAAGGCAAAGCATGAGTAATTGAAGAATTTGATCTTTGTAAGGTCATTTCTAATGGATTTTCAAGGAAAATACAAGGTGAACTATTTGGCTCTGGACAGAGGAAAATAGGTCAACAAAACCTCCCTTGAATACTCAACCCACAGTTATTGAATACAAAATTTCACGAGCCAAACCATTTTCTACATTCATGACAGTCACAACAAGTTATGCATAAGATTCAAATAATTAGCCTGAATGTTCTAAATTTTCTATTATTTTTTGTGGTTGTTAATCTGCTCCTGTATACTTCAAAACAAAACAAACATCCCTACCAAGGAAACACAACACACAGACCAACACAACAACAAAACCAAACAAGACAAAACAAAACCCAACAAACAACTGTACATTATTTACACTATGATACATAACATGACAACTACCATCACCTCAAGCCTAAAAGTAATGTTTCAAATGTTGGCCATTAATAGGTAATGGCACATCTTCTCTAGTCAAGGTTTTAAGTTTGAACGTAATATGTCCTATTATCTCTGCGACCTGTAATGGACCTAACCACAATTTGTCAAACTTTCCATGATTTCATTTCTTTTCATGTGCTTTATCCCATCACAACACTAAGTCTGATATTCTAAATGTTTTGACTCTTGCTCTTTTGTCAAACCACCACTACTTGATGTTTAGAAAATTTTTCAATAGCTTGATCTCTCTTCTCGTCCAATTGTAACATTTGGATTATCCTGGCTTCTCTGTGATCATCAAATCCTAAATAATTATTAAAAAATTCTAGATAGGTATTCTTAAATTCACTGGAAGTATGGGATCAGTCCCATAAACTAGGTGATAAGGTGCATTTCCTAAGGCTGACTTAACCTTAGTCCTATCTACCCACAATGCATATTTTAACAATGTATTCCACTCTATGGGATTTTTTACAATTAGTTTCTTGATTATATCCAATAAAATCTTGTTTGTGGAATCAACTAAACCATTCCCCTGAGGATAATAATTTGAAGAAAATTTTAAAATTGTCCCATATTCAAATGCCCATTTAGAAAAATTTAGAGAAGAAAATGTAAGGCCATTATCACATGCTAGCGAATATGGAGCTCCAAACCTTGTTATGATATTTTCTTCAAGAAATTTGATAACTACCTCAGTAGTAGAAAACTTGCAACATGTGGCTTCAGTCCACCTTGTACAATAGTCTGTCACTTTCAATATAAACTTATGTCCTTCAGATGATGGATGATTTATAACTCCAATGAAATCTAAGCTCCACTGTGCAAATGGCCTAGACTCAATGACTAGCTATAATGGATTAACTTGATTCCTTTCCTTGTCTAATGTAGTTTGGTAGGTGTGACAACTTCAAATGACTCTCTGTATCTTTAAACATTGTTGGCCAATAATATCCCACTTTTAATATCTTATATGTAGTAGCTAAATTAGAACCATGAGCAGTTCCATACTTATCATGCGACTCTGACAATACCTTATCTGCTTCAATTTTGTTTAAACATCTTAAATATATATCTTCATGGTTCTTCTTGAATAGAAGACCTCCTTGTACCATGTATCTCTATGCTTTAATCTTTAAATCTCTCCTCTGAGAAGACTTCATCTTACTTGGATATTTACCCGATATCATAAATGTATTCAAATCATCATACCAGCCTGATGCATCATTAGAGTTTAATACATACTGCTACTTTACCAAATTTGGATCTGTGTTTGTTATAGTATGTACTAATGCATGTCCTCAAACCAACTTCATTGGGATGATCTCCGTATCAAACTCTTGCAATATTGTAATCCATTTAGCCCTTTTCTCTCCAAGCTCATTCTGCATTAGTAGTATTTTTACTACTGCATCTGGTACTATGGCCTTGACTTGACTTCGTAGGATGTAATGTCTAAACTTTTTAACTACCCTTATTAATGTAAATGCTTGTCTTTCTGTGTCTAAATAGTTCAGTTGTGCATCTTTCAACAGTGCACTCATGAAAGCTATGGGCTTTTCTTCATTATCTTCTCCCTTTTGTGTCAAGGCAGCTGCAATTGAATGTGTGGATGCAAAAGAATATATGTAAAATGGTTTGGTATAATTTAGACTTGCTAACACATGAGCATAAAAAATGGCCTCCTTAATATCTTTGAATGTGGCCTTGGCTACTGGTGTCCATTCTATCTTTGCATCTTTCTTGAGCATTGCGTTTAATGGTTGCATAATCTCTGTAAACCCTGTAATAAACTTCCTGACAAAGTTAATCTTACCAAAAAAAGATTTTAATTCCTTCTTACTGATAGGTAATTGTAATTTTCTTATTCCTTCTACTCTGTTGGGATCAATGGATATCCCATTTTTAGAAATGACATGTCCTAACAATTTTCTCTCAATTACACGGAATGAACATTTCTTTGGGTTAAGAGAAATCCCATACCTTTCACATCTTTTAAGTACCCTTCTCAAATCTTCTGCATGAGTGGATGCATCCTTAGAGTACACAGTTAAATCATCCATATAAATAACAATACATTTACCTAACAATCCACAAAATGTAATGTCCATGGCTCACTGAAAAAGTGGCACCTGCATTGAGCAAACCAAAAGGCATTCTCCTATATGCATAATTAACCCACTTGCAAGTAAAAGTAGTCTTCAGCCTATCTTCTTTATCAACCAAGACCTAATTATATCCTAAAAATCCATCTAATAAAGACATCATCTTAGCCCCATTTACTACTTGTAGTACTTCATCTATTGGAGGCAAGGGATAATTATCATTTTCAGAATCTTTGTTCAAATTTCTAAAGTCAACACATAATCTAATGTCTCCACTTTTCTTTCTCACAGGTACGAAATTAACTACCCAGGTTAAATGTCTTACTGGGAAGATTATCCTAGCCGACAACAATTTTTTCACTTCCTCAAAGATTAAAGGCTCCAAAATAGCATTCATAGGCGATTGTTTTTGTCTAAATGGTTTAACTTCTGGTTTTAAGGGTATTACATGAGTTATGATGGACGTATCATACGTCTTAAAATCTTCATATGTCCATGCTATTACATGTTTGTATTCTTTCAAAACATCCACAATTTCTTTTCTTAACTTCTCAGAGCAAGCCTTTCCAATCAATACATTCTGTGGACTTTGCTCTGCCCAAGTTATAGGGATCACATTTACCCCCTTCAGTTTTGGGCAAATCTTTCTGTCTAACTACCCCATCAAAGTCAAAAATATTTTCTAACTCAATTACCCCCTTAGGTAAGAAATTACTTTTCAAGTTTATTATGTCTTCTTTATCCAAAGACACATCAAGTCTTTCCTCTTCATCAATGATTTGAGCTTCAAATACTTCATTAAAAGTGAGAAAATCCACAATTTGTTGATCTCCTTCAAATACCTGAAAATGAGTAACATTATCTGGTATGCTCGGGACATTCACTAATTCAATAGGAAATCATTTTAGAACTGACAATGTTAAGGGCTTCAAAGTACTAGCAGTAACTGCTAATGCATCTAGTCTATGATTCAATTCCCTAGGGATATGTTCTATGTTAAAGGCATTAAATGAATCTATTAAATCCCACACTCTATGTCTATAACAAACCATCTTCTTATAATTGCATGCATATAATTTTCTCACTTGTCTAACCACTAACTCAGAGTCTAAAAATACTCTGATCATTTTCACCCTTTTCTTGATAGCCATAACAAGTCCATAGATTAAAGATTCATATTCTGCTACATTATTAGTACAAGGAAATTGTAACCTATATGCTGCTAAAAATGACTTACCATTAGGAACTATAAGTTCAACACCCGCATCTGCACCTTGTTTTGACTTAGACCCATCACATTTCAGTGTCCACATGCCTTCCTTATTCCTTTGACCTTTTATTTTGGCATGTCTAACCCTTTCTGTTACCTATGCTATAATATCTTGTCTCTTCATGGGTGATTCATTTTGACCTACTTGCATATTTATATTCTCAATTTGTAAATCAGAATGATAGACACTTTTGTCCTTTGTTTCTTTCTCTAGATCCAAAACTAATACATCCATGTTATCATGAATGTATAACTCTAGTTTCTCAGGATTAACATTTCCTTCTTGTAGTTTCATCCCTTTTGTGCACTTTTTGTATTGATATTCTATAATGTATCTACACATTCCACAATTCTCTTCAGAATGAGGCTTACTATGGACTTTGCACATGCTTTTGTACAAATTGCATTGAACTAGAATTTGTTGTTCAATGCACCTTTCTATTTCCTGCCTAATGGTCTGACCAAAACTATTTACTGCATTGTCTTCCTCATCAGAAGAATTGCCATCAGACTCAATGAACACTACTGTTTCTTTACTGACAAGTTTTTCTTTAAAATTCAACATCAAGATTTCTTCAATTTGCACTCCCTTATTAGTGACTCAATAAACACCTGGATCAATAGAAGCATATAATATCTCGTTAGTCCTATTGTATTCTGTAATCATGTGTTTCATTCTGGGTTCAGCTTCTATCCTAATCTGATTTGGAACACCTCTCCAAGGCAACCACATGTGTGAAAAATTAGTGGCCATATATCCGTTTAATGTTTTGGACCAGTCCCTACTTAACAACAACCTATAATTCATAGGTATATCCACTACCTGAATGTCAATAAACTGACTCACCCTAGGATCAGAGGTTAATTGCATTTGAATATGCATTAATTCTCCTATCACATTAACCTCAGTTTTGTCTAATTGTGTAACAACCTTGGCAGATTTGGTAGGGGTTAGCCCCAAAGTTTTACATATCCCTAAAGGCATTACATTGGCTGATGCACCAGAATCTACCATGCAATTATGTATGTTCTTTCCCAACATCCTAATGGTTAACAAGAAAGGAGGGGCTTCCTTCTTATTTACATACATGACCACATTAGTGTTGGAAGGTGTTGATGATAGTTTTGATGCAATCATAACAATTAGTTAAAATTCACATAAAATGAACCAAAACTGACTTGAAAGATATGAAGGAATCGGTTAAGATTCACTTAATCCCAAGTTTAATATGGTCAGGTCTTGACCTATTGGGCAAATTCAGTTGGTCAATGTGAAGTTGTAATGTTCAAGGGGCCTTACGTGATTTAGGGTTTCTTAATGATTAACTGGACTCAAACTATGCAAAAGGTCATAAATATCAGTATGTTGTTCATCCTCTTTTGCATAAAAGTGCTACTGTATTTCAAAGCCTTAAATGATTTAAATTATAGCAAGCTTTCTTCTCTTTAATATTATGAAAATTGTCTACTTTTAACTTTAGTTATGCATGCTCTTTTCAAATATGAGACAAATTTCCTTCAAATTTCTACATTTTAAGCTAAGTATTTTCAGATGGGTTGGGAAAAGTTAGAAAGATCTAATCTACACTTCATTCACTCTATTCAAAGGATCTAATTGTTCTGTTATGCACTTTATAAATTATACAGTAACTTGATCAAATCCACAGACAAAACCTTAAATGTATATTCTGAGCATTTTCACAAACATACACCTAAGATTGCAAGCTCTAAGAGAAAATGTTTCAAACATAATGAAGAGCAAGAAAACACTCAGAAGATAGATGCAGAATTCTAGATTCAATTGTATTAGAAATAGACAGTCATATAAGATTTACAATGTCTGAATGACTCTTAGCTTCAATGATCAAACTACAGAAAACTTACAAGCTTTACAGATACAGTAAGGAAGCCAGATGTTCCATGCATTCCTTATTGTAGACACAGGCGACCTCCTTCTTCTACTTCTAAACTAAAAGGTCCCTCTATTCTAAATGCTACATTTTACAAATCTCTGCTGCTACAAATCTCTATGTAGCCCCTGTGTTCCTAAAATCCCCGTGTAAAGTTTTACAGTGTATAGAGGCACAATATATAGACTTTCTGATTGTCTTCAATACAACCCAAAACCCTAGTTAAACAATGGTTCAAACCTCTAGTTACAACAATAAATGCTAGAGATCAAATCTCCCAAAATATCTCTGAGCATACATCAAATCTGGGTGAAATATGCCCTTCTGGAAACCCTAGCAGCTCAATAGTAACTTTTGGTGTCTACTGCAATAATGTTTCAACTACATTTTGTCTTCATCAATGAAGACCCTTGACTTCCTCACCCTTCATCCTTATCTTCCTTTGCTCCTGAGATTGGATTTCCTCCTCCGTGATGTCACCGCCATTAAGTTTCAGCTCCCTCCTCAACTACAAACCTGCAAAAAATGGATAAGCAATAAGTATCATCGATTAAGAAAACTGCAAGAAGAAAAAAGAACTACCAAATCTAGTCGTGACTATGTGAATGCATCAATCAGGCCCTGAATCTGTGAAAATCCTGTCCAAAAATGCATATACAGCGTCCAAAATAGTCAGGTCAACCATCGTTGACCGAAAATATGCATTTGGGCTACAAAAATAACTTCAAAATTCCTATCGCTCTGTCTTTTCCTGCCTATTTCCCTGTTTAAATCCTTGTATATTGTACTATACAAGTCAGACGTGACGCCTCCATTAAATCAGATTTCAATCCTCCTTTCAATTCCGTGTTGTATGCATGTTACTTTGTATCTTCTAATATACACTTGGATTTGATACAAGTATTAAATCGGTTTTGATTTTCTCTTTGATTCCGCCCTGTATAAGTGCAATGTATATCGGCTTGTATATAAGAATATACAAGTGCAAAACATACATTGAATTAACTCTTCTTTATGAAATTTTGGTTTCGGGCAATGTATAAAACACTTGTATCTTTCGATATACATTTTGGACATGAAGCCTTATATATGTCGCATTTCGATTTACCTTGAGTTCCGCATTGTATGCTACTCAATGTATGTTTCGGAACATACATACAAACGCAGAAATATACAATGAATTAACTTCCTTTAACAACTGCCTCAGGTCTGCAATGTATACCTCGATGTACGCTGAGCAATGTATATTTTGATATACATTTTGGTCATGATACATTGGCTCAATTGGATTCTAATCTTTTTTAGATTCCGGCTTGTATTCAGCGATGTATGTTTGATAATATACAAGTCGGATGTGATACGACTTCGTTCTGGTTTATAACTTTTTGGATTCCGCACGATGCATATTTTGTTGTATGTTATAATGTATGTATGAAATATACATTGTGCCAAATATACAATGATTTAACATCATTTGATAACTCTTTTAAGTCCGCCATTGTATATTTTGAATTGTTTGTAACAATATACAAGGCGCGAATATACAAGGAATTTATTCATTTTAATAAATCCGTCAGGTTCGCGTCGTGCATTGGGCTTTGTATGTTGCAAATGTATGTATAAATATACAAGTCCAAAATGTACAATGAATTTTCCATATTTAAAACCCACTTCATGTCTGCCATTGTATATTTTACTTTGTATGTCCAAATATACAAGCACCGAATGTACAACGATTTAACAATGTTTAATGACTTTTTCGGGTCCGCTATGTATATGTGCATTTGTATATCTCGTTTTATGCCACTCAAACATACAAGCCCGTAGATACAACGAATTCTCTCTGTTTTATAACTTTTGAAATCCACACCATGTATAAAATGTCTTGTATATTTTCTTGTATGTTGTGACCTGCCAAACATACAAATGTTAGATACAAAGCAGAATCCAAACATCTATTCATTTTTACTTAAGTTATTTCGGGTCCATCTTGTATGTATATATCAAAAACTTTATTAAAATGCATACAAGAAAAAAAGACATACAATTGCCTTTGTATATGAAAGTGATGTATAAAGGGAAATGTATGTAATACAACGATCAAACATGCAAACAAATAATGCATATGCAACCTGAATGCAAAAAAAAATGACTAAGTATAAAATGACTTTGCACATACAAAGGACTTTGTATATGCAAAGCGATACACAAACCTGAATGTACATTAACCAAAATGATCATAACTTGCAAAATATGGCAAATTTTAAGATGGTTCAAAAAGAAACCCTAGCTCATTTTTCACAAGGAATCCAACCGTATCATGCATTGATACTGAAAATGCATCTTTTCTTTATTTCTATCAAAGTTTGCAATTTTAACCCTCTTTTCCCTTTACCACCAAGCAAAACAAAAACACACAAAAGCAAAAAAGTAAAGCCACATCAAGGGTCCTCATTTTGCTAAGGAGTAAAATGGGGCGTGTTGTGAACATCACAACAACTAGCAACCAAACAAAATAATTAAATTCAAAGCATTCAAGAAAACTAGATGAAATGAATTCATAACTTCCAACTATCTTTCCTATAAATTATTATTCAACTTGAGACCTATGGTATTCAATAAGGATGCATGAATTTTCATTTTCAGTTTAAGTATGTGCACGTAATTAATTATCCTCATCTTGAAGATCAGTTGAACAAACCAGCGACTGATAGTAGCCTACGTAGGTGAGGATATTCCCTCATAGCTGACCGGATAGAGCCTTGCTGCCAGTGAGCGTCCATAGCCCCGGCAAGATTATCGTTACAATTCTCCTAAGTAGAGCCCCATTGCCAGCGAGTGTCTATAGCCCCAGTAGAGTTACTTAGATGGCTTAATCTAGATTTTTATTATAATCTGCTTTATTTATTTTTTATATTTTATATTTTATTGATTTTGATACTTGATAGAAATTTCACAAGATATAGCAATTTGTAACTTTATGATGCAAGGTATGAGCACTTGCTAAAATTAAGCTGAGAATTGTAATGGTAGCAAGGGTGACCTTAGAATTTTCACCTAATATCTACACTGGTAGGTTCAACAAACCCAAGGATTTTAGGTGTGTTATCGTGAGAAACCTCTCTTGAATTCTCAATCACTATTATTGAATACTATATTTCAGAAGCTAAACAACTCTCTACATTCATGACAGTCACAACAAGTTATGCATGAATTGCAAATCATTAACCTGAATATTTTGAATTTTATACTGTTTTCAATGGTTGTTAGCTTGCTCCTTAATACTCTAAAGTAAAATGAAGATCCCTACTGAGGAGACAACAAACAAACAAACAGACTGTACAAATAACAAAACAAAAAGAAGCAAAATAAAACTATACAGCAACTAACCTACAAAAGCAAACAACAAAAGAAAACTGTACACTACTTACACTATATTACACAAAAATGGACTGCCCTTTACCTCAAGCCTGGAAGTAGTGTTTCAAATGTTGGCCATTAACTGGTAATGGCACATCTTCTCCAGTCAAAGTCTTGAGTCTAAATGTGTTGTCTCCTATTATTTTTGAGACTTGCAATGGGCCTAACCATAGTTTATCGAATTTTCCATGACTCCCCTTCTTTTCATGTGCTTTGTCCCAGCACAGCACTAAGTCAGATATCCGAAATGTTTTGACTCTTGCCCTCTTATCAAACCACTTCTTAATTGCTGCTTGGTGTTTGGCAAATTTCTTGATGGCTTGACCTCTTTTCTCTTCTAGTTGTAGCATTTGTACTATCCTAGCTTCCCTATGATTATCAAAGCCTAAATACTCATTGGCAAACTTCCAGACTAGTATTCTTAGATTTATTGGAAGTATGGGATCAGTCCCATAAACCAAATGATAAGGTGTACTACCTAAAGCTGTTTTGAACTTGGTCCTATCTACCCACAGTGCATATTTTAACAATGTATTCCACTCTCTAGGATTCTTTGCAATCAACTTCTTAATTATATCTAATAAAATCTTGTTCGTAGACTCAGCTAATCCATTGCCTTGAGGGTAATAATTTGAAGAAAATTTTAAAACAATCCCGTATTCAAATGCCCATTTAGAAAATTTTAAAGAAGAGAAAGCAGGGCCGTTGTCACATACTAATGAATAGGGAGTTCCAAACCTGGTGATGATGTTTTCTTCAAGAAACTTGATAACTACCTCAGCTGTGGAGAATTTGCAGCATGCGGCCTTAGTTCACCTTGTACAGTAGTCCGTCACCGTTAGTATGAACTTGTGTCTTGCAGAAGATGGAGGATTAATGACTCCAATAAAATCCAGGCCCCACTATGCAAATGGTCTTGATACAATCACAGGTTGTAATGGGTTGGCCTGATTTCTTCCCTTATCTGCTGCAGTCTGACAGGTGTGGCAACTTTTGATGTGATTCTTAGTATCTTTGAACATCGTGGGCCAGTAATAGCCCACCCTCAATATTTTATGTGTTGTAGCTAGATGGGAACCATGACCTGTTCTGTATTTGTCATGCAGTTCTGTCAACACTTTATCCACTTCAGCTCTATTTCGACATCTCAAATAAATTCCATCATGGTTCTTCCTGAATAGAAGACCTCTTTGTACCATATATTTTTGTGCTTTAATCTTCAAATCTCTCCTCTGAGGAGCTTTCATCCTATTTGGGTACTTTCTAGCTATTAGAAAAGTATTTAAATCACCATACTAGTCTGATATGTGATGAGAATTCAGCACATACTGTTATTTTATCAAATCCAGATCTGTATTTGCTATTGTTTGTACCAACGCCTGCCCTCTGACCAGCTTCATGGGAATGATTTCCATGTTGAATTCTTATAGCGTGGTGATCCACTTGGCTCTCTTTTCTCCAGGTTTGCTCTGCATCAACATCTTTACTGCTACGTCTGGCACTATGGCTTTGATCTGGCTGCGCAGAATGTAATGTTTGAATTTTTTCATGGCTCTCACTAATGCAAATGCTTGTCTCTCAGTGTCCAGATATCTCGACTGTGCATCCTTCAGAGGTGTGCTCATGAATGTGATGGGCCTTTCTTCATTGTCCTCACCTTTCTGTGTCAAGGCAGCCGCGGTTGAATGGGAGAATGCAAAGGAATAGATATAAAACATTTTGGTGTAGTCTGGGCTTGCCAATATAGGAGCATCAGAAATTGCCTCCTTGATATCTTTGAATGCAGCCTTAGCCACATGTGTCCACTCCATCTACGCATCTTTCTTCAACATGGCATTTAACGGCTGCATGATTTCTGCAAAACCCATGATAAACTTCTGAACAAAATTAATTTTACCAAAAAATGATTTCAACTCTTTCCTAGTATTTGGTATTTGCAAACTTTTTATTGATTCTATTCTATCTGGGTCAATCGATATTCCATCTTTAGAGATGACATGCCCTAGTAATTTACCTTCAGTAACTCCAAATGAACATTTTTTAGGATTAAGGGAAATTCCATACCTTTCACATCGCTTGAGTATTTTCCTGAGATCTTTAGTGTGAGTGGATGCATCCTTGGAATACATAGTCAAATCATCCATATACACAATAATGTACTTAGCTGATAACCC
Source organism: Cunninghamia lanceolata (assembly GCA_027924645.1). Taxonomy (NCBI): domain Eukaryota; kingdom Viridiplantae; phylum Streptophyta; class Pinopsida; order Cupressales; family Cupressaceae; genus Cunninghamia; species Cunninghamia lanceolata. The sequence goes on along the minus strand of BSBN01000121.1, from coordinate 105,314 downwards.
ACGGAATGCAATGTCCATGGGTCCCTGAAAAGTGGCACCTGCATTGATCAGACCAAAAGGTATTCTCCTATATGCATAATCTCCCCATTTACAAGTGAAGGTGGTTTTTAATTTGTCATCCCTATCTATTAAAACTTGGTTATAACTTGAGAAACCATCTAGAAAAGACATCATCTTTGCCTCGTTTACTGCTTGCAACACTTTGTCTATAGGATGCAGAGGATAATTGTCCTTTTCAGATGCTTTATTCAAATTTCTAAAATCTACGCATAATCTGATGTCTCCGTGTTTCTTCCTTACTGGTACTAGGTTAGCTACCCAGACTGAATGTCTGACTGGGAAAATTATTCCAGCAGACAGCAATTTTTTAACTTCCTCAAAGATTAAGGGCTCTAGAATGGCATTTACAGGCCTTTGTTTCTGCCTAAATGGTTTAATCTCTGGTCTCAAAGGTATTACGTGAGTTATGATGGACGTATCATAGGTTTTCAGGTCTTCATATGTCCATGCTATTACATGTTTGTAATCTTTCAGAGCATCTAAAATTTCTTTTCTAATTTTCTCAGAGCAAGCTTTTCTAATTGACATATTTTGTGGATTTTGCTCTATCACTAAGTTGTGTAAATCACACTTACCCCCTTCTGTTTTGGGTAAATCTTTCTATCTTATTACTCCATCAAAGTCAAAAATATGTTCTAATTCAATTACTCCTTTGGGTAAGAAGTTGCTCTTCAAGTTGATTATATCCTCTTCATCCCATGTTATCTCAGGCCTTTCCTGCTCATCAATGATTTGAGCCTCAAATACCTCATTGCAGGTCAAGAAGTCAATAATTTGCTGATCCCCTCCAAATACCTGAAATTGTGAAATGTTGTCTAGGATACTGGAAACATTAACTAGCTTAACAGCAAATCGTCTCAATCCTGATAGCGTCAAGGGTTCTAATGTACTAGCAGCAACTGCTAGTGCATCCAGCCTGTGGTTCAGCTCTCTAGGGATGTGCTCTATGTTGAAAGCATCAAATAAATCTATTAAACCCCATACTCTATGTCTGTAACAAATCATTTTCTTGTAGTTGCAAGCATATAGTTTCCTTACTTATCTGACTACTAGTTCAGAGTCTAAAAATACCTTAATCGTTTTCACCTTTTTCTTGATGGCCACGACAAGTCCCATAATTAAGGCTTCATATTTAGCAATATTGTTAGTACATGAAAACTACAGTCTATATGCTACTAGGTATGACTTACCCTAAGGATCTATAAGTTCAACACCTACACCCGTGCCCTGCTTTGACTTGGACCCGTCACATTTTAATTTCCACATGCCATTTTTACTTTTCTGATCTTTCCCCTTGGCATGCTTCGTCTTCTCTATTACTTGTGAGGTGCTGGTATATTTATTCATGGGTATTTCTATTTGGTTAACTTGCATATGTGTATTTTTAGCTTGCAAATCAGAAGGACAACTACCCTTGTCCTTTATTCCCTCTTCTAAATTTGAAATTAGAGCATCTACATCACCCTGAATGTATTTCTATGTTTGATCAAGATTCACATTTTCCTCCTGTAACTCTACCCTCTTTATGCATTTTTTGTATTCATATTCAATGATGTCTTTGCACATTCCACAACTCTCCTCAAAATGTGGCCTATCGTGAACTCTACATTTATTTTTATACAATTTACATTGGACTGGCAGATTCTTTTTAATGCATTCTTCCACCTCTTGTCTAATGCAATGACCAAATATTTCCATTGCACTATTTTCTTTGTCCAAAGAATTTCCATCAGACTCAATGAATAATGTTGTCTCCTTGCTTACACATTTTTCTCTAATGTTTAACATCATGATCTCTTTAATTTGCACCCTATTGTTAGTAATTCTATAAACACCAGGTTCAATAGCAGCATACAATATTTCATTCATTCGATTATACTCTGTTATCATGTGTTTCATCTTGGGTTCTACCTCTATTTTAATCTAGTTTGGGATGCCTCTCCAAGGTAGCCACATATGTGAAAAGTCTGTGACCATATATCTGTTTAATGTCTTGGACCAATCCCTACTTAACAACATTCCATAATTCATGGGTATGTCCACTATTTGAATGTCAATGAATTGGCTTACCCTAGGGTCTGAAGCTAATTGCATTTGAATGTTCATCAATTCACCTATCACACTAACCTCAGTTTTATCTAATTGTGTGACAACCTTGGTAGATTTGGTGGGAGTTAGCCTGAGAGTTTTGCATATTCCCAAGGGCATTACATTGGCTGAGGCACCAGAGTCTACCATGCAGTTGTGTATGTTCTTCCCACACAATCTAACAGTTAACAAGAAAGGGGGAGCATCCTTTTTATCAGCATACATTACTACATTTGTATTGGAAGGCTGCTCAACTTTCTTACTTTTCTCCTTAGGCGGTGAATCTCTATTAGGAATAGTTACATCAGCAGCAACCTCATCTATCATAGATGTATCCAGGGATTTTATAAAAGCATTTCTGATCCCTGGAGTTTTCAATAATTCATTCAAAGGTATACTGACTTTAATTTTCTTTATTTCTTCTGACAAGTAACTCATTAATCTTGTTGTTTCTACTGTTTCAGTTTTACTTGTTTGGGTCTTTTGTACTGCTATTCCACCATTTGTATGATGATTAGCTTTGAGTATGGTAGGCTTACTACTAGCATTTTGATCTAGGGGGCTATTGAAGTTGTTAGGAGGAGTGGAAGTGGTGAAAGGTCCTCCTGGCCTAGTATTGTTCCTTAAATAGTAGGTGTGGTTTTTATTTGTCTATTGAAAAGCCTGCACCTCTTTTGTCTTAGTCAATACTTCATTTTTTGTTTCAAAAGGAAACTAAAAAGCATTTAACACAAAGGCTGATTCAGGATAAAGACTTTCACAAAACTATGGTTCATCTTCTAACAATTCATCTCCTTTCTCTTCTGTAGTTACAAAGGTAAAGGTTTCTAAGACTAAAGTTGTATCATACCCTAAGGGTACTACCTCATTACCCTTGGGAATGAGAAACTCAGAAGTAGGAGGTTGCACCTCTATATTAAATATGTTGGCTGCTAAATGGAACTGTGGATAGTCAAGCTCAACATGTGCATTGGTATTATGAAATCTGCACCAGTTTTTTAGTGATGTATTGGCCATTTGGATGCCAGCCGCTTGTTTTACATCATGATTATCTATATTCTCAAAAGGAGAAGATAGGGTACCATTGTTTGGTCCAGTGTTCCATGTTTTGGGTGGCCTAGGCTGATTCTAATTTTTGTTATTGTTACCCCAGGCCCTATTATCTATCACTGGCCCTGTATTTTGCATTGGTTTCCCTTGGTTATGACCTTGATGCTGATTATAGCTTTGGCTCTGATTTGAACATTGGCCTTGGCTATTATTTTGGGTATGGCTCTAATTATAGTTTTGATTGTAATGTTGATTTTGATTTGAACTATAGTTCTGATTTTAGCCTTGGTTATAATTCTAATTTTGATTATATCCTTGGTTACCTCTTCCATAGAGGTTCTCATTTCTTAGTTGTGTTACTTCAGTGGTCAATTTTTTCAAATGTGTAGTGATCTCTTTGATTTCTTCCCTTTCCTCTTGTGCTTTTGCCACAGTTGTATCCCTAGGGGGTTGGAAGAAAGGCTGACCATTATTTTGACTGTTATTAGAAGTGTTACTCGTGTAAGGACCTATGGCTTGGATTGGGGTAGGGCTATACACAGGGTGTAAGAAGGAACTAGATTTAGTAATGGAGTGTGATGCATAGGGACTCCATTCCAAGGTTGTGCCTGATTTTGCATCCCAAAATTTCCTCCATTAACAAATGGGCTACAAGTTGTATGCCTCATCTCTTGATTTACCGAGGCTACCTCTTTATAGGCTTTAGATATTGAATCTATGTTAGGTTTTCTTTTGACAAACATGGAAGTTAAAGGATCCATAGCAGTATAGTACATGGCTAACAAGGTATCATCATCTACTATGTAAGGGGCTACCAGCCTAGAGTAGGCTTTTTGAAATCTGTCATTGAAATTATCAATTAGCTCTCCCTCACCTCTTTTTATGGTAGCCAATTTGTGATACAGGATGCAAGGATCAATGGGTCCTCTAAATCTTGACAGAAATGCTTCTTCCATAAGTGACTAGGAAGAAATGTAACTATTGGGTAAGTTCACATACCAGTTAGAGGCTTGTTCATTAAAGGTGTAGGGAAACAATCTACACACAACGTCCTTGTGCTCTAATCTAGCCCTAAAGTATGCTTCCTTGAATATTCTAATGTGGTCTTCTGGGGCTTGGTGTAACTGGTATTTGGGACATATCTTTTCTGGATTTTTGGGCATCTCATTGTAATCATTGAAGTGTATGGGAGACTGGACATTGAAATAAGCCATTGTGGGTGCTTGAGCTTGACCTGAACCTGTAGGAATACCTAGATTTATCGGTGGGGTAGGATCTTTAGGAGGACTAGGACCTCTAGGAGTACCTGAACCAAGATTTAGAGATCTAAATAGTGATCTGTCAGGACTCACAATGTTACGGATGTTAAAAGGTGAGCTAGGAGGTGTTCTAGATGAACTCCTTGCTTGTGATATTTTAGGATTCCAAATCAAAGGGCTCTTACTTCACCTTGTATCAGGTAGTTGCACAAAAATATCCCCTAAACTGGATCTAGACCTAGTCACTCTATCACTGATATTAGCCAGTTTGAAACAAACCCTAACTCAAATCAGGCCCTCCTTCTAGCACCAGAAAACTGTTGATGATGGTTTTGATGCAATCATAACAATTAGTTAAAATTCACATAAAATGAACCAAAACTAACTTAAAAGATATGAAGGAATCAGTTAAGATTCACTTAATCCCAAGTTTAATATGGTTAGGTCTTGACCTGTTGGGAAAATTTAGTTGGTCAATGTGAAGCTACAATGTTCAAGGGGCCTTACGTGATTTAGGGTTTCTTAATGATTAACTGGACTCAAACTATGCAAAAGGTCATAAATATCAGTATGTTGTTCATCCTCTTTTTCATAAAAGTGCTACTATATTTTAAATCTTTAAATGATTTAAATTATAGCAAGCTTTCTTCTCTTTAATATTATGAAAATTGTCTACTTTCAACTTTAGTTATGCATGCTCTTTTCAAATATGAGACAAATTTCCTTCAAATTTCTACATTTTAAGCTAAGTATTTTCAGATGAGTTGGGAAAAGTTAGAAAGATCTAATCTACACTTCATTCACTCTATTCAAAGGATCTAATTGTTCTGTTATGCTCTTTATAAATTATACAGTAACTTGATCAAATCCACAGACAAAACCTTAAATGTATATTCTGAGCATTTTCACAAACATACACCTAAGATTGCAAGCTCTAAGAGAAAATGTTTCAAACACAATGAAGAGAAAGAAAACACTCAGAAGATAGATGCATAATTCCAGATTCAACTGTATTAGAAATAGACAGTCATATAAGATTTACAATGTCTGAATGACTCTTAGCTTCAATGATCAAACTGCAGAAAACTTACAAGCTTTACAGATACAATAAGGAAGCCAGATGTTCCACGCATTCCTTATTGTAGACAGAGGCTGCCTCCTTCTTCTACTTCTAAACTAAAAGGTCCCTCTATTCTAAATGCTATGTTTTACAAATCTCTGCTACTACAAATCTCTATGTAGCTCCTGTGTTCCTAAAATCCCTGTGTAAAGTTTTACAGTGTATAGAGGCACAATATATAGACTTTCTGATTGTCCTCAATACAACCCAAAACCCTAGTTAAACAATGGTTCAAACCTCTAGTTACAACAATAAATGTTGGAGATCAAATCTCCCAAAATATCTCTGAGCATACATCAAATCTGGGTGAAATATGCCCTTCTGGAAACCCTAGCAGCTCAATAGTAACTTCTGTTGTCTGCTACAATAATGTTCCAACTGCATTTTGTCTTCATCAATGAAGACCCTTGAATTCCTCACCCTTCATCCTTATCTTCCTCTGCTCCTGAGATCAGATTTCCTCCTCTGTGATGTCACTGCCATTAAGTTTTAGCTCCCTCCTCAACTACAAACCTGCAAAAAATGGATAAGCAATAAGTATCATCGATTAATAAAACTGCAAGAAGAAAAAAAACTGCCAAATCTAGTCGTGACTATGTGAATGCATCAATCGGGCCTTAAATCCATGAAAATCTAGTCCAAAAATGCATATACAATGTCCAAAATAGTCAGGTCAACCATCGTTGACCAAAAATATGCATTCGGGCTTCAAAAATAACTTCAAAATTCCTATCACTCTGTCTTTTCCTACCTATTTTCCTGTTTAAATCCTTGTATATTGCGATATACAAGTCGGACGTGACGCCTCCGTTAAATCAGATTTCAATTCTCCTTTCGATTCCGTGTTGTATGCATGTTACTTTGTATCTTCTGATATACACTTGGGTTTGATACAAGCATTAAATCGGTTTTGATTTTCTCTTTGATTCAACCCTATATAAGCGCAATGTATATCCGCTTGTATATAAGAATATACAAGCGCAAAATATACATTGAATTAACTCTTCTTTTGATTTACAGTTTGGACGTGAAGCCTTATATATGTCGCATTTCAATTTACCTTGAGTTCCGCGTTATACGCTACTCAATGTATGTTTCGGATTATACATACAAATGTGGAAATATACAACAAATTAACTTCCTTTAACAACTGCCTCAAGTCCGTAATGTAACCTCGATGTATGCTGAGCAATGTATATTTCGATATACATTTTGGATGTGATACATTGGCTCAATCAAATTCTAATCTTTTTTGGATTCCGGCTTGTATTCAGCGATGTATGTTTGATAATATACAAGTTGGATACGATACAACGACTTCGTTCTAGTTTATAACTTTTTGCATTCCGCGTGATGCATATTTCATTGTATGTTATAATGTATGTGTGAAATATACATTGCACCAAATATACAATGATTTAACATCATTTGATAACTCTTTTAAGTCTGCCATTGTATATTCCGAATTGTTTGTAACAATATACAAGGCGCGAATATACAAGGAATTTATCTATTTTAATAAATCCGTCGGGTCCGCATTGTAAATTGGGCTTTGTACATTGCAAATGTATGTATAAATATACAAGTCCAAAATGTACAATGAATTTTCCATATTTAAAACCCACTTCATGTCCGCCGTTGTATATTTTACTTTGTATGTCCAAATATACAAGCACCGAATGTACATCGATTTAACAATGTTTAATGACTTTTTTGGGTCCACTATGTATATGTGCATTTGTATATCTCGTTGTATGCCACTGAAACATACAAGCCCGCAGATACAACGAATTCTCTCTATTTTATAACTTTTGAAATCCGCGCCATATATAAAATGTCTTGTATATTTCCTTGTATGTTGCAACCTGCCAAACATACAAACGTTAGATACAAAGCGGAATCCAAACATCTATTCATTTTTACTTAAGTTATTTTGGGTCCATCTTGTATGTATAGATCAAAACCTTTATTAAAATGCATACAAGAAAAAAAGACATATAATTGCCTTTGTATATGAAAGTGATGTATAAAGGGAAATGTATGTAATACAATGACCGAACATGCAAACAAATAATGCATATGCAACCTGAATGCAAAAAAAAGTGACTAAGTATAAAACGAATTTGTACATACAAAGGACTTTGTATATGCAAAGTAATACATAAACCTGAATGTACATTTTACCAAAATGATCATAACTTGCAAACTATGGCAAATTTTAAGATGGTTTAAAAAGCAACCCTAGCTCATTTTTCACAAGGAATCCAATCGTATCATGCACTGGTACTGAAAATGCATCTTTTCTTCATTTCTATCAAAGTTTGCAATTTCAACCCTCTTTTCCCTTTACCACCAAGCAAAACAAAAACACACAAAAGCAAAAAAGTAAAGCCACAGCAGGGGTCCTCATTTTGCTAAGGAGTAAAATGGGGCGTATTGTGAACATCACAACAGAAGGTTGTTAAATTTTCTTACTCTTGTCTTTGGCCTATGGATCTTTACTAGGAACACTCATATCAGTAGAAACCTCACCTATCACAGATGTATCCAAGAATTTTATGAAAGCATTTCTGACCCTTGGACTATTCAACAATTCACATAAAGGTATACTGAGCTTGATTTGTTTATCTCTTCAGACAACTAACTCATTAACCTCATTGTTTCCAGTGTCTCTATTTTCCCTGTTTGAACTTTTGATGCTACTATCCCACCATTCACATCATGATTAGCCTTCGTTATAGCAGGGTTATTACTAGTGTGCTGATCTGGAGTAGTCTTGAAATTGTTGGGAGGAGTGGAAGTAGTGAAAGGACCTCCAGGCCTAGTATTACTTCTCAAATTATAGGTATGATTTTTGTTGGACTATTGAAAAGCTTGTACCTCCTCTGTTTCGTATAACACTTCATTTTTAGTTTCAAAGGGAAACTGAAATGCATTCAATACTAAGACTGATTCAGGGTATAAGTTCTCACAAAAGTAAGGCTCCTCTTCTAACAGCTGATCCTCTTCCTCCCTAGTTGCAAAGGTAAAAGTCTCTAAGACTAAAGCAGTCTCAAATCCTGAGGGCACTATTTAATTACCTTTGGGAATGAGAAACTTAGAGGTGGGAGCCTATACATCCATATTGAAAATACTAGCCACCAGATGAAATTGAGGGCAATCTAATTCAGCATGCGCACTGGTATTGTGGATCTTGCACCAATTTTTAATGCTACATTGGCCATTTGAATTCTGGATGTTTGTTTTGTTTCTTGATTATCCAAACTATCAAATAGAGAAGCTAAAGCACCATTATTTGGCCCTATGTTCCATGTCCTAGGTGGCCTTGGTTGATTATGATTTCTATTATTATTACCCCAAGTCTCGTTATCTACAGCAGGTCCTTTGTTTTGCATTGCTTGTCCCTGATTATGATTTTGACTTTGATTATAATTCTAGTTTTGGTTTGAACCTTGACCCTGGTTATAATTCTGGTTATGGTTCTGACTATATCCTTGATTATTTCTACCATAAAAATGCTCATTTCTTAGTTGTGTCATTTCCATAGTCAATCTTCTCAGGTGTGTAGTAATTTCTTTGATCTCTTCCCTATCCTCTTGTGCCTTTGCCACAAATGTATCTTGAGGAGGTTGGAAGAATGACAGACCATTACTCTAATTTTTATTGGTACTATTACCAATATAGGGAACTATAGTCTAGATTGGGGAAGGATTATACACAAGTGTGTATGTAGGAATTGGGTTCAATAATGGAGTATGATGCATAGGAACTACATTCCAAGGTTGTGCTTGATTTTGCATCCCAGGGTTTCCTCCATTAAGAAAAGGATTATAAGTTGTTTGCCTCATTTCCTAGTTTACTGAGGCTACTTCCTTATAAGCTTTAGATATAGTATCTATATCAACCTTTCTTTTGACAAACATAGTAGTTAGTGGATTAAGAGCAACATAATACATGGCTAATAACACATCTGCATTCACTGTGTAGGGATCCACTAACTGGGAATAAGCCTTTTGAAACCTATCATTAAAGTTATCAATCAGCTCTCCTTCACCTCTCTTAATTGCAACCAACTTATGATATAAGGTGGAAGGATCAATTGGTCCCCTAAACCTAGACAAAAATGCCTCTTCCATAAGTGCCCAAGAAAAAATATAACCATTAGGCAAGTTAACATACCAGTTAGAAACCTGCTCATTAAAGGTGTAAGGAAACAATCTATACACAACATCCTCATATTCTAACCTAGCTCTAAAGCATGCCTCCTTGAATATCCTAATGTGATCCTCTAGATCCTGATGTAATTGATATTTAGAACATATCTTTTCAGGATTTTTTGGCATCTCATGATAATCATTGAATGTTATACGAGAATTGACATTGAAATAGGCCATTATAGGGCCACGTGGTGGGCTTGAACCTCTAGGAGTACCTGGATTTCTAGGTGGACTAGGACCTCTAGGAGGACTTGAACCCCTAGGAGGGCTTGAACCAAGATTCAAAAATCTAAATGAAGAGTTGTCAGGACTCATTATGTTATGGATGTTAAAAGGTGATCTAGGAGGCATTCCAGATGAGTCTCCCACATGTGATATTCTAGAATTCCAAATCAAAGGACCTTTACTCTACCTTCTATCAAGTAATTGCACAAAAATATCTTCTAAACTAGATTTAGACATGGTCACCCTACCACTATTATGAGCTAGCTTTGCTTAAATCCTACCTTAACTCCTATCAAGCCCTCCTTCTAGCACCAAAAACTGTTGATGACTATTTTTACACATTCATAACAAAAGTTAAAATTCACAAAATGAACCCAAACTATCTTGAAAGATATGAAGAAATCACTTAAGAGTTCTTAGTCCCAAGTTTCTATATGGTTAGGTCTTGACCATGTGGACAATTTAGCTGGTTGATGTGAAATTGTAATAGTCAAGGGGGCCTTGACTTAAGATAATCTGTGATGGACTAGACTCAAATTATGCATATTGTTACAAACATAGACAAATTATTCATTCCTTTGCATGACCTTACTATTGTATCACAAAGCTTTGTATGATTTACACGGAAACAAGCTTTGCCTTTCAAATTAATATGAAAATTGTCAGATATTAACACGATTTTTATACTTCTTTCAAATGTAAGACAATTTCTTAAAGATTTATGCTTTTAAGCTAATTATTTCAAATATTTGGGGAAAAGTTTAGAGAAAATCAAGTTGAGAATCATTTCACTACAGGATCTAAATGTTTTATTACTCACATCTTTAAGAAATATAGCAAATTAATCAAATCAACATACTAAATCTTCAAATGCAGAGTCCCAAGTATTTTCACGAACACACATCAAAGATTGCAAGCTCTCAAAGGATAATACTTCAAATACCAGTAAGAGTTAGAAAACACTCTGTAGTAGACGTAGAATTCAAAGTTTACTTGTATTTAAAGCACACAGTAATATAGAATTTACAATGTATGAATGACCTTTTGTTTCATTGATCAAATTTCCAAAGAACTTATAGACATTTTTACAAATACAGTAAAGAAACCAGACATTCTACACATTCCTTAGTGCATACTTAGGTGACCTCCTCTTCTAAACTAAAGAAATACTTCTCTATTCAAATGTTCAAACAAATTACAAGTGAAAGTAACAACTCAAAATCCCTGTATAAATAATATACAAGTAGCAGAGCTTCTTATATAGAATTTGAAGCTTCATACTGCGATGGCTATAGGACCCAATCTACAGTCAGTATTCATACTTTCTTGATCAAGGGTGTATATTCATTCCTAACTGTTTCTCAAAATATCTTTATGGTATCTTTTCTGCCTCAAAGGATGCCAAAGGAATCTTTTCAAAATAGGATCCCCCCTTTGACCTCTTATTTCTTGTTGACCTTGCCCACGGATACCCTTCAATTAACTCTTTCATTAATATTATTTGCCCCCTTTTTGTACTTTCCTACTCCTTTAGATATGTCTTGAAATTATTTATTGCACCTTCTATGAAGGTGTGATTTCCCCCTAGACTCCTTGTCCATACATATTCCTGCATTATGACCCCTTGTTTCAATTTCTTCTCTTCTTTACCTGAACCTTCAACCTTCTTCTTATATTTCTTTATATTAGCACTCGCCTCCATTATTGAATCAATCATTTGTTTACTTAAACACGTCTCTGGATTTTCCAGACATGGCACAAAGATGGCCTTGAATTCTTTAAGTGCCCTTTGGAGTTCATATGCTGGTACATCCATGCATTCATGATTTATGAGCTTTTCAATTATCCTCTTATGCAACCTGATCATGTTGTCTTCTTTCTCCTCTAAACCTTGAGTGGTTGTGATGCATCTTCTGAGGCTATCATCTTCAAACCTTAACTCTAACTTGGCCTTTGGTACTTAATTTGCCATCTGAGGAGTAATGACTCCTTCATTTATTAATTCATCTTCTCTTTCTTCAATTTCCTCCAGTTGTCCCAATTCAAACTTGCATTCTTCTTTTCTAAACTGACAATTATATATAAGCACACTGCATTTATTCTTTTATGTTGTAGCTAATTCTCGTCCTGTTACTACTTGTTTGATCTTCTCTTCTCCTTCTTGCACAAATGTCCTAAACCACTCCTCAAAAATATTGGCCCCAAACCTCTTATTTTCCATATCCTTCATTCATCTTTTGAAAATACTACAATTTCACTGGGCAACTCTAGTATTGTAGTATTGGGATCAAATATCCCCCTAAGGAATTGATGTAACTAGACAATGCGTCCTTTCAAATATTCATGTTTATCCTTGTCTTTCTTTAACATTTCTGTTGTAACCTAGTGCATATCTTCCCATTCACTTATATGTTGCTCCCTTGTTGTGTGTCCTAAGTCAAAATTAAGTATCTTGTAATCATCTACTGTTATTTCTCCTTTAGCTTTCTCCTTCTGTGGTATGGCCAAATTTAGTGTTCTAGATCTATTTGGACCCCTTTGTATTGCCGACATGGTTCTGGCCTTCCTCTTTTCTTTTCTTGGTGTTGTATCGCCTAATAAATTTTTGATGTCTATGAGTACTAACTGTACCTCCACCTTTTCTCTCCTTATTTCTGCACCCAACCAGGCCGGAGCCTCTTTTGTGTTTTTAGTAACTTTTTCTTCATTAATTACCTCTTCTTGAGGCTTTTCTACTTCTTGTTGTTGTTCTTGTTGCTATTGTTGTTCTTGTTGATGAGGAGGAGGTTGTTGTGGGGCTGTTTCCTGTACCATTGGATCATTTTGTTGTTTAGATTCACCCTCATTATCCTCTTATTCAATTTCGGTATCTCCTCCACCCTCATCTTCTTCCTCTGGACCTTCTTTTCTTGATGAGTCCTTTTCTTGATCTTCCTCTTTATTTTCTTGTTCCATATTTGTCATGCATTTATCCTTTGTTTGCTTTTCATATTTAAATTCATCTTCTTCAGTATTCTCTATGTTCTCTTTGCTTTCAGGTTTATTTGTTGTTTCCTTTGTTGTTTCACCTTTCTCTTGTACCTTTTTAGGCATGTCAACTTGCTCTGCATGTGAAGGTGAACCTACTATCTTATCAGATTCTTTTGTCTCTTTTCCTTGTTCGTCTTTGCTTTCTACATTCCTTTCTTCTTCACTGTGTTCCCCATACATGTTTAGAATATTCAACACATCCGCATCAGAAGTACTAGCTCATGTTTCCTCTTTAGTTTAAGCAGGTGTTTCTTTCATTACTTCCTTAGGTGTAACCTCTTTTTCAGATTCTTCTAGTTGATGTGCTACATCTTGCACATCTCTTATTATTTATGGAGGTACCAATGTACCAAATGGATCTACTACCCTTAATTCTTCTTGTATATTTTCTTGCTCAGATAATGGACCTTGTTCAGCTTCCATATAAGCTTAAGTGTCTTGTTCTTCTTCTTCACTTGAATATTCACTAGATTCTTCTTCTTCCATGCCAATTTCTCTTCCCATCCCTGAATCCACTTCCTTGACTTCACTTCCACTGCTGTCATCTTCAATGTTGATAGTTTTAGTAGCTTGTTTGCCTTCATATACTTTTGACCCATGCAGCGTTTCTTCAGCCAATTCTATTTTAACCTTAGCATATGCTTGTCTCTTCTCTATTGAAGTAGATGCACCAGGTATGTTACTTAATATAGCACCTACTTGTTGTGCTCTAATAACTTCACTCTGTTTTGAAGTTTCCCCTTTGGATATGTCTATTGGTATTGCATTCATAACCTTCTCCCTGATAACTCTTTAGCAGCCTGCACTTGCTCCATATTGGTATCATGACTCAATGACTTTGCTTCTACAAATGTGCCTGATGATACCACTATTGTTACCCCTATTGCATAAGGATCCATCAATGTAGCATTTATGTCTTTCTCAATAATCTTTGCTTCTAAAATCTTTCTTTTCTTTTCATAGAAGCACTAGAGATCATATTGATGCTCCCTCACTCTCTTTTTGCCTTTCTTTGGATATGTAGGATCAATTCCCTTAGCCTTAAGCTCCTCAATTTTGTCCTTCAACCATGTCTTAGAGAACAAAATGATAGGTTTGGACAATATGTCCAAAGATGTATTCCATGGTTACGACCAATCAGGCTCTCTAATGGGAGCAAGCCTGGCACTTTCATAACTATGGTGTAATAATTTGCCATCATCCTTAACTTCTGGGGGGACATAAATGTCTCCCATGGACCTCATTTTCTCTACTGTTAGTCTTTTGTGAGCTCTCTTTCTCACTTCTTTGTCATTCTCACAATCTGACTAGAAATCCTCAATGCGTACCTGATGTTTAAATTTAGAATCAATAGTATTTTGGATCTTGTGAAAAGGATCAAACCTCCTTGCTAACTCAAATTCCTTAAATCCATAGTACCTTAACTCCCTCTCTGAGTAACCAGCTACTTCTTAACTGGAACAGAAATATCTACCAATTGCCCAAGGGAGCTTAAGATTCCCCTTGCTATACTTCTTTTTGTACATTCTGAAGGCATCCAAGTTCTGTCTTGAGAACTCTAGAACAATCAACTTGTTAGAAGGATACCTGGATAGCATGAAAGGTTTTCCTTCAAAGCCCTCAGTTCTAATATAAGTGAAGTTCTGGAATTGAATGTACCATGAACTGTGCAAACCAATTGTATCTTCTGCATCAGTAGACAATCTCTTATCCTACTCTTCTCTTAAAACTCTGACCATGTATGTATAAAATATATCATTTACTAAAGCATACTTTCTCAATGCATTATCCTCCTATAAATCAGGATAATGTTTATATACAAGCTTTTGATCTGAACCATTCCCTAGGGTTCCAACTCTGTCAATCCCATGTATATATGGTTGAACCATTGCTGCACATGAATATAATACATACGAGGACAAATAGAAAGGCATCATCTTTTGTTTTCTTAACATTGCCTCTTTCCATATGGTTCTACTAATAGCCTTAGCCTAGTGAATTTGTCCTTGCTCCCTCTTTGCTTCCCTCATGAATTGTATAAAAGTGAACATCCAAGGCTCACACTTAGTGGCATCCCTCAATCCCACCAGTTTGCTTAACATTGTAATCATCAAATAGATCTCTTCCTTGAAGTCTATTCTTTGTAGAATCTTATGTACTCTTGCCACGGCCTTAGACTTATTCTCTGCACTATACCAACTGTAGAAGATCTTGCTTCTACAATCCCTCTCATTATCATTGAAATCTTCATTGTACTGGTCAATATCAATATCTACCATTTTTTCATGTACCTCTAAACCAAATGTTCTTGCAATCCCCTCTATAGATAAGTCTGCAATGACCCTATCCTGGTGTATTATTCTTCTGGTAATTCGGTCATATAAGTGTATGCAATCCAAACATAGGTCCTTAGCTTCCATAGCTAACGGGAAACCTATAGCTCTGTATAATCCACTTTCCCATATACACCTCATGTTAGGTGTAGCATCAGCTACTGTGATCCTCTATAAAACATCATCCCCATCATAATTCCCTATGTTGGTGTCCATCCCCACTCCGCTTGTGCCAAGCAATGAAGGGTACCCTCTGTATATTGGCAACTCTTCCTTCTCGATTTGTTTACAGGGCTTTCTTTCTTTTTTAATCTTTTCCTTACCCCCTGTATCCACCTTTTTCTGCTTTGGGGCCATCCTGTAAAAACCGTATTTTTCAACTTGCCATTTTATTCTCTTACCTAGGGTTTTAATATGAATTTTCTAATTTTTTTTTACATTTACCCTAACCCCCTTTTTGTCTTTTCCAATTTTGACTTTCATATTATTTAACCCAAACCAGCTAATTAACAATCAGACATAGTAATTTAATGTTTGTTTACATTTTTAAAATGAAATTACTAAAAATCACTTTACATTTTTAACTAAATTGTAACAACATTCAAGATAAATACCTATATCCTTGACATCTCAACCTTACAACATTGACTTACTTTACCATTTTCCAATCCCTTCCGTTTCTGAAATTTCGTCTCATGATGAATTTTCGTTCAATTTTTGCAACAATTCCTCTTTCTACAATTTTAATTTTAACAATGCAAATCTGAAAGAAAAACAACTTTTAATTTACCCTAACCCATTAAATTTTACCATTTTCAGTGTTAGTTCAGCATTAATTGCAGCAATTAATGCACCTACGACTTTGGCCTCTTCCTTCAACATTTTATTTTTAAACCTTCTATCTGTTAGTTTATTTTCTACATACATCACATTTTCTGGTATCTCTCCTTGTATATTATTGGTTTTATGTCCATTTGGATCTTTTCAATAAACAAGCCTATTTCCAACGGGTTATAGGCAATGTTACCCCTTTTCTTTATATCCACCCTTGTATCTTTTGTTTGTATATCGTAATGTGTGTAAAATAGATACAAGTGCTTATACAATTGCAACCCATACAAACCCTCTTTACCTTTTAGCTCTTTAACGATGTCCTTCCCTTTCTTTGTATATTGGGATTGTATATCCTCAACATATAATCGCCCAAACATACAAAGCCTTACCTTTATTTAATTTCTTTTGAAATCCGTCTTGTATCGCGGCTCCTTGCATTTTTGCTTGTATATCAGCTTGTATATCCGTCTGTCAGTACAATATACAACCTCGATACAACCTGTGGGACCCACTTTACCTTCCCACTTGTATCTACTCTTAGATACAAGCTTCCATACATGCAAACTCTTTTGTACAATCATCTTGGACTCATCTTTTCTTAACCGTATTGCATAACCTCTTCGGATCCACACATGTATATAAAGTGAATGTATCTTTTCAATATACATTAAGGTATGATGCATCACTTACATCCGATTTAATTACTTTTTGACATCTGTGTTGTATGTATACCGAAAGGTGCAAACCCGAAATATGCAACATACAATCAATGAAACATACCTTAATAAAATAAAATTTTATATTCTCCTCGGGTCCACGACATCTATATTGCAGTGTATATTGCCTTGTATCTTTCCTTTTGATAAACATAGAAACTCAAGATACAATGCGAACTTAGCCAAATATCCACTCCACTTTCGAAAATCATCAGGTCCGACTCGTATGCAAAGAATAAAACACTAACCACATGCATACAAAGTACCACGATACATGAACCTGACCACTCCATGTGACTAATACAATGACTCCATGTACAAATGACCTTGTACATGCAACATACCAAAACCCTTCTGTAATGCATTTTACCAAAAACATGCATATCTTGCAAAATATTGGGAATTTTAAAATGGTTTAAAAAGAAACCCTTATTCATTTTTGACAAATAATTCACCTCTATTCCACTCTAGTACTTAATGCTAATTTTTTCAATTTTCAACACAATTTGTAACCTTTACCTCTTTTCCCTTTACCACCAAGCAAGCCCACACACAAGCAAGAAGCCACAGCCACAGCAGGGGTCCTCATTTTGCTAAGAGGTAAAATGGGGCGTGTTGTGAGCATCATAGCAATATGTTATGTTCTTTAAGAGAAATTGAGTTTTTGAGAGGTTCTAAAGAGTCTTGTGGAGTCTTAGATTATAGAATGTTGCTTTAATATGGCTTAAATAGTCAAATTTATGTCAAGAGTTATTGCAAACCTTAAAATTTAACAAGGAAAACACTTTACCACATCTAAAAGTTTTACCCCCATGTTGTATGTAAGGACACTTGGTCAAATGTCATTTATGAAGAGATTTTTCCACATCCAAATCTCCTTATTATCTCCAAAATCACGTACATATCATAAGGAGGGAGTTTCTTTTTGAAAAAGGAGTAAAAATTGTTAAAGTATTTAGGTTTTGGTTGAGATTTTTAGGGTTTTTGTCAAAATTGTGGTCTTCACCCAGCTCTACAGGTTTCCCTCATTTATATTCAAAGATTTAAGAAGGTATTGAAGAGGCTACCTCAAACTAAAAAACTCCATGGAAGTTGGTCGGAATTATGATAGATTGAAATAACTTGTTTTAGGCTTATTGTTGGATTACACACTATTTTTTTCTTCATTTGTTTACATGTCTCAGTGATGGTAGTTTGTGTGAGATTTATGTATAATACAATGTATATAGATGTAGGGTTTTCTTCATTGTTTCATAAAACCTTTCAATGATGGTTAACAACTTGAAGAAGAACGATGGAGGATTTCACAAGTATATAAGGGTTATTTCATAGTTTGTAGTACTATCAAACTAAGACCAAGATAGTTAAGCAACCTATGATACCTCAAAAAGGCATTGTTGGAGTAGTTTTCAGTTTAATTAGTAATTTTTTAGGGTTCTCAATAGCTCTAGAAACATGTCAAAGGATATTAGATCATTCTTAAATAGAGACCAAGTAGTCAGAGATTTGCATCAATGTAAATAAGCCCACATGGATGCATGTTGCATATGTTTGGTTTTTCAAGAAGGATGTAGGTTTGAGAAACAACTTAAAGGCTTGTGGGTAAACAATGAGACTATATGCAAACATGGACATGAGAACTTTGTAGGACATACAGAGGTTAGATATAGTCATGGTAGTGATTGAGAAAATCTTGCAACACTCAATACAATGACAACAAATAGAGGTTTGATATATCAAAAAAGAGGTCTTAAATTATCTACAAGAGATTGACAGCTGCAAGGATATCAAGGAAATGAGAATTTTGAGGACAGTGGTACATGAAGGGTCACAGAGACAAGGAAGAAGAAATATAGAGTTTTTCACAATCATTATACACTACAGAATAGTGTCTACAACATCATAGAGACCTATCCACAAAGGTCTACTAATAGTCTTTGATGACTGCAAATAGTCTATAGAGGTCTGCCAATGGATATGAAGATCTCTATATGTTATGATTTGGGTCCAATAGGATGATAGTAAAGAGGATATTGAGGAAAGAGTTATAGATTACAATAGTTGTACAATGGCATCCATTGTTCAGGCACAACCAGCTCAGTGATAGTGAAAGACATGCAAACATTACTATTTTTAACATAGTGATGCACATTGGAAAGGGAAAATGGGAATATGAAGCATGAAGACAATGAGTAATATAGGTTTGTAGTCACCAAGAAGTGTGAGGTTTTGTACATATTGAAAGGCAACTCAATAAACAATGTTAGCTAAGAGGGTGCAGTGGCCTACAAGGACAACAAGAAGAACTATCTAAGAACATCAAGCTATTTCTAGCACTTAGGAGACTGCCAAAGTGATGAAGCTTACATACTTGGTAAAGGACCTATCATATTCCTTTAAGCATATTGTAGTTTTATAAGGATGTAATTCATTGAAGGACTTGTGTTGGTGTTAAAAGGCATGTTTGACCTTTAAGCTCTATCAAATGTAGAAAGAGAATGTCATAAACCCCTTCTAAATAGTCATAAATATCTGCTAAACAGTTATGAATGGTATCTATTGTACTAGGGTATGACTTAACCATGAGTGATACTGAGATCACTATTAGGGCAGTTGTATACATAGTACTTCTAGGTGTAGTTTCAAACAAGATTTTACATAGGATTTTAAGAACTCTATAGGGACTATGAGAAGAGATTCAGGGTTTTTTTGAAGTGCTAGAGGTTTGTGCATTATTTGAGAATCCTTGTGGAACTTTCAGGGGTATTAAAACTCCACTAATAGTCCACAAACCTATTTTTAAGCCAATGGAGAATTTAGAAGGCCTCGTAAGTCACAATGAGTACACTCCATTATGTTCTCTTAAGGAACGTATGAGAATTTGAAAGTCTTTTAAAGCCTAAGTTAAAGTTATGAACCTCAATATGAAGAAGGATGTTGTAGACCAAAGATTTGCATATTGGAAAGATCATTGTTAACATATCTAAAGGACTAAGGAAAATTATGTGTAGGGCAGTCAAGACATCCTATAGATGTGAAAGGTCTTCTTGGCCTTGAGAAACCCCTTCTAGTAATTTTTTTGGAAAATCGTATAAAATTTCATTGGGACATGCTAGAGCACATGCATATATGCATGGATAGATTTAGGGAAGTAGCATGGAGAGATCTAAGACCCCGTTCACAAGAGATAATATATATAAACTTATGATACATTGCAGGATATTAGAGTACTATGAAATGCTTTAGGGGTTTGTTTTGTTCCAAAAAATTTCACACAATTCTCTGCATGGAAGTTTTGAGACATTGTAGTTTTCAATCTTATTTTGGTTGAAATATGCATGATAGATGTTCAGAGACAAACAAGTGATCTTTCATATGGAAAGAGGATAGAGAATAGTATAGCATCAACTATTCTAAGAGCCCTGTCAATCGTTCTAACAACCTTAAAAGGTAAGAGGGTAGTGTTATGATGAAAGTGAGCTCAAAGGTTAGAACACAAAAGGTTGCTAGCCATTTGTCTAAAGATCTAAATAATGTTGAAACATACAAAGTGGGTCTTCAATGGGATAGAAGAGTCCTTGCAATTTGACATGAGACAGAGGCAATCTGCACAAGAGGAAGGAGAACCACATCATTAAGGTAGAAACATATGGAGACTTAGAGATCCTCTTCATTCAAATATGTTTAAAGAATCATTATTAAGAAGATCATTGTATACAAAGTTATATGAAGAGGTGTAGGCTAAAAGAGATCAATTTATGAAAAGAGTATGGAACATGCATTCAGATAACATTCATGATGTGGTTTTGAGGTCCTAAAAGGACCAAGCCTTCCATCACATCCTCAAGGAGTCAAAATCACATCAAACATATCAAAATCACATTCCCTATTATCATGCAAGTGGAATTGGAAAAGAGTCAAGGTAGTTTGAACAAAATCCAAGCACCTAGGAGATTGATGGGCAGTGTTAGAGCATGTAAAGGAGCAATTCTACTTTTCAAGGATGCACAACCTAACTACCTCCTAACTTCATGCCACAGTGGAGCATTTCAAGGAGACAAACTAGCTTCATGTTCCTATAGTAGAAACAAAGAAGGTTTGACCAAACCTCTTCAAGCATAATTATCCTCTTCTCTTTCAAAGTAGGTGCTATTCCTTCTCCAGCTATTGGAGTTCAAAAAGGATGCTTAGGGTCAATTTTAAGGAGTTCTTTTTAGTTTTAGAAAGGATTTATTTTAGGTTGAGACTTAGTATTTTAATTTTTCCAATTCTTTCTATTCCAAACAATACATTGTAATTCAAGAACATCAATTTAATCTCATATTTTTTGAGAAAAGAATACAAAATTAGACTTGTACAGGAGTTGTAAGCACCTTTTGAGTAATAAAAAACAAGAATCTTTCTTCTCAATATCTCCATTTTTGTGTGTTGACCAAAATCATTTATATGGTTATGTGATTTATGTTCAAATCCTTGATTTCATGTCTCATTGCAAACACCTTCATAGAGAAAAAAATGTGCAGATGCAGGTCATAATTTAAATTGTATGTCAAAATAGACTTTAAAGTTATGAAAACAAGCATTTTCCTTCAAAGAAAATTACTATAACACAAGACTTTGTTATGAAATACTTATTCATTGCATGTTAAAACTGAGTTGTGAGTAGTTTAAACTTGTTTTCAAACTCATATGTATACAAACAAGCAAGTACAAGTCACAAATATCTAGTGTATCACCTCTTTCTTAGTTTTAGCTCAGTTCATGTTACTCTCTTTCTCTCTTTCCCCATCAAACAACAATAGAGAAGGTTAGTTTTAGTTGATCCATCAAGGGAACCAACCCTCTTTGGAGGTTGATCTCAACCTATCTAAGTCCACACTTAGTGAGATCATCCCATGTTTCACAAGGTAGTTGGGTTTTCTCAAACTCAATAGGGTGCATATCTTAGTGACAACAATAGCATCCATTCTAGTTCTTTCATAGAATACTTCACACTTAGCATCTCTACATCACACTTTTATTTGTAGACAAACACTTCATGATGTCATTTCTAGTCCCAAGAAGCATAGAATATAGTGATTTAGAATTTTAAAGCATATTGCAAGATAGACCTGCATACTGGGGATGACTTCATTGGTTAAATATTTTCACTTATCTCTCTTATTACATGTTATACTTATATATTACGATAGTTTCCATTCTTTTCACTTGATCTTGTCACTTGGAAGTAGAGGTTAGTGTTTGTTTCTTGAAGTACATGCATCCATGATTAGTACAAATTAGGGGAAAATGATGGGGGTATCTTTCATCTTCTATCTCACATGCACATTAGTCACAAATCTTGGTAAGAGTCATGGGTATGCATCTATTATTTTCTATATTTATTTAAGATTTTTTATGCTCAATTTATCTTACATGTATTGACTTTACAAGCTACAATTGTCATGTTATAGCCTTGTTTTTAGCCAAAATATCTCTCTCTCTCCATTGATTTGTGTGAACCCTTTCATGGAACATACAAAATTAAAGGGTGCATATTATTATGAATAATTTTCAAAGTTTATGTATAGAAGATAGGTTGAATCCCTATCATGGCTTGAATTACTCACATGTACACTAAAGCAAGGGCATAGTTTGGTATGATTGCTCATATAGATTCACATGTACACCAAAGTAGGGGTATAAAATGTGGAAAGGTCATACTTTGCACTTTTACCCTTTGTTTTATACTACTTTGTATTGGTATCCTAAATACTTGGACCTAGCACATGATTTTGTCTAATTTTACACTCTCATTGACCTTAGACCTCGATTGACCATAAAAAATAGAACTTAACCAATGTTCACACATTATCTATCTCTTAGATGATCAAGTATATCTCAAGGTTTGATTTGTGTGTGCATAAATGCATTAGGTCAATTTCGTGTTACAAATTTCATCCTCATAATCAAAATTCAAATTGTACCCAAAGTCCAAGTCACCCGCCTTCAAACTTTATCAAAAATTGTTGATTGAGATACCAAGGATTGACATAAGGAGAAATATCTAGATTTCACCCATCACTAAAATGACCTCACCATGTCTAACTATAATAAAAGGCACTCATGAATCGTTATTCAACCTTCCACATTAGCTCTTGCATCAACATATGGTGAAACCTTAGCTCTTGCACTAGGTCACTGCAATATATGTTGCATTGCACTCCATTTGCATCAAGTCTCAAGTGGCACTCATTTGGCATTGAATTGTAGTAATGTTAGCATCATTTTACATTATCATTGGTTGTCTTCCAACTCTTTTCAAAATTATTAAATTGATTAATGGCGCTTGACGAAGAAGAATATCCTTGCATACAACAAGCAACAAATGATATCCATTAACAAATTACAGGTGTAGGTACAAGTGACTCTTTGATTTACAAGAATAAAAGATTTGAATATGTGGTCAAATGTCATTTCCATAATCAAATATTGTTTCTCTAAATCAAAGGTCAAATCTACAATATAGAATTGACCTCATGCAAATTTTAAGAACTAGCTAATTTAAAATTTGACATTGTATTTCTAGTACATCCACATTTAACCAATTTTAAATTCCAATTAAAAAGTTATAATTAAAAACAATTAAAAATTAGAAAAAGATAATTTGGAGTTGATTGTAGTTTGGGTGGTGCAAAAAAGTGAGCATTATCTATGATAACAATTAAAAAAGCTTAATGTCAAGATGCCTCCATCCTTCATCAGCGGTGGCTTCACCAATTGAATAGATTAAATGCATGCCCTTTCTTTTTAATGCGCCTACGATGAACATGCCACTGGTTAATTTTAAATATTCTAAATTTAAATTGAAGACTTATATCCTTAAAGTAAATTATAGAACTAAACTATGGAAGAAAAACAACACAGTAGAATTGACGGCCATGTGAATACCTACCTATTTGTGAGTCCAAGAAGATGGCATAAATAACTCCCCCAATTTCTTTCTAGGAAAGAACTTGGAAGTGAGTGGGCAACATAGTCCATCTAATTCTAAACAAAAAGTTTCTATTAAAGTAGACAGCCACTAACTCTAAGGATACAATTTTTATGGAAGAAAAATAATATGGCAGAATAGACAACCATGTACATGGTGGAAAATTGTCATGGACTAGTTAAGCCAAAAGATGGCATATCTCACACGATGAGCTTCCCCCTCTACTTTTCAGGATCTAGTCACTGAGTCTCAGGCTTGAAATTTGACGGTCACCTCTGCCTATCATATAAAAAAATTATGACGGTTTGGCTATTTAACTATCTTTCAATTGACGTTTTAATAAAATTATAAGTTGTCAAAAAAATGTTGAGTGAATTTTTTTATATTGAAAGAATGCAGGTTACAAAAAAATAGTCTAAAGGTTGCAAAAAAGAGTAGCAATCAACAACATAGTCACAAATAAAACAATAAATAGCAAGACCAACAACTCCCAACCATTTCAACAACTGAAAAGATGAAAGTGCCATAAAACAATTACAGCCACTTGCTGTCTTTTCAAGGTAGAATGTATGGTTTTTTTGTGGACATGGAATAATCTCAAAGGGGACATAAAGGCATATAGATTCATTTCTATTGTGTAAATTGAAGTCTTAAAAAATTAGTAATTATAAATTGAAAAGAAACATGAAGGATTTCTTTTTTCTTGAACCAAACATTCCAATACAATTCCCACTTGCAAATTGCAATCACTCAAATGAAATTTCAAAAAGATAGAAAGCAATAAGTTTTACAAAATATTGGTTGTACCTTAAGAGCAGCCCATCCACTCCACAAACCAACTTTCCCTCCTTTTGAACTCTAAGAGAACTTTCATTTGTCACACTGTGCTTAGGACTTGACTTGTTCAATTGTATCACAGCTGAGAACATTCCAAGTTTGGCTCTAATGTAGGCATTGTTGGCAAGAGACATTGTGTGGCTTCACGATTGTTGTCATTGATGGCAACAAAGTCCATCCCACATATCTGTAGGACATAGTATGTCTATACTGGAAGTCAAATTGAAGAGTATCTTGGTCCGATAAGCAAGAGCAGAGCATGCAACAAGGTCTGACAATCAGGTCCGGATCTCTCAAAGGAAGTATCTTAGTAAAGTGCAGACTTGGGGAAGTCAAGAGGAGTATCATGACTGATACATTCCATGGATTGAGCCTCCAGTGATGAAAGAGTAAAGAGATATGAGTGCCTAAGTATTGGGTTCCTGTTTGGTAGAGTGGACTGATGAAGACCTAACCGGTAGAGCATTAGACCTTAATTCGGATGAGATATTGATGGTGATCAAGTTTCTTGAGGTATCATTCATGATTGGCCGACATGATTTATGACTTCTATAACCATTTCTTTGATACACATCACTTGATAAGCAAGGATTCAGCTAACAGACCAGAGTTTTGGAAAATATTGAGTATTCCGGATGCTGACTAGAAAGGTGTTGAAATCCTTGGTACATATATATATACCAGATTGATTTTGGTATGAAGGTGTGTGTTGTGTGTGGTGAAGTGTGAAGAAAAGTAAAGAATAGTGTGGAAGCAGTAATACATGTCCGGTATGTGACAGGACAACAGCACCACGAAGAGGAAGAATGAAGTGCAGTAGATCATTGTATTGAGCCTAACCGAAACTAAACCTCAGCATATGTGGATGCCTCTCATTAGTTCAAGTATCTTGTTACTTTCATTGTACCTTTTAGATAGTGAGTCTCTTGTAGGCAGTGAGCCTCTTGTGAGTAGTGTGCTCAGACAATGAGCCCTAATTGGCAAGTGTCATTTTGTACTTCTATTCTTTTAACAGAGAATACAATCTTGGATTAGTCACCCTGTGGTTTTTCCCTTAACAAGGTTTTCCACGTCAAAATCATTGTGTTATGTGTATTGACTTTGTTTCTGCTTTCATGGTTATTGATGCTTATTTGTTTTGATGTTGCACTAGTTGTCAAAGAACAAAAAGTTAAATTAATTAAGATAACTGATTCACCCCCCATCTCAGTTATCAACAATTGGTATCAGAGCCAAGTTCCTCCAAACAGAGCCTAACAGCTTGAGGAAGATCTGGGAATTCAAATGGATATGTATGGTATGACGGAACAACTTCAGTTTGCCCTAGATGATCTTGATCAATCTCACTCTGAAGTCAATGACCTGAGGGAGCGACTCAAACAAGCTAATGATTTCATAAATGAACTCAAAGAAAAATTGAGTATCTCAATGAAGAAAAGAAAGGAACTTCTTCAACAATTAGCAAGTCAAAATGAAGCCAATGATACTATTGAAGATCTGAATGAAAAAACCAAGTTATGTGGAAAGTTATCAAAAGAGGTCATTATGGTAAGACATGAAATGGAATCAGGAGTTATGAAATTCACCCAAGAAATTGAAGAGGAGAAAGATTGAAGATAATCTAAAACAATCTCTCAAGGAGAAGTCAGAAGACTACCACAAAATGGATAGAATAATCAAGCATTTGGAATCTAATCTTGAAGAAGCTAGAGATAATGAAGAACAACTTGAGAATCAGATTGTCACTCTAAAAAGGGATCTTCAAACAAAAAATGAATACAAAGAGAAATTCAAGATAAGCTCTGCTTAGCTTGAAGTTCTTCTTGAAATCCAAAAGAGGGTAGATGACAAGCAAGGCTTGGGGTATGAGAAAGGTGAAAGCTCTGGATCCAGTCAGAAGAACTATGGATTAGGAAACCCAAGGAACATGCCTAGAAGACCTCCGGTAAGGCAACCAAATGCTCAAAGATATCCACCCTTTAATGGATACTGTGACAATTGCAATAACTTTGGTCATAAAGCAAATTAGTGTAGAAGAAGAATGAGTTAGAATAACTCATCCTTCTTCAGACAGTGTTTTAATTGCAAAAAGTATGGTCACAAATCTCAAGAATATAGAAATTTTCAAATGAACAATTCATTCAACGGTAGATGCTTTGCATGCAAGAGAATGGGACATATGGCTAATCAATGCAGATTAAGAGGATATCAGTCAAATCTACAAAGAAATGTTATTTGCTACAATTGCAATAGATCCAGTCATATTGCCAAAATCTGTAGAAGCAAGAATCAAGACAAAAAGGGTTTGGTGCATCATAATCAAAACTAAGACAAAGGAAAAGGAAAAGTAAATGCAGATGAAATTCAAAGGGAGATGAACAAGATTTGGGTGAAGAGGAGTACATAAAATGTTGAGGATGGATCCGCACCATAATCTGGTGCTGATATTCCTTCTGAAAACTAAACAGATGAGCTCTGGCTTAGGGGGAGTCACAAAGGAAAACAAGTTCCCCTAGCCAGTCAATTAGTGCCTAAAATTGGCACATGGAAAGTTGTGGATTAAAGGGTTCTCAAAGAAACATCTAAATAAGCCTTGGTAAAGATATGGAAGATCTGCAAGAAATTTAGAAGAGGTTAATCTACCAAGATTGATCCGGTTTAATAGTCATCCGGTAAGAATAGGATTTTCACAGTTAGATCCAGTATGATTCAAATTGAGGTATCATAATCTGTAGATAAATGGAATGATTGGAGAAAGGTAGATAGATTGCTAATCTTCACCAAGAATAACTCTAAGTGCA
This sequence comes from Cunninghamia lanceolata, assembly GCA_027924645.1. Taxonomy (NCBI): domain Eukaryota; kingdom Viridiplantae; phylum Streptophyta; class Pinopsida; order Cupressales; family Cupressaceae; genus Cunninghamia; species Cunninghamia lanceolata. Next base: position 77,771 of record BSBN01000121.1, on the reverse strand, counting down.
TCTCAGTGATCTGGAAAGATCTCTCTTAGAAACAAGGAAAACAAGGCAACCAGAATAACATAAGTTGTGCATTTATTGTAAAATGGAATTAGGGTTTGCACAAAAATAAAAGGGTTCTTTTATTCACCATTTGTACATTTGCATTTGAGAAAAAGAGAAAAGAAGCTCTGCAATGAAATTGTCTCAAGCCCATCAAAGATCAACCTTAGAAGTCGATTCTTCTAGCAATCCAATCTGGATCATATCGTGAACCCTAGAAGTGTAAAAGGTATTTTCTGCTCTTGAAAACCTCTCTCTGAATCTTTTGAAAGATGGCTACTCTGAGTGTTGTGAAGATCACTGATAGGCCGCATCCTAAATTCAAGAAACATCCCTACAAATCCCTAGAAGTTGATCCCCTAGGCGCCTTTTCAAGCATTTTGCATGGGGTTTTACATGTAGAAGATGTTAGGGCATATATTCATGCAGAAATTAAGGAATTTGGGGAATCCAAGATAATGGATATCTATCACAATCAATTAATAGATGATTCTTTTGAACTCAAACCTTAGTACAAGGCTATCTGGGACAAGCATTTTAGTTAGTGCATCCATTTCCCCTATTTTACAGAAGATGAGTGGGTCTGGTATGTTTTGAGCAGAGTGCATGATAACTTCATATGGTTGAATAGACCATTTAAGATCACAAAAGATGCTATTAGGGTAGTAATCAGTTTGCACTCATTCAGAGGGTTACCTATTCTCAAATCGGTCAAAAACCAAACTGTGAGTGAGGCTACCAGATCAAAATTTGACAAGAGAGCAATGACAATAGAAGATATCACTGATCTGGATATCAAGTTTGCCTCCATGATAATTGGTTACAAGATATATCGCTCAAGCAGAGGAAATTCAGTACCCAGAACTGTAATTTACACTGCTTATCAGATACTAGGAGAAAATGCTGACTATGATCTTTGTGAGCTTCTCCTGAACCAACTGTTAGAAAATTTGTACAAAATAAAGAAAGATAAAAAGAACTCATTCAAGAATGGTGGACTAATAATGTGCTTGTTCTTTTACTTTATGAATGAGCTTCCCAGATCGAGTGGTTGGATATGGCAAAATAATAGACCAGTAGCCATACAAATCAGAGATTATTTACATGGAATTGGTGATGCCAAGGCACAAAATACAGCACTCTGGGGCTACTTCAAGAACTTTTAGAGTATGATGCAAACCAGAGAGAATCCCCCAATCTCTAGTTGAAAAGTATAAGGATGCGGTATGCTTTATGGTAGAAATTGATCAATGACTAATAGAGGAAGTGGAGCCTAGGATAGTCTAGATCATGCCAATGGGGTATGAAGTTGATGAGGAAATTCTAGAGCTACATATTCAACACCTGCTAAGTCAGTCCAAGGACCTTGAGGCAGAAAGGTTTGGAACCTTTGAAGAGTTGACTATAAAGATTCATGTAGAGCTAAGACAACTAGAGATAAAAAAGAAAAGTAAGAAAAGAAGTAGAGGCTATTGCCAAAAGGTATGGCATTTCAAAAGAAGCACTTGATGCAAATAGAGAAAAACTAGAAAAGGTAGAGAAAGAGAAACAAGGTGCAGAAAAGGAAAGTGATCTGGTGCAAGCCCCTTCTCAGACTAGATCTTCTAAGAGCTTTGCACCTGCCACCTCTAAGAGCCAAAAGGCATCAAAACCAGAAGCCCAGACATCCAGAAAGGGAGTGAAGAGGAAAAAGAAAAAGGCAACAAGATCTTATACAAGTCAAAAAGATGATGAAGAAAATTAAACCGATGAGGAAGTCAAGAAAATGAAGAAGAAGAAGAAAACATCTGGTGAACCCTCTACTAGTGAAGGCAAGGAAGAAAAGGTAGAAGAATTCATTGAAAGGCCTACTCTCTGCATTGATGACATCATCAAATCAGTTACTGTGGATGGGAATCTGCAACCAATGGTTGAATTTTATGATGAATATAGTGAAGCTGATTAGAAGATATTGCAAGATGCCATAGTCAGGTATCTAAATGTCTACAACAAGGCATTCATTGAAATTATATCTCTAATTCCCAAAAGCTTAGAAAAGGAACTTGAAATAAGAAAGAATAATGCCCAAGCAAAAGACCTAGAAATCCAGGAGAAGATTGCTATCCAACTCTATCCCTCCATCACTCCAAAGAAAATAAACATGATCTTCAAAGATTGCAAGGATGAGTTCTGGAGCAAAGCCAGAATGACTAAGCTTATGCTTGGAGAGACTGATCAGGTGGCTAAAGAGACTAAAGAGATCCTCTGGAATGCCTATAAAAGATTCAATATTCCTGTTATAGAGGACTTAGGTGATAAACCCTCTGCCATGGATGACAAAGGAGAATCTATTGAGTTAGTTGTAGAAGAGACAAGTAAAGAGAAAACTAAGGACTTAGATTCCTCTGTTCCAGAAGAGGAAGTTCATGGAGAAGCAGACACCTCTCTTTCGGATCCCCCTGTAGACTCTGGAATTGAAGGAAAAGAAAGAAAAGAAGAGAGCATCAATCAAGAAGAAGTGAAGGGAAGAGAAGAAGGTCAAAGTGAGAAGACCACAAGTGACAGTGCTGAGGCTACAGAAGAAAAGAAGACTTTGTCTTCAGCAAGAGACACTACAAAAACTGTTAACAATTTCTTGACTAAAGAAATGATGGAGATTGATGAACCAGAGCTACTTTAAGGACCATTCAATTTTGATTCTCTCTCCCCGGTTCAAACCATGAAGATAGCATCCTTTGCTCAAGCAAAGGCAAAAGAAAAACTTCTAAAGTCTCACATGGAAGACTGTGAGCTGATAGAAATTGCATCCGGTGTATTGGAGAAGATCATGCCATCCTTCTAGAAGGATCTCTCGGCCTCCTCATCTGGTAATCTAAAATCTCTTGTAAATTATGTTAATACACATTTTGATTCCTTAGAGAAGTCAGCTGAAGAAAAAGTCCGGAAGGAGTTTTTGGGAAAAAGATTGTCTGAGATACAAGGATTTATAACCAATGATAGCAGAAATATGGATATTGGGATAAAGAGCTTAGAAAATGCTCTTAAAGATGGTCGAGAAGTATATAAATTTTGTTTATCCTGGTCTAAAGTGACAAAGGATATTGAGAAGAAAGTGAAAGAACAAGAGGATAAACTATCAAGCTTCTCTTAGAATTTTGATCCTCTCACCATATCCATAATAAACCAGGAATGTCAAACTATTGCAGTCATAAATGAGATAAAGAATCTTGAGAAGGAAAGGAAGAACATAATAAGTAGGATGGGTGAACTTTGAGGGATGATTATCCATAAATTAGAGGCCATGCATGAGGCCCTAACTGATGCTTAAACCATACCCCGGACTAGTGATCTGACAGATCTAAAGAGGGCAGAAGCTTTTGCATTCCTGTTGAGTGGTCACATCTCAATTTTGGACAAGATGAAGTAGAGTTGGGCAATAGAATTTGTCCAGTTAAAGATAACTTTTGTAGATATACTTCAATATATGTAAGTATAACATGTATATATACTTATGCGGCTAAGTATAGTTGGATTTTTGGGGATTTTTTTGGTGTACGGATTCTACCCTTTGCCATTGATGTCAATGGGGGAGTGAGTAGTAGTGAAAAATGTGGAATCTAGCTAAAGGGAAGCTCTGGAAAAGTGTACATTAGAATAGAACATCAGCCAAGGGGGAGTGTAGTGTGACACTTAGTCATTTTTCACTAAGTGTTGCCATCAATGCCAAAGGGGGAGATTATTGGCAACAGACACTATGTGGCTTCATGAGTGTTGTCATTGATGGCAACAAAGTCCATCCCACACATCCGTAGGACATGGTATGTCGATACTAGAAGTCAGATTGAAGAGTATCTTAGTCCGGTAAGCAAGAATAGAGCATGGAGTAAGGTCCGACAATCAAGTCTAGATCTCTCAGAGGAAGTATCTATGTAAAGTGCAGACTTGGGGAAGTCAAGAGGAGTATCATGACTGATACATTCCATGGATTGAGCCTCCAGTGATGAAAGAGTAAAGAGATAGGAGCGACTAAGTATTGGGTTCCCGTTTGGGAGAGTAGACTGAGGAAGACTTGACTGGTAGAGCATCAAACCTTAATTCGGATGGGATATTGATGGTGATCAAGTTTCTTGAGGTATCATTCATGATTGTTTGACATGATTGATGACTTCTATAAGCAATTGTTTGATACGCATCACTTGATGAGCAAGGATTTAGTTGACAGACCAGAGTTTGGGAAAATACTGAGTATTCTGGATGCTGACTAGAAAGGCATCGAAATCCTTGGTGTGGATATATATACCAAATTGATTTCAGTATGAAGGTGTGTGTTGTCTGTGGTGAAGTGCAAAGAAAAGTAGAGAATAGTGTGGAAGCAGTAATACATGTCCAGTATGTGATAGGATAGCAGCACCAAGAAGAGGAAGAATGAAGTGCAGTAGATCAGTGTATTGAGCCTAACTGGAACTGAACCTCAGCATATGTGGATGCCTCTCATTAGTTCAAGTATCTTGTTACTTTCATTGTACCTTGTAGATAGTGTGTCTCTTGTAGGCAGTGAGCCTCTTGTGAGTAGTGTGCTCAGGAAATGAGCCCTAATTGGCAAGTGTCATTTTGTACTTCTATTCTTTTAATAGAGAATACAATCTTGGGTTAGTCACCCCGTGGTTTTTCCCTTAACAAGGTTTTCCACATCAAAATCATTGTGTTATGTGTATTGACTTTGTTTCTGCATTCATGGTTATGGATGCTTATTTGTTTTGATGTTGTACTAGTTGTTAAAGAAGAACAAAAAGTTAAATTAATTAAGATAACTGATTCACCCTCCCTCTCAGTTATCAACAGGCATCTTGGTGTGTTGATAGATAGGCGACGTTGGCCAATTGAATGATAATGAAGGAAGTAGTAGCAAGCTTTTTTATCCTTGTAATTGTAAATCAACTATTAATTACGGCTCTTCTTAATCTCTATAATTGTAATTAAAGTTGTACTTATTCGATATATAATAAACAATGAATAACATATTAATATAGACAAAGCAAAGATTTGTTTCTAAATTGATTTTTAAAAATGAAAAACAATAAAACAAAGAAAGAATTTGTTTCTAAGTTGACTTTTACAATTTATTGAAGATAAACATTCTTTGAAAATATTCTAATTTAATATATTTCTATATCAATTTAAAACAATATTCAAGATAAACATTGTACAAGAAAACATCATTTATATTTCTATAGTAAATTATTATAAAATAATTTATATTATAAATAAGAATATAATATTACCCTATAATAAAATTTTATGGTTTACAAATAATATAAAGTGTGATATATATAGTTATATAAAAATTTAGCAAGTCAAGTTATACGGTCTAATAAATTTTAAAGCTGTAAAATATGGTCTAAAATGTCAAAAACAGTCAAATAGACCATCAAATTCCAAGCCTGCTGAGTTTGTAGTCCATCAAATCATAAACCAAAATTTTTGTCTACTTCTTGAGAAAAAAACCAACTTTGTAGGTATAGGATGTCGCTTAACTTCTCTCCAACACGATGAAATTTCAGGGCATTTTAGTTTGTGACCATGGGAAAGGAATTGTATTCATTAAACAAGGATTGTCATGTGGAACAATTTGGATTTGATTGTAGAGGAGAAGGTCTGATAGTGGGTCAGCTCCTATAGTGGTATAGGAGTTGACCAAAGTAGGGTCACAAGTTGGCTTTAAATGATCTAATTAATATTAATTTTTTTTCTAAAAATAGCACAAATAGGACCAATCAATGTATACATCATATTTGTTTATTCATCAGTATTTTATTATTCATACTAGGTGGCATAGACAAATGATTTACAAGGATTTACAGAACATAAATGTTACTAACATGATTTGTACATGTAGACAAGTTTGTCCAACATAAGCCAAAATGATACATTAAGAGTTTATATTAATAATCTAATAGTACTTTCTTCCAAGTTAAAGACCAACGATCAACCAAGTCTAACTTCCTTTTTGGTTTAAAATAAACATTTAAAACATTGACACAATATAAATTGTCTCATCCAATATCCACCACCATCCTCGAAAAGCTTCATATTTTCAAAAGTTGGAGTCTCAAGTAAAAACAAGTAATGCCCAAGTGTCACATCCAACACAGTGATCCACTCCATTACTCTTCTTGAAGTGCAATCCATGGACTCATAAATGGCCAACTACTAGTGCCTTTAACTTAATACCTGCAAGAAAGAACATAACTAAAGGTGTTAGGCTCACCAAACAAGCCATCAAAACAAGAGGACATAAATTTATTTATCCAACCCAAATAAGCATTCAACCAAATCAATCAAATCTACCATTTATTTTCACACAATCGAAGGTTTAAGGCTCACCAATCAAGTTGGCAAAAAAACATTAAAGGAATTCAAACACTTCAGACCAAATAAGCATTCGACTAAATGAATCACCTTTCATATTTAATACCAAGTTAAAATTTATAGATATCCATCAAATCATCCAAATGAAGTGCACTAAAAACTATTTGAATCAATCAAATGAGAGTGCATAGATCACAAACATTTCCTTCCTAGTTTTCCTACTGTTATGTGTGAAAATGAGAAGAGGGGAAATGATGTTAAAGTATATCAAATCAAAACCCTCCTTTCACAATAACATTCAAGGATAAAACTAAGTGAAGTCACTACAAGATGGATGAGGACTCAGCTACTGATTTTGTGCTCAAGAATGATATGGAAAGAAAGAATAGATTCAGCAATTTACCAAACCATGGGTTAAATAAGCCTCAACCCCTAATTATAGTGCAATAAGGTATAAACAGATACAATGCTATAGAAAACTAGATAGGAAGATACTTAGGGGTGATTAGAAACATACCATAAGTTGAGTTTCTAAAAATGAAACCCTAGCAGACTACGGGGTAGCCACCCAAGTCTAATAGGGCAAAATTTCTAGAGATTCTGAGTAGAAAGGTATATTAGATTATATCCTAATCCTGAGTTTGGAGCTAAACCTGTTGGGAAGACTATGAGGTGGGCTCCCTAGCTGAGGATGGAAGAATATTTGCAAGATTCTTTCAGATCTTGAAACCTTATCCTTCAAACTACTTCTTTGCATCTATACTTTTCCAACTCCCACACCAATAACCTACACACATAAAGAAAGGAATTTAGGGGTTGTGGTGTTTAGGAGCTTGCCTTAGTCAAAGCTCAAAAGGACATTCAAGTCTTCCAACACTGTTGTTAGATAGATTGCATGCCTAAGGAGGGAAAAGGACAAATGCAATGATGAAATGAAATGATTGAAACACAAATTGATGTCACCTTAGAGGTGAAGCCCTCAAGGAGATGAAAATCCTTCAAGTCATGAGGAGATGAATTGATGAAGTCAAATCTGCAACAAAACAAACACAATAACAATACAATTCTACTCTAAAACACAATGAAGGCCATGAATGCTCTTTGCTTAATATCACAAGTTTGTGTTATCTAAATTCTCTTAAAATGAAGACAAACCTATTTAAATATGCTTTCTTACTAACGTTCATAAATTAAATCAAGAGACAGGACAAACCTTTTCAGAGGGCCCAACCTGATATGCTTTAACTTTCATCTTGACAAATTAGGGTGGACTTGGACATGAGCACCCAAGTCCCAAGGCTCTAATTTGGTCATGCTTAAGGATTAAAATGGGCCCTTAGTCCCATTTGACATGGGGTTTGGGGGAAATTACACCAGTATGAGTGAAGAGGACATGAGAGTAGTCACATAATATAGAAAGTATACATGGAGAGAAGACATGATTAAGCACACACACACACACATTGAGAGGAACCTCCTACAACAAAATAATGAAAATGCACAAAATAACAGAAATAGCAGAATACATAAGGAATTTATTGATCACAGGCCACTTCGAGGGGGCAACCTCCTTTGAGCAAGTGCAATACAATAAACTTGTGGATGCCTTCATTGGCCTTAACACGTACTTATATACTAAGTCTAATCTAAACAACTATTACTCCCCATGAATGTGAGATAATACAATATACTCACGGGATGACTTACAAAGCATATGTGTCCAACAGCAATATACTAACAAAGTAAAGAGAAGGGTTAAACACAGGTTCCTAACATCCCCTCCCTCTTAGAAAAGCTTTGTCCTCAAAGCTTAAGATGTGAAAATTGTTGCTGAATTTAAAGGAGTGGTTCCCATGTAGCATCCTCTAGTTGCATTCCGTGCCACTGAATTAATACCTCTATGATGGATCGAGAGTGAAGCTGATGAGTGCACTTGTCGAAGATGGCCTCCGGCTCTAAAATGATGGATCCTTCATTATTTAGTTCTGGTAAAACAGTTTGTGCTCTGACTTTGGTACCAAGATCTTTCTTTAGACAAGAGACATGAAATACTAGATGAATGCAGAAGGAGGAAGTTCCAATTTATAAGCAACTAACCCAATCTTCTGAAGAACCTTATATGGCCCATAGAACTTTAGACCTAGCTTATGATTCCCTTTGAGTTTTAGGGAGGATTACTTGTATGGCTATAGACGAAGAAAAACCATATCACCTACTTGAAAAGTGCACTAAGAATGGTGCTGATCGGCTTGTTGTTTCATACGATTTCTTGCCATGTTAAGATTATCTTGCAAAATGTGAAGAATCTGATCTCAGGTTCAGAGAACCGTGTCAACTGCCTGAACTGGTGAATTGCTAGGGGTGTATGGAAGGAGAACTGGTGGTACTTGACCATAGACTGCTTCATATGGAGTCATTTTAGATGTATTATGGTAGGAGGTATTGTACCACCATTCAGTGAGAGGGAGCCACTTTGCCCACTGATGTTGTTCTGAGGTAAAGCAACAAAGATAAGTTTCCAAAAATTTGTTGATAACTTCAGTCTGACCATCTGTTTGTGGGTGATACCCTAAACTCATCTTTAGTTTGGTGCTAGTGTGGCAAAATAGTTCTATCCAAAAATGACTGGTGAAAGTTGCATCACGATTTGAGACAATGGAAGAAGGGATACCATGAAGATGGAAGATCTGGTCCATGAAAATATATGTGACTGAGGAGGTGGTATAGGGATGGCTAAGGGCACAAAAATGACTATATTTGGAGAGGCGATCAACCACAACCAAGATCACTATCTTCCCTCCAGATTTAGGGAGCCCTTCAATGAAATCCATAGAAATATTTGTCCAAATCCATGTAGGGATGGGCAAGGGTTTGAGCAATCCAGGAAGGAGTGTCGTTTCACCCTTGTTGCACTGGCAGGTATCACATTCAGCCACCATCTGTTGAATTAACCTTTTCATTCCCTTCCAAAAGAAGTTATGCTGTGCCTGCTCATAAGTTTTGAGGAACCCAGATTGCCCTGATGATGGAGAAGCATGGAGTTCATAGAAGATAGCCTATTGAAGATCTATGTTATGGGGAAGCACCAGACAACCCTTGTATCTCAGAGAAGCACCATCCCAAGAGTAATACAGTATAGCAGAAGGGCTATTAGCCAACTATTGAATGATTTGAGACAATGAAGAGTCATTGACATAGCCCTGCTAGATAGATTCCAACCAATTTGGAACAGGCATAGAAATAGCTAAAAGGGAAGCTTGGTCATCAAATGTGCAAGAAAGAGCATCTGCTACAATATTGTCCTTACCCTTCTTGTAAGTGATCTCATAGTCATAACCCATGAGTTTGCTAACCCATTTATGGCCACCACTTCTATACTGCATGCAAAATAGCCATCATTTCTTTCTCATATGTAGAGAGTACTAAATTCTTACCTGAAAGGGCTTTGCTAGTGAATGCAATGGGATGTTCATCTTGAAGGAGAACAACACTAAGTCCATTGCCACAAGCATCACTCTCAATAGTGAAGGTCTTGGAAAAATCTGGTATAGCTAGAATAGGTGTAGTACACATAGCTTGTTTCAGTTTTTCAAATGTACACTCAGTAGCATGTGTCCATGTAAAAGCATCATTTTTTAGTAGAGTTGTTAATGGAGCTACAATCTTCCCGTAATCCTTGACAAACTTGTAGTAGTAGCCAGTTAGTCCCAAAAAACCATGGAGGCTCTTGAGTGTCTGAAGATGTGGCCAATTTTTCATGGCATCTATTTTGGCAGGATCCACGTGAACCCCTTGGGCTGAAACAATATGCTTGAGATACTCTACTTCCTCTTGCATAGAGATGATGATCAGAGAGAAGTTGTAGTACAAGATCTAGATGCTGGAGATGCTCAGGACATGTTTTACTATAGATGAGGATATCATCAAAGAAGACCAGAATGAATTTTTGCAAGTAGGGCCAGAATATTTTATTCATCAATGCCTGGAATGTGGAAGGAGCATTAGTGAGGCCAAAGGGCATGACCAAAAACTCATAGTGTCCATCATGCATGTGGAAAGCCATTTTAGGGATATCATCCTCATGAACCCAAATTTGGTGATATCCAGAATGAAGATCCAACTTGGAGAAAAAATGAGCACCATGAAGCTCATCAACAACAAGAATCAGAAACTTATCCTTGATTGTGATGTGATTAAGTGCTCAGAAGTCAATGTAGAGGTGCCATGACCCATTTTTTTTCTAGATAAGAAGAACTAGTGAAGAAAAGGAACTGGTACTAGGGTGAATAATACCTTGCTTCAGTAAGTCCTGAACGAGCATCTCAATCTCTGTCTTTTGGTGAAATGGGTAGCGATAGGGCTTGATGTTGGGAGGAATGCTTCCAGGAAGGAGCTAAGCTAGTACACATCTTATATATGGCAAACATGGGTAATGGGAAGGAGCTTATTGCTAAGTCCCACCATCTAAAACACATTTTAGACACACCTGATGGTTGAGCTACACTACCACAACTGCCAAAGACGTGCTTAAGGGTGAATGACTCAACATCCAACCCCTCATCCGCAAAGGACTTTATATAAAAGGATGTGTACTAGCTCAAGAGATACACCATCCTACCTCGTGATGAGTGCTTTGTATAAAAGGATGTGCACTAGCTCAAGATATATACCATCCCACATCATGATGATGGATTTTTTCTTAAAAAGGATGTGCACTAGCTCAAGAGATACACCATCTCACCTTGCCATGAGGGCTTTCAAACATGCATTGTCAGTGTATAAGTAATCAGACAGATACCATTATATATTCCCCAACTTTAAGATTGTTGATTCTACTTGCTAGTATCAAGCACATTAAGGTAGAGTGAAAACACAGAAGGAAACAAGAGTTTTCATAAAGCCCGTGCCCCCAAAGGTGACATGTGCCAAGATCATTGAATGTTACCACAAACACATTGATACTAAGTTTGCTAAGATAATAAAATAGATATAAGCTTTTATTAGAAAATCTTAATCTAACATAATAACCAAATCAACTAATGAAACCTATGCATAAATAATGTAATAGATCATATCAAGGACCAATGCTACACTTGTAGATTCGGAATCAATTATAGCCATTGGGCTATATTGCAAGTATCTTGGAACTGAGTGTAACAACAAGGTGAGATAAAAAACCAACCAAAGTGTGTTGAAGAAGATTAGTATTGTAAAGGATTTGTTACAAGATTCTTCACAACATAATACATAACACAAAGCGACTCTACTAGTCAAGCATTGGAATTATACCAACCCCATCTTCATATATGGACTGGGTCCATTTTTTTTCTTACTTGCTAAAGGGACACATGGTCTGTATCAGTATATATGTTTTATCATCATCCGTTGACTAGGTAGAGCCACAGAAGAATGGAAACAAACAATGGGAGAGGAAACAAAGTGCCCTAGTAATACCACTTAGGAAGATGCCCCGAAAATACCCTCCACAATGCTATGTCCTCAGGGCACAACACACAACAATAAGAAAGAGGAGAGATGAGTATAGAAGAATTGAGAAACAAATAGAAGAATGTTATGACAGAGGCAGTCCTGTTGTATCCTTGACCTTACAAGAGAATCAAGGCTCATCTAAGGGGACCTAAACAAATATTTAACACAACATGGGGGAACACAACATGACCTTTGAATATATATATCTAGGAGAAAGCCACTCTTGAGAGAAACTAGAATAGGTGCTACACTGAGTGTCGCTAAAGGAGGGATAAATGCTTACCTGATTGAATGAGATATTTCCTAGTGGAAAATCCATGTCTATCATCACAGGATGTATTGCATTAAGTTTTGACCTTATTGATATTGTATTAACATTAAGTTTAGGACAACAATAAGCTTTAGTGGGCTTCAAAAAATGGTATCCAATACTAGCCGAGTATTTAATTATTGTGGCTTGTAAAGGTACTTGTTGTCATGAAGGATTGCACCCTGAATACTAAGCCATTACAAGCTTGGAAATCCCATGCAACATGGGAACATTCTCAAACTATGGGTTGTCTATGGTGAGAATGAACCTTCGAAAGAGTTAGCTCCCTTTAAAAGCCCCTTAGATCTGTATACTTTTGTGGAAAAGAGATAGAAGAATGCTGAAAAACTGAAATCTATCCTAAGGGGGTGATGCACCAATGTTTTAACTCTAATTTGCAATCTGATTCACAATTACTTTCCAATACATCTATTCTTACAACTCAAACTGATCAAATTTACCACATAAATGTTTCACAAAAAGGCATGAAATGACTTCCACTTTGTGTACTTGCATTCAATAAATGAGACACAAAACTTCAAGGTTTTAAAGCAAAACATAGTAAATTCCTATCAAATCACTCAAAAAGAGAGAAGACACCTAAATTTGAATAGAGGAACACCTAATTGTATTGATAAATAGAAGGAATACTCTGCAAAATAACAATGAACTATTGAAATAAACTGCTGCTGCTGTATAAAAACTATAAAAATGGCTGAGTTACAAGTCTAAATCTCTCTCTCTATAATGTGCAAAGGCAAGGGAAAAAGTAAGAACTGAGAAAAAATCATGAGCTTTTTTCCCTATAATACAAAATCTATCCCAAAAGGGTGAAGGGAAGTCAACTGTAGCTCAACTAGACTCCAAATGATGCATGAATGAGTCTGAAAAATCAACTCCAAGTTGCTAGGTGAGAACAAGAGAAAAACCTAAAATTTAGGGCCCAAAACTAATCCACGATGAGTAAAAATAGCTTAGAACTCCACCTCTCAAGATGCTTGACCAAAAGATTGCCAAAAATAGCCTAGTTTGACTCCAAGTCAAAAATAGAAAAGAATATCCATCCTGCATGACTTTGCAACCTCAGTTCAACTCCTCTTCTATTCTTTGCATGATTTGAGGGAAAAAGGGACCTAATTTAGCAAATATTAAAGGCAATCATATGATTTTGCTTTAATACATGTTATTTGAATATTATTTTTTCTCTCTATGCTTTCATGTAACAAGTATTGTAATGTCGAAAAATGTCCCCTTGGGGACTTTTCACTCTTTAGGTTTAGCTCCCGAGTCTTTTGCATGCATTTAGGACATCTTACATCATAATTTAGCATTCTGATGGAATGAACCCTGAGCTTTATGGCAAATGGGGCCTAGGGGGACCCCTTGAGCTTAACCCTACCCAAAATAGGAGGGGAGGAGTTGGGCACCTGCACCCTAGTCCTGCCCTATTTTAGGTTCGGCCCAAATTTTAAGTGTTGATTTATGATTGTTATTTGGTCCCTAGGCCAACACGATAACTTTGAATTTACGAAATCTTGGCGATAATGTTTGTAGTTGTAGACACTCAAAATTGACTCATTTTGTCATTAGTATCAAAATATTGCTTCTGCATTTGTCCAATACACTTGAGCAATTTTCATTTTCTCTAAATCACCTATTTTCTTCTATTAATTAAATAAATTCATGTTTATTTAATTAATTCATTATCTAGTTTCTTCTATTTTGTCTAATTTTTTTTAAAGATAATGTGCTTGGTAAACTTTTTAATGTGACCAGTGACACTGGCATGACACGCCCTCCATCTCCACACTAATGCTTTTACTCAGAGTGATGAACCAGTGAGGCCACAACACAGGGGACCTCATCCCCAAGAAGGAACACTTCAAACCCGTGAGCTTGTTGGCCCAGCGAAGGCGTAAAGCCTACGAGCTCGTTGGCCCTATGAGGGTTTGAACTCTGGTGGTCGCCACTACAACTGAGTGACTTAACCACCGAACCATGCCCTTAATGACTTCTATTTTGTCTAATTGATAATTAGATAATCTTTAATTATTAATTATCTCTATTCTATCTATATTAATTAAATAAATCTTATTTATTTAATTAAAATTCCTTCATAATCCCACTATCCAATTAATTAAATAAATATTATTTATTTAATTAATTTTTCAACTCCTATCCCATCATTTATCCTCACCTCTCATCACATGCCAACACTTGTACACTTCTCAATTGAATTATGTGTGGTACTACATCTTTCATTTAATATCTTTCATGTGTACTTTTTATGTACACAATCACACATGAGCCTTATCTTCCCTCCACTTGTCATCTACACATTGATCTATGATTATCAATTCATCTTAACTATTCACATAGCCACCAAATCTCCACCATTGATTGACTTTGGTTGAGGTCTATATAAACACCCTCTCATTCCATACAATACATCTAGCATCCATCATTTCATATAGCATCCATATTATCATCCTGAGCATATTGAGCACTTTAGCATTCATTTAGCATATTATCATTATCCATCCATCATGGCAGCTTTGATCTTCATAATTGTTCATTGTTGAAGAGAAATCCACATCACAAACAAGGAATCATACAATCTAGGTGACATTGTTCTTAAATGGCTTTCTTTTGGTTTCACTTGGATTTGATTTTTTGATGGTGGTAGGATTAGATTTTTCATTTGCATGCTTGATCTTATTAACCTGATTTTTACCTATCACAGTAGTTACATATAAAAGCATGTTTAGGCATTTATTTATAAACTAGACATTATGTTCATGTGATTTTGTCATCCTAAAGGTGAGTCAAGGCTCTCATTGTGTTGCAAGAGCACATTTGTGTTGTCCATGTGTTTGTGTTTGTAGATTTGAGCATCCATTTCCTCATGGAATAAAGAGCATCTTCCTCCTGTGAGAACTTCACTACAAGGTGACATCATATTGTGTTTTCAATCATTATTTCATTTGGAGTTTTCCTCTACCTGACAAGGACATGTACTCTCTATTGGACAATAGTGTTCAAAGACTTAAGTGTCCTTCAGGGCTTGACTGAGGCAAGCCTCTAAACACCACAACCCCCTCCCAAAGTTTTCATGGTTGTAGGTTATAGGTTGATGACACAGACAAAGTGAAGTTGTAGGAGGGCATCTTGGAGTGTCAGAATTGTAGAACAAAAGGAAAAAGAGCATGCTAGACTTGGGTGCCCACTCATTAGTCCTCGAAGTTCCACAACAAGAAAATCTTCGGGACATTAGATATAGGTTGTAGACCTTGTTTCCAGATCTTGACAAAAAATAGAGCATTGGACTTGGGCACCCACTCCTTTGTCCCCAACTTTTCCACCTCAGAACCCCAAAAATAAGTACTCTGTAATTTGTCATTTTACATCTCTGCAAGAGCATTTTCCATAATTCATATGTTTACTGTCGTATTCGCATAATTAGGGTTTTAATGGTTAATTGGACATAAGAGAAGAAAAATTAATAATCAAACACCCTAATCCAAACTTCCCTACATTTGTAAGTGACCAAGGACCTGATAGTGCTCTGTCACTCGATCTGAGGGTCCTTGAATGTAAGTGGTGAAAGGAGGATTCAAACATCAAACACTAAACATTAAACAATCCAAATTTTACCCTCTACATTTTGGTGAACCTGACTTTTTAGACTTTATTGAAACTTGCTGAGCATTTGTCTTTAGATTTGGGTTGATTACATTCATTCATATAGTCATTCATCTTATTGCATTAAGAGAATTTCAAAAAAATTGAAAATTTTGAAAAAAATTCAAAAAATTGCATTGTTAGGCTTTCTAATTTGCATCAATTCATTCTAATTTTTCCTAATTTATGATTTTTGCATCAGATCTGATATAAAATATATAAAAATACAAAAATTCAATAATTTTCATTGCATTTTCATCATCAAATTGCTAGGGTTTTGTAGAAATTTTGACAATTCTCATATAACCTAGTAATTCCAAAATCTAGGGTTTGTAGCTAATTTTTTTTTTCATATTTTTCTACTAAATTTAGAGACTCATTCAAAATTGAATTTGGTTTTATTCTTACATTTTGGTGTAAATTTGCATTTAGATTTCAAATATTTGCATTTTGCATATAAAATTTCAACAAAAAACTAGCAATTTTCATTAGATTTGCACTTGCATTTTGCATTTTAGATCTTGAAATTTATTTTCAGATCTGAATATATTTAATTTTTATCATAAATCAGATTTCAAAACATTCATATAGCATTTTGTCTCATTATCCCAAACCTAGGGCTTGAAAAACATCGATTTTCAATAGATTTGCCCTTATTGACTCTCTAAATTTGCACCATAGGCGTGTTGTGAAGAGTATTATTTTCATAAATTGGTTGTTATCAGGGTAATTATTTGTTTCCCCTCCTAAAAATATTCACAACACCTTTTGATTGGCCTCTTACTTTGAAAATTTGGTGAAAAACTACACATTTTTGCTATTTTTGCCCTAGGGTTTGTCCTAGTTTGCACTCCAAGTGTGTTGTGACAAATTTTATGGATTGAGGTGATTAATATCATTACTTTTATTTTCTGTACCTCCTAAAATTCATTACAACACCCCTTTTTCTATGTATTGGAGTTGAAAAATCCTGAAAAATCGTATATTTTGCTATATTTTCACTAGAGTTTAACCTTAAGTGGCACCATAAGTGTGTTGTGATGTATATTTTGAAATTAAGTGGCTGTTATTACTGATATAATGTGCTTTCCATCATCATTTTCCTCACAACACCCTTTTTCATGCTCTTTTGTATTAAGATTTGGTGAAAAAATTACATATTTTGACATATTTTCACTATATTTTGACTTGTCATCATCTTAGATTTGCATAAAGAGTGTGTTGTGAAGGATATTATTTCTATATTGGACTGATATCAGACATACAATTTTCTTCCACTAATCAATTTCCTTACAATACCTTTGATTTCATTCATTTGCATTGAGAAAGTACAAAAAACAAGCATTTTAGGTCATTTGTGCATACTTTTGGAAAGCTTTTAAAATCTAATATTGTATTGATTTGGAAAAATATATCATGGCTACTTCTTTAGAAGAGTTGTTTTCATACATCGTATACATTGATCATTTCTCTAAATTCACTGATAAACATCCTCAAGTTTTGGAACAAATAGTACACATTCATGATATTGATCTCTCTATGCTCTACATATGAAATCCTTTGTTATATATCTAATTTTGATAGCTTTACAAACTTCATGGGAATATACCCTTGGATATTGGATGATCTCACTAAATTCATGATCAATAATATATATACTAGTGATGACCTCAAGATGTTAGATGAAGCCTTGGATGACTTTATGGAAATTTCTACTACGACACCTATTGTTAAAACATGTGATGATCCCTCTCCCAAGGTTGTTCCTTTACACGAGGACACTTTGAGCCAAGAGAATGATTTCATTGACACATCTCTTAGCATCATACCACCAAGTCTTCATTCTAATGCTCACTCTAGCCAAGATGAAGCATTAGCAAATGAAGAGCCATCATCACTTTGCCATTCCAATCCTCTCCCTGGCCAAGAGGAAGCATTAGTGAATGAAGAATCCCCTTCAACAAAGAACATTCCAAGGGTAGACAATGAGCTTTCATCTAACAACAATAAAAACTCTATCATAATGCATGAAACCTCTATGGATCATCCTAGCAACCTTGTTCCTTTAGTTGATTATTCCCACACATTGGATTTCACTAAGGAAGAGAAGACCTGTTATGTCCCTCCTTTGTTTGAATATTCAAGTCATTTGGACATCACTAAGGATGTAGCCCTAGTGGATGAGGAGAATTCTCTAAAATTAAATCCCTCAAGGATGGATGTTGAGATCACTTGAAATAATTTGTTTCTCCTGCCACCTAAGAGGATAGTGAATATGTGTACTAATGAACTTCAACAAGAAAGCATTCCACCTAACATTGAGTCAAACCAAGAAGCATTTAAGAATGAACAAAATAATAATGACAAAGACCTGGCAATGGTACCTTATGATGGCAATTGGGAAGAAAATGATTTGATTATTGATGATGAGACTTAGCACGAAGACCCTATAGGTAAGTATCTCTAACTCTTTATCTCTCTAGTGATGTGCTTCCCCCATGATGTGTTATGTGTTGTCTAGGCCTCCTAGGATGACCTTGGATTCTCCTATAAGGTTTGGGATACCAAGAGACCACCTTTATTATGACCTTCTTCTATTTGTATCATCATTCTTGTATATTTCCTCTCTCTAATTTCATTGTTGTGTGTTGTGTCTTACAGACATAGCATTGTGGTTGGTGACTTGGAGGCACCCTCCTATGTGACTATCCCTAAGACACGTGTTTCTCCTCTCTGATTTATTGTTTCCCTTCACCTAGTGTTTATATCTAGTAGGTAGATGTTGAAAAACATTTATACTTGTGATGCTCACAACATGCCCCATTCTACCCTTTAGCAAAATGAGGACCCCTGCTGTGGCTTTTACTTTTGGCTTGTGTTTGGTCTTGCTTGGTGGTAAAGGGAAAAGGGTATGTGGTACAAAAGGTGTTGAAAATCAAAATACCTAGTGCTAGAGAAAAAATAGAGAGTACTAGTGAATTCTTTGTGAAAAATGATTTAGGGTTGCTTTTTGAACCAACTCGAAATTTCTAGTATTTTGTGAAATATGAGGGTTTTTGTAAAATACTTTGTTTTGAAATTTGTATGTCATATACAAATTTATTTGCATATGAGATGCTTGTATTATTGTGTTATGTTTAATCGATTTTTTTGTATCCTGTCATTTTGCACGTACATTTTGAATATTTAAACTTTTTGTATGTAAAGATGGACCCGATTAGGTTCAGGGGTCAAGTGAATAAAATGGTAAGTCCACACTTGTATTTGAGTTTGTATTGAGTGTTTAAAATCATGCATTCAATATACAAATCAGTGAACATACATACCTGAACCCAAAGAGAATATGCAATATGGTTTATAAGGGTTGAAAGCTCACTTAAACATTGCATTGTGTTTGTATGTATCAATGTTTGTATCGTAAAGTATACATACAATAGTGGATTTGAAATGAAGGTTAAAAGTGATTTAAAATTGGTGGGACCCACGAGTTATTATCATAAGGGGTTTCAATAGACAAAAAGGGGTTAAGTATTGATATGTACAAAAGTGGACCTAAAGATGATTTAAACGATAATGTATAATAGAGTGGGTTCCATGTTTTGTATGTATGTCATGTTGTATACAAAACTAATATCCAAAAAAGTGAATATGCAAATATACAAAGCCAGAATTAACCAAAAGGTTAAAGTCAGTTAAATATTTGGTAAGTCTGTACTCAAGTATGTTAGAATGTATGTATTGCATATACATTGTAATATACAAAAAGGGATATAAAAGATAGACACAAAACCTGACAATGATTTTAATGTGGTATAAACTAACTATTGCCCTTGCTTTTGTATGTATGATAAGTTGTATGCATACAAGCATGATATACAAAAGGGGTAAAGATACAATGTCAAAATGGACACGAAGACAAAGAAAAATGGATACTTTTTTCAATTCCACATTTGTATATGCAAATGTATGTATTGTATATACATTGTGGAATACAAAAGGTAAATACAAAGTTGGGCATGAAATAAAATGCAATATGTTCTATAACCTAACACTAGTTCGAGTGTGTTTGTGATATACAAAGGTATATGCAAAGCGATATACAAACCCAATATACAAAAGGTGAAATACAAAGAAACAGATATGGGAACTAATGTATACAAACTTTAAAATGCAAAATTTGAATGGAAAAAAGGCGCAGTTTGTATGATATGCATTAATTGTTGTATTCAATGCATAGCGAACCTTAAAATGCAGAATTTGAATGGGATAAAAAGTAAAAATTGATTGTATTATTTCATAATTGCATTTTAAGAGTAAAATTTGTAGAGAATTTCACGTAGCTAGGAAAATACGATTCAGGAGCTAAACAGCATGCGAACGGTAATAGTAAAAGGTTGAAATGGTAAAATTGTATCAACGGACGGTTACGAATACATGTATGTACATAAAAAATCTTTGAAATTGTAGTTAAGTAAATTAGGGTTAATCTACAGTAATTTCAATAAGGAAATAAGATGAATTGTTAAAATCGTTACTGTAGATCAATTATGCAAAAGGATAATTTGATATTGTTAAATCTGGAAATCCTTGTTAGAAAAAAATGACAAGAAAACCGTAGGGTAAATAGTAAAAATGTAAAATCATGGAAAAAACCCTAGAATTATACAATGCAAGAGGGTAAAATGCATGTTTTCACTTGGCAAGATGGTACCTAAACAAAAAAGGGTTGATACAATGGCAACAGAAGAATAGGGGAAGGTAAAAAGAGAAAGAAAATCAAGAAAGAAAATGGTTAGAGAGGAGTTGCCACTGGTCCGAGGATATTCATCCCTAATATCTACTATAGGAGTAATGACTACATATACAAACCTTGGTCATTATGATGCCGAGGAAGTTCTACAGAAGATGACAATGTTGGATGCTGCTACAGACATGAGCAAAATTTGGGAGAAGGAATTATACAAGGTGGCTAGATTTCCATTAGCCATGGAGGCCAAAGATTTAATGCTAGAATGCATTGAGAGGTATAATTTGACCACTAGGAAAGTGATGCATAATGGGTGGACTGTTGCAGACCTATCCACAGAAGTTATAGCATACACTTTTGGGTTGGAGATTAGGGAATAGATGATGAATATAGATATGGATCAATATGCTGAGGATTTCATTAAAAATGAAAGGGATTGTAAAACTGCCGTATTTTATGGATGGTATAGAGCTGAGAATAAGCCAAAAGCTTCTATAAGGGTACCAAAGAATTTGTACTGGATTGACTTCAAGGAGGAGGTACACTTAATGATCACCATGTTAAGTAGAATGGTTGGAATGAAGGAGGCAAGAAAGTTTGAGCCATGCATGTTCCACATCATCCAACACATTAGTGAAAAGGAGGGAACCATTCATTGGGCTAAAGCCATTAGTACAACCATATATAAACAAGAAATGGCATTCAGGAAGAATAGAAGGTTTAATATGTCTTCCTATGTGATTTATGCATGTGCAGTTGAAATGCCCCCATTAACTAGAATAAGAATAGTAGATACCTTGGGGAGTGGCCCAGGCCAGAAGCTGGTGTATGATCACTATCTAGATCTACAAGAGGAGAATGCATTATGCAATTATGCAAGGGTAAATGATGTTTTTTATACCTATTTGGTGAGGATTCTGATGGGGATAAAGACAGGAGATTAACTAAGAAGGCAGTAAAAGCCATAAGTTTGTTTAGTTCTTGGCTTATACAATTCACTACCTTCACTTATATCAGAACCAAAAGATGTGAGGGCAAGCCATTTAAATTGCCAAGATATCCTTCAAACCATTTGATTGTATTAGAATTCTCTAGGCAGATTCTTAATATATATAGAATGTATAAAAGGAAATTTAACAGAGGAAACATCAAGTTCCCCATCATAATTGGTAATTATTCATGCTATAATGAAGAGGTTGCTAAGGAATCAGAAAGAGAGCTGAGGTATTATGCATTTGAAGAGTTTGACTTGGTTAGATAGTTTGATCATTTCTACATAATGGATAAATATGTTGATAAAAAGTATAAACATTAAATCCACATTGAGGATTTTTGGTCAGATTGTGAAAATGAGTAGGAAGTAAGGAAAAGAGCTCATAAGAGACTAACAATAGAACAAATGAGGACCATGAGGGAAATTAATGTGCCCCAAGAAATTACAAAAGATGATAAATTGTTACACCAAAGTTAGGAGAGCAAAGGGGTAGCATTATTACCCATCAATGAGCCTAATTGGGAAGAACCTGGAGAGATGTCTTTAGAAGAAATATCTAAGCCAATCATTCTATTTTCTAAAACATGGTTGACTAATAGGATGGAAGAGCTTAAATCCCAAGGTGTTGTGGCCACCTATCAGAAGAAAAGGAAGAAAAGAGAAAGAGAAAATAAGGATGAGTTGATATGCTTTTATGAAAAAAGAAGTTTGTAGAAACTACTATCCTTGACAAAGATGTAAATGCCACACTCTTGGACCCTTATGCTCTAGGTGTCATAGTTGCTATTCCTATAGGGACATTCGTGGAGGAGGGAGCATCCAGTCGAAAGGTCAATGTGGAAAAGTCACAAACAAAAAAGGTTACTGTAGAGCCAATGCAAAGGAAATAAGTACCATCAGGATAGCCTACAGTAGAAACTGTGATTATAGATGCACCAACAAGAAAAACACAAATTCTTTTTGTAATAATGGGTACTGTACCAGTTGGAGTAAGACAAAGGTGTGTATCTAAAGATTTTACACTTGGAGAAAGAAGATTAGGCAACATAAAAGTCAAACAAGAATTGATTGAAGAGATGCTACAAGAGTCAAAGGGTCGAGAAGTTAAGAAGGTAGTTGAAATTGTGAATATTCAAGAAGAGAGTGATGATGATGAGGAATCACAATTTGGAGCTGATACCAGGGTGGAAGAAGGAAAGGAAACATAAAATATTTCCTTTACAATAGAAGAACAACATGCTCAGTTGAAGAAGATACAAAGCCTGAGGAAAGATGATGAAAATTTACAAGAGAACTTGGAGGCAGTGGACCCTTTTGGTACATTAGTATCACCTGAGATTATAGAAGAAGTGCAAATTGTTGCACAGCAAGTGGCAGAAGCAAAAGATGTAGTAGAGAAAGAGGAAAAAAGAGAAAAAGCCACAGAGGAATAAAATGTATCTGCAAATCAGCCATCACAGTCAGAGAACATAGATGTGGCAAAAAATGTACAAGTTCAAGATGAGGAACAAGTAGTGGAAACTTCTGAGGTTAATGCTACAAATGTTCTTGATGTTAATGTTGAACAAAGTGAACAAGATAAACAAGAAGAAAGCTCAGATGAAGGAAATACAAAAGAAAGAAGAGGGAGATATAGAAGAAGAAGAAGAAGAAGAAGAAGAAGAAAAGGGAAATGAAGAAGACATGCCAATGCAACATCAAGGTAATATATCACCTCCACCACAACAAAATCCACTTGTAAATCAAAATCCTCCATAGAAACAATAACAAGAGCAGATAGATATAGAGAAGCCTCAAGAAGACATAATCAATGAGAAAGGGGTAGAGACAAATAAAGAAGCACCTACTTGGATGGGTTCTGAAGTAAGGAGAGAAAAGGCAGAGGTGCAAGTTATCCCCATTGATATAAAGAGATTGTTAGGAGGGCATCCATAGAAGGAAAGAAGAAAATCCCGTACTATGTCTGCTATCAAGAGAAATCCATTTGGATCTAGGACATTAGAGCTAGCCATTCCTCAAAAGGAAAAGGCAAAGGGTAAAATGAGCATTGAGGATTACTAGTTACTCAATATAGATCTGGGACATGTGACGAGAGAACAACACATTGTTGAGTGGAATGATATGAACAAGGTCACCATGGAGATGATGAAAAAAGATAAGGATAAACATGATTATTGAAATGACACATTGTCCAATTGTAACAATTTATACAAGGGGTATTTGATCCTAATATCAGCATACCTGATTTACCTGTTGATTTAGCTATTCTTTCAAGGGACCAGGTTATTGAGCTAGAAAATGAAAAGGGTGAGGCAAGCATTTTTTAAGAATGGTTCAATACATTCATTCATAATGGAGAGAGCACAATAAGGAAAGCAACTACCAATTAGACCATTGCCCTTGTAGAAAATAATAATTGCAATATTCTTGTACATCATTGTCAATCCAGAATGAAGGAAAACAACAACGAGTTGAAACAAATTGAGATCATGAATGAGAAGGTAGAGGAAATGATAAATGAAGAAGTGATAATGCCAAAGATGGCCCATCAAATAGTAAAATACAAATTTGAATTGATGTTTGAAGAAGATATTTTGGAGAGATGTGTAGAAAGTACTCAAGATTTGAAAGAAGAGGCAGATGACATGGTAAAAAAGCACATGAAGATAATTCAGAAGATTATTGGACATGAATTCTTAGAAATTCCAATAATTGATGTAGGTAGAGTAGTGGAGGAATTCAGAGGCATATAGTCACCATGCCTAGAAAACCCTTTAGCTTATCTAAGTGTAGAAATGATTGATTCCATCATAGAATTGCAGGCCAAGATAAGAAAGTACCAAAAGAACAGAGAGGATACAGATCAGCGAACCAGAATATTAAAGTAGAAGGTTGAATTGTAGAAACACACGTGGAAAGAAAGTCAGAGAAGCACTCATGCTTCTATAGTAGCCTTAATAGCTAGGTATACACAATACCTAAAGAAACAAGAAAAAAGATACAAAGGCAGGCACTAGCAGTTGTGGATAATTTCCTTTTTTGGGATGTTTCAAGTACTTTGGTGTTTGCAATTTTGTCATTTTGTGAAGCTAGTGAATGGAAGGGAAAATATTCCATATTTAAAAGATACCCAATGGCATCCTTTGAGCCAAAGGGAATATTTCTAGAGATATTTTAGAAAAATAGTTGGGAAATGTTTTCCACCGTGGATCTTGTGGATTTAAATTGAGACCATTGATTGGTTTTTTGTAACCATAGCAAGGGGGAATTCAAATCTATATAAAGAACCTTTCTACTGGTGTTTGAGTTACACAGAGTTTAAGAAAGACATACATTACATTTAGGCAAAAGGAAGTAATAGACTTTGAGCAGATTCTTATGTGAAGTGGAATGCACCTATGTCTATAGTGGAGATAATGTGGAATGTCCAGTTTCTCCCTATATCTATAAAGTGTCTGTAAGTTTTTGATTAATTGTTAATGTTTTCAAAGAATCTAAAGTTGAAATACATTGTAAATTTGAAAGACTTTTCATATGTTAATGAATGTAAACATCTTTTGTTGCATCTATTCCAAAGTGCATCAGATTCAGGTGTTCTTCAGTATATCTCCTTTGATGATTGCATTTCTATATGTTAATTCGTGATATTGCTCAAGATAAATATACATGGAATTCACTCCTTTGAATCATTATAGTTGATTGAACTTGTATACATGCATAGTAGAAAACTAATTCCTTCTGAATTGAATTTTCTAAACCTTATCTTCTCTAACTTTTCTCAAAATCATAATATAAATAGCACGCACATAGAAATATGAACGAAATTGTCATACATTTGAATAAAGCATGAGGAATTGTAAAGAGATTTGATAGTTTTCATATAAATATAAGAAGCAAAGTTTGTTTTATCAATATTCATACAAAGTTTTGTAAAAAAGTAGTAAATACATGCAAAGAAATGTTTCCTTTGAAGAAATTTGAGGTTATTTGCATACAATAAGCCAGTCCAGTCATCAAAAGATACTTTAATCATGTAAGGCCCCTTTACATAAAACAACTTTGCATTGAACCCTGAGTGAATACAACACAACCATGACTTGGTTAACATAGACTTGGAGTTGAGAAGTATTTCCAATAATTATCCATTTTCTTCAAGATAAGCTAAGATTCTTTGTGAATTTTATCTTTGTATGTTAAATAAAACTAACATCAATAATTTTTGGTGCTAGAAGGAGGGCATGTTAGGAATTAAGGTGATATTTGTGTAACACTGACTCATACTCCTAGTCGAGTGACTAGGTCTAGGTCTAATTCATAAGATATCTTTACACAGTTACCTGACATACGATAGAATAAGAGTCCTTTAATTTGGAATCCTAGAGTACTATATATAGGTAATTCATCACTTGGACTCCCCTTAGATCACCATTGAGTATAACAAATATAGTGAGTCCTGACAGTTCTGCATTCAAATCATTAAGTCTCAGTTTAGGTCCCCCAAGAGGTCCTAGTCCTCCTAGAAGTCCTACTATTTTGAGAAACCCTAGCCCTCCTAGAAGTCCAAATCCACCTAGAGATCCAATCATGGCATACTTTAACATAAATTCCCCTATACTATTTGCTAAATATCATGAAATGCCTAAGAATCCTGAGAAGATTTGCCCTAAGTACCAATTACATCAAGATCTTGAGGATCACATCAGAATCTTTAAAGAAGCTTGTTTTAGGGCAAGATTAGAACATCAAGATGTAGTGTGTAGATTGTTCCCATTCACATTCAATGAACAAGCTTCTAATTGGTATGTGAACTTACCAAATAGCTATATCACCACCTGGGAACTTATGGAAGAGGCATTCTTATCTAGATTTAGAAGACCAGTTGAACCTTCTTCTCTATATCACAGATTAGCAGCAATCAAAAGAGGTGAAGGGGAGCTTATAGACAACTTTAATGATAGGTTCCAAAAAATGTATACTAAATTGGTTCACCCATATACTATAACTCCTGAAGCAGTACTGGCAATGTATTATGCTTCCTTAGATCCTTTAACCTCAATGTTTGTTAAGAGGCGAGCTAATATAGATAGTTTGAAAAAAGCTTATAAAGAAACAGTAAAGAGAAACCAGGAAATAAGACAAACTGCTTACAGTCCTTTTCTAAGTGTAGGAAACCCTAGACTATCAAATTAAACGCAACCTTGGAACAATGTTCTAATGCACCACACTCCATTGTTAAATCTAGTGCCAACTTATGCACAGTGTATAACCCCGTCCCAACATAGGCTATGGTTCCTTACATAGGTAACAGTGCTAGTAGTAACCAAACAAATAGTCAGTCATTCTTTCAACCTCCTCAAGACACATATATGGCCAAAACACAAGATGATAGGGAGGAGATAAAAGAGATTACTACACATTTGAGGAGACACACCATGGAGATGACTCAATTGAGAAATGAAAACTTTTATGGTAGAAATTCTCAAAATCAGGGTCAAAATTAGAACCAGAATTATAGTCAAGGTTAAAACTCAAATCAAAATCAGAGTTATGGTCAAAATTAAGGTCACAATTAGGGTCAGAATCATAACTAGGGACAAGGAGTGCAAAATAGAGGATATAATGGAGATAATAAGGCTTGGGGTAACAAAAATAGAAATTAGAATCAACCCAAACCCTCTAGGACATGGAATATAGGGCCAAATAATGGCACTCTGGCATCTCCATTTGAGAATCCAGACAATCAAGAGCCAAAATAGCCTGCCATGATTCAAATGGCTAATGTAGCACTAAAAAATTGGTGTAGAATTCACAATACAAATGCACATGCTGAACTTGATTGCCCTCAATTTCACTTAGCTACCAGTATTTTCAATGTAGAAGTACAAGGCCCTACATCAGAGTTCCTAATTCCCAAAGGTAATGAAATAGTACCTTCAAGATTTGAGTCTCCTATGGTCTTAGAAAGTTTTACTTTTGCAACCAAAAAAGAGGAAAATCAAATAGCAAAAAATGAGCCTTATAATTATGAAAACTTATATCCATAGTTAGCCTTAGTGTTAGACACTTTTTAGTTTCCTTTTGAGACTGAAAATGAGGTGTTAAGTGAACTAGAGGAAGTACAAGCTTTGCAACAATCTAATAAGAATCACACTTACAATTTGAGAAGTAATAGAAAACCAGGAGGACCTTTCACCACCTCTACACCTCCTAATAACTTCAATACCCCACCAGATCAACATGCTAGCAATAAGCCAGTGCCTCCCAAATCTAATTATCAAGGCATTGGTGCAACAGTATCACAAAAGGTTCAAATAGGGAAGACAGAGTCCAATGAAACATCAAAATTAATGAATTACCTGTCTGATGAGATAAGAAAGATTAAGGTTAATGTACCCTTATATGAATTGTTGAAAAGCCCAGGAGTATGAATTACCTTTATAAAATCTTTAGATGAGTCAGCACCAAAAGAGAATTCAGTCAATATAGATATGCATAGTAAAGATGTGCAAACCAAGGACAAAGGTAAAAATGTAGAACAGTCAGCAAATGCTAATGTGGTGATGTATGCAGAAAAGAAGGAAGTTCCTGCTTTTCTATTAATCGTAAGAATGTTTGGAAATAATCTACATAATTGTATTGTGGTTTTAGGAGCCTTGGCTAATGTCATGCCACTAGGAATATGCCAAACATTAGGACTAACTCCCACAAAATATTCTAAGGTTGTCACTCAATTAGACAAAATAGAGGTCAATGTGGTAGGTGAACTAATGCATATCCATATGTAGCTAGCATCAGATCCTAGGGTAAGTCAATTCATTGATATTCAGATAGTAGACATACCAATCAATTATGGTATGTTAATAAGTAGAGACTAGTCCAAAACGCTGAATGGGTACATGGCTACTGATTTTTCACACATGTGGTTGCCTTGGAGAGGTATCCCAAACCAAATCAAAATAAAGGCAAAACCCAAAATGAAGCATATGATCAAAGAATACAATCAGACAAATGAGATATTGTATGCTTCTATTGAACCAAGTGTTTATAGAATATCAAACAAGGGAGTTTGAATAGAAGAAATCTTATGCTTGGACTTTAAAACAAAGATTGCTAGCGATGAAACAATTGGGTTCATTGAGTCTGATTGTGATTCTTCTGATGAAGAAGATAACGCCATAGCTAGTTTTAGTTAAATCATAAGTCAAGAAATGGAGAAGTGAATTCAATAAGAATCTCCCGTCCAATGTAGACTGTATAAAAACTTGTGTAGGGTTCATAATATTGCACATCCTAAAGAAAATTGTGGAATATGTAGAGATATAATAGAGTGTTAGTATAAAAATGCATAAAAGGGATGAGACATCAAAAAGGAGAGTTTGTTCCTGATAGGCCTAAATTATGTTTTCATGAAAAATGTGGATGATTCATTACATGGTCTAAAAGAAGAGGTAGAAGTAAGAAGCATCAATTATTCTGATTCTCACAAACAAACTAAAGATGTAGAGATACCTATAGTTCAAGTAAAAATACATGAGGATACACATGATCTTGTTAGAGGTGAGATAGGTAAAATGATTCCTGTTAAAACAAAAGGTCCAAGTCAAAAGAATAAGAGCAATATCTAGACATTGAAATGTGATTGATCCAAATCTAAGCAAGGGGCAGGGGCAGGAGTTGAGATGGTTGATCCAAATCGTAAATCCTTTCTGGTAGCATATGGACTCCAATTCCCTTGTCCTAATAATGTAGCAGAGTATGAGGCTTTGATTTATGGATTAGTTATGGCCATTAAGAAAAAAGTAAAAGTAATCAAGGTGTTTTCTAACTCTGAACTAGTGGTTAGACAGGTTAGGAAATTATATGCATGTAACTTTAGGAAAATGGTCAGTTACAGACATAGGGTGTGGATTTAATTAAGTCTTTTGATGCTTTTAACATTAAGCATATCCCTAGAGAGTTGAATCAGAGACCAGATGGCTCGGTCAAGCCCCAGAGAGACATTCAAGTCCTTTGAAAACCATTGTCAGATAAAGAGTGCATATTGTTGTGGGATAGAGGCAAAAACCAATTGATAAATGATTGAAAACACAAATGAATATCACCTTGATGGTGTAGATCTCATGGAAGGAAGATGCTTCTTTCATGCCATGAGGAGATGGAGCCAAATCTACATAAACAAACACAATAACAAAACAATATTACTCTGCAACATAATGAAAACCTTTGAATCACCTTAGCATAAGCTCATGAATTGTAATTTCCATCTAATTTCCATCTCTAGTTTACAATGAATTCCTAAACATGCTTATATATGCAACTAAACACTTCTCGACAAGAAATTCATAATTCAAACTTGCAGTGTCAGTAAAGGACCTAATAACAGTCACATAACTCACACATGAATAGGTCCTAACCTAAAATAGGGAAGGACTAGGGCATAGGTGTCCATGTCCTTCCCCCTCATTTCAGGTAGGATTCAACTTAAGTGCGTCACCTAGGTCCCATTTATCATAAGAACCTAGGGGTTTCTTCATTGGAAGTCATCAATATCATGCAAGATGATCTAAATGCACTCTAAAGACCCAGGAGCTAAACCTTAAGAGGGAAAAGCCCCCAAGGGGATAGTTTTCAACATAACATTTAGCCCCCACTTTAATGTATGTATAAACACAAGACCAATACATGCATTAAAGTATTGTCAACAGACACAATAAACATGCCAGGCACAATGCAGATGTACCAAACACATTGAAGATAGTAACAGGCACACAAAACATGGAGAAGATAGTATTGAGGATGCACAAAACACAAAGAAGATAGTGAATGCAATGATTATTTATTTATTTTATTTTCCCATATGAATGCAATATGAAAGTACAAGGAAAGTGAATGCACAACCTATGATGTAGGAAGGACTCGTCGCCACTAGTCTTTAGACTGCATATGGGGAAATATACATGCAATTCAAATCTTAGAGTGTAGGAGGGACTCATCATCACCAATCTTTTGACTGAACTTGAGAACAAACATGCCATACAAATCCCAAAGCATAGGAGGGACTCATCGCCAATAGTGTTTAGACTATGCTTCGAAACAAGCACGCCATACACACACACATGGAAGACATAGAGAAAAAACAACAAACAAGCGATGGAAGAAACCTATTGATAGGTTTACAATCATCTTAGGCACATTATAGGCACACATTGATGACTGGGCTTTGCAACAACAATCATCAAAGACATGATCAAGGGTTAGGATAGTCTCAGATCCACTCCCTGCCTACATGGAGGACTTTTTGAAAATGATAAGATATGTAATCTCCTCAAGAAATGCACCATCTCTGCCTCACACGGAGGGCTTAAAATAAAAGGATATGTATGATATCCCACCTCCACAGAGGGCTTAGATGATTTCCATAGATTTTAAGTATTACAAACTCACCTTATCAGCATCTAAATCAGACAATTGACATTTATATGCCCCCACCTTAAGGTGGTTGATATCATGTATAGATATCAAACACATTAAGGTAGGAAGAAAACACACAAGGGAACAAGAGCTCTCACAAAGCCCATGCTTCTAAAGGTGACATGTACTTTACAATTGTGAAATGTTCCCACAAACACATTCCTATAAGAAAGAGGTTAGAAATCTTTTCATAATACAATAACTACACACAATAATGCATGATAAGCCAATCACATAAAAAAGCTAGGGTTACACTATGGATTCAGAAACCAAGTATAACCATGGGGATATACTGCAAAGATCTTAGAATCGAGTGTAAACAAGGCAAGATTCAAAGATAAACAAAGTGCACAAAGCAGCTGTATTGTTATAGTTGTTAGTGCAATGAGACAATATCAAAATATCACATGGAGTGATTCTACTAGCCAAGCATTAGATAATGTATATCAACCCCATCATTATGTATGGACTAGGTCCATTTTTTGATTTCTCATTGAAGGGACACTTGGTTCTTATCAGTATAATTTGTTTTTTGTCATCTGCCAGCTAGATAGAACTACTAGAAGAAGGTAAACAATAAATCAAGAGAGGAGAACAAGTGCCTTAGGAACAATCATGTAGGATGGTACCCCCAAGTCACCAACCACAACACTATGCCCCTAAGACACAACACACAACAATGAAAATAGGGGAGAAGCGATATAGAAGAATTATGATACAAATAGAAGGTCACAATAGAGGTTGTCTCCCAATATCCATGACCCTACAAGAGAATCAAGGGTCCTCCTAGGAGGCCTAAACAACACATAACACATCATAGGGGAATACACACGGAGGTAAAGGGTTAGAAATACATACCTATAGGGACAACCAAACTAACAATTGTCATCAATCAAGTCATCATCTTCCCACTCCTGGATGTTAGAGGAAAGTTAGGCATAAGGTACCATAGTGCAACTTTTTTTCTTGTCTTCAAGTTGTCCATTCTTAATTTCTTGATTTGATTCAATGTGAGGGGCATTTCTTTGTGAAAAATCTTGTCTTTTCTTCCTCCTTTCTCTTACTTGTCTATTTCATCGAGTCTTATTACATATATTTTTCATGGTAGTGTCATATTATTTCATAGGTTTTTGTATTTTAGAGGAGGAAGCACTAGGTTCAAATCTCATTTATCTTGGTGGAATGTTTTGTTATTGATGAAAACCTCCCGATCCTTGTAATGATGATGGAGGAGGAACCTCAGCATAAGGTCCATTTCCTTTCGGTCTAGGATGCTCTTCAAATGCAAGTTTTTTGTCTCTTGTTGTTTCTTGAATAGAAGGACCGACCACTCGATGTAATAACTATGTTTTATAGTTTCTAAAACTCAATAAGTTAAAATCCATCCATGGCTCTAGTTCCACTTTAAATCAATCCCAAAAGTAATCAAGGCTAAAGCATTGTCATGTAACCAAAGGTTTATATTTGTTGTGAGGGATAGTATACACTTGTCCATTCAAAGGAAGTTTAACATAATTACAAATTATTGAAGGGACAACTTTCATAGTGTTTAATGATGGGTGTCCTAATTTTATATGAAAGAGGTCAGAAACGGGGACAACATCAAATAATTATTGTACGGATTTCTCAAATACAGTGACTAATAAAGATATCTTCCCAAAAGTGTTCATAAAGGTTCCCTTATGTGTCTTAATCATCATGTCTGAAGGGTCATAGAAATCTTGTATCAAACCATGTGAATGGGAATTCTTCTATTGCCACATTGGCCATGCAATTAGGATCAATAAGTGTTCCATCCATAGGATTTCTCATTATCTTCATAGTGATATAAAGAGGTCCTTCAGTGTCTCCAATTGTTCTATTATGAGGTGTAAACACAATTTCGGGTTCAGGGACCTTTTTTTTATGTAAGGCCTACGAGAGAACCTAGTTTTATTATTGCAATTAGAAGCCATGTGTATATTCTTTCAAATCAATGAAAAATCAGATTTTAAGAGCTTTTCAATTTTTATGCAAGTAACAAGTGCAAAACTACATGTGAAAATGACTTATAATGCTTGATTTTTTAACATTTTTCAATGCAAATGAGTGAAAGAAGAGATGTTATAAATAAAATGATGAGGGGTAGAGAAGAATATACCTAATATCAGTCTAGTAAACCAACAATATCCTTCACATGCCTTGCATGTCGATCTATAATGATGACAAGTCAAAACCTAGTGAAAATGCACCTAAAATATGTAATTTTTTAATCAAATTTCAATGCAAATGTAGAAAATAAAGGGTGTTGTAAGGAAAGTTACGAAGGGAAGTGAATAAAAAGTCTGATATAAGTCCAATAAAACCACTATATCCTTCACAACACACATATAATGCAATCCTATATACAAAATAAGCCAAACTTTAGTGAAAATTGTTAGTTTTTGTTGAAACTGAAAATGTGTAAATTCAAATATTTGAATGTAAATGCTAAAACACACTAAAATGCAACACTACATGAAAAATCAGATTTGAATGAGTACCTAAGATGAGTAGCAAAATATGAAAATAAGATTTTACCTACAAACCCTAGCTTTTAGAATTACTAGGTTATATGAAAAATTCAAAATTTCAAGCAAACCCTAGCAATTTTATGATGAAAATGCAATGCAAGGAATTAAATTATAATTATTTTGTATAAATTAAAATAGATCTGATGTAAAAATCAGAAATTTAATTAAATGCAATTAAATTAATGCAAACTATGTTAAAAATCAAACCCTAGAATGCAATTTTTTCAATTTTTCAAATATGTCAATTTTTGTAAATTTTCAAATGCAATAAGATGAATGAAAATCTGAAGCACAACACTGAGCAAGGTGCAAAATTTATTAAAACATGGGTTCACCAAAAGTTTTTATAGTGAAAGTGGGGATGATTGGTGGTTTTTATGTTTTTAAAGGTTTTATGAGGGATCCTCCTTTCACCACAAACATTCAAGGACATTAAACTAAGTAGAAGAATCTACTACAGATCTCTTGTCATTTGGAATAGAGAAAATTTGGAAATGTGTAGATTTGTTGTTTAATTAAGTTTAATTATGCTTAAAACCCTAATTTCATAAAATCATAAACGAACGAATAATATAAAATGCTCGCACATAGAGATATTAAATGACAACCAAATACAAACCAGATTTTGAAGTTCAGTATGTGGAAAAGTCAGGGACTAATGAGCGAGCACCCTAGTCTAGTGTACCTACTTTTGTCAGGTTTTTTGAAGAATGTGTGCAACACAATCATGCTGTCACAAAGATTTCACTGCCTCATAATCTAGAGGACTAATGAGTGAGCACACAAGTCCAAGCCCTGATTTTCTTCTTTGATCTACACTTCCAATAGTCTGTAATGACTTCTTGCAACTCCAATTATTCCACTTTCAAAATATGCCACCTATGATCACAAAAAGGTGGGTTGGGGTTTGTGGTGGTTAAAGGCTTACCTCAGTCAAGCCCCGGAGATACATTCAAGTCTGCTGAATACTGTTGTCAGATAAAGATTGTGTATCCATGTGGGATAGACACAAAAAACAATTGATAAATGATTGAAAACACAAATGAATGTCACTTCGATGGTGTAGCTCTCATGGAGGGAATAATTTGCTTTCATGCCATGAGGAGATGGGGCCAAATTTGCATAAAAAAACACAATAAAATAATACTACTCTGCAACACAATGAAAGCCTTTGAATCACCTTAGCATAAGCTCATGAATCATAATGTCCATCTAATTTCCATCTCTAGTTTATAAATGAATGCCTAAACATGCTTATATATTGAACTAAGCACTTCCCAATAAGAAACTCATAATTCAAACTTATGGTGTTAGCATAGGGCCTAATAACGGTCACATAACCGACACATAACCGACACATGAAAATAAGTCCTAACCTAAAATAAGGCTAGACTAGGGTGCTGGCGCCCAAGTCATCCCCCCTATTTCAGCCAAGATTCAACTTAAGTGCTTCCCCTAGGTCCCATTTTTTGTAAAAGCTAGGGATTTCTTCACCATAATTCATCAATAACATGCAAGATGATCTAAATGCACTCTAAATACCACAAAGATAAAAATTATGAACGAAAAGACCCCAAGGGGACATTTTCCAACATAGCATTTATGCCCCATTTTAATGTATGTATAAATGCAAGGCCAATACATGCATTACAGTACATTCAACAAACACAACAAACACGCCAGGCATAGTGCAGACACGCCAAACACATTGAAGACAGTAAAAAGCATGCAAAACATGGAGAAGAGAATATTGAAGACATGCAAAACACGAAGAAGATAGTATTGAAGACATGCAAAACATAGTGAATATAGTGAATGTAGTGATTATTTATTTTTTTCATTTTTCCCATATGAATGCAAGATGCAAGTACAAGGAAATTAAACACACAACCCATGATCTAGGAGGGACTCATCACCACTAGTCTTTAGACTACATATGGCGCAATAGACATGCCACACAAATCTCAGAGTGCAGGAGGGACTCATCGCCACTAGTCTTTAGACTGCACTTGAGAACAAACATGCCATACAAATCCCAAAGCATAGGAGGGACTCATCACCACCAGTCTTTAGACTATGCTTGGGAATAAGCATGCCATACACAACACACACATGGAAGACACGGAGAAAACATGGCAAACAAGTGATGGAAGAAACCTATTTCTAGGTTCATAGCCATCTTAAGAACCTTACATGCACACACTGATGATTGGGATTTACAACAACAATCACCAAAGACACGCTTAAGGGTTAGGATATTCTTAGATTCACTCCTCACCTACTCTGAGGACTTTTTGAAAATGATAGGATATGCAACCTCCTCGATAAATACACCATCCTCACTTTGCACGGAGGGCTTAAAATAAAAGGATATGCATGATATCCTACCTCCATAGAGGGCTTAAATGATTTCCATAGATTTCAAGTATTACAAACACAATTTGCTAGCATCTAAATAAGACAACTTACCTTTATATTCCCCTACCTTAAGGTGGTTGATATCATGTACTGATATCAAGCATGTTCAGGTAGGAATAACACACACAAGGGAGCAAGAGCTCTCACAAAGCCCATGCCCCTAGAGGTGACATGTACTTTACAATCGCCAAATGTTCCCACAAATACATTCCTGCAAGAAAGAGGTTAGAAATCTTTTCATAAGACAATAACCACACCACATGATATTGAATGAAAAAATAATCACATCAAAAAGCTATGATTACACTATGGGTTGGAAAATGAGTATAATCGTGGGGCTATACTACAAAGATCTCAGAATTGAGTGTAAATGAGGTGAGATTCAAAGATAAACAAAGTGCATGGAGCAACTATATTGTTATTTTGTTAGTGTGATAAGACAACATCAAAATATCACACGGAGTGATTGTACTAGCCAAGCATCAGATAATGTATATCAACCCCATCATCATGTATGAACTAAGTCTATTTTTTGATTTCTTGCTGAAGGGACACTTGGTCCATATCAGTATAATTTATTTTTCATCATTTGCCTACTAGGTAGAACCACTAGAAGAAGGTAAACAATAAACCAAGAGAGGAGAACAAGTGCCTTAGGAACAATCACGTAGGAGGGTGCCCCCAAGTCACCAACTACAATTCTATGCCCCTAAGACACAACACACAGCAATGAAAATAGAGGAGAAGTAATATAGAAGAATGATGATACAAATAGAAGAAGCTCACAATAGAGGTGGTCTCCTAGTATCCTTGACCTTACGAGAGAATCAAGGGTCCTCCCAAGAGGCCTAAATAACACATCATGGGGGGAAGCACAACATGGAGGTAAAGGGTTAGGAATACTTACTTGTATGCAAGTCCTATCTAGAGTTTTTGACTTGTGAGCATCTTGGCAAGATACTCCATCAAGTTTCATGTGAAGTTTGAGTGGTTCATGTCTATTTGTTTTTTTCTTGGGATGCTCATATGGTTCTTGTTTGCTCAATCCTTGTGAATATGAAGTCTTTTGTTTCTTTTGAGGAGGAGAACCACTATTATTTCCAAGTGATGATAATCACCTTACTCTTTTCTGACCATTAGCTCTCGTATTTTGTTGATTTTGTCTATCGTAAGGGGAAGGATTATCTTGCACCCTATCAATCTTTGGTGTTGTAATCTCTTGTTTCTGTTGTTCTAGGTGTTTCTCTAATGCTTTTTTAGTTGACACCTGATCCTTGGAGGGATAACAGAGGATGAATCTTAGCATATATACCATCTCTCCATGGATGAGGTGGGTTATCCAACTTTTTCCTTATCCACCTCTATCATACCCATGATTTCATCATAATTTATATAGCCATCATCTACTTCTACTATATATTCTATTGCATCATGTTGTTATCAGTATGCTTAGGGAAACGATTAGTAAATATTTGTAAATTCTGATTCAGAGGAGCAACTGACTTATTTTCATTATCATTCACACTAGATACCTGTATAACATTTGAGTCGATGAGGTCTTGTATTTCATGTTTAAGGTACATACATCATTTAGTGTCATGTCCTTATTGTCAAAGATAGTGACAAAAGACATTAGCATCAAAATAAGGTCCTTGCATTCTACTAGGATCCAACAGTTTAATTGGTGTAAGCTTCAAGAGATTATTACTCATAGCTTGATTCAAGATAAAATGATAGAATTCAGATATCAGAGTGAATTTTCTTTGCTAAAACTATCTTTTTCAGATTATTAATATTAGATACTTGTGAAAAGTTATTTGAATTCATCCAATTAACCTTGATGAAACTCTTATTATTCCTCTTAAATTTGTTTTGTGAATGTCTACCCTTCGATTGACCAACTAATGAGTTTTGCTATTCATATTGACTAGACAAAAGATGATAATCACAAAATGTGGTACATAGATGCTAAAAAGAGTTATACTTCATCAAGAGAATCTTATCATGGATGTTAGTAGATTTGTAATAAATACCTTTTGAGCGTCCTCATCCTTCATCTGGTATTGAATTTGTGCATAAAGAGCTTGATATCAACTAATAAACTCTGTTAATTACTCTTTAATACCTTGCTTACAATGAACTAGATCAATCAAAGAGACTTGAGGTCCAATGTTTGCTTGAAAATGTTATAGGAATTGATCAGCTAACTATGAAAAAGATTGTATTGAATTTGGAGGTAAAGAGAAAAACCATTGTAAAGCAGTATCTTTGAGAGATCGTGGGAAATTTTTTGTTAACAAGTCCTCTTCAAAGTAGAAATCACTACACATAGCCGTGAATGCTGCCATATGAATAATAGGATCACCTTTCCACCATATTGTTTTAAGCGAGGGGTCTTAAACCTCTCAGGCATAGGAGTTCTCAAGATTGCATAGGATAAGGGATTACATGCATGATAAATTGGTGTATTAGGTTGTGAAGAATTTGTCAAATTTGTCACCTTTTGCTGTAAAGAAATCATGCCTTGCAAGAGTTGGTTTAAGAGGGCATCATTAGGAGATGCGGTTTGTTGTGAAGAATTGGAAACAAAGTGTTGAGGTGATTGAATATGGGTAATGATAAGCGGAGGTTGTGAATAAGTGAGTGGTGGTTGGACACAATGATAGGTGGAAGGTGGTTGAGAGTGATAGGAAGTCACCCTAGGTGCTAGGTTTTGATAGTTGAATCCCACAATTTTGTAATTTTGTGAATTAGTGCCATTAGATACTGCAATACCAGTGGTAGAATTACACAAGCATTTGCATTAGTAGTTAAAATTGTTGATGTAAATGTAGATATTCCCGTAGTCAGTATAGGTGTTGATACTTGCGTATGAGTCAGTGATGATATATTATTAATACCATTCACACATTCAGTCATTGGTATGACATTATTGTGTACTATATGCATTAAACCTCAAATAATATTAGTATCATATTGTCCTCCTTTTATCAGCTCTCTTATGTTGTGAATCACAGGTATAGCTTCTTCCGCTATCCTTTATAGAGTTTGTTTATTTACTCATTAGGTACATGTGTTACCACCTCAATAGTGTTGTCCAAATCATGAAATATTTGATCTTCCATATTGGTTGTAGGAGGCATGATATCTTGCAAAATTTGTGTCTCTCCTTTTGTAAAGAAGTTGTGCAATGGATTTTCAAAGGTAGGAATGCCGTTTGTTTCAGGAGCACTAGAACCCATTAGTCTGAGACTTCTCCTTAAAGGAATATTTCTATTAGGGAAGTGGGTTATAAGGCTCATGTAAAATCATACAACACTCAATGCACAAACTAATAGAATAAATCCTAAGAGTAAGATGTACTTAGACACCTAAAATGTTCAATTTTTCCATAGATTTCGATGCAAATGAGTGAAAGAAGAGGTTTTGTAAGGAAATTGATGATGGGAAGAAAATAATATGCCTAATATCAGTGAAATAAACCAACGATATCCTTCACAACATGCCTTTAATGCAGATCTATAATGATGATGAGTCAAAACCTAGTGAAAATACACTAAAAATGTGCAATTTGTTTTATCAATCCTCAATGCAAATGTAGCAAAGAAAGGGTGTTGTAAGGAAAGTGACAAAGGGATGTGAATAATAAGTCTAATATCAGTCCAATAAAGCCACTAGATCCTTAACAACATACATATAATGTAGTCTTATATGTAAAATAAG
The DNA here is from genome assembly GCA_027924645.1 of Cunninghamia lanceolata. Taxonomy (NCBI): domain Eukaryota; kingdom Viridiplantae; phylum Streptophyta; class Pinopsida; order Cupressales; family Cupressaceae; genus Cunninghamia; species Cunninghamia lanceolata. Next base: position 37,998 of record BSBN01000121.1, on the reverse strand, counting down.
CCAAAATTTAGTGAAATTTGCTAGTTTTCGTTGAAATTGAAAATGTGTAAATGCAAATATTTAAATGTAAATGCAAAATAAGATTTGAATGAGTGCCTAGGATGAGTAGAAAAATTTGAAACAAGATATTACCTACAAACCCTAGTTTTTGGAATCACTAGGTTATATGAAAAATTTAAAATTTCAAGAAAACCCTAGCAATTTTATGATGAAAATGCAATGCAAGGTATTTAATTATGATGATTTTATGTAATTTAAATCAGATCTGATGCAAAAATTAGAAATTTAATTAAATACAATTAAATTAATGCAAACTATGTCAAAAATCAAACCCTAAAATGCAATTTTTTTTGAAATTTCCAAATATGTCAAATTTTTAATAAATTTTCAAATACAATAATATGAATGAATGAAATAATTGCAAATCTGAAGTACAACACTCAGCAAGGTGCAAAATTCATTAAAAACATGGGTTCACCAAAATGTTTTAGAGTGAAAGTGGGGATGATTGGTGGTTTTTATGTTTTTGAAGGTTTTATGAGGGATCCTCATTTCACCACAAACATTCAAGGACATTCAACTAAGTAGAAGAATCTACTGTAGATTTCCTATCACTTGGAATAGTGGAAATTTGGAATTGTGTAGATTTGTTGTTCAATTAAGTCCAGTAATGCTCAAAACCCTAATTTCATAAAATTGTAAACAAACGAACGAATAACGGAAAATACTTGCACATAGAGATATCAAACGACAACCAAATACATACCAGATTTTGAAGTTCAGTGTACAAAAATGTTAGGGACTAATGAGCGGGAACCCTAGTCCAGTTTACCTACTTTTATCAAGATCTCTGAAGAATGTCTGCAACACAATCCTACTGTCACAAAGATTTCACTGCCTTAGAATCCAGAGGACTAATGAGTGGGTGTCCAAGTCGAAGCCTTGATTTTCTTCTTTGCTCTACACTTTCGACAGTCTGTAATGCCTTCCTACAACTCTACTTCTTTTCCTTCTGAAACTTGTCACCTACGATCATAGAAAAGTGGGTTGGGGGTTGTGGTGTTTAGAGGCTTGCCTCGGTCAAGCCCCGGAGAGACATTCAAATCCTCTAAACACCATTGTTAGATAAATAGTGTGTATCCCTATGGGATAGAGGCAAAAACCCATTGATAAATGATTGAAAACACAAATGAATATCACCTCGATGGTTTAGCTCTCATGGAAGGAAGATGCTTCTTTCATGCCATAAGGAGATGGAGCCAAATCTACATAAACAAACACAATAACAAAACAATATTGCTCTACATAACAATGAAAGCCTTTGAATCACCCTTGCATAAGCTCATGAATCACAATGCCCATCTAATTTCCATCTCTAGTTTACAAATGAATGCCTAAACATGCTTATATATGTAGATAAACACTTCCTGCTAAGAAATTCACAATTCAAACTTATGGTGTTGGCATAGGACCTAATAACGGTCACATAATTGACACATGAAAATAGGTCCTAACCTAAAATAAGGCAGGACTAGGGTGCAAGCACCTGAGTTGTGCCCCCTATTTTAGGCAAGATTCAACTTAAATGCATCCCCTAAGTCCCATTTGTCATAAAACCAAGGGGTTTGTTTAGAGGAAGTCATCAATAACATGCAAGATGATCTAAATGTATTCTAAAGACCAAGGACTTAAACCTTAAGAGAGAAAAGCCCCCAAGGGGACATTTTCTAACATAACGCAATTGTAGGGATATATATGTAAATTCATATGGTGTATATACAAGAATGCTTTTTATTTTCTCATTGGTAGTCTTGTAGCTCTATATGTAGCAAGAACTAACATGAATTTATTAACAATCTTAGGAATTCATATCACCCTATGTATAGTTTTTAAGACCTTGTGTCTAATTTTTCATTTCTTTTTATTTATCCTATTATGAAGGCCTTAGGGTACACTATTTTGGCTTAGTATATTCTTAAATATGAAAGTGAGTTTATCCACTCACAAGTGTTATCCCACTCATACCATAGTTTGATCATAAGTCCAACACTTCATCCCATGATGACCTCCCCCAACATTAGGTTTTGTATGAACTTTTAGGATTTGAGAAGATATATGTTTGAGAGCCAATAGAGCCTAAGAAAATTAAGGAATACACGTTGATATTTCAAGCTATGATTACTAATAAGAGTTTCACAGTAACTTTAAAATTTATTTATTGATGGTTTACTTCCACTCATTGAAGATGTAATGTTTTTTCAGTTTTATCATTGATTCACAAATTTATGTGTTAGTTTATACAAATGGAAGCATGCTTTATTGGGAAATAGTTTCTTATGTTATCATGTTTCTAGCACTTATGCTCATTCCCATAAGTTCACATCATTGTCATGCATGGAAGATGGGACAATGGGGATACATCTAATTTAAGGATCATCATGTATACATCACACAAAAGATATCAGGATAATTCATTGTATTAGAGGAGCCTCCACATGTTATAAAATGAAACAATTGTTGAATAAAATAGCTTACCACTTTGAATCTAGTTAATAAAATGGATATATCTAGAGATTTACACCACATAAAAGATAAGCATTGTATGCTTATCTTTGAATACATGGTCATTCTATGGATAGATACTTTACACTCACATATAAAATATAAGAACTTAGATACAAAGGGATAATACAAGTTGAGCATAATCACATGATCAATTATCTCTTTCACGTGATCAAGCTCATCATATGAAATTTAATAATGAAGATTCTTCTAATATTAGTGGTGATAATTATATTGATTTTACTAATTATAGCACAACATATGTTGAGCCTATAGAGTAACATGCAAATAAGGGAAAGAAGAAAAAGTACAAGATTAAGCATCCATGCTAGTTCTTTCAAGGAATACTTCACACTTCCCATCTCCACATCACACTTTTATTTGTAGATAAAGACTTCATGGTGTCATTGCTAGTCCCATGGGAGCATGGAATATAGTGATTTAGATTTTTAAAACATATTGGAAGATAGACCCGCCTAATGGGGATGAATTCATTGGCTAAATATTTTCACTTATCTCTCTTATTACATGTTATACTTCTATATTATGATATTTTCCATTCTTTTCACTTGATCTTGTCACTTGGAAGTAGAGGTTGGTATTTTTTTTTTAAGTACACACTTAAAGGTTAGGATAGTCTCAGATCTGCTCCCTGCCTACATGGAGGACTTTTTGAAAATGATAAGATATGTAATCTCCTCAAGAAATACAGCATCTCCGCCCTACTCAAAGGGCTTAAAATAAAAGGGTATGTATGACATCCCACCTCCATAGAGGGCTTAAATGATTTCCATAGATTTCAAGTATTACAAACACAATTTGCCAGCATCTAAATTAAACAACTTACCTTTATATGCCCCCACCTTAAGGTGGTTGATATCATGTACTGATATTAAACACATTAAGGTAGGAAGAAAACACACAAGGGAACAAGAGCTCTCGCAAATCCCATGCCCCCAGAGGTGACATGTACTTTATGATCATGAAATGTTCCTACAAACACATTCCTACAAGAAAGAGGTTAGAAATCTTTTCATAAGACAATGACCACATCACATGATAATGCATGATAAACCAATCACATCAAAAAGCTAGGGTTACACTACGGATTCAGAAACCAAGTATAACCATGGGGACATACTACAAAGATCTTAGAATCGAGTGTAAACGAGGCAAGATTCAAAGATAAACAAAGTGCACAAAGTAGTTGTATTGTAATAGTTTGTTAGTGTGATAAGACAATATCAAAATATCACATGGAGTGATTCTACTAGCCAAGCATCGGATAATGTATATCAACCCCATCATCATGTATGGACTAGGTCCATTTTTTGATTTCTCATTGAAGGGACACTTGGTCCTTATCAGTATAATTTATTTTTTCTTATCTACTAGCTAGATAGAACCACTAGAAGAAGGTAAACAATAAATCAAGAGAGGAGAACAAGTGCTTTAGGATCAATCACATAGGAGGGTACCCCCAAGTCACCAACTGTAATGCTATGCCTCAAAGACACAACAGACAATAATGAAAATAGAGGAGAAGTGATATAGAAGAATGATGATACAAATAGAAGAAGGTCACAACAAAGGTTGTCTCCCAATATCCTTGACCTTACAAGAGAATCAAGGGTCCTCCCAAGAGGCCTGAACAACACATAACACATCATAGGGGAACACAACATGGAGATAAAGGGTTAGAAATATTTACCTATAGGGATAACATAACTAATAGTTGTCGTCAATCAAATCATCATCTTCCCACTCCCAGATGTTAGACGAAAGTTAGACATACAGTACCAAAGCCCAACTTTTATTCTTGTCTTCATGTTGTCCATTCTTAAGTTCTTCTTGATTCGATTCAATTTGAGGTGGGATGTTTTCTTGTTCAAGGGCATTTCTTTGTGCAAAATCTTGTTTTTTCTTTCTCGTTTCTCTTTCTTGTCTATTTCATTGAGTCTTATTACGTATCTCTTTCTTGAGGTAGTGTCATATTCTTCAATAGGTTTTTGTATTTTAGACGAGGAAGCACCAGGTTCAAATCTCATTTGTCTTGGTGGAATGTTTTGTTGTTGATGAAAACCTCCTAATCCTTGTAATGATGATGGAGGAGGAACCTTAGTATAAGGTCCTTTTCCTTTCAGTCTAGGATGCTCTTCAAATGTAGGTTTTTTGTCTCTTTTTGTTTCTTGAATAGAAGGACCAACCACTTCATGTAATAACTGTGTTTTAGTTTCTATAACTCAAGAAGTTAAAATCCATCCATGGCTTTAGTTTCACTTTAGATATATCCCAAAAGTAACCAAGGCTAAAGTGTTGTCGTTAACCAAAGGTTTATATTTGTTGTGAGGGATAGTATGCACTTGTCCATTGAATGGAAATTTTACATAATTATAAATTATTGAAGTGACAACTTTCATAGCCTTTAACCATGGGTGTCCTAATTTTATGCGAAAGAGGTCAGAAATAGGGACAACATCAAATAATTGTTCTACAGATTTCTCAAATACAATGACTAATAAAGATATCTTCCCAAAAGTGTTTATAAAGGTTCCCTTATGTGTCTTAATCATCATGTTTGAAGGGTCATAGAAGTCTTGTATCAAGCCATGTGAATGGGAATTCTTCTATTTCCACATTGGTCATGCAATTATGATCAATAAGTGTTCCATCCACAGGATTTCTCATTATCTTCATAGTGATATAAAGAGGTCCTTTAGTGTCTCCAATTATTCTATCACGAGGTGTAAACACAATTTCAGGTTTAGGGACTTTTCTTTTTATGTAAGGCCTACAAGGGAACCTAGTGTTATTATTGCAATTAGAAGCCATGTGTATATGCTTTCAAATCAATGAAAAATAATATTTTAAGAGATTTTCAAAATTTATGCAAGTAACAAGTGCAAAACTACATGTGAAAATGAATTATAATGCTTGATTTTTAACTTTTTTCAATGCAAATGAGTGAAAGAAGAGATGTAAATAAATTAAGAAGGGACAGAGAAGAATATTCCTAATATTAGTCCAATAATCCAACTTATCCTTCACAACACGCCTTTCGTGTAGATCTATAATGATGACAAGTCAACACCTAGTGAAAATACACCTAAAATATACTATTTTTTTATTATCAATTTTCAATGCAAATGTAGAAAAGAAAGGGTGTTGTAAGGAAAGTTATGAAGGGAAGTGAATAAAAAGTCTGATATCAGTCCAATAAAACCACTAGATCCTTCACAACACACCTATAATGCAATCCTATATACAAAATAAGCTAAAATTTAGTGAAAATTGCTAGTTTTTGTTGAAATTGAAAATATGCAAATGCAAATATTTGAATGTAAATGCTAAAACACACTACAATGTAACACTACATGAAAAATTAGATTTGAATGAGTGCTTAAGATAAGTCAAAAAATATGAAAATAAGATTTTACCTACAATCCCTAGCTTTTGGAATTACTAGGTTATATGAAAAATTCAAAATTTCAAGCAAACCCTAGCAATTTTATGATGAAAATGCAATGCAAGGAATTATATTATAATGTTTTTCTATAATTTAAATAAGATCTGATGCAAAAATAATTTTTTTTATTAAATGCAATTAAATTAATGCAAACTATGTCAAACATCAAACCCTAGAATGCAATTCTTTCAATTTTTCAAATATGTCAATTATTTGTAAATTTTCAAATGCAATAAGATGAATGAATGAAATGAATGCAAATCTGAAGCACAACACTTAGCAAGGTACAAAATTCATTAAATCATGGGCTCACCAAAATCTTTTATAGTGAAAGTGGGGATGACTGGTGGTTTTTATGTTTTTAAAGGTTTTACATACAAGGATCCTCCTTTCACCACAAACATTCAAGGACATTAAATTGAGTAGAAGAATATACTATAGATCTCCTATCACATGGAATATAGAAAATTTGGAATTGTGTAGATTTGTTTTTCAATTAAGTCCAATTATGCTCAAAACCCTAATTTCATAAAATCATAAAACAAACAAATGAATAACAGAAAATGCTCACACACAGATATATCAAATGACAACCAAATACATACCAGATTTTGAAGTTCAGTATGTAGAAAAGTCAGGGACTAATGAGTGGGAAACTTAGACCAATGTACCTAATTTTGTCAGGTTCTTTGAAGAATGTTTACAACACAATCCTGTTGTCACAGAGATTTCACCACCTTAAAATCTAGAGGACTAATGAGCGAGGGCCCAAGTCCAATCCCTGATTTTCTTCTTTGCTCTACACTTTTGATAGTTTGTAATGCCTTCTTACAACTCCACTTCTTCCACTTTCGAAACATATCACCTACAATCACATAAAAGTGGGTTGGGGGTTGTGGTGTTTAAAGGCTTGCCTCAGGCAAGCCCTGGAGATACATTCAAGTCTTCTGAGCTAAACCTTATGAGGGAAAATCCCCCAAGGGGACATTTTCTGAAATAGCATCTATGTATCACTTTAATGTATGTAAAAATGCAAGGCCAATACATGCATTAAAGTACATTCAACAAACATAGCAAACACACCAGGCACAGTGCTGACATGCAAAACATGGAGAAGACAATATTGAAGACAACATGAAGAGGACAGTATTGAAGACACGGAAAACACAGTGAATGCAATGATTATTTTTTTTTTTCATTTTTCCCATATGAATGCAAGATGCAAGTACAAGGAAAGTAAACACACAACCCATGATCCAGGAGGGACTCATTGCCACAAGTCTTTAGACTGCATATGACGCAACAGACACGCCATACAAATCTCAGAGTGTAGGAGGGACTCATCACCATGAGTCTTTAGACTACACTTGAGAACAAACATGCCATACAAATCCCAAGCATAGGAGGGACTCATCACCACTAGTCTTTAGACTATGCTTGGGAATAAACATGCCATACACAACACACACATGGAAGACACAAAGAAAACATGGCAAACAAGTGATGAAAGAAACCTATTACTAGGTTCACAACCATCTTGGGAACATTACATACACACACCAATGATTGAGATTTACCACAATAATCACCAAAGACATGCTTAAGGGTTAGGATATTCTTAGATTCACTCCTCGCCTACTCTAAGGACTTTTTGAAAATGATAGGATGTGCAATCTCCTTTATAAATACACCATCCCCGCCTCACAGAGAGGGCTTAAAATAAAAGGATATGCATGATATCCTGCCTCCATAGAGGGCTTAAATGATTTTCATAGATTTCAAGTATTAGAAACACACTTTGCTAGCATCTAAATAAGACAACTTACCATTATATGCACGCACCTTAAGCTAGTCGATATCATGTACGGATATCAAGCATGTTAAGTTAGGAATAAAACACACAAGGGAACAAGAGCTCTTGCAAAGGCCATGATCCCCGAGGTGACATGTACTTTACAATCACCAAATGTTCCCATAAACACATTCCTGCAAGAAAGAGGTTTGAAATCTTTTCATAAGACAATAACCACATCACATGATATTGAATGAAAAAAGAATCACATCAAAAAGCCAGGGTTACACTATAGATTGGAAACTGAGTATAACCGTGGGGCTATACTACAAAGATCTTAGAATCAAGTGTAAATGAGGTGGGATTCAATGATAAACTAAGTGCATGGGGTAGCTAGATTGTTATTTTGTTAGTGTGATAAGACAACATCAACATATCACACGAAGTAATTATACTAGCCAAGCATCAGATAATGTATAGCAACCCCATCATCATGTGTGGACTAAGTCCATTTTTTGATTTCTCACTGAAGGGACACTTGGTCTGTATCAGTATAACTTATTTTTGTCACAACTGAGGCAGTCTCCCATATAGAAGAATGATGATACAAATAGAAGAAGGTCACAATAGAGGCAGTCTCCTAGTATCCTTGACCTTACAACAGAATCAAGGGTCCTCCCATGAGGCCTAAACAACACATAACACATCATGGGGGGAAGCACAACATGGAGGTAAAGGGTTAGGAATACTTACCTGTATGCAAGTCCTGTCTAGACTTTTTGACTTGTCAGCATCTTGGCAAGATACTCCATCAAGTTTCATGTGACATTTGAGTGGTTCATGTCTATTTGTTCTTTTTTTTCAAGATGCTCATACAGTTCTTGTTTGCTCAATCCTTGTGTATATGAAGTCTTCTGTTGCGTGTGAGGAGGATAACCACTATTATTTCCAACTGATGATAATCACCTTACTCTTTTCTTACCTTTAGCTCTCTTATTTTGTTGATTTCATCTATCGTAAGGGGAAGGATTATCTTGCACCCTATCAATCTTTTGTGTTGTTGTAATCTATTGTTTCGGTTGCTCTAGGTGTTTCTCTAAAGAATTTTGGTTGACTCCTGATCCTTGGAGGGATAACAGAGGAGGAACCTCAGTATAAATACCATCTCTCCATGGACAAGGTGGGTTATCCAACTTTTCCTTATCCACTTCTATCATACCCACGATTTCATCATAATTTATATAGCCATCATCTACTTCTACTATATTTTGTTGTATCATTTTCTTATCAATATTCATAGGGAAATGATTAGTAAAGATTTGTAAATTCTGATTTAGAGGAGAAACTGACTTATTTCCATTATCCTTCACACTGTATAACATTCAAGATGATGAGGTTATGTATTTCATGTTTAAGATGCATACATCATTTTGTGTCATGTTCTTGTTGTCAAAGATAGTGACAAAAGGCATTAGCATCAAAATAAGGTCCTTGCATTCTACTAGGATACAACAATTTAGTTGGTGGAAGCTTCAAGAGATTATTACTCATAGCTTGATTCAAGATAGAATGATAGGATTCAGATATCAGAGTGAATTTTCTTTGCTGAAACTGTGTCTTTTTTAGATTAATAATATTAGATATTTGTGAAAAGTTGTTTGAATTTGGCCCATTAACCTTGATGAAACTCTTATTATTCCTCTTAAAGTTATTTTGTGAATGTCCACCCTTCAATTGACTAACTTGAGCTGATGAGTTTTGGTTTTCATACTGACTAGACGAAAGATGATAATCACAAAGGGTGGTACATAGATGTTGAAAAGAGTTATAATTCATCAAGAGAATCTTATCACAGATGTTAGGTTGTAGATTTTTAATAAGTTCACCTTCTAAACATCCTCATCCTTTATCTAGTATTGAATTTGTGCATAAAGAGTTTGATATCGACTAATCAACTCAGTTAATTTCTCTTTCATACCTTGCCTACAATGAACTAGATCAATCAAAGAGACTTGAGGTCCAATGTTTGCTTGAAAATGTTGTAGGAATTGATTAGCTAACTGTGAAAAAGAGTGTATTGAATTTGGAGTTAAAGAGAAAAACCATTCTAAAGCAGTATCTTTGAGAGATCACAAGAAAATTTTTGTTAACAAGTCCTCTTCAAAGTAGAAATTACTACACAACCATGAATGCTGCCACATGAGTATTTGAAAATTGTTGCTAAATCTGGAGTGATTCCTAGGTAGCATCCTCTAGTTGCATTCCGTACCATTGAATTAAAATCTCTGTGATGGATCTAGAGCAAAGCTGACAAGTGCACCTGTCGAGGATTGCCTCTAGCTCCAAAATGATGGATGCTTCATTATCTAGTTCTGGTAATAAAGTTTGTGCTCTGATGTTGGTGCCAAGAACTTTCTTTAGAAAAGAGACATGAAATACTATATGAACACAGGAAGAAGGAGGAAGCTCCAATTTATAAGCAACATATCCAATCTTCTGAAGAACCTTATATGGCCCATAGAACTTTTGAGCCAGCTTATGATGCCCTTTGAGTTTTAGGCATGATTGTTTGTATGGTTGTAGATGAAGAAAAACCATATCACCTACTTGAAAAGTGCACTCAGAACGGTGATGATCAGCTTGTTGTTTCATTCAATTTCTTGCCATGTGAAGATTGTCCTACAAGATGCAAAGAATTTGATCCCGGGTTCAGAGAACTATGTCGACTGCTTGAACTAGTGAACTGCTGGGGGTGTATGGAAGGAGCACTGGCGGTGCCTGACCATAGACTGCTTCATATGGAGTCATTGTAGATGTGATGTAGTAGGAGGTATTGTACCATCATTTGATAAGAGGGAGACACTTTCCCCACTGATGTTGTTGTTTTGAGGTGAAGCAACGAAGATAAGTTTCCAAACATTTGTTGATAATTTTAGTCTAACCATTTGTTTGTGGGTGATACCCAGAACTCATCTTCAGTTTGGTGCCAGTGTGTTGAAATAGTTCTTACTAAAAATGACTAGTGAAAGTTGCATCATGATCTAAGACAATGGAAGAAGGGATGCCATGAAGATGGAAGATCTGGTCCATGAATATTTGTGTGACTGAGGAGGCTGTATACGGATGGTTGAGGGCACAAAAATGACTATATTTGGAGAGGTGATCAACCACAACCAAGATCACTATCTTTTCTCTAGATTTAGGGAGACCCTCAATGAAATCCATAGAAATATCTATCCAAATCTGTGTAGGGATGGGCAAGGGTTCAAGCAATCTAGGAAGGAGTGTCATTTCACCCTTGTTGTGTTGGCAAGTATCACATTCAACCACCATATATTGAATTGTCCTTTTCATTCCCTTCCAATAGAAGTTACACCATGCTCGCTCATAAGTTTTGAGGAACCCAGAGTGCTCTACCGATGGAGAAGTATGGAATTCATAGAAGACAGCTTGGTAAAGATCTATGCTCTGGGGAAGCACCAGATGACCCTTGTATCGCAAAGAAGCACCATCCTAAGAGTAATGCGGTATAGAAGAAGGGTTAGTGGCCAACTGTTGAAATATTTGAGATAATGAAGAGCCATTTACATAGCCCTACTGGATAGATTCTAACCAATTTGGAACAGGCATAGAAATAGCGGAAAGGGAAGCTTGATCATCAAATGTGCGAGAAAGAGAATCCGCCACAATATTGTCCTTACCCTTCTTGTAAGTGATCTCATAGTCATAACCCATGAGTTTGCTGACCCATTTCTGTTGTGCTGGGGAGGAGACTCATTGTTCCAAGAAATATTTCAGACTCTAGTGGTCAGTCTTGATGCAAAAATGATTCCCTAGTAGGTATGGCTGCCACTTTTGTATTGCATGCAAAATAGCCATCATTTCCTTCTCATATGTAGAGAGTACTAAATTCTTGCCAGAAAGGGCTTTGCTGGTGAATGCAATGGGATGTCCATCTTAAAGGAGAACATCACCAAGTCCATTTCCACAAGCATCACTCTCAATAGTGAAGGTCTTGGAAAAATATGGCATAGCTAGAACAGGTTTAGTACACATAGCTTGTTTCAACTTTTCAAATGCACACTTAATAGCATGTGTCTAGATAAAAGCAGGGTAAGTGCAAAAAGATGGGGGACCAAAAAGTGGCCACATTATTTTCAAAAAAAAATAATGCATAACGCGAGTGCGTTATAACGCACTTGCGTTATGGTTTGGTAATGACGAGCCAAAGGCTCATCAAAACCAAATCATAACGTGCTCGCGTTATAATGCGAGCGTATTATTACTTCTTATAAATAAATAAAAAATCTTTTCACTTCATTTCATTTCTTTTTTATCCTATATACCCATGGCCTGCAAACCCTAGGAAGTGCGCTCACATTTTGGAAAACTCAATTCAACACAAAAATCTTTGCAATTCGTCGCCAAAATGCTGCCATGACATCGAGCACGCCAAAGGAGTGAGTTTTATTTGTTTTTTTTTTTGAATTTGTTTCTAAATAGGTAGGTTTGAGTTAATTTTTGATGTAAATTTTTTTAATTGTTAGGAAATGTTAATGCACATCCTCCTCCTCAAAATCCACAAAATCCTGCGGAACAATAACCTCCTCCATCCATTCCTTGACATGCCCCTAGAACACAAGAAAATATAATGGGGCAAATTGAAAATAACAAAAAAGAAATTGAAGATATAATTGTAAGGTTGAAAGATCCTTCCACTTCAACCTTGCATAGGTCCACGCTTACGGAATCTCTTGAATCTATGTTATCAAATGTAGATTCAATTAGCAAGCAAATATCTAGCTGGACAGATAAGAGGAGAGAGTTTAGAGACTATTATGCAGACAAGTTGTCATACCAAGATGTGAAAAAATTACAAATTACAAAATTAGACTTGTGTTCGATTTTCACAAACCCACAAACAAATCAACCTCCACTTATTACATGCAAGAGGTTCCCTATCCATTGGTGCAACAACCAAGTGATAAGGGACAATTTGGGCAGAGGTGGTGGATGGTTTTTGACCATCCTCCATGCAATAATAATGAGGTCCCTCAATACTTTTTGAGGAAACTCTACTGCGAGTTTGTCCTCAATAAAGTGCCAAACTATTTTGATATGCGGGACTTCCAGGGTAGAGGTGGGGGGTCAGCACAAGATAGAACAGGGGCACGTGTTGACCCACAATGGGCAGTGAGATGAGTAATCAGTAGACCAGCCCATGAGCATATTTCTATCCCTTCCATTTTGAAGGAGAGTGTTGAGGTCGATACACTTCAGTCCATTAGTGCCTTGACCCAGAGCATCATAGAGCATGCTAGTCCTACGACACAGGGTGGGTTGGGAGATAGTGCGAGGAGTAGGGTCCCACCCCATGCTTGTCAGACTTGCGGGTTAGCCTATGGTTATGACCCCATGGATAGTCTGGACACAGGTGCACAGGCTACATCTATAGCTAAGCAGATGGTGATGACAGATACCCTCCTGAGTGAGACTTTCAGCCTTGATACTTAGGTAAATATTAGCAAGTTTAGTGAATTTAATTTACTAAATTTTATTTTTGAAATGCAAGATTAACTAATTTAGTTTGATGATTTTAATGAAATTTCAGGGTCATAGCGTTGATGCAGTTTTTAGTGGTTCACCACCTACATATTACACTAGATCATCTACTGTTGGGGTATGTAACTAGTAAACAATTATGAATATTACATGTGAATAGCATTGTTATATGAATGGTATTCTAATATTTGATTTTGGATGTTGAATAGGTTAATATTGGAGATGTCACGGCAACACTTGCCAGCGGTGGTGGACTTCAAAGCTTCATGGAGGTAATAAAATAAATAGTTTAATGAATGAATTGTACTTACTAGATTTTTGTATGTGACTTGTGTGCTTTATTGTGTGTACTTCCATGTTTAGATGAACACATGTGTATTTTAGGAGCCATGATTTGCATCACTATTATAGTTTTCCTAATTGAATAATGTTGTTTTATTTCCAAATGATGCAGGCTGCAGAGACACCTCCCGATGTTCATAGGGCAATGGAGCATGGTGTGACCTCTACGATTCATAGCTCCATGGCATTAACGTGGGTATGAGGCAGATTAGTAAATTTCAATTTACATTCATTGTTATAGTTGTTTATTTTTTAAAAACCAAAAGATTATTGATCTGAAGTTTAATTTCTATCTGGATGGTTTCTATAGGACATGACATCACCACGGCCTATTCCTACTACTGAGGCAAGTGAGGAGACAGATTATATGGTAGCGGTAAGTGATTATTTTGTTAAATGTTTCATTTTTTATAACATGTAATTTCTATATATTAATGTCTATACTTTTTATTGTAACAGCTAAAGATGCAGGACGAACTAAATAGGAGGAGCAGCCCTTGGATTCGTAGTAGACCACCCACATGCGCATCTCCATCCCCTAGAAGATCGAAGGCTACCCATGATCTATTCTCTTCACTAGCCAGAGGGGAATGACTTTTTATTGTGTTCCTTTGTTGTATGCCTATATGGCATTCTTGTAAGCCTATATGGCTATTTTGTATATATGTTATACTTATATCAATAGATATTAATGTATGCCTATATGGATATTTGGTTAATACAAATCTTTTCTATTGATGGTGTCCATACTTGCATTATAAATCCATGTTTGAATGGATATTTGTAGATGGCTACTTCAAATATTTAAAGTCCAGTTGTATTACATAGGATGTTTGTTGATCCAATAAGCTAGCTATTGTTATTCAAGTATCACCTAAACCTCATTTTGGAACTAAAAGATAAAAGTTGTATTTAAAAAAAAAATGAATCATCATGTTGAATAGAAAATATTAATATTCTTTCTGAGTAGTATACAATGTCAACTATATGCAATACAAAAAAATGAATCATCATGTTATTCTTTATGTTTGAGATCCTGAAAATGACTAAGTCTGGTAGCCTGATATCTTGAAACACTAAAAATTGACTAAGTCTAAAATCTAGTGGATCCTCCAAATTCTATAATCTACATGTTAAATCTGGTGGATTCGAGACCTATCTCAAATATCCTGAAAGGTATATTGAAAAATATTTAAAGTCTATTCAATATACCTTATCCTCTAGGACTTACACTTCTAGGTGCAAAATTGCTCTAAGGAGTTAGGCGCGCTTTCCCACCTTTGCAGACTCAAATTAGCGCCTA
Source organism: Cunninghamia lanceolata (assembly GCA_027924645.1). Classification (NCBI taxonomy): domain Eukaryota; kingdom Viridiplantae; phylum Streptophyta; class Pinopsida; order Cupressales; family Cupressaceae; genus Cunninghamia; species Cunninghamia lanceolata. Next base: position 22,971 of record BSBN01000121.1, on the reverse strand, counting down.
AGCCTGAGACCTCAAACTGTGCCTAGAGAAGAAAACAAACCTTTGATCATCCCAAGTTATGGCTCCTTGAATGGAATTGATACAAATGACCTTAAGCATTGAAAATTTGACAAGGAAATCACATTATGAGTTTAGGCGCCCTTCATGCTTCATATCACCAATTTTGGCACCTTGGCAACATAGTAGATGAATAACACCTCAAAATGAGCACCTAAGGGTGATGTAGTCATACAAGGGTGCAAACAAGTGTTAAAATCCTTAAAATATCAAGGAATAATCCAAATTCAAGTAAGGCACATTTTCACGCCTTGATCATCATCTAAGGCACCTTGCAAAGGAGGTCTTGAGCAACATAAACCTTAGGCGCAATTTCTTGCTTCTACAATCAAATTTGAGTGCCTAAGGAGTGGATTGGTGATGGACATCACTTTGAGTGCCTTAAAAGTGTTTGAAGGTTTGAATTGGTGAATGACAGCACCTAAAGGTCTTAGAACCAACTAGAATAAGGAATTGAAGAATGAGTTAACCACTTTGAGCGCCTTGAAGGAGAGAAGTATGTATATGAAGATTGATTGAATGTTTGAAGTTTAGGCGCACTTTACTTGTCATCTAATCACATATTGGCACCTAGGAAGAGTTGACATGAAACAATCCTTTGAGTGGACTCCTTGATGAGATCTCTCCCATTGTTTAAACTTGTTGAAATGTTAAAAGCTAAGTCAAATGGATTCTAGGAAATCTTTGCCTTCAGAATGACCTTGAATTAGTGCCTAAGCATAACAAGAGAGTTTAAATCCATTCAATATGGCACCTTGTAAGAGGAGAGCTTAAGAGCATGAGACTAGATGGCATTTAAGAGTCAAGATCATCAAAATCCAAATAAATGGGCTAAGTAGGCTAAGGCACCTTTACTTGTCATTCAATACCTCCATGAGCACCTAGATTGAAATTGCATCCAAGGACATCTAAGAGTAGGCACCTAGAGGGGAAAAGTCATCCTAAGACCTTCATAATTATTTAAAGCATAAAATATGCCAAGTATAAAGCTTCATGATGTTGTGTTCTCTTTCACCTCCATATAGATCTAGATTGGCACCTTAGATAAAGTATCACAAATCTATATCATTGAGTATGTTTCAAGAGAGAAAGGCTTACTTCAAGCATGTTTAATCATTCAAGGTCTTACAAATAATGAATAGAGCCTAAATTGATGCTAGGCGCCTCCTCTTGTCTCTACTATCTAGTTTTGGCACCTAAGGAGAAATTGCATCTAGTGAACTCATTAATTGGCACCTAGGAATATGATACAAGTCCAAGACTTCAAATTTGAGTGCCTAGAAGTATGATGGATTGAAGAAGCTACATTGGCACTTAAGGGTAAGTTGTATCTAATGACATCACCTAATTGAGCGCTTAGGAGGTATAAAATTTAACATTGACATGAGGACAAGCGCTTAGTAAAGGAGAGTTTCTCAAACATTTAAACATGTGAATGAAGTCATAGAAATGCACTAAGTCATCTAGGCCCCATTTTCCCCTTGTGTACCCTTACATTTGTGCCTAAGAAGAAGTAACTTCAGTTCATTGGAGTGTTTGAGTATTAAGGATTTCTTAGCAATGCTTTGAACCCCTTTGAACAAAGCAAGATCAACAAGATACATCTCAAGTGTTCATTATCAAAGTAATCATATTGAAGATATCATAAAAAGATCAGTTTGGTCACACAAGGAGAAGAACAAAAGTTACACCCCTTTACAACTTTACACTACCTCCTTCTAACGATTTTTTGGGCAGCAGAAAACCTTTCACCACGGGAAAACACCTTAGAGATATAAAAAACTGAGAGAGGTTATTGTAGAGGCACTCTACATGATCGCGTTGCCTAAGATGAAATGTTTCTAAGTGACATGGTTTTTGAATAACATCTCATCAAGATTGTTGCCTTTTTGCACTTTGGACTCTTCAAGGATATCAGCAGTACAATGTAGCTTAAACTATTTCAACATGTTTGGGTGAAAAATAGGACCATACCTAGCATAAATGTACCCATCTGGACACGTTGGAATAGTTAGTTTGGTCACATCAGGAGCAGGACAAAAGTTACACCCCTTTGCAACTTTACACTGCCTTCTTTTGATGATTTTTGGGGCAGAAGAAAACTTTTCACCACAGGAAAATGCCTTAGATATATAAAAAACATAGAGAGATTATTGTAGAGGCACTCTACGTGATCACGTTTCCTTAGACGAAATGTTTCTAAGTGACATGGTTTTTGAGTAACATCTCGTCAAAGATTTTTGCATTTTTGCACTTTGGACTCTTCAGAGATATCGTCGATACAATGTAGCTCAGACTGTTTCGACATGTTTGGGTGAAAAAAAAGACCATGCCTGGTGTAAATGTACCCATCCAGATGCATTGGAATAGTCATTTTGGTCACATCAGGAGAAGGATGAAAGTCACACCCCTTTGCACCTTTACACTGCCTCCTTCTGATGATTTTTGGGGTAGCAGAAAACCTTTCACCACGGGCAAATTCCTCAGAGATATAAAAAATTGAGAGAGGTTATTGTAGAGGCACTCTACGTCATCATGTTGCCTCAGACGAAATGTTTCCAAGTGACACATTTTTCGAGTAACATCTTGTCAAAGATTGCTTCCTTTTTGCACTTTGGACTCTTCAGGGATATCGTCAGTACAATGTAGCTCAGACTGTTTCAACATGTTTATGTGAAAAAAAGGACCATGCCTAGTGTAAATGTACCCATTCAGATGCGTTGGAATAGTCAGTTTGGTCGTATCAGGAGTAGGATGAAAGTTACACCCCTTTGCAACTTTACACTGCCTCCTTCTGACGATTTTTGGGGCAGCAGAAAACCTTTCACCACGGGAAAATGCCTCACAGATATAAAAAAATGAGAGGTTATTGTAGAGACACTCTATGTGATTACATTTCCTTAGACATAATGTTTCTAAGTGACACGTTTTTTAAGTAACATCTCATCAAAGATTGCTGCCTTTTTGCACTTTAGACTCTTCAGGGATATCGTTGATACAATGTAGCTCAGACTGTTTTTACATGTTTGGGTGAAAAATAGGACCATGCCTGGCGTAAATGTACCCATCTAGATGCATTGGAATAGTCAGTTTGGTCACATCAGGAGTAAGACAAAAGTTACACCCCTTTGCAACTTTACATTGCCTCCTTTTGACGATTTTTGGGGCAGCAGAAAACCTTTCACCATGGGAAAATGCCTCAGAGATATAAAAAATTGAGAGAGGTTATTGTAGAGGCACTATACGTGATCGTGTTTCCTTAGACATAATGTTTCTAAGTGACACAATTTTTGAGTAACATCTCATCAAAAATTGCTGCCTTTTTGCACTTTGGACTCTTTAGGGATATCATTGGTACAATGTAGCTCAGACTATTTGGACATGTTTGGGTGAAAAATAGAATAATGCCTAGCCTAAACATACCCATCCAAATGTGTTGGAACTATCATTTTGGTCACATCAGGAGAAGGACACCAAAAATGCATAACATGATGATGTAAGAATGTGTATATGTGTAAAAATGTAGCAGGAAATTAAAAAAAGACAAACCTTACAAATTAATGTGCATACTTACAACTCAATGTAACATGATTTTGCAAAATCAATGTGAATACTTACAAATTAATCCAATGAACCATCCAGGTCTGCTTTACTCTTTATTGTGTCAAGTATTGCTTCATGGTCAGACTGACGCACCTTCCACAAGATTTTGTTCAAAGGTCTACCCCGATACTTTATCAAATGAACATTGGATACCATGACAAGGTTCAAGTAATGAAGAATCTTCTAATGTGTGTCAAAGTCCTGAAACAGCCTATCATTAACACTCTTATGTGGGTACCTTCTAAGCCATGTTCCAGTAATAACCACTGAGCCTGTAGGGTATTCGATGTTTTCTCCATCTGTAACAGGGGACTCTAATTTCTTTTTGGCCTCAACATGACATAAGTAATAATATGTTCCCTCTTCATTATCTTCATCTGCAATAACTGCATATACATGCCCTATATTGATATGTGTAGCAAATTAAATGAAATTAGTCAACATTACAAAAACACTACAAAGTAAGATGACATTACCTAGTTGAACTAGATGAAATTAGATGCATATATGTGCCCTATATTACCTGGTTGAACTAAATCTGATATGTGGTCAAAGTCAACTGATGATTCTATCTGTGTTAGTTCCAGTGTCGTCAGGGGTCGATACGTGTCAAGTGGGCTAAGATAACTTAATTGCCATTCATCAACCCACTTCTTTGACTCGCACTCATCCCAGAATTGAATTGTACAAGAAGAACAAAAACATGACATCTTTTGCATATGGATACTCTATGAACCTGCAATTGAGCTTCTGAAAGAGTGCATCTCATTTGATCCTGTCAGCAGAGAACAATCCTCATATGGTGCAATGTTAGTATCATCTATCAACCAAAAAAATCTATGAACTAAAGACTTACCTTCATTATCTGGACCCATGGAAGCATTACACCACTTGACAATCGATTTTGCATTTGTCAACTTTGCATTTTCTTTATACTTTAACTCTTCTCATGCTATGGCTCTTTTATTACATGCTCCTACACCATCATGCTCCCCCTTTCCATGCCCGGCCTCACAAAAGTTCCACATATGCTGAATACCTGTAAAATTATACCTCCTACTCAGCTAATAGAAATTTCGTGAGTTCTTGAATTGTGACGCATAGTTATCTGACCATATGATATGCTAACTAAATGATATGCTCCTTCTAGCCAAATCATTGTAGAACACCTGAAAGCAACCTTGCACAAACTCTGAAGAATGCATACGATCATCACTAATATAGAAATTATACTCCCTTATGATCTTTCTATCATCCTCTGTACTATCATTCACATGAATGAATGCGATGTGCACAAATATAGAAACTTGTGTGGAGTTGTAATATTGTGATTGCACCTCACGTTGTGGCTGTAAACTGTAGTTCTCTGCAAAGTTGATGACTAAAACAATGCTACCAACCAAAAATGTGTCCTTGCATAACTTGAATTGCAAGTCCAACCATCGAGCTCTATGGGCATGTCTTGCATACTCATACACTATGCTGTCACGAAATATAGGCATAAACTGATACACTAGAATCTTTTCAATAACAAATTCACACCTCTTTGCTTCTTTACCATCTTTTGTATTGTATGCCACTGTTTTATACTTGCCAAACTCTACTAGTTCATTTCCAACCGCATGTGTTCTTTCCATATGTTCACATATTGGCAAATGTTGGAAGCCACTGCAACGATGACATGTGCCATCCAAGCATAATTTCTTGTAGAATATTTGACCTTCCTCTCTTTCACATAAAATTCTTGATATGAAGTCTCTTGAAGATGTTGGTGGGGCACGTATGGCACAACCTTGCAAAACATTGTTAGTATGCATATCTAAACATATAGACCTATATACATCAAAATGGTTAGAAAATCCAATATGTAATCTACAACAACTACTGCGAGTGTGATTTATCTTGACATAGAAAGGTTTTAGCATTTCAAAATATCTTTGATAAATTTTAATTTCAGGATACTTCTCTAAAAATTTGCCATAAAACTGTGTTTGAGTCTCATCCAAAAAATGCTTTGGATGTGGCTCATGGTTCTGACTACCGATTTTCCTTCTTACCACATCCCTTTGATTCAGAGATACCCTTGTGTAATTCTTCCAAAAGTATTCAATTAGTGATCTCAATGCTTCAACAATTGGTTTATATTTTCATGGTAGTCTCCCTGAGAATGCCCATAATTCATTGGCATTAGTGTCCTCAATTCTTTGGCGTCTTCCAATGGCTCTTGATAAATTTTTCATATTAATTCTCAATTCTTGACTCATCTTTCTCATGAGATGAGATTTCCTCATTTGACTACTTACTATAGTTGATGTAATCACACGTCGTGTTGCATTACTATCTTTTGTGTGTGAGGTGTTACCCACACTCTCATATGCACTCACTAGATTCTTGACAATAAATTTTTCACTTGAAGCCTCTGATGTTCTCAACCCAAGAATCTTCATGATGGACCTATACTTTATACTTCGCATCATTTCAATAAATAGTTGACATCTTGTAGTCTCATTTAACTTTTCAAAGAACAATCTCCAAATCTTATGAGCATATCTTCTACAAGTGCATTTTGGAATCTTACCTTCCATTAGCTGCAAAATATTCTCATCAATATCAATCAAATACTTTGGCTTTCTATGCAAAATTCTAGGTGGTGTTAAGTTAGGTAAATTCATCTGAACATTAGGAATTTCATCAATATTTAAATGAGATGGGCTAGATGGCATACCTTCGATTGAAGATGGAATAGATGACATACCTTGAGGTTGAGGTGGGAATGATGGCATACCTCTTTGATCACATGTGAGTGATGATGTAATCTCAACTTGAGATGCAGTAGATGGTGTCCCTACACGTTGACTTGCGATAGAGGATGTGTCTCCAACTATGGTATTCAAATCTCTCGTAGCACGAAGTTTTTGCATTCGTTCTCGTTGTGATGGTTGTCATTCCTCTTCAATTGGCATGTCTTCATTTATCGTGTCCAATTTCCTCTTCTCACAAAGTTCCCTCATAGCCACTGCTTTCTTTACATTCTTAGCTTCTATCTCTTCCTATGTTGGTTTAATTCTTGATCATTTCCTCGGCATGATGGAGAATTTGTCTGTAGCATGATAAAGAGACCAATATTAGCTCCTAAGAAATGAATACAAGATAATAGTGGGATTGTATTTTTATTATGTTGTAAGGATTTATTCTTGTATAGTTTGACATCATGGTATGTTAAGGTCTGTTTATTACATATAATTATTAAATAGCGCAAGTGTAGAAAATATACATGGCATCATGTGAGATTTTAGACTGCTTTCTTGATTGGGAATGTGTCTATTTTAAACATGTATGATAAAGCATGATAAAGTAATTCAAATAGAATTAAGAAAAATGTAAAGAGCATGCATGTAAAGACTTGACATACCTAAAAAATGAAGATTCGAATGGAGAGAGTACCCAATTATGTAGTGTTTTTTTCTGCTTGCATCAAACTCCTCAACAATTTGAGTTTTTCACCACTTGCTTCCTTTTCAATGTTAAATTGAATAACACTCAAATATAATTACTAACAACAATACTATTAACCAATCTATAATGTTAAATTCCTAAAATTGAATCACAATTAACATTGCAACACTACAAAAATTGAAACTTGAATAGATATAAATCAAACTTGGTGTGAAAACTATGTTATTTCCTCCTTCTCAAGTTGGCAAAGTAGAAAAGGTGGTGGAAAGATCATGCAAAGGTGGTAGCATGTGTAAAATGTGCATGTGAACTTCCCAACAACATGAAAGCACTTCTTTTTTGTTAGAGCATGCACAAAATCAGTATGAAAATAGAGCATGTGGGCCTAGATCACAAGGCTCAACACTTTTTTACCGTTTCTATAGCAGGAGAAAATGTGAGTGCATTATAACGTGCTCATGTTTTGCCTTGCTATAGATTGATCCATAAATATTTTACCTATCTCACTTTTGATAGCACCTTTATAATATCTCACCCCTAGTTCCATTAGCTCATGTTCTATATCTCACTTATCTTTCCCCCTCACCTCTCTACCTCTCCCCTCTCTATGTCTCTCATTCGCTCTTTGTCTACTTTAACCCTAATCCCTCGAACCTCAACCCTATCCCTAAACCCTCGACCCTCGAACCTCAACCCTTAAATCTGATCCCTCAACCCTCAACCCTATCCCTAAACCCTAAAGCCTAAAGCCTCAACATCAAATCCTAATCCCTCAACCCTTCACTCTAATCCCTCAACCCTAAACCCTATTCCTAAACCTTCAACACTATACCTTAAACCCTAATCCCTCAACCCTCAACCCTAAACCTTATCCCTAAACCCTAATCCCTCAACCCTCAACCCTAATCTATCATCCCTCAACTCTAATCTCTCATCCCTAAACCCTAAATGCTATCCCTATTCCTAAACCTATAATGGGCTCGATACTATACCTTAAACCCTAGTCCATTATCCCTAAACCCTCCAACCCTATCCGTAATCCTTATACCCTCGACACTCTACTTTAACCCTAATCCCTCGACCCTCAACCCTATCCCAAAACTGTTAACCCTCAACATCAAACCCTAATCCCTCAACCCTTAACTTTGATCCCTCAACCCTCAATCCTATCCCTAAACCCTAAACCCTAAAGCCTCAATGTCAAATCCTAATCCCTCAACCCTTCACTCTAATCCCTCAACCCTAAACCATATCCCTAAACCCTCAACACTATACCTTAAACCCTAATCCATTAACCCTCAACCCTAATCTATCATCCATCCACTCTAATCCCTCATCCCTAAACCCTAAACGCTATCCCTATTCCTAGACCCTCAACGGGCTCAATACTATACCTTAAACCCTAATCTATTATCCCTAAACCCTCCAACCCTATCCCTAATCCTTATACCCTCGACACTCTACTTTAACCCTAATCCCTTGACCCTCAACCCTATCCTAAAACCCTTAACCCTCAAACCTCAATGTACTCAACCCTCAACATCAAACCCTAATCCCTCAACCCTTAACCCTTAAAACTTGAACCCTAAAACCTATCCCTACACGCTCGACACTCGATACTATATCTTAAACTCTAATTCCTTAACCCTCATCCCTAAAGCCTCATCCCTAAATCCTTAAACCTTCAACCCTAAACCCTATCCCTAATCCCTCTACTCTCGACACTCTTATTTAACCCTAATCCCTTGGCCATTAACCCTATCCCTCAACCCTCAACCCTCAACCCTCAACATTAAACCCTAATTCATCAACCTTAAACCCTAATCCTTCAAACCTAAACCCTATCCCTAAACCATCAACCCTCAACACTATACCTTAAACCCTAATCCCTATCCCTCAACCCTTAACCCTTAAAACTTAAACCCTATCCCTACACCCTCAACACTTGACACTATATCTTAAGCCTTAAACCCTCATCCCTAAAGCCTTAACCCTCAATCCTTAAACCTTCAACCCTAAACCCTATTCCTAATCCCTCTACCCTCGACACTCTAACCCTAATCTCAACATTAAACACTAATCCATCAACCCTAAACCCTAAACCCTATCCCTAAACCCTCAACCTGCAACACTATACCTTAAACCCTAATCCATCAACCCTACAACCTAATCCTTCAACCCTCAACCCTAATCTCTCATCTCTAAACCCTAAATGCTATCCCTATTCCTAAATCCTCAACCCTCGACACTATACCTTAAACCCTAATCCCTTATCCCTAAACCCTAAAACCTATCCCTCAACCCTTAACCCTTAAAAATTAAACCGTAAAACCTATCCATAAACCCTCGACGCTCAACACTATATTTTAAACCCTAATCCCTTAACCCTCAGCCCTAAAGCCTCAACCCTCAATCGTTAAACCTTCAACCCTAAATCCTATCCCTAATCCCTCTACCCTCAACACTCTACTTTAACCCTAATCCCTTGACCATCAACCCTATCCCTAAACCCTCAACCCTCAACCCTCAACTCTCAACATTAAACCCTAATCCGTCAACCCTAAACCCTAATTCGTCAACCCTAACCCCTCAACCCTAAACCCTATCCCTAAACCCTCAACCCTCAACACTATACCTTAAACCATAATCCCTCAACCCTAAACCCTAAACCCTATCCCTAAACCCAACAAAACTGCTTTGCCTTATGTTAGGTTGTTAAACCCATCATTTTTGACACTCTTCTCTTAAAGATATTTAAGTTGCAAGGATATGTCAGAAAAATGGCTATGAACTTTTTTAATGTTAGTAATGTTATATGGCATGTTTTTCTAGCCCATCTGGGGTTCATTATGCCAATAGGTGCACACACTATGAGAAAATCTTTGCATATAGTACATCCACAGTGAGTAATTAATAGTTGAAATAAGAAGGATGATCATTATGAGAAAAACTTTGCATTGGGGTACATCTATGTTTCTTGCTGTCCACCCCACACTTAGGGGAGGTATATTGTTATGAAATAGGCAAATAATATCCCATTGTTTACTGGCTCTATCCACAAGAACTACTAAACTATACCTTAAACCCTAATCCCTCTACCCTCAATACTCTACCTTAACCCTAATCCCTCAACCCTTAACCCTAAATCCTATCCCTAAAGCCTCAGCCCTAAACCCTAATCCCTCAAGGTCCTAAACTCTAATCTCTTATCCCTAAACTCTAAATCCTATCCCTAAACACTCAACCCTCAACCTTAAACCTTAATCACTCAATCCTTATCCACCCCTCTCCTCCCTATCTAGCTCACTCCCATCTCTACCATCCTCTACCCTTGACACTATACATACATACATATAGGCATACATAGATACATACATACATATAAGCATACATACATACATACATACATGATTAATAGCCTTGATCATAAAAAAATTTAAGGGGAACATAATGCGAGCACATTATAACACGCTCGTGTTATTTCAAACATGACAAACAACAAAAACTTTTTGTGAAAAAGGAAAAATGCAAAGCAAAAAATAACGTGAGCGCGTTATAACACGCTTGTGTTATGTTTTTCTTTGGGAATCCCAAGCCTTGGGCTTGTGAATTTCTTTGGATTTCCAACCCAAAGGCTTGGAGTGCCTTTTCAACATCCACAGACGTGTTTTTCCACATTCTTCAAGATTTCACATAATTTTGTTTGTGCTAACCCTTAGATTTGCACGTGTTTCAAGCTCAAACAAATCAAACACCTAGGTAATGTTAGGCTTTCTCTTATCTATTTGACGATGTGTTTTTTTTCACATTTTAACAATGTTAAGCCTTTCATCTTTAATTTCTTTTGTTTGTGTGTCTATTTTTGGGCAAAAACCATTGTTTGGTCTTTTTTTCATTGTAAATTAACTATTCATTGAAATTTCAAAAAAATTACATATTTAGAAACTAGACTCCATTCTACAAATATTAAAAAAAGAAAAAAATGATTTTCAATTAGTTTTAAAAAATTATAGGGGTAGCACGGCCAAAATTCTATTTTTTAGGATGTGTCCACTTTGAAACTTAGTAAAAAATTAAATATTCGTCAAAAAATTATTAGAAAAATCATGCATAAACTACATGCTATTAGCTAATTTCTCACTGAAGCGATTTTAAAAATACCAAAAAAAAGTTGACCTTTTGAGGGAGCCACAAAACATGCTATGTTATGTTTTTTTGACAGAAACAACACCAATTTCTGTGGCTTCCTCTTTTGAACCCCTTAATCTATGCCATTTTCAAAAAAAAAATAGTAGTTTAGAAAGTAGACTCAGAGCACTACAAACATTGTTTTGGTTGCATCTCCAAATTTTGAGTGTAATTATATACTTAATTTCTCATCCAAGGCCAGCATTTCTTGATGTCAGAAAAAAGTGGCCACTTAAGACCCCTTTTTGGCCCCCCATCTTCTTGCACCCAGCATCCTTTTTTAACATAGCTGTTAATGGAGCTGCAATCTTCTCGTAATCCTTGACAAACTAGTGATAGTAGCCAGTCAGCCCCAAAAAGCCACAGAGGCTCTTGAGTGTCTAAGGATGCGGCCAATTTTTCATGGCATCTATTTTTGTAGGATCCATGCAAACCCCTTGGGTTGAAACAATATGCCCAAGATACTCCACTTCCTCCTGGCCAAAAACACATTTAGACTACTTTGCATAGAGATGATTATTAGAGAGAAGTTCCAACACGAGATCTAGGTGTTGGAGATGCTCAGCCCATGTTTTACTATAGATGAGGATATCATCGAAGAAGACTAGAATGAATTTCTGCAAGTAGGGCCGAAATATTTTATTCATCAATCCCTGGAATGTTGAAGGAGCATTAGTGAGGCCAAAGGGCATGACCAAAAACTCATAGTGGCCATCATGCATGCAGAAAGCCATTTTAGGGATATCATCCTCATGAACCTAAGTTTGGTGATACCCAGAACGAAGATCCAACTTGTAGAAAAAATGAGCACTGTGAAGCTCATCAACAATAGGAATCAGAAACTTATCCTTGATTGTGATGTGATTAAGTGCTCGGAAGTCAATGTAGAGGCGCTACGACCCATCTTTTTTCTAGACAAGAAGAACAGGTGAAGAAAAGGAACTAGTACTAGGCCGAATAATACCTTGCTTCAGTAAGTCTCGAACGAGCATCTCAATCTTTGTCTTTTGGTGAAATGGGTAGCGGTAGGGCCTAATGTTGGGAGGAACGCTTCCAGGAAGGAGCTGAATATGGTGGTCTTCTGGTGGGGAAGGTGGCAATCTCACTGGTTCAACAAAGACACAGGCATAACTATCCAAAATTCATTGTAGATCAGAAGGAGTAGTGGAGACCGCTGATGGTTGCATCTAAACGGAATGGAGGTGAGAAATGACACCATGTGAATTCTTCTTAAGAAGCTTTTCCATGCAATGTGAACTTATGATGCTAAGAGACCCCAGTTGTAAGCCCTTCAATGTGTGTTTTTTCCCATTGTTTGAAAATTGCATCCAAAGTTTAGCAAAATCCCATAAGATGGGTCCAAGTGTGTGTAACCATTGGGCGCCCAAAACAATATCACACCCACCTAAGGGCAAGGCAAACATGTCAGAGCGTAGGTTATAATTGCCAATAGAGATACGCACATTGTGACACTTCCCTTTGCAAGGTAATGTGCCCCTATTAGCAATCATGACTTCAAAGATGGAGCAAGGATGGATAAAACAATCAGCCTATTTGGTGATCCGAAGGTCAATGAAGTTATGAGTGCTGCCAGAATCAATGAGTATTGTAAGAGGGAGCTTCTTGAAGTAATCCTTGACCCGCATGGTCTGTGGGGTGGTGACTCCTGCTAAAGCATGGAGAGAGATCTCTGGGTGGTCTTCCTGAGAAGCAGGGTCAATAAGAAGTTGTTGAGTATCAACCTAATCATCCACTATATCATGAGCATTGGTAGAAACTTCAATTTCAGGTGGAGAATCCACATCCAAGACATAGAGCTTTTGCTCAACACATCTATGTCCCCGAGTGAATTTCTCATCACAATTATAACAAAGCCCTTTTTCTCTACGTGCACACATCTCTGCTTCAGTCAAATGCTTGATAGGAGAAGTTCTAGGAGCTGGCGTTATTTGAGGTCATTGGGAAGCTACATTTCTAAATGGAACAAAATTAGATTTGGAGCGCTGTTGAGCTGTGATCTTGTCCTCTACCAACTTAGCCAACCCTAAGGCTCCATCATTGTGCTTGGATGAAACATTTTAACCTTAGAGCTAATTGCATCCTTCAGACCACTGATAAAACAACTCCTAAAGAATTCATCAAACAATCCCTCTGTGTGATTGGCTAGTTTTTCAAACTCCATTTGATATTCTCTCATAGTTCCTGATGCAGAGGCATCCACACTATAACCTTCGCATAGAGCATGGATGTCTGCAGCCCATCATCATCATCATATTCATCCTCATCATCATCATATTTGACTTCACTGTCAGCATCATCATCATATTTCACCTGCCGACCGATATCCTCCTGCCGACAAGCCTTCGCACTTTCGCCTGTCAACAGCATCACCTTACTCGATTATCGACAGCATCATCATGTTCGGTAGCATCATCATGTTCGACCAGCACGAACATCCTCCTGACGTCCATTGTTCACTTCAGCGACAATTTTCGTCTTCTCTTCCTTCAGCATCATGATATTCAATATCATGATATTCAACAGGATAACGAACATCCGGTTCCTTCCATTTATCCTGATGATGACAAAATCCTTAACTCCTCGCACCTTTCACTCGATGCTTGCGTCACCCGATATCCTGATGACGATGACGTCACCCGCAGCTTCTCAATATCCTGCCGCTCCGAAATGTCCTGATGACGTATATCATGATGATGATGACGTCATATCCTGCTGTTGGCCAAACTTAGTTTTTTTCGGCCCGCGATCAACTTGATCAACCTGATCTTCAACCTGATGCCGATGCACTCCTCCTCGGCTCCTCCTGATGATGATCACCCCGACGCACTTGCACTTCATGCACTCGAAAGCATCATGCTCTCCTCCACTTATCCGGATGACGTTACCCAAACTGACTGCAGGATATTTGCAGAAATATCCTGATGATGCCGTTTTGACGAACTTCTTCACTTAGCAAAATTTTACTTCGCCGATCCTCCAGGGATGACCCGATCCACTCTTAGGGTGATCTTCCACACTCTATCTTATCAGCTTGACCTAGCACATACCCATGCTAGGGTCTTCAACATCTTTCGATGGCGATCCTGCACACCTACATGCAAACAAACAAACTACAACCTACCCTACTGTACATCGCCATTCCACCGATCAGATGGATCAACCGGTGGAATGGATCAGTAAATCCATGAAACCTCTCAAACCAGCAAATTGATTTAACAATGGAATTCAACCAGAGAAAGAACACAAACAGGATCACTTTAATTTGATTTCAAAAGATGCAATACAATGATCAATCTCTCTCTCTCAGTCTCACTCTGTGCAACCTAGCTCGATCGATGATATCTATCTGTATCTGTCCATTCAATATCAAACGATCCCCATGCTTAAATAGATTATCCTACGAGTACTACTAACCCGACTCCAAGCGGCTGGGAACTCTCCAGGCGGCTGGGAGATCCAACTAATCATACATCATGACAGCTGTTCTAACAAACTTAACTAAAAATAGTAAAAGCCTGGTCAGCATGATCTTATCATGATCAGCGTGACCTTATTACATGCATTTGGTCTAACAGACCTTCTTGGAAACATAATCAAGACCTAAAACAACTAACTGCCTTATCAAGACCAGCTGTCAGGTAGGTGCTCCTGCACCATACTCCCCAACAGAAAAGAACTCATGTCCCATGAGTTTAGTATGTGGAAGTCCTCCACCTTTACACTTTGCCTTGTCAATAGTCTGACCTACTCCAGCTTTGTCTGCTGCTGGCTCTTGGCTGCTCCAAGACTTCTGAACTGTAACTTGCTTTCTGGCAAGTAAATCCTCATGCCTGTCAATGTAGGCCTTTCTCTCACATACCCTGTGTTTGCCAGGTTGTCTGACCAGAACCTCTTTCTGAACTGCCTCTTGAACTTCTGAAATGTTCAACTCTATCTTCCTGTCAACCTTTATAGGACAAGCAATAGTCCCAACTATGACAACATCCCTGTCATTCCTTTCAACTGATTGCTGTGTGCAAACCTGTTTCTGCACCTGCTGCTGACCTCTGTCAGTCACAACTGAAACTTTCTTCATCTTGTTGTCTTGAACAACTCCTTTCCCTGTAGTATCCTTATCTGCCTTTATGCCTGCTCCTCTAGACATCTGCACAAATTCCTTCTTTCCCATTAAAATGATTTGGGCTGCCTTCTGTACTGCAGCTTTTGCCTGCAATGGCATCAACTTAATAATCTTCCCATCCTTCTTGATGGTGTAGGTATTAGCATACCCATCATATAGTACCCTCCTGTCAAATTGCCATGGTCTACCCAACAGTAGGTGACAACATTCCATAGGCAAAATATCACACAAAATTCTATCATGATATGCTCCAATCTGGAAATCCACATATGCCTGTTCAGAGACAAAAAGTGATTGACTATCACTCACCCAAGATGTCTTGTAAGGGTGTGGATGTGGAATCCTTTCCAAATGCAGTTTATCCACCATTTCCTGAGATACCATGTTGTCTGTTGAACCAGTATCAATGACAACCTTACATACTTTACCTTTACTCTTGCATGTGGTCTTGAAAAGAGCTCTTCTTTGCATCATATCCTTTGATGCCTGCAAACTAATTCTCCTTAGCATCAGTGATTCTCCACTCTCTGGATATCCATAATTATCAGGATCTCTGTTTGAACTCTGCGCACTTTCTTCTACTTTCTCTTCTTGCACAAGTTGTACTCTCTTGTCATTAGTTCTATCATTTCTGGATGATGAACCTTTGTTTTTTGGACATTTGAAAGATGGATGACTAAACTCACCACAGGTGTAACATTTTCCTGAAAATGTAGTAGAACCTCTACCACCTCCAAGTCTTCCTCTATTACCTTTCCATCCACCTCTGAAATCAGACTGTCCCTGTCCTTTACCAGTGTCTTCTTGACCCTCATTGGTTTGCTTTTGTGTAGGGGCTGCTCCTCTTCCCCTATGGTTTCCTCTTCCTCTCATGGACTTATCATGTCCTCTATTCATCTTTTCTTCAATCCTGATTGCCATTTGATAACAATCCTCCACATTCTTAGGGTTAGCTAACACTAACTCATCCTGTATGTTAAATCTCAAACCAGCTAAGTACCTAGCCACCTTTTCTACCTCATTTTCATGATGACCAGATCTCATACTCAACTTATAAAACTCTTCAGTATATGTCTTCACATCCCTTTCCTTCTGCTTTAAAAACTGCAGCTTCTTAAACATCTGGATTTCATAATCCCTTGGCAAGAATTTCCCTTTTATCCTTGCTACCATCTTATCCCAAGAAGTGATCTTTGACTTCCCTTGTTTCCTTCTCTCAGATTGTACATAATCCCACCAAACCAAAGCATGACCTCCTAACTTGGTCTTTGCAATCTTTACCTTCTGATCCTCAGCAACATCTTCACATTCAAAGTGATTATCAAGTGCAGCAATCCAATCTAACAACTCATCTTCATTCAAGCTTCCAGTATACTTGGAAACATCAACCTTTACCTTAGGTTTATCATTCTGCACTGCCTTTAACAGTTTTGCCAATCTCTGGTCTTCAGCATCCAGATCTTCAGCTACCTCTTCATACTCTTCAGCAGTATCTTCATCTTCTTCAGACTCACTGTCTTCCACTTCCCTCTTTTTGTTCTTTTCCAGGGCTGTAAGCCTGGCCTGAAGTGCTTCAGCAAGCTCCTTCATCTTCCTCATCTCTCTAGCATGTTTCTCCTTCATTTCCTGCAATTCCCTTGCAGTCCCACTACCTTTCGGAGGCATTTTGTCAACCTCTCAATCAACACACAACACAATCAACTCTATCTCTACCTCTGTCCTTTCGGTGACAGAATCAACACACAACAGCCCAGACCTTTTGCTGAGCTCTGATACCACTATGATGCAGAGGCATCCACACTATAACCTTTGCATACAGCATGGATGTCTGCAGCCCATCATCATCATCATATTCATCCTCATCATCATCATATTTGACTTCACTGTCAGCATCATCATCATATTTCACCTGCCGACCGATATCCTCCTGCCGACAAGCCTTCGCACTTTCGCCTGTCAACAGCATCACCTTACTCAATTATCGACAGCATCATCATGTTCGGCAGCATCATCATGTTCGACCAGCGCGAACATCCTCCTGACGTCCACTGTTCACTTCAGCGACAATTTCTGTCTTCTCTTCCTTCAGCATCATGATATTCAACATCATGATATTCAACAGGATAACGAACATCCGGTTCCTTCCATTTATCCTGATGATGACAAAATCCTTAACTCCTCGCACCTTTCACTCGATGCTTGCGTCACCCGATATCCTGATGATGTAGATCCTGATGACGATGACATCACCCGCAGCTTCTCAATATCCTGCCACTCCGAAATGTCCTGATGACGTATATCATGATGATGATGACGTCATATCCTGCTGTTGGCCAAACTTAGTTTTTTTTTCGGCCCGCGATCAACTTGATCAACCCGATCTTCAACCTGATGCCGATGCACTCCTCCTCGGCTCCTCCTGATGAT
The DNA here is from genome assembly GCA_027924645.1 of Cunninghamia lanceolata. Classification (NCBI taxonomy): domain Eukaryota; kingdom Viridiplantae; phylum Streptophyta; class Pinopsida; order Cupressales; family Cupressaceae; genus Cunninghamia; species Cunninghamia lanceolata. The sequence continues at coordinate 5,099 of BSBN01000121.1, read as the reverse complement.
GATCACCCTGACGCACTTGCACTTCATGCACTCGAAAGCATCATGCTCTCCTCCACTTATCCGGATGACGTTACCCAAACTGACTGCAGGATATTTGCAGAAATATCCTGATGATGCCGTTTTGACGAACTTCTTCACTTAGCAAAATTTTACTTCGCCGATCCTCCAGGGATGACCCGATCCACTCTTAGGGTGATCTTCCACACTCTATCTTATCAGCTTGACCTAGCACATACCCATGCTAGGGTCTTCAACATCTTTCGATGGCGATCCTGCACACCTGCATGCAAACAAACAAACTACAACCTACCCTACTGTACATCGCCATTCCACCGATCAGACGGATCAACCGGTGGAATGGATCAGTAAATCCATGAAACCTCTCAAACCAGCAAATCGATTTAACAATGGAATTCAACCAGAGAAAGAACACAAACAGGATCACTTTAATTTGATTTCAAAAGATGCAATACAATGATCAATCTCTCTCTCTCAGTCTCCACTCTGTGCAACCTAGCTCGATCGATGATATCTATCTGTATCTGTCCATTCAATATCAAACGATCTCCATGCTTAAATAGATTATCCTACGAGTACTACTGACCCGACTCCAAGCGGCTGGGAGATCCAACCGATCATACATCATGACAGCTGTTCTAACAAACTTAACTAAAAATAGTAAAAGCCTGGTCAGCATGATCTTATCATGATCAGCGTGACCTTATTACATGCATTTGGTCTAACAGACCTTCTTGGAAACATAATCAAGACCTAAAACAACTAACTGCCTTATCAAGACCAGCTGTCAGGTAGGTGCTCCTGCACCAGTTCCTATTTGGCGCAATTTAGTGAGTGCTCCTGTGAAGTCATAAAAAGCACTAGGGCCAAATCATTGCAAAATGAGTTTGCAAAAAGCTGTCCATTTTGGCTCATCATGAGCCTTGATGTACCAACCGAACCATTGAAGGGCGTCATGTTCCAAATGAAGGGATGCAAGGGGGACTTTGTAGACATCAAAAGTATTATGTAGACTGAAATATTGTTCTGCCCAATATATCCATCCAGTCGGATCATCATTATTAAAGCCAGGAAAATCAAGCTTCAGCCCACAAAAATTGTTGGAAGAAGAGAACCCAGTGTCCTGCAGAAGAGTTTGGTTGCCATCTATTATTCATGGCTCAATGCTGAAGATTGAGGCTGAGGATTTTTTCATCCAAATCTTAGAGTTTTGTCTTGAGAGCTACAAGTTCATCCTCCATGTTTTTGGCTCCTACACGGGTGACAGCCATAACCAGGATTTTTTTTTTGGGAATGAGTAGAAAAACAAAAACAAAATCTTTTTGAAGTAAAGGAAAATTTGGATTTGGGAAAAACTGTGATGGGTAATTGGGGTTTGACTAGGTTTTGGACACTTTCTGAGGGAAAGGGGACAAGAAAATAGGGATTTTAGAAGTGGGGTGAATGAATGGGAAAATTTGTCGAAGAGGGACAAAGGAGAAGAAATATGAAATGAACACTGTGGCAAGATTGAAGGCTAATGGGTGAGAATCAAAGAAGTTATGGCAAACCCTAAAAATAGACAAATATGGGATTTCTAGCTTCGATAAGTGGGAATTTGGGATAGGTCCTCAAGGAAGGAAATATGCACAATGAAATTTCAGGGGTTCTAGCAGAGTTTGAGAGGAAACGGAGCTAAAGAAAGGAAGCTATGGTGAAAAAATAAAAAACAATTTATGGCGATTTGTCATCTGCCAATAGATATGGGCCCCATGTATGTTCAACTTCCTAAAGGTTTAGGGGATTCACTTAGCTACCAATGTTGTCTAATGGCTTGCGTATTGGGGCAGTACCCCTCACTCCATGACCCAGGTAAAATTGATAACCACTTTGCCACAAACGACAACTCTTGGTTTACCTCACTGATGGGAACTAGTCAATCAGGTAGGGGCCAGTGTCCTTTTCGCTGGTAGGTCCTCTGAATGGGCCAGATACTTCGAGGTTCCTATGGTACTCCTCCCAATGAGCTTTAGGTCTATGCCAGGCACTTCCCATAGTTAAGCGGATAGGGATTATTCCCTAATCCAAACTTACAATTGAAATGAACAATATAGATGCAAAAAAAAGAACTATTGCAATAATTACAGTGCCTAGAGGCCACTGCAGGAAAAAAAAAGGGTAGAAATTCCACCCAGCAAGCCCAAGAAAGCACTTTGATACCAGATAAGAGGAACTTCCTGCAACAATATAATGAAAAATGCATGAAATAATAGAAATATATATGAATAGAGAAACACAAAAGGAATTTATTGACCGCAGGCCACTTCGAGGGGGCAACCTCCTTTGAGCAAGCTCAATACAATAAATTCATCAATGCCTTCATTGGCCTCAACACATACTTATATACTAAGTTTAATCTAAACAACTATTACTTCCCATGAATGTGGGATAATACAATATGCTCACGGGACGACTTACAAAACATATGCGTCCAAATGTAATATACTAGCAAAGTAAAGAGAAGGGTTAAACACAGGTTCCTATCACCTTTCACCACAAACATTCAAGGACATTCAACTAAGTAGAAGAATCTACTACAGATCTCCTATCACTTGGAACAATGGAAATTTGGAATTGTGTAGATTTGTTTGTTCAATAAGTGCAATAATGCTCAAAACCCTAATTTCCTAAAATTGTAAACAAACGAATGAATAATGGAAAATGTTTGCACACTGAGATATCAAATGACAACCAAATACATACTAGATTTTTAAGTTTAGTGTGCAAAAAAGTCAGGGGACTAATGAGCGGGCACCCTAGTCCAGTTTAGCTACTTTTGTTGAGATCTCTTAAGAATGTCTACAACACAATCCTACTATCACAAAGATTTCCCCACCTTAGAATCCAGAGGACTAATGAGCGGTGTGCCCAAGTCCAAGCCTTGATTTTCTTCTTTGCTCTGCACTTTCGACAGACTGTAATACCTTCTTGCAACTCCACTTCTTTCACTTCTGAAACATGTCACCTACGATCACAGAAAAGTTGGTTGGGGGGGTATGGTGTTTTAGAGGCTTACCTCTGTCAAGCCCCAAAGAGACATTCAAGTCTTCCGAATAATGTTGTTAGATAAATGGTGTAGATCTCATGGAAGGAAGATGCTTCTTTCATGCCACGAGGAGATGGAGCCAAATCTACGTAAACAAACACAATAACAAAACAATATTGCTCTACAACATAATGAAAGCCTTTGAATCACCCTTGCATAAGCTCATGAATCACAATGTCCACCTAATTTCCATCTCTAGTTTACAATGAATGCCTAAACATGCTTATAAATGCAGCTAAATACTTCCCACTAAGAAATTCATAATTCAAACTTACTATGTTGGCATAGGACCTAATAACAGTCACATAATTGACACATGAAAATAGGTCCTGACCTAAAATAAAGGTAGGACTAGGGCACGTGCACCCATGTCATGCCCCCTATTTTAGGTAGGATTCAACTTAAGTGCATCCCCTAAGTCCCATTTGTCATAAAACCAAGGGTTTCTTTAGCGGAAATCATCAATAATATGCAAGATGATCTAAATGTATTCTAAAGACCAGGGAGCTAAACCTTAAGAGGGAAAAGCCCCCAAGGGGACATTTTCTAACATAATGCAATTGTAGGGATATATACAAGAATGATTTTTATTTTCTCATTGGTAGTCTTGTAGTTCTATTTGTAGCAAGTGCTAACATGAACTTATTGACAATCTTAGGAATTCATATCACCCTATGTATAGTTTTTAAGACCTTGTGTCTAATTTTTCATTTCTTTTCAATTATCCTATTATGAAGGCCTTAGGGTACACTATTTTGGCTTAGTATATTCTTAAATATGAAAGTGAGTTTACCCACTCACAAGTGTTATCCCACTCATACCATAGTTTGATCATAAGTCCAACACTTCATCCCATGATGACCTCCCCTAACATTAGGTTTTGTATTTACTTTTAGGATTTGTGAAGATATATGTTTGAGAGCCAATAGAGCCTAAGAAAATTAAGGAATACATGTTCATATTTCAAGATATGATTACTAATAAGAATTTGATAGTAACTTCAAAATTTATTTATTGATGGTTTACTTCCACTCATCGAAGATGGAATATTTTTCAGTTTTATCATTGATTCTCAAAATTATGTGTTAGTTTATACAATGGAAGCATGCTTTATTGGGAAATATTTTCTTACGTTATCATGTTTCTAGCACTTATCTTCATTCCCATAAGTTGACATCAATGTCATGCATGGAAGATGGGACAATGGGGATACATCTAATTTAAGGATCATCATGTATACATCACACAAAAGATATCAAGATAATTCATTGTATTAGAGGAGCCTCCACATGTTATAAATTGAAACAATTGTTGAATAAAATAGCTTACCACTTTGCATCTAGTTAATAAAGTGGATATATCTAGAGATTTGCACCACATAAAGATAAACATTTTATGCTTATCTTTGCATACATGGTCATTCTATGGATAGATACTTTACACTCACATATAAAATTTAAGAACTTAGAGACAAAGGGATAACATAAGTTGAGCATAATCACATGATCAATTATCTCTTTCACGTGATCAAGCTCATCATATGAATTTTAATTATGAAGATTCTTCTAATATTAGTAATGATAATTATATTGGGTTTACTAATTATAACATATGTTGAGGTTATAGAGTAGCATGCAAATAAGGGAAACAAGAAAAAGTACAAGATTAAGCATCCATGCTAGTTCTTTCAAGGAATACTTGACACTTCCCATCTCCACATCACACTTTTATTTGTAGATAAAGACTTCATGGTGTCATTGCTAGTCCAATGGAAGCATGGAATATAGTGATTTAGATTTTTAAATCATATTGGAAGATAGACCTGCCTAATGGGGTGTATTCATTGGCTAAATATTTTCACTTATCTCTCTTATTACATGTTATACTTCTATATTATGATATTTTCCATTCTTTTCACTTGATCTTGTCACTTGGAAGTAGAGGTTGGTATTTGTTTTTTGAAGTACATGCATCCATGATTACTACAAATTAGGGG